>OZ010632.1:16545565-17762660 GCA_963932165.1 Pimpla rufipes | reverse complement strand
CAAGCACACACACATTTCACTCACACTCACGGAGCGGGCCGCACATACACGAATATATATATCAACGTCGAGCGAGAGCTTTCATCAACGTTGCCCGGAAACTCGATCGACCGTTCGGTCGATCGTTCGGGAAAGGGCGAAGGGTAGGATGAAAGGGGTGCGAAGCGCCCGAGTAGTAGGATGAGGAGGAGAAAGAGGAGGAGGGGGATGGATGGGTGGGCCGTATCTATACACCGTTCGCCATCCTCTTTTACGGTTGAACAGGCGAGGTTGGGAAAACGCGGGAGGCCAGACGGCGAGGCACACACGGTGGAAAAATAAGGGACGACGACGACGATCGGGGGATGATGAAGGGATGAATGGGCGCGAGGAGGGGGGAGAGGTCGAACCCTCTAACCGGTTCGCTCGGTCGGTCATTCTCCCGGCGCGTTCGCGAATAAAACGCGAGCGAGCGAGGCGCCGACTGCGGAAGACAAAAAGACGGGAAAAAGAAAGAGGAGCTTTCGACCCTCAATGGGCCGTCCCAAGGGTCTCGTATCTCGTTAGGGCTACGTTAAAATCGTATACCTCCCCGACACGAGGCCCCCCCTGCGGCTCGGCAAAGGGAATGAGAACTGCTGCTGCTGCTGCTGCTGCTGCCTCCTGCCACGCTGTGTGTTTCACCAGAGGAAACATAGGGGTGCGATTTAGCCCGGGGCTAGCTGCCTCCCACCTGCCCCCTCCCTTCACCGACGACGACTACTCCACTGACCCACAGACCGTTTTATATAAATTTTACTCGCAATCTGTGTGACGTATATCGCCGGGATGGGAGGTGATTGGATTGGACTGCTGAGACCGAAATTAGGCCCTCTCGAATATATGGAACGCGATTTGGGGCGCGAGGCATTCGAGACGATATCGAGGGCCTCGGGTGGAATTGATCGAAAGGGATGCTAAGGGGAATCTGCAAATTGCGCCCCCCGGGCAGCTACTTGCAGTAATGAAGTGGAGGACGTTATCGAAAATCGCCTTTTTTTTCTTCTTCTTTTTTTATGTGAGCCTTTTTTCCTGTAAGCGTTATACTCGCTTATATATCGGCGCTACGCTATCGGGAACGACTAGCGATCCGAGCTTTTTTTGGGAGCTTCGACGCTCAGGACCACTAGTCGCAAATTTTTCGAGGCTGTGCGCCGGAATTTTAATGGAAAACCCGAGGGTGAGCTCGGGAAATCTCCGGCAATTACGTTTAGGCAGCTACTTGCAGTAATGAAGTGGGGAGCGTTTATCGAAAATCGATTTTTTTAAACGTTACTGGAGGCAGGCAGGTCGGACCGGTTCGACGATTTTTGGACTTCGAAAAAATGTCCACGAGGGACAAGGCGATATTATTAAGGCACATTCTTATTAATATTTTCATGAGAATCTCGGAGGAAATCTTCGAGAATCTTCCGATTTTTTATTCGCAGTAGAGCTGATCGAAAATCGATTTTTCCTTCATGCCGATACTCGCGAAATCAAAACGGATTGAAAGCTCAGATATTAAAAATATATAGTCCCAGGACTCCCATCGAAAATGTTTTAGTAAATTCTCCAGCATAAAAATAATAAAAATTTCTACGCCAAACTCAGACAAAAATTCTGCTAAACCAACGAAGCTGGAACTTGATCGAAAATCGATATCCTCGGATCTCTATTCCCATGAATATTTCCCAAATGAAGAATTTCCATTGTTTCTCGCCGCTCGTGATCCGAGCACCTTGCTCAAACATCGCCCATCCTCGTTATAACAGCAGTTTCGCCAACTTCGCACGCGAAACATCGTGCAAATTTGTTGCTGACGCTCCGGCCACGCTTGCCGTCTGCAGGTCTCGCTCCTTCTCCCCGGTTCTTCCATTCGCAGCTAATTCCCATCCAGTAGCTGCTTCCGGCCGACTCGCAGTCTTCGGAAACTTTCACCTGCCAACGGACTCGAAAGTTTTGCTAAGCAAGTTGCCTGCCTTCTTTGTTTTTTCTTCTTCTTCTTCTTCTTCTTCTTCTTTTTTTTCTCGCTTCCCTTTCTCTCACCTCGAACCCGATCCCTTTGTCAGTCTCGCTCGCGAGGTTCGCGTGGCTGCACTTTGCAGCCACTTCCTCGCCGCTCTTTCTCGCTCTCTCGGTTCAACTCGACCCGCGGACGAAACACGACGCAGCCGATGTTGCCGGGTGCTGTTGCTGCACGCCGATCGTTCTCTCGCCCTCTTCAGGGTTCCTCGATGAGAGATCTCCCGTCATCGGGGACGATGCACGAAGTCGAGCGAGGCGGGAGGGGTGCGAGCGGTGCACGTGGAGCGCGAGGGAAAGAAAGCTGGGCTATCGATCGTGACCGACGGAAAATTGCGAGACCCGGAATTCACGTCACGTGCAACAGCAGCAGCAGCAGCAGCAGCGGCAGCAGCAGCTCAAAACCTCGAGCAAAGGCTGCGCCAGAATTCCACGTACTACATCACCGAAGCAGAGGGACGCTGAGTGAGGGAGGGAGATGGCAACGAGGAAGAGAAACTGTCGACAGATAGTTCGGGACGCAGAGACACGAGCGGCTTGTTCGCCAAGCGGCGAAAGGGGTTGAAGCCTCCCACCCTGTCCATGATTATTCAGAGGTTTTCGTTTGCTTTTGTTGCTCCGGCCGTGTACAGTGGCTCCCGCGTAACACACGCCCGCTGCCCCCCACGAAAATTTATCACC
This sequence comes from Pimpla rufipes, assembly GCA_963932165.1. Classification (NCBI taxonomy): domain Eukaryota; kingdom Metazoa; phylum Arthropoda; class Insecta; order Hymenoptera; family Ichneumonidae; genus Pimpla; species Pimpla rufipes. Next base: position 17,759,957 of record OZ010632.1, on the reverse strand, counting down.
TCGGTCCTGCATCTGGAAAACAGAAATTTCTGTTGAGCTCTTGGTGGGACAATTAATCGCGCCTTTTGGCGAAATTTATCGCCCAGCCGGCGCAACGGCGAGAGTATTCGCGGTTCGCCGCCGAGGCGAACTTACGTTTCTGCACTTCTCGTACTTGTTGCAAAATTTGTTTCGGGCTAAACGGAAAACAAATTTATTCGGCGGGTTGGACGAATATTTTTTTAATGCAATAAGCGCATTTGTCGGCACCGTTTTGTATAGCGTGAGAAAAACATTTTTTCACAAAGATGCCTAAAAACGTGAAAAATGATTCTTGAAAAATTAACCCTTACAGAATCGATTCTGAATTCGGAAGTGAATTATGGAATCCTTCGCATCTCCTGTGTTTCTTGAGTTCCATTTTTTATTCTATTTAAATGTCTCTCAACGGTGTCAAAAGTGTTAATTAAAAAAAAAAAAAAAAAAAACTAGAACCAACAATCAACTCAGCGGAATCATCGTTCGTCTCAGTGATTCGAAAAACCTTTGTACCTGCATTGAATTTCAATATGAACGTTAAAAAAAAATCGCCAGTCACTCGACTTCCTTTCCGACACATTACCCAAGAAACACGGCACAAGCGAAACCGTCCAACAGCCGCAAACAGACCGCCCGCGAGGGCCGTAAATACTGCAACCGCGAATTATGAAAATGACTTTCAGTGTTACGCCACTCCGTGTACCCATTCAATTTCCCGTGGCTTTCTCCGGCGGCGGCCGCGAGTCAGTCCCCGCCTATGCATATGTATGCTCGGCCGGGGTTGTGTACGCCCCGGGTGTGAAATATAACGGGGGGGGGAAAGTAGATTTACCCGGATATAACGTGGGAAGGGTTGTCTCTCGGGCTGTCACTTATCGATAATTCGCAACGTCGCCGTAGTCGACGTCGTGGGGCCGAGTCTTTCTTCCTCGGAGCGCGAAAACTTAGACAATCGTGCGCGAGATGCTCCATCGTCGACGCCTTTTCTCGGGAGAGTCCCGTGCAGACACACAAATACATGTATTTATATACCCACATATTTATATATACGTGCTTCTCTGTACACATAGCGGGAAGATAAGACGATAGTAGTGGTGGATCGTCTGGTCGAGAAAGCTGCATCTGGGCTGCTGTCCCTCGCTCAGGGGTGGCTGGCTGGCTGGCTGGCTGGTCCTCCTGCTCCCTCGTAGCTGGCGGTGCTGTTTATGCTACTGTCGGCGTGGAGAGCAGACGAGTGGGCTGCGAGGAGTTTAGCCGAGTTTTACCGGAGTGAGCCAATTACAGTGAAAGAGAGAGGATAGAGAGAGAGAGAGAGATAGAGCGAGAGGATAGAGGGAGAGCGAGACAGGGAGAAAGGCCGAAGGAAGAAAAAAGAAGGAAGCGATGTAGAATTAGACGAGATAGGGAGCAAGAGGCAGAGAGAAGAAAGCTTCTTCTACGGTATGAAAAAAAAAAAAAAACCGAGAAATACCACTACCGCCCGGGTTCTTTATACACGTTGGATATAATGCCGCGTGGCCCACCCCCTCCTCCCCTGTACACCCCCCCCTCCCCCTTCCAGCCTCCCTCTCGCCGCCCCCGCTGCACGAAGCACCAGAAGAAAAAGAAGAGTGCGGTAAGGAGAGGAGGGACGGGGGCCGCGCATGCAAGTAGCACTGCGAGCAGCAACCAGCATTCAATCTCGCTGTACCGCACGATCAATAATACCTCTCGTGTCCTTTTTTCTGTTACAGAGGCCGACTATACCTTAGATGATTCCTTTTGGAATGAAGAAACTCCAGTCGGTGAGTACATCCGACAAACCACTTCTCGTTTTCATTATTTTATCTTTCGGTTTTTATCTTTCGCTCTCTCGCATAGAGGAAACTTTGCTGCGAAAACAATGTTTTTTTCTTTTTTTTTTTCCTCGAGATTTTCACGTCGGTGGACTTAAAACTGCCTGAAATGACGAGAAAAGTGGTTCAGGAGAAGATAACCGGATTTTTTTTTTTTTCTTCTTTTTTCCAAACATTTCTTTCTTCCGGAAACATGGAGTGCGACTGAATAATGTATGCCGACTAAAAAACACGTCCGGAACGGACCTCGCGTGTCCCGCCGATCCTCAGACGTCATCGCGTCGCGCAACGACGCCGGGAAAATCGGCCCCGCCGACACCGATCGGCTCTCGCCGATCGAGCCCGCGTATTCGTCCACCGCCCGGGTGTTTTATGTAATTTCGTTCGGTTGACGTATCCCGCGCGCGCGCGCGCCGAAAATATATTCCGCGCCGCGCGCCGCGGCTATGCGGAAGAAATGGCGAGCATACACAGCGGGTTCGTGTAGCGCCCGCGCTCTCTGTAACCGGACACTTAATATGCGCATATTCCTCGGTGCATCCCTCGACCCATCCCTCGAGGCTACGTTTCTCCATTCCCTAACACCCAAATGGCCTCCCCTCCCCCCTTCCCTCGCCCTCCTCCTTCTCCACTTCTTTTTCTTCTTTTCCACCTTCTTCCTCTCTTTCCTCCTTTTTCGTCTTTTTCCCCCTTTTTCCTCCTCCTCTTCTTCTTCTTCCTCTCCCTTTCCCCCTCCTCCTTCTCCTCCTCCTCCTCTTCTTCGGTCCCTTTTCTATCTCGCCCCCTTCACTCCCGGCTCTCCATTCGAGTGGATGCACTTGCCGTGCACCGCACATAACACACGTACACACAAATATCCACGGTAAACATATGCGTGAACAGGGACCCCCGCTCTCGCTCTCGGCTCGCGGCTATTTACGTGCGAAACCTCGCTGTACATAAATCCTATCCCCCTCGCCGAATCCAGCACCCGCGCCCGTTTCCCCCTCCCCCTCGGGCACCTTACCGATAGAGAAAGCGGGATAAGTAGGTCGTTTCGTAACTGCCTCCTAAAGCGCGCGAGAACCGCGCGGCAACGGACAAAGAAGAAGACGCCGGCAGCTCTCTCTATTGGCATTCAAAGATTGTATAACTCGGAGGCATAAACCACCCTCCCGCCATTGTTTTCCCTTCGCCCCCCCCCCCTCCCTACCCCCTCCGACCCCCGCGAACGTCACTCTTGTCCCCTCCTCGCACTGGCTTCTACTCCCTTCGTTCTTGCTGGACTTTGAAAATGAAGAAAAAAATGAAAAATAAATTCGTCCTCTCCACCCGCGAGTTCTTCAACCTCGCGCCCATTGGGCTTTCCTGATCAGCTGATCTCCTGCCGCGCACTTGACGGTTTTGGGCTCATCATTGTTTTCCATTTTCCCCCAACGGACCTCACTTTTATTTCGCTCCTTCCTGACTTTTGGTCTTTTGGTCTTTCGCAGGACTTTGAAGATAAAGATGAAGAAAAAAATGAAAAATAAATTCTTCCTCCCCACCCGCGAGTTCTTCTCCCTGGCGCCCCCTTCGGCCTTCCTTATCAGCTGATCTCCTGCCGCGCACTTGACGATTTTGGGCTCATCATTGTTTTCCCTTTTCCCCCAACGAACCTCACTTTTATTTCCCACCGTCCTGACTTTCGGTCTTTTGGTCTTTCGCAAGACTTTGAAGATAAACATGAAGAAAAAAATAAAAAATAAATTCTTCCTCTCCACCCGCGAATTCTTCTCCCTCTCGCCCATTCGGCCTTCCTGATCAGCTCCGCACTCCGGCTTCGGCTTCCTGATCTCCTGCTGCGCACTTCACAGTTTTGGGCTCATCATTGTTTTACCTTCTCCCCGAACAAACATCACTTTTATATCCCTCCTTCCTGACTTTCGGTCTCTTGGTCTTTCGCAGGACTTTGAAGACAAAGATGAAGAACAAAATTAAAAAAATTAAAAACAAATTCTTCCTCTCCACCCACGAATTCTTCTCCCTCGCACCCATTCGGCCTTCCTGATCAGCTGATCTTCTGCTGCGCACTTGACAATTTTGGGCTCATCATTGTTTACCTTCTCCCCGAACAAACCTCACTTTTATTCCCTCCTTCCCGACTTTCAGTCTTTTGGTCTTTCGCAGGACTTCGAAGACAAAGATAAACAACAAAATGTTCCTCTCCCGTGAGTTCTTCGTCGCGCCCTCTCGGCGAGCCTCCCACCCTCGGCCGATCTGCTCCACCACGTACTTGGTGGTTTTGGGGGCTCGGCCCCTCATCCATTTTACAGCCCCCGGGAGGCCGCGGTGTAACACACATATTCGTGTTTTATATTTATACTATGAGGTACAAGGAGGAGTCGTGCGTTATGCGCGCAGCCTCGTTTGGTATTCTCATGATCGTCTTCCTATGTATCTCTTTTTCACCTTTATTCGCGTCCGCGTTCCTCCCTCCACCCTCTTCATCTATATCTATACATCTATATGTGTATATATGAGATACATATATATATATATCTCAGGCTAGTTCGCTTGTTCGCGCCACGTCCGACTCTATCCCAACGCGAATTCGTATTCCAGGCGTCTGGCGAGCCTCCATATAAATTCTTACTGCTCCGGGGTCTTCCTGCTTTTGCCCTGCTCCTCTCTCTCTCTCTCTCTCTCTCTCTCTCGCTCTTTCCTTCACCCTCCACCTCCTCCTCACGGCTCTCCTCACGGCTCTCCTCGAGTGCTCCCGATACGCCCTCGAGGAAAACATCCGGCCTTTGTTTTATCGCCCAGCGGAGGAGACTCCCAGAGGCAGAGGGAAAGGAGTCGAAAGAGAAGAGGCGAGCGCAGCCAGTCGAACGCTCGTCGTCGTCGTCGTCGTCGTTGCCTTCATCGTCGCTCTATTTTCCTTCCCTCGGCTCGGAATTTCCTCAGAGGCCTCGCGCTTCGTGTCCGTAACCCACTGGGCTCTCGACACTTCTTTCTTTCTCCTCCTCCTCCTCCTCCTCCTCCTCCGTCTTCTCGCGGCTCTCGAATCCTCGGACGAGACGAGAGGATGCGGGTGTGATGTACATTTATTTCCTTTCTTTCCGTTTCATCTTAGTACTTTTCTTCTTTCTTCTTTTTCTTTTTTTTTGTTCGTTTCGTTTCGTTTCTTTTTTTCTTCCCTTTTTTTTTGTTCCTCCTCTTTTGCACCGTTTTGCATGCTGGCTCGACGCGACTCTCGCGGTGTCTTGTCCTTGGCGAGATCGACTTTGCCGCGGTTTTATCTCGGTGTCTGTATTTCCAACCCGTGCGACGGCGAGCAAACACCGAGACGAGGGACCTTCGAGGTGATTAATGTGGCAGCTCGATGATATCCAAACTCCGGGCTGCTGGCACGCGGAGATTCTCCTCCTTCCACCGGGCGGCTTCCTCTGTCTTGAGAGACCGGAGAGGCCGCCTAATATGTGCCTAGTTGATGCTTCTGCGGGCGCACGTTCCCTCGGTTCTTCTCTCTCTCTCTCTCTCTCTCTCTCTCTCTCTCTCTCTCTCTCTCGCGCGCGCTCGTCGAGCAAGCTCAGCAGACCTCACGCGCCACGTCCAATCGGGAATCGATTACTGTCAACCGTCTCCCTCTGTCTTGCGCTTCCCGGCCAAACGATCCCTCAATGTCCATGAATACCTAGGCAGAATTAAATACAGACGAGTTTATTTATGGCTCGCCAGTCCTGTAAAACCGAACGAGTCACGGTTATCGCCGGATTAACGGAGAAACAAATTGCAGCAAATTTTCGAAGAGGCACAGTCGAATTGTACGTTTCCGGTGAAACTTCACACGCGGGGTTCGTGTTTCATGAGAAAAGTCATATTTGTTGGACTCTGACGCAAACTCGACTGGAGACACTTTGCCAAAGTTGGTTTTTCTTCAGCTCCGTGAACGAGTGTTGATAGATGTTTTAAGTGAGTCTCGATTAGCCCTCAGCTGCTTCGCCAAGTTCAACGGACCTTTCGAGCGGATATCATTTTTTTCTTTTTTTTCTTTCGTTAATTAAGAAATTAAGGAGTTTCGAGCACTTCGTACTGGTTAAATTGACCTTTCATATATATATATATTTTTTTATCAAATACACAGATTTACACCTTTCACAAAAAATGTTGTTCACAAACGACCAGAGAATTATTATCTTTTTAGTAGTAGTAATAGTAATAATCGTGCTTTATTGACAATACAATTAAACAATTTTTTTTTGGTTCTTCAAACTGGTTAAATTGACCTTTCATATTTGTTTTTTTATGAAATACATAGATTTACACCTTTAACAAAAAGTTATTGTTCACGAACGACCAGAGAATTATTATGATATTTTTAATAGTAGTAATAGTAATAATCGTGCTTTATTGACAATATAATTAAACAATACTTTTTTGTATCCTACAAATTATAATTTTTACTTGTACATTGCCAATAGGTCGTCGACCGCGATCCTTCAGCCTTGACCATTTTAATTTACAACCAAATATTTAAAAATTCGGTTAAAACGTTTTTCGATTAATTTCCGTGATTTTTCGTTAAAATTTCGATGACTCAGTTCGCCAGGCTGATAACCAACGTTGCCTGAACGCAACGCGGTTTGCTCACAGCAAAAAGTTCGCCTCGAAGGCTATAACGAGTTACGATAAAATGTCGAAATTAACAGAATGTGTATTACATTATAATCTTTTTTTTCTCATTATTTTGCAGGTGAGGTCGAGAGACTGCTTCGAGAGTATCGACAGAACCAAGAGCTAGTACGAAACATCGGTAGTCATTACTACCAGATAATATATCCGGTGCAGTTGCGGCATCACGAGAAAATGGGGATATCCACGAGAGAGGCCGGCTTCCCTAAGGTAAATCGATCACCCTCTCAACCAGCAGCCACACATCCTCTTTCTCTCCCCCGATACCCTCGCTCGGGTATTACTCTAGCTCACGGGGATTTGCGGGCTAGGGACACGCGATCCATAAAGATTCACCCTCGAATAGATTCGCTCTCTCTCTGTGCGAGCAAGACCGGACAAAATGCCATACAAAATCGGCTTCTCCATCAAACAATCATTTCTCCCAAATCCTTCAATTTTCCAAAGGATACGCGGATAAATATTTGCGTGTCTCTTTAAAACCTCGTTTTAGCGAAACTCTCGCGCCTCTAACGTGTCTCAAAGCGGTGTAAGAGGGTCGCGCGTATTGGACACGCAATGTTTTTTTTTTTCTTTTTTGTTTCCATAAGCCCCGCAGCTTCGATACTACAAAGTCGAAATCGATATAAAACTTGAATTGCAAACGGAGCAAAAATCGTCGTATTAAAACAGTATTAAACGTTAAAGTACTAAATACGATTATTATTGTTTATGTCTGTTCCGTAAAGTATCTATTGTAAAAGAATATTACTTGCGTAATACTTCTGCAATACTCTTTAGATACCATAATTTTTCCGCGGGGTAATAACGAAGCTGCAGCTCTCGAAGCACTGTCGCGTCGATAAATTTAGTTCAAAACTCACAATTCATTCTCGCAAATTGCAAAAAATAGAAAAAAAAATCACCCCCGCGAAATATCTCTCTTTCGTTATATAAACGTAAGCGTTAATCCTCCTAGTATCCCCAGAGAAGCGGCTACGGCGATGGAGGATATCAGAATGCACGAGGAAGATCGAGAGTAAGTAGGCCAATCTCAGCTCCACAAAAATAACGAATGCTAACCAGCGTAATTGACAATCGGACCGACGATAATAATGCTTTCTCTTCTCTGTTATCCAGGCGGGGAAACACTTCCACCGGACGTCCCTCTTGATCAAGGCCTTCAATCACAAATTTCGCCTAGATTTAGAATTAAATACGTGAGTGTCCGAACGTCGACGTTAAAGGCCTCGTTGCGGTCGGGTGTAAGGAGGGATCCAATATCGTTGCCCTCGTAAACGGTTAATAATGATGAAACCGAGGGGAAGGGGGTGGGAGGGTTGTAATGCAGCCACTGAGCGTGGGTGGTAACGCGATATATTGGTCGGGGAGCAGAAGCGATAGGATTTGGTCAGTCGCAGCCGTCGGGTGTACACATGGAACGAGGCGAGGCGCTCTCCTTCCTGCAGGTCGCTGCGGGAGGAGGACTCGTACGACAGTGGTCAAAGACAGTGTGCGGTCAGACAGGCGTAAGTGGCGCGAGCAAACGGTAGGGTCAGGCATTAGGCGTTATGGCGGGGAAGGAGAAGGACGGGAAGGGTGGAAGGGAAAAGGGAGAACGTCCGACGGAGAGGCGGAACGCGTGGGCTTATACGGCCGGCACGGGCCAGCGGGCCGGCCGCCGGTCGTCTCTCTGTTGCTGCACGCCACAGAGTAGTTACATCGCGAAGTGGTCAGACGATCTACCGTTAACAGGGCGGGGGGGCCCCGTCGCCCAGCCAACCGAACACGGAAGTCCGTGCTGACTCAGGCCGTAAATCAGTAGAAATTGCCAGCCGGCTACACAATGCAAGCAGACCACCAAAGCTCACACCACCGTTTTGCCACCCCTTCATTACTATACCGCATCCAACCCCCCCGAACACCCTCCGTCTACTCGTTTTTCCGTCAATATCTTCCGCTGCGAGAGACAAACTTATTGAATTATCGCTTTGTTGATATACAGTGGTCGTAATTTTTCAATCGTGGGTGTGCGATTTTCTTTCTCTTTTGTGTGTTGGCGGCTCGCGCTTAAGCTGGTGCTTTGAATAGAGTGAGTTATTTTTTTTTCTTGTTTGGATTTGGATTTGGGATTTTGTTGGACCTTCTGTTGGTAGAGCGCTCGTAAATTTTGTACTGCGGATTTTCTTTTTTGTATTTGCTTCTCGCTCGCTGGTGTTTTCATTTCGGTGAGTTATGTTTTGTGTTTTGGATTTGGCTTCGTGATTCAATGTACAGAAGTACCGCAGCGGTTGAATGATTTGGTGAAATTGTTTTGTATTGGCTGCGGTGGTTCACTGAGTTATTGCTCGTGCTGACGTAAAGAAACATTGACGTAACTAAATCCAACCAGCCCATAGGGGTGCTTCGCGCGCTTACCCAGTTGTCACTTCACTAAAATTGAAGTTAGTTTTTTGGATCGATTAAACCTGGATTTTTTCACCGCAAATCACCGTTGCTTGCCCAAAAAATAGAAAATTCGTCGAGAAAAATGCAAAAAATAATTTTTTATCTCTGGAAATATTAGACCATACGCTTCTCCTGAACACCCTTCCCGAAATAACGTTAACAAACACGATTGAAACTGTTCGTTGGTTAGCAACGAATTGCATGCAACCCGACAACCAATAAGAGAACGAATAACACGACAACAATACTTACATCGAAAATCCGAGATATTTTAACCACTGATTTTTTTGAAAAGGAATAAATGCAATCCAATAAAAAATGCACCTCTTTTCGAACCTGGCTCTTCAATTTTTCTTTCATCTTTCGCGCTAATATATGTCAAAAGGTCATATTCTATTATCGCTACAGACAGCGTTTCAGTTGTCTAATTTGGAACAGATGAACCGGACCGATTCCACTTTTCCTTTGGCTTTTCGAAAAACGGAGCAATTTTGTCCCACACCTCGTCTATATTTTTCTCTCCCTTTTTTTTCGTTCCACAGGGTGGCGAACGGTTAGGATAGACGCGGGAAAAGAAATTGCCGAATGGTGGCGAGCGTCGAGGCGCGAATGTTCACTGCGTTACCGGGATGGGCTTTAATATTCTCTCCCCTGCGGGGATGCGCCGCTTTCTCGGGCTCGCGCTTAATCGAAATCCGTTGAAACTCAGCCTAATTAGCGTGAGAGAAGCATTTTAATTACGAGATGGTGGGGGGGCGGAGGAAAGGGTTACGGAACGACGGAGAGTGGGGAGAGGCCTGTGGGTATGCGCAGAAACGGGGGAGGCGGAGGGGAGGAAAGAACCCGGAGACTTGATATACCATGAAATAGTTTGCTTTTTTTTACTTAAAATATTTTCCCCCACCCTTTCGAGCCCTCGGTGGCGGCCGAACGATTTATATTCGTTATATATTCATTCGCGCGCGCACCCCAAGCGTTACGCTTATTAACGAGAAGTGGCGGGTTGCAGAAACCAAGTGGAGCAGGGTGAGCGAGGGGTTGGGTGGCGGGAGGCTAAGGTAGGAGTGGCCGGCGGTGGGGGATGGAGTTGAAAATAACAGGATCGAGCCTAGGAAGGAATTTCCACAGCGAGACGAATTTAACCCTCGAAACCCAGTTTCCACCATCAGCCGTCTGATAAGACACTAATTTCTCGGATGTGCCTCGCGCCCGTGCCGCGCGCGCTGTAATAAACGATTTTCCGTTCTTCCCTTTAACCATCGCGCCCCCGGGTCGGGTTCCTCTCCTTACTCTAAATTCGTAATTAGAGACCGAGAAAGATAGAGGAGCCGAGGCGCGAGGGTAACGCGGGCGCCGCGAAAACTAAATGAATGTCTTGATTTTATCTTTGCCCCGCGCGCGCGCTTATATCCCACGCTCGGACCCGACGGAAAACGACTTTGACTTTGACGAGTCGATTATTCGCTCGACGATTATTATCTCAGCCGGAAGGAGCCGCCGTTAAATAAGCCATTTCACTGCGCGAACGTAATTGCTCCTATCCGCGCGAGGCCCCGTTCGAGCCCCGTAGAGAATTTATACGACGCTGTTTGCGCGAGGGCGCGGCTCTCTCCCCGATGAATCCACTGATGGTTGCGCGTTAAATTCCTGATTCGCAGGCAACTCTTAGCACCGAATCTCAATCAAAAGGACTTTTTGGCTAGCGGCGCTGAGCAAGTCGCGAAACAGGTGAGTATCAAACGTTGATGTCGGCTCTTATTCGTTCGACCGTAAATAATTTTTTTTATTCAGCATCTTCGGTTCAAAGTAGTGTTGTAAGTCCCTATTACTTTAAGAATTAAAGTTTACACAACAGTTTATTTTCTAGTTACGATTTTACAACGATGACCTGTGGCGATTATAAAATTATACGTGAACTTTTGAATAGCCGTAAGAAAAACCGAATTTTTCATTAAATTTTCGGAGAAATTTTACATTAACAGTATTTCTCCATTTTTTCAATAAGATTACCGTCAAGTTTTATGGGAAACTAGGGTAATCACACGCGCTGACGCGCGTGCCTCAAAAACTTTTTGCCAAAATCGACCTCAGAAATTTTTTTTTTTTTTCAAAATATCGAGTTTTAACCTATACCATCATTCTCAAGTCGCGTATTCTATCCCCGAAAACACTGGTTACTAACCTTTTTTAATCGATTTTGAAAAAAATATTTTTTTGGCGACGAAATTTTTTTTTTTCTGTCAGAAATCGTAGATCCGGCTCCCGACCAAAAATCGCCAAAATCGACCCCAATTTTTTTTCCTTTCAAAATATCGAGTTTTAACCTATACCATCATTCTCAAGTCGCGTATTCTATCCCCGAAAACACTGGTTACTAACCATTTTTAATCGGTTTTGAAAAAAATCACTTTTGGCGACGTTTTTTTGTCTGAAATCGCCATAATCGACATCAGAAATTTTTTTTTTCCCAAAAAATCACCTATAATAGGCTAATCAATTTTGCGCTGTTGCGCTCTTATAAAGCTTTAAATGGTTACGGGCGCTGCCGCACCCGTCGTCTTATATCAAATTTGACATCACACTGATTTTGTTTACAACGGACTTTCTGGCAACCAATCACAGCTCGAATAGTTTGCTAACAATGTTTTTCGTTACTCATGAACTTTTTAAAAGAGGGATTAATATTTCTTGCTTCGATTTAAAAGTTTACACGTCGTATTATAATCATTACGAGTTATTATTATAAAAACATAATTACGAAACCCATTGTACCATCAATTTTATTTCCGTAAAAGTTAGGGATTTACAACTCTGGCTAAATGTGTATTTGTTAATGAGATTGTTTTACATTGGAAACAAAAATGTGTGCACTTTTTTCGACCGAGCTCCGCGCGAGTGGAAAATGTTTTCACGAATCCTTTGTTTTAGGAGATCGAGCATTGTTATTATCATGGTACGGTCAGAGATTATCCGGGTGCAACGGCTGCATTTCACACGTGTAACGGTGTAAGCGGCGTGATACATCTGGGAAACGAGACGTTCGTTATTCAGCCCTTCTACGGGGGTGATTTGTCGGTCAGTAAAGAGCGTCTTCCCGCTAATGCTTTTTTTTTTAATCGACCGAGCGATATTTTTTCGCCGCTCGGTTTTATAAGACGAGACGATTCACGACGAGGAGGAACTATATGCAGAGCGCTCTCTTTTAGCAGAGACATCCTCACGTTATATTTGAAGCACGAACCAAAGCTGACAAGGGTTGCGCGAATTCCGGTACAACCGAGCATCGAATGGTCAAGAATCGACGCCAGAAGCATGTACTCGGCTTGTCCGAGAGCACTGCCGAGCGTTACAAGCGCGACGTACGCGAGGCTACCAAATACATCGAAACTGCCATCGTCATCGACAAAGCTATGGTTCGTATGCGCGTCAATACGGAGTGTCGAGATTCCGCAGTTGACGTTGCTGTCGCTGCTGCTTAGAGTTGTAAACCGCCGTTGCCTGAGAACAGAATGTATAATAAAATTATTAGTGAAATTATTACGTAGTAACATCCTGCGGTGCTTCTAAAAAAAATTCATCTCTCGAACTGTAAAAAATTACTTGACGAAAGAACTGTTGAAAAAAATTGTGTGTAAAAATGAAGGGACAGAGTCTTCCATTTATCTTTCAATGTGGTGACTATATTTATCCATTTTATTTATCGTGAAACATTTCGTGAAAATTCGTTAAAAAATAATGGCCTGATAATTATCAAAAAGTATGAAATTCTATTAAAAGCTGAAACAAAAACTATTGAGTCAATTGTACGATAAACATTTGTAAAATGATGTTACGGAGGTTTGCAACGAACGCTGATGTTGCTACTCCTGCTGTTGCTGCGTCGCTCGATACCATTAATTCCGCAATCTCCTTTCGCACATCTCGCACCCCCCTCGCTGATTCGCCCCGAATCCTTCGATAAACACCCTCGAGCCGCATCCATAATTCCCTGTAATCGAACCCGTGCGTTTGCAGTTCGACAAGAGGAATGGCAGCTCACGAGCCGAAGTCGTTCACGATGCCATCCAAGTCGCAAATATAGCTGATCTGGTGAGTTTCAGAACCTCGAACAGTAGCGAGACAAGTGAATTTGTTTTCCTTCGTTATTAAACTAAGATAAATTGTTTTAAAAAATGTCATGCTTGTCAATTCCTACAGTATTTCCGCACGCTCAACACGAGGGTTTCCGTCGTCTACGTGGAGACCTGGATCGGTGGTAATCAGGCCCAGCTCGATCCCAACATGGACATCAAACGAGCACTTCTCGATTTCAACGACTACACCAAGAGAATCATGTATCAAGTTACGGCGGACACCACACAGTTGCTCACGTGAGTCTATAATTATCCGACGAAGGGTTCGCGACGTTCCTCGACCTTTTCGCCCATTAATCATTGACAAAGTTTACTTCAACCATTTTTTAAAACGTGGCGCGTAAAACTATCGTCCTTTAACTGGACGCGTCCTGATTTAATACACGAGTCTATAATTGTACGACGAACGGTTCGCGACGTTCCTCGACCTTTTCGCCCGTTAATCATTGATAAAGTTTACTTCAATCATTTTTTAACACGTGGCGCGTAAAATTATCGTCCTTTAACCGAACGCGTCCTGATTTAATAAAGATTTGAAAAGCTGTCCTCTTCCTTAAAATTAATCTACATCAATCTCAGAATTTAAATTGATTTTTAGCTAAATGCATCAGGACGAAAAAAACCGTCGAATCGACTAACACAATTCGTCCCGTTGTTTCAGAGGTGAAACGTTCAAAGACGGCGAATCGGGAATCGCGACCGAGGAGACGGTCTGCACGTCCGCGTCCGTCGGTGTGAGCGTCGATCTCAACACCTACGAGCCGCATTTATTGGCTGGGACAATGGCACACATGATCGGCCACAATATTGGAATGGGCCATGACGACGGAAGTGCGTATCAATTTTTCTCACACCGTTCCTACACTGTAAATCCCAAAGTCGTTACCACGCGTGTAAGATCCCTTTCCATTCAATTAAATTGACCTTTTTGTCCCCCTTAAATAAAACGCGTGTAACGCGCTGTAAGTCTGTAAAAAACGTGACCGCACTAAAAGCGGACTCAATCCAATTCACTGTACGAAACTCTAAATGGTGTTTAAAAACACGACTCTCTCTCTCGTTCCGTCGTTCGGTTTTTTTCCTTTTCTTCTTTTTCACATTTTCTCTCTGCCGTTTTCCTTTCAGGGCAGGGTTGTTTCTGTCATGATTGGCACGGCTGCATCATGGCCAAGTCCATCGTCGGTTTGGAGAACGTCCAACCCTACAAATTCTCCGAATGCAGCAAAACGGATTACGAGGGCGCTTTGAAAGCAGGCAACGGTATCTGTCTGTTCAACAAACCGAACGAGGTGAGAATAACCCTGGCTCTGACTCTACTTTTCCTTCGCCCCTCCCCGCGGAATGTACATACCAACTGTGCCGCCGTTTTCTCCCTGAAACCTCATCCGTCTACAAAATCGCGGGCACAGTCGCTCGCCCTCGCATTTCGCAGTACAATCGGAGGAAGAACGTGCCAGCAAAAACCGTTGCGACATCTTTTTCCCCCGCGGAATAAACAAAAACTCTGTGTGCACAAGTGACGTCCAACATCGTCCTGATGAATCGTCGTATCGCGAATGAAAATGATGGTGTTGACATGTCTTTGTCCAGCATCAACGAAACTTCGCTGCACATTTAATGTTTAAGGTATTCCGAGCGTAAGGTCGTTGTCTTCGGAAGTTAACAAATTTTTGGCATATTCTAATTTTATCAACTAAGATCGTGTTAAAAAAATCTGAGGCTCGGTTACCGAACTTTTTAGAGACAATTATCAATTTAAAAAATACAATATTGGTACGGGCTCTTATGGAGAAAAGCTCCATTTGAATTTCAATGGCGGATTTCTCATATCAATCATCTTGAGATCTAAGACATAAACTATCCAAAAGATTCAGCGAATTTCAGAGATTAATTATTGCGCTTTAAAAACATGCCTTACCGGAATCTTTCGCGAGAAAATATTATTTAAAGGTGCGAGAAAAAGTTCAATATCATTTGAGAATCATGGCGGCGGCCGCGAGGTTATATCTAGCAACGCCGTACATCGTCAGCTGTGATTAGAATTCTAATCACAGCTGACGATGTACAATTTCACACGAATCGCCATCGAAGTTTAAACTTCGATGGCGATTCGTGCGAAATTGTAAAGTTATTGTTTGAGGTGTTAATATCGATCTGATATCATAGTCGTGATACTAATTCACATTAGTAATGCAATTGTGGTACACTACAAAGAGCGTTGACAGATCGCTCATGAGGGCTCAGAGCCGTTATATATGGAAAATTGAAAAATTGGAAAATTATTTTAAAAACTGAAATGCTGTATATTTTATGCATCACGGAGCTAAATCAACCTTTAAAAATGCTTAAAAAATAATTTCACGATGGCATAGCATTACATGCGCCCAAAAATTAGGGGCTGTGTTCAGACACCCACAAAACACGCTCCTTCGCGCTCGGAATACCTTAACAGACAGTTATCGACACCAAAAAAAATGTCTTCTTTCGAAGTATTTTCGGATAATCTCGGATTCGTCATGTCCAAAGAGTTTTCAACGCGCGAAGTTGGTCCCCGGTGGTCTCGGTCCCTCGGACAATCGCAGAACGAACAAAACGGTGACAATGGATTTCGAGATACATGTATATCGCGACACAATCTTTTTACCGGTTGAAAAATGTATTTCTGTTACATAAACGTCCGAGAAGTTGCGCACGTCGGACGTGTTTTTCCACACATCCCTTTTCCACGCGGGTCACTCGAGTAACTCATTGCAAAACTTTTGCGCAAGCAGTTTTTCACCCGTTAACGCCCACCCCGGAGATACGTATTTTCCCCGTCCAGCTATTATTTTCCGCGCCACAATTTGTAACGAAGAGTATCACGAGTTTCCCCACTTGTAGGTGCGATATTTATGGTCCACGAAAACTTTTTCCTCCCCGAAACTGACCAAAAAGATAATCCCTGACCTAGCTGCAGACAGGACGGTTAACCCTGCGCCCGGGAAACTGTAAATTAATAATCCAAACTGCGTTTTCCGAACGTGCCAAGAGAAAAAAAAACACAAACTGCAATTTGATTTCTTCGAAATAACCGTATCCGTGCATTTTCTTTCTCTTTCCGGAAATTCGCCACGTACAAATCAACGTGGGAACTCCAGTTGAAGCTCAGATCGTGCGGAAACAGGGTAATTGACGATGGTGAGCAATGTGATTGCGGCACCATCGACGAGTGTCCGGATTTGGACCCTTGCTGTGATCCAATCACGTGCAAGCTCAAGTCCGAATCCGAGTGTGCTTCCGGGCCATGTTGCACCAACTGTAAGGTACGTGCCCTTGCATCACACCTCCGACATAATATACGACCCGACGGGATCGCGAGACGTGCAGTCTGTTGTGCGCCCTGATGACCGTTGGCATTTGCATTATCGGCAGACGTGGAAACAGTGATTGACCAAGACTCAGACGGGATGGGGAATAATCCCCGCGTCCGAAGTTCCATTCAATAAGATAATTGATAGAGCCGGCGAGTAACGGCCGGGGGTTCGGTAGTTAAGACCCGATCGTCCGGTAGTTATATTATATCAGCCACACGACTTACGGCCAAATTGAATTCAGCTCCAGTTCGTGGCTCACGGGACCCAAATTCGCCGCACTTCGGTTAATCATTGTTTCGACAATTAATTGCCGGATGTAATGGCTGAAGATGGAGACGAGGAAACTCCACTTGTTTACGTGTTGCTGTTTCCGCTCGGGTCCTCCTGAAAACCAATTTGCTCGAACCTGAGTAAACGATAAATTCAGATTAATACGTTAGCAATTGCAAGCAATTTACAGAAGACAATAAATTTCTTAATAATGAAGTTAAAGCGTTTTTGACTGAGATTTCATGGAGACTCAACGATAATGTAACTTACCAATCGTAAGATATTTTCAATCGTTTTCTTTTTTCCTTTCTTTCAACTGTAGTTGCGAGAACGTGGCTTTGTTTGCCGCCAGTCATCGAACGAGTGCGACCTGCCGGAGGTCTGCTCCGGCGAGACCGGACAGTGTCCGGCCGACGTGTACAAGAAGAATGGGACACCTTGCTCGAAAGACGCGAGCTCATGCTTCAACGGTGTTTGTCCATCGTTGGATCTTCAGTGCGAGCAGGTGTGGGGCGAGGGCGGAATCGCTGCCGACAAACAGTGCTTCGAACAATTCAATCCGAAGGGATCCATCAACGGGCACTGTGGCACCGACAATTCGGGTCATTACGTCAAGTGCGAGGCCGAGTGAGTAACGCTTCACTTTTTTTGTCCCTGCACAGTATTTTTTTTTTAATTACATGAGGATGCGGATATTTGAAATGTTAAACGTGGTTAATTGTTTCTAACCATGGTCAATGGTTTCAATCAATTTGTACTTGATTTTGAAAAAAGATAAATTTTCTATATCAGAATTCATAGAGCCGACTACCGCTCGAAAAATGGCATAATCTGCTCCGTCATTTTCCTGCGGGAGAATTAATGAATAATTTCACGTGTTCTTCGGATTTTCTTGCTAAATTTGGAAGATAATAAAGATGTATTTATTTAAAGGAACGTTCGATGCGGTTCTCTCCAATGCCAGATGGGCAAAAAGCAGCCGGTGATAGGTCGCATGGACCAGCCATATTTAAGAACCTTTATATCTATCAAGGGAAAGGAATACGAGTGCAAGTGAGTTGTAAATCACGAACAGCAACGGCATCGACGAAAGTCGGCAATTCACTGTACCAAAAAATACTTTGGGTCGCTTAGGTCCACAACAGGCAAGGTCGAGGGCTCCGAGATGCCGGGGATGGGGCTTGTACGTGACGGCACGTCCTGCGGTGACAATTTGGTAATTTATTCCATTTGTTCTTATTACACTCGAATATTCAACTCAATCCGTAATACTTGATCTCCTCTTACTCATCGCACACATTTGTCTTGCGCCCATTTCAGGTGTGCTTCAATCAGACATGCACGAGTCTGTTCCCTCACATAGACCCTGGGAAATGTCCGAGCAATCTCAACAACAAAGAGTGCTCGGGAAATGGAGTGAGTACAGAAAACGACGTTTTTTTTCGTTATCCAGTATATAATAATGAGTCCACGAAGTTTACTCATTGGTCATTATAATCATTACTTATTATTTCATTACTCGTTATCTTGCTTGGGTAAAAAAAAATTGAAATCGACCCAAAAAAATGGCAACTTTTGGCCTGTATCATCGTTCTCAAGTCGTACATTTTATCAATGAAAACTCTGGGTTTGACCTTACTTAATTACTATATTAAAACAAGAACAAAAATAGAAAGAACGATATTTTGGATCCGAAGCTAAATCACAGATCTACCTTCAACCCCCATCTCGTACCTACGATTCTTCATAATCACACAGCACAATTTCGCGTTGCAGGTGTGCACCAACATGAACAAATGTTACTGCTATCCTGGCTGGAGCGGTCCAGACTGCTCGATAGAGCAGGACATACCGACTCTAAAACCAACTACCTCCACCACCGAAAAGCCTGGTAAATCTACCACAGAGACCAAACTCCAGAAGAAAGAGACCCCCTACGGTAAGACGAGCATTTCACCGCACGCGGATTACCCGATATTCCCTAAGAACACTAAACTAACAACCAATCAACGACAATTTCTCGTGATAACACACAGCGCCTATGATGTCTAACGACATTTGGCTCAAAGGGACGATCTAAACGTTCGAGATAAAACGCAGGAGAGCGAGGAGAGATAAATATCCGGTGCTAAACTAACAGAGATACCGAAGAAGCGAAGGGGGCAGCGCAAACTCGAGCGAAAATATTTGCTTTCCACCCCTCGACGCACGAGTCATCTCCCATCTCGCCCGGGAAGCTCAGCATTCTTCGAATTATCACGGGGAAAATCGAATCCCCGCTTTCGTCATTGTGACAAATACAGTTTCCGTCGATTTGACCAATTTATCGAAACTTCATCGAGGCGCCAAGCTCCTCGGAAGATCGAGCTGTGTCGATAAGAGAATAGAAATCGTGCGACTCGAGTCGTGGCGATAAAAAGGGGAGGAAATTGTGAAAATTTTGTGAAGTCGAGGTAATATTCGAATGGGAGTGTCTTATCCAAAGCAGTCGGGGGGGCCGGACGTCCGGCATTTTCCGATGAATACCGATCGCGACAGGCGGGAGAATCATCGGGATGGGAGGAAAGTAGCGGAGAAAAGGAGGGTTTGCTCGGAACAGCCATCGGCGCCCAAAGTATCCATAGCTCAACACTGTTGAGTCAACAGTTTTACCATAACAGCGGTAGATATTCATCCGTATATATATATATATACATACATATATGTATATACATATGTATACATATAAAATGCAAGAGTGTGAAACTCGTCGATGGCTCGATATCTCGAAACGTGATCGCCGCGCCGGGTCGTCACGTAAAATTGATTTCCCGGGCTTCACCCGGGGAAAAGGCATGAATCCCGAGCACGCGAGGTTGCGTCGCTCCTGAATTGGCAGTTCGCGGGAACGGGGGGGAAAAGACGAGATCCATAGATAGAGAGAAGCGAGATAAAGGGGGAGGAGGACTTCTCGAGGACGAGGCAGTGATTTTGTTTCATGCGACTCATATCTCCCCGGCTTGGAATGCAAGGAGGAAATGAAAAAATGCGCTCGAAGAAGGAAGAACAACGTCGCATAAAGGGCCCGGGGTGAAGCCCCACGGCCCTCGCTGCGGCCTTTTATTCCGCCTCTGCACCCTCAGTGCTCACGTATATAAACTACACGTAGGTGTATATATATCCCACCGGGACGCGTGCGATTCTCCGGGGTATATATAAAAGTGAAGAGCAGAGCACATAATCGAAGTCTTATCCCGGGAAGGGATGCCAGCCCTTCGCTCTTACTGCCACCGCTACCCGCTCCTCCTGCCTCCTACGAGCGGTCTCGAACGTTTATATCGCACATCGATTGTTTCTTCGCCTTTGCGCTCGCACAGAACGATTCAAGGACTTACGATGATGCCTTCGCATTAAATGTTTACAATTTCCCTTGGACCTTCACGTTCATCTCGTCGGGTTTCCTTCTCGCGATGTGGCAGCTTTCGCCTTCATACGGAAAGTAAAAAGAAAGATGTGAATTTTTCAAATATCGTGGAAACACCGAGCAATTCGCTTGTGGTGGTCGGATAAGTCGAGTGAAGCAGTATTCTCGTGACTATCTCGAAAAAACTTGCATCATCGTGTTAGAATGAAATGTGTAGTAAGACGCGATTTAAAAATTCCAAAATCCCGATTTTCGGATTGGTTTAATTTTGGAAATTATTAAACAGCGAGAAAATTCATTAAAGGAATCGTCGAATGATTATTGGAAAGCTCGTCAGTTCAGAATCGTTCTGCGCGCACAGTGAGATAATGATACCAGTCATGATT
Source organism: Pimpla rufipes (assembly GCA_963932165.1). Lineage (NCBI taxonomy): Eukaryota > Metazoa > Arthropoda > Insecta > Hymenoptera > Ichneumonidae > Pimpla > Pimpla rufipes. The sequence goes on along the minus strand of OZ010632.1, from coordinate 17,739,479 downwards.
TCGTCTAGCAAAACCAGCGGCGGTGTCGCCAGAGGACAAAACAGTAAAGGCAGCCGAAGAGCAGCAATTTCCTCATATTCTCGTAGCATCTTCACCCATTCCAGCCATTCCGTAACAACACAGTAAACATCTAGGTCGTAAAGAAGCCGAAGAACAGCGGATGCAACCAACAAAATAGCATAACTCAACGAAAAAAAGAATACAGGGAAAGGCATGTAATAAAAGGAAGATGTGCCTGAGAGGCGCTCCTTTTGCTCGAGGAATTTTCAGTGACGAGAGAGAAAAGAGAGAGATGTGACAGACCGGAGATGATAAGAAAAATGACGATCCCTGACGGAGGAGAGAAGATTTTTGTACCTCGTGCTGTATATCGTTGCGTATATCTCTAGCGGACCCGAGAAATCGCTGAACAACTGCGAATCGACCGGTTGCTGTGGAACAAAAGCAATCTAAAAGTCCTTACGGATAAATAATATCAGTTCCATAGACTTTGCTCTTCGTTCGCTATTAGATTGCATTGCAGTCAAATAATGGAATCACTACCATTCACGAAAATCTCTTGGACAATTAAAGTTGATTGTGTCTCCGTTGGTTTTTGATTTGTTATCGGCTGTTTTGCAGTTACACAACCGAAGAGCAACTATCAGAGATAACAAGAGGAACCGATAACCCCAGAATAGCACCCTGGATTATGATTTTTTCGTGATCCTGTTTTGTTCCATCGCAACTGTCGTTTTGTGGATTCATTGCGGTCGCATGACGGTGAAATAACTGAAAACGAACTCCAACGTGACGGTTATTTGCAACTGACTCTAATGCGACCAGTAATCGACAGTCGCTCAGATCCGCTAAGGATAGAAAAAACAATTCTCGATTTTTATTTGCGGGGCTCATACCATCAGCTGTGCACATAAAATTCCAAATACGTATATCGATGCGTACGTAGCTCATAAGTTTAGCGTAAGTTGACTTTTCTTTGTAGGATAATACGGACAGCCAAGCGGATATGACAGCAACTGCAACAAACAAACAGAAACAATCAACACAAAATTTTGTTTCAACGAGACTAAAGAAAACATACACGAAAAGAAATAATCCGAGCATGACAAGAATAATTTTCATAAAATACGACAGCAGGCACATGGGAATGCAATAGATACAGATTGATGATTTTCCAGAGGCCGGACAAGCGACCGTTAGCACTCGCGTTTTGGTATTTATCCTGATGAGTGTGGTGAAGGGGGTCTTCATTTCTTTTACACTAATGGCTCTTTGCTACAGGTACAGTGGCGTCAATAAAACAAAACAAAAAAATAAACACGCACTAACAGCTAAATAAGCTGATAATTTGTGATTACTGCAAGCTCGACTGATAACGCTCGTTTGATTAATGTCAAATAAATATTGCCAGTGAATGCCTTGAAGTGAAAAAAGTAACGAAGCTGTGAGCTTCTGTCGATGCAATATTAAGGAGGGATGATACACCTTTTGAAATTCTTACTTTTTCGAGTACAAACACTTTTTCATTTCTTCGTTTCTTCATTTCTTCATTAATTCATTTTTGTTGTTTCAACTTTCTCGGTTTTTCAATGGTCATTTGTAGCATTTTAATTTCGTCAACAATAGTCTGTGATCAAGTCAGTTATCAAACTTCCTTAATAATAAACGTGCGAAGGGGAATCACTGAGTTATTGCCAGTGCTCGGTGCGTCCCTTTTTCATTTCGTATTATAGAAACATCGGTTCACAGATACACCCTTGCGTACACGCTAGAAATTTGCTTCTTTCGCTACTTTGAGATACTATTTTTTCTTTATTCACACGAAAGAACTGTCTGTAAATCGTACGACGAGTTCCCTTCATATTAAATTCGTCTTGTTAAAATGATCGATAATAACTTGAGCTAAACAATCTTTCCAAATGAATTGCAAAAATCACCAAAACTTACCGACCGCTGCTCTCAATAATAATATGTACTTCCGATTATTTGCTCCTTAGAATCTGATGCTGATACGATTTGAATTAACTAAATGCACAAAAAGGGTCTTCAAAGTAGATAAATTTGCTCATCTCTGGCGCACGCTCGTCTTCGTCGTCGTTATTTTGCCAGTAAAACGATTCGAATAGTTCAATGCGATTGTTAATTGAAGTACTATCTAAAGAAAATGAGACAGCGGAACTACAGCTGAAACGGCGACAAAGACGTCGAGGGTAGTCGATTTAAACGTGTTTCCAAAATAATTGCTATGTCGTGGAACAAATGGTTACATCTTATAAATATCGTAAATAATTATAACTAAATATATTATATATGTAGTACGTATGACATGATCGTGATGTATCTGAAGCATACTATGTGCCAGCTGCTTGTATATGCCCTTGCCCGTGATTATTATTCTTATTATTCTTATTCTTATTATTATTACTATTATTATTATCATTATTATTATTATTATTGTTATTATTATCATTATCATTATTATTATTATCATTAATGTAATTAAAAAATCACTACAATGAACACGAAAATCGAGAGAAAAAATGAGATGGTAATATTGACTGTATGTAAACACAATCTAACGATAAAAGTGACCATCAGAGGCCACGACAGACCATCACATTAATCAACAGTAATTCTCGGCAGACATAAAGGGGCTTGACCACAGACAGGATTGATGCAAAACGAAGTTAATTTTGCGATGAGAGAGAAAAAAAAGAGATTAACAAACAAACAAACAAACAAACAAAAAGAGCAAAAACAAAGAGAGTCAACCTAAAGTGTCGTTTGATAAAATAGTCGAAAAATGATATATTACTACTCGAAAAAAATTCTCGATGGTGTGTATCGTGATAAATGTTGCTGATATTGGCTTCTCTGTTTCTTGTCTGTTTTCTGTCTGTCACTGCCATCTCTGTCTGTCTGCATGCTGTGGGACGCTCGGATAAATCAAACCACAAAAAAACCAACCATCCTGCGCCAAACAAAACAAAACGAATACGTATAAACGCGTACGTATTGCAACCACTTGGTACGGCTACCCGATCACTTCCGGATCGGTTCGACGGGGCTGCGCGTGGCATCCCCCTACGTTGCGGTGCGTCTCGTGTCTGTACCAACATTACTACTACTACTACTACTACTACTACTACTACTACTACTACTACTACTACTACTACTACTACTACTACTACTACTACTACTGCTACTATTACTACTACTTATGTTCCTCTACGTTGCTCTACTATGGCACACATCACGAAACTACCACAAATTACACCACAATCACAACTATTACCATTACTACCACGACTGCTACTGACACTACTACCAACTATTGGCGCTACCAACGTACGATCACCACTATTACAACCGTAAATTATATACCGCCACTGCTATTCTCTATTATCAACACACCTATATAACGATAATAATGGCAACTCTGTTCATGGCTCGTCGTTGGCCGTACCTCGATCGACTCGGCCCACCGACGGCCAACTCTACGATCATCACATATTTAAAAAAAAAAAAAAAAAAAAAAAATCACCCCCTCATCCACCACTATTCGCATCACCGTAAAAAAAAACGTTTCGTTGAATAACGCAGAGAACTACCACGGCTCTAACACTGTATTTTTAGTTGGTATGCTCATGTCGGTGGTAGGGGGTGTTTTCGTAGTATTTGCTCTGATGGCTCTCTGCTACAGGTCAGTCGTAGTACATAAAAACTTCTCCCTCTGTCTCAGGTTAGTGTGCAGATACATACACGTAGAAGTTCTTTGTATGTCCTTACGTTTTATCTATTTACTCGTGCGTGTATATACAACGATGTTTAATATATCAAACGAGGTTTTGTGTATTATCCATCCTATATACATGTATATATATATTTTTTTTTTTACATTCCGTTGTTATCATTGATTGCCGATTTTTTGTTTTACCGTCTCGTCGCTCGTGTATCACGTTTCACCCCGTGCGGATTTTCGTGTGACAATCGAAAACACGCGCAATCCGGAGACGTACACGGGGCCTCGAGGTGGGCAATTTCGTCCACTTTTCGTTTCACTCTTTATAGTTATTCTCCTTTTACGTATACCGTTAGCCTTACTTTGCAATTGCATAATGATGATTCACGGAAACGAGAAACAAAAAAAGAAGGAGGAAAAAGGAAACGAGACGGCGAATCGAACGCGAGAGAAGGCGGTACGAGCGCGAGAAGGTCTCTCGCCTTGAATTTCATATTTACGCCCGCTAAGATTGCGCAGCACGTCCGCGGAGTTTTACATTGCCGTGGAATTATCGCGAGATGCGACGGGATAAAACCGGGCACGACGTGCGACCAATATTCGATACTGGTGGTTCTGGATTTCTGTTTTTATTTGTTTTTGTTTTTTTTTTCTGATTTTACAATTTTTTTTTCGTTTGTTTTCGCAACGAGCGAGACAATATTGATTGGCGACTGCAACCGAGCTTCTGATTGCTCAATATTCGCTTACGCGTGCGTGCGCTTTTGAAGGCTTTAACCGCTTGCACCTATGAGTCGGCACCTTAGCACGTAAATTGACATTTCAGAGGATCCTTGGTATAACAGAGGAGTTTTGGTAAAGGAAGGCTTTCGCGGCCTCTCGGGCGGAGACCTCACATCAAAGATTAGCAAACGATTTTTTTTTTTTTTTTTTTTGCGGTATTGTCGTGACCATTTTTCAACTCGCGCTCCATTAAATTGCTGGTTTTAATTGGGGGGTATTTTCTTGTCGTCGAGCAATAACTCAGCTGAAATATTTAATTATTTCAGTCGAGGGGCGGAACGTGTAGAACACGAAATTTGCGTCCGACCGCGTAACGATCTGTCCTTGTTTTTTTTTTTTTTTTTTTCTTTTCTTTTTTGTTGCACACTGTGAAGTCTCCTCTGAATAATAAAAAAGGGATACATCTCTCGCGAGTCTCGCGGAGATATAGCGGAAGAGAAAAAGAAGCAAATTAAGAGCGTCGTTCGCTCCGAGCCGCGTCGTCTCGCAATTTCATTGATGGAACGACACTCGGGAGACGGGAAATTGCGCAACGAAACGCGGCGCTGGAGGGGCGAGCGACGGGAACATTTTTTTTTTTTTTTTTTTTTGAATGCCCATATAGCCGCGATAGTCGCATTAAACGCGAAGTAGAGAGAGAGAAGAAAAGAGAGAGAGAGAAAGAGAGAGAAAAAAGAGCGAAAAAGAAGAGATAAAGATAAAAGCGTGAAATGTGTGAGAGAAGGTGGGAGCAAGAGGCAAGAAAATGTAATTCAAAAACACGCGATCTCGGCTACCGGAGAACGTGCTAAACAGCGAAAACTTTTTCCACCGTGAAAAGAAAAGAGAAAGGGGGAAAACGGGAAAAACACGAACGAACGAGAGGACACAAATTGTTGCATCCCGTTGGCGACAGCGCGCAAGCGCATATCGAGCCATGAGAAGCCGCAAAAATAAGTGCAAAAAGTAAGCCAAGGAAAATCGATGAGAGACCGTGACGCACGCTTTTCCAGACGTCAGAATAACAATCACGAAAAAAAAGAAAAATAATAATGACAATAATTAAAACGAAGTCTTACGAATGAAATTAATATTTTCTCGTTAATTATCGATCTTAATTAGCCGCGCGAAGTATTCGAGTCGTAAACGCGAGAGTTTTTAATTTCTGGTTGACGATTCTTTTGTTTTTCGTTTTTTCTCTGTGCTCTTGTGTCTTGGTTGTCTCTTTGCGAATATCGTATACTCTTTTACTGCTACTATTGGTATCGTTGTCGTGAATATTAAACGTATATTCTATAAACGGTTGGTGAACGAGAGAGCATGCACACGAGGATCGTACAATCAATTGAATTGGCTTTGAAGAAAATCTGTGTACCCGACGTTCTATCGTTTGCTCACGAGTGCGACTGTTGTATTTTTTCGTGTTTTTTTTTACCGGCCGTGAGACGATTTCCCTAAAAAATTATTAAAATAAACGATCCGGCGAGCGAGAAATCGATTTAAGGGGAATACCACTGTGACGCTGGCAGGGATGCGCTTTTATTTCGAATTTTGATGATGCTCGAGGTTTCGACGTGTCCGTAAAAAATTGAATTGAATTCGTCAAATTAATATACAAAATTAAAAAATACTGTCCTAAATGTTTTTTTTTTTTAATGAATACATTTAAATAGAGTACGTGTATTTCTGCCTGCGAACATTGGAACTCCTCTTGAATCGAACTTTACGTGGCTTCTAATAAAAAGAAACTCGATATTGCCTTTCATTTTCTAGTTTTTACTTTCCAAGGGTAAATGGCGCGGCGGAGGGCTCGACGAACTAAAAGCGATAACAGAATCGTGGAGCGGTGACATTGAGAGATGATAATAACAAGAAACATATGCAAACGAAAGGGAAAAGGCTGCGGGTGTACCATTTGACGGATTTATGTTGAGAGAAAAAAAGGAAAAAGATACAAAAAAGAACCAGCATGCAATGCCCCTAGATGGTAGCCCCGATAGCTAAAGAGCCCTCGAGAAAAACCCGCGCATTCTGCATTGAAAAAAAAAAAATTCACTAATCATTTAGTCCAAGTCGCATACTCGAGGAAAAAAAAGAAGTAAATTCATGTAAATAGCTCACGTGTACATAATATAAATACAATGAGACTAACCGTTCAACTGTAAAGATACTTATACAGCAATGAAAACATTAGAGAGACAGATAACTGCATTCCTCGTTTGTTTTGTGTAAATAACAATTGCGAATGTGACAATTGCGTTGCAATTATTCCTAGGGCTCCCGATTGAGTAATTGTGGATCTGTAGTGGCAGTTTGATCGATGATAAAAAAAAGGGAGATTGAAAAGCCCACCGATGCACCTTGCCCGAGATTAACGTCAGTTTTGTAATTAAAGGAACAAAAAAAGGATAAAGAAAGATAATAAAAAATACATAAGAAGTTGAGACTAAATAACGCGAAAGAGAGCGAGAGAGAGTGAAAGAGAGCGAACGGAAAAGAAAGAAAAAGAAAACCTTTAGCGTGCATGCGCTTTGTCGTCCCCGTTTTCGATATACTACATACTATAATAAGTGTACAATTTACTGTTATAAAAAGACGACGAGTGGCTCGATCCTGTCGGACACGACAATCGAGTCCCCTTAACGTTTTCAAACGATATCTCGCAGACGGAAGAGCACTATCCAGAAGTACGATCCGCCGTACTCAAAGAAACCGACGCCGAAGCCGTACAACAGCAGCGCTTCGGGCAATCACCACCCCGAAGTAGCTGCCCTCGACAACGTCGCCAAAATTCTCACTTTCGACAGTATGCCCTCGTACAGGTACAACCTATAATTATAGAAATCAACGAATTAACGGATCGAATTTACATGTCTACCGGATTCATCGAATTGCAACCCCGACAGAGTAAAACATCTCTACGAATTATTTCACGACTTTGACAATTTACTTTCGTTTTTGAAATAAACAAACTGTCCATATGCTGTTCCGATAGACGATCAAATGCGCTGAATTAAGCCGTTTGAATGGTCCAACGTTAACCAGAGTAAGTGCGGTACTTTGCAGTGAAGAGTCACGCGTTCTGAGATGTAACAAATTGTCGAAAAAAATAATTTGTCTTGAAGAAAAAGTGGCTAATACACTCCCAAGTGTCGCAATCTCTCTCGTTGACCGTTTGTCAATTCTACTTAAGAAAATTATTCTATTTTTGCTTAAGAAGATGATAATCAATTGCCCTCGGAATGCATTAAATTAGGGGATGCATTTTTCAGCTCCGGCGATACCCAGCGCGTGCTGTTTCAACCCCAGAATAGCGTCGGCAACGCGGACGGAGCACGACTCAAGTACGTTTTGCATTCTCGTCAATTATTATCGTTGGACATCGGTCGCTATTTCCGCCCAACAACGGCTATTTGCAGCCCGCCGACGCTCGATTACGAAGCGCGCGCAAATAGAAGCAGCTAATACCGTTCGTGAAACGTTAATTTTCCAGGGAGCATAAGCCGCCGATGAAGAGACTCGGAGTGGATGACGAGGATGGAGGTACGGGGGCCGAGGAGGTTGTCTCTTTCATTGATCTCCCACCAAACAGTCTCGCAAAGTTGCCTGAGAAGGGAATTTTAAAGAAACACGGTGGTTACGGTATTGTAATGCCTGAATAGTCGTAGTCGTATTTTTCCATTTCGTTATTTAATTAATTAATTAATCAATTATAATCCAATCAATCAGTCGATCGATCAATGCCTTCACATTTTTATCGCACAGTAATATTTGCTGCAAATTTACCAATCAAGTTTCTTATTGTTCTTCTCCTACCCACCAGACATACATCTCACGAAACCCCACGATGAATTCTCGCATTTTTACACATATTTCCTCAATACGTTTTCCATCGCGCTCGCGTGCATCTACCGAATACTGCATCATCTCACATCTAATATCTTCCAATAGAGACCATATACGAACAAAATAACAGCCACCGATGCTAAAATTGTGCTCTGACCTTGTGTTTCTCTTTTCTTTTTTTTTTCCCCCGTCTTCCTTCCGTTCGCTCTTTCTCTCCCTCTCGCCGCGCGGAATCGTCCTGCGAGTAGGGATAGTCGACGGCACGATGATGGAGCGCACGCTGAACAGCCTGAACGCGGTGAACGGCTATCACGGCGACGTCGTCGAGGCACTGAGGAACGCCGCGAGTCTTCGCGGAATGGCGAGCACGCCCTCGGGCTCGCGGACTCTTCTCGACGACGAGGCGCTCCGAAAGTCACTGGCCGACTGCGGCTACGCCGACGCGTACAGAAAGGCCCAGCAGCAGCAGCAGGCCCAGCAGCAGCAGGACGACCAGGACAACATCGACAATCAGGACGACGAGAACGAGGACGATGTGCCGCCCTCGTGCGGCCCGATGCGCATACGAACCCTCGAGGACATCATAAGACAGCTCGAGCACCACTCGACGAGGCACATGAGCCCCAGCGGCTCCGAGGACATGAGAATCTCCGAGGGCGAGGGCGATCGTCACTACAGAATAGACTCCTCGATCTGTAGCGAATCGTCGCAAGGGTAAGACACGAAATTTCCATCAGCTATCAAGCAGCCTTCGATAGCCTCTTCTTTCGAACGTCGTTAGAATCTTCTTGCTCGTTGCTCTCGGGGGGGCGAAAGTCGTGGCGGAGTTGCGAACGGCGACGTCCCCGAAGGATATATGGTACCTGGAAAAGATGAATCGGTCGAAAATAAGCTGTACAAGTGGAACGGTTGCGTTTAACGAATAAGTTTGAAAAAAAAAGGAACCTGTGCAATTTGTTTGGTTCGCTCTAGGACACTTTTTTCACACGGTCAAAATACTGATACGGACAGTCGATCGCGTGAGCTTTTTTTGTTCTAATAAAAAATGTCTGAAGTTTATCGGCGTATAAGATTGATTTTTGTAGTATTGAATACCAAATGTCCTTAAATGTTGTTTTTAGAGTCTAAGAACAGTTTAGATCGATATGTCAGAATTAGCGGAAACCAGAGGAATAACCGACATTTAAAAAAAAATTCAGAACCCCTAAAATCGGAATGTTCCTGACAATTTCGGTCAAGTTCGTAGTTACATGAAGTACATAGTTTATCGAATAGACTTTCGCGGAAAAAGCTGATAACAAGAAAGTAGAAACATCACCTAGGTATCACATATCCTTAGTAACGATTGTTTCAATGTTAAACTAAAGTTCCTAGTCCTATCCTTGATTAATCTATTTGTTTTTGACAACTATCGATGATATATACTAAACTGTGTATTTAAAGCGTCATGGAAGACGCTCGATATAACAACGCCTCGGCCTGGCTTCTATTCTATTTTTCTATATCTGTCGCTCTCGTCACTCTCATTACTTTTCACTTTATATAGTTCCATCGTACTACATCGTATCGCGGCTTTGGGATACCCGTTTTCTTCGTTGTTTCTTTTGTCTTCGATGCTTATTCGTAGAGTTGATTGAAATCTAATTGCAGGGGCTGACGAGGATTTAAACGGAAGATACAGACGAACATGCATACTTAAATAAAAAGTAAATCGCTTCTTTCGTCGCGGAAATGTCTCAATCGAAAACCTTGGCAGCCTCTAATCATCGTCATCGTTTTAAGCGCTTTAGCTCGGTAAATTCACACGCGGCTGTCACGATTTATTTGATTCACGTCATCGTTCACGAGATTTTCTCCAGAAATGTAAGATTGTGTTCTCGAATGATACAGCCAAAAAGGGGGTGGGAATTGACGAAATTGATCGTCGAAAAGAGAAGCAACTAATAAAAAAAAACAATCGAGAACAGAGGAGAGAAAAGAAGAACGGAAGTAAAAGAACGGAAAACATTGCTAATAAATTGAATATACACTGTAGAAGCAGGAGATGCAGCCGCGGTCGCGACGATGAACGATTCGTCTACGGTCGATATAGGCAGCCGTCGGTTCGAAGCCCGTATGGCACGCATCAGCATACCCACCAGCATTCCCACCAAATGCACGAGGAGGAGGGAATCTATGAAACTGCCGATCCTGACAGAGGCTCAAACACTAGGGGCGAAACGCCCGATAGCGAAAGGTATCGGCGAGTATTACAAACAACCCAAAAAAAAAAACAAAATCCGTGAACACTCTTTCTCAATCACTCTCTTTCTCTTTCTCATTTTCAAATACTCTACTTTTCCTCTGAAAACTAAACAACAAAAATGTTTAAAGAATACTCTCTATCTATTTGCCTAATCTTCAACCCCCTACTGTCGACCCTACTGTGTTTGTCCCACCGCACACGAGCCAATGATTCGAGGGAAAAGAGAAATTACCAAAAAGAAATCACGGACGTTGCTTAATGCTCCAGAAAAAAAATGAAATAAAAAAAAATGAAACGGGTCTGCGAGCGACCATTTTCGAATCGTCAAAGTGCAAATAACGAGGGAGATAAATCACGAGCACCAGCACGAATGGCGACGACGAGTAGTTAACTGTAAAGACGTTGAGAAAAAAAAAATGAGGGCCGATTCTAAACGCGAGTTGCCACACCGCCACCAGTTGTCTCATTTTGCTCTTCGTTACTCTCATTGTTCTTGTCATTATTATTATCGTTGATTTGACTATTATTTGCTGAAATTATAGCGCGGTTCGCTGGCATTGACAATCTCGCACTTTATCCATTTTTTCTATTGTCATATATATTTATATGAATATATACATATATATATTTGTCGATCGACCTCTATCTCTATCTATCTATCTATCTCTCTATCTCTCTATCGATATTATTCCGTCGAGCTGTCTTGTCCTCTCTCGAAATTCTCTCGCATGCGGCATTAGCGTTCGTTTCTATGATCCACACGCGGCGTACGCAATTCTGTCTCTATCGCCAGTCTTGTGAAATCGTTTCGATCGTACGGACGCCAAGTTCTTAATTCCTCGCTGATCAGACCGATGCATCGGAGGCGGCCCGTTCGGGTTGTTGAGCCCGAAAGAATACCTGAAAAACACCAGAGAAAATATTTATTTGGATTAAATTGAGCAATATCCCAGATGGTCTGAATGGAGTGGAGCAAGAGAAGCGTGCGTAGCGGGAGGACTAGTAAAGATCCAACGGGCTCGTATAATCTTGTTATTTTCTAGTGATGCATTTATTCAAGCTCAACATCAAATAGCCCGGTGGACGAGTGAGGAGGGAGGAGGGGGAGGAGGACTAGGAGGAGGTTCAAGTTTGAGCATCGGAGGGGGTGTTCAACATCGTCCACCCCAGCAGCCGCCACCCCCGCCCTTGCAACTCCCAACATCAGGAGGAGCCGCAGCGCCATCCGCCTCATCGGCAGCAGCAGCTGCAGCCACTGTCCTCGCAACAATGGGACATCAGGTTATTCATCAGCTGCAGCTGCAGCAACAGCAAAAACAGCAACAGCGAAAACTGCCGGCGGAACAACTGCCAATAAAAGAACGCGGCTATTATCCATCCCCGCCCCACACTGACAACGGCCTCGACGACGACAACGACGACGACAATGACGATAACTACGATAACTACGGGAATTACGACGACGACGACGACGACGACGATGACGGCGATAACGACGACAACGACAATGACGATAATAACGACAACTTAGACTACGGTGAAAAAATTCACGAGGCCGTTAATGCTCAATCCCATCAAGATATAAAGATATTAAATAATAATGATAAAAAGAATGCGAGAAAGAGGATAAAGAGTTCGTTGAGAAACCCCGAGAACGCGGAGGATAAGACGATGACGATACGTGAAATCGATGTGAATCACTTGCCTAATATTAACAAACGCCCTCTAGACGATAAATATAGTCTAGAATGTAAAATAATAATGAATAACGGTGGTAAAAATCCGTCGACGATTGCCACGACGACGAAGTGCGACGACGAGGTTTACGACGACGATGATTTAAGTAAAAATAATACGAGCAACAACACTAGTGATAACGAAAATACTGCCCTACTGCCCCCTTCGCATTTTCCTGAGTACAAGCATTGATAATTATTAATCGATGACAGATAGTGTCGGAAGAGAGACGAACAACCAGAAACAACATGAATTGAAGCTGGATGAGAACAACAACATTATTATTATATATATTATTATATAGTGGTGTGATTTAATCTCGAACTCGCATTTTATACTGAATAGTGTAAATAACGATAAACTATAATTGCAACACACACAACAGGTATTAAAATTATAATAAAATTAAAATTAATCTATATATATATATACATATATATATATATATACATTACACATATATATATAAGAAATGTTTATTAATAAACATTAGTAAAACGAATTTGTTCATATGATGCTGTATGTTATTTCAAACACCTGGTTGCCCTTCCTGTATTCCTTCTGAGCTCTATTTAAGTGTCTAAACATTGCAGAAGCAAAACTTTCCTGTACTTGCAAATGCGAACAGATAATGAAGTTCTTGCCTACAAGTTAAAAAAAACCTGACATCTTGTTTCACAACTTTTTAAAAACGTTTACAAAAACGCAAAGAATAAACTTGCATATTGTTTCCTCTAGGAAGCTACCTTTATGAGAAGGTATGTTGACCTATTTCACAGTCGAAGTTTCAAAAACGAAGTAAACCGCGAAATTCGCATCTCGATTCAAGTAACGCGTTCTCATTGGCTGGGACGGCAGTTACGATCTTGAAAAGACACAGCATCATCATTGGCAGCACGGAAACAGCCGAAGTCCCGGGATGTTCGTGGAACAAAATACCCTGAAGTTAAGATCCAAGGTTTACGGTAAACAATAAAAATAATTGGCTATCGGCGAACGAAAAAACAAAAATTCAACGAATTATTTGAAAATCCCTACCTGTAGCGATTTTTCCTTCATTTCCAGTTTGAATTCTCGCTTTCGCGTCGACTACCAGGGAACTCTGCGCATCCACAACCGGCAGCGCGAAAGTAACCGGCTTTTTCCATTGTCGAAAAAAGTTTTATCGTCCGTCCTTCCGATACTAAATCCAACCGTATATTTTTACATGCCGATGCCGATAAACACCACTATGGGTATTCAATATTTCAATTCACATGAGAAAACACATTGGCAAAAAAAATTACGGGGGTTTCGGCGTCCATTATTACACGTCGCTAGCGCCGTCCGGCCGACACTTCGACGCTCCGATTGACTCTCTCGACTCCATGAACCAATCAGCAAGCAGGAATATGCGGCTTATCACGCCCGGTACATAATTTTACACCCTCACTCGGTCGGTACAGCCACTGCAATGCAAAAAAAATCCGTCGCGCGGCGGCAATTGATCCACGCGCAGCCAATTTCACGCGATACTCGAAACCGCACACGAATCGCCATTCGCCGCCAACTTCAAGCGCTCGTGACATATGTGTGCACGTGCTGGTTTCGCGTAATTAAACGCGATTATGTTAATACTTAAGTGACTTAAAGTGGTTTAAAACAATCGTGCAGTTGAAGTTTTCGTTCGTCGAAACCGTGAAACATTCGCAGGCATCAGGATGAGTACAATTCTGGAAAAGATTGCGGCCATCGAGTCGGAGGTAACCTATACACAGACAACGTACAATTTTGCCTGCTTACTGCCGTTTACGGATATCCCAAGTTCTGATTGATCTGTATAAAAATGTCGACCCCTTTAGCTCACTTTTCGATTCAAAAAAGGTTTTAGCGCACAACGTCAAACTTTTTTTTCCCTGTGCCAATGGATCGGTATTACATTTTATACATATGAGTGAAAAAAAACCGCTGTTTGTTGACAGATGGGCCGAACGCAGAAGAACAAGGCGACCTCTGGTCACTTGGCGATGCTTAAGGCAAAGCTCGCCAAGCTTAGACGAGAGCTCATTACGCCGAAGGGTGGAGGCGGTGGCGGAGAAGCTGGATTCGAAGTAGCCAAGACTGGAGACGCACGAATAGGTTTTGTTGGTAAGAGACGTCATATACGCTGGACATTTTTTACTCTTTTTCTCTAAGCTTTTGACAACAGCCATCTACTTAATTATGACATAAACACTTGTAAATTAAACATGTTAAAGAGGTTGAAGCGCTATGCACCAATCAGAAGAACACCAAATATTTCTGAATGTTTTTATTACCTCAAGCTGCACTTTTACTGTTCTTCAAACGCTTTTATTTGTAATTTCAGGATTTCCATCCGTGGGGAAGTCCACATTGCTTAGTACGCTAGCGGGTGTGTATTCCGAAGTCGCGGCGTACGAATTTACCACCCTAACGACTGTTCCTGGATGTATCAAGTACAAGGGTGCCAAGATTCAAGTAAGTCAAAGCCAGCATCGACTGATACATTAAATCAAAGTATTCACCAATGATTTTCTAAACATTTCTAAACATGATTTTCTAAACATTTGCTTATCCTCTTTCTCTTTTTCAAGCTGCTGGATTTGCCTGGTATCATTGAAGGTGCCAAGGATGGAAAAGGTAGAGGAAGGCAGGTGATAGCTGTGGCACGAACGTGCAGCTTGATTTTCATAGTTCTGGATGTGCTGAAGCCGCTGGGCCACAAACGGCTAATCGAGCACGAGTTGGAGGGATTTGGCCTTAGGCTCAACAAGCAACCGCCCAATATCAATTTCCGTAAGAAAGATAAGGGCGGTATCAATCTACAAACGATGGTGAGTCCTGAACGATGATTTTTGTAACTGGATAGTGGAGGATTTATTAATTCGTATGTTAATAATGCAATTTTTTTTTGCCAGTGTGCACAAAGCGAGCTCGATCTAGACACAGTGAAATCCATTCTTTCCGAATACAAAATACACAATGCCGACATCACTCTGCGTTATGACGCGACGTCCGACGATCTCATCGACGTTATCGAGGGCAATCGCGTCTACGTGCCCTGCATCTACCTGCTCAACAAAATAGGTACGCGATTCTGCCACCGAGCTGAGCAATTTTTATTTAAAAAAACAAACCATGAAAACATCCTAATACTTTTTTTATTTTATTTTCACTTTGTTATTTACGCTCAACAGATCAAATAAGTATCGAAGAGTTGGACGTTATCTACAAAATCCCACATTGCGTACCAATCTCCGCACATCACAAGTGGAACTTCGACGATCTGCTCGAAAAAATGTGGGACTACTTGAAACTCGTTAGAATGTAAGTTTTTGATTCGGACTATATTTATTTGCTTGTCTTATCCGGTTTCCACTATCAACAATTCAAGTCATATAACAAAAATCGTAAAAATCGAATAACAAATTAATTTCACAAGTTCAACTTAATTTTACGTTTCAGTTACACGAAACCGAAAGGTCAGTTGCCGGATTACAATTCTCCCGTCGTACTGAACACCGACAGGCGAACCGTCGAGGACTTCTGCAACAAACTTCACCGTTCGATTGCCAAGGAATTCAAATAGTCAGTGGAATTGATTCATTTTTTTTCTAAATCTCTCGAACATTTCGTAACATATATTTATTTTTCACAGCGCGCTAGTGTGGGGCTCGTCGGTGAAGCATCAGCCGCAAAAGGTCGGCAAGGATCACGTGCTCTGCGACGAGGACGTTGTACAAGTTGTGAAGAAAGTGTGATTGTTTTCATTTTTCCTTTTTATATTATTATTATATATATAATAACTACAGACGTATAAAATTGCGAAGAAAAACATGAATAGAAGGGGAAAAGAGAGAGGTCGATTTATGCTTTTGCAACGATCGCACACTGTGTTACTGTCGAATTCTTTGGAACGAGTTTTAAAAATGATGATACGGAAAAGAAGGAAAAATACAAACGAAGGAAACTGCTCACCACTAATTACACGGACTTCAAAACATATTCCTTGCGCTGTTGGTCCAACAATTGCTCGAGATGCTCGCACTTTTCTCGCATGTCGTGCGCCTCTCTCGTCACATTCTTTATCGTCAAGTCCTTCTGCGTTACGATCAGCTTTATTCTGCACGAGAAAGAGTGAACGATTAATAAATACGACAATTATTTTAATGTAAAACCCGTGATTTTCTGACAACGGGATAAGTAGATTTAAATTCACGCAATATGCACCTGCTGTACAATTGGGCCATCAAGGAATCTCTGTTGGCGTTGTTTTGCGTGAGTTCGCGATACAACGAGGCGATTTTGTCCTCGAGTTCGCGTTTCTCCGATTCGATCTCCTGACGAACTATCCTCTTCGCCTGGTCCCTCTCCAGCGTCAGCCTCTCGACTGTCTGCTCGCGAAAAATCATTAAATAGGAAAAAGAACAATGAACCCCACAAAATCAAAATTAAAAAAGAACAACTCGATGATTTTACCTGTCTAGTTTCGTTCAAATCAGCCGTACAATGTCCTAATCTCTCTTCGATCTGCGCCACGTGTCTCTCGTGTCCCTCCAACTTTTGTTGCGCAGTTGCTAATTTCGCTTTAAGCAATTCGATTTGTTCGCTTGCTTCTTGAAGCTCAGCGTCGTATTTTTCTTTCGTGCATCTGAAATCACGAGGATCACGAGGAATGAACTCTGATGACGTCCGTTGAAAAATGTGATTTCGCAGTCGTTGTGAACAAAAAACAGTTGAGCACGAACCGTAATTTGTTCTCCCAGCTCTTTTGCAAATTCATCTTCATGTCTCGAGTCTCCTTCTCCAGCCTCTCAATCGCTAGCTCGATTTGTCGATCCCTCTCGCGATTGCACTCGTCCATTATTCTCGCTTGTGCCATTTCGAATTTGCTGTTCTGCTGTCGTCGATAATTCTCCACCCAAACCTCGCGCTCCGCCTGCAGAGATTCCTCGAGCGTTCGCTTCTCAATCTGGTGCTGCCTGATGAGCATTTCCGTCTTCTCCTGCAGATGATAATCAAATTAACATCACCGACTGACTTGAAATTTATAAAAACATAAGCGGAGAAAATTTAATCGGTACGTGAAACTGCGAAGACGTCTGCTTAACAACCAAATCGCGCTCAGCGTCCCTCCTCGCTTGTTCCTCCGCGAATCTTTTCTTCTCCAGCTGCAATTCCTCAAAAAACTTTCGCTGTTGGGCCTGAATAACTGCTTCTTGCTCGTCAAACTTTTCCTGAAATCTGATGTAACAGACAAAAATGATGCCGTGTTTTTCGTTAAAATTTAAATGAGCAAAGAAAACGTTTCTTATTCTCCTGCAAATAAAACAAACGATGGAAAAACTTGCCTAACGCGCAAAGCCTCTCGCTCGTTCGCCACAATTTTATCGTGGCTCGCAGTGAGCTCGAGTCGCAATTGCTCCAGCTGCTGATTCGATCTTCTGATCGTTCGCAACTCAACGTCCTGGAGTTCCTTCATGTGGGTACTTCGAATATCCTGAATTTCTTGCTGATGTTGTTCAATCATGCCCCGCAATTCTGGCTCCAAGCCTTTCACAGTCATTTCCTATAAATACACGTCGAAATTTTAATTTTCTCTCCTTCTCCTATTTAACTGTCCCTGTTGCTCGGAAAATATAATTGAAGATATGGGGAGAAAAAAAGTTGCCAGTTACACCTTAATTTTAGAAGTTTTTGCTTCTAACCATCGTTCCCTCCGAATTTTCTCCGAAGCCGCGCAAAGCTCCCTCGCCCTCTGCAATTCCACCGCGTGTCTGTCGATAGCGCATTTCAATTCTCGCTGCTGCTTCGCCTCCAACTCTTTTATTCGGTTCGCCAGAGCGTTGCACTTTTCCGTGAGATCCTTCTTCTCGGCTATCAGCTGCTCAATAAATTTCTGATGCCTCTTCACCACTCCCTGATACTTCGCCTTCTGTGTCTGAAGCTCCGCCGAATTCTCCTTCTTCAATTTGTCCAACTTCTCGCAGGCGATTTTTCGCTCGGACTTCAATTCGTCTTTCAACACCTTTATCGTCGCCTCTCGATCCTCCAGCTGCAGCAGAGCAGTCGTCAGATCTTCCCTCAGGGCTTCGGGGTGTTGGGGCAAACTTTTCGTTTCCGGCCTTCGGGCGTTTGAAAAAAAAAAAGATAAAATTAATAGACACGATACAAAACATTTATTAGCAATTAAGAAACAAATTCTTAGGCATTGACGACAAAAAAATTAAGGTCACAATAAATCAAGTGATCTCACAGGTTTTTTTTCAGTAATTTTCCTTGATTATCTTTAGAAAAAAAAAATCTTACTCACTTTCTGCAACGATCTTTCGTCACACAGAAATCAGGAATTTCAGTGTCCTGCTCCAGAGTTCCAAGAAAGCTCATGATGTCCTCGTAAGTCGATCCATTTGAGATACAAATATTTCTGGAGTCGTCCTTTTCCGGTTGATCCTGCAAGATAAAGCGGAAAACGTCGGGAATAAATCGTCAATCTACAAGTGAATTAATATTCGTTTTCTTTTATATACTCACTTGGTTAAAATATTTTTGTGAAAAAGTGTTGACACCATTTTCACCAAAGCCCAGACAAGATTTCAGAGGGTCCGTTTCATTGTAAAGAATTCCACCTTCTGTGCTCATGTTTTGCTCCAAATCGCTGATCATGTTGCACAGTTGTTGAAAAGAGGAGGAATCTGGATGTATCACATTTTGGTTGCAATCGCTGCTCGGATTCAGTCCCTTCACGTCTTTCTCCAAGTCCCGGATGGTCTCGTCGACACCCAGGGCGGCTTTTTCAGGATCCAAAACGTCGCCCTGGCCCAACAACGCGGATTCCAGCGGCCGGGTTTTTTCCAGAGTCTTGGGAAACTCATTTCTCGTCTCGCCGACCTGCGTGGACTTTTTTCCAATCGTTCGGCCACCCCCAAATCGGCTTAACGGCGGCTTCGAAGACACCGGCGGATGCGCGATATTTATCATCGCAAAAGGAACGAAATAAATGAAAGAAAAAAAGCGCGTGTCTATTCTCAGTACGGACCGAGTACTCCACGTCGACGCTTTAAAAGTCGAGTTAAAGATAGCGAATGCGAGCGTCGGGGGTTGCTAAGGAAACGGTAGCTCCGAAATAATTAGCCGAACGGAACTTGACTATCTAAAACGCTGCAAATTATCCAGATAAAGTCACAAAAACTCGCAATAAGTTACAAGAAAAAATGAAATAAAATAAAATGCGTTGCACAACAAATTGTCGTCGAAAAATAATGTTTAAAAAAGGAGCAACTTTTAGCTTTTTACATATAGATTTAAAAAAAAATCATAATTTTAGACAATTGTCTCTTTCTCATAAACGTTTAAAAAAATAATACCCATCATTCACGAAATACTTAAGTATTCCACCAATTTTAGACTCCAAACAGCCGCGTCGGCGGCTTCGCGAGTCGAGTCAAAGATAGCGAGCGCGAGCGTCGTTGGTTGCTAAGGAAACGGTGCGCTCCGCTCCGTTACAATAACCCAAACGCAGGTCCCGCCGATGGCCTCAGGAAGGATCCGAAAAAAGCAAATAAATCAGAGTCTCGAAATCGGCAGCAACGGAATCGTCGAAGGACCGAAAAATCTCCCAAACCCGAGAACCCGACGTGTCACAAAATGTCAAAGTCAAACGTCAAAGAGCAGAAGACTTTTGGCGTTTGAAAAAGGCGAATCGCGGCGCGGCCAATCGGAGCGCCGGCCGCGCGTCCTTGTCGCCCCCCACCGCGCGGCGCCGCGGCGCCGGGCGGGGGGATATTCCACCACTTGACGTCACTGATTAGGCGGCCAAGATGGTTGTCAATGTTGATAAGTGTTTTGGTTACTCGGGAAATCAGTGATAACGCGGATTTCGCGCTGGCGCAACGGCTCGCGAGCCTCGTTCGCGGCACCGCGGTGAGACGGGCGCGTTGACAAAAATGACGATAGCGAATTAGCGGGCGCGGCGAGGCGAAGCGGGCGGCGCGGCAAGCCTTTCGTGCTCCCCAAACAGACGTGCGAAATCGGCGAGCATTGCGGGGCTCGGGGAGTGGGGGGGCTGGTCTCTCGTCGGGGAGAACAAGTGCTTCGGGTGGCAGGAGAAACGGCGAGACGGCATGGCGGACGGCGAGGATGCGGAGGACGAGATACGACGGGCCCTCTACGTCGTCCAGTCGATGATTGACATATCGGCCGACCGTCTCGAGGGCCTCAGGACCCAGTGCTCGACGAGCGCTGTACTTACGCAACAGGAGATTCGCACCCTCGAGGTAAGAAACCACTATCGAACACGCACCTCGCGCACCTTTCTCTCTCCTTCTCTCTCACTCTTACTCTCTCCCTCTCTCACTCTCGCTCCCTCACTCGTATTTATTTCCTGTTATATTTTTTTCGTGCTTCGTGTCGTCGCGAGACTTGTGCGAAATTTTATTGATTCGCGATTATCGAAAGATGAAAGAGCGAATTTTGCGGATGTAAATTTGGGGCAGTTTGCTGCGGAGCGGAAAATAAATATCGCTCTCTCTCGCTCTTCCTCGCTCCCTCCCCTTCTCCACTCGACTTCAGTTGGTTTTCGAAAATACGAAAATTCGGAATATCATGACATCAGGTTTTTTAATTGACGTTTCGATGCGCAGGGAAAGTTGATCAAGTTGTACTCGAAGCAACTGGTGACAAAGGCGAAGCTGCCTGTCGAGTCGCTGCCCCCGGAGATGCGACAGTATCCGTCGATACAGCAATGGCTCAGAGTCGTAGGGCTCACGCCCGAGTCCATTCAGCTGGTGTGCACCAGAACAAACTCGCTGGAGGCTCTCAAGGAGAAATCGGAGCACGAACTGAGCGGCATGCTGGGCGAAAACAACGAGCGTCACGCCGAGGAACTCAGGAGGCTGTGCAGGGCTTTGCACAATCTTCGAAGATATATAGGTGATTAGCTGGAATTTACTACAATCCCAAAAAAAAGATGCAATTACTATTTTTGTCATCAACATTATTATTAATAACAATATTATCATTGCTCTTGCAGAAACCAGTTGTCATTGTCAGCTATTATTGATTTATTTGTATATTTATTTAAAGTAATAGCTTACCTTGTATAAAAATAATCATTTTTATACAAACCTTCCACCCTTCCACCCTTTCACCCTTTTTCTAAAAAGGGTGGAAGGAGGTCGAGATAGAAAACACACACATAACAATCACAACGAAAATACGCAAACATCAATAATGCATTTGCTTGTCTTTTTCGTCTCTACAAAGACGTCTTGCTGCGCGGTGATATGGAGAACAGCGACATGAATCTCTACTGGGATTCGTGGGATCGTCACCACTTGCGGAGCGGACCGTCGCCCCGTCCGGTGAGATCGCGCGTCACACGTGGCTCGGTGCCCTCCGAGGACAGCATTCCCTATCAGAACAACAATAACAATCTAAACAGCGAGGGTCTCGGCCAGGCTTCGTCAATCATCTGCCTCTCCTCGAGCCCGCCTTCGACGCCGGTGCTCATAAGACAGGGACGCGGTGAGAGCTCGGAGCTAAAACAAAAAAAAACCCTAGTCAAATGACCCGTTTAAAACCAATGAAATGGAAAAAATCCGATTGAAACCTATTAGAACCGATTATTTTTTAATCGGATTTTTGTCCATTTCATTGCTTTCTATCAGTTTCAATCGGAATTACTAAGCAGGAAAACTAATTCATTGCAAAACATTCGCAGCCGCGGGCGTGAAGTTTCCAACGACTCCGCCGCCGAGCAAGAGACACCAGACTGGACTGCAGACGACCGCCTCGCAGCCCGAAGTATTCCCTCTGACGAAATCAAAGTCCCACGAGTCGCAGCTGGCGAATCGTCTGGAGAACGGCGATCCGGCGACGAGGTGAGACCGCTGGAAACAAAAAATTGTCCGTCGAAAGCTCGACGATTTCACGTGCACGCGAGAGGAAATTTTTGTTTCAACGTCCCCGCTTTTTTAGCTGCCCGAACGAACATCTGCAGACTCGCAGACGCAGCCGACTGCCAACCGAGCCCGGATCCTGCAGCAGCAACGCCGATATCACGGGCGAGAGCCTGTTGGCCAACACCAACAGTCCCGTTAAATCGCCGCCTTACTCGAGCGCCGAGAGCGACGACAACAGCTACAAGGGAACAGGTACAGTGATTATCGCTAATTCGGCGGTCGAAACGTCGTTGAAACAAAAATCGCCGCGTCTCAATATCGATTCGAGCGGAGCTGCCAGTGGATTAACGCGTTTCTCGTCGTTCGTTCGGCAGTGAGCAGCAGTCTTCAAGTGCCAAAGTCGCCGCGTACGCCGACGGTGACACGGGGTATGGGTCACATAATAGCCCATCGTTTCACCAAGACATTCAAGATGATGACGACCTGCGACTATTGCGACAAGCAGATGTTCATCGGCACGGGACTGAAGTGCACTGAGTGCAAGTACAAGTGTCACAGGGACTGCGAATCTAAAGTACCACCCTCGTGCGGTCTACCTCAGGAGCTGTTCGACGAGTTCAAGCGAACTCTCCAGGCTGACGGTGAGACGGCATTTATTTTTTTCGCATCCAAGTCGTTTCATCATTCACAATATTTTTAATATATTCTATTATTTTTTTTTTCTTTTTCTTTTCATTTTTATTTATATGATTAAAAAAAAATTAAATTTTAATTTTTTACCATTTTTTCTTTAGGCATGGTGAACGTTTCGCCGATTCTCAGCAAGCCCGGAATAACCTCGCCGAATCATCACAACTCGAGCCTGCTGAGCACGTTGAACAGACGAGATCGCAAACGTTCCCATCCGCACTCCGCGATCAACGTGCCGTTTCAGGTGATTCAATCGCGAGCGTCGATTCCACGCGCGAGTCAACACGAGCCGCCTCGCGTCGCGAATGATTCGAGTTACGAAGTACATTCGTCATGCCTGTTTCAGGGTGCCGACTCTAGTTCAAATACCTCGAGCTGCAACAGCTCAACGCCTTCTAGTCCAGCGTTGCTGCCCGGCAACGCGAGCCAAACGCATCAGGCGCCAACCAAACAACAATTCCATTTTCCAGGTAAATTTCGCAACACCCCGAGCGAAATTCCACGGTCGAAATGTAATCACGGTGGTGTCCGCTTCCGGTTTCTCGCGAAAAACGCGTTTCGCCATCGCTTGTGACAAAATGTTTTGTTCCTCGCAGACGTGACGCTCAACGACAAGTGCATTATGCTGGAGCCTCACCAGCTGGAGGGCACGACTATGTCGAGCGACAGCGACAGAACCGTGAGCGTCTCCGGCTCGGGAAGCGTCAGCACGGATTCTGAGCGCACACCGGTTCGAGTCGATTCCCAGGACTCGCAGGTGTCGGACGGCGAACCCGGGGACAGTCGGTGGCCTCGTCAGAACAGCGTAAGTTCCAAGTATAAAAAGAAACATGGGTTACGTGAAACCATCTTTCAGCGTAGTTCTGGCGTTTTACGCCGAGAGAATTTTTTAAAGTAAAACCAACCAGCTTGAAGCCTATTTTTTTCTTTTTTTTCTAACAAATTCGTAAGATTCTGGCGTTTTACACCGAGAGAATTTTTTAAAGCAAAACTAACCAGCTTGAAGCCTACGTTTATTTTTCTTTTTTTTTCTAACAAATTCTTAAGATTACCCATAATAATGTTTTGACGCAAATCGTAAAATCATCGATATAATTATCTCGTGTATCTATTGGTAAATAAAAAAACCGACGTCCGTTTGTTGAATAGCTGTCCATGAGGGAGTGGGACATTCCATACGACGAATTGAAGATCGGCGAGCCCATCGGTACCGGCAGATTCGGCACGGTTTACCGAGGCAATTGGCACGGCGACGTGGCGATCAAAGTACTCAACATGGATTATTATCTCGACGACGACAAGACGCTCGAGGCATTCAAGCTTGAGGTGAGCGATTTTTCGACATTCCGACGTTCCCGTCGACGCGCGTCGGTCGATCGACATTCTGTCACGAAAATTTCGTGCAACGTTGAGGACGAAATAATTTTTTTTTTTTCCAATTTCCGTCCGCACGACGAAGTCACGGACGCTGTTTGGTTCGCAAAGCATTTTACCATCAACCCCGTAAATTTTTCGCAGGTGGCAACATTCCGAAAGACAAGACACGAGAATCTAGTTTTATTTATGGGAGCGTGCATGAAGCCTCCCCGTTTGGCGATAGTCACTAGTATGAGCAAAGGCATGACCCTGTATACTCACATTCATCTGCTCAAAGACAAATTTTATATGAACAAAACGACTATTATCGCCCAACAGATCTCTCAGGTAATCGACGACGACGATTATTCATCTAACCGAGCGTCTTCGTCTCGAGGTTTTCAACGGTTTTTTTCTTCTCTTCCTGTCGCAGGGAATGGGATATCTCCACGCGCGTGGAATTATTCACAAAGATCTCAAGAGCAAAAATATCTTTCTCGAGAATGGCAAAGTCGTCATAACAGACTTTGGTCTGTTCAGCGTCACCAAGCTGTGCTACGGAAACAGGCAAATATTTGTTTTCTTTTTTCACTTGCACAATTTGGTATTCCTTATTTTTTATCTCTTGTGATAAAAAATCGAAGAATAAATAATTGAATTCTCTTGTTTATCGGGAGCAGAAAGGGAAACGGTTTGAGCATACCGCCTGGATGGCTGTGTTACTTGGCGCCGGAGATAGTTCGACGTCTCCGACCGCAGCAAAATCGCGATCAAGAAGAATTGCCATTTTCGGAGTCCTCTGACGTCTACGCCTTCGGGTGAGTTTTTAATTGACTTCTCTCATTGACAATCATTTCGCTGAATGTCCAACTGCGGTTGTGTCTCAACGTTTCCTGGTTAATATTTGACAAAATGATCGACTTTCAATAATAACGCCGCATCGACGGACGATCGAATTGTGATCTGCAGAACCGTGTGGTACGAGTTGCTCTGCGGCGAGTGGCCTTTCAAGGGACAGCCGCCCGAGGCGATAATCTGGCAAGTCGGCAAGGGAATGAAGCAGACGCTGGCCAATCTCGAAGCCTCGCGCGACGTAAAGGTAAAAATCCTTCCAACAAAAAAGAACCGAATAAAAAAAAACTTGCACGTCAAGTTGCGCAATTAATCGAATCAATATTTCCAGGATATTCTAATGCTCTGCTGGTCCTACCGACCCGAAAATCGTCCCGATTTCGCCAAGCTACTGACGACGCTTGAAAAGCTGCCTCGCAAAAGATTAGCACGTAGTCCCTCTCACCCTATACACCTATCGCGTTCGGCCGAGTCGGTTTTCTAGAAGCACGAAGATTAAAAAGAGTGAACAAGCCGAAATTGCGGTACTGTCGTCTCATGTAAATACGACGAAAAGTGAGAGAAAGCCAGAGAGAGAGAGAGAGAGTGAGAGAGATACAGGAAGTGGGGAAAACGGGGATAAGGAGCCCGGCGCGAACGTCCTGCTCGCGCGAGCTCGAAAATTTTTAAACGGTATTCCTATTTAATCGATATCTCCGAGTTCGTCGTGTCTGTCGTGTGTAAATTGTAAATATTAAACCAATACTGTCCTAAATATTGCTATTCTATTGAATTAACGGTAATTATCGGTGCAACGCGAGAGAGAAAAAGAACGCGAGAATTCGTCGATAGTGCGGATGGCGTCGAACGCGATAAACGCCGTCGTTGTCAATCAAAGATTAAAAGGGCCACACGCAGCGCGAGGAAAACCGGACAAACATTGTCCGAAGTTTATCCATTTTCGCGATTGCTTGCGCCACCGCTACGGGTCCCTCCGCAAAGTACACGTTAAACATTCGGACATTTAAAAACCCTCATTCGAACATCCGCCCGCTAATTCCGGTCGTTAATTCTCAACGCTAACGATAAAAGTCTGAAAGACCGGGAACACGCGGCGATTAATGAATGACAAAAACCGGAAACAAATAAACGCCTAATTCTTAAATCGATCGAGCCGCTCGCGGTTTATCACGTGATTTGTTGAGTTAACGAAAAAAGTTTTGACCGATAGAAAACGTGGCAAAGTACAAATGAATACGAGTGACCTTATAAACTTTCAATTTCGTTGTATCATTGGCTGTCTGTCTCATTGTCGTTTCAAGCGTCTTCTTCTTTTCCAGGGCTTGAGCGCGTTTTTCTGTTTCACGTCTCTTTTCCATCTTCATTCTCTCCATTATCGGTCCACTCGACCTTCTTGACTCTTCCTCTTCTCTTGGCTTCGCTTTGGCTTCGATTTCCGTCTCTCTCGGAGCCAGCTTCGCGTCGGCGGTCTCGGTTCTCTTCGCCAAGCGAAGAGAACCGTCGGCGACGTCTTCGACGCTTCCGCTTCTCCTCATTAGCCCGTCGTTGCCGTCCTCGGCTCGACATCCGTGCTGCTCGATCGTTTGCATCGCAGTCACAAGTCTTTGACTTTTTCACCAGATTCGCAATGTCGTCATTGCGATTGACAACGACAGCCTGGGCGGCCCCTTTGCTTTGGTGTCTCTTGTCAATCTGGGTCAAATCGCCGGTGCCCATCCGACACCAGCGGCTCGACCTCCGTGCGTTTTTTTTTTTTTTTTTTTTCATTCCGCGCTTTTTCGAATTTCTCACTTTCACGCCAAGATTTACGTACTTACAAGTGGTCACGCGTTTCTGGCGGGAGGTGCCCCGCACCTCTGTCGACGACTGTCGACGAAATTCGCCACTGCCTGTACTTCGCACAAGCGTGAAAATAATTTTTCTAATACGATTGTAAAGAGAAGACAATTTTGCGCGACGTTGCAAAAGTTCGCGAGGAGATATCGAGCGAGTGCAACGGGGCGATTCGTCGGATCGCTAGCCGGCTGCGGGCTAGCGAAAAATGCACGGGACTCGATGAACCGGTGCACGAAAATGACTAACACTCGTCGCCCACGTGTACGGCGCTACCCACGAAAAGTATTGATCGAGAGTATTAAAACAAAAATAATAATAAAAGAAAACGTCGTTCTAGAACGACACGTAAAAAAAATGTAAAGGGGAGAGAAACACTTTTTTGCAAGATATGTATATTAAGCTATCGTCCCTTCCCCCGATAAACTAATAGTTTTTAATTATTACCATTATGTAAATGTAATTGATAATCGCGGTCCTGTTACTTTCAATCGTATTACTAATTATATCGCAAGCCCCGAGCGGTTTTCAACCGCACGCGGCCGTCCGTCGTGGCTTACGGAATTTTCGTTTATTCGTCCCGAGCTGTTTAGTATCAAAGTCATTATCACATTGATGCAATGATGATGATTATCTATTTTTTTTTCATTAAACTTTAGCACTCGAAATCGTTAAATTAAGTGCAAGAAGTGATTTACACGTAAAACGACTTTAGTTATTTATATCTCAATTTCACAAAATATAAATTAACATTACCGGAGGTCGAACGATATAAAAAAAGAAAAACTCTTCATCAAACAAAAATTAAAACGTGCTTTTTGGTCTTGATATCTGGCGGACTCCGGCGAAATTGCGGGATAAACGAGCGAAATATTCGCGAGCCACGAGACGCGACGGTCTCCCAAGTGAACGAGGATATCGACGTGGTGTACTAGTCATTCTTAACTCTGAAAGAGACGCACGAATCGGCGGTTTGGATTACGAGAGCGCGAGCGCGATTTATTCATTGATCAAACAATATCGATGGCTCTCGAATAAAATAAAAAAATATTGTAATTGTATAATTCCCATGTGAAGGACGATTTGTGTCTCGAGATCCGGGAGTGACAATGACAGACGAACCGCTTAACGATCTCATAGTAATTACACACTATTGTACATTATTTAAGGAACGACTATACAGCAAAGTATGCAAGTCAATGACCGAAGCCTCCCGGCGTCGAGCGTCGCGTCTATTCCAGCGACAATCGCGCCCGGGTGCTTCAACGACTCGTCGATGTGGCAAAGAATCAAGAAACAAACAAAAAACGCATGAAAAAAAAATATTTACTGGAAATAATCACACTCGACTCGAAAAGTCACAAATTTATTCTTTGTAAGTAACTAGATTGCAATTCACGTCTCAGCCCGAAAAAAAACGGTTTAACTAGGATCGATCGATATTGCATTAAAAAAAAACAAAAAAAAGTCTAAATGATAAAAAAAATGTATCTCGAAGAACGGCAGAAGGAAATCTTACGGATAATTCTTAATAACGAAGCGAGAGCAAATTCATTCGGATTAATGTAAATCTGTCTTTATTAATGTACCAATTTCGAACACTAGATTCGGCGTTATCTTGTATTGGTGTTAATAAAAACGATATAATATGAAATAGCCAAGTTTGTGGATTTATCATAAGTCTCTTTTTCTCTTCGACTCTTTATATATGCGACGACTTTCAATGGTAAAGCAAAATCTCACAAGCGCAAATCGCTGGCGACTCTCTGCAGATCCTGAAGACGATTCCGCAGAACCGCCGCGCGAATCTTGTTCAACTCGATTCTGGACTCGATCGTTTGTATCAGAGGCTTCGTTATTATGTCGGTGATGTGAATCAGCGCTTGAGTCCTCACTGAAAACGATGAAAAATAGAATCAACCGGAGACCTCGGGATTGTCGCATCTGCGGTTACGCGAATTTCGTACCTGCATCGTTATGGATCGACGCAAGAATATTCGGATGATTTTTGCAAGTTTCCGCCGCGTCTTCCTCCTCCTGAATGAGAATCTTCGGTACGTCGATCATCGTCTGTAATTATCGATTGGACATTGCATTTGAGTTTAAGAAAACAATCCGTGGAAATTACTTTGTCGCAATAGTCATTTCAATGGTTTTTAATTTTTTGTATTTTTGATACTTGCCCTCAAGCATCTATCGGATATCCCCTGAGTGCAGATTATTTCTAACGGAATATCAACGGGTGCACCGCCGTCCGACTGGAAGCAGGTCAACTGCACCTCCTGTTCCTGCAAAATCAGCCGTAAAAATTCGTCAGTGTTGGTAGGTTTAACAACAATAACAGTATGTGTAAGACACCCCGCGAATACCTTTGTATCTGTAACTTCTGTGAAGACTGCAAATATCAGACCGACAAAGCCTTTGTCCAGCATCTGGTAATTTTCCTGAGTCCTCAAATCTTTAACAATCAATTTGCAGAAATATAAAAAATGATACTTTCAAAAGCAAAATACAGGAAACTATTAATTATAAATATCTATTGATAGAACACTAAGAAAATTGATTAAATTGTTACTGATATTCAAAAACTTGTCTGCCCATTTATTTTCTTAAGTGAAGTTTGGCTACAACTGAGTGTTTTTCCTACTATCAAACTCATTTATTTATCAATATTTGTAAATTTATGCCTAAATGTGTCTGTGGACATAATTTAAAAAAAAGAAAAATAATTTTGTGTGTGCGATGCCAGCTTTATAATTCCTCGTTGCCATCTATGAATGCTCACCGACATGGGAGGGATTAACAGTGATATGAGGATGCGAGTGATACCAGCCCAGAACTTGCATTGGCCGTTCGAGCACCAGAGCCAGCCGTTCAGCCTCCGCAGATGCTTTTAGCAACTGTTCAGGCGATATTTCCACTCTGTCTTTCTTCTTGTCGAGCCTACGAAGATTTATCACCGCCGA
This sequence comes from Pimpla rufipes, assembly GCA_963932165.1. NCBI lineage: Eukaryota > Metazoa > Arthropoda > Insecta > Hymenoptera > Ichneumonidae > Pimpla > Pimpla rufipes. The sequence goes on along the minus strand of OZ010632.1, from coordinate 17,709,548 downwards.
TATATTGGCGACTCCGTACTCGAGCTAAAAATAACGAAAAGCTATCGTTGACCATCCGTTTCATGGGCAAAAATTCCAACAACAGAATAGGAAGCGATTGAGCTTACGGTCCCGATGAGAAGACCCATAACTTCGAATTTTTCCGTGGAAAACGCGTGTTGTAAACACGCCATATAAACATCGGCGGCGAGCTCGACCTTTTCCAGTGGTGACACCATCGTGTTTTTCGAGATTCGTAGCTTTGGTTATAGCCTGAAAAACCCACACAAGCGTCGTGATACTTGCATTTTTTGGTTTCATTGAATTACGCACCTGACCGTGATAAAATATTCCAACGCTGCCAGCAGGTACGACGAACTTCTCAACCGACAGTCACTGTTTTTCGCATCGCGAACAATGCACAACTCGGATGGAAATTCGGTTGTTTACTGTAAACAATTGCCATGAAGCCAACCAACTGGCGGACGTCCACAGTTGTTGAAACTCGAATGTTGGGTCAAAGTATCGCGATAATAAAACTCGTGTGTAATCGACTGGACTGACTGATTATTTTTATATTGATTATCGAAGGTACGTCTTGATTAAATCGAACTGACGGAAAATCGTTTTTTTTTTTCACCGGTCGGTGACGTCACGTGACGCAATATGACAGAAGATGCAGCGAATACTATATTTTGAACATAACCTTGAGGAAGGCAGCCTCTCATTGGCTGGAACGAAATGAGCGCGAATTTTAAACAGAAGAATTCTAGAGTGACGAAATATAAATTACATCTATGGCGAAGAAATTCATTATTAAAGAAATAGATGAATGCACAAATAAATCACGTTGTTTGGCACTTTATTTTATCGCTTTTGTCCTCAGTCTTCAGTAGCATCAAGAGACGCGGCGTATAAAATAATCGTATATTGTACAAACATTTTTTATATTTTTATCTCACGATTTATTGTACAGTATTACCAAATCGCAGAACGATGACAAATTTCATAAATTTATCGTGCGCATTCGATGAATCTTGAATAAAAATATATTCCCATTGCTGGTAATGTTTTTTTATTCGGGGGAAATTTGTGTATCGAAGGATCGATGAATCAGTCGTTCCCGGTTCTTTTTGGCATTACATTCTTAATTCTACATCCTTATTACAAATACCGATTAACAAAGTTAAAATTATTGATGATAACAAATGATCTTGTACATACAATATTATTTTTAACATGTACGACTATTCATCTTGTGTTAAACGATGGTAAAACCTTTATGACAATGCTCTTATTTATGATAACGCGCTTAAGCATAATTTATTTGTAAAATTATAAAAATATACTTATATTAACTTGAACGACGAATCTTCGGATTGTCGCATCTTTTTTACGTAGTGATGTAAAAAAGATTTTTATGGCGACTCGAATATCATCAAATCCCCGCCGGTTGCTGGCAGAATAGAATCACGTGAACTCGATCCAAGGAGGCTAATTTTCCTGCTTCGTCGTGAGTGAGGCGTCTTCGGGAGCGTAAACTTGTTGGGCGTGTTAACCGAACTGCTGTCCGCTGAAAAAAAAAATCGATGTTTAATTTCATAAAACTTTCGATTTTGCCGTTTTTCGGCAGCCTAGTTGAATATGAGATTCTGACATAAAAAAAATATATATATTTCTTTTCAAAATCAAGTAACAATGGGTTGAAACCTGTGTTTTCAGGTGTGGAATATGCGAATTAAGAACGATAGTATAGGTGAAAAGTGGCTATCTCGAAGAAAAAATATTAACGGGTAGGTTCAACGCGCTTCGAAGCTTAAAAACTAAATAATAGGTAAAACGTACCACTAAATCTGACGCTTCTCCTGGTAGATCTTCGCCTTTTTGCCGAATCCTGGCTGGTCTCCGAAGTTGTCTCCTTCGCCCGTCCTCGTCGTGGATCGCTGTTTTCTTTTGCGCCCGAAGTGACCGAAAAAGACTGATGATCATCAATCGTCGATGATGCTGCGCTTCTCCGATTACTTTTGCTCCCCGCTTCCGCCGGGACGGTTCGATTCCTCAAAACTCTGGCACTGACAAGAGACTCGTCCGTTTTATTTCCCTCGACAGAATCCTCGACAAATGTACTCGTGAATCTCGAAGATTTTCCGCCCGATCTCGTCGACCTCGTGACCGTTTGCGAAGCAGATGTTGTGGAAGTCTCTACGACACGATGCCTGCCTCTCGTCTTGGAGACGCGATGGCTCGTTGTGATTGTGATTTCAGCGGTTTCTCGTGTTTCCGTCTCGTCGGACGAAATGTTCTCGAAGTCGAGCCGCTTCTCCACGCTACTCGTAAAATTTTCCGTAAAATCGTTGATCTCCTCGTCGCAGTTTTCCTCGTCGTAAGCTTCGATTCGCGCGAGCGCGCGGCCGAGATCTATGCTATTCTGCAGCGCCTCGTTTTCCACCTCCTCGTCCGAACCTTCGGCGGGTAAATCACCGCGAACCTCCGCATCGTCCGCGAAATCCTCGTCTGCCTGGGCGTCGATTCTTGCGAGTGCCCGCCCGAGATCCATGCTATTTTGCAGCGCCTCGTACGCATCGTCCTCGACCGGAAATTCCTCCAAGTAAACGTGATCAAAATCGACCTTTCGCTCCGATTTCGGCGAGCACGACTTCTGCCCCGTGGAATCGTCCGATTTCTTCAAAATACCCTTGCCGGGCGTCTGACCGGAATTCACGTAGCTAATACTATCGTCCAGCTTCACTTCCGGCGTTTTAACGGTCTCCGACACCTCCGGAAGCAGGACTTTCTTCAGCAGCGAATTCGGCGTGCTTCGCCGTCGATTTTGCCCCTCCGGTGGCGGCGATTTTCTCGAACTCCGACGAGAGTTCTTCGCGCTCGGACTCGGCGGCGCAATACCATTTTCGAAAGTTTCCATTCCCGCGTTCTTTACGGCAATCGAAAAATGCACGGGCTGATCGTCCACGACGGTAATTTTGTTTTTACGTGCGGCAATGATCCACGAACGCGCCGAGCTCTTCGCGGCGATCTTCGGCTTCGCCGCGGCCACTTTCGTTCTCGTTGTTTTTTTGCTGGCCACCGCGACTTGCGGCTCCTCGATCCAGCCTTTCGCGCGGAGAAAATCGAGCTTGAGAAATCGCGACTCGCAGTCCTTGATCTCCATATACATCATGTCCCAGAAGCCCTGGAGGTCTCGGCACTGAACGAGCATCTCGCCTTTGCCGGTCTCGCAGTCCGTCACGAGGCAACGAAATCTCTCGAATTTCTTTCGTATCAGCAGGTTCGTTTGGCCCACCGCCTGGTTTATCTGGTACCGAGCGTCCTCCGTTAAATCGGGCTCGTTCATCGTCGCCTCCCACTTTTCGCAGAGTTCCCTCAGCCTCTCGGTCTCCCGTTGCAGAATGAACTTGAAGTACTGCGCCGTTCTCTCCTCCTCCTCGACCGAGATGTTTAGACTCTGCATCACGTTGTCCTTCGTCGGAACGTCGTCGGGCGAGGAGCGACGGATGCCCATTTTCAACTTTTGCTCCTTGCGCGCGCTCCCTTTTCCCCGGCTCGAGACGATGTAAGGCGAGAAAGAGGCCGGCACCGGAGTGCCGGAGCGCGGCGGAGTCGTCGTGTCGGTTTCGACGTCGGTCGTCGCGCATTTTTCAACGTTAACGTCGATATCGACATCCGGAAAATCGAGATCCTTCTCTGGATTTACCTTCTCTGGTTTCATTGGATCTGTTGCCTCGATATTCTCGTCCTCGGATGATAATCTAAGAACGACCGATTCGATCGACGAGTCATCGCGAATCGGGGCATCCAGCGACACCAAACTCAGCGTGTGTTGGATTATTTGCATTGGCTTTTCTTTGTCTTCTTGAGAAATGGTTTCGGTCTTGCTGTACCACGATTTTCGGACATCCGCGTCTTTGGGTATAACGAAACGTCCGAAAAGCGGTATTTCCGTGAGACCCGCGGGCGGCTTGAACACATAATTTTCTGGGGCAAAGGACAATTCTGCCTTTTTCGTCATCGATGGCTGCTTTTTTTTCGCTGGCTTCGAGCGATTCGCTTTTTGCCTGACTTTGGGCGTTTTCGCGGGCGTCACTGTAGCTCCCGCCTTTTTTGCGTCCAGCCTCTTCTGCGTTGCTCGTGTTATCCGCTTTTCTGGTGTCGGGTGATGCTTCACCTTGTGAGCGCCTCTCGTGTGACACGGTGCCTCTTTCACAACGGTTTTGCTGCTCACCGGTGGCGAATAAAACTTGTGATGAACGAAGCCAACCTTGAACGCAGGCTTCTTCTTCAGCGATTCTATTTTTCTTTTTATATCACGTTCCGCCTTCCACCTGCGGAACTTTGCCGCTGTGTCCGAGGATCTTGGGCTTGTTTCTGCAAAATGATAATTTTTTTGTGAAGAAACTTTTTACTTTTAGGATGTCCTGTGTTTTTTTTTTAGAAATCTCTGTTGCTGAAATTTTTACAAAGAAATCACTGAAATCAGCCGTTTTGTGTTTACATTAACTAATATTTTGGGTAGTTTTTTGTTTCTAAAAAAAATGTCAGATTAACAAAAAGGACCAAATTTTAGTCTCACAGAAAACCGATACACAAGCTATGCTCTACATAAAAGTATTGAGATACCGAATCATCCGAAATTTCAGTCTAATCCCAAAACAAAATTGCCTAAACTTGGGTCTGTGTTATAATTGAGCAAGGTTATAAAATAGAAAAGATAAAAGTGAAATCAGCGTCACATTTCTCACTTTTTTGTTGTTCTCTCCAATTGGAGAGAGAATAGACTTTTTAGTATACATAGCTAAATAATCACGATGCACTATCGAAACACGTACCCGCGGTTTCCTGAACTTCGGGCACGTCGCGATGCCTCGAGAAATTCTTGTTTCGAAGAACCCTCCGTTGCTCCTCATGTTTCACAGTTCGTACCAGGCGCCCGTCATCTGTGTCCGTGAAGCCCAAAGGCTTTTTTTTGTATCTCCGTTGAAAATTATTCATTTTCGCGAGCTGCTCTCGTCGGACACGCGCGGATCATCGTGTAAAACGCTCGTCGCACAACGGAAAAGCACTTTGAAATAGTGCATCACGGGAAAAGTGGTTGTTAGGCTGGTAGAAGTAGGGATGAAAAATGGCGGCCATCTTGTTGTTGATCGGTCAAACGTCTGAAAAATGTCCGTCATTTGACGTCATTTGTGGTTTCACACATTTTCTACACCAAAATCTGTGACCACCAAATATGTTTATTATGTTATTTGGGACCACCAAATATATTTATTATGTTATTTGGGACCACCAAACGATTCAGCAGCAAATTGACCCTAGTTCGAAGCGATTTTAGAAATATATTTAAGCGAGGATATATTCTGGCTAACTTCACGGTTCACGATAAAACTGCTGTCAAATTACTTTACGGTAAAATAACCGGTAACGTTCGCCACTCACTTCGCCTTGTACATCTTCGTATGAGCGCCGAAGTGAAAACTCGGAGCAGCCTCAATGGCGCGCTAACCGCCGTAACGTTCTTTCGCACCGCCTATTTCCGCGCTCAACAATTCTACTGAGGTAATTACCTTAATGAAAAATCCGACCCTAATGATGACACTTTGTGAAACGTCTGCGATCCTCCGTCTATACAATCGGGATGTCCTTACGGGTTACTGGGAACCGGCTAATCCTTTGAATTCTTTTCTTCATTCTTCCTCGTAACTCGAAAAATATAGCCGACCTTTTTTATCCCAACAAATATTGATAATATTTGGAACAATTGACTTAATTTCCTTTATCCAGACGTCATGTCAAGACCGTTTGCGTAGGATTTTGCCATTGAAGTAACGTTCTTTTTTATCACCTAACCAACAATATATTTTCGAGCTCAACAGGTCGAAGCTAATTACACGAAAATTCGTCAACCTGATGCAAATATCCAGCTTTAATGATGACACTCTGTAGAACATCTGCAATCCTCTGTTTCCATGATTGGAATATCCTTATGGTTATTGTGGGGCCAACTAGTACTTCATATTCTTTTCTTCTTTCTACATCCCTAAAAAATAGTGCTAAACTTCTTTATTTCAATGAATATTGCAAAAGTTTGAAACAATTTACTTTAATTCACTTCAGCCCTTTAAATGTTGGCGCTATAAATATTCATCATTTTAGTTATTCAACTATATTCATAATATTTTTAAATGGTTAAGAAAATACATTAAAAAATTATGCTATGCCTGAAGATATTGACGCTTTCATGGTGAAAGAAGGAACTATAATGCTTGATGAAAAGACAGGTTTTGGAGTATGTGTAATTGAGTCTGGAGAAAAAAGGATCATAAGAACTGTGTTAATTTATTTCACTTTTGCATATGTAATTTTGTTGCTGTCTTCTAATGAAAATTCACCTATGAATTTTCAACTTATGGGCAACATCATAAAAAAGAAAGTCTCATGAATATTGTCAAACACAGTAAAAATTAAAATCTGTTTGTGCTTCTGCAGGAATTTATGCCGAACAAATTCAAGAGAAGACAATGGCGACCCAAGAAGAAAATCTCTCACCAAGCAATCTCTGCATTTACTTTGTTGTGCAAGATAAACACGAGTCTGAGCAAGACTGCAATGAAAATATGTGGGATGCGTACAATGTAAGTTTACAGAAAAAATTACAAAAATGTAGCATGCTTTGACCACTGTGGATTTTCCTCAGCCACCTTAATACACAATTCAACATTTTTTTACAGCTCTGCATTCAAAATGAATTCCAGCCACAGTGGATAGATGAAAAAAGCTGCCACGAAATGAAAGCACAGAAGACTGATGTTTTTGTCGTGGAGGAATTTGAAGGCGAACTTTTCGATAAATTGAAAAATTACAAATGCTCGTGAGAACTGACAAACGCACTTTGGTCTTTAACGGGAGTAAATAAAATGTATTTATTAAATCTCATTTCAATTGTTCAGCAGGATAGTCGGCCCGCGGTGTCTCCTCAGCTGCTTTCTGTCTGGTGAGCCAATTCCTGATGGCACAAATACCGTTTTTAATACAGCGATGCGAGGAATGGTTGTCTGTGCTTCAGGATTCCCAGCTAAAATCAAGGTAGGCTCTTATCTGATAAGAAAATTATTTATCGCTTTTCACGAATCAATTCAAATTAGGATTTTCAATGCACAAGTTCTTAATGATATTTATTTCTATTAATGCAGTTGCCTTTTATTTTATCTGAGATTTTTTTTTTTTTCGTATTTCTCTCTAGGATGAAATTTACAAGAAGGTGGAGTACATGGGTGGGATGTGCTCGAAGCAGTTCAGATCGTGCACAACCCATCTGGTCAGCGATTCGGTGGGGTCAATAAAATACGAGGTACGACGAACATTTCCGTGCCGCTAACAGTTGAGTTCTCGGCTCCGAGTCGCAAAGAGTAATAAATTAACAATGTCGAATTTTGCAGAAAGCAATAGAACGTAATCTTCCCGTTCTAACGGACAAGTGGGTTGACGCTGTGTGGGAGGCGAATTTGCAGGAGTTCGTCAAGGCCGACGATCCCACATTCGACATGTACAAGTGTCCCGTTTTCATGAATCTTGTTGCAACGTCGACGAATTTGCCAAAACGTCAGAAGGACGAGGTGAAAAAATTGATCAACAGTCACGGCGGGGTAAGTCTTTACTTATTCTAAACAAATAAATAATTAAATTCGATTTTCATGTTTACATTTTGTTCCTTTGAATAACAATTTCAGACGTTCATGGGAGTTCTCGACGGCTCGAAGGTCACAGTCGTTTTGTCTCGAAAAGACAGCCCACTGAGCGACAAATTGAAGTACGCGAAACAAAATAACATAGCGTGTGTGGACGTTCAATGGGTTTTCAAAAGCGTGAGTGCTGGTCACGCGCTGCCCCTCCACGACTATCTAATCACATCGACAAAAACGACTTCCACTCCCGAAAAAGCTCACGGTGTGTAATAATTTATCTAAACGACAAAAACAACAGGCCGCAAACGGCAACAATATCACAAATTGATATATAATGAAAAACTAACAATAATTATAAGAAATAAATAGTTGCAATAACAATTATAATCATCACGTCCTCGTTGATTGTACGCAGCCCACGAAACACTCAATCTCTCGGCAATAAGCATGATACCGAGCGACTTTAGGCACACCGATAACATCGTAGACGAGAGTTTAGCAACAACAATTTCTACCACAATAAATTCTGTCACCATGGCGGACGCCCCGGCCGATCGTCAATCCCTGACGCCTTTTGCCGCTGGCCTCGATAGACTCGACGTCAGACAGGCCAAACTAGCCGGACCCTTTCTCGATGGATGCAACGTAATTTATTTTTCATAATTTTCTCGCGACGCTTTCGCGACTCGACTCGCGTCAAAGTCGGTTGGTTATCGAGACGCTCTTATTGCAGATTTACGTGGCGGGATTCCCGACCAATCAGAGAGACAAAATCAGTCGGATATTGAATGCGGGTAGCGCTACGCGACTCGACGATATATCTGACGCACTGACGCACGTAATCGTCGGCGATCCCGGCAAAGCGTCGAGCGAACTCAAGCTCATACAGTCCAAGGGACTGAGGTACACGTTGTTCATTCTATCGAGAGTAGAACTTGAGGATCGCGAGATTGCTTATAACCGGTGGTTTCACTTTCAGTCCGTACATTCTTAGCCTCGACTGGCTCGAGGAAAGTTTAAAACTCAAGCGACCGGCACCCGAGGACGATTACGTCTTCGACAAGAAACTCAGTTCAACTGCCACGCCCGCAGAGCCGCCCTCGCCGTTGAGCAAAAAGGTGAGAAATCATTGACCGTCCACCTTTTCTACGCAAGTGTTTTCATCGTTGAATGTCCTATATACACGCAGATATATTCGTAGCAGAGTTGTAAATCCCTAATTTTTATAGAAATAACATTGATGGTATCGTTGGCTTTGTGATTATGTTTTTATAATAACTCGTAATGATTATAATACGATGTGTAAACTTTTAAATCACAAAAATAAAAAGTTCACACATAATTTTACAATCGCTACAGATCATCGTTATAAAATCGTAACTTGAAAATAATTGTTGTGTAAACATTAATTCTTAACGTAATGGAGACTTGCAACACTGATTCGTAGGTGAACGTCTTGATTTAATATAAATTAATCATTATTGCAGAACATACAGATGCTGCAGAGAGTTAAGAGGCCTCCGCCGCCGCATTTCGATATCGACGAGAAAGAGCCGCCGGGAAATAAAGAGCCCGACGACGGGGAAGAAGCGGCCAGTCTGATGAAGCAGTATCTTCAGGAAGCAACCAACGAAAACCTCGGTACTTATTTCGATTTCTGCACTCCCGAAAATAACAGCGACTTGACTTGCACTTGTCATGTTAATTGCAGCCGCGGAACGCTCGTTCCAAGAGTTTCTCCAACCGCACAATTCGACGGTAAACGAAATAACGACGAGTAAGAGCTCCAAACATTCGGGAAAAAGCTTCAATGCGTCGAAAACTGGCACAGAAGCGGATAACACTGTGGCGGCGGCGAATCAGTCAGCGAACGACAGTGCGATACCGCTGAGCCAGTCAACGATATCTGACAAAATGTTCGAAGGTGAGTGTCCGTAATTTTCCTTGAATTTGATTGAAAATTCAACTACGCTATTTATTTATTTACTCGTTCGCTCAGTGTTTTAACGAGCAATAAGCTTTCTACCAGAGGCGAGAAAACAAATTTAGAAAATCATCACCCGAACAACATTTCCGTGCTAAGCCCGATTTTTCGATCCGCAGGTTTGACGTTCCTAATCACAGGCTTCGATCCCGAAGAGAACAGCATAGTGGTTCAAAATATCAAAGCTTTGGGAGGAAAGTTGGTGTCCAACAGTTTCGTAGGCGTCCCGGACTTCGGCGTCGTCCCTCTGGTCGGTGCGGCGCTCAAACACACCGTCGACGAGTTGGTCACCGACCTTTTTATCGTGAGTTAAGTTAGAAAAAAAAAACATCGGTCGACGTGTCGATCCGCTTTTGCCGATCCGAAGATTAACGTCCCGTTGAAATATCTCGACAGGAGGATTGCATCGATCAGGAAAAACTGGTGGAACTGCAGTATTATCATCGCCCTCTGTCTATAGCCGCGTCGGCGAAGCCATTGGATGGCTGCGTCATGGCGACCAGCACTTACGCCGGTATAGAGCGTAGTTACCTCTCGAAAGTCGCAATAGCCCTCGGGGCTCGGTAAGGACGCAATTATTATTTGTTTATTGGTTCACGCAAATGATGATTAAGTACTTTCTGATTTCATGAACGATTAATTAGACAAATTATTCAAATTAAATACAAGTCACATCCGTTTCAAAGCTGGTTAGAATGAAATTAAGATTCGCGAGCACAATTGACTTATTTTTTTATAATTTGTCAGCTATCAAGACACGTTCGCGAGAAAAACGAATCCCGAGAAGAGTCACGTAGCCAGCACGCACCTTTTGTGTCCTTCGCCGGAAGGCAGCAAGTACAATGCGGCGGTGAAATGGAAATTGCCAGCGGTTACGGCCGAGTGGCTTCGGGCTTGCGCCGCGAAGATGCGTCTAGTCGACGAGACGCCTTACCTCGTGGGCGAGACAATAGGCAAGTTTTTTTTTTAATTTTGCTGTTTTTTTGTACCTAATCTTTTTTTTTAGGCCCGTTCAAGTTTTTTTTTTTTTTTTTTTTTTTTTTTTTTTTTTTTTTTTTTCCCAAACTTCGCTGTTTATTTTTCCTAATACTTTATTAGGAATGTAACAAGTTTTTTTTTCGAACTTCGCTGTTTATTTTTCCTAATATTTTGTTAGAACCGTAAGAAGCTACGGATCTCTCATCGGCTAGGTATAAATTACAATCACTGCGAGTAATAATTATTTTGTAAATTCTAAGATTGATACAAAAAATGGAAATTCAGTTATAAGAGTGGTTTAACCGCGTAGCTCCCGAGAGACCTGAGGCTCCCGCGGATTCTTCGTACATGGGTCCGCCGGCTGCGGTGACACCCAGAACCATTTTAACGCCGAAGAGGCACTTGCAAAATGTGCTGGCCCAAGGAACCCCGACCTTCGTGACTCCGCCGATCCACAAGCGTCTGGGCCTCGGCAACTCGAACACGCCGCAATCTTCGTGGGACATCCCGACGCCGGAAACTCCGTACGGCGCTATATTCAAACCGAATCCCTCGCCGGAAACGCGAAAAGAGTGGGCCAGATGGATCAACAACTTTCCGGATCTGAGGCATGACTCACCGCCGCCGAAGAGACGTGCTCCAAGTACCGTGAGTACGGCAAAGTAACACTTTGGAGATTATTCTCAGATCGTTGGCTGTAAGCCACTTTCCAAACGTATTTTACTCTTATCGTGACACTAAGAATAATTCACTTCTCGTATCCCTAAAATACGTAAATCGATTTGACACGTTATTTCAGCCGCTCTCGGAGCTCAGGAGGCAATTTTGGAAGATTGTCACGGAGCCCATACCGCCGAAAGATGTAAGGGAATTTTATCGTTATCCCTCTTTTAAAAAGATCATGTGTAACGGAAAGCATTGTTAGCAAACTATTAGAGCTGTGATTGGTTGCCAGGAAAGTGTGTGATAAACAAAATCAGTTTGGTGTCAAATTTGAAAAATTTCATAAGAGGACAGGCGGGGCAGCACCCGTAACCTTTTAAAGCTTTATAAAAGCGCAGCACCGCAAAATTGATTAACCTATTATAGGTGATATTTTGAAATACAAATTTCCGAGGTCGATTTTGGCAGTTTCTGGTCCGGAGCCGGATCTACCATTTCTGACAGAAAAAAAAAAATTTCGTCGCCAAAAAAATATTTTTTTCAACAGCGATTAAAAAAGGTTAATAACCAGTGTTTTCGGGGGTAGAATATGCGACTTGAGAATGATGGTATAGGTTAAAAGTCGATATTTTGAAAAGAAAAAAAATTGGGGACGATTTTTGCGATTTTCGGTCCGGAGCCGGATCTACGATTTCTGACAGAAAAAATATTTTTTTCGTCGCCAAAAAAATATTTTTTTCAAAATCGATTAAAAAAGGTTAATAAATAGTGTTTTCGGGGGTAGAATATGCGACTCGAGAATGATGGTATAGGTTAAAAGTCGATATTTTGAAGAAAAAAAAATCTGAGGTCGATTTTGTCAAAAAAATGTAGGCACACGCGCCAGCGCGTGTGATGATGGATTCAAAAAGTGTCCGCGGTATTTTATTTCTTACTTATTTATTTTTTATTTCTTATTTATTACTTATTTACATTTTATTTCTGTTTTTTATACAGTCCGACGCTCCAGTAACCGAAAATGTAACAGAACCAGCGTCATCGGCGGTGCTACAAACTAGCGCGCGTGATCAGCCCGCGCTATCAACGAGCGACAAAAGAAGCGAGGAAGACCGCGAGGACGCCTCTGGCGAACCGATAAATCGAAAACTCTCTTTCACGGACGTCAACAGCCCCGCGCAAAAGAGACAAATTGATCTTCAAATCGAACAACTCGATCAAGTGTTACAGGCGACTAGCAACTCGACTGAGAGCCGATACTCTTTGTCCGGGAACGCCAAGATATATAGCCAGGAACCTATTGAGAGGATCGACAAATGTGAGCATCACATTCCCTCTAGTTTATTTATCTTATATTTACCCATCAGAAAGGCATAACTTATTTACGGAAACCAACGATACGAGATTTATTGTTTATCCCTACGGTTTCCAAATTTCTCGATAAATCGAAATCTCGTAAGCTGCAAAACGATTTCGCATTGCTCGCAGGTATGGTGAAAGATTCGCAGCCCGACACCGTCGGCTGGGACGATCCGGGGCACCACGGACGTCTTTCTTACAAACCGGTAAAACCAATTTGTCTAATAAGTTGCATTTCATTGAGAAAATCGTTGATTTAACGACTAATCGTTAACGGCCAAACGGCGATTGTCTCGACAGCCCGAGACTGTGGAGGAGCCAATAGCGGAGGAAGAGCCACCCGAGGAGGAGAAACGAAAGCGGAAGTTTATGCTGTCCGGCATAAAGGAACGAACGAGCTACGAGACTGTGATAAAGAATTTGGGTGGCGAAGTTTCGAGCGAAACGAATTTCGATCCGTCGGCGACGCATCTCTTGTGCATAAAGCCGTCGCGAAACGAGAAGAGCTTGGCGAGTATCGCCGCGGGAAAGTGGGTTCTTCACTGCACGTATCTAATGGAATGCGAGCGTGCGGGAGACTTCGTCGATGTTAGTATAACGAGAAATTCGTCAAGAGATTTGGTATCTGTTTCGCCGATTGCAGGATTACCGTGATATATATTTTGTTGTTTCTTTCGTCCGGGATTTGCAGGAAGAGAAGTACGAGTGGGGCAATCCTCAGAGCGAAAACATAATACCAGAGCCCAGCGGGGATACTGAAAAATCTATAGCAGCTGCAGCGCACAGATGGAGATTGAAACTGCAAGGTTCGCCCGGTGGCGCCTTCAAAGATATGATTGCTATACTTCTCGTGCCGTCGGGAAAATATGAGCAGTTCGAGAGGCTGATAAAAGCCGGAGGCGGTACCGTCGTTCAAGCCAAGTAAGATAGAACCGTAATCTTTAATGATAAAACGTTGTAATCTATAAAAGATTTTACATTTATAAAAACTTGCACTGAAGTGTTTTACGACTAATCAAGATCAATCACAGGACAATTACAACGAGATGAAGATATAAAATCACGTTTAAATATAATATCGTAACAAACTTTTTATGAGTGGAAGTTTGCTTCAGTGATTGTGAAATAATTGTACGTTACGTTCTCGCTTCTTACAGGCCTCCGTACGACTCCAGTCCAAATGGCAGAAAAGTCACGCATTGTTTTATTCAGTTAAACAAATTCGATCAACCGGTGGACTGGGCGATGTTGGCTAGCAAAGGGATCCTTTGCTTCGCACCGACGTATCTCAGCGATTATTTGACTGTGGAAACACCATTGAACGACCGCGATTCTGTGATTCCTGAGTTCAAGAAGTATCTCGCCCTTTTGCCGAAGTAGAATCGCGACGTAGAGGTATGAATTCGAGGAACGTTTGTTATGAAATTCACTGTAAAAATATTTTTTATAATTGAACAATGATTGCGATCAATTTACGCTAATACTCGTATAAACGTGCACAGGCATTGTAGTTTTTGGCGAACGAAGTTAAATTTCAATTTTTTCATAGTCTTTATTGGTTAATTGCCGTTAACGTTAATAGACGCCCGGTAATTGTGCGAGGTACACTATATACATATGAATGGATCAGAAAATTGAAGATTTTGTTTCTTTATTCAGTATTCTTTTTTACTTTCTGTACATAATGTAAGTCTTAATAAACATTCTATATTTCGAAAACTGCTCTCAACAGCTTTATGTTTCTCAGTATAAAAATCGCCCTCCTTTCCTCCACCTATAATCGGACGATTGATATTTAAGGGCATGTGAAACATGTACCATGTGACACGTGAGTGCGAGAGAGATAGACGCAGTTTTTGAATAAGCCCCATTTCAAAACTATTCTTATTATGGATGAAAACAAAGTATCATCGGACGGAGAATTAAAATATGCATCCGTTGATGTTTTTCTTTACCTCAGAATATTTTCGGTATCTCCATACGATTGATTACAGTTTTTCTTACCGACTGAGTAGGTTTCACATTCCCTTAAGGCACGATTTTTTCCTCTCTTAGAAAGGACATTACATATCGAAGTCGAAAGGCCGCCTTTTAAGCGTTCTGATTGGTCAGTGGCGGCTTCGATATAAATCGATTCGGACTGTCATGGCCGGTGCAGTCAGGCGCGCGTTTTGAATGGCTATATTGGCCACAAGAAAAGATAAATGAAAAGCAAGAAGTGCGAGCGAAGCGAGCGCGTTGTTGCTAGTAACTTTAAACGAGTGATACGGAATCGTCAGTGTGCCAGTTATACGATCACATTAACCCGACGTCAAATTTATGAATAAATTTTTTAATTTTAATATTTCAAATTTATGAAATTAATGTAAAGAAGTTATGAAAATAAGAAAAATATGTTTCATCACATTTTTATTCTTTTCCATAAATTGCCGAAAGTAAACAAATTATAGTGATCGAAAGACTAACGACTTCGCATTTGTACTTGTATTTTATTCTCAAAGCGCATTTTACTTCGAGTACAATAACCGTAAATCAAGATGAGTGTCGAGTAAATACGAAAATTATTTTTTTATCTTATCTGCAAATCGCATATGCTTCTTTTTAAAAAATACATACCTCGTAAATGTCTGGAGGCTCCATTTTTGTGAGAAAAATGATACGTTTAACCACGAGTTATAGGTTTGACTTTGCAAGGTCATGCTGTTGTTATAGCATTTTTGAGTAGCTTAATTGATGGTTGTCTTAGGTGCTCAAGAGGTGCATGAGCGTCTTTAATTTATGATAATTATTCAAAGAGTCGTTTGCCGCGTGAATAGTGAGGCTTGTTGACAAAGCGGAAACACGCATATTACGCCACCGATATTTTTTTTACGTTCAGCGTGATACCATTCGCCGGTGCAGTGAATATTGCGCGCTTGCTGACTCCATTCTTCCATTCACTGTCGTTTAGAGATACCTCGTGACCGCGCAGCACAGTAATTAGACCAACAGCAGTCAGCAGCATCCCCATGCGGAGGCCTTGAATGCGAAAAAGAAGAAATCATTAGACATTTACACGCGGGGCTTCTAAATTAGCCAAATGTTTGTTTGTTTGGCTAATTTACGAACACTCTAAAAAAATGTTAAACCTATGCAAGCTCTCGGGCCTTCACCAAAGGGCATAAAGGTGAAAGGCTTGATGTCGCTCTTCCTTTCGTCGCTGAATCTGTCGGGGTCGTAGACCTCGGGATTTGGGTGATATTTAGGATCCATTTGAATACCGGGAAGTCCAACGTAGACTACGGTCCCTTTTTCCACGACGACCTGAGTGCCCGGGAGCTTGTAATCCCTGGTGGCGATGCGATCGATCAACGGAGCTGGCGGATACATCCTCAACGTCTCGTTTATCGCCGACATGAGGTACTTCATCTCCTGTATCGACTCGTACGTCACGTTTTTCGACTCGTCGAGGTGCTCGAGAATGTCGCGTCTTACGCGATCCTGTATGGCCGGATTTTTCGCGAGCTCCCAGAGCGTGAATGACATCGTTGTGGAGGACGTTTCCAGGCCGGCGACGAAGAACAATGCCGACTGTGCCACGAGGGTATCACCTTCGAGTTCTGTAAAAATTAAAAAGGATCAATGCAATTGGAAATCTCATTTGTACAAAAACCGATTGTTTCTTGGGGTTTTATTCTGCCTTTCTTTTCTAAGAAAAGAATTCTAAGAAAGGAAGAAAGGAGAATTTGTATACTCCGTTTGGAGAATACAAATATTAAGTAAAATACAACAACAACAAAATAGTGTTGTTATTTAATCGACCTAGTAAGTTAAAATAAATAATATCCGGAAGAAAAAGTCTTTCGAACAAAAAAACCGGTGGAAAAAAGGTCAGGAATTATGATTTTCGTGCTCGAGGATACAATGCGCATTGATAAATGACCTCGTAGATAGATGATAGCAAAGATACGGACGTATACACGCAAGGTTGAATAATACCGATTGGTAGAAAATCTGCGCTTGACTATTTACTACTTACCAAATCCATCAACGTCGGGTTTCTCGTTCTTGAGCTTCAACAGCGAATCTATCACGTCACCTCGTTCGTACTTGCCATCCTCGCGACTGTTCATCGAGGACCAAAAGATTTTACGAAAGTAATCGGTGTGCGGGCCAAGCAGAGAGCCTCCAAGTAGATTCGTTAATGAAGGGAAGAAGAAGGTCGCGAAGAGCTGCATCGTGTGAATGACGGTCATGGTGAAAGGAAAACGACCTGAAAGAAACGAGATAATTGCAATGTTAATTATCCAAGAAGAAATTATAATCCCCTGAAAAATGTTGGTTCGGGGATTTTTCTAGCGACTTTCAATAATCCTTGAATTGGCACCAGGGACGGAGAGTATTCAATTGAAAATGATTTTTCATACTTTCACGACTTCATGATTATGAATTTTTAGGCTTACGGAATATTATTGTTTATTATAAGCGAAAACTTTTGGAAACTGTCCATAATTATTGCAAAAAACATCTTTTTATTTTTACCAATTATTAAAAAATTTGATTGAAATAAAAGCTACCCATAATTACTACGTAAAAATGCCTAGTCGATTATAGTAAATACTTAGTATTTAAATGAAATGATGGACGCTTGCAACTCTGCGTTCATCACAGTGCTTACGCACTTCTTGTATAGAATTCCGGTGGCGGTTCCTGAAAGGAATCGGTCCTCACGCCAAACGCCATGGAAGAAATAACGTCTGTGGTGTATCTGTTGCTCGCGTCCTTGAAATCCATGCTCCTTACGCCTCCCTCATCGTTCTCGAAGCGACGGTTCATGAAATTTTTCAGGGAATCCGAAGATTCGAGCATCAGGCCGAAGAGACTCTTCAATTTGCCACTGGTGAACGCGGGCGACATTTTCGTCCTCAGGTAACGCCATTGGGGGTTTTTCAGCGAAAACAATCCACGACTTCCCACGAGATCCTTGCTCTTGTCCGGAGCGGCGAAGTAACGATCGGAAAATGCGTTAAAGTCCTTCACGAGCACATGTCGGATGATTTCAGGCGATCGGAGCAGCAGAAAAGGATTGTGCATGATGTAGATCCCAACGAACGGAACATCGTCGTCAACCTCCCTGCACATTTCGAACAACCCTATTATTTTCGACGTACACTATACTTTTTTTTCTCCATATCATTTTAGTAAAAACAAAAATGAAAAGTCTGCGATTCAGAAGAATATAACGCGATGTAATGAAGACCGTATTCGAAAGTAATTATACGCACTATGCATGATCTTCATTTTCATTTTTTTTTAAATCTATATTGAATGATTTATTCTATTTTTTCAATGCATTTTTTTACAAATATGTCAAGACACTACGCAGTAATAATGATTATCAAAATATTTGTAGAACAAATAAATTAATAGACCGAAACTCGAGTTAAAGATTTTCTAAGTCATGGAATCGCCAGATCTCTACTTTCCTGTAAAGGCGTCCGAGAAGAAAAGCCGGCGACAATTTCATCAAAATCGAATCCTTGAAATTGCCGAAGATGAGATGAGTCGGTAGACTCGGTATTCCTCGACGCTGCCAGTAACTGTGTCTCCATTTCGCCCACAAATAGAAGATCCCGAAAAGACCGAAGATCAAAGGCACGAGCATCGACGACCACGACGTGAACATGACTGCACTGACGACTTCGGCGCTTCTGCTCTCGCGAAGGAAAAATCTCTACTGACGAGTCATCTTGCCACTTGGCTGTTGATGCTTTGTCATTTGTTCCTCGATCTGCAAACAAATATTGATTATATCATGGGCGAGGATAAATTACGATGGATGACTGGCAACTCGAGCAGTCAATCTGTGTAACAACTTTGTTTCACCACTGGAAAAACAGTGTGAGCGATAAGAGGGGATAAGAAGACGTTCTGCGCGTGTTGCCCTCGTGCGCGTAATATGTTGCATATATATATGTAATATTATCGATCTGGATTTTTTGTGGCGTTGGATGATTCTGTCCGATGTGCAGGTCGTAACAGGCAACTTTTGCCGGTTACGACCTGATCGAGAAATCGGTGAGAACGGAACTTTGAAATAATGTTATTTCGATGTATTTTGATTGAAATCAAAATACACGCATTCGCGTATCAAACACGCACGTGCGGAGTGGATTTTGATTGATGAGGATTAATAATTGACGAAAAAAAAAAACGCGTTGGCGTTGGATGATTCAGTCCGATGTGCTGGTCGTAACAGGCAACTTTTGCCTGTTACAACCTGTTCGAGAAATCGGTGATAACGGAACTCTGAAATAATGTTATTTCTATGTATTTTGAATTCAATAAAAATACACGCATTCGCGTATCAAACACGCACGTGCGGAGTGGATTTTGATTGATGAGGATTAATAATTGACGAAAAAAAACGCGTTGGCGTTGGATGATTCAGTCCGATGTGCTGGTCGTAACAGGCAACTTTTGCCTGTTACGACCTGTTCGAGAAATCGGTGATAATGAAACACTGAAATAATGTTATTTCGATGTATTTTTTTGAAATATCAAACACGCATGTACGGAGTGGATTTTGATTCATGAGGATTAATAATTGACGAAAAAAACCTTTTGTTTGTTGGTTTAGTGTTTATATTGTTTCAATATATTTTGTCTCACATGTTGTACGACTTAAAAGACGCTCGGGAGTCAATTGTTTACGCCGTGATCGTCGAACTCATGATATTAATACTGCAATTGACCCGCAATTATTGTGTTTCCTTTGTGTGCATTACAATAAATTACTAATTTTTTTTAATCTACGATTTTACATTTATTTCGCTGAGAGTGCACTTTCGGTCTCCGTCGCTGAACGTCGACGCGAAGGGAACTCGGCCTTTACGTTGAGGGAATGCGTTTATTTTAATCAAATACGATATCTTTTTGGATCGAATACAATTCTGTCTGGAATAGATCACTTTTTTATTCGCTGGCATAATTGAATTTAATTAATTCAAGTAAATTCTCTTGAACGAATGTCATTCGTGTGAAATAAAATGTTATATGATTCGAATAAAATGAATTGAAATAAACCCATTCCCCGGGTGTAAAACGATTGGGCCAGTATTTTCCTCGGAGCTCACGGTAATTCGGGGCTCTGATTGGTCTAGTATTACGTAAGTAATTGAGATGCATGCAGCGATCATCTCACGATTTTCTTGAAATCCAGAAGAATGCCGTCCGCGGCTGCGGTGAACGTCGATCGGGGATCCAACGTGAACATGTTTTCTTTGCGCTGCGACAATTCGTACTCCCGGAGAACCATGGCGATCACTATTTTCGCGTGCAGTTGACCGACTTTCATGCCTGGAGGAATAATAAATTATTTGTTAGTATCATAAAACGTTACACCGTCCGTTACTGTAAAACAGGACAATAACGTGACATTATGGTTTTCGCGAAACTCTGCTTACCGACACACATCCTGGGACCGATACCGAATGGTATGTAAGCGTCGCTGATTTTGGTACCTTCGGCAAAACGCTCGGGATTGAACTCCTCTGGCTTGTCGAAGAATCGCGGGTCTTCCTGGAGTCCGTAGAGCGATATATAGATCGGTGTGCCCTTTTCGAAAACGATGTCAGTGCCCGGAACCTACGAAGGAAGAAGCCGTAATGATAATTTACATTTCTCACGAGTGAGAAAAAAAACGTGTTTATTTATTTATATATTTAAGAGGAAGTGCCCCCCCCCCCCCCCCCGCACAAAATATTGAAACCTACTTTCTCCCAAAATACTCGGCAGATAGAGCTCAGATTTTGAGAGAATATGCGGAAGTATTGCAGGAGCTACGCTCCTGACTCCTCGATACTCGTAGCCCTTTGGTCAGGAGAATTGAAAAACAAAAAGGTGCGAGAGAGACAGCCCTATAGGCGTTTTCCTGCTTACTAATTCCGATTGACCCTGATAGAAACCGATCAAATGGACAAAGTTATGATTGAAAAATAACCAGTTCTGACAGGTTTCAATCGGGTTTTTGCCCGTTTTATTGGTTCGAATCGGATCTTTTAACCAGGGTTAACATTGGGCGACGAAGTTTCGAGCGAAGTATCACTGCGTCTTAAAGCGTGACCAGGAGTCAATCGACGGGAAAAAAATGTAAGACCTTATTGTAATCTCAGCGATTGCAATAAATGCATAAGAGTAAATACTAGGTGTAATAAATCATGAAGAAAAAACGTGATATTACGATGTTTTCAAGTTTTAGGATTTAAGATATATATCGAGAGGGAAGGCAATGTCGCCCTCGAATCGCCGATAAAATATGAAGAAATAAAAACATCGGTTTCGATAATCTCGGTGATCAATTAAGATTTTGAATCAAGAGGCGACCCTCGTCATATATATCTCAAGTATCTCGTCTGTATGATGTCTGAAGCAATCAGTTCAGACAAAAACATGATCGACGATGATAATAGTTATCCACTTGCATGGGGTAAAGTAGCTCGATTACATCAAGAGTTATCTATCTCTGCCTAATCGACCATTAATAATGATCGATGAGATTGTTTTATGATAAAAAAGCAGAGAATTGTTAATTAAGATTGGTAATAATAGAGTCAATAACTTTTAATAAAGCTTTAAACTTTAATGAAAACTTTCAATAAAGCTTTAAACTTTGATAAATACTTTTAAAACTTTTAATAAAAAGTAGGTCCGAGAAGTTCTCGAGAAGTTCTCGCGGATCATTATTTGCTTTATGATCTCGGGATCGCGGAGGAGAATGCACGGCTTGTGAAATATGTAGAAACCGAGGAAGGGCGTGTCGCGTCTGGCCGCGCGGTGCAGAACCCCCAAGTGCCATCCCGGCGCCGTGCGAAACAGAACGGCGTCCCTGAAGTTACCGAAAAGCAGATCGTTCGGCAGCTGCTCGACGCCCCGACGGATTTTTTCCTGGTTCCGAGGTGGTGCGAAAGTGGACGCAGATCGTTTTCGTACCTCTTCAGAATTTTTTCTGCTTTTTCGTTTCGATTCGATCTTTCTACGCACCCAGTTCCAAAATCTGGCCTCCCTTATCCAGTTTGATATCTTGTTCGCTTGTTTTCTCTTTTTTTGTGTTTTCTCCTGATCCGGGAGCCATAACCTATCGTCCTAACCCTCGTCGCAGCATGCCGCGAGGCGAAAAGAGTGGTCCTGGCGATCCAGGGGGAGGATTTTCTCTGGAAAACATTGAAGATTCCGACCACGAAGAGGACATGGTAATCGACGATTCCATGATTCAGTCTCAGGTGGAAGACCTGCGATACGAAGCAAGTGTCAATCGGAAGAGGCAGAGCGAGGACGAAGACGAGCATAATCCTGTGTGGTCTGTGATACCGAAGCGCAAGGCGAAGAGGAAAACCCTCACTCCTACCTAATCCCCTTCCTCATCCCCCAAATCCTCCCCCGAGTCAACCACCAACAACAACACCACCACCACCCTTCCTTCTTCAACCGCCTCCAAGCAAGATCTACCCCCGGTGTCTCCAGCGCTCTCAAAGATCCCTTCGCAGGTACTCGCCAACCGCTATGCCGACTGCATGGGAGACCCTTTCCTCGTGCTCGTTCAACCCTTCACCTAGAAACCTGACTCTCCCGTTTTAAACCCCATCGCAATTAGTAAGATTCTGTACCTGAAATTCATGAACGACGAAGTGAAAGATGTCTTCAAATCAGGCAAACAGCAGGTTACTATTGTGCTTTCTTCAGCTGCGGCAGCCAATCAGGTAGTCACATTGCTAGAATTCAAGGCAAAACGCCTTCAGGCCTTCATCCCAAATGTATTTATATCGTGCGAAGGACGTATCAGTGGCATCCCCACTGATATTCCGGAGAAGGACCTGCTGCAGGACCTCCAATCTTTTTGCAGGATTATCTCGGTGAACCGCCAGAATAGGAGAACCGTCTCGGGCAACTATAGACCAACACTGATCCCCTCGCAAACGATTCGCATAGTTTTTGAGGGCCGAGTTCGTCCCGATTTCGTCTCCCTCTACAACATCCGTCACCCAGTCGACCCCTGGCATCGTCCCTCGCGTATTTGCTTCAAATGCTTCAAGTTTGGACACGTAGCAGATCAGTGCAGAGGCCGTAAAAAATGTAGGCGATGGGGCAGAGAGAAGCATGGTGCAGGCGAGGTCTGCCCAAACCAGAACTCCTCCCCTTGCTGCATAAACTGCAAGGGTAACCACCTCTCAACAGACCGTTCCTGCCCCGCCTACATTCATGAGCAGGAAATAAGGAATATCGCTGCGGAACAAGGCATTAGGCAATCTTCAATTCGCTTCGCTCCCTCGTAAGGCACCTATGGCATCAAGAGCTTCTCCAACTTCGCGCGCTCCTTCTTACAGTCAGGCAGCAGCAGCATCATGTAACGGATTCTGATACGCGATTCGCGAGCGCGCCGCACGCCCAGCACCTCCGCCAGACCGGGCGCGTAAATTCACATCGGAAATAGCGGAGAGAACGAGAGACCAATACCGCGGCTTGGGCGTGCTGATTGCTGATAAAATATAAGGCATGATTAATTATAAATGCAGTGTTAAGAACATTTATTCTCAGATGTAGAAATATTCCTGTATTGTGTCACGTAGACCAAGCGGAAACGCCATGCTGCGTAGAGACGTGCTAAACAAAAGAATCTGCCAACGCTCCTTGTACCGCAATAAATAAACGCACTAGAGTCTGCTTTCCCAAAGTCAAGTCGTGACGATTCAAGTGTCCAAAACGTGAATCCAGAATGTGAAATTCTCATAAGAGCGTTTTAACTGAGTATAGTTACTCAAATACTGACAGGGTAAGTGTGACAATGATTTTTTTTTAATTATAGCGGAGAATATATGGATTCGAGGTGAAATTAAGAATGCAGTTCCTGTCGTATGCAGTAAGGAATGAGCCTAAAAAACAATTTGGCTGAGAGAAAAGTTGTCCTATAAAAACTTATCCTATGTAAAAATTATCAAGTACAAGAAAACAATAATACATCTTTAAGTAGATGGGATTACTAAGCAAGGTATCAATTATTTATTTCTCGAAGCCAGGAAAATTGTGACTCCTCTTCGTTGAGTCAGTGCAATGACTTTGTCGATTACTTGACGAGATTTTGGAATTCAGGAAAATCCCGTTGATAAAGATATTCCTTAAAATTTTCGTAGATCGCTATCTCGATTTAGATAACCAATCTTTAATCAGTCACACGATTATAAGGCGATTTCATAATTATGACTTGGCGCGTTTTAAAGATTAAGAATAATGCACACTCACTATATAAAAAATATATAGAACATTACGTACTAATAAAATATTATTACATAAATGAGATTACGAAATAGGAAATTATATTTTTCGGCGCCTAGAAAACTGAGGTTCCGATTCGTCGATCCAGTGCGATGTGATTGCCGATTAGTTGGCGAGCCTTTTGAAATCCAGAAGAATCCCTTTGGCAGCTGAGGTGAGAGTCGATCGAGGATCCAGTCCACTATCGTTCTTTGACTTAGCCGATATCTCGTACTCTCGAAGAATCATCGCAATTACGATTTTAGCGTGGAACAACCCGACTTTGACGGCTTTGAAAAAAATATATACGCGCACTTTTTAATATGTTTTGTAAAAAATGTATCCTTTTTACAAAAAATATAAAAATGATGAGGTAACGAATTATTTAAATTATTATGAAAAATTGATAGAATGTTCCACCTTCATGAGAGGGAAAAAATAATTTGAGAAGCTTACCAACGCACATCCTCGATCGAATCCCAAAGGGCATGTAGGCCTCGTTGATTTGCAATCCTTTGTCAAATCTGTCGGGATTGAAGACTTCGGGTTCGTCGAAAAATCTCAAATCTTGGTGTAATCCGTAGAGCGCCACGTAAATGGGTGTGCCCTTCTCGAGGACAATTTTGGTGCTGGGAATCTGCGACAAAATGATCGTCGATACAGAAACCGAAATCAATTAAAAAATTATAATTATCCGTTCGATCTAAAAAAAAAAACACGTCACAATCACGCGTCTCTTTGATTTCGATCGAACTTCAAAGACACGTAAGAGAAAGCCACGAAATATCGTAGTCACGAGCGATTAGATATTAACCCGGTCCCTTGAATATCTCTTGAACTAGTTTGAGATATCTCGGATCATTGAGAAACTGAGATAAAATTCCTAAGTTGTAACGATTTTTGTCGAATCACCTCTTTGCAATTCCGGTGCCTATCTCATCAGTCATGACAAGCGAAAATTAGTGTGACAAAAATAACTAGTGACTTCAATCCTGAGCTTCGTTAAAGAGGGTCTTATCTCTAAAATTTGACAGCACGATTATTAATGACGCCTTTACCAAACTGCAACCATCCTGTCGGATGTCATCAGCACTATTTTCAAAACCCTGCAAGCAATTTGCAGAACCTTGCAAATTGCTTCCTCATTATTTCACTACTTTTAAAAAATGTTTACAAGAATGCAAAGCAGAACCTTGCAAATTGATTCCTCAAGCCATATTTAAACAAGGTTTTTATTAATATTTTCAACATTTTGCCTTTCTAGAGTAGTCGGATCTGTTTCAGAAGGCTTCAATGCACGTATTGAAAACCTTTCTTTTCAGTTTGACAATATTGCTCATCTGTAAATAACTGAAAAATGACACCGCTGCTCTAAAGGTGTCACAAACTGGGTGGTTTACCTTAAGTACTTTCTGAATGCATGAACGATTAATTAGACAATTTATTCAAATTAAATGCAAGTCGCATCCGTTTCAAAGCTGGTTGGAATAAAATGAAGATTCGAGAGCACAATTGACCTATTTTGTTATAATTCGTCAGCTATCAAGACATGTTCGCGAGAAAAACGAATCCCGAGAAGAGTCACGTAGCCAGCACGAACCTTTTGTGTCCTTCGCCGGAAGGCAGCAAGTACGATGAGCAAGAAGGCGGTGAAATGGAAATTGCCAGCGGTTACGGCCGAATGGCTTCGGTCTTGCGCCGCGAAGATGCGTCTAGTCGACGAGACGCCTTACCTCGTGGGCGAGACAATAGGCAAGTTTTTTTTCGAACTTCGCTGTTTATTTTTCCTAATACTTTATTAGGACTGTAACAAGTTTTTTTTCGAACTTCGGTGTTTATTTTTCCTAATATTTTATTAGAACCGTAAGAAGCTACGGATCTCTCATCCGCTAGGTATAAATTACAATTACGTCGAGTAATAATTATTTCGTAAATTGTAAGATTGATACAAAAAATAGAAATTCAGTTATAAGTCTGGTTTAACCGCGTAGCTCCCGAGAGACCTGAGGCTCCCGCGGATTCTTCGTACATGGGTCCGCCGGCTGCGGTGACACCCAGAACCATTTTAACGCCGAAGAGGCAATTATAAAATGTGCTGGCCCAAGGAACCCCGACCTTCGTGACTCCGCCGATCCACAAGCGTCTGGGCCTCGGCAACTCGAACACGCCGCAATCTTCGTGGGACATCCCGACGCCGGAAACTCCGTATGGCGCTATATTCAAACCGAATCCCTCGCCGGAAACGCGAAAAGAGTGGGTCAGATGGATCAACAACTTTCCGGATCTGAGACACGACTCACCGCCGCCGAAGAGACGTGCTCCAAGTACCGTGAGTACGGCAAAGTAACACTTTGGAGATTATTCTCAGAACGTTGGCTGTAAGCCATTTTCCAAACGTATTTTACTCTTATCGTGACACTAAGAATAATTCACTTCTCGTATCCCTAAAATACGTAAATCGATTTGACACGTTATTTCAGCCGCTCTCGGAGCTCAGGCGGCAATTTTGGAAGATTGTCACGGAGCCCATACCGCCGAAAGATGTAAGGGAATTTTATCGTTATCTCTCTTTTAAAAAGATCATGCGTAACGGAAAGCATTGTTAGCAAACTATTAGAGCTGTGATTGGTTGCCAGGAAAGTCTGTGATAGTCAAAATCAGTTTGGTGTCAAATTTGAAAAATGTCATAAGAGGACAGGCGGGGCAGCACCCGTAACCTTTTAAAGCTTTATAAGAGCGCAGCACCGCAAAATTGATTAACCTATTATAGGTGATATTTTGAAATACAAATTTCCGAGGTCGATTTTGGCAATTTCTGGTCCGGAGCCGGATCTACGATTTCTGACAGAAAAAATATTTTTTTCGTCGCCAAAAATATATTTTTTTCAAAATCGATTAAAAAGGTTAATAACCAGTGTTTTTAGGGGTAGGATATACGACTTGAGAATGATGGTATAGGTTAAAAGTCGATATTTTGAAAAGAAAAAAAATTGGGTTCGATTTTGGCGATTTTCGGTCTGGAGCCGGATCTACGATTTCTGACAGAAAAAAAAATTACGTCGCCAAAAAAATATTTTTTTCAAAATCGATTAAAAAAGGTTAATAACCAGTGTTTTCGGGGGTAGAAAATGCGACTTTTGGAATAGGCTCCCGCTCGCTGTCTCGGGGGCTCCTTCCTTGGGTGCGTTTAAAGGGCGGCTCTTGAAGCATTTGTTAGAGCTTGAGCGGGGAGTTATCTTTGCCGAAAGGTAGATTTTTGATCGTGCGTCTTGCGTCATGCGCCATTTTTCATTTTTCATTTTTTATTTTTCATTTTAATTTCACTTTGTTTCTTTTTTCTTAATTTTTGTTTCTGTGCTTTTATGTATGTATTTTCACCTCATTTACTTATAAGCTCGGGTCTGTACTCTTTTCACGCCTGCTGTGTTTTCGTGCTTTGTATTCCTTGTCACTTTAGTCCTTAGGGGATTTTGTCCCAGGACTTAATAAAATACTACTACTACTACTACTTGAGAATGATGGCATAGGTTAAAAGTCGATATTTTGAAAAGAAAAATAATTGGGGTCGATTTTGGCGATTTTCTTCACGGCGCCGTGTCTTCGGGGCGCTTGTGCAGCTCAGGCGCTCTTCGGGGTTGTTTGATGCTGCCACGCGTGCGCGACTTGCGCTCACTGTGCTGTTGCCTCACCTTGATTATTGCTCGGCTGTGTTGTGTGATGTCACCGGTGACCTTGACTCTAAGTTGCAGCGGACATGCAATGCTGTTGTCCGCTATGTGCTTGGGATTCGGCGCGACGACCACATTGGAGTGTCCGTTGGACGGCGTTCGCTCGGCTGGCTCTCGGTAGCTAACAGGCGGAAATATATCATGGGCTCCCTTTTCTTTGCATTGGTTCACTCGGGTGTCCCGTCTTACCTGGCCGATCGGCTTGTCTTTCGGGCTAGGGCTGACACTCGGGCTGCCAGGGTTATGACCCTTTCGCTGTCTGCGCCGGCCGTGCGAACGTCGCTCTATCGGAAATCGTTTTTGGTTAGTGGGACGCATTTCTGGAACAGACTTCCGCTCTCGGTCACGGAGTCTCCATCGCTAGGTGCGTTTAAAGCTCGTCTTTTGCGGCATCTTTTGGAGCTCGAGCAGCGTGACGCTCGGGCTGACGGTTGAGCGTGTGTGCTTGTGTGGCGTTTCCGGTTTTTCGATGCATTTTTCATTCCATTGTAATTTTTATTTTTTTTTATTTTATTTTTTTATTTTTATTCTCACCTTTGTTCCGCTTTATGTTAGTTTTTAAGCTTCGCTTTTGTTTCGCTTTTTTAGTCCTATGCTTCATCTCTGTACTCTTGTTTTTACTTGCTTTTGTTTCTTGCGCTGTATTTGTGTGGCTGAGGTCCTTAGGGGACTTGTCCCAGGATCTAATAAAGATACTGATACTGATTTTCGGTCCGGAGCCGGATCTACGATTTCTGACAGAAAAAATATTTTTTTCGCCGCCAAAAATATATTTTTTTCAAAATTGATTAAAAAAGGCTAATAACCAGTGTTTTCGGGGGTAGAATATGGGACTTGAGAATTATGGTATAGGTTAAAAGTCGGTATTTTGAAAAGAAAAAAATTGTGGTCGATTTTGGCGATTTTCGATCCGAAGCCGGATCTACGATTTCTGACAGAAAAAAAAAAATTCGTCGCCAAAAAAATATTTTTTTCAAAATCGATTAAAAAAGGTTAATAACCAGTGTTTTCGGGGATAGAATATACGACTTAAGAACGATGGTATAGGTTAAAAGTCGATATTTTGAAAAGAAAAAAATCTGAGGTCGTTTTTGTCGAAAAAATGCTGGCACAGGCCCCAACGTGTGTGATGATGGATTCAAAAAGTGTCCGCGGTATTTTATTTCTTACTTATTTATTTTTTATTTCTTATTTATTACTTATTTTCATTTTATTTCTGTTTTTTATACAGTCCGACGCTCCAGTAACCGAAAATGTAACAGAACCAGCGTCATCGGCGGTGTTACAAATTAGCACTCGTGATCAGCCCGCGCTATCAACGAGCGACAAACGAAGCGAGGAAGACGCCGAGGACGCTTCTGGGGAACCGATAAATCGAAAACTCTCTTTCACAGACGTCAACAGCCCCGCGCAAAAGAGACAAATTGATCTTCAAATCGAACAGCTCGATCAAGTGTTATAAGCGACTAGCAGCTCGACTGAGAGCCGATACTCTTTGTCCGGGAACGCCAAGATATATAGCCAGGAACCTATTGAAAGGATCGACAAATGTGAGCATCACTTTCCCTCTGGTTTATTTATCTTTTATTTTCCCATCAGAAAGGCATAACTTATTTACGGAAACCAACGATACGAGATTATTGTTTAGGTATCCCTACGGTTTCCAAATTTCTCGATAAATCGAAATCTCGTAAGCTGCAAAACGATTTCGCACTGCACGTATCTAACGGAATGCGAGCGTGCGGGAGACTTCGTCGATGTTAGTATAACGAGAAATTCATGAAGGGATTTGGTATCCGTTTCGCCGATTGCAGGATTACCGTGATATATTGTAACCCGGTTCGCCCGTCGACATTAATTTTTATTTTTCTGACGGAAACCGAACAGGGAGCGATTAAATAATCAGACGAGGTCGAGGGTAAAATGGTCTATATTGAGCGTCAAATAATAGGAAAATAATAATAAAATAACAATAGTATCGCTAACAGAATATGTTATAAATAATTACACTAATTTTAAAGCGATCAGGGGATTTACAAATAATAATACGTATCATGGTAGCAATTCGCGAGGTATTCTCCTATCTCCCGGCTTATCTTTCGTTCGCTTCCACCGCTGATTGGCTCTCGCATATGTCCACCCGTATTCCCCAGATTATTCTCTAGCTTATTTCCCCGACTACTCTCGGCCAATCCCGTCAACTGTGTGCGTTTATCGACCCGTTATTCCGTTCCGGATCGATATTCGTGCCTCTGGCGTCCTCTAGTAGCACCAATCATCACCCGCTCGTGTGATTCGATACAATTCTGTCCACGTCTCTGCGATAACGGGTTATCCGCGCTCGACACTATCGGCCGGTAACGTTTGGCGTGACGCGTCGCCGCTCGCCGCCCGCGAGAGCACACTGCGCGCGCCCCACCCTCGGCGCACGGCACTAGAGTCCGCCCCTCTATCGATCGCCGTGGGTCGCGATCTATGACCCACGCGCGCAGCTGTCACACGGCAGTCTCGGCCAGATCGCGGCTTAATGGGGGGGGGGGGGGGGGGGGAGTCGCGCTCGACACCTCCAAACAGTCTTTCGCGATTTTCTCGGCCTTTCACCACCTCGAGGGTGGCTTGTGTGGTATTGTGCTGACCGGACTTCTCCATCGCATCGATGCCTACAAGAATATCCGCGCTCCGAGCCCTCTACGAAATACTGTGAGTCGATTACTCTTTCTACTTTCCCTTAGATTCTGCCTCTTTCCGTTGGATTCGGTTCCTGCGGCTATCTCCCCGTTCCTTTTCCGCGAATATTAATATTTCCTCATACCAACTTCTAAGTGTTTGCCCCAACGACCCGATTCCGCCTGAGTCCGACCCGTCTGTCACGATCCCGTGCCGCCGGAGAGCGAAAATCCGATTGAAATGCGGCTAAGTCCGTAGTCCGGCTCCTCGCCCAATCGCCCACGTCGCGTCGCGGTTCTAACGGTCAGGGCCTATCCACGGTGCTCTCCGGTCGACTGACAGCTCGGCTCGTCCTATCCTCGTTCCCCTTGGCTGGTTGCGGCGTGGATGGTGGCTGAAACAGAATGCGCCACTGCCGCTCCAGCTACCCCTTTTATACCCCATTTTGACTGCACCCCTATACCTATATTGGTTCAACCCCTACTCTTTCTACCCCTAGCCGTTACGGGTGGACTTTGCACCCACCAACCCCCTATCTTAGACTCCTCTATGAGCCCCGGGGTGTACCCTCTCGCGAGTTACCGACCGTCGGTCTGCTCGGAGGGTAACCCCGCCGTTTCAATATATTTTGTTGTTTCTTTCCTCCGGGATTTGCAGGAAGAGAAATACGAGTGGGGCAATCCTCAGAACGAAAACATAATACCAGAACCCAGCGGAGACACTGAAAAATCTATAGCAGCTGCGGCGCACAAATGGAGATTGAAACTGCAAGGATCACCCGGTGACACCTTTAAGGGCATGTGAAATACCGACTGCGGTAATAGAAACTGTAATTAACGTTTTTTACGCATATTTGCATTTACAGCTAAACGAAGAAATTCATTCCCTGCACTGGTGAAATCCGCAGGATTTCCAGAAAATCTTAATTTTCACCAGAAAATCTTAATTTGAAAAAATTAAGATTTTCGCTGTAACTTATGGAAAAGTTATTAAAGTAAGTCAAAACTTTGTATCTAATCAAAATTAGATGTAACGGTGTTTGTAACGGAGTTTTCTTTTGTTCAAATTCAAAAAAAGTTGCAGAGTAGAACTTTGCACACTGCTTCCTCATTAATTCCCCTTTTTCACAAAGCTTCCTCTATGAGGAAGCCAAAGTTAATAAATAAGGTTCTTCATAGAGGTGGCTTTGTGAAAAAGGGGAATTAATGAGGAAGCAGTGTGCAAAGTTCTACTTTGCAACTTTTTTATAATTGAACAACGATTGCTATCAATTTACGCTAACACTCATATAAACATGCACAGGCATTGTAGTTTTTGGCGAACGAAGTTAAATTTCAATCTTTTCATAGTCTTTATTGGTTAATTGTGGTTATAGTTAATAGACGCCCGGTAATTGTGCGAGGTACACTATATATATATACGAATGCACCAGAAAATTGAAAATTTTGTTTCTTTATTCAGTATTCTTTTTTACTTTCTGTACATAATGTAAGTCTTAATAAACATTCTATATTTCGAAAACTGCTCTCAACAGCTTTATGTTTCTCAGTATAAAAATCACCCTCCTTTCCTCCACCTATAATCGGATGAATAATATTTAAGGCACGATTTTTTCCTCTCTTAGAAAGGACATTACATATCGAAGTCGAAAGGCCGCCTTTTAAGCGTTCTGATTGGTCAGTGGCGGCTTCGATATAAATCGATTCCGACTGTCATGGCCGGCGCAGTCAGGCGCGCGTTTTGAATGGCTATATTGGCCACAAGAAAAGATAAATGAAAAGCAAGAAGTGCGAACGAAGCGAGCGCGTTGTTGCTAGTAACTTTAAACGAGTGATACGGAATCGTCAGTGTGCCAGTTATACGATCACATTAACCCGACGTCAAATTTATGAATACATTTTTTAATTTTAATATTTCAAATTTATGAAATTAATGTAAAGAAGTTATGAGAATAAGAAAAATATGTTTCATCACATTTTTATTCTTTTCCATAAATTGCCGAAAGTAAACAAATTATAGTGATCGAAAGACTAGCGTCTTCGCATTTGTACTTGTATTTTATTCTCAAAGCGTATTTTACTTCGAGTACAATAACCGTAAATCAAGATGAGTGTCGAGTAAATACGAACATTATTTTTTTATCTTATCTGCAAATTGCATATGCTTCTTTTTAAAAAATACATACCTCGTAAATGTCTGGAGGCTCCATTTTTGTGAGAAAAATGATACGTTTAACCACGAGTTATAGGTTTGACTTTGCAAGGTCATGCTGTTGTTATAGCATTTTTGAGTAGCTTAATTGATGGTTGTCTTAGGTCCTCAAGAGGTGCACGAGCGTCTTTAATTTATGATAATTATTCAAAGAGTCGTTTGCCGCGTGAATAGTGAGGCTTGTTGACAAAGCGGAAACACGCATATTACGCCGCCGATATTTTTTTTACGTTCAGCGTGATACCATTCGCCGGTGCAGTGAATATTGCGCGCTTGCTGACTCCGTTCTTCCATTCACTGTCATTTAAAGATACCTCGTGACCGCGCAGGACAGTAATTAGACCAACAGCAGTCAGCAGCATCCCCATGCGGAGGCCTTGAATGCGAAAAAGAAGAAATCATTAGACATTTACACGCGTGGCTTCTAAATTAGCCAAATGTTTGTTTGTTTGGCTAATTTACGAACACTCTAAAAAAATGTTAAACCTATGCAAGCTCTCGGGCCTTCACCAAAGGGCATAAAGGTGAAAGGCTTGATGTCGCTCTTCCTTTCGTCGCTGAATCTGTCGGGGTCGTAGACCTCGGGATTTGGGTGATATTTAGGATCCATTTGAATACCGGGAAGTCCAACGTAGACTACGGTCCCTTTTTCCACGACGACCTGAGTGCCCGGGAGCTTGTAATCCCTGGTGGCGATGCGATCGATCAACGGAGCTGGCGGATACATCCTCAACGTCTCGTTTATCGCCGACATGAGGTACTTCATCTCCTGTATTGACTCGTACGTCACGTTTTTTGACTCGTCGAGGTGCTCGAGAATGTCGCGTCTCACGCGATCCTGTAAAGCCGGATTTTTCGCGAGCTCCCAGAGCGTGAATGACATCGTTGTGGAGGACGTTTCCAGGCCAGCGACGAAGAACAATGCCGACTGTGCCACGAGGGTATCACCTTCGAGTTCTGTAAAAATTAAAATGATCAATGCAATTGGAAAACTCGTTTGTACAAAAACCGATTGTTTCTTGGAGTTTTATTTTGCCTTTCTTTTCTAAGAAAAGAATTCTAAGAAAGGAAGAAAGGAGAATTTGTATACTCCGTTTGGAGAATACAAATATTAAGTAAAATACAACAACAACAAAATAGTGTTGTTATTTAATCGACCTAGTAAGTTAAAATAAATAATATCCGGAAGAAAAAGTCTTTCGAACAAAAAAACCGGTGGAAAAAAGGTCAGGAATTATGATTTTCGTGCTCGAGGATACAATGCGCATTGATAAATGACCTCGTCGATAGATGATAGCAAAGATACGGACGTATACACGCAAGGTTGAATAATACCGATTGGTAGAAAATCTGCGCTTGACTATTTACTACTTACCAAATCCATCAACGTCGGGTTTCTCGTTCTTGAGCTTCAACAGCGAATCTATCACGTCACCTCGTTCGTACTTGCCATCCTCGCGACTGTTCATCGAGGACCAAAAGATTTTACGAAAGTAATCGGTGTGCGGGCCAAGCAGAGAGCCTCCAAGTAGATTCGTTAATGAAGGGAAGAAGAAGGTCGCGAAGAGCTGCATCGTGTGAATGACGGTCATGGTGAAAGGAAAACGACCTGAAAGAAACGAGATAATTGCAATGTTAATTATCCAAGAAGAAATTATAATCCCCTGAAAAATGTTGGTTCGGGGATTTTTCTAGCGACTTTCAATAATTCTTGAATTGGCACCAGGGACGGAGAGCATTCAATTAAAAATGATTTTTCATACTTTCACGACTTCATGATTATGAATTTTTAGGCTTACGGAATATTATTGTTTATTATAAGCGAAAACTTTTGGAAACTGTCCATAATTATTGCAAAAAACATCTTTTTATTTTTACCAATTATTAAAAAATTTGATTGAAATAAAAGCTACCCATAATTACTACGTAAAAATGCCTAGTCGATTATAGTAAATACTTAGTATTTAAATGAAATGATGGACGCTTGCAACTCTGCGTTCATCACAGTGCTTACGCACTTCTTGTATAGAATTCCGGTGGCGGTTCCTGAAAGGAATCGGTCCTCACGCCAAACGCCATGGAAGAAATAACGTCTGTGGTGTATCTGTTGCTCGCGTCCTTGAAATCCATGCTCCTTACGCCTCCCTCATCGTTCTCGAAGCGACGGTTCATGAAATTTTTCAGGGAATCCGAAGATTCGAGCATCAGGCCGAAGAGACTCTTCAATTTGCCACTGGTGAACGCGGGCGACATTTTCGTCCTCAGGTAACGCCATTGGGGGTTTTTCAGCGAAAACAATCCACGACTTCCCACGAGATCCTTGCTCTTGTCCGGAGCGGCGAAGTAACGATCGGAAAATGCGTTAAAGTCCTTCACGAGCACATGTCGGATGATTTCAGGCGATCGGAGCAGCAGAAAAGGATTGTGCATGATGTAGATCCCAACGAACGGAACATCGTCGTCAACCTCCCTGCACATTTCGAACAACCCTATTATTTTCGACGTACACTATACTTTTTTTTCTCCATATCATTTTAGTAAAAACAAAAATGAAAAGTCTGCGATTCAGAAGAATATAACGCGATGTAATGAAGACCGTATTCGAAAGTAATTATACGCACTATGCATGATCTTCATTTTCATTTTTTTTTAAATCTATATTGAATGATTTATTCTATTTTTTCAATGCATTTTTTTACAAATATGTCAAGACACTACGCAGTAATAATGATTATCAAAATATTTGTAGAACAAATAAATTAATAGACCGAAACTCGAGTTAAAGATTTTCTAAGTCATGGAATTGCCAGATCTCTACTTTCCTGTAAAGGCGTCCGAGAAGAAAAGCCGGCGACAATTTCATCAAAATCGAATCCTTGAAATTGCCGAAGATGAGATGAGTCGGTAGACTCGGTATTCCTCGACGCTGCCAGTAACTGTGTCTCCATTTCGCCCACAAATAGAAGATCCCGAAGAGACCGAAGATCAAAGGCACGAGCATCGACGACCACGACGTGAACATGACTGCACTGACGACTTCGGCGCTTCTGCTCTCGCGAAGGAAAAATCGCTACTGACGAGTCATCTTGCCACTTGGCTGTTGATGCTTTGTCATTTTTTCCTCGATCTGCAAACAAATATTGATTATATCATGGGCGAGGATAAATTACGACGGATGACTGGCAACTCGAGCAGTCAATCCGTGTAACAACTTTGTTCCACCACTGGAAAAACAGTGTGAGCGATAAGAGGGGATAAGAAGACGTTCTACGCGTGTTGCCCTCGTGCGCGTAATATGTTGCATATATATATGTAATATTATCGATCTGGATTTGTTGTGGCGTTGGATAATTCAGTCCGATGTGCAGGTCGTAACAGGCAACTTTTGCCTGTTACGACCTGTTCGAGAAATCGGTGATAACGGAACTCTGAAATAATGTTATTTCTATGTATTTTGAATTCAATAAAAATACACGCATTCGCGTATCAAACACGCACGTGCGGAGTGGATTTTGATTGATGAGGATTAATAATTGACGAAAAAAACGCGTTGGCGTTGGATGATTCAGTCCGATGTGCTGGTCATAACAGGCAACTTTTGCCTGTTACGACCTGTTCGAGAAATCGGTGATAATGGAACACTGAAATAATGTTATTTCGATGTATTTTTGATGAAATATCAAACACGCATGTACGGAGTGGATTTTGATTCATGAGGATTAATAATTGACGAAAAAAACCTTTTGTTTGTTGGTTTAGTGTTTATATTGTTTCAATATATTTTGTCTCACATGTTGTACGACTTGAAAGACGCTCGGGAGTCAATTGTTTACGCCGTGATCGTCAAACTCATGACATTAATACTGCAATTGACCCGCAATTATTGTGTTTCCTTTGTGTGCATTACAATAAATTACTAATTTTTTTTAATCTACGATTTTACATTTATTACAGTGAGAGTGCACTTTCGGTCTCCGTCGATTAACGTCGACGCGAAGGGAACTCGGCCTTTACGTTGAGGGAATGCGTTTATTTTAATCAAATACGATATCTTTTTGGATCGAATACAATTCTGTCTGGAACAGATCACTTTTTTATTCGCTGGCATAATTGAATTTAATTAATTCAAGTAAATTCTCTTGAACGAATGTCATTCGTGTGAAATAAAATGTTATATGATTCGAATAAAATGAATTGAAATAAACCCATTCCCCGGGTGTAAAACGATTGGGCCAGTATTTTCCTCGGAGCTCACGGTAATTCGGGGCTCTGATTGGTCTAGTATTACGTAAGTAATTGAGATGCATGCAGCGATCATCTCACGATTTTCTTGAAATCCAGAAGAATGCCGTCCGCGGCTGCGGTGAACGTCGATCGGGGATCCAACGTGAACATGTTTTCTTTGCGCTGCGACAATTCGTACTCCCGGAGAACCATGGCGATCACTATTTTCGCGTGCAGTTGACCGACCTTCATGCCTGGAGGAATAATAAATTATTTGTTAGTATCATAAAACGTTACATCCCCCCGTTACTGTAAAATAGGACAATAACTCTGCTTATTGGCAGGAAACTCTGCTTACCGACGCACATCCTGGGACCGATACCGAATGGTATGTAAGCGTCGCTGATTTTGGTACCTTCGGCAAAACGCTCGGGATTGAACTCCTCTGGCTTGTCGAAGAATCGCGGGTCTTCCTGGAGTCCGTAGAGCGATATATAGATCGGTGTGCCCTTTTCGAAAACGATGTCAGTGCCGGGAACCTACGAAGAAAGAAGCAGTAATGACAATTTACATTTCTCACGACTGAGAAAAAAAAACGTGTTTATTTATTTATGTATTTAAGAGGCAGTGGCACTCCCCCTCCCCCTTCCCGCACAACATTTCGAAACCTACTTTCTCCCAAAATACTCGGCAGATAGAGCTCAAATTTTGAGAGAATATGCGGAAGTATTGCAGGAGCTAAGCTCCTGGCTCCTCGATACTCGTAGCCCTTTGGTCAGGAGAATCGAAAATCAAAAAGTTTTCCTGCTTAGTAATTCCGATTGACCCTGATAGAAACCGATCAAATGGACAAAATTACGATTGAAAAATAACCAGTTCTAACAGGTTTCAATCGGAGTTTTGTCCGTTTTATTGGTT
Organism: Pimpla rufipes; assembly: GCA_963932165.1. NCBI lineage: Eukaryota > Metazoa > Arthropoda > Insecta > Hymenoptera > Ichneumonidae > Pimpla > Pimpla rufipes. The sequence goes on along the minus strand of OZ010632.1, from coordinate 17,671,857 downwards.
CGAATCGGATCTTTTAACCAGGGTTAACATTGGGCGACGAAGTTCCGAACGAAGTATCACGGCCTCTTAAAGCGTGACCAGGAGTCAATCGTTGGGTAAAAAATGTAAGACCTTATTGTAATCTCAGCGATTGCAATAACTGGATAAGAGTAGATACTAGGTGTAACAAATCATGAAGAAAAGACGTGATTGAAAATCGTAAGATCGTAAAAAATATCGTAAGATGTTTTCAAGTTTTAGGATTTAAGATATATATCGAGAGGGACGGCAATGTCGCTCTCGAATCGCCGATAAAATATGAGGAAATAAAAACATCGGCTTCGATAATCTCGGTGATCAATTAAGATTTTGAATCAAGAGGCGACCCTCGTCATATATATCTCAAGTATCTCGTCTGTATGATGTCTGAAGCAATCAGTTCAGACAAAAACATGCACGGCGATGATAATAGTTATCCACTTGGATAGGGTAAAGTAGATCGATTGCATCAAGAGTTATTTATCTCTGCCTAATCGACCATTAATAATGATTGATGAGATTGTTTTATGATAAAAAATCAGAGAATTGTTAATTAAGATTGGTAATAATAGAGTCAATAACTTTTAATAGAGCTTTAAACTTAAATAAAAACTTTTTAAACTTTTAATAAAGATTAATAAATATGTCGCTGCTTCGAGCGGAGCTCGGTTAAATTGTAGTAACGACTTACGTGGTAGTCTTCGCGAGTGTGTCTATCGACTGTCGACACAGGAGGATGCAGCCGGATACCCTCAGCGAGTGCCTGGTCAAGATACTTCATGTCGTTGAACGCATCGTAAGTGAAACCGTGTTTCGCAATGGATCTCTCGATATCCTCGCGAGCGCGCTTCTGGTATTCGGGATGATTAGCCAGCTCCATCAGTGTGAAGCTCACCGTCGTCGAGCTTGACTCGAAGCCGGAGAAGAACGTTCCGGATTGATACAGCAAATTTTCACCCTCGAATTCTGCAAATAAATTACGTTGAAAACTCGTGACGTTTACAAAAAATATCTTGAAAATATATATGTTATACTACCAAGTTATTTTTCAAATTTATTCAGAGACAGTATTGTGTTTTTGTTCGTTGCACACGCTTATCTATTCTTTCGACAGTTATACATACGAAGATACTTGAATACGTAAATAAACTTTCACTATACATCTGATTAGCGCTAATTTATGTATCTCTCTTTTCTACATTGAAACTGCCGCCATAAATACACCAAAGTCTGATTCACGTTATGGAGAATGTGAGAATATCCTGTCGTAATTAAAATTGATACCCCTTTGCTTTGTATTGCCGTTTACAAAATAGCTGATAATGTGAAGTACAAATAAATCGTTGTGACCCCGAGATCGTTTTATTGATATCGAAACATCGATTATTTTTCATTTCGTCGAAGCTGAAAAAAGAAGGGAAATATACTCACTGTAAACGTCGTTCTGCTCGCCGTTTTTGAGCTGCACGAGCGAGTCGATAAAGTCGCCCCTTTTGGCTCCAGTTTTTTCACGTTTGTCAACCGCGTTCCAGAACACTTTGCGCACAAATTGCGTGTTGAAGAGCATCGGGGAGCCAATCAATTCAACCAATTCTGGCATGAAGAAGACTGTCACGAGAGCCACCATTCTCTTGAATCCATGGAAAAATTCTGACACTAAAATTTTGTTGCAATACACAGATTAGTACAATTATTATTGATGCTAAAAATGATTTAGACAAATGAGCGAATAATGTATCATTTTAAACTGAATAAGAGTAACTATTTATTTTCAGTTCTGACCAAGGTTCAATTCAATTGAGGTAACAATTTACATAGTGTAATAATTAAGATACCTTGGATGAATATCATAGCTACATTTCATTAAATCACAGTACTTGTTAGCCCCATTTTTATTGCATATTTCCAAAACATGCACATCATAATCTAAAATTATTTTTAAAAACTTTTAAATAATTTGTTTTTGTGTAAAAACCTTGCTATGTTGTTTGATTTTATTTGGATTTAATTAAACCAACACTGAAAGTTTTTATGCATAAATTGGAATATTGGATTGTATTGTAATTGCATTGGTACATTGAAAGCATATTAATTTTACAGTAAAATAAATGTAAAATTAAGTCACAGAAAATTAATAACTTCTAAATGTCTAATTTAGTACATTTAAAAAAAACTTTAAACATTTTAAAATTTGAGAAAATCAAACATTTTCAACATGTTGGTAAGAATTATTAATTTGAATTAATCAATAAAAAAGATAAGAATTGTTAATTTTGTGTAACACTTCAGTAAATTTAAAACACCAGATTATTACTAAAAACTTCGAAATTCAAAACATATAAATACTCAAATTGATGTTCAAAAAACAAACAAATAAAAAGTCGAAGTAAAGTGTAAGAGTAAAAGTCTATAGATACTGAAGTAACTGAAATATCGCACCTGCTTTTGTGAACTCGGCATTAGGATAATTAAACGAATCCATTTTCGTGCCGAGCGCGACACTGGCGATGAGATCGGTGGCGTACTTGTAGCTGAGTTCCTGCGCGTCGACGAGCTTCACGCCCTTCTCGTCGGACTGATGGCTCTTGAGGAACTGCATCATGGGCTCGCCGGTCTCGAGCATCAGCGGAAACATGTCCCGGAGTTTGCCGCGCGTGAGGGTCGGCGAGATCTTCGATCTGAGATACTTCCAGGCGGGATTCTTCAGCCCGAAGAGATTCCGCATGCCGATGCTGTCCTTCTGCACCGAGCCGGCGAAGTGACGGTCCGAGAAGTTCTCGAAGTCGCGGATCATTATTTGCTTTATGATCTCGGGATCGCGGAGGAGAATGCACGGCTTGTGAAATATGTAGAAACCGAGGAAGGGCGCGTCGCGTCTCGCCGCGCGATGCAGAACACCCAAGTGCCATCCCGGCGCCGTGCGAAACAGAACGGCGTCCCTGAAGTTGCCGAAAAGCAGATCGGTCGGCAGCTGCTCGACACCCCGACGCTTCCAGTAACTGAGCTTGTAGCGCGCGTAAATCCACAAGAGTAGCCCAATCGTCGCGACCGCCGAGAGCGCCAGGGTCACCGAAATGCCGCCGAAAATGTAAACCATGGCGATCGCGTGTTTACACCGGTCACGGTAGTTCTGCAAGCTCTCGGCCTCACCCCTTTTCTCTTATATAGGCGCGCAGTTCTCGCTCGCCCGGTCAACGGGAAAACCGTGGCAAACAAACGCGCGGCCGGCGAAAAAAACATCACCGAGGCGTCTGGTGACGACCGGCGTCATAGTTGACGGTAGATAATGAAAAATCACTACGGGGGGCTTGGGGTGGGGGAAAAAACTTATGCCAGGTAGATAAACCGTAATTGATTGCCCCGATCGCGTTTACCAAAGCAGGTATAACTGGGGTTCAATTCTTCGCATCTCGATACTTCGCAGATCGAGTATTTCACTGGTTAAAATAAAATAAGAATGTAATGAGGAGAAATTGGAAATAAATACATAAAAATAAGCTTCGAATAGGGGGTTTGTTTATGGTTAAAATAACAATAAGAATTTGACAAGGAGAAATTAGGAAAAAATACATAAAAATCAGCTTCAAGTAGGGGTACTTACGGTAGCGGCGACCCCTCACTCGATATCGCCGGGGGAAGCGATATGTTTCGCGGGCAACGGGACGCTTCTCGGTCCAGCTCGAGGTTTATGCAATGTGGGACGAGTCTTGAGAATTTCTTTTTTTTTTGTTTTGCAGTTCCGTATTTTTATCGCGTAGCGATTCGTTTTGAACGAATCTCCAGGCTCGTTGACTGGACTTCAAGCGCTAGTTATCATTGTTTCTTAATCACGAAGTGGTAGATATGTCCCGGGCTTTTAATCACCGTTTATCACGTCGACAAACAAATTATTATGAGGCTATTTATAACGAGCCCTGGGATGCAAATACGGAATTATCGAACGCGTGAGGCGTAAGTGGGAATTGTTACTGGATGAAAATAATTCCACGTACATAGAGAGAAAGGGATTTCCGTCTCCGGCCGCGGAATTTCTTTTGCTGGGGTATAATTATTCGTTACAGCCGTCTCATCGGCCGTTGCTGCCAAATATCAGCTGAGATTAATGAGATCAATTGATTATCAAGAAGCTTTGAATCTTATTAGGCTCGCCAGGGAATTCGTGATGACAATAAATATTTATTCATTGTATTTATATATTATAACTTTATTTTGTAACGTTGACAAATAAATATTTTCTCATGGGACCAGAAATGATCAGCTTTCGTAGGTAAATTACATCAGACGGCAAACAGCGATGATTTCATCTTTGTAAATTCATAAACAAACATCTTGGCTGTAAAAACCAACCGGTTGTTTTTTCGGTCCGATTGACAAGAACGGGAGCGGATTTTACCTTTTTTCCGTCCTAGGCCTCAGAAAAACTGACGCCCCTTTCGTCGAAAAAGCGAATAATGACAGGTATTTTTTGTCACATGTAAAAAAAATGTCAAAAGAAAAAAAGAGTAATAACGCTGAAAAGTTGAAAAAAAAAAAAAAAACAGTAAGGACGCTAAAAAGAAGAAAAAAAGAACACCAAACATATGAACGTACAAAAATATTGCTCCATGGTCAAGTTGCAGATTACAGAGGCGGGTTGCGACGCTCTACTATTTCCTCCGTGATGTATATTTAAAAAAAAGAAGAAAAAAAATGCCGCCCCCGAAATTTGCAACCCTAGACCCGGGCCTACCGGGCCTAGTGGTAAATCCGCAACCTGGACAAGAATTAGGATTGGTTTTGTGTCTCATTCCGACCGGGTTGGAAATACTTTTTTTTTGTTTTGACGGTTGCTTTGACGGTTGTTCGATCAGCTAGGGAATTTTTGGTAACTGTTATTGTTAATTGTTACAAACAGTAAAAGTAGACAAATAGTTTGTCCCCATTCGCGAGTGACAGTCGACAATGGAATGAGGGTAGCCTTGAGGCTGATTGACACGTCCTTCTGCCTGTCCCCTCCTTAATTATTGACCGCTTTCGCGAACTTTTCCTCGAATTTCATGTTCACTGTTCTGTCCAACATGAATATAATCTTTGGCCCACGCAAATGCGTCGATAAGAGGTGTATAAACAAGGCGCTTCCTTGGTCACCGTTGAAGCGCGCGACATATGGTGATATACAATGTACAATAATGCGCAATACGTACAACATACGTAATATATTTTCGTACATTGTAGATTACACCGGACACATTGCACGTATTCACAAACAAAGAAATTTGTGTCCAATAACTGAGGGTTTCCCCTGACTTATCGGCTTCCTTGCTTTCAGCCCCCGAAAAAATGTTATCGGCTTCCGATCGCACGTTTTGTTTACATTTCGCTCGGTTTCAATTTCACGCTTCTATCAGTCTGTTTCACGTATAAAAACAAATTATTATTGATAACTCGGGGGGTTATTTCGTCTTACGGTAAAGTTTCGTATTATGTTCAGTAAATTATTTGATCGGAGAGTGTAATAATATATGCAGCATCGTGACTTCCGGTTTTATAACTTCGTTAGAATAATTTGTAATTGCCCCTTTTTAGATAGCAATTAAATAAATTTCTCTTAGTGTCAACAGAATTGAGAAATGATACAATTATATTCGAGGTTTGTGTGATACTTTTGAATTCTTCCTACTTGTACGTTGTTTATCAGAATTGCTAATCAGAACAAATTATGTACTCGTGTTATCTTCTATGTCCGTTGAGATATCCGGTTTGACGGGAAAGCGGCTAAGTGATTATTCGTCGATAAGAATACTTGAAAAAACGTAACGACATATTGCAATCTCGATTAAGGAGGCTTCTACCCTGGAACACCGTTTTTCATTCTATTTTTTTATGGGGAAACGAATAAATGTAGACGACTGCGGTTTTTTTCTACTTCTTATTTACGTTTTATAGTATACAATGGCATTTTTTAAGTTAAAATTGTCGGCATCCCAGGTACCCAAACACGGTCATCCAAAATAAATGGCTACCACTCTCCTGACCACTGTAATTATGCGATCGGCCTACGATTATTCGTTTTCCCATTAAAAATATAATGAAAAACGGTGCTCCAACGGTGTTCCCCTTAAAGCCATTAATCTCTGGTAAATCGGACGATTTGTAAGGCTACTTATAAATTGTCAAGTCATAACTGAGTATAGTTACTCAAATACTGACAGGGTAAGTGTGACAATGACTTTTTAAAATTATGGCGAATTCGAGGTGAAATAAAAATTCACTTCCGGTGATATGCAGTAAGGAATGAGCCTACAAAAACAATTTGACTCAAAGAAAAGTTGTCCTATAAAAACTTATCCTATGAAAACATGATCAAGTACAAAAAAACAATAATACATTTTTAAGTAGATGGGATTACTAAGCAAGGAATTAATTATTTATTTCTCGAAGCCAGAAAAATTGTGACTCCTATTCGTTGAGTAAGTGCAATGACTTTGTCGATTACTTGACGAGACTTTACAATTCAGGAAGATCCCGTTGATAAGGATATTCCTTGAAATTTTCGTAGATCGCTATCTCGATTTAGTTCACCAATCTTTAATCAGTCACACGATTATAAGGCGATTCATAGTTATGACTTGGCGGGTTTTAAAGATTAAGAATAAAGCTCACTCACTATATAAAAAATATATAGAACATTACGTACTAATAAAGTATTATTAAATAAATGAGATTACTAAATAGGAAGTTATATTTTTCGGCGCCTGGAAAACTGAGGCTTCGTTTCGTCGATCCAGTGCGATGTGATCGCCGATTACTTGGCGAGCCTTTTGAAATCTAGAAGAATTCCTTTGGCAGCTGAGGTGAGAGTCGATCGGGGATCCAGTCCACTATCGTTTTTTGACCTGGCCGATATCTCGTACTCTCGAAGAATCATCGCAGTTACGATTTTAGCGTGGAGCAACCCAACTTTGACGGCTTTGAAAAAAATATATACGCATATTTTTTAATGTTTTGTAAAAATGTATCCTTTTTACAAAAAATACAAAATTATGAGGTAACGAATTATCTACATTATTATGAAAAATTGAGCATCCTGACATGAAAATAAATTGAACAAAAAATCCATGTAGAATGTTCCACCTTCATGAGAGGAAAAAAATAGTTTGTGAAGCTTACCAACGCACATCCTCGGTCCAATCCCAAAGGGCATGTAGGCCTCGTTGATTTGCAATCCTTCGTCAAATCTGTCGGGATTGAAGACTTCGGGTTCGTCGAAAAATCTCAAATCTTGGTGTAATCCATAGAGTGCCACGTAAATGGGTGTGCCCTTCTCGAGGACGATTTTGGTGCCGGGAATCTGTGACAAAATGATGGTCGATACGGAAATCGAAATCAATGAAATAATAATAACAATAATCCGTTCGATCCGAGCCGAAAAAACACGTCACAATCACGCGTCTCATTGATTTCGATCGAACTTCAAAGAGACGTAAGAAAAAGCCACAAAATATCGTAATCACGAGCGATTAGATATTAATCCGGTTCCTTGAATATCTCTTGAACTAGTTTGAGATATCGCGGATCATTGAGAAACTCAGATAACATTCCTAAGTTGTAACGATTTTTGTCGAATCACCTCTTTGCAATTCCGGTGCCTATTTCATCAGTCATGAGAAGCGAAAATTAGTGTGACAAAAATAACTAGTGACTTCGATCCTGCGCTTCGTTAAAGAGGGTCTTATCTCTAAAATTTGACAGCACGATTATTAATGACGCCTTTACGAAACTGCAACCATCCTGTCGGATGTCATCAGCACTATTTTCAAAACCCTGCAAGCAATTTGCGGAACCTTGCAAATTGCTTCCTCATTATTCCACTACTTTTAAAAAATGTTTACAAGAATGCAAAGCAGAGCTTTGCAAATTGTTTCCTCTACAAAGCTACCATTATCAGGAAATATAATTATCTATTTTCGCTTCCTCACAGAGAAAACTTTGTAGAGGTGACAATTCACAAAAGTCTACTTTGCATTCTTATAAGCATGTTTAGAAGGGTTGGTAAAATACACTAAATTTTTCAGAACGTTAATAAAAAATTACTTTAAAAAAAGGTTAATTCAACCGCTGCAATACTTACGACATAGTCTTCGCGGGTGTATCTATCGATGGTGGATACCGGGGGATGCAGGCGAATCCCTTCGGCGAGTGCTTTCTCCAGGTACTTCATATCGTTGATCGCTTCATATGACCAGCCGTGTTTTTCAATCGCCCTGTCGATATCTTCGCGGACGCGACTCTGGTACACGGGATGATTGGCCAGTTCCATGAGGGTGAAACTCACTGTCGTGGAACTCGACTCGAAGCCCGACAGAAAAGCTCCGGATTGAAACAACAAATTCTCACCCTCCAATTCTAAGGAAAACGTTTCAACCGACAAATTATTCTTTTTTTATTAATTACATTTTACTCGCGCCGTGAGCGCATTTATTTTTTAACAACACAAAATATTTGGCACTTTATAGTCAACTACCCTTATTTTCGTTTGTTATGTTTTCTTTCCTTGAGCGTCAATCAATCTTTGATTATGTTGATCTTTTTGCGCGCGGCACAATAAGTTTTCATAATGTTTATGCAGCATCACCGAGCGTACTTAGACTTACTGTAAATATCGTTCTGCTTGCCGTTCTTCAGTTGCAGCACCGAGTCGATAAAGTCACCCCTTTTGCTTCCACTGTTCTCCCTGTCGACGAGCGCTCGCCAGAAAAATTTGCCCATGAATTTGGTGTTGAAGAGCAACGACGAACCGATCAATTCGACCAATTCGGGCGTGAAGAAAACCGCCACGAGGGCGATCATTCTTTTGTATCCGTGGAAGAAGTTCATCACTGGAGAACGTTCGAAACGTACACTTTACAGTTATTTATTAGGGAATTTTGTAAAAGGATTTATTTATCGTTACTCCCAAATGTCGGGATTTCTGACGTATTCTGATTTCATTCTAAATCTAAATACAGAGCAATAAGAATTTTAAATAGGACAAAATACCTCATGGATAAACTACAACCCTAGTTGAAGCTTATTTTTATGTATTTATTTCTAATTTCTCCTGAACCTGAAGAATTGAACCCCAGTTATACCTGCTTTGGTAAACTCCCCGTTGGGGTAATTAAACGAATCGACTTTCGTGCCGAGCGCGACGCTCGCTATAAGATCCGTGGCGTATTTGTAGCTGAGTTCCTGAGCGTCCAAGAGCTCCCCGGTCCTTTTGCCGGCCGTGCGATTCCTCAAAAACTGCATCATCGGCTCGCTCGTCTCCACCATGAGCGGAAACATCTTCCTGAGTCTGCAGGGCGTCAAGGTCGGCGATATCTTCGACCTGAGATACCTCCAGGCCGGATTTTTCAGGCCGAAGAGGTTCTTCATGCCCGCGCTGTCCTTCTGCTGCGAACCACCGAAGTGACGGTCCGCAAACGTCTCGAAATCCGTAATCATAACGCGCTTTATGATCTCCGGATCGCGGAGCAGAAAACACGGCTTGTGAAAGATGTAGAAGCCAATGTAGGGCGCGTTCTCCGCGGCCGCTTTATGCAGCCTCCCCAGATGAAGACCCGGCGAGGTGCGAAACAGCACGGCGTCCTTGATGTCGCCGAATATCGAGTCGGACGTCGTCAGTTGCTCGACACCCCGACGTCGCCAGTAATTCAACTTGTAACGAGCGTAGAGCCGAAATAACAGAATTATCGCGGTACCAGCGAGGACGAGTAGAATTTCCTCGAGATTGAGCTTGAAAGCCATGATTCCACTTTTTTACTGCAGAAACGACTGCAGCAAAAGTCTGGCAAATCGTTCCGGACAAGTTGGGACCGTTTCAAATCGTTCTGCACCCGATGAAGAACCGATCAGGACTGCCGGGGTGACAAACTCCTGCTCCCTGCTGCACTCTCACTTTTTAATAAGACGCTGACGCAAAAGTTTCATCGTGACGAGAACATTCCGTTTCTTCTCGGAAGTTCGAGGGAACGTGGGGCCGAGCGTCCTCGGATAAGTTTCCGTGTCATCCTCGAATAACGCGGGGTCTCAGTTATCCGGACACCGGAGAAACAAGGTTTTACTGTGCGTGAGATTCTCTTATCGTTATTGCAATAAACTGAGTCAGAGTCGAATGCGACAAGCCATTTTCATGGGTTTCCCATGAACGATTAAAGACATCAGTAGCTGCGAATAGGAAAGAAATAAGGGAACTAAAGCAGACGAGTCAATGTATCGAGTCCGAGTCATGCATCGCAAGTGACATCACTCTGAGTTCACCGGACATTCGACGAATGTTGAGCCAAATTCTCGCGGACTTCGGGGAGAAAACGGGGAAAACGAGGAGAACCTTTTTTTTCTCTGAGGACTCATTTATTCGATTAAAATCTATTGTACATGTATTATACATTACACAGACATATCGATACAATATTAAACATCTCGACGTTAATAATAATTAATTGTATCGCTATGAGGACCCTTCGAGGTCCTTTAAAGCCTTAATTCGTAGCTATACAGTAGACAATATACAGACGTAACCATCGTACGTTTTTGGTTTCTCATTCGCTCAACCATTCACTCGCTCTCGTGTATCACTCTCTCGTTCTCTCTGTTTCTCTCTCGCGCGCGCGACACTATTGACAATCACTGTCCTGACAATGAGAATTATCAAAGAAAAAAAAAAAAAAAAGAAAAAAAAAAAAAAAAAAAAATAAACGATCGGTATGAAAATGTCATTGGATTAAAATGATCGAGTTACTTCGCTTGTTTCTCAATAACCGAAAAAGCTTCGTTCCTACGTTCTCGGCTCTCTGCCCGTTTCTCAAAGAAAATTCGCCCTGTGACGTGGCCCAAAATTCAGCGACGCGTCTTCGTTCCCCCAAGGACGTACGAAAATCGCCCGCTCGTCGATTGCACAACTGTCGTACAATGAAAAATCCAAAACCCAAAAGGATCAGAAAAAAAGCAAAAAAAAAAAAAACGATATTGCCTAAGCGATTGCCGCAACCGATTGAAACGAAATTTTAACTGAACTCCCCGGCGAGCCGCCGCGAAACTACGATCGTTCGTTGGGGAGGCGTTGAAAAAAAAGAGCCTCGACTGACTAGCGACCAATTAGAGAGCTCAGTTTTCTTCGCCAACTTCCTCTTCCGCTCGTCTTTGCCGCCCTCCGCGCGTTTTTACCCGCTCGTTTAATACCTTTTACGCGAAAACGAAAAGCCACAATAACAAACAAAAAAAAATCATAATAATTAACGTCCAATTCAACCTACGGTGGATGATCTTGCTGGAATGTTTTATCGCGCGGTTCTATCGTCATTCTTAAGAGCTAGCAGTTCGGGTTCCCGTGCAACGTTTGCAACGAGGAACAATGAGACAAAGTAAAAGGTATATTCGAAGAAGACGAGGATAGATCGAACGAGAAGACGACGCGACGGAATTTACTTAGGCTGACTGTCCTGTTGATTCTGTTGTTGCTGCTGTTGCTGCTGCTGTTGCGCCTGTTGCTGGGCCTGCTGCTGCGCTTGTTGCTGCGCCTGCTGCTGATGCACCCCGTGCGCAATAGTCTGGAGTCTCACTTGACTAGGACCAGGACTCGCTCGAGCGGTCGTGACGATCGGTTTGCCCTGAGGCGTCGCCTGTCTCAACTGCGGGCTGCTCGCGGTGACGACCTGTATCGTTTGCTTCAACGATCCGGGTGCCACGGGAATCACGCGGGTTTGCAGTGGGGACTTCGCGAGGACAACTTGGCCGGGCTGGGACACCGTTTGACCCGTCGATACCTATAATCAACAAAAACATAGGTTCTTTAGTATGTACTTCCTTTCCTTTTTTTTCCTCGATAGATATTATCAATTTTTCAATTTCAACTTTGAGTACTTTTAATGCGGTCGCTTCCCATTAAGATTGACCCGAACGTATTTAAAAAATAATAAAAAATAAAAAGATTTAAAAAAACCAGAAAGGATAGACAAAACAAAACGAAAAAAATAATAACAATAAAGAAGAAAAAGAAAAAAAAACAGAAAGGGTAGGCATAAAAAAACATACTCACATGCGCAAACTGTTGCGCATGTGAGTACAAAATACAAACATAGGCTCTTTAGTATGTACTTCATTTCCTTTTTTTTCCTCGATAGATATTATCAATTTTTCAATTTCAACTTTCAGTACTTTTAATGGGGTCGATCCCCATTAAGATTGACCCGAACGTATTTAAAAAATAATAAAAAAATAAAAAGATTTTGAAAAACCAGAAAGGGTAGACAAAATAAAACTAAAAAAATAAAATAAAAAAAATAAAAAATAAAACAGAAAGGGTAGGCATAAAAAAAAATACTCACATGCGCAAACTGTTGCATCCCCGAGGGCTGCACGTGTTTCATGACCTGCTGTATCTGCTGCACAGTCATCGTCGCCGGGATCGATTTCTGCTGAACGATGAGCTGCGTCTGCACGCCGCCCTTGGCGGCCACGTGGGCCATCTGCGCGACCTTCTGCCCGGGCAGTTTGCGTTGCGCAAGAATCTGCGGATGCAACGCCAACTGCCTTATCTGCTGGGGCGTCGCGGCGCGAACGCCCGCGACCCCGGCGGTCTTCACGAGCGTCGCGACCGGCGTTCCGCCCGCCGAGGTTCCGGCCTGCTGCACCTGAAGCCCGGCCTGCGCGAAGAGCTGCGCGGGCGTCAGTCCGCTCTGCCCGGGCACCTGAACCTGCCCGACCTTTCCCTGCTGCTGCTGCAGCGCCGCCTGGCGCTTGATCAGCGTCGCCATCTCGCTCTCCGACACCGTCCGCGCGACCGTCTGCTTGCCGACGCTCGCCTGGCTCACGGTACCCGCCGCTACGCCCTGCTGCTTCATCAGCGTCGCCCGCTGCTGCGGCGTCGCCGCCGAGACCGCGACCGACACCTTCTGACCGCCGGCCGCCTGCGCCTGCTGCAGCACTTTGAGCTGCTGCTGCCGCAACTGCAGCACCTGCTGCTGACGATGATAATACTGAACTTGAGCGGGCGTGAGAGTCTTCGTGCCCATCGCGGTGGCCATCGTCACCCCGACGATGCCCTTCTGGCCCACAACGGCGCCGGGATTTTGCGCCGCGGAGACGAGACTCGCCGTCGCTATTCGCTGCGCCGCCTGAAGATTCGCCACGCTCACGACCGTCGACGACGGCCGAACGTCCTGCATCGTCAGCGTTCCGCCGGGTCGCGCGGTTTTCACCGCCGAGGCGACCACGCTCGTTCCGCTCGACGCTATCGAGGTGTTCGTCGCCGTGGTCGTCTTCAGCGTTGTCGGGGTCGACGCCGACGCGACGATTTGCGGCAGATGCGACTGCGACGTTGGCGTGTTTATCGCCACTTGCTGGGATGTCTGTTGGGTTTGCTGCTGAACTATGTGGACCTGTTGCTGCTGTTGCTGCTGCTGTTGCGCTTGGACTTGCTGTTGCTGCTGCTGCTGCTGCTGCTGTTGCTGTTGTTGCTGCTGCTGCTGCTGCTGTTGTTGCTGTTGCTGCTGTTGCTCCGAAGTGAGAACCGAGGCGTTTTTCATCTTCTCCTTGGCGATCCGCTCGGCCCGGCGTGTCGCCACGTCAATCGGCGCCAACGGGCTGTCGTACTGAATCCCGCACTCGGCCAGCACCGCCGCGTGCTTCGGATTCTTCATCAGGGGATTCACGAGCAGCTGCTTGACCGTCTGCGTGCGCTTGTTGGAGACGGACTTGATGGTGTCGAAGCGCTGGCAGCACATGAGCGTGAAGGAGTTGTTCTTGTCCTGATTGTAGAGCTGAGACGTTCGCATTGGACGGTTCGTCTTGCTCTGTTGCTGGAAGGACGAAAATTCGGGGGTTACGATCGGACGTGAGACGCGAGAATGTACGATGAGAAAATAAATAATTTGAAAATTTGACTGTGAAATAATAGAAAAAAAAAAAAGTTGTAGCTACCTCGGCGACTTGGGGCAATTTGTAGACGCCCTTCTGCTTCTTCTGCTTCTTGGGCGTCGTGTCGTAGAGCAATTTTCCCTCCTCCCGCGGCACGATGACCGTCTCGTAGCGACTGCGACACTGCTTGGGCGATCTGTAGATCCTCGAGGTGTTGTTGACGATATCGGCAACGAGGTCCCAGTTTGGCGTGTGTCCGGGCGAGAGAATCACGAGATTCAGCGGGAGTCCCTGATAGACTTGGATCGCCTGCAGCAGCGACCAATCCTCGTGGACCATCCAGTCGAGCACGTGATCCTGATCGCTCGAGGATCTCAGCATCGCCGAGGGCTTCACGCCCGTCATCGGCATCGTCGGCCGCACTATCGGACGATACTTGTGAAGCTTCATGTCGCGACGCATCTTTATCAGCGCCGGCGACGGACGGTCGAACAGAGAGCGCGGCGCGTAAACCGATTCCTCTTTGTGCCTCATCTTCATCGGACGACGACCTGAGATACGAATTAAGTTTGTGTTATGTCGAGAAAAGAATGTTTAAAGCGGCTCAGATTGCTTCCTACGAAATTATTATAATTTTGTGGACCCCAAAAAATCGAGAATTCGACTCACCGTCTCTTGGTCCATCGGCAACCTCGACCCGACTTCTCTTTTGCTCCTTCTTCACGTAAATCGGCGGCAACTGAGCCTCGCTCATTGGCGTCGAGTCGTATAGGAAGCCCAACGAATAATCAACGTAAACGTCGTTGTCCGAGGTCGGGGGAGTCGGTGGACACCACATCTAGTTATCGGTAAAATGATACAAAATCTTATTTCCGTCGAAATCGAAGAAGCGAGGAAATAAAACTAAAGGAATGTTTGGCGTACTAACCGGCATTTGTTCCATCGTGCTATCCGACAACCATATCTGGAAGACAGCAAAGTGCGTTCGATGAGTACCACGATTTTGTTCGCGCCAACTTAATAAACAATTACGAATTGTTCATGCGAAATAATAATAAGAAAACAATAAATTTGAAACGTCTAAATGTGCTGCAGCGAATTGACCAGAATTTAGTTGAAGACGACTTACCTAGATGTGTTAAAGGAGTAACAATTAATTCGTCGTTGAATACGCATTTCGTTTGCTGTTCGATGACAAATAAGGTGAATTTATCAGTTGTCGAAATATTTAGCGGGACTACGATTCAATAAGGATTGACACTGGTAAAATCAGTGCAAATTTTTAAAACTCTATTTTTGTTGACTATATTCTTAGCGTGAAGAAACGTTCGGATTCATGTTTATCGAAATACTATTGGAGAAACGCTAATTTTCTAAAAGATGTTTCTTGTCTAACGTTTTTGACCGATTCAGACAACGATTGAGAGATTCACCGTAAAATCACAGAACAGCAGCTTATTATAACGGAAATACGAAGGATTTATGATAATAAGATCAAGGTGTCACCCGCCTTATTCATTCAAAGGCTCAATTCAACTATTCTGGTAATCGCTACACATGACGACGATTCGACAAAAAAAATCTTCCCTATTACGCTAATGTCAAAGCTCTTTAACTTTTTCTATTGCTTGATCTTCAAATAAGCAATCGTGCTCTACACAACACGCTCATTAATGTGCCTGCTTATATCTTGGCAGTCTCCAAGTTTGGAATGGCAAAGGCAGTGTTTTGGTGCCATTATCAATGTCGTTATCAAATTCTTCTATCAATTTTCCTAAAGAATTCCCTTTTTTTGTATTCTTGTTTTTAACTAGTGTTGTGCGGTCATGAAGGCCTTGCCACACCAAACCGACATGCAAAAATCATCCTGTCGTATTGATAAACCTCCAAACATAAACAAGCACACTGAGCCAAATTTGATCTTTTGAATTCTCTTTATCAGTTTTTACTCTATTTTATCTTTGCTTTTGCTTTTTTTTTATCTTTTCATTGGACACCAAAACGGAACTGAACCTTTGATTGAACACACTTGGAAACGCACCAAGAAATAAGAAAACACACATTTTTATAGTTTCTTTATTTTTCTTTTTATTTTCTTTTCACTTTTATTCATAGCAAGGAATATCCTGTTTTAATTTCCTTAGTCGGGGGACGCATTCGATCATACAAAAATTCAGGCACACAACTTAACGTTTAAACCGCGTTACATGTATTGAGGTGTTCCGGTGATTAAACGGTCTGCTAGATATATATAATATATATATATATTTAGATATATATATATATATTTGTGACTTGGTTTTACGAGTCGCTGAGGCGAGAACGAGGAAAATCGCGCGTTCACTCACGAAAGCATCGTGTTTTGTTTCACTTTTTCGTTTTGTATCTCAGGGCTATTAGGTCCTCTAAGATACGCAGCAGCAGTAGCGGCAATTGGATCATTCAACAACAGCGAACCATCAACAATAACAACGAACAACCTACGAATTGCATGTTATGCATCGCGTCGAATTCAACTGGCGAACGTCATCGTTTTTTTTTTTTTTTTGTTTCCTTCCTCCTTTCGTTAAAAACCTAAACCTAGTATAGTACAGTCATGAGTCTCGCTTATTACGAAATATATAAATTATATTAACGGACCTAGTGCATGGGTGGGTAGGCCTATCGTCAATGAAACTTTTCACCATCGCCATCAGCAGCGTCTAACCTTATGTCTCGTCTCGCGTTTCGCTCGTTTGTACAAGGCTCTCAAAGCACGCCATCTCCAAAATTGACCGCAAGTCGGTGCGCACATCTGTACGCTGTACGAACGAGGCCCTCGATCTCAAGCTTAGCTTCCCAAAAATATTTATATGTACAAAGATTGACGAGTCTCGAGCGCGCTCTTGAAGTAAATCGAATCGACAGCGTGCGCGGCGCGTTGTTACTATTATTACAATATGTGTTTTAAGTCGTCTCCGCGGTTTTCTCGACTCGTACAAGCTCGCTGATCGCAAAACGCGTGTTTGGAACAACAACAACGAAAGTAAAAGAAAAAAAAAATAGTAATAATGAATAACGTAAGAAACATAACGATTATTTTAGACTACATAAAAGTCAAGTCAAAAATCGAACTTGTTTTTAATGCGTACAATTTATCGATTAATCACAGCATGCGAAATGAAAAAGCTATGCAATCACTGGGTTCCTTCTTTTTTGTTTCTCTTTTTTTTTACACTACCAAACACGAATTTTCCAACAGATAATCCGGCTTGTACGGAGAGTATAGTTTGTCAGCGGTAAATCGCCTTTTATTCTCGCCTCGCTACGACTTGGCGACTCGGCGAGGCCTGCCGCCAGTTTCGCGCGTCGATCAGGAGGCCGTGCTGTTGTTGAGCCTCTCCGCGGATTGTATCTTAACGATCTTTCTCGTCGGTTGCGCGTGCATCTCCTCCTCGTCGACGATTTCGACGATCTGTATCTCGCACTCGTCTTTTCCGCCTAGCAACGGCTTCGTCAACGAACTGAATCGCGTTCTCTTGGCGTTTCGCCGCGCGATCGTGCGCCGATTGTTCGTTTCCGCGGCGGATTCGTTTTCCGACTCGCTGTCCACGTCCACGACCGATATCGTCTTGGTCGCGTCGTCGTCTCCGCTTCTCTTCGTCGCGCAACTCGCGCTCGTCGCTCGATTCCGCGACAGCGAGTCGAGCGAGAGTATAGCCACGACTTTGGCGGTTCTCTGAGGTTTCTCGTTACCGTCGGACGACGAATTCTCGTCCGAGGACTTCGCGTGACTCTCCGAACCGACGGCGTTGCCGTTCGTGTCCGTGTCGGGCGTGTCCCTCTTGCCGGCAACCGGAGACTCGTCGCTTGTCCCCGAGGATCTGCGGAGGCTGCTTCTTATCCGCGGTATCGTCGTGTTTAACACGTTAAAACCGATCCCCGATCTCGTTACACGAGCCGACGATTCGGCGGCCGTGGGAAGCGGCGTGTCGGGTCGTTTTTGCGGACTGACACTCGCCGTGGCGCCGTCGCTCGTCGCTTTTCGCGTTAATCGCGTGGCCAGGCTCGACGACTCACCGGCCTCGCTGATTTGCTTCGTCGTTGAGGCCATAGATTTGTTCTTGCGAATGCCGAGCGGCTGGGGCGTGAGAAAACCGTTGTCGAGACTCGATCTCGTGCTGCGTGTCGTCGGTCGCTCGGCCACCGAAGCCGGAGGCGCCATTTGGCTGACGTTCTCCGCCGGCAGACTCGAATTCAGCGACGATCGCGTTTTCGGACGATTCGACGAATTTTCCGATTGTTCCTCGACCGCCGGCTGACTCTCTGATTTCTTCGGCGGAGCCTTTGGCGAATTGTTCGACACCTGAAGCGCCGCCGGCGGAGTCTTCGCCTTCCTGGAAAGCTCGCTGCCCACCGGCGAATCCGATCTTCTCACGATTACGATCTTTTTGCCGACGCTCTGAAGTGTCGATTCGGATTCCTGAGTCTCCGCCGGGAGGCCACTGAGTCGCGTGCTTCTTCGGCCGTCGAGAGACTTGCGAACTTGGCGCTGTATCGTGACGACCAACTTGGCTTCGCTCTCGCTGTACGACGACGAGGCTTCTGGCGCTGTGGATTTCGCTCTGCGCGTGAGAACCCCCGGAAGCGGCGTGTCGGGCCTTCGCAGTCGCACGCGTGGCTCGGACAGCAATTTAGGAAGCGCCGGAGCCGCGGCGATCGGACTCGCGAAAACGTGCGCATCTTTCTTCACTTCGGACGAATTTTTCGTTTCCTCCTGCGTCTCTCGCGTGGAATTTTCGTTCTCGTTGCACGAGTCGTCGGCCCTCGACGATTCCTCCGTGGAGGAATCCTCTCCGTCCATGAAATCCTTGAGTATTTCGTCTCTTATGCTTCTGACGACCGGCGGCGGAATAAACGCGGGCTCCGCAGGCGGCTCTTCGCTCTCGTTTTCCTCGATCCTCGTGGCTTCCGCGACGATCTTTTCCTCGCACGTGGAATCCACGATCTTCGCGCTATCTTCGAGTTGCAATTTGTTTCTCGAGCGCGTGGCGATGCTGCGCTTTCGCTGAGAGCCCAGGACGGTCGCGTCGGCGTCGACGTTCGTCAGCTTCTCCGGATCCGGAGTGATCGTCGTGGCGTTCGGTCGCCGATTCGTTCGCGCCGGCTGTTTGTTGGGATTTTCCGTCGACTCTATTTTCGACAAAGCCGCATTGATCGTCTCGGCGTTCGACGTCGCGTCATCGTCTCGCTCATCCGCCGTTTCGTCCGCCTTTGGAATTTCCGCGACCAAAGTCATCGCGCTCGCGTTTTCCTCGCTGTTCTCCGGTTTCTCGGCGCCATCCGCGTTCGCGACGCTCTTGTTGAACTGCGTCGACGATTTGTGCGTGGATCTCGTCACGTGGACCGGCGTGCTCGTGGCTTTCGTGGAATTCGCGAGTGTCACGGATTCCGTCTCGAAATTACTGTTCACCCCGGTCTCGTCGAAGCTCGCGTCGAAAGTCTGCGTCAGACGCTTCACGTTCGCGGGCTTTGAGCGTGTCGCTCGCGGCGTTATTTTGTCACCCTGAAACTTTCGGTCTCCCGGCATTTTCACCGCTATATCCGAGAGAATGATTTCCAGTCGCGGAGCCTCCGGCGCGATGATCGAGCTGTACGAGGGCGGCGGCGGCGGCGGCGGCGGCGGCTGCTGCTGCTGCTGCTGCTGCTGCTGCTGCTGCTGCTGCTGCTGCTGCTGCTGTTGTTGTTGTTGCTCCTCGTCGGGTTTTGTCTCCGGCGAGAAAGCGCAAGCTCGCTCGTGCTCGGCGCTCTCATCGCTCTGAGACATTTCCATATTCCCCGACATTTCCGACATTTTCTCCGCGATTAAAACCTCAACGTTGGCGACGTCGCTGGCCGCGGACGGAGATTCGGGTCTATCGCCGGAAGAAGCTTCGTCCTCGACCTCTCGACTGTTCGCGTCGGACTCGCCGAAGGAAATTTTCCTTTTCGCGTCGGAGTTGCTCTCCACAGACTCGTCGTTCGTGTCGTTCGCGTTCTCGGCAATCTTCTCGCCGTTGGAGTTATTCACGCTCGAATTTTTCCTCCTCGCGGACGAAGCCGAGGCCTCCGCCGCCTCCGCGTTAATCGCTCTCCGGGATTTCTCGTCGTCGGACGACTTTCGCGACTTCTCGTGGCTCTTGTCGCCGGAATTCTTCCTCGGGCTCGCGAGCGGTGACCTCGGAAGGGCGAACCCGTCCTCGGACCTCTTTCTCACGGACTTCCTGCGGCCCCTCGGGCCGCCGGGGACTCGGCGATTGCGAAAATTCGGCTTAACGCCCGGCAGAATGGGACTCACGTCGAGAGTCCACAGGTTGATCTTCACGTCGCCCCGGGACCTCGTGCGCGGGCTGTTCAAGTCCCAACGATTGTTACGCTCGGTGGTGGTTTTGTTCGACCGATTTCTACGCTTAGTCAGTCCGCTCCCGCGGGCGGCGCTTCCGCCGCGCTCGTTCTCGCTTCTCGCCTCGCGTATTTCCTCGTCCTCGTCCTCGTAATCCTCGTCGTCGTCGTCGTCGTTGTCGTCGTTCTCGTCGTCGTTCTCGTCGTCGTCCTCGTCGCCCTGCGACTGACTCTCCGTGTGGCTCGACTCCTCGTCGGGGCTGTCCTCGACGAGGTCGTCGTCCTGCGACTCGGACTCCTCCGAGTCCGTCGTCGTTTCAGTCTCGCTCTCCGATATCGACTCGTCCCGCGCCCCTCTACTCGCCCGTCTCAACGAACTCCGACGAGCCGCGACTACCGACGACGACGACGACGACGGCGCGCTATTCTCCTGACCCCGTTTCTTATTAACCGCTACTCGCTTAGAATTACTTGTATTATTAACCTGATTTTGCGCGTCCTCGCGGCCGAACGTCAGGGGCTTCTCGTCGTCGTCCGCCAGCCGTAACCGGCGCTCCTCCTCCTCCCGCAACGCCCGCAGACGGTCCAACTCCCATTCCCGCTTCTGCTGCTCCAGCTCGCGCTCCGCCGCCGCCAGCTGCGCCGCCGAGAACGTTCCCTCGGACTCCTCGACGAACTTCATCGCGTAACGTTCCACCGGTGTCAACTGCGCAAACGTACGGGAATTTGTTTAAATCGATGAATGGAATTGTCAAGAAGGTTCGGCCGAGTGAAATACATATTATTGACTTTAACGTTATTATTTTTAATTGCAAATAACATTCAATGCGATGAATTGCATTGAAGTAATAAAAAGATTAATACGAGTCGCAAGTTAAATTTATAAAACTACCCGAGGGTCATTGAAACGGTACAATAATCGGAAATATTATTATTTTTAATTGAAATCAACATTCAATGTGATGAATTGCATTGAAATGGGAAAAAGAAAAATTGTAGTTTTAAGTTGAATTTACAAGACTACGCGAGAGTTATAAAAACGTTATAAAACATTGATAATAAAAATGGGAAAATAGTTGTTTTGGAAATTGTGACGATTTAAGATTCATCGAAACTCACCTGAGACACCAAATTCTGGACCTCCTGCTCGGCTTTGCTGACCTGCGCGTCCTCCTTCTCCGCCTCGTCCAACGGTATATTCTCGTCGAACTCCGCGAGATCGGCGACCGCCTCGGCCTTGGCCGTTCTCGCCGCCTGAACGTCGAGATCCTCCTCGGCAGCGGCCAGCGCACTCTCCAGTGCTCCCATCGCCGCTTTTTCCTCCGTGGGCTGAGTCGGAGGCGCAACGGACGCAGTCGAAGCTGCGAGATCCCGGTGCAAAGCTCTCTCGCGGTCCTTGCTTTGCTCCAGTACATCGGCCATTCGCGCCGAGGCGTCATTCTCCGATTGGTCGACGTTGAACAGGTCTTGAATCGTCGACTGCATCGGCAAATAAAAGAGTTTTCATTGATTAGCTCAGTTGAAACTTTTTTCGTTTGTCCGCCCCGGATCTTCGGGTCAAACGAACCAAAAAAAAAAAAAACGCGATTAGCAAAAATTTCGAGTGAAAACTGTGCGACACTTTTGCGCAACAAATGTAAAAATACAGATTCACTGCATGGGAAAGATGTCGCCTACTTTGATCTACCTTCCTGAAATAATAATTTGCAATTTGTTGTGCAAATCACTTTGGATGGAAGGACAGAATTGATGCAATTGATTCGCTTCCAATGCTTTAATTGTTCCATTAAATTATTCCATTTTCTTTCAAAATAAAAAAACAAAAAATAAAAATTAAGGGGAGTAAAATGCGAACGTATTGGAACACTTACGCTTTTGAAGTACGCAGTCGTGAAGTTTCCGCCCTCGATCGCGAGATCTCCGAGCAAACGTTTCTGATTCGCCTTCTTGAGTATATTTTCCTCGACGGTTTTCTCGCTCACTAGTCGGTAGATATGAACGTCTCGCGTCTGCCCTATCCTGTGACAGCGATCCTGCGCCTGAGCGTCCATAGTGGGATTCCAGTCGCTGTCGTAGAAGATTACGGTGTCGGCGCCGGTGAGATTCACGCCGACGCCGCCGGACCTCGTCGACAGAATGAAGCAAAAGATTCGCTTGTCGCCGTTGAATCGTTCCATGAGAACCTGACGCTGATCGACCCTCGTCGCGCCGTCCAGCCTGAGATAAATGTGGCCGTGAAAGTTGAGAAAAGCCTCGAGGACGTCGAGCATTCGCGTCATTTGCGTGAATATCAGCACGCGGTGACTTCCAGTCTTTAACTTTCGCAAAAGTCGATCCAGCGACTGCAGCTTCCCGCAGTCGTACTGAATCAGCCGAGGATCCGGGAATTGCGTCATCATCGCCCCCGCGACCGGGTGAAGAACCGACAACTTCGGCGCGAGTTGCTGCTGAAGCTCGAGGTGCAGCCGCTGCTGGGCCCAGAATTTGTGGGGCGGTGGATGCGAAACGTGGAAACGCGGCATCGGCGCTCTCACCGCTGGAACGTAAACGACGAAGCGTTGGAAGACCTCCTTGAGCTCCTCGACGATCTGCTCGGTCGACTTTA
The DNA here is from genome assembly GCA_963932165.1 of Pimpla rufipes. Taxonomy (NCBI): domain Eukaryota; kingdom Metazoa; phylum Arthropoda; class Insecta; order Hymenoptera; family Ichneumonidae; genus Pimpla; species Pimpla rufipes. Next base: position 17,648,996 of record OZ010632.1, on the reverse strand, counting down.
TCGCCGCGGCCAGAGCTTCCGTTCGGGAGAAGAATTGTCGTCGCGTTCGCGGACTGTCCTTCGCCGTTGCGCAATTCAGGTAGCCGTTGTGCCACTGGCAACCCGAGGCTGGCTTCCCGATACGGAGAGCCGTGAAGAGATCTTCGCCGTACAGAGGACACGCGGCGCAACGTCGCTCGTTTATGTTCGCTATCGTGCGAAGCTTCGACTGTCGCCTTTGTCTCCGTCCCTCCTCCAGTTGTGGCTGTTTTTCGAAAAAAACATAACAAGATTGATCAACGATTTCGAAGCTTCATTGGTACGAATAATAATCACGGTGGCCATTTAATTTCGAGAAAAGTTTTTTTTTCTCAATGGATCATTTGAAGGAAAAAAATAAAATAAAATAAAAAATAAAATAAAAACGAAAGTCAATTAACTCACCAGGTAAAATTCGGATTTCGGTTGTTCCTTCGGTTGAACTTTGACGGTTTCCTTCTGCGCGTTCCTCGTGACAATTCCGCAGCGCAACGGCTGTTGCTGCTGCTGCTGCTGCTGCTGCTGTTGAGTCTGCTGCGCCTGCAGCAGCTGCGTCTGCTGTTGCAGAGCCGCAGCCGCCTGGCCCGGCGATGTGTTCACGTTGAGCGGAGGAACGCGCATCCCGACTCTGCCGCCGGCGTTCGTTGTCGTTGTTACAACGCTGCCAACGACTTTGTTCGCCGTGGAGAGACCCATCAGCGATTTGGAGAGAACCGTGAGCCGCGGCCCGCACGATGTCATCACTGGAAAGGACACTGAAGCACGAAAAAAAGTTTTAGTATGTCGCACATTCTTTAGATGTAACAAATTTATTTTCTGTCATGGACATATTGTCCATTTTTATCGTTATTTTCAAAGGCTGTATCCCCAGACAGGATTCACGAGTCGGATAAAATGTCCGCAAAACGTGAGTTTAAATAGGGATTACTTTGATCTACCCTGCCGTGTAAATTTGACGTTAATAGTCGCGAGGGAACTATCATCGTGAGCGGACAGGGCATAAACCTTCGGTCAATGAAATACGTTGAATTCATTCGTAAAATCAACGGATAAAAAAGTGAGAAATCATTGTAACTGATGTAGTGTACGAAATAATAAGAAATAAAAAATAAAACTCACCGGTGTTGGTGTTTTGTTGATTCGATGTAAGAATTATGTGCCTTCCCGTGGACGTTTGGACGAGTTGAGCGAAGCTCGGCACCGCTATCCTCTGAACGGAATCGCCTTGTTTCACGGTCACCGTTTGCGCCGTCAGTCGTTGAAGGCCGTCCCTGATATTCGCGTTTCCCACAGTTATCCGCGGAGCGTTCATCCCCGCTGTGCTCGTGGTTGTTACGCTCGCGGTGCCCGTAGGATTGTGTGCCAAGGTACCCACAGGAATAGCTGTGTATGCAAAATGGAAAATTTGATAATGAATTCCGGTAAATTTAATATTGGATGGTATTCAAATTTGTTTTTTTTTTAATTGGTAACTGTATCCTCGGTTCTAGAATGTCCATAAATGGTAAGATGATGCACAAGCTGGCCCGAGTATTAAATATTTGTTCTAGCATTACTGCAAAAGCGTTTACAAACATATTGCAAGCACTGATCGATAATGCATAATAAAATTAAATTGAAACAATATGAGTACAATATATTGAATGGAAATATATTTTTTAAATTGAATTAAACGAATCTAGCATTAATTAGATATACATTGAATTCAAATACAATAAATAAAATTACCTTTTACGCTGCCCTGATGCTGAACGAGTTGGACTGAGTAACCCTGCAATTGCTGGCCACCCGCGACCCTTAACGTCACACCTGAAAAGAGAAATCCATTCCGAATTAAAATAAGTTCGATGCCGGTAAGAATTTGAAAATAATTGTATTTTTTTTTTTTTTTTAATTAAGTAAAATATATAGCAATTTATGATACATATTTCATGAAGAGCGAAACTGACCTTGCCCCGGCGTCGTCTGATTATTCAGCGTTTTGATCAGCGGCGAAGTGCCGACTCTCGGATTCTGAACGATTCCAGTGAGGTTTTTCATTTTGGGTTGCACTGGCGGTGGCGGTGCGACCGGCGCTTTCGCCTGATTCGACAGTCTCACGTTGATCTTGATCTTCCCGGCTGGACATCGCGGTGGTGGATCCGGCAGGCTGTCGATCTCCTCTATGAGCTTCCTGGGCGTCTGTAGGCGCTTCACTCGATGAGCCACGAAAGCGGTCAGCGTGAATTCCAAGTTAATGAGGAGGAGGTTCAAGCAGGAGAGATCGACGCACTGAACAAGAATAAAAAGTGATTAGCACGAGATATCGACATAGGTTGTTTATTTTCAGTTTTAAGTTGATTTATTTTCAGGTTTCAGTTGATTTATTTTCAGGTCTTTACCTTGAAGGGATCGTAATCGAGGGCGCTCCACGCCAACGAAGCAGTCACGAATTCGATAGCCTCCATCTGAAAGGGCGAGACTGTCGGCCGTACCTCGAAGAGATTCGGATGATTGCACACTTTGCGCAATTGCATCAGAACGTTTATCACGCTCAACAGATTTCCGCTCGCGAGTGTTTCTCTCGTTCTTTAGTGGACGAAAAAGATAAGAAACGCGAAAGTTAGTTGAGAATACAAATTTGAAGACCGTTAGTAATTTCCGAAATCCGGAGATGTTGATATACTCACTTGGCTCGCGACATGAAGTCATCGTACAAGTATCTCTGCCGCTTGGACAATCGGCACATTACAACGTGCTCGTACTTCTTTGGCAATTGCTTTTCCACCTCGGTTTTGAGCCGCCGCAGAAGAAACGGTCGCAAAACCTGCAATTACGAGGAATATAAAAATACTTTATTCGAGAGATTCCGTGTATGTTTGCTTGGAAAATACGATTAGAAATGTCTACTTGAAACCCTCGAACGGCACACTTACAAAATTTACGTCGACAAGTCAAACAGAGCTGTGATACAATGTTAAGGGAAAGAAAAATCGAAACTCACGAGGCTCGGCACGGAGACCGTGTTACACAAATATTATTCACAATTGTTTTTTGAGACAGGTAAAATTGATAAAAAATCTATGTGTGGTTTTCGAGAGTTTGAACGTGTGTATTTTGTATCTCCAGACAGGATACGCATGACGTACGAATTTCCACTTTCCGTCACACGAGTTTTAATGGAGAGACTTGTTATCTCGCTGTTTTTGTTCATAAGTAACCGATACGATCATGAGGATCTTGTGTTTCGGTTTGTCGGCAGCGAGATGCAATTCTTTTTTACAATATCGTTATAAAAAGGTTAAATTTACAAAAGTGTTAAGTTGATGCAAAAAATTGTTTCCTCAGGATTATCTGGTCTCGATATTAACTCTCCGCGGTGGATATTCACGTATGAACTATACATGTAGAAAAGCAGTACGTACAGACCTTGTGAAGACGTCGAATAATGTTTTCGTTGTACTCGCTATTTCCCTCGATCATTCCGGTGACCGGATTGCTGAACCACTCCTTGAATTCACGATGTGATTGGAACACGTTGGGCATTAGGAAGTGCATGAGAGACCACAACTCCATGAGATTGTTTTGCAGTGGTGTCCCGGTTAGCAATAATCGTCTGCAAATTCATAATAAGAGGATGGAAGTCCGATTAGAAAATTAATGAATTAAAATAATTTAAACGCATCCAGAAACGGTCTCTACTGCGAATTTATGAAACTCCGCAATTCGTTACGCAACTTCTCTAATTAATTATATGAATTGTATGCTCGGTTCTAGAATGTCCATAAAAGGAAGGATGATGCACAAGCTGGCCCGAGTATTGAATATTTTTTCTAGCATCACTGCAAGAGCGTTTACAAACATATTGCAAACACTGATCGATGATGCGCAACCTTGTCTTTTTTAACATTACTAGGCTAATCACACGCGCTGGCGCGCGTGCCTAAAAAACTTGCCAAAATCGACCTCAGAAATTCGTTCTTTTCAAAATATCGACTTTTAACCTATACCATCGTTCTCAAGTCGCGTATTCTACCCCCGAAAACACTGGTTATTAACCTTTTTTAATCGATTTTGAAAAAAATATTTTTTTAAACAGACTGATTACTCGGGGATGAAATATAGTAATCTGACGTTGTATCCGATAATCCGCAAAATGGTGACGAATAACAAATAAACAAGAAAGAAAGTCGACTGACCTTTGCGTCTGGAAGTTGAGCAAGAGTTGCCACCGCTGCGACTTGAAATTCTTTATGTTTTGCGCCTCGTCGAGTATGAGATATTTCCACTTTTTTCTTCTGAAGCTCTGATGATCCTGAATAACGAGTTTGTAGGAAGTGATGCATATGTGAAAGGCATTTGGTTTCGTCCAGCCCGTGCGCTTCTGTTTCCTCTCTTTCTGCGTGCCGTAGTACGTGAGTATCTTGAAGCCCGGGCACCACTTTTTGCACTCCATTTCCCAGTTCAACATCACCGACGTGGGAACGATTATCAAATGTGGTCCCCAGTTGCCTTTCTCGCAGGCCAAGTGGGCCAGAAGCGCGATCGTCTGTATCGTTTTTCCCAAACCCATTTCGTCCGCGAGAATACCGTTCAGTTTTCTGTCATACATCGTCACCAGCCAGTCCAGACCGATGTGCTGATATTCTCGCAACGAGTGTTTCAACAGGAATGGAATTTTCGTGACGACCTGCAACAAAAAGCAAAAACAACGTTTAATATTGCCAAAAACAAATCATGAATTGGAATAAAAAGCTTTTACGATTTTTATCCTAAAATTGGTTAGATTGTAAGTGTAAAATTGGTAAAATTGTGATTAATTTGAAAATCGATAAAAAACAAAAATTAAGAAAAATAAAACTTACGCTTGTGGTGAGGAGAGTGTTGCCCTTGGGCTGTATGCTTTCGGCGAGCGCGGCAACGTCGTCCATCTCGTTGTGATTTTCACGTTGTTCGCCGCTCGCCGTTTTGTCGTTATCCTCGGGCTTTTCGGCGGAAAGATCCTCGAGAAGCGACTTCAGACCGACTCCAGTTTCGTCGTCGCTTTGTGTTTGCGAATCTTCCTCCTCGACCTTCGTCTCGTCTTCACTCTCGCTTTCGCTCTCGGATTTCTCCTCTTGCCGATCGTCGTCGTCTTTGTCCGAATCACCTCCCGATTCTGCAAGGATCACAAATAATTCATAGTTTTCAATATTTTTAGAAAAATAGCAACTTTCAAGGCGAAATATAGATATTGATATTTTTTCTAATGGCGTCTCTGGAGAACAATGGTAAATAGAATTCTTACCGTTTTCCGTGTCGCCGTCGACGTCCATCGGCGTTGCCTGCGCGTTTCCGTACTTGGCCATGAGCTCGTCGATAGACATTTCATTTTCAGCCTGGAAAACCAATACGACTTATTCGTAATGATGATCAACTGATATTATTCAACGTTTTGTCGTTAACCTTAATCGCAACATAACAAGAGTCAATTTATATCTACAAAATCCGTTGTATTGTGTAACACTTTTGCGCAACGAATGTAAAATTATGTATTCATCGCATGGGAAAGCTGTCGACGGCTTTGATCTACCTTCCTGAAATAATGACGAGCAATGGGCTGTGCGAATCACTTTGGATGGAAGGATCACGTTGTTAATCTAAGTCAATCGAACCCTCGTTTGTTCTAAAACACTGTGCTACGACTGCGCCATCACGGGTGTCCACGAAAAACAGCGTCATTGGCGATTGCAGAGGAGCAAGAGAGAACGTTTCGTTTCGCATAGAGTTTGACTCGGAAGCACGTGAATTTAAGTAGAATGGTTTGTTGGACACTTTCACCGACTAATCAACTGCCAGACGGCATGTTGTGGTCGAAAGGCAGAGAGATTTCGTCGAGCAAGCAAGTTATCACTTTGATCTCCCTTCATATATTATGCACTGCAATGCAATCGAAGTACATTTCAGTTGTACCGAAGGTCAGTAAACGAGAATTATAAAGCCGATTTTCTTTTCTCCACTACGATTCAAGAATCTAGAAATCCGTACTGGAAAGAGTGCTGTAACCGAACATTACACGCATTTTTCACGAATTATGCTCACCTTAAGATCATCCAGTTCCTTCTGATGATTGGTGTTGCCCTCCGCCTTCTCCTGTTCCATAATCGTGTTCTCGTCGTCGGACGACTCGTCGGACGCAACGGTGAACTCGGTATCGCCGTCCGCCGTCGCGTCGTTCTCGTCCTCGACGGTTTCCTTCATACCCGGCGAGAGGCTCTTGTCCCTCTCCTCCAGGTAATTCGGTGGCAATTCTTTGATCAGATCCTCGAGAGGAATCTCCGACTCCTTTTTCAACAATTCCACCTCCTCCTTGTGATTCGTCGTCGATTTCATTTCCTCCTCGGCCCTCGCTATCGTCTCCTCGTCGTCCTCCGAGCTCTGATTCGGCTCGAACTCGTCTGCAATCATTTTTTTCCACAAATTAGCGCCGACTCGAGGTAACAATCGATTTATCAATGGTTATTTGTTACTTTTTCTCTCAGACAAATGCCTCGATTAAATCACCGAATAGGATTGAGCTGAATGATTCTCGCCCCTTCAGGAGGTATAATATCATCACGGATAAGTAAAACGAAAAAGGGAACACGAGTGAATCAGAGTTTCAAGAATTTACGCTTTATACTAACCGTCCGAATGTTGTTTGTTCGGCGGCACAGGCGAAGAAATTCGCGAGCTGTTGATCGAGGCTGGAACGCTTTGAGCGCCTTCGGTTTTATTGAGGCCCTCGGTCAACCACGTGGAGTACTTTTCCGTCTGTCCGACGATGAAGTTTAGATGCTGATCGAGCGCTTTCTTGCGCTTTTCTTCGAGTCGTGTCTGTTGCTTGAACTCGACCAGCTGCAAGAAAATACAAATTTAACTATTATCCAAGTGTGAAGACCAAAATAATATATATATATTTTTTTAGTAAATAGAGGGAAAGCAATGTCTCTAAAGCATCTTAGGCCGCGTACTCGAGCGATACGAGGCCCGAAAAGATTAATGGAGAATTTTATGTTCCCACAATGAGCACACAATATCGATAATGAAGTATCGGAATTGCCGGCTTAAGTATGTGGGGTACTTCCAGGCGAAATTCAAGTGTAGAAAAAAAATGCAGTCAATAAACCGGCGAAAAACGGGACTAACCTTCTCAACGTTGGTCCAGAAAGTTTTAATTTCCTTAGCCGCGAACCCAGCGATTTTCTTCAGCCTGAGCTCCTGCGATTTCTCAGCCTTTTGCGCCTGAATGGCTTTCTCCTGAAAGTGCTTCTGCACCATTCTCGCGCACTTCTTCGCCGCGGCCTTCTTCCACTTCCGCTCCTGCGCGAAATCCGCCGCCAGCCACACCATCTCCTCCAGCAAATAGTCCCAGTGAGCCTTCGTTCTCGCGGGTTCTTGAACTTTCGGCAATCTCCGCTCCGACCACAAACCGTCCCTCTGCAATTCCGCGATTCTCTGCATAACGTAAGCCTCCTGCTTCGCCTTCTCGACTATTTGTTCTTGGTTGTTCTGCGCCTCGCTCGCGGCGGTCGAGTTGCCGGTAGTCACCGCGGTTGACGGTAACTTCACGAGTTTGACGATCGGCTGAGGCGCCGAAACCGGCGTCGAAACGGTCGTCGTCACGTTCGTCGTTGGCGTAGAAATCGCGGCCTTCGTCGACGTTACAGTCGTCGCGGGGGCTGCGACTGCCGGCGGAGTCGGTTTTTCGACGACCGGGCAACTCGCCGCTGGCGTTGGCTGTGGTTTTGGCGCTTCGGGAACTATCGGCGTCCCGCCTGAAAGTCAGACAAACGAAAATTTATAACGGAGTCGCGAATGAACAGTGCAAATATTTTTTCAAGGCATTCCGTTACGAGAAATAAATGATAAACGAAGCCGTATGACAAATCATGCTCGTCGAGCATCAACGAAAATTCTATCGTCATTTTTCTTCTGATTTTTGTTGTTGTTGTTACGAGACTAACCCTTAGACCCCGCAGGTGGCGTTCTCTTCGAGGTCTTACACATGCTCGGTATTAATCTGCCCACGAGAGGCTGGACTGATCAAGCACTGGAGCGTGAACAGCGGAATTTTGTTCTCGTGGGCTGAACGAAAAAATCTTACTGCTTAAACACGAGTGCTGCGAGACTTTTCTCTGGACTCACGACACATGCTGTGACACGAATCACACGAGGAAAAATTATTAATTGGCCTGAGTGAGGCCAGTTAATAATGCGAGCTGGCTAAGCCATAACCAACTTGCACGATTAAATAGGCTCCAGGCGACTGAATTCCACTAATTTGCCGACTCATCGAATTTAGATGCCTGGAACCTACCAAACCGATCATGTTTCCCCGTGCATCCTCCACTACAATAATTTAATGCACAAAACTTGACAGATACGGTTACAAAAATATAGTACCGATTAGGCTAGAACGAAGCGCTCGAAGCTCTTTAACGATATCTAAAAATTGACGGATTCTCCTCCCGATGACCGCAAAAGCTATACTCATGCATTCTCGGATGCCAGGCTGACAATAAAAATAACTGTGAATCCTCTAAAATCTTCCAGTTTTACTTAGTAACGAAACTAACTAAACAGCTGATAATAAGAATATATCGGTGAAAAGGAAAAGACAGGCGAAAGGATATTCGGATAACAAGATGAAACGATCAATTTTGAGAAACAATAGACACCAAACGACCGGAGTCCTACGGTAATCACCTATAATTATCGTAGGTGTTACAGTAGAGGTGGGTGAAGGGTGAGCGGTGTTGGTTGTGGTGGTGGTGGTGGTGGTGACGGTGACTTGTGATGGAGATTGGATCGCCGCTCGGATGGCAAAGACCATTCCGTGACGACCCCCTTGAGGTCTACCTGGTATTTGTCCTATTGTCGCAAACGAGGCATACATTACGTACACACTCTTCTATCATTTTTTTTTTTTTTTCAATTCTTTTTTTTTCTCTATTAGTTTTTCTTGACTTCTCTTTTAAACTCGTTCTATTCATCCCTCTAAATCTTAAAGTCTGAAGGTGCGCGCTTTTTTTTAACTGCTCGCATATCGAATCGCTATTTACGCACGGTTACTCGCAAAACTTAATCGTATCAGTATTCAGTTACAACATTTTACGCGATATATTCGCGTTTACCGAATCGTTCGGTCAACGCTGAAAGAAATTTGTGTGAAAGCCCGCAAGGATCTCTCTTAAACTCGTCCTATCCATCCCTCTAAATCTCAAAGACTGAAGTTGCGCGCTTTTTTTTTTAACTACTCGCAAATCGAAACGCGATTTACGGACGGTTATTCGCAAACCTTAATCGTACCAGTATTCAATTCCAACATTATACGCGATATATTCGTGATTACCGAATCGTTCGGTTAACGCTGAAAGAATTTTCTGTGAAAGCACGCAAAAATCCACGAGAAAAACGTACCTTGCTGGCTAAGTTGAGCGACGGCCGCTGGCAAGGTGGTGGAAACGGCAACGGGAGTACCCCCGACGCCGGTGATCTTGACCTCGGTGCTCTGTGTGACCGGAGGAGTCGGCAGAGCGGGAACGGGGCTACCGGGAACGGGAACGACGGCGTTGGAGGTCGCGCCGCTGGCGATTTGATCGGTGGCGACGTTGATCGGCGGCAAAGGTACGGTGAGATCCTCGTCGTCGTCCTCCGGATCGAGTCTGTGCTGACGCAGGAAGTGAAGGTACTGCGGGGTGGGCGGTCGTCTCTTCCACGTCTGAAAGTCCATCATGTTCCCGCCGGCGTGAAGGAAAAAGAGCTCGGACGCGTTTTCCGCGTACTTCTCTCTTATCGCCCGCATCCGCTTCATCTTGTGCTCCATTATGCGGCGCCTGTAGCCCGTCGTCGTCGTGTCGTCGGACGCCGTCGTTTTCTCCGCGGTCTCCGAGAGACGAAGCTTCTTGCGCGCCGGCGACGACTGACCCGGCGACGACTGCGACGCGGGCGTCACGAACATGTTCGCTATTGATGTTCTGACGAGCTTCGGCGAGGTCGCGAGCACCATCTTCGTCGTCGTTTGACGACTCGGCGACGCCAGCGGCGAACTGCTCGCCGAGGCAACGCCGACGACGCTGACTCGGGGCGAGCCTCCGCCGATGTTAACGATCCGCGGAAAACCCACCTGTTGCATCCCGCTCGCGTTTGTCGGCGTTCCGCCCGATATGACCTTTTTTTTTCGAGGGAAAAGCAAAACGAACGAGCGTGAGAATTGGCGATCTCGGTGTGGCACAGCGTCGCGTCGCGGGGATAAAGCTCGGAGCTTTGGTCAGACAAATGCCTCGTTTAACAGCAGTAGGAAAGATTTGAATGGATATCGTTTCCTTCAGTTTCGGTATTGAATCATCATACATTGATCGGTTTGAAAAGTCAACAAATATGATTTGTTATCGCGTTTTTATGTTGGGTTTTGTTTTAAGAGATAAAATTTTAATTTGGATGAATCCATTAAGATACAGAAAATGATAAAAACACTTGTGAAAGTATAGCAATGATTAGGGCTAGGCGAAGTTTGAGAGTTGCCCGAATCTTTGAGAAATCTGGTGTGTATTTTCTTCTTGTAAAGATTGTGCGTTGAGAAGTTAGTGTCTGCGATCTGGTGAGCGAACGTTAAGTAATGGGGTGTTGTGACATTGCCAGACTGCATTGAAGTTTCATGAAGGAATTTTCAGAAGTTAAAGTATATGAGAAAAGTTTTGCAATTGAGAGAATTATCAATTACCTGTGTGAGGCCAGGAACTTGTGAAGTGATGACAAACTGCTGGCCAGCCGGCATCGTGAGTACATTGAGTCCCTGGGCCGAGGCGAGAACTTGTTGGAAACTGACCGTCTGCTGGGATGCACCTGAGTTGCTTGTTCCATTGCTACCTCCACCCCCGGCAAGGGGCGGCAAAGTAGGCGCACCCTGTTTATCACTCATTACACATGACACTGAAAAAATATAAAAAAAAGACAAATGTTACAATTTATAGGAATTGAATGCAAAGCTGTGTTTGTTTTAAATAATTAATCAGATAAATGCCTCGATGACAGCATCAGGAATGATTTGAATGGATGATCATTTCCTTCAGGTTCGGTATAAGTTCATCATAAATTATATATTGTGCGATAATGTGATGTGGAAACATACACAAAGGGGGAAATAAGGGTAAGTCCATCATACAAAGACGGTTGAAATAAATAAATGCAAGTAAACAGTTCAAAGTTAAAAACAAAAATTACAAGTTGTTGTGTTTATAACTTATTAATTACTTGTAATTATTGTTGCTATCAATTGTTTTTAGAAAATACATTAACATTGATTTAAATAACAAATAAAATAAAATATTCGTTGAAGAAAGCAGGCACAACATTTTGATATCTCAAATGTCGTCTTGCGTCATACTAAAATTTCTTATAAACCAAAGTTTACATCAAAAGATGCACCCGATGTTGTCTCTACGTGGCTCAAAGTGTTTACAAACAATGTCGATAGACTATCAGATGAAACTGAGCTGAGACGGCGGAAGCTGTCACTGTTTGATGCAATTAAAGAAAAAGCAAAAAATAAAAGAAATTCAAAAACCACAAATATTTGATACAACTCCAAACGCCTAATCAACAATTTCGCGAAATATCGAAAAGAATCGTGCGGCAAAGTTGGCGAGTATCATTGATTAGCTTTATGACACCATTGGAGGCACACCGAATTCCGAGGGGGGGAAAAAAAAAGTATGCCGCGAAAAAAATGGTAATACCGTGGTTAACGACAAAAAGACGTTTCCGTGTGTAAAGTCTGTGATACGCGCGATTAAATGGCAAGCGAAAGAGGCGATGTCACGCGAGACATCGAGAGAACGCGGCGTGAAGCGGGTGAGGCTGTGCGTCGTCGAGTCTGGGACTCGTCCGGGGCGTCTAGCGATTCCGGCAAAGCGTAAACGACGAAGAGAAAAGGAAAAAAAAAAAACGAAAAGAATTTCAATTTTTTTTCTACCGCAAAAACGACGAATCGCAGGTCAACGTCGAGCCTCTAGCGTTGTTTCTCGTACGAAAGCCGACGATTTGGCCGAGAAATCGCGACACGTCAGTCGCGGTGAAAATACGTTTTTCGCCGAGGCACGGATATCGAGGTGAGGCCGTCGCCGCGATACAAAGGAAATTTAGCGGCGGCCATGTTGGCGTTGCTCCGATACGAGGTTGGAACTTACCATAATGTAATCACAAATTTTCGCGACGTAGACGCGGCATCCACGTAAATTGACCCGACGAACGTGTTCAACGTTTGTAAATTATAAATTAGGTACCTCACGTAACATTAAACGCATGAGATATATCTAATATTTTACGGTACATTTTAGCTGGACTCGCTCAAGGACGCGCTCTGCCCCGCACATCTAAACATGGCGACGGTTCACGACAAAATTTCACGCGAGCCAACGACGAACACCCGAGGCCTCGAGCCGAGCTCTCCGTCTACGCTCTCGACACCCCTGTGGCCGGGATTCGAGGCGCTCATTGGCCGAATGGCCGCCCGGACGCTTGGCAACGTGGCACTCGCCGAGCTCGCTCATTGGCCGGCCAGCGAAATGTCGGACGAGCGCATTTCCGGTTAGACTGTTCAAATCAGCAACTCTCCGAGCGTGGAGTATTTCTTTCTCTTTTTTTTTCAGGCTTTCGCATGAATTTTCTCGGCAGTCATTGATCTCTCGACGATTTTGCACAGACCGCACGACGAAATTTTCGCGTCGTTTTTAACCCGCGATTGTAAATTCAGTCTGCCGTTCAGCCGGCAGTGACAATGGCGTTTTCGACCCCCACCTCGAGGATTTTGAAACCTGGATTCACAAAATAAGCGACGAGACGCTCCGAATGTAACGGGCGATCGTTTGTTCGGCTCACGTGCACGATGTTTATCAACGATTCGATGCAATTTTCAGACACTTCTCTCGCCTCGTGGCGCAGCGAGATTATTCAACTATCTAGATAACAAACTCGAGATGACTGCAATATCTACATTGTTTATCAGTTCATAATCACAGAACTTCGTGAATCCGGATGTTGCCATGCAATCACACGTATTCTCCTATTTCGCTGCTCTATCGTCTACGCCACGAGGATTGCGTAATCCGCGATTTACAAGACAATAAACAACGAATCGGCGCTCCAATTCGCCCTCAAAGACGCGCAACAATGTTGACGATGGATCAGATGAATTATTTCCGGCGAATTGATTCAACAGATGGAAATGCAACGATATTTCGGTGTTACACGTGACACGAAATATTTTTCCTAACCTCATGCTCGCCACGAGGACCTTTTTTTCCCCAATCCGTATCGATCGATAATTATCCTTCTAACGCCGCAATCGGCTGGTAAATAAATAACCTCAAACTTACCCAAAGACTCCTCATCTTGTTGCTTCCTCCTTGGGCCTCTTCATCGCGGTCGCGTGACACACAAGCCGCCCGGTGAAGCCGCGTGTCGAGCTCATTCGCGTATATATTCGGAGAGAAAATAACTCAACGCGGCCGAAGTGCCTAACGAACGCAGGACCGCAATACCTTGACGAGTGTACGCGAGTCGAAGAAATATCGCGGTGTCTTGTCGTAGCGCGAGGTGGCTGGCTCGCGGCACGAGGTCACAGCCATATTTGTCGAATAGCCGCGTGCAATTGTAACGACGAGAGAACTCAACTGACCGACGATTCGGGTGTCGAAGCGGTAATAATCGTGAGTGCCCGCGAGAGAGACTTCTTCGAGGCTTCACGTCGTTCTGTTGCGACGTGGTGGGCGTCCGCGTGTGCTAGCGAACGTGCGAACGACGCCGGGGTCATTTCGGTACTCATCAGAGCCACATCTCCCTTTTAAATACTGGCCTATACTAAACGCCTATAAACTGATCCACGTAGTACGCGACTATAGACGATTACGGAGCTTCGAAAATCCTCGATAACCCCACCCCCTGTTAAATATTAATCGCGGGAGACGATTATTTCGTTAATGCGCTCGCGTCGATCGCTCCGGAGTGATATTTCTCGATTTTAATTGGAGAAAATCGGGGAGCGCGATAAAGGCGGGAAAGTTACGTTGGAAATGGCGCGACTTCGCAGCGACATGTATGCCGAGCTCGATGAGAATTTGATAACCCAGCTGAGGCGCGCTAATGTCAACACGGTCTTTGATTTTGCTAAACTCGACAACGAAAAACTGTGCAGTTTGACATCATTGTCCAACGAAGTATTGATATCCGTGAAAATGTTAAACAATATTATAAAACAAATTTCAAAAGATTTGTTTTTGTAGGTCGTTGTCACTTTGAAGAAACAAATTTTTAATACTTTTGGCGGGAAAATAAGGAGCGGGAACGAACTGCTGAGCATTGAAGAAAATAATATAGTATCTACTGGTATATCGAGGTATGAATTGCATAAGAGTACGCATTTTATATAACACTATAATAGACGTTTTTAAGATAAATAATGTAAAAAATGCATCGGATAATTTTTTATAATTCATTTCCGCGAGATTGTTATTGCCGCTTTAATACTGTAATTGTCGTCGAATTATTTCCAGTTTGGATGAATTACTCAAGGGAGGCTTGCAGCCTGGTCAGCTGTACGAACTTTGCGGCTTGTCGTCGGCCGGGAAAACGCAGATTTGTCACAGTCTGGCTATCAACGTTATACTGAAAACCAACGGAATTGTTCGCTACGTAGACACCAAGAGGGATTTTTCAGCTGGAAGAATTCAGATGATTCTGGAAGCTCAGAAGCACGACGATGAGGTAATGAACGACTTTTTCGCAATCGTTTTATCCGCACCCAAACAAAAAATCGTTTTTTTTTCGCAGAAAGCAGCCAGAGTAATGAACCAGATAAACGTCACTCGAGTGACGAATGTGTACGAGTTGCTGAGCGTTCTGCACGCTCTGACGAAATCGTTGAAAATCAGCGAAGTCGAGAAGCCCACGAAACTCGTGATAATCGACTCGCTGTACTCGTTAATATTGGCGTCGTCCGACAATCACACGAGTTTCTATATCCTCAATCACGTGGCCAACGTCTGTCGATTTATCGCCAACGAATTTCATATTTCTCTGGTGACGGTGAATTTGATGAGAGAATGGCGAGACGCCGAAGGTTTTGACTCGAGGGCGACCGATGAACCCGCGATCGTCAAACCGACTCTCGGGAAATATTGGCTTCAAGTGCCGAACACGAGGCTCCTCGTGCAGAAGCTCGAGAACGAGGAGAGAAAGATTTCCGTGTGGAGGAGTCACGACCTGAAACACGGCGCGAGCTGCCGCGTCGATGTTTCCGACTTGGGAGTTACGCAATGCGATTCATAGAGTATCTTGCGAATCACGTTAGGGTCATTTGTCCCAAACTCCTCGACGTCGATGTGTGATATGCAAAATATTTGTTTTTGCACGTTACCTTTTAAAAATAAGCATTTTCATCCATAGTAATAAGTATTTAATGTACAAGATAGTAAAAACTACATTTTCCAGGAAATCACGAATGCGTTTAGCGACTTGAAAAAAAAAAAAAAAAAATTAACATTTTTTTTATTACCCTCCTTCGTGAATAAATAAATACTAATCCTTTAACAACCACGTAGCGGAATTTGCTGCATTGCTAATTGAAAGACAGAAACGCGTCCCGCGTTTCAGTTTCACGGGAGAAAAATTAGTTCCGGCGGAGATAATTGTGTTTAGATGACGTGATTTTTTTTTTTTAAATTTGGTCTCAGTTGACGAGAAAAAAATCAGCGCTTTCGAAACAGCCGTTACGTGGAAATTCGAGTACGCGCGCAGCGGTATAATTTTTCGGCTGCGGCAATCCGAGTGAGCGAAGCGTCGGCTCTTCTCGCGTCGTTCGCGCGCGACGTTGCCAAATTGCGTCAGGTAGAGGCTGCCCGCGGTGGTGGGGATGAGAACAACAAATATCTCAATGGTGGTTTATATTTTAGAATAGTGTTTGTTAGTATATTCTGTTAATTAATTCGTAAGCGAAGATGACTTCCTTGGTGGCTGACTACGGGACTTCCTCGGGCTCCGAGAGCGACGGAGACGCGCGCTCCGACGACACCGACAACATGTAAGATCGCCGATTAATTATCGACTAAATCTGTTCGTAGTGCTGCAGCACCCTGGCTTACTGGGATAACCTCACTTTCGCTCTCATCCCACTCTCGGTCCGCGCCTTGAAACAACTATTTTCGCTTCTCGCGTCCGATTTACCAATTTCCGTGATCTCGTCTCCAAATTTTCCACAACTTTTCGACTTTGCTTCCACCGAATTGAGAATTTTTCCTAGTGTCGAGATACATTTTTCAAAATTCGGAGCACAGTCTCACAAATGCCTTAAGGATGTCCACAGATTTTTTTTTGTTAACATTCAGAGCATATTTTTGTCATCAGGATCAGGATTCGTGTGAAATGTAGATTCACTTTGCTCTGTGGTTATGGAGCAAAAATTTGTTGATATTTGAAACGGAGTTAAACTGGTGTCGAAGAATGACTGACTGAATCAAATTTTAGGGCAGGCACTAAAATTTCATGGAATGTTGATCTAAGGAATCTATGCAAGGTTGAATACATTTGAGAGCAGGTGGAATAGAGAAAAGAACAATTTTACTTGGATTGAATTAAAGCTCTAGAGTGTGTCAGTTTCTTAATACTCTGTTTTGGTTTACAACACCAGAATCAGGTATTCATTTTAAAAAAGGTATAATCAGTTGACCAATTTATTTCATGCCATTATGGAGTACATAGCTGACACTATACTATTAACATTCTGACAATGCATATTAATACACATTTTTCCACCAAAACTATGTAAACATTGTCATTAAACATGCCTCAATTAAAAATCCTCTCGTATCATTCTCTTCTCTTCCTTCTCCATTTTTTTTCTACTCAATTGAAAACTCAATTGAGTAAAACTTTCAACTTTCTACTCAATTGATTTTTGCTATTTGAAATTAACTGAGACACAGAGAGTGTTGACAAAATCCATTTGTACACTATAATTTCGCCTCTGGAGCATCTTTCTCAATTGGAGCAAAATGATAATATAATTTTTGAATGAGCTGGCAAATGCTTAACGAAAGTTGCACCACTGCTTCACGCTTCTCCATTATTCGCTCGCTGGTCTTCGTATCTTTGGGCAATCGGCCGCGAAAACTGAAATTGTGCCTGTTCTTTGTAATCTGATATTGCTTGACCATCAGTTCGAAGGGCGACGAGGAGGAGGAGGAGGGGGAAGAGGAGGAGGACGACGATGAGGGATCCGAGAGCACAGGCAGCGCGAACGGAGACGCGGAAAAGGAGCAATCTTCCAACAACAAACAGCTTCCATTGCCAAAGCCGGATTTCACGGCGGCACCCACCCTGAAGACTTCGGTGTTCTCGAATCCGTTCGTCGAGGCCGAGAAGGCCAAAAGTGCGATACTCGAGAAGCACGTGAAGATGACTCCAACGCTGGACGACACGAAGATGATAAACGGCCGCAAGATATGCTGGAATTACCGAAAAGGTCGCTGCCGATTCGGGCACAATTGCACCTTCGCCCACGACTCGGATCTGCATCGGTCAGCCACGGAAATGGAGGCTCTTCGAACGCCGGAGGAGACGGTCATATGCCAGACGCACTACAGCAGTCAGATAGCGTTGAACGGCGAGGAGGAGCAGGAGATCGATCAGGAGAACAATCAGTTGCAGAAGCGAAAAAAACGACCGGGCCTGGCGCAGAATTTGGTGCCCGGGAAAAAAGTATTGAAGCTCTACAAAGCCCAACAGGCAAAGGCGGTCACCAGATAGGCGAAAGCGAAACAAATCAGAATCACCGATAGTTGGATTGTGATGTTTTGACTTTTAGGTTTTTATTCCTAGTCTCGTTCAAGAATTCCGTTCTTCGTTGTCGTGAAATTCACCGGACGAAAAACTTTGACAAAATTATCTTCGTTTGCGTTGTGAAATTGTGAAAAATTCTTCGGCATTAATTGTTTTGTTGATACAAACCAACGGAAAAATAACCGCAGCTGCAGTGTTCTAAAAATTCACAACTTTTGCCCAAAATAGATCTCATATTTTACTACTTTAATTTTTGCGAAATAGCTTGTGGGAAGATTCGGAAACATTAGCAGCCCGGGAATGTAGATGGTCGTAAAATATTTAGAACTCGCGACAATGAAGAGAAGAATTCTCAGGCGAAACACAGAAATAAAAAATGATCGTGAAAATATCGTCACCCTATCACCGTGAAGACATTGTCTAGAAATGTAATCGAGAAAATCTTCGTCCCATTGTAGGGACGAATTTTTCCCCGCATCTCTCCAAGAACCGTGTGTTCCAAAGTCAAGAAAATCTTGTATCCGACACCACGCGACGAGACTTCGCAGAGAAACATAATTAATCAATGAATTTGTCGACGTTTCGATATATTTTTATTCTCAATTATATACTTACAATTTACCGAAGAAACAATCGGCGATAGTTTAATGCTTCCATGCTAGAGTAACTCGTGAAATTCTGTAAAATCCTCGATTCAATTGTTTTCCAAGCCTTAGGAATTTTCTTCGCGATCAAATCGCCCGAATCATCGTCGCGTTAACTTAAGATTGTACAAATATTTAGAAATTACACGCAACTCGCGACACATCAACGACGCTCAGAATTGTCCATCCTGTCTGGGTAATTCAATCGACATTCACGTTAGTAAAGCGACGTCGCTCTCATACCTGTATACCAAATACTACGGAATAGTAGGTAACGACCTTTGTTTCTTTTTCTATCGTCAGCAGTATGTTTACGTCGCCTCGGTTCGAGTTTAGCGACTCCGACATATATACTTCCATATGTGTACGTAGCTTTTTACAACGTCACTTTGTAAATCTACTACCAAACGACCAAGCAGTCACACGATTTCTTCCTAAACTTGTGATTCTTCCTTTCCGTTTTGTTACCCACAGTATATTTTGAACAAAGTTAGTCTATCCAAATATTTATGAGTTGCAAACTTCTTGCCTCGTTTCTATTCTTTCCTTCCTCCTCTCGAACAATTATATCGAACTTATAGGCATCTACGATGACGAATCAATGAATAACCACTAGGGGGTAGTCTAAGGTTGCGATTACGAGCAATAAGTAGATTTTTTCCAAGATTCGCAAAGAATATTATACTATTTAATATATACAGTCTATAATATATATATATAAATATACATTATATGAAATTGTGGTTTCATCGTCGTTAACGATTCGATCCAGCAGATTAGGGTAATCAAAATGGAACCGCGCAACTTCAGAGGCAGTCAATCGTAAAAGGTGTGAACAAGAGGCGCAACTAAGTTCGTAGATTATTTATCCTCAATTTATACAATTGTATTTTTATTCGAGGTTCGATCAAAAAAATTAATAAAGCAATCAATTGAAAGTTATTGCGCCGACTCGTTGTTATTGAACTGAAGGTCTTTTTCCGCAGTGGCCACTTCATTTTTTTCCCCTGACCTTTCCCGATTTTTGCTGACTGGTGGCCGTCGTATTTTTCTGGCGTTGTCGATTGTCTGAAAGGGGGACATCGAAGAGACTGATGTTTGGCAGACAGAGGACACTTTTATTGAACGATCTTAGGTACAATGTTGAATCAGATCAATCGGATGTACACGAGAGTATAATACTAAGTGCATCAATAATTTATTATTGCATCATCGTTCATTGAAAATATATTTAAACCTTCTTCTCATAAGCTTCATTTTTCTTTTTCTCATCTTTTAGTTTTTTTTCTCTCTTTGTATTCTCTTTTGCATCTGAATATCTCACAGGCACTTTGTCTCTGGTTTTTTTTTGTTATTTTGGGAGAAGGGAGGGAAAAATTGGTGACAAACATTGAATTAACGTAAAATGCGCTTGAACGTCAAACTGAACGTGGATCACAGTCAATCTTTGTAGTCCGGTGGAGCAAACGAAGCTTCAACATTTGGTTCTCGTTACATCGATAATATACCATCATCGCCAATTAAACTTCAGATGTTCCGTTAGTATTGTCATTCGTCGTCGTCGTAGTCGCGGCACAAAAACAATCATGAACGAATTATTGATTTTTCATTCCCGTCTCAGTCGTCTATTTACAATCTTCGATTCCTTCCCCACTCGGCTTTCGATTCTTAGGTACATGTCCTTCATTCGTTAAGTACTAGATATACGTTTCTACGATATACTTTCTTGCTCCGCGAGAGACACAAGAGCCTAGATTACAATCGAGAAGTCTCTTCTTGCTTTTTTGCTTTTTTGCTTATTTCTCTTCACTCTTTGTATGCTTAATTCGGCATCGTTTAAATATCCTTTCCATTCTCTTAGCGCTTCAGCAGTCATACTCCTCACTCGATAGCCGAATTACGTTGAAAGAAATGATTTTGCATTTACCATTATCGATAGTATGCTATTGTTATTGTTATTATAATTATTATTATCATTAATATTATTTATTATTATGTATTACGTGACAACGTGTGCACGTTTTTTCTATCTCTCTCTCTATCTCTCTTTCTCTCTCTTTCACTCTCTCTCTTTATTTTCGAAGTTAATTTTAAAAACCGTGTATTCGTGAAATATTCGGTTCAGACATGGTGCACGTGATCGTTAGCCGTGCGACCAATTTATACAATGTTTATCTGTAAACTTTGTTTCTTCAAGGTTTCATTGACGATTCGGTGATGTGACTTTTTAGCGTTTCGTACAGCGAAACATTTTCTGTGTCCTTAGTGTATGGCGGTTTGTCGTGTGTTGTGTGTGTGTGAGACGATCGTCACTGTGAACTGGTGATTAGTAGCAAAAATAATGTTTTTTTGTTTCTTTTTTTATATCTTCGAAAGACTCCCCCTCCGAGCGTCGAGAGTGGGGCGCGAGGACGAGTGTTAATATTACTTATGACGATTTCTCCGAACACTCGGCCAACGTTTCTCGATGCTTTTGGCATCTCTGCTTCGTCAATCACTTATTACACAGATGTAAGGCTTTTGTCATTTTTGTTTTTCATTTCTTCTTTTTTTTCTTAGAAACTTCTGTCGAACGCCTGCGTTTGACGATTACCGGAAACATTGTAATAACAAAAAGTTACTTTACCGGTGGCCTCTCCGAATGAATCGACGTTTTTGCCATCGTCTCCTCGTCTTTCTACAACCGAAGACTTTTCAGATTTTTTTTGGCTTCCAACCGAGCGCGCGAGCTCCGTCCCGAATGGCTCGACAAGCAGCAACACCAGCACAGTCGAATCAGTCGTAGCGAG
The DNA here is from genome assembly GCA_963932165.1 of Pimpla rufipes. Lineage (NCBI taxonomy): Eukaryota > Metazoa > Arthropoda > Insecta > Hymenoptera > Ichneumonidae > Pimpla > Pimpla rufipes. The sequence continues at coordinate 17,627,710 of OZ010632.1, read as the reverse complement.
CTAAAAGGCAACGTTTCGTTCATCTTAATTTCGGGAAAAGTAAAACCGTCAGGGAGCTCCACAATTTACAGAGAAACGGACATTCACTCCACGAAAATATATGTTATTACTTTCGCTCTTGTTTGTTTGTTTTTTTCCTTAATGCAGTGGCAAAACGCTCGCAGAACATCGTTCGACAGAGTTCCGCGCTTTTCACGAACACACGATTACGAAAAAACGTGTGGTTGGGGTGTGGGAGGCTTCGGGACTGAGGCAAGAACCTGAATCACGGCGATTGCATGACGTTTTTGCTTACAAAATAGCACAGTTATAATGATGAATATAAATATAAGTAGTAGTAGTAATAGTAGTAGTGGTGGTAGTAGTAGTTGTAATAATAGTAGTAGTAGTTTAATAGTTATGCACGATGTTCGAGTGTGTTCCAACGTGTATACCTGTGTCTTTCTGTGTCAAATGAATTGTTTTATCAGTAAATATGTATAAGTGTATTCTGTATCACAATCATTCGCAGGAGCCTTCGCGTTTTCACCACTTTTCCTCGTATCCTCTCTTATGTGTTTTCCCATTTTTTTTGTATCATCTCGATATTATTTTCGTTTTTTTTCTTCTTTTTTTTGCAAACTGCGTAAACACGCCAATACTTCCGGTAAGATACGTAGAGATTGAAGTACATCGATGAGTCGTCAAAGGGTTGAACAAAGTAACGTGTTTTTTTTTCATCTTTTCCTTTCATATATAAATCATTCTACGAATACTCTCGAGATCACTCAGCTCTTTAAGGGCGAACGTGCGAGTAGATTTTTTAAAAGTTCGACGTTAAGACGTCGCGCTAAATGTCGTCCGTCTCTCTCAAATGGCCATAAGCGCGCGTAATAGTCGTGTGGTCGACAATAAAATGTCAAATTAAGTCTCACTCGACGTGAGTCGCAATAAAACAATCGGAAGATTGTCGAAAATCATCGATTTTTCCGATCGTCCACTCGGACGTCGCACTCAACGCTTTATCTTAAGTACAAGCTATCGTTACAAGAGCTTTTTTCACGTAATCTTTCCTTCTGTTTACTTCCACACTCAGAGAAATCGCGGGGAGTCAACTGTAAAGTGATGGCTATCAATTTATAAAAAAAAAAATTTAGTTCCCACTTTACAGACACCGATATACTGAATAATTTTCTCTCAGTGCGGAGGACAAATACGCGGGGGTTGGGTGTTCGTGATACCGAATTGACAAAACCGAAAGGAGCGAAAGAATCGAATTAACATCTCTACCCGCAATTTACATGCTAATATTGCCTAACGCGGGGGGGAAAGGGTCGGGACGGGGTCGGGGTTTATTGAAACTAAATAATTTAACGGTACGCTGGGTGGATGTCCCGTGGTCGCAGCCAACGGACGATGCTTGGCCCGGTGTTATATCTTTACGCCGTTAACGCCGTTCTGATGGCCATTTTTGTTGTTGACTTCGCCGGCGCTTTTCATGTCCGCGAGAGGACAGAGCATCGTGGCCGCTGGCCCCTTCGTCGGGCCTCCACCGCACGTCGAATACTTATTGTTAATATCATCGTGGTCGTTCGAGCCGTTGCGCTTTACGCCGCCGTTGCGCTCGTCGACGGCGACGGCGACGCCCGATAATAATGCCGCCTTCGTCGGTGCCGCCGTCGTCGTCGTCGTCGTCATCGCTGGCGAAAGCCCGTTCATCGCTGCGCCGTTGACACCGTTCTTGACGTGATCTAAAACCTTATCCAAACCGTTCGCGCTACCGTCGACACCGTTTACGACTTTACTACTGCTATTGTTACTATCGATCCCGTTTATTTGTCTTTTCGGGGCAACGTCCTTAGCGTCGCGTGCGACCTCGGCTGCTGCCTCCGCGACCGAGCCTGCAAGAGCGTAATCTTTACAATTCACAGACAAACAAAAAGCTGGCGACTAGGGTGGCACAAGAAGGGGTGAACTTTTATTTTTCTGGCTCTCGTCGTAAATTTAAATAGCGTTAAAGAAGCTTTTAGCGTTAAAGAAGTGACCCATGAAGAGAAAGGGAGAGAGCCAAGGTTTAAAAATCAATAGCAACAGACATTAAATATTTTTGTCTGAATATCCTTTGGTTGACTACTCCTTTCGTCGCTACTCTTCTTCTACACTTAAAGGCATCGAATTTTGAAATGGGGGACGTAAAAAGCTTGTAACACGCGGCACCGGAGATTTATCACAGTTTCAACAACACACGCTTCAACGGAACCTGGATTGCGACATGCAAGGCAGTAACACGACGTTCGTCGAGCGTTTCTCGCGTTTTATATATTTTTAAATCGTCTTAAACTCACTGTGCATATTGTGGCAATACTTGTTGGTCGAGTTCCATTCCTCCCGAAGGCTCAGATTGAACATACTGTAGTCGGGATTGCCGGTAACTTCCTTCTCGATTGTGAGGAAGTTCGGCAGGATGTTAATGAGATCCTCACCGGTCAGAGCTGTGTAAGTCTCGAGAAGCATCAATCCGCGGCATCTTGAAAGAACAACAAAAATATCAGAATAAGGGATGATTTGCCGAATAACGACCAATCGTCATTTTTCCAATGAAATTGCATAACGATGCACCGAGAGTAAACTACCTCGGATGTGCTGGTTCTCGGTAGATATCCAGCTGAAAGTACTGATTGTTGATGAGAAAGCAGCGTCGGCGCTTGAAGATCGTGAAATGCGAGTCGTCCCTCTGCGCGAGCATGTTCAGATAATCTCGGTGTGTCAGTTGAGTCTTAACCTCGACGACCTGTCCGCACATCTTCGGACGCCTGATGGTGTGAATGTAGGACCAATGACCTGACGGATCGACGGTAAACAGGCAATATTTATCAATATCACCAATTCATGAAGGTCCTCGAGTTAATTTTCGTCTCGCAACTAATTGCCGGAGCCAACGTTCGATCTTGAGATTCAATCGGGAAAATACACCGCCGCGACGATAGGATACCTTTTTGTCCGCGCTTGCGAAGTCTCGCTTGCATGTTAGGATTTTTGCTTTGGAGGTAGTTGTGCACGACGTCGAAGTCCTGGAACGGCGGGAACTCAGTGTCCTGCGGAAGTGGACCTTTGACGAGGAACTTGACCTTGCGACTGCTCGCGCGCAGACGATCGCCCGTGTCGATGCCGAGCTTCTGGCACACGCACTCGATCATCCGACAGATCTTCGAGTCGAAGTCCTGACGATTGTCGATCACGTCGAAGTACGGATGACCGACCCACGCCGCGGCCGCTTTGTAATCGAGATCGCGGGCGAGCTCCACGCCCTCCGAACGGCAGGCGTGATCCTCGGTGGAGTAAAAGTCCTCGGCGCCGTTCGCCGCGGACACCATGTGGATTATCTGGTTGTAACGGTTGTCCCGAAGCTCCACGTTGTTCCAGCCGTTCGAGGCCATCATCAGCTCCCACTGTTTCTTCGAAATAACTGACGGAAGAAAATATACACGGTTTTAGGCACGATGATAGCGGTAAAAGAATTTGGGATGAACGATTTTATTTTTATTTTTTATTACAGAAATTCATAAAAATTGTATATTGCTCTGTAAGCGAAATGGAGTGTATGGTAAATCATACGCTCGTACTCACATGCAGAGGCGTCCATGGCACCGCGATCACAGATAATAAGGCAATTTCTGCTGCAGCTTTCGCCCAACTGGAAGAACGTATTCTCGATTTGAATCATCGTGCGCAGGAGGTTCTCTTGGAACTTGAAGCCTGCAACAGAGCGTAATAATAACTCGGTTAGTCTACGTCCAATCAATTAGCATATCTGCCAGGAAAATTATTATGTACAAGGGACGTGGCGTGTTTGATCGACGTATCCTCTTTTTTTGTCGCTAAACATTCACTGTTGCGCACGAATAGCTTGACTAATTGATAGTAATATGATATTGAGCGATGATCGATGGCCCGAGCGATAAGATTACCGACGTCTTTGCCTTGCGAATGCGTCCGGTGCGGCTCTAAGGTCAATTAGAATCTTGCGGAATATACAAGTCGCCTCTCCCATTCGAGATGCCGGACGGCGCGAGGCTTTTGCATTTATACAACTGACGTAGCCGCGCTAAATGCAACCTAACGAAAAATGAATATGCGTGTGATATACGAGCTCGTTCCTGCCGCGACATTGCTTGTTAGCGGGCTTGATTACCTTCTCGGTAGCGGAATATATGCAACGCGCAGCCGTTCAAATGTGACAACTCAGGATCAAATTGCATCAGCTAAAAGCTGCCAATATTGTTTTCTTATTAACATCCTCGATTCTCGGATATTATTATTCTAACTTGGGAGCTCGAGTCGTCAGTCGTTACTCGATACATTTCCGTTGTGTAATTTATTTTTGTAAATTTGTTGCAAAAAATCAATTTCGGATGAGGATAAGTATCCAAAAAGTGGGTATTTCATAGTAGCGAAAGACACTCATTTCTAGCTGTCCAAATGTACGCCAAAGTCTAATAAGTGGTCACTCGTTATACCTTAACTTGAAACACAGCGGGAATATACATTGTTGCAAACACAAATGTATTTTAATTTGACGTTATCACCTTTTTCCTACGTCAAGACCGTACTTATCCTTCGTTCGAGTGTCAGAATCAATAGCATTGGCTGGCGTTTGAAAAACTGAATAAACATTTTCCTTTCTTGCGTCGATCAACTTTAATGGAAAAAAATGAGTTTATGAATGGCGAGGAAACGCGCGAATGCTACTACCAATGAGTATGCATACATATACGGTTGAATAATAATTCACTAGCCACCTCCTACTGTACATGAATGATTGATTTTAGTTTTTTCTATTCTTTTTCCATTTATCATATTTATTTATTCAAGTCGGTGCCTACGAGGGTGACGACGACTCACCACCGTCCGACTCAACCCTGAGTATCTCCGGCCACTTGGCTTCGTCCTCATCGGACACGTTCCAGTTACGCCGAGAGTTCTTCACACTACGTGGACAACCACGCGAACTCTGCTGTCCCGCTAAAAACAACCGCGACTCCTTCAGGGACCTGATTTTTACTACTTTATTTTTGCGATTTTTTTCCTCAAGCTTTGAGCTGTACTTTACGGGTTTTATCAAAGTGCATCAAGCGATATCATCTAAATTGTCATTGTTTATTTGTTTTCGCGATATTTCTCGTAACCTTCTCAAATATCTTATCGACAAGCCGCGTTATCTCACCTATCGAACAATACGAACAACACTAACAGTGAAACAGCAATTTCGAGATATTTGTGTCTGTAAAACGATGCAAGACGTCCATTAAAAAAGAAATAATTACAAAAAGACCCTATCAGATTTTTAAATTAAAAAATGATGACTGGAATAAATATAAAAAAAAGATTAAAGTCATATTTTTTAAAAGAAGAATTATGTTGCCATCAATTTAAGCAAAACGCGGATGCCCAGGCCCTGCCAATTCCAAGGTGGGCGAATGGTTAACGGTGACAGCCGCTGACAGTAGGGCGGTACCGGTTTGCCGAAGATTATTAGCTGTGTAACGAGCGAGCTTGTAAATATTCATGATCGTCGAGACACAAAGAGCGGTGTCTGAGTCACGAAGAGCAGGAGGATCGGTCGATTGGAAAAAGGCCTGGGGTAAAATCGATTTAGCGGAGGGACAGAAACGTCGGATGGATTCCCGGGGTCGCGACGACCTTGAGAGAGGTCGCGACTGCCCTCTGGAAATATTTTGTCCTTGGGGGTGGGAATCCCGCGAAAGCAAAGAACAGTCTGGAGGACGGATCGAGGCTGACGTCCAGGAGCGCAGCGCCGGGAAAGGAATAGCGCTGGGGCACTGGGCTATCGATTTGCTTTCGTCATCTGCCCAGGACTCTATTTTCCCCCTGACGGTCGAGCCACCCCCGTGCAAAACTACCCCCCGAAGCCCGTGCACGTGTTATTGCTCCGCGAAACCAGGTTGACCTTATTCTCGTCGCAGGCTCCGTCGCCTCTGTATCCGTATATTTCTGTTTGCACTCAGCCACGATAATAACGACTACGTAATAACAACGAAATGTATACGCTTTCTATAATTTAAGTGGTCGTGGATACGAGTATTGTATCCTTTCAATATACTACACCGTTTTTTTTGCTTATTCAGCTTAATTCAAGGCAATTTATTTCTGGGTCTATTGCGACCATCTTATTTCAAACTCACTCGAATGCATTCAAACCATACGTAATTTGCGAGCTATTAGTCTGCAAGTCACATTCGCCAACGGATTGGTAGAATTTGTAAGCCTTTTTTTGGAGAACAAATGAAAGATTTTTGCGTGGAATTAAATGTCAAAGTCCACGAAATTTAAGATAATGGTTTTATTATTCCATTAATCGTTACAGTTCTTTCCATCGAGTTTTTTTTACGAATCCACGTAGAAAAAGATATTTTTCTTTAAATGAATTTATTGATATTCGATTTTTTTCAATACAATTTTAATAAAATTCTATGCCAATATAGTATCAATATAAGGTCAATAAAATACCAAAATGACTGTGAACGCATCCGTCCATCCTCCCAATTAATTAGCCATCGAAAGAGAGCAACTTGGTGCCAATATTCCTTAACAATTTTCCCCGAAGTATCCTCGATTTCACGGCTAATTTAATCGGGCAGGTGTCTCGCTCGCGGTTACAGAAAATTGCGGATGTTCGCGCACACATTGACTCGCACTACTGACGTTAGGCCCCCCGAGTGATTCTGGAAACTTTCCAACTGTTCTTGGGTAACTGACGCATTGTCTCGCTCGTTTTACTCGCGAAAGTCGTCGGACAACATATTAGAGAGAAAAATGATGAGACGTACGTCTAATGAGCGACACTCGGTAGACGGTCATAAACAGAACGGCGAGACCCCAATTATTTCGTAAAATAAAAAAGTCCGGTGAAATTATTTTTGTAATTATTATCTCATCGTAATAACTGTTGAGTCTGTGAATACGATAAGTATTTATAAAAATCAAGAGACGAAGACCTTCAACCCCGGTAAAAAATCATGACTAATTTATCTTTACGTTTGAAATAGGTATTTTTTTATTGTATTATTCGAACGCTCAGTTCGCTCAATACCGGATGGGCTTTGCCAAATGGTAATTTTCCTTGGCGAATTAGGCGAGCAAATTCGCAATTGAACAAAGAGAGCGATCCGGCGATAAGAGTCGCGAGGCGGTAGAACCGGATCTTGAGGCGAGACACGGCAACCGGTGGAAAGGTAAACGACATGGAAAGTATATCGACTCAAGTCGATTGTAGGAAAGTTTCGCGTGGAAACAACCCGACTGCGTATACTCGAGCTCGCGGATGATATGCACTTCGCTCTCTCGCTCTCTTTCTCTGCGTATCGTCGATAACCGACGCCGAGAGCATACGACGCGATAGGAAGCCCGGACGGGGTGCTGCCCAGCGACCGGAAGCCCCCCTCATGTTCCATTCAAGGTCAACGGGGGATTAGAGAGAAGTACGACAATGACGTGGACAACGCGATGCACGTGATGGTTTTGCCGCACGTGACTCCCGCGAATCGCGGCGAACATTAGCAGCGCAATTTTGCATGAAACTCATTTCGAATTCTGACGAAACTTGAGCTTTGCTTTAAAAAAAAATAAAAGTCTCTGCACTGCTTTAAAGTAGACATTTTAAAGTAGGCAGTAAATCAAAGTTTACCGCGAAACACATTTTTTAAATATTATTCTGGTATCATCAACCAAAATTAGTGTTAAATGTGCTTGCAAAAATCCTGTATTTTAAACAGAACGGAATAAGCAGAAAAAAAATTCATTGAAAATCGCGAATCTTGTAATTTTCCTTTCATCGTATAAAATAAATATTCGTACAAACAAAATAAGTTTGTAAGCTCAAGTGAACTTTATATATTGTAATTCTATATGCATGATTTATGAACATAAACTTTTTATGATGATATTCAACTCGACTGGACCTGCGTTTTTTTTTTTTTAATCTCGTGTAGGAAAAAATGGTAGAATTTTATGAGTCATTGAACGATTACTAACGCAAACAACGAGTTGCACCTCGAAGCCGGTGAGCAAGAGTAATTTCTGGCTGCTGGCGAGAGTGCTATTGTCGCAACGGCTTCGTGTATCCACAGGTAGCGCGTACAGCGCCCGGCTTGCCTGGATGACGCCGCGGAAGCTCCAATACTGGCCAACGGACCGGTTTAGCGAGATATTGGCATCGCGCCATTATTTATTTTGCGTAATCGACGAGCCAGCTTCCTCGCGTGACTTATATATCCCGGAGATTGTATAGCGTATTATTTCATTAGTCCGTAGGATTTGCCACCTCGAAACTCGCCGCAAGCGACTGTAAATTCTCGCGCGACTCTTTCCTCGCCCGGAGAGAGAGCGAGAGAGGCGAGCTCTTCATCCCCTGTTGTCACGTGGAATTTCGTGGCATTCTCATTCTTGGCAGAGTCACCGGGTTTTTACGGGCTCACGAGGAAGACGAACGTGGTGGCCACTTTGCTCCAAAAAAAGAAATCCCCCGTCTTTTTGCCCAAAGTCAAATTTGTAATTTATCGATCAGTGCGACAAATTCTATGAACTCATTTTCGAGCATAATTTCGTTCGGAATCTAGTTGCTCCAAAAAAAATGCATCAAACTTTCTTGATATTTCAGACTATCTTTAATAAACGGCTAATAAAATAAAAAATGTATTCTTTGAATTTTTATCACTTTTTCCGTGACCGATGTTTTTAATTCCCCGATATATTAGGTATTTTTCTCTACCCATGGCCACCATGAAAACGAAGAAAAGAAAATCGTCTCTTCGAATCCCGGCTTCATCGTGACGTTGCGGCACTCTGCAGTCTTCGCCGTCGTCCAGTCGTCGACGTTTCATTTCTCTCGAAGCGGCTGCATTTTCCTTCTTCATTTCTTTCCTCTGGTCCTCGCTCCCTTGATCCTCGACGAGCCCTCGTCGCACACTCGCCACAGCCAGCTGAAATGGAGAGTGCAATTGAAAGCGTTCGAAGCTTCGTCTTCGTCAACGACGAATACGTCGTCTATTTATTTCTCGTTGGTCGACGAGACCACGAGTGCTGCTATATTCCCAGGGAATCCCGAGTGCACGACCTGCATTAATTCTCTTGCGTCACACGGCGAATAAATAGTATCGACTCGGCGCTCTCAGTCTCTCTCTCTCTCTCCCTCTGCCTCCGGCTGAGAACCGCGTGCGGATTTCGAGCATAATATTCAGTCCAACGTACGCCACCCATCTCCAGTCTGAAACATTTCCATCCCCCATCGATAACCGGATCGGCCGGCTTTACTTTCAATTACCTATCCAGATTCATCGGGTTATCCTATAATTAATGCCGCACTGACGCAGCTGCGCGTCTACGCACATTCCCTACTGTTCTCCACTCGGCAAAGGGAATCAAGATCAATGCGAAATTACTCAACTGCGGCAATCACCGCCTCGAGTTTTACTCCTCTCGGGGAGATTTCAGCGGATCTCACCGGCTCCAATGAGCATTAACCACTCGAGCACCAACAGCGCCGATATTGCGTCGTTGCTTTTTGTCGGAACGAATATTTCAACCGTTCGACGGATTTTCTCAATGTCATAGAAAATTATATAGTTGCTTTAACGGTGAAAAAAAAAGGAAATTATCATTCCTGTCCAAGTTGTTCTCGTCTCAAGAAAAAAGTAAAGTTATTAGCTGCCAGAAAAATGTACCCAGGATTCAGGTGATTAAATTTAAGGCGTCTGAGAGCTTCTGTTTTTGTGTCTGACAATTAAGATTGGATTATTTATAGGCGACTAGATGGTCATTAAATTCTTTTACAAAATCATTACACCGAGGTTTCAAGCTGAAGCCAAGAGATTGCTGACGAAACGCGCCAGGAATTAGACAACCCGTGATAAACAGGAAAAAAAAAGATTTGAAGTATTTAAGAGTTTTGCATTTAGTCCTCATTTGTCTGGACGGCAAAGCCGAAATCTCGTCGATATATGCATCAAGCGTGATTTCTCGTCTAAGCGTCCGGGTTTTATCGTCGGTAATTAAATTCAAATCCGTATGACGTACGAGGAATCGCGCCTCGTGATCTATTCGCAGTGTGGACGAGACGGAACGTCGACCTTTTGAAAGATTTACAATGGATTCGCGCGCCAACCGTGGACGCAGGTAAAGAGCCTCAAAAGGCTTTTGCGGTGTCGAATGGGGGACCCGACAGATGCTTTTCACAAGCTTGAAAAAGTAAGTATACTCGAGACGACAAGTTTGAACGACGCGACGTCCGAGCGAAAAGAAACCCTTGACATTGAATTTCTTATTGCGGAGCGGCTACCGGCTGTTACATAACACGACATGCGAAGGCCGCGGCATAGCCCAGACGACTGACTCAAATTGCAGACGAATTCTTATCCGTCTTATCACTAATGACTAATGATTGCTGTACTATACACAACTCCAATTCGGTTCGTTATTCTTTTTATCTCCTACTGGTTCTACGTACATTCTTCGGTTTTTGTTTTTTTTTGTTCGTCGCTTTGAATAATTCATTTTTAATTCAAATGCCAAATTGAATTAATTCTGCGAAATTTTGTCTTAAAAAATCGTTTTCGAGCAAGCTACTCAAAGAATTTATTTTTATTTTTATTATTTTGGTTTTTCAACCTTCGTAAATGTAAATGCATCGGAATAATTTGAATTTTTTTGGGGAATATTTTGATTTTTCAACCTTCGTAAATGCATCGGAATAATTTGCCAGACGGAAAGGTCAGGAGATCCCCGGAAATCGGAGTTGTAATTAAAAGAGCTTAATTCTTACGTCAGCCGATAGTAAATTCATTCCAAATTATCTGCTTATGCAACGCTAACTGGAGCATGCGATAATAAACGGAAGATAATAAACAGAAGTCGACGAACTACTAATCGCTCTGCGGACCGCAAACACATTTTAAGTTCCCGTTGTTACACAACAGTGATATAATAGGCAAAGACGCATTTCGGGAGGTCACAGCGTTCCCCCGAGCTAGCAATCACAAAAGCCTTTCTGTTATTATGAAGAAAAAAAAGAGAAGAAAAAGAAAAGCACAGGACAGAGCGACTTCATCTTACTATATACGTTCTTATCTTTCATTGAGGAGAGGCATTAACGCCGGCTAGCGAACCACACGCTGCCGGCGACAAGCAGTCTACGTTCGAGCAAACAGCAGCATCATCCCGTGCACATGGAGAAAGGAAAGTTCGCGAGCGTTCAAGGTTCTTCTCGCGAAGGTTTTTCGCGGACTGGCATCAGGCTTGAAAACCTCTTGTAGTTTTGTTTTACACATTTTTATCGTATGATTGGTATGATAATTAATAATTAGCAACAACGACGTGCAGATTTTGTAAAAAAAAAAAATTGATATAATTTCTCCCAATGAGATTCTAGTAAATTTGCACGAAAAATGGAGACATGATTGATGCATTAAAAAAATTGCAGTACTTGCTGCTTCACTTATTATCTCACAAAAAATGTATTATACGATAAATATTTGTAAAATGAAATCGTGGAAGGTTTCCAGTCCTGATCGTCACCGCTCGCGATCTTCTCCCTCCTTCACGTTGGATTTTCCTTCAAGCACATCTTATTCGCCTCGAGGAGATAACTGAAGGGTAAAACAAGTCCAAAACTCACCCTCTTCAACCGTGAGGTCGGAGAACTTGATGCCACCACTGAAATTGAAAGAAAAGCAGAAAAGCGATGAAAAATATTTGTCTTGACTGATTTTTTTTTGTATTTTTTTCTTTTTTCTTCGAGCTCACTATATGACTGTTTTGTTTCATTTTAAAGTCATTGATCTCGTTTTTAACGCGACATTTAATTATCGACAGTTTTTGAACAATTTGTTCATTTATACTTGTACAACGTTTGGCACATGTACAACTCTGTCATTCGTTTGTGTATCGAAACACAGTTCCATCGTGATTTATTTTGAAGAGCCACCTCGGCCTTATTACGATACTATCGGATTATAACTTTTTATACCATCACAGCTGTCTCGTGGCTAAGTTGTAATCCTGTATTATCATATTACGATTGAAATGTTTTCCGGAATTAAATCGCGACGGATTCAGTTTTATTTCCTTTACCATATAAACGACCCAGTTGTCAATGCGCTCGTCGAGATGTTTTTTGTTTCAATTTTGTTTTCGTTTTTTTTTTGCTTTCGCTGATTTACGATTATTTGTTAGCGTTTGGATGGCATACCTGAGCAGCACGGTCGCTGTCTCGGGGACACGGAACACCTGGAAAATAAGACAACCACCACTCTATCGAATCCACAAGGAATGGAGAACATCCCAATAGCCATTCACAATTTTTTATCTTCTCGTTACTCTTTCCTTTCACTTTTTTCCATCTCTCGATTTTCCACCATTTTAGATTCTCTATTTTTGTTGTTTTTAATTTAATTTTCGTATCAAAAGGATTCTATAGGCGATTTTTCATGATTCTACATTGACCAGGGACTGCTTTATTTGATTTCTTTTCAATAGAAAAATCGTAAAAAAAGATGCCCACCTTCCATCCCATGTTCTCGAAGAAGGTGCAGAGCCGCGTCTGTCCGGTGGTTTTTCCCCCACATGGTCCTGCAACATAAGAATCACAGATTTTAGTTTGATGCGCCAGAATGAAAAATAAAAACGCAGAGATTTTTTGGGCAGAGGGAAAGAAACCTGGTCACTGAGATACGCAAAATCAGTGGTACTCGAATAAAATGAACTTTCATGTGATTTGAATAAAACTGTAGTCTATTCAAAGGGATCACGTAATTGATTCGAATAACCCTATTTTCTGGGTGCGACGCGGCTGTTCAACAACCTTGGCCTTGACGACCTTACTTTACGACGCAGTCGGGGGAGCTGCTCTTGCGTGAGAAATCGCTCGAAACTAATAGACTCAGAGCGCTGACCACCCAACGAGAAAATGCATAAACCTTGCCAATAGGCTGTTAAATAGGGCAATGATTTTCATCATGCCCGTTAATGACCGCCATCAATAGCTCTATATATATCTACAGTCCTTATTGTGGACAGCGGGTTGCAAAATTAGCCTAACTAATTTTTGTTATAAACATGGGATGCATTTGAATTAAATTTTGTTCGTTTCAGATCGTATTTGTATCCCATTTTCTGCGATAAAAATAAATAAAATTTTAGTGGAATAAAATGTTGTTTGGCTTAAATCAAACTGTACTCGATTAAAACGATTTCATTCTTTGGGCCCGGAAGGTTTGATGAAAATTCATTAACCAAAGCAGGTGTAAAAATGAAAAGAAAAAAAAAAAAAAAAAAAAAAAAAAAACCGGTGTTACAAAAAACGTTATAAAAACGTGCGTATGAAAAATATGGAATTAAAAATCGTGTCTCGCCCTCCGTGAAATAGACCGCGCTAATTAAAGACAATTATCGATTGCCTCGTCACGCACGCGCTTTTCGGTCCTTTTTCCCTTTTTTTCACCCCTCAGCACGCGCCCAAGGCTGGCGTCGTCGGATTCCAACAATTTTCCGCTCGTTCGACACTTGGCAATACACGATTTCCCGTACCGGAGCGCAGGATTTGTTTAAAGCCTCGTAAAATTGGCCTAAATTACTACGACGGATGAGAAGGAAAAAATTTACGTTAATCTGTGGGAGATACGGATAAAAATTCGCATTTAACGTGCTGCGTTTTAACGATAAGTCGTTAAACACCGTTTCAAGGGTACTTGTTGCATCACGGGTGCAATTTTTTCGTTTTTTTCCTATCGCCCGCGTAGCTACCAGTTATACGAACAAAAAAATTAAGATTTTCAGACGGATAAGATTGACATTGTCGCGCAACAGTGGAAACAGGCGGCGGGCACAGCTGTGCAACGCAAATCTTTTCTTATCTAACCGGAGCGCACGCGTCCCCGCTAGGAAGTCTGTGACGTGGAGAATTCCTCCGCTATCGTTTCTATTGTAGAGCAAAATTGTGTAATCGTGGAGCGATTACACAATTGTAACTTCGATTACAATCGTGTAATCGAAGATCCCGCGAAGACACCTAGGGCTTTTCGATTGGGTCGCTGGTCTAAATTTGTGTGTGAAAACGAATATAACGCATTAAGTTAAGTTATACTAAGTTAGAATATAGTGAATTAAGTTAAATTCAGGCATCAACGGCGAGGAATAAATATTAACAAGGCCAGAGATCCAATTTTAAGAAAATAAATTTTACAGACATTTTAGTGAAATCTTCTATTCTTGTTGTAAAAAAAAAAATCGGGAAAAATGCATCTGTCAATGCTAGAGAAAATATGTAATTTCAATATGTCAATCTGCATGAAAAGGCTTGAATTTATGTTTTCCTGGTAGAGTCAACAAAATAATATAAACAAAGCAGAGGAAAATTGAATCAAGTGTGGCTACTCCCAGCGACAACGAGAATATAGTTCCCGAGCCGAGAATTTCGTGCCGTTGGAGCGCGAGAGGAGATAAAGCGCAACGACAGAGGAGAATCTCGTGGCGAGCACGTTGTTTAACTCGTGGCTGTTTCGTGCGGTTGTTCGTCATCGGAGATTCGCGGGACGCCAAACGTCTTAACAGCCGACGTGAAGGAGCTTCGCTATACTAAATATAGACGCCCTTTGGATCATTTCATTAGACGAATGTTAAACGTCCCCGTCGCGCGCAATCATCGATCATCGTTCTTTTCTCATTCCTCTAGATGGATATGCACCGAGGAGCATCGGGACCGCGATGGAAATCTGTATCAAATTGAACAATCGATTAATTACTATTATTATTATTTCACTTGTACCTTCTTCAGGTTTTTACGTATCTCTTCTCATAAAAATAATAATTGAATGCACATTAACATTAATTTTCATTTTCATTTTTATTTGCGCGATTCGGAAAAGATATACATTGTTTTCTTCATGGAAAGAATTGATTGATGAAATAAAATCTTTTTGATTATTGTTATTGAGATGGCGGCTTGGATAAGATAAAAAATTATTTGTTTCTAATTATTATCAAAATGATGTCTCACTCCCTTGAGAGTCGCGAGCCAACGAGAATTTTCAAACAAATCAGTTTCAATCTAAAGTCCCGAGCGACCGATAGGCCAGAGAAATTCGGTCTCGTGGCGCAACTTCAATCGCGATGATTCACGTGTCCCGCGCTGACTTCGTTTTTCGCGCTAAAACCCCCGCGAGTGTCGTGTCGAGTGGCGCGAGGTGAGGCGCAAGGCGGAGGAAGGAAATAAAGCGGAACGTTTTGTCATTACATCGCGTGTTATGTAAGGAATCGATATTTCATCGTAACAAAACATTCGAGCGCCTTCCAAAACCCGCGACATTGAAGTCGGTTTATTCTGAGATACCGACAGACCCGGATTTCGAAAAACCCTCACGTACATAATTTTTATTTTTTTTTATTCTTTTTTTTACTCGACCGGTCGTGAACCCGAATTTTCTCGAAATAGACATTCAAGTCGTTTTGTTCCAAAATACCAACAGACCACGATTTGGAAAAACCCTCACGTAAATTATTTTCTTCTCTTCAACTCGACCGATCGTGATCCCGAATTCTTGGAACAGACATCGAGTTGTTTTATTCCGGGCTGCCAATAGACCCAGATTTCGAAAACCCTCACGCGCTTTTTATTTTTCGTTTTTTTTTTTTATTTTCCCTCGAACCTTCGGGTCGTGATCCCGAATTCTCGGAATAGTCGCCTCGTTCGTGAGAAATGGCCGGGAGACACGTGGTCCTCGTGCTTCGGGGGGCCTCGAGAGCACGCGGGCAGAGGCCACGAAATATGTTGCCAATCGTGCCGTGTCGCGAGGTTCCGTTGGGATCGATCAATTGATTGGCAACGAAAGCAAAGAAGGAACAAAAAAAACCACGCAAAAGTGAATGAGACAGCGAAAAAACGTGAGGCCGAGGAAATTGAAAAATCAATGCGAGACAGACTTGAAACGCAGGTGTCGAACTCACCTCCGGTTAGCACGAGCTTGTAAAGACGTTTCTGTTCCATGTCGACGTCGCCGTGTGGACGCAAAGGGTGTTTTTTCCTCCTTGGCTGGTGGACCTCGGTAGAGCGGACGAATTAGAGAGAGAGAGAGATCGTGTTGCCGTTGGCGCGCGCGTTTTCCTCCTCGAGAGACGAGTGGGAACACCGAGGGAACACCGTCGGTCGTGCGTGTGTCGTGTGTGGCTGAGGTCGTCGATTAGCAGTTGGTTTTTCGGCACGTGAACGGTGTCTACGAGCGCTTTTACGCCTTTGACTACATAAACACTTCACCGTACATGTTGAGATTCGAGGTAGTTATATGCGTGCACGTCGGATACATCGAGAATAGATGGGTGGTTTTTTTTGTCGTGGCGCAATCAAAGCGACTCGAGACTCGGAGCTCTTTATACGAGTTCCGAAGCTTGACTGTGGCACCGAGCTGGGCGACGAGCAGACGTGATTCGGTCGTTCGTGGGGTGTCGCGCGAAGTCGGCCGCGGGAGGTGGAAACGACGGAGACACCCGAGCGCCGACTTCGGGTGTCTCGGGAACGGCGGATTTTTCGTTCAAATCGCGCGTGCAACGCACACGCGATTTGTGGAAAAAAACTTATTAATCCGCGGGACTGTCGCATCCGGCTGCGCTCCGGGCGAATGTCCGGGTGGAAAAATGATACTTGCGTCAAAACGAAAAATAAATATTGGCCTCTCACGGTTCTGCCGGAGACTTCGTTTTTCAGATTTTTTGTTCACGGGTGAGCGAAATTTACGGCGGATAAAAAAACAGTCGATATTCGCAAAAATGGGACATCAAAACCGATATTTTTCTTGGCGATCATGAAACGAGAGGGATACTAAGGATTTATTGGTCTGAAATTCAGTATTACACACTTTAATAACTTAACATTTTATAAGGCTGGAGCTATACAGGATTATATGTATACAGTATATTCTGCATGCATTTGTATGAATATTTACAGTATAAATAAATAGAATTTGTATAATATCAATAAATATGTAGAGATGATTTTAGTATAGCTTCTGACTCACGGAAGCCAATGAGCTGCTTTTAGCGCTGGCCACCGCGGCGTCAGCTTCTTAGAAGCACCAATCGCGATACTTGAAGAATTTTTCATATCTTTAATTATCTAAATGTATGCAAATGCCGTTAAAATTCGTATCAATCTGTGTAATCGAATAATGTTATACGAATATGCGAATCAATAGATAAGCGAAGATCCGACTTCCAACCGGAAATATAGCTAATGAGACGAAGATTAAGATCTATTGTCACCCGTCTTGCCTCTAAATCCCTTGAAATTGAAGCTACGATCAACCTTTATGGTGTTATATCGACGTAATATGATGTTAATGTGATGGTACGTAAATAACGGTGATGTTATTTACGTACCAGAAATGGTACCGAGAACGACGGAAACGCTATATTTTTTCTTACGAACGCAAACTTGTCTAAAACAAACAACAGCAAATAGAATGTGACGCCCAAAGTCGAATTCAACATGATTTGTTATGAACGTGATATTAAATATGATCTCAAGAAAATATGATATTATCACCGAAAAATCGGTAGTAGAGATTCAAACTGACTAACTTAGCGTTCGGCGTTCTCGAGGCGTTGTAAAAATTTGAGAGGTACACCGAGAAGCGCGAGTTCGTGACGCGATTTGCGCGTCAAATTCTTAACGTAATGATTGAGAGCCTCCCAACAAATTTCCTGAAGTTTCGGTATCACCAGCCACGTCGAGTACACCGAATTGGTTCTCGTGATCTGAAAAGATAATTAAGAAACTGGGGAATTACATATCTGTAAACGCTTGAAACAATGTTTTTTGTCCTAAATTTTCGTGTCCTTACCGTTCCGTCTACTTTAACTATTCCTCCGAACGTGTACATTCTACCCTGTGGCGTGAGAGCCACGGAGTGAAAGTACATCGGACTCGGTAACGAGCACTTGGCCAAGCAGGTCCACTGAAATTTACTCAGATCTAGACGCCACACATCCGAGAATTCGTCTTCCTCCGTGTATCCGCCGGATATCACGACAGATATAGCGCCAGTTCTCTCGTCAGTGTACTGAACGCATCCGTGGCAGCGTCGCGGCGCCGGAACGGCGTTATATTCCGGATCCTTCTGGGCCGTTAGCACCGTCCAATGATTCGCTTTTAAATCGAACACTGGTATCTCCTGCAACGTTTTGTTATTCTTGTCAATTTGTAATTGTATCTGGCAAAACATTACAAATGCATAAAAATGTTACCAATTGTTAAAAAAATGTGTATATGTATTTTTATCAAAGTCGCACATGATTTTTGTCTAGTAATAACTACAGAGTCAATAATACAATAACTAGTTACTAAATGAAGCCAGAGGTTTTCGAGCCTGCTCCAAATGCCCTCACCTCAAAATCAAAGGCCTCCACAGCGGTTCCGCCTCCCAGAACGTAAATAAAGTTTCCGTCGAAGGCCAGTTCGTGCCTGTATCTGCCCCTGGGTTCGGTCATGCACCTGCCGCAGCAGATGTAGACGCTTTCCCATTTGTCGGTCGTCAAATCGTATCTGTGAATATCGCAAGTATAGTCGTAGCCCGTGGTGCCGCCCACGGTGTACAGATAAGGTCCGTGCGAGAACATCGCCTGGCCGTAATGCGGTTCCGGATAAGCACCCGTGGAGGGCAAGATTCTCATTTCCCCCGTTCTCAGGTCGCACATGTGCACTTTGTTGCTGCAGCTGCGACTGAAGGGTACTCCGGTGCCTCCGTAAACTAGGAGCATCCGATCCTTAAGAACCACCGCACTGGACGCCACCTCCTCGGGCATGTCCTTGTGAGTCGGCAGACGTTGCCAGCGTTCGGTGAGAAAATTGAACTTCCAGATTTCCTTGAAGAGAGGACTTCGCAACGTCCACGTACCGTCTGGCTGCAGATCGAGCTCGTCGCCCTGAACGCTCGGATTGAACCCACCGAAGGAATACAAATTCTCCTCGTCGCAGACGATTCTGTGACCGCTGCGACCCTTCGGAATTACCCTGCCCCGAGCTTTGTGCTCCCGCATCACCAGCGCCTTGAATGCCCACGGTTTTGCCTCCATTTTCCGCCTGTTTCCGACGTTTTTCACGCCTTTCCCGGGACTCGCTCAAAAAAATTTGAGGTTAGGTTGGACAAAAGTTCCAGCACGATTTTTAGCCTCACGCGCGAGTGATGCGATCATTATTGAACAACGACGGATTCAACGAGACTCTCGGACGTTGTTCGCGACTCACTGTCGTTTCGGGCATTATCGTCTTCCGCGTGTTTTTTCCTCTTTCACTCGCATTGCATAGCACGATCGGCGGACATCTTTCGATGGTCAAAACAAACGACGGGATTTATTTTCGGGTCTAGGATCGCGAGGAATCCATATGCGCAGGCGCGATGTGCTTTTAAGGGGATGAGACTGAGTACTGCGGATTTTCCTAGGCTTGCGGGCTGCATATGTTGTATATTTATTTCGTATATTACTCACGATATTTACGTTATTACATGGTGGTATTTCACATTTTCCCCGAATCCTTCCTCTATGCTTTGCCGTTTGTTCTATATTTTATTAGAGTTTTACTCTTGATACTAATTACGTTTCTTTCGTTGTGAATTTGGATATGTAAATCAACATAAACACAATAAGGAAAGAATCTCCTTGTTACGTAGACGATGATATTCAGTAAATAAAATAATAAAAAAATAATATTTGTTCATTCCCATAGCCCTTCTAATTTACTGCATTACACGTAAAGAATGAAAGTAGGTCGCAACGTTAAGAATTTTCCGCTGCATTGCTGAATGAACTGTGCCTGCTCCATTGATTTTTTATGCACGTTATTCAGCTCGTCTAATCGTGTAATCGAGAAATTACCGATTATTTATAATTTCTTGTTTCGCTTGCCGTTTCAAAGGATGCTATTTTTAAAACGAATTTGCATGTATTCGCTTGCGGAAATTCTTTGTGATTCATCAGGAAGTATTTATGTGATCTAAATTCTTGGTTTGCTTTGCCTTTCGTCTTCTCATCATTCGGGTCGTTGCCGTCACCTTGTTTTCGCACTTTCGTAGCGGGGTAAGATTATAAGTGTCTGTACACTGTGCAATGCAAATTTAAACATCAAATTAACTTGGAGTAATGATGTGTAAATAAAGAGAATACTTCTGTTATAATAATCTCGCGTTTCATTTCTAGCACGAAACGCATCAACCGGGTCATCTGTGCGGCATGCTTCGATTAATTACAAGAAAATTAAAATTGCTAAAAGGCATATCAATACGATTTGAGGCACTATGTTTAGTATATCCTGCGCAATATGCAAGAAAAAAAACATATCAAACACTCAATGGTAAACTTTACTGATTTTCTTTACTTTTTTTCTTGCGTCAACTTGCAATTTTTAAATTCATTTAATTAGAAACAATTTTCCCCCGCCCGCTCTTATACCTTAGTAACTTATAACTTATTCACTACGGAAAGGAAGACGGGATGTCGTAGGATATTAAAATATATACAGTCGAACCCCCTGTGGTAGAAAGCTGCATACAAATGACAGCATTTGAAAACCGTGCGTCACATGTACAGATTAAAAAATGCAGATTTCTACCGCAGAAGCGTCCCGCTTCAAGCACGTACGTTTCAATCACTTTCTTTATTTCTCCGAGCAACTAAGATACATTTTCATTACGTATCGTTTAGTCAGCTCGAACGCGCGTTCTCCGCTGAAAACAACAATGCTGTAGAATGCGTGTGATAGTAATAGTGATACACAACTACTACTAAACGGTTTTGGTGTGTAGCCAAGACAGATAATCTCGGGTGTTTTAGTCGTTGAGCACGATGGGGAACACGAGATACGACGATACGATGTTAACTATATGCTTGCTGCGTGGCCACCCCACGTGAGAAAAATCATACCACAGGTGGGGCAAATTCTATTCAATTAATAGTAGTAGTAATAATGTAGAGTAGTAGTGAATGGGCTGTTGACCAAGTTACCAAAAGGCTCTCTTTAAAAAGCAGTTTGTGTAAATCCCACGTAATCGCGTTATTCCCCTACACACGTTCACCACCAATGTATTTAAGGACTAATCAGGCATTAAGATGAGGGGGGCTTGCTTGCTTGATCTTTTCTTTGTATCCCCCTTCTTTTTGTTTCTTGCGCAAACGTAGTAAGATAATATTCGGTACACACAGAGCCAGCTAAGCATTCACCGAACGATCGAGCCAGTGCTAAAAAAGTCTTCCAAGGCCTTGCAGGCTATTCGTATTATCTTCCTGGATACCAGGATTAGGTTAATTGACGAAGTATCTCCGGCACGATCGTTGGATCAGTTAATTACGAACTTCACTGCGAGACTCTTAATCGATTCTGCTATTAATATTGTTTCTCGGTCCAGCCACGCGCTCACCGGGCCGAGCATCGATACTACGCCCAGCTTTTTTTCACTCCAAAGTGGGATTTTTCCGTGCTTTACATCGTAAGAGGTGCGCGTTCTTTCCGTCAACATTCTTCGCGGTTCGTATTTTTCTTCTCTTAAATAAATAAATAATAAAATTGTAAGAAACTGGGCAAAGTTGCAAGCTCGGCGCCGTGACGGTAGGTCCAAACAATCGCCTGCCTTGGGGCAAGGGACCGATTAGGTCCAACAGCGGTCAGAGCTGTGATTGGTTGAAACAATATGTGGCTCGTAACCCGCACATTCTGGGAACATGCGACATAGCGCACTATTTATGCTTTACAGAGAAGATTATCGAATAAATTACTAAAGATTCTGACGTGAATTTTTTTTTACAAATTTCTTTTACTACACACTGCGCCAACTAACGCCCCATCATTACAAGTGTCGTCTAAGATTCGTTGTGTTGCTCTAAATACGATTATACATATTGAATTAAAAGAAAAAATGAAAAGCTTGAGCGTGCGATCTCAAATGATTCCCAGAACAGCAAGCTATGCCCATTACCCCTCGAGCTTTCCACATAACGTCTTTATTCGAAAAAACAGTCGATAATATGACACACACTCAATGAATAACAGAACTTTTCTACAAGTCGAATTCTGTCGCCAGATTGTCCTGCCGAATATCCATCGTTTAGTTTCAAAACTTTTTTGCTCTTTCTCTCTTTCCCTTTTGCTATTGCTTTGTTCTCGTTTTAAACGTTACTCTTTTTAGTTTCGTTTAAAATCACGTTATCGTCGTTATTCTCGTTCGACGTTTTTCCAATTACGTCGACGGTGTTTCGTGATTTTGTTTTTTTTTTTTAGAGTAATGCGAAGATAGGATAGAAAGGCGGTGTCTTTCACCGATTCTCGGCTGCCGGGCTCGGCGCTGGGAGAAAAATAAAATACGAACACGAACGCGCCGCAGAATGACACCCGGCAAACCGCAATTATAAATTCAGTACTGTACAACGTATTCAGAAAGACAACCCCCTGGAAAGTAAATGTGTATATAAGTATAATAACAATGCGTAGATTAGAAGGTACGTACACGTGTTTCACCGCACGCGGTTTTGCTTTTTGTTTTCTCTTGCGCTCGCAGTTTTTTTTTGTTTTTCTCTTTTTCGTTGCTTTCTTTCATTTCTCTTGTGCAGATGTTTCGTGAACGGGGAAGAAAGATTCGAGTACAGTATAGAGTGTAGAGAAAGATAGCGGAGTAGACACGACAGGTAGAATAGAGTAGAATAGAATTTCATTGGAAAAACGAATCAACGGATGACGCTGTCGTCGCGGATAACACGGCTGCTCGAAGATTCGCATTGAAAGATTTTTCGATAATGCTCGAAAGCAATTACTTTTCGTTGTTTAAATCGTCCGAATCGCTGAATATGGAGCCAGCTACGTCATCGTCCATCATACACAGCCAAATGTCATTGAATCTGAATAAAAATGTGCTCGAAAGGTTGAAGCTTTTTACGCCATTCCAATTATTTCTTATTTCGACTGATGTAGCTTTTAAACGCTTTCAGCGTGAATCTCCAAACGGACATTGTCAGTGTTCCTCGCTTCATCCGCCAGACTCGAAAAGTTCATCAGTTTTGCCAATAAAATGAGGAGTCAGCGTTGATCGAGAAATGAAATATCGAGAAAGAAAGGAAAATTTCGATCGTGGCGACACAAACGAAAAATATTACAGGCGATGAAATAGCAATCGAACGTAAATCATTCGAGCGGAATCTGCTGGAAAATTGAGACGAAATTCCACGATCGAAATTCAGAGCGTGAATGGAATAAAAGTAGAGGGTTCTTTTTTTTAGTACAGCATAGATCACGGTTTGTTGTTTTTTCCTTTTTTTTTATAGAGTACTAGAAACGGCGCGAGTCGAGTGTAGAGATTAAGAGGATAGCCGTTTGTATTACGTTCACGTGAGCACCCTCCGTACTTACCACTCACTCATTGCGTCGCCGAACATGTTCCTTGCAAGGAATGAGGCTTTTCTCGCGATACGCCAGGGCTCGACACCGATCCTCGTTATAACTCAACGACAATAATCTCAATCGACGTTCTCTCAACGTTCGACTATAAATATTCAAAACAATACCGAGATCTCATAATTATACAAATGCAATAAAAACATTCATCGTTCATATCAGTGTTGAGCCTCGAGCACGCGAGTTACTGACAAAATAAAAGAAAAATCTGCGACAGACTAACCTGAGGCGACAGAAAACCTCCGCGCTGCGGCTAACCCGAGCTCGATCGGAACTCAAAACTACCCAGATTAACTTGCAACGCGGCCACCGGTCCACGAACGAACAAACGATTTATCTCGCTTTCTCTTTCTTTGTCTCTTCTTCCTCTCTGATTGCATCCGAAGCCTTTTCACGTAGCGGCAGCGTGAAGCGTCGCCTTGTTCGCGATCGCGCGTCCTCGTGAGGGACACTCGGTGCGGCGTCCGAGAGAATCGACACGACGACGTCTAGAACACGTGAAAAGCGTTCAAAGGGCCCTCCGACCTCTCAAAATTTGTCTAACAAGTAAAAAAAAAAAATTGACAATAGAACAGCGATCGATCTGCAGCAGTAGACTTAATTGGCTGACCAATCGCCGTTCGCTCGTCGATTTAATTTGTCTTTACAAACTTGAAATTTTCGTTAATGCGTCGTCGATCGATCGTCCCGAAAGCCGTGGCGTTCTTTTAATATTATACGATAGTAAGAAAAACATAAAGATTTTGCTAACTTCGTGTTAACTTCGTGGGAAGAGGTTCGTCGAAGGTGGTTGCGGCGTTGGCTGCTAACTGCGTCATCTTCTTCGTCTTCTTCGCGTTCTTCTTCCTCTTCTTCTTCGTTCTCCACGACGGACCGTGTAGACCCCGAGCTTTCTCTTCGCTCGTTTGAGTCGCGAGTCGCAGTTGTTTCTTCGGCACTTTTCATTCTCACGGCAGACGCAGTTAGCCCGGCGTTTGTAAAATTTCTTCTAAACGCGTCGTCGTCGGCGTCCTCGCGACTGCGATCAGCGCGTTATTATCGTCATTCAAGCCCGCGGGTCAGCTCGAGTACAGTTAGGGGCGAGCCCATAGCACGAAGTGCAGCGGTGGATTGGGCCCGTCCGTCGGGGGCGATCATCTGAAGCGAGGATGCATCATCGGGGCGAGCATAGGTGCACCCGGGAATCCCATCGGCGTCGCGAACGCCGGATGCATCGCACCCGGTGGCAGAGCACCTATCATTCCTGCAAATGTACAAATACGTGTCATCCACCCTTCGCGTTACTTTGGACATCGAAAAATGCGATTTCGTTTTATATCTTTCTCTCTTCGTCGTGAAAGAATAAAGGAAGGAGTTGTTCCTTCATTCTTACGGTTATTTTTTTTTCTTTCCTTTCCCTCTGACACTTTAATCGCAACCGTTCAGTTATAGATTTCGTATACTTACATCGTGAGTTACGTACGTTACGAACTCAATTAAGACACAGACGCTCGATCCACATTCATTCTCATTATTCTGGCTCGTTTCTCTCTCTTTCTCTACCCTCCCAACGATTAGGCGAGCGGAAATTCCCCGATCGTGTTATATCAATTTTCTCGCGTTATAAAGATCGTTTGGTTTTTTGTACTTCGTGAAATGAAGGCCTCCGCTCGCCTACATAAGCTTTGTGAATTCACGTTTTAGTGAATATATATATATTCATTTGGAATCGAAATCTGCATAATTGTCGTTTTTGCCGCGAAGGATTGGAATGCATCCCGCCATCGATGGGTGACAGCCTCAAAAGCCCGCGGATCTTTGCGTGGATTGGACGGAGGAAGGAAGTGAATCGCGAGATAAGGGATGTCTCGTTAAAAAAATGACTAATAACGTTCACCACCACATCTACTTTCTACCTAGTGGATGTATTCGCCTCGAATCCTCGTTGCGGCACTCGATAAAAGCGATGTACATATGACGTTCAGAGCATGCAAGTTTGGTGGTGTGCAGCGTATTATAGTAACAGTAGTACATCGATATTACAATAAGTTCACAGCAAACCGATATAGAAAGGTGCTACCACACACAACAAAATTTTCACGCCATTACTTAACTGCGAATGTTGTATTATCGTACCGAATAATTCGGCTGTCACCCTGAAGCCGTTCGTATTTATTTGTTTATCGAAAGAAAAGAAAAAACTGAGAAGTCGCGAGTCGTCCCCAGAGTATTTGCCGTTAAGATCGCGCCATTAATGCCAAAGCTTAACGATACCGTATTGACTGTGCAAAAAAAAAGACGAAGTATACTTTGCTTTTGCCTAATTAAAAACAATTGTTTGCGTAGATAGAATAATAATCTATGAACCTTTAATGTACGGCTTTAAAAGTATTAGCAGGATAATTTACGAACAAATTATCGCAGAAAGTGTTTTCTTAGATATCGGGTAAAATCGATCGCAAACATCCGCGTTGATGACAGAGGCGAAGAGAAAAATTCCGTACACAAAGGGTTCAATTGCTCCGTTTGTGGCCTTTTGAGTGTTTTTATTGTGTGAAGGTCTTATCGTGGCATTAGTGACGCGCGATAACGATAAGCTCTGTCTGTATTCTTTCCATTCTTGATAATCAAGCATCTCACCGTCACGAATCCACATACCTCCCACGTTATCCTTTAAATTACCTTTACGTAGTATACAATATTATTTTATAGTATAATAAACATAATAGTAGTATAATAGTATATACTTGGTACGTGAAATGCGTTTACTTACTGTCGTTTGGCTCGACTTATTTCAACTGTATTTTCATATTCGTGTGTGTGTGTGTTGGCGTGATTTATTTAAGGATGCTTCTCCGCGTTTCCTAGCGAAACGAGAGCTCAACTTGTAACACGTTTTTAAAAATAATTAATAGATAAACAATCAATAATTCGGGATAGTCTAAGCCACATATTCTCAAAGGAGCTCCACCAATTTCAGACGAAAAAGTCAGTTTTATTGATTTTTATCGATAAACACGTTGCAACGGAAAAAGAAAATTCCCCACCCGAATATAAGTCGCGACGAGGTGGACGCGAAACATTGAAAACTTGTTTAAAGGAGACGGACCTCATTGGATATTGGCATAAACCGGACGATCCATTAGTAAATTAATAGCTATTAAAGTTAATATGTTTTGCAAATGAATAGCTATTATCATTATTTTAGGTTAAAGACATATGCTTCACTAGATTCTATCCGGAATTACCGTCAGTGTATTAAGAAGTAATTTTAAAAACGCTGTTTAAAATCTGCCTCTCATTCGACTGGTGCAAAGCGCCGGAGCCACCTTAATTAATTTCGTGTAAAAACACAGAAGCTAGGTCTATAGTTATGTTGCAAACATCTTTGTTTTCCCGTCGCCTTTTTTTCTTCTTTTCGTTTTAAACATGAAAAAACGTACTTTTCGAATAAATACTACACAAGTACGGAAGCCAAGTATTTCAAGTGAAAGTAGCATGAAGAATAATGAATAAAATGAGAAGAGGGGAGAGCGAACGACAAAGCGCGTTCGCGACTCGACGAGATAACGCAATGAATTCAGCCGGAAGTTGGACAAACATCAGCGTCGAGAAGATTTGTGAGTCGTGGAAAGGAATGCGTTTGGAGCGGTTTTGTCGTACGACAACACCGTCAGCGAAGAACATTTTTTTTCACTATAAATATGTGCGGTGAGTGATTCAATAGTCAAATTGAATGAATGAACAATGACGACCAAAGATAATGCGTAATACAGTTATGATAGTAGTAATCGTAAAAAAGAAATAACAAGTAAACAAATAAATAAATAAATAAATAAAATAACTAAATAAGAGGAAACGAAATAAATAACAGTATGAAATAGTAGATAAGTAGGCCATGTCACCGCATGCTATTTGCTAAGGACCAACCTTGTTGCACTTGCGAATAAAACACGGTTTTACGGTAACCAGAGTGTGTGCGGGGGGATGTCGGTTCGACACACACACACAACACTCACCGAGGAGTGACTGGGCGCCCTGCAAACGCACCGTTAAAAAACGTAAAAAAAACGTACAGATGTGATATAGACAGTCCGTGAGACCCCCTGGGCTGACATTCCCTCTTTCTCTCTTTCGCTCTTTTTCCGTTCTTGTCGCTGACGTACACAAACAGTCGCGAAGCCTCTCGTCCCGTTTGAGTCCTTCCAAAAAAACATCGTACCGCGATCTCTTTTTTTGTTGTTCTTCTCCTTTGATTTTCAAATTTCCCCCCCGAAGAATTTACCCAATGCAAATGAAATATTTATAAGCATCGACACGCTCTCAGAAATTCGCATCACTCGCAACACTTTCATTCCTTGTGGAGCCCCCGCTAAACTCGTCACCAAAGCGGCGTTTCGCGCTGCGAAAACCGCAGAGGAGCAATAATTGTCGAGGGGGGGAGGGAGGGATCGTTCTTTACTACCGCACGGAGAAAGCTTTGTAATCGATGTATCCAATAGATTTTTCGCTGCGAATTACACGAAAAATTCATCTGCAGTATGTTTACTGGTTTTCACGAGGGTCTCGACGCTCGACAAAATTGATGTTGAACAGATATTGTACAGTAAGTAGGGAAAACCGCAAAAGGAATTCGCGTAACGAACTTCTCAAACGATAATCTAGGACGCGACGAAAGTTTCCACAATGTTTAACGACACTTCGCACATCGCGGGATTACAGAGCTTTCTCCACGAGCGAAATCGCTTCGCGAATGGCGCAATTTTTCTTGGCATTTGATTGTTGTTTTCGTTTAACAGGCTCGCGAGCGACGATCCTGACAATGTTAAATTATAAAAATGTGCTTCTCTCTTGTTCTGTTCGAAATGCGAAAATTGAGGAGACTTACCTGGTGGCAGGCCCATGGGGGGCGGTCGCATCATGTTACCTCCGTGAATGAGAGCCGGCGCGGCCAGAGTCATCGTCGGCCTCATTAGAGGCGCCATGAGGGCTACGGAACTGACCGGCATTCCCGCGGACGCGGGTACCATCACGGTTTGCGGAGGCCTCTGAAACCTCTGCTGCTGCTGCTGCAGCGCGCTCAGCGCCGCCTGCTGCCTCTGCTGCTGATCCTGGAACGCCGCGGCCGCGTTCGCCGCCGCCTGCTGTTGCTGCTGATGATGATGTTGCTGCTGCTGCTGTTGCTGGTGCTGTTGTTGCGCCTGTTGTTGCTGTTGCGCGTGCTGCTGCTGAGCCTGTTGCTGCTGTTGCTGGTGGTGTTGCTGCTGAAGGGCGGCCGCTTGTTGCGACAACGCTTCCGCGTGCGCGTTGCGGGCCGCCTCTTCGCTCTGTCGACGCTGGTATTTCGGTAATCTCGCACGGATTTCCTCCTACGGGATACGAAAGCATTTGTACACGATGCATACGACAATCCTCTTCAAAAAATTAGTGGGTACAAATCTCGCATTCTTGATATAAGTATTGTTGTGCCATTCGTTCTCTGATTGGCTGTCGGGTTGCCTGCAACTCGTTGCTAATCAACGAACAGTTTCATCGTGTTATTGTGTTTTGACAGTTCGGAGGGCGTGCGAGGTTTCAAGGTTTGTATTTTCAGAGATGAAAAAATTATTTTTTGCGTTTTTCTTGACGAATTTTCTATTTTTTGGGCAAGCAACGGCGCTTTTCGAAACCAACGGGAATTTCCCATCGGATACGGGTTTCAAACTTTACGAAATCGAATATCTTTTTTCGCGAAAAACGCAAAACAATTTTCGGTTTTTAAATTTTGTGAAAAATTCAGAAATCAAGATATCTCGTTCTGCCTTGCGGAATTCTCTTCGTTATAGTTTTCTCTCGAAGAGAGGAAGAAAATCCAGGTTCAATCGACACAAAAAATGTAAACTTGATTTTAGTGAAGTGACAACTGGGTAAACGCACGAAGCGCGCGTATAGGCTAGTAGGGAAAAATAATTGATTGGTTTCGCTTCGGATAACTGGATTGATTTGATCAACGAGCTTCGTCACTGAAAAATTGCCCGCTGATTTGATAAGGGTGAAACGCCGACGCTCCGTGATTCATTGATCCAACTAATTTGGTCGTTTGGAGCCTTTTCAACCATGCAGATTGGCTAGGTCAATTAATTTATTTTTCTCCTTATGCCAAACAAAAAGTTGGTCCACCGATATTGTGATAAGGTTTCAGGTGCGAAATAATTGTATTATCGCCCTACTAACCAGACTGAGATCCTCCGGTGGATGAATGATCTTACTCGCGGCCCCAGTGGTCGCGATAAGATTGACCTTCTGCTCGTTCCCACTATTGGCATTCGCGGCATTCGCGTCGCCGCTACCGCCGTACGCGGGGAATGTGGGTTTCACCGGTCCTATCGAACCACCGGCGATCGAGGTTATTGGTTTGAAGTCCGCGCCGAGAGCGGTCGCGTTCGCCGCGGAGGACGCAGCCGTCGATACCGCCGCGCTCGGGAACAGCGGTCGTGTCGGTGGCATTGAGACCGGCGGTTGCATTCCCGGTGGCATTCCCGGCATCCCTTGCATCATACCGTGGTGCCTAAACGTCGACCTTTGGGAAAAACGAATTACACTTTTTATTTAAACTTTTGATTGAAATTGAGATTTTTAATCTCCCCTGATATTCTCTCACTGGTTTACGTAAACTCGGTTAGACTCGCGCGCCTAATAATTCAAAGACGCTTACGCGCACTTTTATGGTATTTCTGCCCGTCTATCTTTTCTTTTCAACATACCGCCTGCGAATTACATATTCTACCCCAAACGACTGGTTTCCACCTATTCTCATTTCATTTTGAAAAATCATTTTTTTTCGACTTTTTTTTCAAAAGAAATTACAGATCCGACTCCGGACCGAAAATCACCAGAGTCGACCTCACAAAAGTTATCTTTTTTAGAGGCGGTTTATTCTTTATTCTATAATAATTTCCGTAATCGATGTCCTCGGGAGGAAGGTCGATATTTTAATTAAAACAAGACCGAGGTTGATTCCAGAATTTTTCAGCCTAAAAGCCGGATCTATGAATTGTCACATAACAAAGTCGAGAGTCGAGTCACCCCAGGGAGAAATTCGAAAAACAAAATAACATTTTATTCAGCTCACCCTGGCCCCATGTACGGCGGTCCAACGTGACCGAGATGCCCCATCATGGAATGCATGGGTGGCGCGTACTGTCCCATCTGCGGCATCCCCGGATGGCCCTGCATCACGCCGGGCATCATACTCGAGTTCGTCGGCATCGCTCCCGGCGCCGAGCCCAAAAGTCCCTCTGGCTTTTGCTTCTTCTGGGCTGGCTCGTCCTCACCCGAACTCGGAGATCCCGGACGTCCGCCGTTTCTCTGACGCTCGTGCTCCTTCGCGTCGTTCGGCGGTATTCCCTCCATTCCGTATATCTCTATCTCTATGTTGCTTCTGTTTGGCAAGGAATTCGGTACTTTGTCTATCGCTTCCTTGTGCACCTGTGTAACATCGTTTCAAAGATTATTAGTACTCCTTTATTTTTCTCAAAACAAAAACATAAGTTCTGTAGTGAAATTGCTGTGTATTTACCTGCATACAATGTATACTCAGTCCTGGCCCTGTGTAGAGCTTTTTGTGACAAATATGGCATTTGAAATGCTTGGCTTTTTGATGCTGAATCAGAATCTTCTCGTCGTCAAACTCGCGGTTGCAATACCTGTGATTTGTCTGGTCAAGGATTCAACTACACAAATTTTTCTCATCAAATATATCACTGATAATAAAAAAATTGCTAAAATCTTAAAACTCATGAACGACTTTAACCGAATGTGTTCAAAGAAATAAAGCTTCAGCATATGACACGAATGCCTACGATAACGTAATAGAAAAATTAAGCAAAAATAAATCAAATAAAACGCCTCCAATTAGTCAAAACATTATACATATCTATCTAATCGTCCCAAAATTTGAGTTTATTTCACAAAGCGCAAACAACCCCAGAAACTCTGCGTGTATCGAGCATTCAATTGCCTGAGTGTCAATTCTATTTCGTCAGTCTACAAACATAAAAATTTTTGGCACGTACGCGAATTAATTCGCAGCAATTGCGCATCTGTTCGGCACTTATCGTGAGCGTTGTTGTAAACAAAGTGACGTAACGCGAGAATCACGCGTCCCGCGAGCGCGAGCGAGAGTAATAAAAAAAGAAATCGCATCTCGCGGTGGCGCGCGTAGGGCGAGCGACGTGCGATCGGGTTGCGTGTTTCGAGGGTTCTAAAAATAAAATTACGTAAAAAGGGCCCAGCGTGGGAGCCGGACAGGGCGAGTCGGGGCGAAAGTTCGGGCGAGAGAAAAGTTTCTCCGCTCGTTATCGCGAAATACGAAAAGGATACCAGCACCAGGGTTTCGACTGCTTCTTCTTCTTGCGTCCCATCTCGAGTCTCTCTCACTGACGCGGCAACGACAAACGGGCCAACGAAGCTTCGCGCTTCGTTTGACTGAACCTCGACGAGCGGTTTTTGCGGACGAAACCTTGCGTCGCGTATTCACACGTCGTCTACGTACACTCGCTAAGTACACACGTAAAAACCGATAATACAAAATGGCTCGCCAGCCTTTTCCGGAAGAAAGCGGAAGCGACGGCCGTTGCGACGCCCCCTGACGGCGCTTCCGGGAAACAGCTTCGAGCGCCACTTTCAAAAAATGCTCGTATTGGAAAGAACGTAATCGGTTTTTCATCGGCAATAATACGGGGGAAAAGTGCGTCTGTATTTCCATTTTGTTTCTACGTATAATAAAAATATCGGTTTTAGTCAATAATCTATCAATATTATACGTGTTATATACGTGTTACGTATATTTTTGTAAAATGTAAAAGCGAAAGATATGTTCGCTGAACGTGAATTTCAAATTGCATTTCTTTGGAAGTGGTTTACGTTTTTTTTATTATCAATAAAGCAGACGACAAGCGCATCTGTATGTACATTACATCATTTTCTACGAATAATATCGCTGTTACTGAAAAATCCTTCGGCCGAGAAGCATGGAAAACTTGAACTCCGACTTTCCGAATGCGTTGTTCGTCGTATTTTCGGCCTTTTTGTCAACAAAATGGTAGTATTATCATTTTATAACAAGCGTTGGTTACGATAATAATGAATTCTTTACAAAATTTCGGTTGTACAACGAGTCACGTTTAATTCTTCCGAGGGTTTGGTGAATGACGAGCGTTTTCGTCAACTGGAGGTGATTCTTTTATTCAAGGGAACATCGCTCTCGCTTTCGCTCGAGAGATTCGCGGCTTCGTAACTTTCGAGTTCCTGGTCCGACGGATATTCGACTTCTTGTTTTATTTCCAAGGTGTCCTTTAATCTCTTTCTTCCCTGCGCAACATTGAAGATATACGAAATTGAATGAAAATTCGGCAATTTTTTTTAGCAGTAAAAAAGAATCGTTTCTCACTTTTGTCTGCCGTCTTTGCAATCGCCTTTTGACATTTTTCGGCTGCGGATTGAAAGTCCTGACGCTCACTCTTCTTATATCAAAATCTTGATCGACTTTCGTGATTGTCTTGAGCCTCTGCTGCTCCGAAGTCACGTATAGATCATTTGGCTTGTGGTAAGTGTTGTGAACGTCGTAAGCTCGTTTGCTGCAGAAGAGCGCCGAGCACATTGTGCATTTTATCAGATCTTCCGGCACTGCATCTCTTTCCTCCTGTTAAATTGCAAAACATAGTTAAATAACGGTTTAAGTTCAAGCGGATAGGGATTTTCTTTGTATTTAGCGTTGCAATAATGACCTGTGTGTGAACCCTTTCCAAATGCTGTTGCAGATTAAATTTTATAACGTACTCGACGCCACACAAGTGACAATAGTAAACGCTCAATGCGTCGTTCATAGAGTTAACTTTGATTTTGTTGCTCGGCGGTGGCGTGGCTATCGGTTGCAACATTTGTATGACTCTGAAAAGAATACAATTATTTTGAGAACTCGCACAGCAAAAAAAAAGGAAAAAGGATGCATTGTTGTAACTTTCTCGTACCTCTTGTGGGCAGAACTTTGATGGTAGTTAAGTGCTTTCTCGTTGTAAAATACGGCGCTACATTCCTCGCACTTCTTATGCTCTTCGACGTTGGCTTCTTCGGGATTATGCGTACTCATGTGTTTGTCTCTGTGAACCTAATTAAACGGAACATTTTTAATAATTTTCTCCACTATGTCTTCAACGAGAAAAAAATACAAAAAAGATTCACAAAACTATTTACCTTCAACGGAAATTGTTTTCCGCAGTAGCAGCAGTAGAATTTCGGTGAATTCGGATGTACCTTGAATCGGTGTTTAATGACTTCGGTAATAGAGTGATAAACCTTGTCGCAAACGTCGCAGCGACAATCGGCTGTTGTTTTTGGCACAGACTTGGCGACTTTGCCGAATTTATCTATCTCATTGTTTGCGTGCTTCCTGTTGTTAGTCGATGATGCATTATTTAATTGTGAGGAAATACTAAAAAAAAGTTTAAACAAACATTCTGAGACGACTCAGTTTTAGTACCTGAAATGTTCACGTAAGGCTTCCTTGCTATCTAGTTTAGCATCGCACAGCACACATTTGTGCTCCTTCTGTGCCCCCAGCTTTCTTGGTTTTGGTGGTTGCGCACGAAAGGTTGGCCTTATTACAAAAAAAATAACAGAAATGTAATTACAAATTGTATTCTCATTAGCATATTTCTTGGCTTTTCCTTCCATGGATTTTGAACTATGCGCCTTCTTATGTCAATCTACCTTGTATGAGCGGAGTCTCTGTGAAAGTTCAAGGCTTTATCGTTGTAGAACACAAAATCACATTTTTCGCATCTTTTGTACTCGTTCTTCATGTTCTTGTCCCGATCATGAGTGATTATGTGTTTGTCTCTGTGAATCTGAAAATGGAGTAAAAACATCATTGTGTGGTTTTTAAAACAAGTAGCATTATTGGAGGATAAATATTTACCTTTAGTGGAAACTGTTTGCCGCAGTAGCAGCAGTAGTACTTTGCGGAGTCCGGATGAACTCTGAATCTGTGTTTGATTGTTTCAGTAACTGACTCAAAGATGCTGCCGCAGAGATCGCAGATGCATTCGGCGCTGGCTACGATGGCCGCGGAACGGCCCGATTTATCAATCACCCCATTGGCGTGATTTCTGCATAGCAAATGGAGCGATATTAAATGTTCATAACATGTCCAAGTGCAAAACCCAAACATACGAAAAATAAAAAATACCATTTAGCTGATTTTTTGCACTGATCAACCATCTTAGACAATTTTTTGTTAGGTCAGTCAAGACGTACGAGGTTATATTTTATTGTTAATTATTATTATCGTTGGTCGGCGATCGTGAAATCGGAAGACGACGCAAAAATTGGAGTAAACAATCGATCAGCGATTGCGCGAGAGATTCTATGGGTCAAGTACCTGAAGTGATCCTGCAGGGCTTCCTTGCTCTCGAGTACGGCGTCGCAGAGAACGCATTTGTGTTGCTGTTTACCCGACATCTCGGGTGGGCAGTTGATTCGCGTCTCCGACACTCGTTATCCGTGACACGACGTTTTTAATTAGCATTCAATTGATAACAGGTACCCCCGATATCCAGCTCGATTTCGCTACATTCCTGCTCCGTTTCGGCTCCCGAACGATCGCGGCTCGGCAATTCACTTGTCGGGTGCGCAAATAGTTGCGGAAGTTGGGTGAAATTGTGCGAAATGATTTGGCGTCGCGGGGCGATACAAAGGGGCTCGGAAGTCGGAGTAAATATGTCCTACGAGACTCACGACGTGAACGTTAAAATCAACTTTCGGCCATCTTGCCACGACGACCGCGCCATCTGCTGGTGGAATTTCGTCGGGGCGGAATTTCCACGGCAATTATCGTGAGTGTGCGTTGTTCGTAGTTCGTTTCATTGTTATTATTTGCAGCCAGCTGACAGCGCTAACTGTAATTCATTCGGTACTCTGGTACCATCGTAAAATCTTCAGCGCGACGTAGCGTACTTTATTTTTCTTCTCGTCTTTCGTTTGCCTTGGCATTCTCTGGATGCGCATATTTCTAGCTTACTTTTATCGATCTTTTATTCTGCACCGCAAGCAAAAAGAGTGGTAACAAAACTTTGATCATATCACGTTTACCGTTTCGGAGCTGATGGGATCGGAGTTTCGCCGATCAAGTCCTACTCGTTTCTGCAGCTGGCATGGTGGAATCGCGCGAGACAAATGGAATTCATAATAATCTGAGAACACAGATAACATTCGGATTACACGTGAATATATTTCCTTCATCCCGATCGTTTCTCCTAAAAAAATACATGAGGCTTTGAATAATACCATGTTCTTCTATATAGTGTAAAAAACATCTGAGCTTTTCATCAATACCATTAAAGTTTCGCAATAAATTTAACATTCGTAATATGGATAAATTTCCCTTCTATTTTGTTATCTCCTTTTGTTTCTCGTAATCTAATTGTCTCGTTCGCGCGTCTGCAACTTAGGCTAATGGAAGAACTATACTTGGAATCTCGCAGGCGATTCCATTTGGTCGAGAGTCAAGACCGTAGAGAAATAAATAATACGGCTGTTTGTTCGTTCTTCGATGTAGGTTTTTCATGCGGCACGTAAAATCTATCAGTTCCTTTCTATGTCCGGACTTGAATCGGTTATTGCCATTGGGTGCAACACTCGACACTCGCATCGCACGCGATTTCCGGATAATACAATAATAACAATAATAATAATATTTGTATATGTAATATAGTATAGTGAAGGTAATAGTATGTCGATTAAAGCTCGATTTTAATTCAGTGTATGATTTTCCTTAATTAACGTAATTCTTGATAAAGGGCGCAGGGCGACTGAACGACGTCCGTGACCCCTTGAGCTGCGAGCTCCGTGAGCGTTCGTTCGAGGTAACTTTTGTCGGGGTATCCGTGACCGGAAGTCGACGGTCCCAGCTCGGTTTTGTGGTGAATCTCGTTCCAAGTGACGACGTCCTCGAGGCCCGTCGTAACCGAACGTCCCACCGTGAATATCAGTCGACGCTCGAAAGCAATTTGCAACAGTCTCAGCACTCTGCGGCCAAGGTCGTTGTCCGGTAGGTAACAGACTCGTGGAAATCCAACCGCGTAGTACGTCTGACCGGGATTGGGATGCTCGGCTCCCTGAATGCCCGACGGAATGCTGATAAATACATAAGAACAGAAAAAAACGTAATTAGTAAACATCGCGACCTCACGATACTGTTTGCAGGAACATATTTTTAATGAGTCTTGAATTAAAAGAGTCGGTGACTTATTTGGGATATCTTATATACATTTTGAAAAGTTGTTTGTCTGTTTGTCTGTTTGTTTGTCCCAGCCCCCTTAAAGTCTGCTCTAAATAATAAAGCTTTGCCCTCCTTAATTCAAGTCTGTCCCAAAATTATATATTTTATTCATGTGAAGCAGCCCATACGCGCGCTTCGCGCGCTTACCCAATTGTCACATCACTGAAATCGAGGTTACTTTTTTGGGTCGATCGAACTTGGATTTTCTTCCTTTGTTCGACAGAAAACTCTATAACGAAGAGCATTCCCCAAGGCGGAACGCGTTATCTTCATTTGGAATTCACAGACTTTGAAAGCCGGAAGTTCATTTGCGTTTTTCGCAAACAAAAAAAAAAAATTCTCGATTTCGTAAAGTTTGAACGTTAATTTAACGTTAATTTCTTTAACGATGTAATTTTGATTCGAGCGTGTAGAGAGCGCGCGAAGCGCGAGAGCCACTATAACATGCTACTTATACATATTTTCAGAGCGTATACTGAACAGAATGCCGGCGGCATTAAATTTCGCTGACGACTCACTCGTAAGTAATCTGTATCGTGTTGGTATGCGGGAAGCCCGGCAGCGCCCTCGGTATCCGCGTCCAATTCATAGTTCCCGGTGGCTGATTGCCACGCTTCTCCCCGTATATTAAACGACAGACCGGGCACTGTATGTACATCGGTTGTTGCTGGGAGCTGAGCATCGCGTTCAGACAAGCGAGATGCAATCTGTGCCGGCAGCGGGTCAACTCGACGGTCAGTGGTTCCGGCGTGCCGAGGCAAACGGGACAGGAATCCGTACCGTCGCTCTCCACGACTTTAACGTATTGCGATATAACGTCCGACGCAACATCGACGCCTGAAAAACCCATGATACATCAAATTCCCGAGCTTCATTGGGCTGGAGGACAAATTAGATTTATCGAATTCATTTCATTCTTCGCTAGATTTAGCATTTCTTTATAGATCACAATTTATTCGACTTCTCTTTAGATATGAAAATGTAACAATTGCAGCCTCAAGCTTGCGAAACATGAATAGAAATTTGAGCTTTGGGCTGCGAGCTATGGAAGCTTCTGATTGCTAATTCAACTAAAGAAGGCATCATTTAGCTATTTTATTCTTTACCATCACATCCAGCAGTTATGCGATGAACGCTTTTTTGTTTCCGAGGTCTTAATACCGAGAAAAAACTTATAATTCTTTTTCGTTTCCCCACGGAATTCGCATGCGTCTTTTCTCAAATTAACTTTAGCCGTTTAAACAAGACACATGTCCTAAATTAAAGGGCCGTTACGAATGAAACGGTACTCACCGACAACGGAATCTTTGAAAGCTTCGTCACTGCCCACACTGCTGTCCAACAAATCGACCGGATTCTCGTGACTGAGGTACGTGGAAACGGTGTCGACACTCGGCCGCCGACCACTTTTTGTACTGCTGGAATCCGCGTCGAGAACCGTATCCCAGTTCGTCTTGCGCTTCTGCCCCGCCTCAACGACCGCGACTGTGCTGTTATTATTATTGTTGTTGTTGTTGTTGTTATTCGTATTGTTGTTATTGTTTCCAATGCTCGTGTGTTTTCCACCAAATATGTTGTTCAGTATAACGCGAGCTATATTCGATGGACCATTTTCGCTGCCGCTCTGCTTGCTCTGCTGCAATTCGAGACAAAATCTTCGTTAGGCTATTAATCAATCTTAATTAATTAATTAAAATGATCGCAAGAAAAGTTGTTTAATTATTTTCGGCCCGGGACAAAAAACGTTGGTCAACCTTTTTGCTGTTGCCGCTTCCTTTCTTCCCGTTTCCGCCTGTGGTTTTCTTGTGCGCCTGCTTGCCACTCGGATTCGTGAACATTGGCGGCATATAATTGTACGTCTTAGGATAATTGTGGTATCTTCCAGCTGTGGATGGTAGTTCCTCCAGAGCAACTTTGACTAGAGGATATGGGGCCTGTTGGACCCGACGTATCGGTCTTACGTAGCCCGTGCAACAACGCACTTGCGTTAAATTGCAGAAGTTTATTATGTAAGGAAATCCCAAATGCGTTTTCGACACATCGATGGTTTTGTCGCCCTGCCGAAAATAATTCATCGTTTATTCATCAAACGCCGGCAATTTCGATGTGCCTACATTTTTGTCAGTTTGAGGAACGTGAATTAAAGGAATAAGTGTTACAATGAATGTCAGTCTCATTTTTTTGCGCGGCTCCGGTGGGCGCGTGAAATACGTCAGAGGAAAGCCAAGTGCCGGCGCACTTTAGCTGAGTGGGTGGGGGTCGAACGACAAGTTTGTGCCAGTCTGTGCAAGTCTGAGCGCGTCACGTTGCGCAACAGTGTGACGATATATTCGTTCGGACGACCGAATATTCGGATATTTGACGATCCGCGTTCATTGACAATCCACGTTCTAATCGATATCATTATTAATACGATATCGTGTATTACATTGAATAATACGATAATGTATTATTTGTTTTTGTACTGCTTTGCAAAAATTTCGTAATTTTTTTGGAAGGAGAAATCTATGTAATTCAGATTGATAAAATCATTTAAATAATTATTATTCAATGCCAACCATTGCCCAGGCTTCTTCAATGAGGCACTGCACTTCCATGTCGTAAGTGTGCCAGTCGTCTGTGTCTCCTGCCCATTCCCATTTGGCACCTTTGCCCGCAGGTGACCCTGGCAAGTAGAACTTCCTTCGAACTCCGTGTATTTCCTCCCCATCGTCGCTGCACTGAGTCTTGGTCTTTAGATTGATGTAGTACCTGTCCAGCGAGACACTGTTACATTCTTCATTCATAAATTATCAAGAAAATTAAGGTTTGTTCATTATTGTAAATATAAAAAAAATAGGCTTTCACGATTTTGCTACAAATAAATAAAGAAACAAGTGACATATGTACAAGTACTGGATGTAAAGTCGGATACAGACAAGTATTGATGGTCAGATAAATAATTTCCCCTACAATTTATGCTGAAACTCTATAAATGCAAATTTCGTAAATTTCTCCATTTCCATTCTGCCCTACTTGATAATTGAAATTCATATTTTCATATTTTCTGCATGCAAAAAATGCATCTATTCTGAATGAAACAGTTAGATATTAAATAAGGTGTTGCACAATGGAGTCATACATGAAGTTATCTTTTGCGAAATGCTCTAACCTGTAAAACAAATAAACAATTGGCGTATCGAATGCATGATAAAACATATCTGAGGCGATATAAAGTAAAATGCAAATTCGTCAATTTCTCAATTTCTACTCTGACCCACTTGATAATCGAAAGTTTCATATTTTCTCCAAGAAAAAGTGCCCTCCCACTGTAAAACATGAATCAGCATTGTTTATCGCAAAATCGCATCGCGTTCGTCTTATCGGGGAAATTTTCTCGCTCGTGTCCATTTAAACGGAAACACGCAAGATGGAAGTGATAAGAGCACGGAAAACAAATCGAGACGCGAAACACCTGTTCGAGGGATCACAAGCAAATGTATCATACACACAAACATACATGCATACACATACACACGTGTAGAGAGAAGCCGCACAGTACCTGTCCAAATTGGGATCGGCGTCGTTGAGGAAAACACGAGTCAATTTTTTGCAATGCGCTCTCTCGAGATGCTGCGACACGGCGGGACTGTAGGGCCTCCATCTGCCCTGACGATTTTCCCACTCCCACACGACGACAGCGTGACCGTGCTCTTGTCCTTGGGCGCTCATAATTTACACCGCCTTCGCCTCGTATGTATATCTTCGCTTCTCTGCGTTGGAATTTCACACACACGAACCGCACACCAAGGAGCACCAAGAGCGTGGGAACATTTTCGATGATCCCACGGGGTGGGAGAGGCAGAACGAGAGCGAGAGAGAAAACGCGAAGCCGTAGCCGCAGCGAAACAGGCAGAGAGAGAGAGAGAGAGAAAGAGAGAGAGGAGGGGAAGAGTGGCGAGGGAGAGAGAGAGAGAGACAGAGTCTAAGCTGCACCAGCAACACGGCCTAATTTTTCACGCCCTCACCGAGTTGGCTCTCTCCAGAGATGCCTCTCGTCGCAAACACACCACTAAATTATTCCCACTGCCGCCACTTATCATTATTCGCACTTTTCCGCACTTTTATCGCGATACCCTCGCGCCTGGTGAGTTCGGTTATATACACGGTTTTGTTTGCAAACGGAAACGCGGCTGATGTACAAAAGGGAAAAAAAGAATGGAGTGGGGGAGGGTTGAGAGGAGCGTCAAGTGCGACACAC
The DNA here is from genome assembly GCA_963932165.1 of Pimpla rufipes. Taxonomy (NCBI): domain Eukaryota; kingdom Metazoa; phylum Arthropoda; class Insecta; order Hymenoptera; family Ichneumonidae; genus Pimpla; species Pimpla rufipes. The sequence continues at coordinate 17,586,697 of OZ010632.1, read as the reverse complement.
CGCTTCCCACGAACGTCGTGGCGCGACTGTCACGAGAGCAGCGCGCGCACTGATATATCTTGCGCGAGCGCAGCAACCGCGACGACCGAGCGCGCAGCGTGTTTCGTTCGAAAGATATTTTCCAGTTTGCGGCGTTGCGGAATGAAAACCTTCGTGGTTTCACTTGATAAATATTTATATTATAATTGACTCAGTGGTTATTATTTCGCGACAATTGCATGCAGCTTCTGTGAAAGGATGGTCAGTTCTCTTGAACAATTGCTGAGATATTTATTTTTCATGAAAATTTCATTTTGATGATTTGCACGGAAAAAGGGTGGAAAGTTTGACGGCGAGAGTAAAAAATCTTCCCGATCTGGCGCTAATTACCGCAGGATTTCTACATTTATTAATTCAACGGGAGACTCGCCGAGTAGCGGCGATTTAGCTTTTAAAAATAGCGGGTAAGGCAAAATGACCGATCTGGACCATGCGGTAAAATGTCCGGTCACGTTGTCATATGTCGGCACCTCGGCCGACCTCGAGATATATTTCGAGGTTGCGTTTGCCGTGCGCACGGCGAGAACGTGAATATCGCAAGCGTAACGCATCTTCACGAAGAGAGGCTGTTTTTTAAAAGAGAAAAAAGCTGTCGAGGTTTTTGGGCAACTTGTCGCACGTAATTATGTCGATTACCGTGCTCTGGTACATTCACGATAACAAGATTTTTTGACAAGACCGTCGCGCTATTGTGGGATCGTTGTCTCGTTATTCGAAGCCGAGCGGCACGAGATTGTTGCTCAAAGTATGACTCTAGTCTTCGGTTTGTAAAGAGCAAACTTTGCAAATCTTTTTGGGGATCGCCGTCTGATGTTTGGTCGCTGCAGCCAGAGCTGCGGAAGGATCGCTGAGGCACCTTGAGCTATGGACAGATGAGAGACGATCTGTTGTTTTGAAGGCCTCCAAGACTGTTGTTAATTGTCAGTGAAGAATGGATGTCGAGAGAATAGCAATGTTTGCCGGAGTTGGATTCGCTCTGGGAATCGGAGCGTTTGTTCTTTGGGGTCCTTCCCCGAACCCTCGACGAAGAGGTACAAAGAAATTTCATTTGGTTTTGCAATGGCAAAGCTATTGCAGGTTCTTTTGCTTTTTTTACACTTGTTGTCACAATTTGTGCATCAGTCTCTATGATTGTATAGGTTTTTACACATTCTTTTTAGCAATTAATAATAATCTGTTTATTGATCAATTTAATTCTTTTACAAAATAATATAAAACAACCTCATGACTAGTTGAATATGAAAGAAAACCTTTTTAAGAGCATACTTGAGAAAGAGCTGAAAAGACAAGAAATACAATTTGTGAATAATAAAATATAATCCACAAAAGTTAAATATAACATAAAGTAATAATGTAAATGATATCAATGACATTATTCAATAATTTATTTAATTAAATTTATAAGCAATTTTGGTTGCCTATTACACTACAGAGTAATCTACTAACTGTAAAAATTGAGGCAGTAAATTAAAAGAAATAATTCTCTTGATTGCCAGAATAACATAAGCTGTTTAATTGCAGGTCAGATCGCAGGCATAACAAATCTGGGCCACACATGTTTTATGAATTCGTTGCTGCAGTCCCTGGCAGCAATTCCCATGTTTACAAATTGGCTGGCCAAGCAGCGCGACAAGAGCACGTCGACGAGTTTCACGAGCAATCTCGCGTCGGTTCTCGACAGTACGGAATTTAAATAAAAACTTGAAAATCCGTTGAAAGCTACCAGTGAATCGTACTACGGGTTGTACTCGCTCTTTCAGAGATCAACGGATTCGATGACGATCTGTACGGCGATATCGCGCCGATAGAGGTGATAACTTCGCTGGGACCGCTCTGGCGGTTCGGGCCGGGACATCAGGACGCTCACGAACTTTTTCACGTTCTTCTCAGCGCTCTTCAGTCTGAATCTCAGCCAGCGACGTGCAGAGTACGAACAAACCTTACTCGACACAAAATCGCCCCACATTTTGAGGCGCATTGAAACGATAAAAAATAAAATATTTTATTTTATTTTTATGCATTATTTTGAGAAAAAATGTGACTCCATTTTTGGAGAAAACGTAATTTTATATCTTTTATATTTTTTAATTTTTCATTACTTCCATAAATTCCAATAACAATCTGCAGAATTATCATTGTAAGGAATTCGTTATCTTTCACTAGTTCGTTATTCGTTAATTGCAGAAAGGCTGCCTCTCGGACGCTTTGCCAGTGGGTCTAGAGAGCCCCACGGATCTCAAAGCCTCGGGCGATTGTCTGGGCCTCCGCAGCGTTTCCTGCAACGACATAGCACAGGCGCAAAAAAGCGCCGAGGCCGCAAAAGCGATGGAGAAGAAAAATGACCCCATGATCGCGTCAACGAGATCCATCGCGAACGGTCTCGGAGCCAATAAACCTGGCGTTATTATAGCGAGATCGGCGGAAATAATAGCGAACGTTGGAGACAAGGACGGATCTAAGGGTTCGTTCAGGCCTTGGAGCTCGCTCTGCACGATTCCGCAATCCAGCATCTCTGTAATCGCAAACGAGGTTCATCCTTTCTCGGGGCTGCTCACGAGCCAACTGCAGTGCACGAGTTGCAAGTTGAAAGTGAGTGTTACATTTATGAATTCCTAAATTATTATCTTCAAATCTTTTTAACTCATAAAAGATACTCATCAATTTTTCAACATTTGAGTTTAATTTTGAAAATACGTGTAGAAACGAATGCACAAGGTAATCCCTCTTTTAAAAAGTTCATGAGTAACGGAAAGCATTGTTAGCAAACTATTAGAGGATAGGCGGGGCAGCACCCGTAACCTTTTAAAGATTTATAAGAGTGCAGCAGCGCAAAATTGATTAACCTATTATAGGTGATATTTTCAAATAAACATTTCCGAGGTCGATTTTGGCGATTTTCGGTCCGGAGCCGGATCTACGATTTCTGACAGAAAAATCGTCGCCAAAAAATATTTTTTTCAAAACCGATTAAAAAAGGTTAATAACCAGTGTTTTTAGGGGTAGCATATGCGACTTGAGAACAATGGTATAGGTTACAAGTCGATATTTTCAAAAGAAAAGAAATTGGGGTCGATTTTGGCGATTTTCGGTGCGGGGCCGGTTCTACGATTTCTGACAGAAAAAAAAAAAAATTTCGTCGCCAGAAAAATATTTTTTTCAAAACCGATTAAAAAAGGTTAATAACCAGTGTTTTTAGGGGTAGCATATGCGACTTGAGAACAATGGTATAGGTTACAAGTCGATATTTTCAAAAGAAAAGAAATTGGGGTCGATTTTGGCGATTTTCGGTGCGGGGCCGGTTCTACGATTTCTGACAGAAAAAAAAAAAAATTTCGTCGCCAGAAAAATATTTTTTTCAAAACCGATTAAAAAAGGTTAATAACCAGTGTTTTTAGGGGTAGCATATGCGACTTGAGAACAATGGTATAGGTTACAAGTCGATATTTTCAAAAGAAAAAAAATTGGGGTCGATTTTGGCGATTTTCGGTGCGGGGCCGGTTCTACGATTTCTGACAGAAAAAAAAAAAAATTTCGTCGCCAGAAAAATATTTTTTTCAAAACCGATTAAAAAAGGTTATAACCAGTGTTTTTAGGGGTAGCATATGCGACTTGAGAACAATGGTATAGGTTACAAGTCGATATTTTCAAAAGAAAAGAAATTGGGGTCGATTTTGGCGATTTTCGGTGCGGGGCCGGTTCTACGATTTCTGACAGAAAAAAAAAAAAATTTCGTCGCCAGAAAAATATTTTTTTCAAAACCGATTAAAAAAGGTTAATAACCAGTGTTTTTAGGGGTAGCATATGCGACTTGAGAACAATGGTATAGGTTACAAGTCGATATTTTCAAAAGAAAAAAAATTGGGGTCGATTTTGGTAATTTTCGGCCCGGGGCCGATTCTACGATTTCTGACAGAAAAAAAAAAATTCTGTCGCCAATTTTTTTTTTTTTTTTTCAAAATCAATTAAAAAAGGTTAATAACCAGTGTTTTTAGGGGTAGCATATGCGACTTGAGAACAATGGTATAGGTTACAAGTCGATATTTTCAAAAGAAAAGAAATTGGGGTCGATATTGGTGATTTTCGGCTCGGGGCCGGTTCTACGATTTCTGACAGAAAAAAAAAAAATTTCGTCGCCAAAAAATATTTTTTTCAAAACCGATTAAAAAAGGTTAATAACCAGTGTTTTTAGGGGTAGCATATGCGACTTGAGAACAATGGTATAGGTTACAAATCGATATTTTCAAAAGAAAAAAAATTGGGGTCGATTTTTGCGATTTTCGGTCCGGAGCCGGATCTACGATTTCTGACAGAAAAATCGTCGCCAAAAAATATTTTTTTCAAAACCGATTAAAAAAGGTTAATAACCAGTGTTTTTAGGGGTAGCATATGCGACTTGAGAACAATGGTATAGGTTACAAGTCGATATTTTCAAAAGAAAAAAAATTGGGGTCGATTTTGGCGATTTTCGGTGCGGGGCCGGTTCTACGATTTCTGACAGAAAAAAAAAAAAAATTTCGTCGCCAGAAAAATATTTTTTTCAAAACCGATTAAAAAAGGTTAATAACCAGTGTTTTTAGGGGTAGCATATGCGACTTGAGAACAATGGTATAGGTTACAAGTCGATATTTTCAAAAGAAAAGAAATTGGGGTCGATTTTGGCGATTTTCGGTGCGGGGCCGGTTCTACGATTTCTGACAGAAAAAAAAAAAATTTCGTCGCCAGAAAAATATTTTTTTCAAAACCGATTAAAAAAGGTTAATAACCAGTGTTTTTAGGGGTAGCATATGCGACTTGAGAACAATGGTATAGGTTACAAATCGATATTTTCAAAAGAAAAAAAATTGAGGTCGATTTTTGCGATTTTCGGTCCGGAGCCGGATCTACGATTTCTGACAGAAAAATCGTCGCCAAAAAATATTTTTTTCAAAACCGATTAAAAAAGGTTAATAGCCAGTGTTTTTAGGGGTAGCATATGCGACTTGAGAACAATGGTATAGGTTACAAGTCGATATTTTCAAAAGAAAAAAAATTGGGGTCGATTTTGGCGATTTTCGGTGCGGGGCCGGTTCTACGATTTCTGACAGAAAAAAAAAAAAATTTCGTCGCCAAAAAATATTTTTTTCAAAACCGATTAAAAAAGGTTAATAGCCAGTGTTTTTAGGGGTAGCATATGCGACTTGAGAACAATGGTATAGGTTACAAGTCGATATTTTCAAAAGAAAAAAAATTGGGGTCGATTTTGGCGATTTTCGGTGCGGGGCCGGTTCTACGATTTCTGACAGAAAAAAAAAAAAATTTCGTCGCCAGAAAAATATTTTTTTCAAAACCGATTAAAAAAGGTTATAACCAGTGTTTTTAGGGGTAGCATATGCGACTTGAGAACAATGGTATAGGTTACAAGTCGATATTTTCAAAAGAAAAGAAATTGGGGTCGATTTTGGCGATTTTCGGTGCGGGGCCGGTTCTACGATTTCTGACAGAAAAAAAAAAAAATTTCGTCGCCAGAAAAATATTTTTTTCAAAACCGATTAAAAAAGGTTAATAACCAGTGTTTTTAGGGGTAGCATATGCGACTTGAGAACAATGGTATAGGTTACAAGTCGATATTTTCAAAAGAAAAAAAATTGGGGTCGATTTTGGTAATTTTCGGCCCGGGGCCGATTCTACGATTTCTGACAGAAAAAAAAAAATTCTGTCGCCAAATTTTTTTTTTTTTTTTTCAAAATCGATTAAAAAAGGTTAATAACCAGTGTTTTTAGGGGTAGCATATGCGACTTGAGAACAATGGTATAGGTTACAAGTCGATATTTTCAAAAGAAAAGAAATTGGGGTCGATTTTGGCGATTTTCGGTGCGGGGCCGGTTCTACGATTTCTGACAGAAAAAAAAAAAATTTCGTCGCCAGAAAAATATTTTTTTCAAAACCGATTAAAAAAGGTTAATAACCAGTGTTTTTAGGGGTAGCATATGCGACTTGAGAACAATGGTATAGGTTACAAATCGATATTTTCAAAAGAAAAAAAATTGAGGTCGATTTTTGCGATTTTCGGTCCGGAGCCGGATCTACGATTTCTGACAGAAAAATCGTCGCCAAAAAATATTTTTTTCAAAACCGATTAAAAAAGGTTAATAGCCAGTGTTTTTAGGGGTAGCATATGCGACTTGAGAACAATGGTATAGGTTACAAGTCGATATTTTCAAAAGAAAAAAAATTGGGGTCGATTTTGGCGATTTTCGGTGCGGGGCCGGTTCTACGATTTCTGACAGAAAAAAAAAAAAAATTTCGTCGCCAGAAAAATATTTTTTTCAAAACCGATTAAAAAAGGTTAATAACCAGTGTTTTTAGGGGTAGCATATGCGACTTGAGAACAATGGTATAGGTTACAAGTCGATATTTTCAAAAGAAAAGAAATTGGGGTCGATTTTGGCGATTTTCGGTGCGGGGCCGGTTCTACGATTTCTGACAGAAAAAAAAAAAAATTTCGTCGCCAGAAAAATATTTTTTTCAAAACCGATTAAAAAAGGTTAATAACCAGTGTTTTTAGGGGTAGCATATGCGACTTGAGAACAATGGTATAGGTTACAAGTCGATATTTTCAAAAGAAAAAAAATTGGGGTCGATTTTGGCGATTTTCGGTGCGGGGCCGGTTCTACGATTTCTGACAGAAAAAAAAAAAAATTTCGTCGCCAGAAAAATATTTTTTTCAAAACCGATTAAAAAAGGTTATAACCAGTGTTTTTAGGGGTAGCATATGCGACTTGAGAACAATGGTATAGGTTACAAGTCGATATTTTCAAAAGAAAAGAAATTGGGGTCGATTTTGGCGATTTTCGGTGCGGGGCCGGTTCTACGATTTCTGACAGAAAAAAAAAAAAATTTCGTCGCCAGAAAAATATTTTTTTCAAAACCGATTAAAAAAGGTTAATAACCAGTGTTTTTAGGGGTAGCATATGCGACTTGAGAACAATGGTATAGGTTACAAGTCGATATTTTCAAAAGAAAAAAAATTGGGGTCGATTTTGGTAATTTTCGGCCCGGGGCCGATTCTACGATTTCTGACAGAAAAAAAAAAATTCTGTCGCCAATTTTTTTTTTTTTTTTTCAAAATCAATTAAAAAAGGTTAATAACCAGTGTTTTTAGGGGTAGCATATGCGACTTGAGAACAATGGTATAGGTTACAAGTCGATATTTTCAAAAGAAAAGAAATTGGGGTCGATATTGGTGATTTTCGGCTCGGGGCCGGTTCTACGATTTCTGACAGAAAAAAAAAAAATTTCGTCGCCAAAAAATATTTTTTTCAAAACCGATTAAAAAAGGTTAATAACCAGTGTTTTTAGGGGTAGCATATGCGACTTGAGAACAATGGTATAGGTTACAAATCGATATTTTCAAAAGAAAAAAAATTGGGGTCGATTTTTGCGATTTTCGGTCCGGAGCCGGATCTACGATTTCTGACAGAAAAATCGTCGCCAAAAAATATTTTTTTCAAAACCGATTAAAAAAGGTTAATAACCAGTGTTTTTAGGGGTAGCATATGCGACTTGAGAACAATGGTATAGGTTACAAGTCGATATTTTCAAAAGAAAAAAAATTGGGGTCGATTTTGGCGATTTTCGGTGCGGGGCCGGTTCTACGATTTCTGACAGAAAAAAAAAAAAAATTTCGTCGCCAGAAAAATATTTTTTTCAAAACCGATTAAAAAAGGTTAATAACCAGTGTTTTTAGGGGTAGCATATGCGACTTGAGAACAATGGTATAGGTTACAAGTCGATATTTTCAAAAGAAAAGAAATTGGGGTCGATTTTGGCGATTTTCGGTGCGGGGCCGGTTCTACGATTTCTGACAGAAAAAAAAAAAATTTCGTCGCCAGAAAAATATTTTTTTCAAAACCGATTAAAAAAGGTTAATAACCAGTGTTTTTAGGGGTAGCATATGCGACTTGAGAACAATGGTATAGGTTACAAATCGATATTTTCAAAAGAAAAAAAATTGAGGTCGATTTTTGCGATTTTCGGTCCGGAGCCGGATCTACGATTTCTGACAGAAAAATCGTCGCCAAAAAATATTTTTTTCAAAACCGATTAAAAAAGGTTAATAGCCAGTGTTTTTAGGGGTAGCATATGCGACTTGAGAACAATGGTATAGGTTACAAGTCGATATTTTCAAAAGAAAAAAAATTGGGGTCGATTTTGGCGATTTTCGGTGCGGGGCCGGTTCTACGATTTCTGACAGAAAAAAAAAAAAATTTCGTCGCCAAAAAATATTTTTTTCAAAACCGATTAAAAAAGGTTAATAGCCAGTGTTTTTAGGGGTAGCATATGCGACTTGAGAACAATGGTATAGGTTACAAGTCGATATTTTCAAAAGAAAAAAAATTGGGGTCGATTTTGGCGATTTTCGGTGCGGGGCCGGTTCTACGATTTCTGACAGAAAAAAAAAAAAATTTCGTCGCCAGAAAAATATTTTTTTCAAAACCGATTAAAAAAGGTTATAACCAGTGTTTTTAGGGGTAGCATATGCGACTTGAGAACAATGGTATAGGTTACAAGTCGATATTTTCAAAAGAAAAGAAATTGGGGTCGATTTTGGCGATTTTCGGTGCGGGGCCGGTTCTACGATTTCTGACAGAAAAAAAAAAAAATTTCGTCGCCAGAAAAATATTTTTTTCAAAACCGATTAAAAAAGGTTAATAACCAGTGTTTTTAGGGGTAGCATATGCGACTTGAGAACAATGGTATAGGTTACAAGTCGATATTTTCAAAAGAAAAAAAATTGGGGTCGATTTTGGTAATTTTCGGCCCGGGGCCGATTCTACGATTTCTGACAGAAAAAAAAAAATTCTGTCGCCAAATTTTTTTTTTTTTTTTTCAAAATCGATTAAAAAAGGTTAATAACCAGTGTTTTTAGGGGTAGCATATGCGACTTGAGAACAATGGTATAGGTTACAAGTCGATATTTTCAAAAGAAAAGAAATTGGGGTCGATTTTGGCGATTTTCGGTGCGGGGCCGGTTCTACGATTTCTGACAGAAAAAAAAAAAATTTCGTCGCCAGAAAAATATTTTTTTCAAAACCGATTAAAAAAGGTTAATAACCAGTGTTTTTAGGGGTAGCATATGCGACTTGAGAACAATGGTATAGGTTACAAATCGATATTTTCAAAAGAAAAAAAATTGAGGTCGATTTTTGCGATTTTCGGTCCGGAGCCGGATCTACGATTTCTGACAGAAAAATCGTCGCCAAAAAATATTTTTTTCAAAACCGATTAAAAAAGGTTAATAGCCAGTGTTTTTAGGGGTAGCATATGCGACTTGAGAACAATGGTATAGGTTACAAGTCGATATTTTCAAAAGAAAAAAAATTGGGGTCGATTTTGGCGATTTTCGGTGCGGGGCCGGTTCTACGATTTCTGACAGAAAAAAAAAAAAAATTTCGTCGCCAGAAAAATATTTTTTTCAAAACCGATTAAAAAAGGTTAATAACCAGTGTTTTTAGGGGTAGCATATGCGACTTGAGAACAATGGTATAGGTTACAAGTCGATATTTTCAAAAGAAAAGAAATTGGGGTCGATTTTGGCGATTTTCGGTGCGGGGCCGGTTCTACGATTTCTGACAGAAAAAAAAAAAAAATTTCGTCGCCAGAAAAATATTTTTTTCAAAACCGATTAAAAAAGGTTAATAACCAGTGTTTTTAGGGGTAGCATATGCGACTTGAGAACAATGGTATAGGTTACAAGTCGATATTTTCAAAAGAAAAGAAATTGGGGTCGATTTTGGCGATTTTCGGTGCGGGGCCGGTTCTACGATTTCTGACAGAAAAAAAAAAAATTTCGTCGCCAGAAAAATATTTTTTTCAAAACCGATTAAAAAAGGTTAATAACCAGTGTTTTTAGGGGTAGCATATGCGACTTGAGAACAATGGTATAGGTTACAAATCGATATTTTCAAAAGAAAAAAAATTGAGGTCGATTTTTGCGATTTTCGGTCCGGAGCCGGATCTATGATTTCTGACAGAAAAATCGTCGCCAAAAAATATTTTTTTCAAAACCGATTAAAAAAGGTTAATAGCCAGTGTTTTTAGGGGTAGCATATGCGACTTGAGAACAATGGTATAGGTTACAAGTCGATATTTTCAAAAGAAAAAAAATTGGGGTCGATTTTGGCGATTTTCGGTGCGGGGCCGGTTCTACGATTTCTGACAGAAAAAAAAAAAAATTTCGTCGCCAAAAAATATTTTTTTCAAAACCGATTAAAAAAGGTTAATAGCCAGTGTTTTTAGGGGTAGCATATGCGACTTGAGAACAATGGTATAGGTTACAAGTCGATATTTTCAAAAGAAAAAAAATTGGGGTCGATTTTGGCGATTTTCGGTGCGGGGCCGGTTCTACGATTTCTGACAGAAAAAAAAAAAAATTTCGTCGCCAGAAAAATATTTTTTTCAAAACCGATTAAAAAAGGTTATAACCAGTGTTTTTAGGGGTAGCATATGCGACTTGAGAACAATGGTATAGGTTACAAGTCGATATTTTCAAAAGAAAAGAAATTGGGGTCGATTTTGGCGATTTTCGGTGCGGGGCCGGTTCTACGATTTCTGACAGAAAAAAAAAAAAATTTCGTCGCCAGAAAAATATTTTTTTCAAAACCGATTAAAAAAGGTTAATAACCAGTGTTTTTAGGGGTAGCATATGCGACTTGAGAACAATGGTATAGGTTACAAGTCGATATTTTCAAAAGAAAAGAAATTGGGGTCGATTTTGGCGATTTTCGGTGCGGGGCCGGTTCTACGATTTCTGACAGAAAAAAAAAAAAATTTCGTCGCCAGAAAAATATTTTTTTCAAAACCGATTAAAAAAGGTTAATAACCAGTGTTTTTAGGGGTAGCATATGCGACTTGAGAACAATGGTATAGGTTACAAGTCGATATTTTCAAAAGAAAAAAAATTGGGGTCGATTTTGGTAATTTTCGGCCCGGGGCCGATTCTACGATTTCTGACAGAAAAAAAAAAATTCTGTCGCCAAATTTTTTTTTTTTTTTTTCAAAATCGATTAAAAAAGGTTAATAACCAGTGTTTTTAGGGGTAGCATATGCGACTTGAGAACAATGGTATAGGTTACAAGTCGATATTTTCAAAAGAAAAGAAATTGGGGTCGATTTTGGCGATTTTCGGTGCGGGGCCGGTTCTACGATTTCTGACAGAAAAAAAAAAAAATTTCGTCGCCAGAAAAATATTTTTTTCAAAACCGATTAAAAAAGGTTAATAACCAGTGTTTTTAGGGGTAGCATATGCGACTTGAGAACAATGGTATAGGTTACAAATCGATATTTTCAAAAGAAAAAAAATTGAGGTCGATTTTTGCGATTTTCGGTCCGGAGCCGGATCTACGATTTCTGACAGAAAAATCGTCGCCAAAAAATATTTTTTTCAAAACCGATTAAAAAAGGTTAATAGCCAGTGTTTTTAGGGGTAGCATATGCGACTTGAGAACAATGGTATAGGTTACAAGTCGATATTTTCAAAAGAAAAAAAATTGGGGTCGATTTTGGCGATTTTCGGTGCGGGGCCGGTTCTACGATTTCTGACAGAAAAAAAAAAAAATTTCGTCGCCAAAAAATATTTTTTTCAAAACCGATTAAAAAAGGTTAATAGCCAGTGTTTTTAGGGGTAGCATATGCGACTTGAGAACAATGGTATAGGTTACAAGTCGATATTTTCAAAAGAAAAAAAATTGGGGTCGATTTTGGCGATTTTCGGTGCGGGGCCGGTTCTACGATTTCTGACAGAAAAAAAAAAAAAATTCGTCGCCAGAAAAATATTTTTTTCAAAACCGATTAAAAAAGGTTATAACCAGTGTTTTTAGGGGTAGCATATGCGACTTGAGAACAATGGTATAGGTTACAAGTCGATATTTTCAAAAGAAAAGAAATTGGGGTCGATTTTGGCGATTTTCGGTGCGGGGCCGGTTCTACGATTTCTGACAGAAAAAAAAAAAAATTTCGTCGCCAGAAAAATATTTTTTTCAAAACCGATTAAAAAAGGTTAATAACCAGTGTTTTTAGGGGTAGCATATGCGACTTGAGAACAATGGTATAGGTTACAAGTCGATATTTTCAAAAGAAAAAAAATTGGGGTCGATTTTGGTAATTTTCGGCCCGGGGCCGGTTCTACGATTTCTGACAACAACAAAAAAATTTCGTCGCCAAAAAAATATTTTTTTCAAAATCGATTAAAAAAGGTTAATAACCAGTGTTTTCAGGGGTAGAATATGCGACTTGAGAATGATGGTATAGGTTAAAACTCGATATTTTGAAAAGAAAACATTCTGAGGTTGATTTTGACGAAACGTTTTTCAGGCACGCGCGCCAGCGCGTGTGATTATCCTAGTTGAAAATAAAATTCCAAGTATTAATTTTCATACACATTCATCAGACAAATATCACAAAGAAATAATTACACCAAATACGTTATACTTCTTTTTCAACTGTGTCTTACTGCAGTGTTTTAATATATATTTGTTTCCGTAGTCTCCCGTTCGCTACGACAAGCTCGAAAGTGTGTCGCTGCCTCTACCGCCGGCGGGCGGTGCGCTTACCTGGCGGCAACACACACTCGCCGAATTATTGTCTCGTCTCGTGACGAGTGAGGTGATCCACAACGTCGAGTGCGACGGCTGTTCGTCCCGATGTCCGGCGGTGAAGACCCTGACCCTCGGCAAGTTGCCGCGGTGTCTCTGCCTTCACATTCCTCGCACCACGTGGAGCAACTCGGGGATGCCTATAAAGCGCGACGATCCGGTTATATTTCCGGAAATTTTGATACTCGATCCATTTACATTCGCCGAAGCTACGAAGCGTAATTCACAGGTGCGTTTTGCAGAATCCCGGTGTGTAAAATAACTGAAAACCGGTGGATGGAAAATTAATTATCGTGTTTAATCAGGGTGCCGTTCAATCGATGCCACTAATGGACCAGAACGTTCTGGAGCAAAACTCGACCAACGGAAAGCACAGATACAAATTGCAGTCGGTGGTCGAGCACCGCGGACCCGTCGACGCGGGCCACTTCGTCTGCTACAGACGCGGCAATCGGGCCGGTCAGTGGATCTACACGTCCGACACGACCGTCGAAAATACCTCGTTGACCGACGTTCTCTGCGCCAGTCCTTATCTACTTTTTTACGAACGCACCAACTGATGGCAGGCGTAGAATTTCGCTGGCGGAAATGTTTCTCCAGCGAGCTGACGCGTGACTTTCATATCGTTTTACTCGGAAACGCAGGTTCTGCAAGAACGTCGGTTCCACTGACAATTGTACCGATAAAAACTGTAATCACGTAGTTGAGTTACGCTTGAAGGGGTATATGATCCTTGAACACAAACTTTGGTGCAGATAATTTACGGTAAAACACTTTATAGCTGTTAAAAAAAATGTGCCAGAACATTACAGTACCGGTTTGCAAAGTTTCTCTTCATATACTGGTATATTAAATAAAAATACAAGCGCGATGTGGAATATACGGTGCACTGAAAACGTCGAAAGTTTCTTGGAAAAATTCAGATATTTAATGTGGAGGTACTGCAGTTTTACATAATACACTTGAATAATAAGTTCAATATAACAATAACAATTTATGGAAAGAAACTTCCAGACATTTTAACGGTGCGCCCTTTGGGATCTGTTTATCAGCTTCGCCGATAATTTCGATTAAAAATGTTACTGACGATGAAAAACAAGAAAGGAAAAATATTGTTTATATGTTGGAAGGGTCATGTGCCCTCTTGAGATACCGTAGAAATCGTAGAGACAACATTCACGATGAGAAACGTTAGACTGCGTATTGAGATAAGTAATGAGAACCACCGATATAAGACAAACTGGTAGTTCGATTAACCTTCTGTACCAGTTAACCGTTCGTATATACACGTAAAACAAACTTAGAGGATATTCGAGTAAAGCTTTTCTCCAGGACGAATATCCAAGTATATTGGCCTGTTCGATAGCGAGCTTATCTTATTCCAGTGTAAACTGTAGCCTGTAGAAGCTCAAAATACTCTGGAACTATGTGATTTACCAAGGACTATAGCGAGAGAGATCGAAGCGATCTCGCAAAGATTATACGATCGCTTCTTTCGTATGAAGCGTTAGCTGTTACGATATTAATTTATGGTAGCGCCGTATGGAATTCGCGAAAAGAAAAGACGTCCGTAGTTTGTAAGGCGTTTCGGTCTGGCGAGAGAAACTCAGTCAATACACCAATAAGTCGTTTGGATAATTGTGCCAAAAAAAATTAGCATTTTTATTCATTGTCGAATATTCTTTTTTTTATTTTCGACGAAAACGCTTACTGTACATCGAGTCTTGATTGTACTCTGTCCGTCGGCTTTCCTTCTGCCCCTTTCCCAAAAGATCACGACTGAATTTAAACATCCCAGTAGGAGGAGGAATGGCAACTGAGTAATAAACATAAAATTATAAATCGGATTTCAACGCATCTTGAGTACTTAAAGCGTGTATTCCAACAAAAATTATTTAGTCACAGTTTCCTTACATGTAGTTACAGATATCCTTGCACACAAATGAGATATACCACAGTTTTATTCGCACCGTTCTCGTTGACGAAAGAAACAAGCAATGAATGCCTCGGCATTCTAGTCTTCAGGCTTCTCGGGTGGCGGTCCGCAAGGCTGCAACATCTTTTCCATAATATTGAATCTTACTCGTGCTTTAGATTCGTTCTCAGCGACGGCAAAGATGTTCAGCAGGTCATGGTGTCCCATGTACGAGCTGCACGAGTCTCTGTGCTGATTCACCAGCCATTCGAACTTGGTAGTGTCGGCGTGGCCAGTGCCAATGTATTTTGACTGCAGATGCTCCAATTGACTGTGTATGTTGTATCTTTCGCCCATTCTGCAAACTGGAAACGCAAATACAGTTCAAATTCTGGTCACATGATTAATTCATAATCTTCGAAAAGTGAGGTTATGTTATGTTTATTTACGAGTTGATACAATTTTTTTCCTACGGCGTTAATCTAAAAAATCTCCGACGTCGATCCCAGTTGTCATTTAAAAAGTTGGATCAAATTCTTTTCTTCGTTACGTTAGATACGCGGTGGCGGTTTGACGTGAAACGAAGCATTTTCGTTCTCGCCGATATTTTGAAAAACAACTCAATATGATTTTGAATTCATCGTCCAGCTTAAATAACGCAGATTTGTTGAAACATGTGATAGATTTACCAGTTGACGTACCTTCGTTTTCTCACGTTGTTAGTATATTTACTCCAACTTTTCACCTTGTTTACTGCGATGTATTCAAAATGATCGATGCGATACTGAGCGTCGCTTTCGGGATTGTTCGGAACTCGGTGGTTTCTAGGCAGTGGCGCCACTCGTCAAAAAGAGAGAGTGAGAGAGAGAGACAGAAACGGCAATCATTTTCTCTACACATTAAACACTTTTGATAAATCAACGACTTGAAAAACCTCACGGATTTTTATTTTTAGTATCATTATTGATATTAACATTTAGTTTTTCCTCACAGCAGCTTCGGTGATTTTTAAGCTGTTTTCCCTTCTTTTAATATATTTTCTATTTCGACCGAGATATTCCCTAGTTAAAAGAACCGATTAGAACCAATAAAACAGACAAAAATCCGATTGAAACCTGTTTGAACCGATTATTTTTCAATCGGTATTTCGTCCGTGTGATCGGTTTCCACCAGTGTCAATGGGAATTATTAAGCACCGTTATCACACCATTTTGTCGTGATACCCAAGGGAGCGGAGAGGAAGAAAAAGATGAACAATATATTAACAACAATAGAATGAAAAAGTTTATTTAAAGTAAACTCGAGAACTTGTGTCCGAGTGTTTAAAGAATCAGTAGTAAGGAACGCTGGTCACGACATTCTTAACGTCCTCGAGGTCGTAACGATCCTCCGAATATTCCGCGAAACCGATGACTCCGTAGGGTTTCAGTCTTTCCATCCAAGCGACGTCGCGCTCGATCGTCAGCAGACTTTCCTTGATTTTGTCGCGAACTGAGGCTGTCAATTCATAACATTATTCCGTTAGTTTTTATATTGAACAGATTTAAAATGCTTATCATGCGTTAAAATATTGATATCAGCTTTTCGTATTACCCTCGATATTTTTATTTAACATTATACGATAGGGCGGGAGAGGCCCGAGGCTGGCGAGAACGTAGAGCGAATCCACTCCGGGCAGTGTGTTTCTGTGATAATTTATCACCGGTGACTCCAAGACGCCGACCTCGGCCTGCTTTCCCGCGACCATTTGAAGCGCTGCAACCTGCGAGCCGGAATCTGCGGAGAAAGAATAATGATCGATCGGATCATCGAGATTATGGAGACAAGGCGATGTCGTCTCTCGCGGCTATCCTACGTACCTAATGTGTTGCCGAAGAACGCAGGATTCTCGCCCTTGGATTTCAAATGACTGAAGAGCAGACCAGCAGCTCCGAGAGTCTTGCGTCTATCCGGCAAGGCGCATTTGTAGCCACGCAAGTCGATGATTTGCTGAGAAAAAAATAGCAACTTTGTAAAGGAAACAAACTTTTTTTACAAATCCGATAAAAATGTGTAGCAACCTCGACATTTTTTATGCAGTCCGGCGCGACGACAACGTCGACGTAGACTGCCGGATTTCGGTCTTTATTTAGGCGATGCTCGAAGACGAAGCTCACAGGCAGCAGAGAGCCATCGATCCAGGTGTCGCTGGCGGGCAGGAAGGCTGTATAAAAAAACAAGAATTAGGGTAGACATGCCAATGCATGAACACCTACCAATGAGTGAACAAAATAATATATTTCCTTATATGTATGAACTAATACATGGAAACAAAATTTTGTTTGGCCTCCCTTTAATGTTAAACACCGTTCTTTTATATTAGTTCAACTCCTACTATTCGTAAGCTTTCGAAAAAAAATTAGGAATCAAGTGTTCAATCATTGGCTTACACGGAAAAAAATATCAGTGATTCAATAAAACCGTGAATTGCGGGCTGCCAAAAACAAGTGTAGGTAGTCAAATCAATGTCACTTCCAGGTCCTAAAATTTCGTACGATATTGAAGCGATAACTCCAAAATAGGCAAATGAATATTTTATTGTGTCAATGTTAAATCGGATTGTGACAACGATAACTGAAGTTAATGTAAGAACATCCATATTTTATCATCAATGATATTTTTTTCCGTCTAACTATTCAGTCATTGGTCGGTCTACCCTACGTCAAAAAATCGTTTAAAAGTATTCTTGTTGTCCAGTTGTTTACCGATGTCAACCACGTCCTTGGCGACGGGCCTGTTGAACCGCGGTTCGTAGACGAGAGAAACGGCCTTGCCGGTCGCGACCTCGATGACCTCGGCGAGAATCTCGAAGAGAGCGATCGGCAGCGAGGGCACCAAGTGCGTGGCGATCACGAGAGGACGCTCGTCTAGATTCACCGGTGCGGCGCGCGAGGATCCGTTACGCGGCACCGCGACGTTGGAAGGATTCAGAGAATTCTGTAATCACGACGGCGTGAGAGCTCGGGATTGAGTCTCGGCGCGCATGGACTTTGATCGTCGATTATACTCACGCGGAGAGCGGTAAGTTCCATTAGTTTTAAAAATGAACATTTATAGTCGAATTATTAGTTTGATTATTGCCCCTCAATAATGGACTGCGGCATTTGAAAAAAAAAAAAAAAAAAAAAAAAAAAAAAAAAAAAACCGCATAGCTGCCATGAAAATGTTGCGTAATAATCATTAACCAGTCAATCGCGTGCGATAACTTTTTGTCAAATTGAATTACAGAGATTCGCCACTCTGCACTCACGGAAGATCTGTCGATAGTGGAAATTCGCTTCGCCCTCGTGGGAACGACCGGCGTCGACGGATCAACTTTTTTTTCCGCCGTAGCTGCATTTTGGGTCACATCTGATTCGCCGCCCTTTTCCGCGTCCTTGACCTTCTTTATCGGGACTGTTGCTTCCTTATCTCCTTCGCGACCCGTCCCCACCGCGTCTTGCGACGGTTCTGGTGCAATTAGAACGTCCTTCGGCACTCGGAAGGGTCGGGCTATAGGCGCAGGTGGTTCTTCCTCCTGCTCGTCGATTTCTCTCTCGTCTGTCTTCGAATTTACGCTCTTCGCTGTCGACGACATTGTCTACTATAATTTAAAAAGTATCCACATTTATCTAATGAATTTTTTTTAACCAACGAATTAACGTAACGCAATATTTTCGCGTGGAAAATTCCAACGACGCAATTTTTCTTACGCGCGGCAATTAATTCTCCGAAATTCGCGTCTTCCGTCGCATATTTTATAATGCATTTCATTAAGCTACGAACCATCATTAAAACGCCATTTCCCGGGACCAGAATTTTTTCACCACGACGCTACGCAATAAAACTATAACAAAACATTATTTTCATGCAAGATCTTGTAATTCTCTTAGCTCTCAATAAAGTCCAATTTTTCTTAGAGAATCCATGCCACGTATATCTAAAAAATAAAATACGCAGTTACATCTGCAGAACCTTCGTACAAACGACTCAAGCACGCATAGCAAATAACGATCAAATTCCCAAACTAATTCACGCTCGGAACACCATAAACAAGCATTTTTCCCTGCCCCAACTGACCCCGGTCGGCCCTACCAGCGACCGCGAATGTTCCCGGCGTTCGCGCCGCCTGGCACCGCCTGTCAAGCCATCGATCCGATTTCTCGGAAGCAGCGCCGCGACGATCGCCGTTTTCCCCGTAAGAAAATTCCCACCGACGCACTGACAAAAACAGTCGCGCCGTGCGACAACAAGGAATATCGCACAAAAATGCGATTGATTGTATTTACCCGATCGACGTGGAAAATACGCTCTGGTCCGTCGCGCGAGCAACCGTCCGTGGTAATCACTGGCCACTGCGTTACAGTATTATCCTCCTCGTTATATTGACCGTCGCCCGGTTTCTTTTTTGCTGCTCCTTTTCGCGTGCGGAATCCCAAGACGCACACGTTATCTGCATTCGGCAAGCGCGTGACAGCCGCGTGCGAGACCGACGTCCGGACAGCCGGGAGACGAGAGAGAGACGCGGAGAGTTCAACGTCGAAAATCAAGTGGTATATTATCGTTCGGCTCGGTGACCGACACTGGCGGATGATCGCTCGGCTCGTTCGGGCTTTGTGTTACCGGTGAGAACCCGATATTCCGGGCAACGCGAGAGATCGAGGGGGATACATATATATCGCGAACACACGGCTCTCGACCCGAGAGTCGACAAGGTAGCTTCCTGCCTCGCCTCCTTCCTACCCTCACCTTTTTTTCTCTCTCTCTCTCCTCATTCGACTCGCTCCGCCCGCGTCCGCACCACGGTGGATACAGTCCCGCGCTTCGTCAGCGCGACTGCCTCACGCCCGTCCGTCTCTCGACGCGTTTATTGTAGTACATACATTTATTTTCACGTAACACACCGTCCTCTTATCGTCGCTGATCTCGACGAGCTCTACAAACGGACGAAAGTCCCACCGACCGGAAAATATAACCAGCACGGCCGATGCAGACATCGCCCGGGCGTATCACTCGCGATTTTCGCCCCGTCCAACGGAATCTTCCGACCAAACTTTTTTGTATGATTTTTTTTTTTCGTAATTATACGTCGATTTATATGGATGTGAATCGTTGCGTTCGCGTTCTGTAGGTGTTTTTTCAGTTGCTGTTTGCCGCCCGTATTTCCCACGTTGTCCTTACATTTGCGAATTACTTTTGTCGTGCGGTTCGACGAATCACTGCGCGAGGAACATCGATGCGTGTTTTTTTTTTTTTTAGTCGATGCTCTCTATCTCCGCCATTGATTGCTCGTATCTCGACGCCGTTGTTCGACAGGTGAATTCGCGACTAATCAGCGGAGAGTCATTAAAAGCCGCCGCCACGGCCGACGACGGTACAATATCCTATTCATCTTATCGCGCGAGAGAGCTACGAGTCATCCCTTCCCAACGGGGCTTCCGCTCTCCTCGCGTGCAACGCCGGTTCGTACGGCCAGCGAGCCGGCGGTTCCGCGTTCCAGCGAGAACAACGCGCGCTCGCGCTTCGCCTTGGCGCGGCAATCGAGCGGCAGGTACGCGACACGGAATGGGCAGGCTAACGGATGGCACCGGGGAATCCCCGGCGATACATCACGTGGAATTATTTACTCGTGTGAAAGCGGGTTCGGAGAATTTCCCGAAATGCCTCACGCTGTAAATTGCGAAAGATTTTTTAAGGAAAAAAAAGGGTAAGAATGCCCAATACGGAACGCTGAAAAAAAAGGTGTTACGAAGGTGCCAATAGCATAGATTCCTTGTTTTTTTTTACATGAAAATGAGGTTCCAATCTGTTTTACATTACTTCGTGAAAAAAAAAGAAAAAAAAAT
The DNA here is from genome assembly GCA_963932165.1 of Pimpla rufipes. Classification (NCBI taxonomy): domain Eukaryota; kingdom Metazoa; phylum Arthropoda; class Insecta; order Hymenoptera; family Ichneumonidae; genus Pimpla; species Pimpla rufipes. The sequence continues at coordinate 17,566,247 of OZ010632.1, read as the reverse complement.
CAGTGCCCCAATATAGAACACCTTTTTCCCCCGGTATCTGGGCACTTTTTTTATCAATTCTAAAACCAATTATATTGTTCTTTAATCGCGTCTATCATTCGAAAATGATTTTAAATAAAGATTCTAATTTTTTTTTAACTTGACACTTTTTTGACAAAAAATAATTTAATTCATTGTAATTAGCTAGATACCATTTTATTAAATAATTTTTTTGTGTTAATTTTTTATCGGCATGCGTCTTATTTCAACGATTATGCAGTTTTCCGTTTATCAAATCTTTAAAGAAAATTATAATATTCGAGTGTTTCGTATCGGGCCACGACGCCCCATCCAGCTCATGGCTTTTGTTTAGAGAAGACAATTCGGAGTTTGCGAAAACTTGGGACACGTCTTGGCTGAACGTAAATTGCATTGTCGAGTCATCTTCGGTAACTATGGCGAAGCGCCTGGTTTTCCCAGGAATCACGCAGGTGGTATAGACGAGAATTCAGGTTTCGAGTCGCGCGGGTTGTGACTCGTCTCCGCGACGGGTCGCACCTCAACCGCATAAAGCAGCGTGCTCGGCGATTCCACGAGCTACGATATTTCCGTCGATGATCTCTCTCGCATGTGTGTCGCGGGCCAACGATGCCCCGAGACCCTGTGGAGGACTTTGTACTCACGGATAGAGCTCCCGATATATCCTTATTCGCCGCTTCCCGCGCGTAGTACTTTTTTCCTCTCTTTTTTTTTCCAGTCACAGCCGCCGCGAATTAGTCGCTCCAATTAATTCTCATTAATTGCGGAGATAAATCCCATCGCGTCGTATCCCTCCGGTGAATTCGTATTAACGAGTTTCCCGTCGCACTCGCCTTTTGCTTCCTCTTTCTCACGATAGACGAATACGACTTCTTTTTTAAATTAACAAAAACCTCTATATTCCTTTCGTATTTAATTCATATTTCTTTTTTATAAAAAATATATATATGAATAATCAGCCAGACGGGATTTTTAGCACCATTTTCTGCGCACGAATAATAAATAAATGTAAGCTTTCTGGCCTGTAGTCCTCTCTGTCCGTTTGCCTTTATCGGAAACTAATTTGGAAACAGTTTCAGTTTCAGCGCCAGAGAAAAAAAAAAAAAGAAAAGAAGATCCGAGGTTCGGCGAAGAAAGCGCGAGGACGACATTCCTCAGTTTCCGAAGCGGCATCAACACGCGGAAGGGCGAACGAGGATGACGAAGTCGTCGAAGAGGCGTGTACCGGAACCGCCAAGTGGGTCACTGTCAGGCGGCTACATGGTTGGCGAGCGGGCGAACGCGCACGGCTAATCACGCGTCTCGATCGTCACTGCGAGGTGCACAGATGTCCACCAATTACCGCCCGGAGATAACTTAATAGTACACTCGGATAATCGCTGTGATCCCGGTGACTCTTAAGTGAAAACTGTTCTTATCGCTGCGGATATCGACTGGTTTCTCATGTAACCATTAAAAAAAAATGGACAGGCAGCCAATTAGAAGCGAATAAGTAGCAACGAAAAACCGAGTTGTCACTCAATCAGCATTATGACAATTTTACCGAGTCTGCGGAACCGACAGGGAGCACGAAGAAAACGGAATTCGCCCGATAAGTAAAAAAAATAAATAAAAATTAAATAGCAAAGTATATTTCAATATATGCTGTGAATATGCAAATAAGTGTTGAACGAAAAGAAAAAATGCATATCTAACGTACCGCAGTGGAAGTTTCTTTGCATTAATAGGTATATTATATTGAACGTCCAATTAGGATCTACTTTTACAATAAAATTAACGTAAATTATCCAAATCAAAATGCCTTCACGGTACGATGAAAAAAAGTCTAAAAATAAAGCTAACATAAACGTTCGTGATATACCGTAAATCAGTCTGACGTCACAGCCATCTGTCAAATACGGTTCGCCAGTATGTACGTAAAAACTTCCGGTAAGTACATAAAATGTCACGCACATTTTTATTTTCGATCGCGCAAACAAAATTATGCTGCCAGCACCGAGCGCAGTTCTGGCACCAATCACTAGAATCCCTCGTTTTCTTCGAGCAAAAAAAAAAACAAAAACAAAACAGGGGAAAAATAGGCGTTTTTTGTTCGACGAAAAATGGAGAGAGAAACTTCGGCGGCGAAGATCCGAAGTACACGCGACAGCGGGCACCGAAGAACTGGTGGGCCCGTAAGCGCGAAGCCTCGACGTGGGGCCAGCCGAGCGGCGGCAGCCGTGATTCTTCGTTCCTACCTCCTACTCGAGGCGCGCAACACTCGGACGTTGGCTCGTGTATCGTTGTCTCTCGCCTCTGCGGGCCCCGCGCGCTGTCGTCACCGACGTTCTCGTCGCGGTCGTCGTCGTCGTCGTCGTCGACGACGAGAAGTTCGTCGCCGCGACGAGAACGACGACGACGAAGAGAGACGAAGCCATTTACCGTACCGACACAGTCGTGTCGCTCGGCCGGGTCGCGTGAATGACGTCAGCCGCACTTGACTCGCCAGTTTTTTCCCTCAATCTTTCGCTATCGTTGTATCGTATTATAACCCGCGAGTGCTTTGCAATTGCGCCGATTACGCGCACGGGCTTTTTGGATACGTATGCGATGCTCAGGAAGTCCGATAAGGCGTCTTATCGACACCGGAACAAAATCGCCCGTGATCGCCTCTCGGTCGTCGCGGCTTTTCGCGAGATCACACGATGATCCGGCAATTTTCGGGAAGATCGGACTACTCGTTCATTTAAATATCCTCGGGTTATGTAATCGAGTTGCGGTTAACAACAGCCTTACGCTGGGCATTTCTCGCGATTCTGAAAATATTTACTTTCTTCCTCCTCTACTCGTGATGTATTTTTTTCACATTTTTTCTAGGTTAGAACAATTCGAGAGTCACTATATGATTCCTTAATCGTATGCAAAAGTAAACCAAACGCTTGGAAACAATAATTTCTCCATGTCATTCGCAATTATCGCGATGTACACAATTTTTTATCATCGTATCATGACTACGGACAGCCACTCGATTCGAAAAATATTTCAAACGCGACTTCGTACCAACGGTGCGGCCATCTTTGAACGCTACCGCCGAAGCCGCAATTTCTGGACAAAATAAACAATTCGGCATTCGCGAGTCTTTATCTCCCGATGAGCTTGGAACACTTCGATAAGACCTATCGGCAGGATACTGAGTCACTCTCGCGTTGTTAGCAGGAAACGTGGGGCCGACCGTACGTGCGTTTTTTTTTTTCATTTGCAATTATTCATCAGTTTTAGTCGTCACCGCGAGTGGCTGAGACGAAAAAAAAAAAGAACAAGAAACGGCGATGTTCTCAGAGCAGCCGGTGGTCGTCACCGTCACCGACTGCTTCGTCCTCTCCTCGTCATGCGGCGGCCCTGGCTACGACGCGACACGAGTCACGACCGCGTGAGCGTGCGATGTACAGTGACGTCATTCGCGGGGACATTGGCGAAGCACAAGCTCTTCCATCAGCGTTACTTCTGCCGCTGCTGTTGCCGCTGCTTCCCCCTCCATCGCCGTCCGGAATTCGTCGGATGGTCTCACGAAACAGGAGCGTCGACCACGTGACCCCGGAGCAACCGCGCCGGCACCACCAGGATGCCGAGCGCGCCTACCCGGAGAGCCACACACGCTCGTTCCCATTCACGTGCCGCCGCCGCCGTCGCCGCCGCGAGAGTAGCTCTCGCGGAAAGAGGAAGGCGAAGGATCCTTACGCCGGCCAGCCGGCCGGCTCTCTCGGCCAATTAGAAGCTTCGCCGCACTCTTCCTCTACTCGCCTTTCCTTCCTTTCTTTTCTCCGCTACAAACGTCCTGTTACTTATCGCTGTGTCAGGCGGCAATTTCACCCGAATATCGAAAAAATAATGTAGACAGCGAATTTATTTCACTTGTTTCACTGGCCACTGGCTTTTTGCCAATCGTGGGATTGATGAATGGACTCATTTCTAAGAGAGAAAATCTGATTAGATAAAAGTCAGGTGTAAATAAATCAGTACATATTAGCATGTTACTTAATTTACGCTGGGACGCGCAACAACGAGTAAAACTATGAATTATCTCAATCCCACTAGTTTGACTAGCTCGAACTAGTGGGATTGAACGAACCTGCGCATTTGTAATTTTTGGCATTGGTTTTATTCACAATCGATGTTCTCATTATCTTCAATGACTTTCGAATCTCTCTTTTGTCGCTGAATAGGTGAACAAGTTCTCGTCAGTTTCAACCTTCGTATCGTAATGTATTATTTCTCTCCATAATTGGAATATTGCTCGAGGAGGTGATCAGCACTCGGTAATAGCTCGTACGATTATGCGATGCGCGATGCGCAGCGTGGCTAAGACGAGGGCATCGCGGCTCGTGGGTCACCCCAGTGTAACACTTGAAAAATTGCAGGCCGGCCGAATTTCATTAGAAAGAAAAAAAAACATCACATACACGCTAACTGTGAATTCTCGATACGACGAAGTAATCGAAAGACATTCTCCCTCCCCGGTGCCCGTAGCGACCCGCAGGCTGCGCGCTTATTCGGCAAAACAAAATTTACCATTGTTATGATCCGGTGCGTCAAGCACCTTGGTGCTGTAAAACTCGCTTGGCCGCCTAGCGGGCATAGCGGAAAAGTCGCGTTCGAGCGAGCGAGAGACGAGCGACAAGGACGGGAGAAGGACGGGTTCGGACTACGTCATTCCTTACGTGGAAAAAACATCCACGGGTCTGTGTAACAGATTGATTCGGCGCAGTTTTTGACTCGCGTACGTACGAAAATATTGCGTTACGTTTTGTACGAAACGTGTGTTCAGTCGTCGGAGACTGAAAATCGCGGCAGCCGCGGAAAAAGACGCTAAGCGCTGTATCAGTGGCAGCCTTGACCGAGACTGAGTCCGGACTGGAGAGTATAGTGCGTAATTGCGCTTCTCGGGTCTCCGTCTACGTAAGCGCACGCTCAACGTCCCTGCGTATAAACACGCCCGAGCTCTCGCGCAGCCTTTCGCCAGCAGGTACATCGCCGCACTACTACGACGATTCCGCCAACGTTGCTGAAGCTGCAATTTCCTTGCCTGCCGAGCCTCCCAATTGAACGGAAAATAATTCTCAGTCTACGCACATCTAACACAAATAAAATTATTAATTTACATAAAAATTGAACAAATCTTTGTCTAAAAAAATTACAAATAAGTAATACAAATAATTTAATCCCTGTATTAAAATAATGTAAATCGAAATTTGTGTGGTATTTAATTTATCTCAAAACATTGGTGGAACGTGAATTGAAAAATATATAAACTAAACGTGCGTTGGCAATTTAACTTGACTGACAAATGTGTCGAATAGCAAGCAAAAAAATTAACTGCCTTTGAAAAAATGTACAGACTGAACTTTTCGGTTATTTTATTCCTAGTCATTAGTGGGACGAAGTAGCGTCGATGCGTAGAGCGGAGCGTGGGGATAAACGAAATTTCACCGGGGGGCGGGGGGGGGGGGGGGGGGGGGGGGGGAACGCAGCAACGGCAACAGCAGCAGCGCAAGCAGCAGCAGCAGGCAACGACCTCGCGACTCCGGCTCCGGGTACGGGCGCGTGGCAAATTCGAATCGTCAGCTTCGCGGCCCTCCTCATCGTCGGAATTTCCTGCGAGCCAGAGGCTCGCGCGCGTTAGTAAGTAAGCGAGCGAGCGAGCGCGCGCGGCTGTGGTGGTGTCTCGGGATCGCGCTAGCGGTCCCGCTCGGCTCGTCGACGTTCCCGCCGGCGACGCCGGCTATCCACTCGTGCCAAGGTCATTGATTCCTCCGACAGTTCCGGCTCGGTTTCTGGGCCAGGTTAACCGTCGCGAACGAGCCTCGTTATACGTACCGCCTGTCCTATCGCGCTGCCATTCTTCTCGATTCTTTCCTAGACGTGTTTTTTGCCGCCGGTCAGGGAACATCTGGGAATAATGGCCAGGAAATGTCAGGGAACGAGGGAGGAAAAAAAAATGACGAGGCAAAGTCTAGGAATTTATCCCACTGATATAAATGTCCTATATGTTTTTTATTTTTTTTATTTTTCAGTCTTTCAATTTGTAAGGAAAAAATGTATCGAAATAAATAGGCTGCACATTTTCGTGAATTTCGTCAGTAAAAAAAGGCCAGACGAAATCAAGGAATTTGTCCCATTGATTTAAATATCCTATACATTTAAATTTTTTTTTTATTTCGATTTTTTTTGTCTTATCGCGATCCACAAATCCACTATGTTTGTAAGGCAAACATTTCGAATTAAATAGGCTGCACATTTTTTCGTGAATTTCGTTGACCACGAAAACAACGGAAATCTCGAAAATTCCTTCGACGAAGACAGAGAGACAGAGAGACTCGGTAATCGTTGCAATTATCTTAATAAATTGCTTAATCCAGTTCCTGATGTCTTCCTGCTGTAACGTCACGGCGCGTAAATCCGCAGCGGTTCGGTGCTCCCGCGCCACGAAAGCCGCCCCGCGGCCGATACCGGGAATGAGATATACCCGTGTGCGCGGCGAAAAAAAGCTGCCAATAACTTCTCTCTCCGTGCAATCGCGGGATATCTTCAACGTTTTCAATTAAATCGCGGGAAATTGAATATGCAACGCACTCGCAGGGAAAATTGCGAATCGCGGTGGAATTTGAGAAATCAGATGAGATTTTTACGCTCTGATTTAATCCTACAGGTGCAACTCGCAGCCGCGAAATATGCATCGCTGATCTTTTTTACTCTTCAGCGGCAAGAAAATACGAATTTTCGATATTTCTCGCAAAATGGAATAAAGTTATTTAGTCGATTGAACTAGAGCGTTCGACTAGAAAATTCCGGGCGAGGAATGAATTTTTCATAGGGAAATATGGGAGAGACGTTTTCTATGCGATAGGTGTAAGGGCTGATTCACAACGTGGCATTTATTAGACTGCGAATGGTAGGCGTGCCGAAGTACACGGCGAAGCGGAGTCAAAGCTTTGAGTACCGAAGACGGGGAAGGATCGCCGGGACGTTTTAACATTCCACGCGTGCATCATCGCGTCGGGACAGTGGCGCGTTCCAATAAGATCGCTCGTATCCGCTCCCCCTCCGCGCGCCCGCGCGGGGCTAGTGAAATCGCGGCGCGTCGTTGACCGGCGGCGGCGGCGGCGGCAGCGACGACGACGACGAAGAACGGGAAACCCGGAATAACAGAATGTCTATGTTGTAACGAGATACGCACATGCATACGTATCTCGCGTCTGATGAAAGCGCATTCCCGGCTCGATCCGTGATTCAAGCCTTGTTTCGATAAATCGAGGTCTTATTCGTCAGCTTCTGTGCATATCCTTGACCACCGTGAAAATCCGACGCGGCCGACTCTCGCACGTTACTTTCGAATGACCAATCTTCGCTTATTCATCTCGAAATTTACGTAATTTCCATTCGTTTCTAACCTTTCGGCCACTATTTCCCGGATCTACGAGCCCGAAGTTACGTGAATTTTAAATATATTTGTAGTCAAATTATATTGCGAGAATTATTATTTCGTAACAATATAACCGGCGGCGGCTGTAAAGAGATGTTTTTCAACTTTCGACTGAGCTCAGAAAATTGAGCTTTAACCAAGTTTTACTAAAAATAGCGAGAATAAATTAAGAACTGTCCTCCATTTATTTAATCTATTTGTCTATGTTTTAAGATCATTTTTTTAATAAAAATTGTTTAACGTTGAATTAAAACATAAAAAATTTGAATGGCTAAATAAAACTCGCTGTGAATTCGTTATTTATGTATAAAAATACATCGATATATTTTTTAAAACGAAGCATTTTTGCTCTTTTTGCGACTTCACCAAAATTAGATTCCTTTTTTTGTATAGAGCGCAGCAGCAGCGCCTGCTGGTTCGGTCGCGTTTTATCTTATTATCACCGGAGCTTCGACGAGCTTCTAACTTCACGGAATCACCGCGACGCGAGCTAGTGTCGTGTTTTTCCCACTCGGATGCCAGAAGCCCACGTGCTTCTCTCGTATCAAAACAATTTTGTAACTTGGTGAAAGAAAACTTCACAATCACGTATTTCGAGCTGACCGAACGCAAGAGCTGCACAACATTCGGACGAATATTACGGTTATAAGCTCCAGTCATATATTTATCGCAAAATGAGAGTCTGCTGCGTTTGCGAGAATGAAAGTTCGGCTTACAAGTGTCCAACCTGCAGGCAGCTCTAGTAAGATCGTTTTTTGTTTTTATTCATTTATTCAGAAATTTATCGAATTCTTTTACGATTTAAAACCTGTCACAAAATTTGTGACAAACCTAACCAATTTCACATTTTTTTATAAAAAAAATTGCAGTTGCTCCGCTAATTGCTGCAAGAGACACAAAGAAGTTGGATGTGCGCCTCCTGCACCGGCGGAAACATCCTCAGAGGAATTAACAAAGCCTACAAAGCAGTACGATTATCCTACGGAGGACACGGTAGCTCCAGAAAAGCTGGAACGTCTGAGAGAGAGCGAGGAAGTGAAGGAGTGTCTGAAAAATCCTCACGTTCGGGACATTATTACTGCGATTCTCAACGACAAGGACCCTACTAAAGCCATAGGACTGGCAATGACGGAACCGATTTTTGTGGAGCTAGCCGACGCATGTCTGAAAGTTGTTGAACCACTGGAGGAGGAGAAGCCCTGAAAGTTTCGTGCATATCTGAGCAAAAGACACTTAAGACTATTAGGTATTGAATTTATTTATTTTTAAACTTGTACAAACATTATTTTTTGCAAGTTAATTGCTATAGGTGAGATGGAATGTGACATTTAGCAGTAAAAATAAGTAAAATTAGTTTTTTAATATAACAATGGTTTGCGAATAATGTCACTGAATACCTGGTTGCATTCAATTGAATATATATGACACTATCGTATCAATCCTGTAATTCGTTATTCATCATCTGGTATGGTAAATTGGAGCACACATGTAAAATTATGGTCAGTATACAAACAGCATAGAAAATTGGAATATGGAATATAAAGCAATTGTAACTTTACATCACACTTGTATTTTAAATTTAATGCACCAGTTCGTGAATGCGAATGCCCGTTGCCTGTGCGCGTCAAATTCCCGAATGTCGTTAACAGTGTTTTCACAATTCTTCGTGACGGTGGTATCCACGACCCGCTATGTAGGATTCGAGATCGCTGGGCGTCTTGGAACCGTCGAGTTCCGCGCCCAGAGCGTGATACCTCCTCCTAACGTGATGAGCGACCAACTTCGGTTCCCTCGTTCTCGTAAAAATACCCTTTTTGTTGCCGCCGACTCGCGTGTACGCTGCAGAACAAGAGATACGTTACTCACGAATTCAAGGCGATAAAAATAGAGAACGAACAACGTGGTATTTACTCTGAGCGGTGCGAAAGTCGGCGAAGTTCCATATAAACTCGCCGACGAAAAATCCTTTGAGTCTGAGACGATCGAAAGCCATAAAATGCCTCGCGAACACGTCTCTCTGGTACTCCTCGCTCCAGACATACGATGGAAGCTAAAAAACGAGCGCGGCGAATCGCAAATCATTATCAACTTTTTTCATCGAAACAAATAGTAAAGATAATTTAGCTGCGGCAAAACACACCTCATGCAATCCTTGCATTGTATCCGCCCCGTATTCCAGCATCATAATAGGTTTGTCGTGCTTCTTGTTCCACGCGACAGCCTCGTCGACGACTTTGTTTATTATCAAATCGAGTCTGCCGGCGTTGCTGTACCAAGAATTATAACGGTTGAAGCCTATCACGTCGAGATATTGGGCTGCCTTGTCTTGCTGTATTACCACAAAGAATCAGAAGATCAGAAAACTTTTCAAAAAAGCCTGAAATAAAAATAGCAGTGAAAAAAAAACGCTGACTCTCGGGAGCTGAGAAAGTACAGGGATGGAAACTCACTGTATAAGACACAGCGATAGCCGCGGTTATCGGTCTCGTGGGATCCAAACTTTTCGTGTGGAAAGCGATTTTTCGGTAATAATCATCGCTGCCGTTGATCGACGATCTGGGCTCGTTGGCGATCGACCACATTATCACCGAAGGATGGTTCTTGTCTCGTCTGATTAACTCCGACAGGGAGGCTTTGTGCCGGGCGCGAAGCTCGGGCGAATAATTCTCTATGTTAACGGCCGGACACTCATCGATAATGAGGATACCCTGTCTTAAAGACAAAAAATGTAAGTATATTTCCGTATTTTTTGGCTCTTCATAAAATTATTAATTAATCATTTGTTCGATATATCCACAGAAAGGGAGGGAAAGTACCTGTCCGCCATGTCGAGGACTTCCTCGCTATAGGGATAGTGACTGGTCCTGTAAGAGTTGGCGCCAACCCACTTGAGAAGTTCATAATCGCGGGTCATCGTTACGAGATCGAGACCTCGTCCTCTTATCACAGAATCCTCGTGACGACCGAAACCCCGTAAATACAGCGGCTTCTCATTGACGAGAACACTCGTGTTGGTCCATCGAAGCGATCGGATTCCCACGGGAAGTCTGTAAACGTCGGGCTTCGTCACGTTCTCAACGAAAACGATCACCTGTAACGATCAAGAAGGATCCTTCGTTAGCTGGAAGATAATCGGAGAACTTTCAGGTAATACTGAAAATTGTCTTCGGCCTGACTTCGAGGGTGTAGAGATAAGCGGGCTCGGGATCCATGCCAATCGGCCACCATAGTTTCGCCTCCGGCACTTTGATCGTGCCCGTAAAATCGTTGATCTCTTCGTCAACGGCCAAAGTGTCGTCGCCCTTGCGCAGCACCACCGTGCAACTGGCGACCTCGTCTTCCTCAAGACCCGCGGCTTGGACGGAATACTTGACGACACCGGTGGTGCCGGTTATCGAGGTCTGGACTGTGATGTCCTCGACGTAGACTCGGGGCTTCGTGTGCAGCAATACTGGCCTGTAAAATAATTACGTGAAGCTATTTTTTGAGAATTAAAAAGACGTGAAAAACGCAATCATTTAACCTGTGGATTCCGGCGTAGTTAAAGAAATCGAAGGAATACGATTGTATGTGAGCGGTGCCGTTGTCCGTCTCAGTCTTGTGTATTTGGCCCTGAGGAACACTCGCGGCTAAGAGCGAATTGTCTACTGCCACCGTAATACGATTTTTCGAGCCAAAATCCAACACCTCTGTGATCTCAGCCTCGAAGGGCAAATGGCCCATTTCGTGCGCCGCAACCAGTTGGCCGTTCACCCACTACAAGAAAATGAATTTTTTTTTATTTATTTGATCCCCAACAAAGTAAAATTATATTCCAATCAATGTCCTCTCTTTATGTTCGTTTTTTTTGCATGACTACAGGCGAACTCACGACTTCGGCGAGATAATTCACGGAGCCAAATCGAACGAAGACGCGCTCATTGGCCCAGGATTTTGGAACGAAGAAGCTTCTCTCGTACCACACCGCTCCAACGTGGTCCCGCAATTTGTGAGAAGTCGTCACGTCGTTGTAGGACGATGGCACCGGCATCTGCATTACCTTCGCCGCCTGCAAACGAGATATTGAGAAAAGAAAATCGTGGAAGCCGCTCGAGATTCATTGGTATAATCTATGTGCCTTGGAGAGGTCGTCGCTGAACCAAGAATCCCGCTGACCCTTGCGGGCGTCCCCGGACGGCGAGATTGTGAAATCCCAGAGGCCATCCAGGCTTTTCACCTGAAACCAACGAGAGTCAAGTGTAAATATCCTTTGGCGCTCATATTTATGGAAAAGGTAAGCCTTGTTCCGCGCGCCAAAAAGCGTGTTCCATTTTCTTTACCGCTAAAAAATCGAATAAATATTCCATCGACTTGATCGTTAACGGTGTCCCGATTATGCAGAAAAATCACCAGGCCCGAATATATCAAATTCCGCGTGACCCATTTTTCTCAGTTTCCATTTGTCACAAACTAATTTCTTTTTACGATTATTTAAACTCGGAACCGAGGATTTTACCATATGGCTAGAACAACATTGCAAACAATTAATCGTACGACATTTTTATACAATTATTGACAAAGACAAAAATAATACAACACTTTTCTTTTCCTGAAATCATTTCGCCTCAGGAAGAAAACAAACGGGCCCTTTAATTAAGAAACATGCAAATTTGAATTAAAAAAATAAGTCAACACCGTTTTTGAATCAATTGTATAACAGTTTTTGGCCCCAAATGCAGTTTCGGAAGGTGTGTTAAATGAGATCACAAGGACATACAGCGCATTCTTTAAAATATGCAGGTGCAAAAACAATAGTGCAAATACACGAAGGCTTTGAATAATATAATTAAGGGAGACAATTAACAAGTACTTGCCTCGCGAGACTCACTCTCACGCGGGTATAAAAGTCCCGGGAGTGGAGAATTCCTCGATTTCGACGAAAAACTAGCCATTTTCATAATCTTAGAGAACATATCCCTGCCATCGGCGGCACTACCAGTGTGGAACGTCGTCAGAGCTCCGACGAGAATGGTGAACGCGGCGCGCCGCATGACGCAGTCCGGCTGATTTCTGAGTGAGCGAGAGAGCGAAACGCGGGATATCGTTCGTGCTTTGTCTGACTCACAAGGCTCAGAAGTTACCGTAGTCGACGCTCAGCCCGCTGGCCGAGCCTGCGACACACATTACGCTCGCTGGTGTTTATATTGACACGGTTTGAAATACGAAATCGAACTTGTAATTGATTTATTGAAATTTACGATATTGTTCGACAGCGATTACTTATCTTTTCACTTGTTAATTACCGTGCGCCTTCTTCTCGGCGGCGTAAAGACACTCAGTGTTGAAACTCGAAGCCGATCATTCGTAGATATGTCCGAAGCAAAGTTCCATTGGGGGCGAATTACAGATTAAATCTCGCGTATTTTAATTTAGGTTCTCTCTTATCATCAACTTGAAAGATGGAAAGTAGAGATAAGGGATGGGGATATCATTTAGGAAGATAAGATGAGTTAGCGAATTTTTGAGTGATATAATCCGTGTTATGCGTGCAGAGGATAAACACTAGATAAAATTTCATATTTTGACGAAAGAATGATAACATTGGGAAGATAAATAACGTAATCATGAATCTTGGATTGTCTTTGCGATATGATTAGGTTAACAAGCGTGTTTCTGCCAGGCCTCCAGTTTAAAGAAGAATTTCCGAAAATCTGAAACTTTGAACGCGATCGAACATTCATCATGAATCTTTAGCTGATACTTGCAGGTCAGTTATCGATAAAGGATGATTACATTTGTACTTGTTTTACTATAGTCAACGGTGCCGATTTTTTCTGCGGGAGCAGTAATAGTAGAAGGAAGTCTTTAATTAACATTTTTATTTATATTACAAACGTCACCATGCGCGTCTTTGGGCGTAAAGTCGCTTTCAATTAATGGATTTCGACCGTCCAGAATCGTAAAAAATTTAATGCTGGCAGTTGGCAGTGTGTACAGTATTAACGAATTTAATGTTAAGAGCATACTGAAGTGTTGCAGTTTTTCGTAGCAAAACCCGATCGGTTAAGAAAAATGTTACTAAACATGCCGACGTACTTAATGGAAAACGTTCGGCAAAACTTCAATTGAGTTTTGCTGCGAAAAATGTGCTCAATCGATAGCAACGATTCGTTCACAATTCTTCGTGCTGTACATGGTATCCAGAGCCCGTTACGTAAGCATCCAGATCGCCAGGCGCCTCGGAACCATCGAGTGCCACGCCCAGACCATGATACCTCTTCCTCACGTGATGGGCGACCATCTTCGGTTCCCTCGTTCTCGTAAAAACACCCTTTTTGTTACCGCCGACTCGCGTGTACGCTGTAGAAACAGTAATACTTTATATACGAGCTCAAATCTATAAAGAACTAGCAGGTTGCAGTGGCTCGCGCGCTTCGCGCTCGCTACACACTCGAATCAAAATTAGATCGTTAAGAAAATTAACGTGTGAAATTAACGTTCAAAAACGAGAAAATTCTTTTTTCTCGATTTCGTAAAGTTTAAATACCCTATCCGATGGGAAATTTCCCGCTGATTCCGAAGAGTACCGTTGTTTGCCCGAAAAACAAAATTCGATGAGAAAAACGTGAAAAATTATTTTTCACTTTTTTCGAAATTTCGTCACGAATTTCGCCCTCTTTTAAAAAGTTCATGAGTAACGGAAAGCATTGTTAGCAAACTATTACAGCTGTGATTGGTTGCCAGGAAAGTCCGTGATAAACAAAATCAGTTTGGTGTCAAATTTGAAAAATTTCATAAGAGGACAGGCGGGGCAGCACTCGTAACCTTTTAAAGCTTTACTAGGCTAATCACACGCGCTGGCGCGCGTGCCTGAAAAACTTTTCGTCAAAATCGACCTCAGACATTTTTTTTTAAATATCGACTTTTAATCTATACCATTGTTCTCAAGTCGCATATGCTACCCCTAAAAACACTGGTTATTAACCTTTTTTAATCGATTTTGAAAACAATATTTTTTTTGCGACATTTTTTTTTTCTGTCAGAAATCGTAGAACCGGCCCCGAGCCGAAAATCACCAAAATCGACCCCAATTTTTTTTCTTTTGAAAATATCGACTTGTAACCTATACCATTGTTCTCAAGTCGCATATGCTACCCCTAAAAACACTGGTTATTAACCTTTTTTAATCGATTTTGAAAAAAATATTTTTTTGGCGACAAAATTTTTTTTTTTCTGTCAGAAATCGTAGAATCGGCCCCGGGCCGAAAATCACCAAAATCGACCCCAATTTTTTTTCTTTTGAAAATATCGACTTGTAACCTATACCATTGTTCTCAAGTCGCATATGCTACCCCTAAAAACACTGGTTATTAACCTTTTTTAATCGATTTTGAAAAAAATATTTTTTTGGCGACAAAATTTTTTTTTTCTGTCAGAAATCGTAGAATCGGCCCCGGGCCGAAAATCACCAAAATCGACCCCAATTTTTTTTCTTTTGAAAATATCGACTTGTAACCTATACCATTGTTCTCAAGTCGCATATGCTACCCCTAAAAACACTGGTTATTAACCTTTTTTAATCGATTTTGAAAAAAATATTTTTTTGGCGACAAATTTTTTTTTTTTCTGTCAGAAATCGTAGAATCGGCCCCGGGCCGAAAATCACCAAAATCGACCCCAATTTTTTTTCTTTTGAAAATATCGACTTGTAACCTATACCATTGTTCTCAAGTCGCATATGCTACCCCTAAAAACACTGGTTATTAACCTTTTTTAATCGATTTTGAAAAAAATATTTTTTTGGCGACAAAATTTTCTTTTTTTCTGTCAGAAATCGTAAAACCGGCCCCGGGCCGAAAATCGCCAAAATCGACCCCAATTTTTTTTCTTTTGAAAATATCGACTTGTAACCTATACCATTGTTCTCAAGTCGCATATGCTACCCCTAAAAACACTGGTTATTAACCTTTTTTAATCGATTTTGAAAAAAATATTTTTTTGGCGACAAAATTTTTTTTTTCTGTCAGAAATCGTAGAATCGGCCCCGGGCCGAAAATCACCAAAATCGACCCCAATTTTTTTTCTTTTGAAAATATCGACTTGTAACCTATACCATTGTTCTCAAGTCGCATATGCTACCCCTAAAAACACTGGTTATTAACCTTTTTTAATCGATTTTGAAAAAAATATTTTTTTGGCGACAAATTTTTTTTTTTCTGTCAGAAATCGTAGAATCGGCCCCGGGCCGAAAATCACCAAAATCGACCCCAATTTTTTTTCTTTTGAAAATATCGACTTGTAACCTATACCATTGTTCTCAAGTCGCATATGCTACCCCTAAAAACACTGGTTATTAACCTTTTTTAATCGATTTTGAAAAAAATATTTTTTTGGCGACAAAATTTTTTTTTTTCTGTCAGAAATCGTAGAATCGGCCCCGGGCCGAAAATCACCAAAATCGACCCCAATTTTTTTTCTTTTGAAAATATCGACTTGTAACCTATACCATTGTTCTCAAGTCGCATATGCTACCCCTAAAAACACTGGTTATTAACCTTTTTTAATCGATTTTTTTAAAAATATTTTTTTGGCGACAAAATTTTTTTTTTTTCTGTCAGAAATCGTAGAATCGGCCCCGGGCCGAAAATCACCAAAATCGACCCCAATTTTTTTTCTTTTGAAAATATCGACTTGTAACCTATACCATTGTTCTCAAGTCGCATATGCTACCCCTAAAAACACTGGTTATTAACCTTTTTTAATCGATTTTGAAAAAAAAAAAAAAATTTGGCGACAAAATTTTTTTTTTTCTGTCAGAAATCGTGGAATCGGCCCCGGGCCGAAAATCACCAAAATCGACCCCAATTTTTTTTCTTTTGAAAATATCGACTTGTAACCTATACAATTGTTCTCAAGTCGCATATGCTACCCCTAAAAACACTGGTTATTAACTTTTTTTAATCGATTTTGAAAAAAAAAAAAAAAAAAATTTGGCGACAGAATTTTTTTTTTTCTGTCAGAAATCGTAGAATCGGCCCCGGGCCGAAAATCAACAAAATCGACCCCAATTTTTTTTCTTTTGAAAATATCGACTTGTAACCTATACCATTGTTCTCAAGTCGCATATGCTACCCCTAAAAACACTGGTTATTAACCTTTTTTAATCGATTTTGAAAAAAAAAAATTTTTGGCGACAAAATTTTTTTTTTCTGTCAGAAATCGTGGAATCGGCCCCGGGCCAAAAATCACCAAAATCGACCCCAATTTTTTTTCTTTTCAAAATATCGACTTGTAACCTATCCCATTGTTCTCAAGTCGCATATGCTACCCCTAAAAACACTGGTTATTAACCTTTTTTAATCGATTTTGAAAAAAATCTTTTTTTGGTGACATTTTTTTTTTCTGTCAGAAATCGTAGAACCGGCCCCGGGTCGAAAATCGCCAAAATCGACCACGGAAATTTTTATTTCAAAATATCACCTATAATAGGTTAATCAATTTTGCGCTGCTGCGCTCTTATCGAGCTTTAAAAGGTTACGGGTACTGCCCCGCCTGTCCTCTTATCAAATTTTTCGAATTTGACAGCATACTGATTTTGTTTATCACGGACTGTCCTGGCAACCAATCACAGCTCTAATAGTTTGCTAACAATGCTTTCCGTTACTCATGAACTTTTTAAAATAGGGATAAGAGCGCAGCAGCGCAAAATTGATTAACCTATTATAGGTGATATTTTGAAATAAACATTTCTGAGGTCGATTTTGGCGATTTTCGGTCCGGAGCCGGATCTACGATTTCGGACAGAAAAAATCTTTTTTTCGTCGCCAAATTTTTTTTTTTTTTAATCGAGTAAAAAAGGTTAATAACTAGTGTTTTCGGGGGTAGAATATGCGACTTGAGAACGATGGTATTGGTTAAAAGTCGATATTTTGAAAAGAACAAATTTCTGAGGTCGATTTTGGCAAGTTTTTCAGGTTCGCGTGCCAGCGCGTATGATTCGCCTAGTATTAAAAAAAAAGTAACCTCGAGGAAAAAAAAAAAAAATTACCACGATTTTAGCGAAGTGTCGAAATTTCGACAAAAGTGAAAAGTCATTTTTTGCGGTTTTCTCGTCGAATTTTCTCTTTTTCGGGCAAACAACGGTGTTTTTCAGAATCAGTGGGAAATTTCCCTTCGGATAGGATTTTCGAAAATTGCCAATTCCAAAATGTTTTCTTTCGCGAAAAACGCAACTCAACTTCCAGTTTTAAAATTCTGTGAAAACTTCAGAAATCAAGATATCGTGTTCCGCCTTGCGGCATTCTCTTCGTTACAGAGTTTTATCTCGAACGAAGGAAGAAAATCCATGTTCGATCGAGCCTCAAAAAAAAAAAAAAAAAAAAAATAACCTCGATTTTAGTGAAGTGACAACTGGGTAAGCGTGCGAAGCGCGCGTATGGTCGGGTTAACATAAGCTTTATTATTTTGGGCAGACTTTAATTAAGGGGGCTGGGACAGACAAGCAGACAAACAAACAAATAGCTTTCCAAAATATATATAAGAAGAAAATGGAGTCCAAATAGCGCGCTACTTACTCTGAGCGGTACGAAAGTCGGCGAAGTTCCATATAAATTCACCGACGAAAAATCCTTTGAGTCTGAGGCGATCGAAGGCCATAAAATGCCTCGCGAACACGTCTCTCTGGTATTCCTCGCTCCAAACGTACGAAGGTAGCTGAGAAATTGCAGAGCATGATATTATTATTTTACTAAATCGAAGCTTTACTTCTTCTTTGAGGCTCCAAAATAATTGTGATCAAACGCACTTCATGCAATCCTGGCATAGTGTCTGCTCCGTACTCCAGCATCATGACGGGCTTGTCGTGTTTCTTGTTCCAGGCAACCGCTTCGTCAACGACTTTGCCGACTATCACATCGATCATGCCGCTGTCGCTGTACCAGGAGTTGTAGCGATTGAAGCCAATAACGTCGAGGAATTGTCCGGCCTTGTCTTCCTGAATTGCCAGATGAAATCAGGAGAATTTTAATAGTGCCTTTTAATCGGAGTTATTCTTTGCGTCGTGCTATCAAAATGCTCCGTAAGTATTCGCAATTGTATAATAAATTGTCGAGAACTCACTGAATATCCGCGATTCAAAGCCGCTGTTATTGGTCTCGTAGGATCCAGAGTTTTCGTGTGACGAGTCAGTTCGCTGTAATAATCCTCGGTGCCCCAGAGTTGAGTCCTCGGCTCGTTGGCGATCGACCACATCAGTACCGAAGGACGATTCTTGTCTCGTCTGATGAGCTGCGAGAGCGAAGCTTTGTGCCGGTCCAGAAGCTGGAGTGAGTAATTCTCGATGTCAACGGCCGGACACTCATCGATGATGAGGATACCCTGTCTGATTGATGAAAAAAAAAGCATAAGCTTATTTCATTTATCCCTCTCTGTTAACAGTCGTTGCATGGTCGACTCGAGCCACGGCAGCGAAATATCGGAAGTGGAGAAATATTACTCAGAAAAAATATTTAACATAAAAATCGGAAGCGAAAAAATATTCCGCAGAAAAATATGTAATATGAATATCGGAAGCAGAAGAATATTACGCAGAAAAAATATTTAATATGAATAGCGGAAGCGAAAAAATATTCCACAGGAGAAATATTTAATATGAATATTGATGAAGAGAGAAATATCCAGAAGAAGAAACTGACTTGTCCGCCATGTCGAGGACTTCGTCGCTGTAGGGATAATGGCTCGTCCTGTAAGAATTGGCGCCGATCCACTTGAGAAGCTCATAATCGCGGGTCATCGTTACGAGATCGAGGCCTCGTCCTCTTATCACGGAGTCCTCGTGACGACCGAAGCCTCGCAAATACACCGGCTTCTCGTTGAAGAGAACACTCGTGTTGGTCCATCGAAGCGATCGGATCCCCACGGGAAGTCTGTAAACGTCGGGCTTCGTCACGTTCTCAACGAAAACGATCACCTGTAACGATCAAGAAGGATCCTTCGTTAGCTGGAAGATAATCGGAAAACTTTCAGGTAATACTGAAAATTGTCTTCGGCCTGACTTCGAGAGTGTAGAGATAAGCGGGCTCGGGATCCATGCCAATCGGCCACCATAGTTTCGCCTCCGGCACTTTGATCGTGCCCGTGAAACCGTTGATCTCTTCGTTGACGGCCAAAGTCTCGTCGTCCTTGCGCAGAACCACCGAGCAATCGGCGACTTCGCCTTCCCGAAGACCCGCGGCTTGGACGGAATACTTGACGATACCGGTGGTGCCGGTTATCGAGGTTTTCACTGTGATATCCTCGACGTAGACTCGAGGCTTCGTGTGCAGCAATACCGGCCTGTAAAATAATGAGGTGAAGCAACGAACAAACGTGGAAATAGTATTTCCCACCTTCTCCACCAGGCCACGAATTATCTGTTGGCCAGTTTTGGGATCAATAGTTCTACTTTTATTACAATAAAAAAATGACGACGTAGAAAACAATTGTTAGATGCACTCGATTCTCCCTGCACGTTAGCGGATCAAAAACTGCAAGCTTCGACTTAAAAAAAAAATGAATCGACTGACCTGTGAATTCCGGCATAGTTGAAGAAATCGAAGGTATACGTCTGTACGTGGGCAGTTCCGTCGTCCGTCTGAGACGTGACTATTTTACCCTGAGGAACGCTCGTGGCCGCAAGTGAATTGTCGACTGCCACTGTAATACGATTCTTCGAACCGTAAGCCAATTGCCCTGTGATCTCAGCCTCGAAGGGTAAATGGCCCATCTCGTGGCTCGCCACTAATTTACCGTTCACCCACTGCACGTAAGAAAAAGAACTCGGATCAGTTTATTTCGCTTCTTCGAAGTAATATTCCATTCCCATTCTGTCCCTGCGCTACTCCATTTTCAGACGAAACTCCGCGCAGCCAGCGATAGAGACTGAGGAACTGAGGTAACTGAGAACTCACGACTTCGGCGAGGTAGTTCACGGAGCCAAATCGAACGAAGACGCGCTGATCGGACCAGGAACTCGGCACGAAGAAACTCCTCTGGTACCATACGGCTCCGACGTGGTCCCTCAGCGCTCTGGATGTCGTCACGTCGTTGTAGGACGACGGCACCGGCATCTGGATCACCGTCGCCGACTGCGTAACGAGGAAAATGAAGCCGTAAATTATTTGCTTCTTCATTCACGATGGCAACATTCGGGAAAAACTGGGAAACACCAGGGATGGCCAGGTGGTCGGAACACAGCAAGGATAGAACATTCGTGAAAAATCACGGAGAGCCAGAACTGAATCGACTCGTGCATTTACGTGCCTTGGAGAGGTCGTCGCTGAACCAGGAGTCTCGGTAGCCTTTGAGGACATCGCCGGACGGCGAGACCGCAAAATCCCACAGGCCATCGAGGGATCTCACCTGCGAATTGTGAGAACCGAGCGTAAATATTACTTTAATACTAAATTTGTGCTATTGTTATTATTTTAACACTAAATCTGTGTAATTGTTATTATTTTAACACTAAATCTGTGCAATTGTTATTATTTTAACACTAAATCTGTGCAATTGTTATTATGTTAACTCTAAATCTGTGCAATTGTTATTATTTTAACACTAAATCTGCGTAATTCATCTTATTTTAACACTAAATCTGCGCAATTCTTATTATTTTAACACTAAATCTGCGCAATTCTTATTATTTTAACACTAAATCAGCGCAATTCTTGTTATTTTAACACTAAATCTGTGCAATTGTTATTATCTGAAACTAAATGAATCCAAACAAAATAATTCCGATTGAAAGCTTCATGAAATCTTACAGATTATATTACCGGCAAGTACAGTTTTTTTTTCGTGACAATGAAAATCGTGAAAATGGAAACTCATTTAATTAAATTGTGCGATCGCGAAATGTGGGTCCTTTAGAATTCGCGACAATAATGCGGCAGCAGATAACAAGTGTCGCTAGGAATATCGTCGAAAAGCCATAGCAAAGAGTTGATACTTGCCTCGCGAGACTCACTCTCCCGCGGATACAAAAGCCCCGGAAGGGGAGTTTCCCTGAGATTCGCGTCGTCGTCGTCGTCGACGCTCATCTCGACCGTGTCGGTCGTCGTCTCGGTGAAGATTTCCGAATCGTCGAGGGCCTGTCCGCTCGCCGGCAGCGCAGCACCAAGCGTCGACAGAGTCCCGACGATAATGGCAAGCGTGGCGCACCGCATGACGTAGCCTCGGTAGCTTCCTGACCGAGCGAGAGCGTCAAGTTCGTGCGATTAGGTTCACGCTCGTCCGACTCGCTTGCTACCCTCGGTTGATTGACACATTTACGTTCGCCGCTCAACCGTGGGAATTACCGTCAGTGTTTCCTAAGTTCGCCGATTCCCCGGCATAAAAAAGAAACAAACGAATAAGTAAAGAATTAAAAAAAACCACCGCGTTTCTCTGACTTTTGAAAAAAAAAGAGTAATTTCCGATTTTTGCACGTATTTAAGCTTGGCATTGACCAACTTGTTTTATTAACGCATTTAATTGGTAGCAATTAAACAATTACGTTTGCGGCGTATGAGAGAATTTTTTTTAAAGAGCGGCGCGTAGCCGCTACTACGCACGCTGAAAGTCCGTTGCTTCTTTTATACCATCTCCGAATGTTTACGCATTCATTCGGCGCGAGATAAGATACGTGAGGAGTGAAGTCCTGTGATTGTGGTTATTCTACACGAAACAAAAGCGCCTTCAACACTTTGGAGCCTTCAGCATTTATTTGATTTCGGCCAGTGGCCGCTTGTAAGGTACCTTATGTCTTTAAGGTAATAGTAATTACCTTAAACTCGTCGAAAAAAAAAAATACATCAACAATTTCCCAGCCGATACAAGTGAGATGGGTTCTCACTGAATTATCGAGAGAAAACAATAGCGGTATCCGCGATAGTTATCGCAAACCCTGGGCGACGATTAGATTGAATAAAAATGTTGTCTTTCGTCGAGGGTCGAAGTTGCCGGTGATAATGTTATGACGAAAATAGCGAAATGCTTGGAATTGCGAGGATGTGGAAAGGTCCGCACCGACGGTAGCGAAACGTCGGTGGGACTGTTTAGAATTAGATTAAAAACCGGCTCGACCGAGTGGGATCCCGTTCTACACACATGGTCTCGTTAACGACTCCTCTTCATGCTATATGACACATTCCACGATGCTCGCGCCTCGATTACTAGAACTAGCTTGCTTTTACAGACAGCCATTTGTCGCGTCTGCTGAGAAATAAATTTAAAAAAAATGTGCAATAAAATCATATTCATTCTCAATATAAATACAATGTTTAATTCAATACAAATAGATACATCGTATATCATTTTGACTGATGATTGAAATTTGAAAAGCAAAAATGATTCAAGGTTTACTGTAATCCGTTTCGTAAACGGGTAATTACCTCATACGCGCTTTATAATGCTCAGCGTCCGTAAACCCACATCTTATAATGATTATAATGATCTCGAGGCATCAAGACTTTCGTTATTACCGTATCTCGTTAAGGTATTATCACGTAGAGGCAAAGTTAACGAGCATGCGATGCAGTAATAATGGCGTAAAATTGAGGGGTAATATTAATGGCGAAAGGACGCAATGCGGCAGATTGAATTAAGATCCAAGCACTGCAGATTGTCCAACGGTGGTCTATTAAGATTCCGTTTCTTACGGTATACGCGGCATTCTTTGTCAAGTAGATCTTATCGGGCGCTTATCAGGCAACCTCTTTTTTATTTATCTATTGGCAATTCTACTTCAGAGGAGCTTTGATGATCTTTCAAAGATTTTACCCACCATGGGCATTTTTTTACTATACACAATTTCAAACACTGTCCAAAATTGGTAGTGAGACAAACTGTGTGTTTCAGATGAAACAATAGATTTTCTTCTCTTGACAAAAGTAAAGTTTCTGGTGAAGAGAAAACTGATGGCTATGACTTCAATGCGAAGAGGATGAAAGATTAAGAAATGTCACATTCCTTCAAATAATTTCTGCGCGACTGCATTAAAAAATAAAAAAATAAAAAATTAGCAAACCCTCTTTGAAGTAGAACATTAAGCTGATGAATAAAAATATCCTAGATGTCCGTCGGAAAAGGGACCCAGTTGATGGAGAATGCCTCGTATTTCGTGCGGCTATGAACTCCGCGCGCGACGGTTTGCAAGCTTACGTGCAAGAAAATATAAAGCGCCCTTGGCGGTACATATATTTCGGCAATGCGAGCGCGCGCCGCTCCGAGCCGAGGATTTCGCGGGTTACAGAACCCATTAGAGATATCGCTGTTGGAAATGCGCCAACCGATTTCCCGCACGTGCAGTTTCTCGCTCTCCGCTGCCCCTGGGACAATCTTGCACTGCCGACAAACCAGAAATCTCTTGAACCGCAACACGGACACACACAATACCGAGATTTCGCGCTCGCTGAGATTTCACAAAGCGACAAAGAGTTCGGTCCACGGGTCGGATTGGAAACACGGGAGAGATACCCGAGGGAGAATTTTAATCCTTCGCTGCACTCGAGCTACAATTGTCAACGTAACATAAATCTAATGTATTTTTAAAGATTTACACGGTAATTTGTAGATTTACGTGTTTAATGAAAATTCATAACATTAACGCAAAGATGACGATACATTTTTTGAATTCACATGTTTTAACAATTTTCGATAGTTGCCTCAAGTATTAATTATTTACATAATTAAATAGGTTCGTTCCCCTGTTAATTAAATATTTGATTACAGAGTAAGAATCACTGAAATGTGAGTCACCAAAATCCTTAATTAATTCGAGTAATAATTTCGATCTCGCTAAGCGCCGGAAATATTCGAAATCCAAACGAGCGTAATACTTACAACGACGAGAAAATCTAGTTGTTCGTGCAAATCGCTTTCCCGATAGTGGTATCTATCATTGCACTTGCTTCTGGTCTTTGTGGCTGACGAACTGTGCTTGGATTTTCAGTGCCCGGCCTTGCGCGACGCTACCGTGAGAAAGAACTCGAGGAAATTGAGCCGCGAAGCTGACGGAGAGATTTCGAAGAGGCGCGATTCCCCTCGGCGAGACGCGGACGTTGGAGAGCCCGGAGGGATGACGCTCGCACTTGGAGGGACTTTACACGACTACTAGACGAGAATCGGTTGTACACCTATCCATTCCAGTTACCACTACTGTGCTCCGGCCTTTGCAGCCGCGGCGGTCGTCGCACTTGCTGCCCTCGCTGTTCTGTTGACGCTACATTTTATAGGATAGCCGAGTATCCGCGTTATTTATGCGCTTCGGGTTTTTTACGCGTGTGAGTTCTCGAAAAAAAAAACCTCGTCGCTAAAGTGGAGAGTTTCGGATACCCGAGCTCTCCGTCTCTTTTGCAACAAGTCAGGATTCTAAGCCTCCGTCATTTCATTTCACAGTTATATTATGCATTAAATACATGCGGGTGTTCTAAAAAGTTGTCAAATTTTTATTTTACTTTTTATAATAGCTAAGTCAGTTTTTGTTGTATCAGAAGTTGCGGGTGTTGAATTATGCCTTTATATTAAGAATTTAAACATCTTTTTACAAGCATACCGCAGGTTATAACGACGAATAATAATTATAACGACTATTTTACTGTAACTTTTATACTATAAAAATTCAAAGGACTATTTAGAAGTTTTGTTTTAATCGACGGTGTACAGTAAACGAGAACAAGGGTCACTACAACAGCTTCCCTGCTCGTTCCCTATTTCCGGTACCTCCGCGACACCGAGAATCGTCGCGGAAACTGTAATCGATGCCAACGACCTTTAACACCACGAGGGTTTAACGAGGAATACATTAATTTTCATTGTTAATGGATCCCTGGTGAGTCCTGCAACCGAAGCTTTCACCGATGTTTCAAACGTCGATTAATCTCCATTTCATAAAGCTCAATCGCCATTTTAACCGAACGCATATTTCAGTGATTTCTACTTTTGTACTTTAGACATAACATTTTTAATCTTGTTATTATTATTATTAAAAATTATAAGAACAGCTTTAATTGATGTAGATACTGCATTATTAATAATGTCAAATAATAATAATATCAGAATTTCTAACAATAATTTCCTAATAATAATATAATAAGCGGTACCTTTTTGTAATTCAATTATAGAATTTCACTGAACTTTACGTAACATTCAGGTGATGCGACGCACCGGTAATGAAAACGCTCGGGCGACGCGTTCGCGTTATTTAGTTCAACAGTAAAATTTACACGACCGAGCGAAAGACGCGATTGTCTTAGAATCCGTGAGCGGGAAAGCTCGGCGTTGGAACGCTCGCGGAATAAAGAGCGAAAAGCGCGCCGAGTCACGTACCGTTCTATATATCTAGCATAATAAAACCCGCCGGTCGTCGTTGTCGCGCCCGGCGCGTTCTCCAAGTTCGGTCGAAAGCTAATGAACCCTAAGGACAAAATAGAGAGTCAGGAGGGAGAGACAATGAAGTCCGGCAAGTGGCGCCGGTTTGCGTCGTCGGCTGTAACCCGTGCCAATTTGTAGCGTCGGCACGCGTTGAGAGAGGAGCGTTGTCGGTTACGGCAGCGTTCTTCCACCACCGCCGCACTCGCTGGCATCTTGGCTCCGTTATATACCGTCTACGCGAACCGCGAGCCAAGAAGAAAGTGACGGTAGAATCGTAAAGACATTCGATTTAATGAAGACAGTCGTTTCCGAATCTAGTGAATTTAACTCTGGCGAATTTATACCGAGCTTCAGCGAATGGAAGCGTCGACACAAGTTGTGTGTTAAAGAGAAATCGTTTTTTCTAACCAATACTAGAAAAAAAAACTAATTTTCGATTTTTATGACTCGTTAATTCTTTCGATTCTTTTAATATCATGAACAAATATTTTTCAAGGAATCTTTTTGGGGAATTTATTCGCCTACATTATTTTCACACGTTTTTTTTATTTTATATTTATTTAAAAAATTAATGTTTACTTTTTAATTTTTCCATTTCATCCAATGGATTTTATTGGCGTCTGGTAAACGGAGGCTTTGTAGGTCAGCGCTCGCGTTCGTCGAGACGGAGACGCTAAACCTGTGCCGCAGATGCGCGAGTACTCACGACTTTAATTCTCATTTGCTCCCGACTTATCGAAGTTAATTGGCAAAAAGGCGATTGACCCTCGTCAGAGCCACGGGATACAGAGGTCACCACCCTTCCGAACAATCAGTCGCTTCCGGTCTGTCGCGACACAAATGCCTCTGAATCATTTTGATACTACTCCCGGGCTGTGTATCAATGTTTTGCGTGTAACGCTTGTACGCGCGCTCTCCGTCTCCTCTGGCCACACTTTGTCTCTCTCTCTCTCCACGTTCGACTATCGCCATGTACGAAGTCTCCGCCGCCAGCTCGCGTATTTTTTTTTCATTCACTTCACTTCCTTCGCAAACCGCGAGATGAATGAGTCAAGACCTTGGGCGCTTGATAGATAGCCACATTATTTTGCAATTTCCGCTTTGCAATCCTCGTTGTACAATTGTAATCGATTAACGCTTCTGTGGCGTCGGAATAAACAAAAATGGGAATAAATCGAGGAGACACCCAGTCGATCGCGAGGGTTGAGTCAGAAAGTTATTTCTCCACCTTAGCCTCAGCTGTCGGTAAGTAAGTTTCGATCGGGTCGATAACGACACAAATCTCGTGCGTCGGAAATTCGTTTACAAAAAATTAATACATTTTTCGTTTACACGAGATGTCTATACATATGAACGGAATTTCAACCTTCAGTTGTGTTTTCTATGTTTAACACTTCCGGAAAGATAATATTTTTTTAACTGATTTCTAAATGGTTGGTCCTGCGATTTCCCTCTGTTATTTTCAGTGTGTTTAGTAGTTGCGTTATGGGTATGGAAATTCAGTCTTATGTTCGTGTCGCTCATTGGACGACCATCTTTTCGTTTCTCTCGGAGCACAAGTGCAAAGACAGAAGCGCCGTAGTTCCGGGACAGTTTCCTGCGGCACGTGCGATGTCATCGCGGCGCGGCGCCCACCAGCCCTTGGCAGGATGAATTCATCTCGCGGGTTATCGCTCGCGCGTTCCCGTCGGTTGCGAGGACTTTATCTCGCGAGCGCTCCCGGGGTGAGAGGATGCAACTGGTCATTGGCCCAAAGTGTGTCTCGGTGCCGCGTCGGTTTAACGACCACTTCGCCGCCGCCACCGCCGCGGCGCTAATAGCCGGCGAAGTAAACGAAGGAGATGCGCTGAAAGACGAGGCTTCGGCAAAATTACCGCGAGACCAGACCCATCCGGAGCTCGCACCAGACTTCGCGCCGCTCGACACGGCCTCGCTATGCGACGATCTGTGGGTGGCCCGCAGTTGCCTTTTATCCCAGACACCCGTCCTTCAGATTGACGCGAATATAGCGCGAGATCGTAAGACGAAATACCGCGTAAATTTACGGTCGTTCGCGTCACTGTTTTCGACGCGACGGTGCAAAAAATCCGAGTTCACGGGATGAGGTGCGCGCGCATCGATTGTGGCGCCACACGAACGCGGCGGCCATCTTGACTTGCACCGCGAGCGACATCGATGTCCGTTACGACCTCACGCCTTGTTCGCTCGACTACGAATTCACGTACACATTTAGTTAAATTACTAAATGCGGTAGTTAGTTAAATAACTAATTGTGGTAGGTAGGTAGGTAGGTAGGTTAGGAATCTACATTAGGTAGGTTAGATAGGTTAGGTAGGTTAGGTAGGTAGATTACGTGCAAACAGTTGTGCCGGGCAGCGAAATTCCTGCAATTTTTCTTGTTTACAAATCGTGAAATCGTGATAATTCGAGAAATGAGGAATCCCGGAGACGAGTCGTGTTACAGCCAGCAGAGGGCGGACGCACCACGGGATCGGCGCCGTCTCCCGCGAGCGACATTTAGATCTCGTCAAGTGATTTCGATTTTTGTACTGCCACGCTGATATTTCGCGTGTCCAACGTGGGACAGGCGAGTCGCGACGAATCGAAGTTCATCTTCTCGTCGTTTCGACTTTGGAAATTACGTCCGTTGGTCGTAAGTACGTTAATTCACGAATTCGCGCGTAACTTGGGTAATTAACGGTCACGGGACGCGAAGTTCGACGCGAACTTTCGCGCCAAGCTGCGAGATTCGTTTACGTCATAGAATATCCAGTGTTTTCGACCAGTGCGCGTTCCGACGATGAAGATTTACGAAGTAGATCCGCGACAGCTGAGCGAAGAGAAGCACGCAGTATGGATGGGAGGCCGTAAGTGTCCGACGTCTCTCGCGTCTTTCCGGTGAGTCGAGAAATCTCATTTACTCCTAATTTGTTTTCACGCGAACGGGCGGAATTCAGTCACACGCACAAAAGTCCCGTCCATTTGCGTGGGGTTCGATTAAAAGATAGTGCTCGAGTATGAGATCGATTGCAATTTCATTTTCGTCGAAAAATAAGAAAAATGGCCGTTCAGTCCTGACAATATTATGCTTCGTTCGCCGAGCACTTTTATAGACACAAAGTTATTGCGTCTGGGGCAACACGCGCTCCTCCGGTTGGAACAATATTTGCGGAAGCCTCGACAGGCACAGCTTTTGCGCTTGGCCTGCGATCCTCGAACCATCCTCAACCGTGTCTCCTTTCTCTCTCTTTCTCTCTCTCTCTCTCTCTCTCTCTCTCTCTTCCTCCCTCGCGTATCCGCTGCGCCTCCGCTCTGTCCCTCAGCCTGACCCAAAGCGTATTATTATTTATTTTCCTCCCGTAAAAAGTTCATGAGTCACAGAATCCATTGTCGTACTATTCGTGCTCTGATTATTCGCGGATACCGTCAGACACACTGGGATCGGGATGTTCATGCTTTGATATTTTTTGTTTGTGGCATGTGTCAAAACTGGTATCAGAGACCCGGGCGCCAGTAATAACTACCTTAAAAAATGTATGTGTTACGCCAAAAATTGGAAGGAGCTGATTTTGCCATTTTTTGATCTGTAGACGAATCTGATTTTTGGCCATAAAAAATCGATTTTTTTTTCAAAATCAATTTAAAAACCAGTGTTTTCAGGGGTAGAATATGCGACTTGAAAACGACGGTATCGGCCAAAAGTTGAAATTTTGAAAAAAAAAGGTCGCGGCGTCAGTTTTGGCGATTTTTGGCCCGGAGCCGGATCTATGATTTCGAATTTTTCTTTTTTTTTCAAAATCAATTTAAAAAGGGTCTTAACCAGTGTTTTCGGGGGTAGAATATGAGACTTGAGAATGATGGTATAGGTTAAAAGTCGATATTTTAGCAAGAAAAAAAAATTGTGGTCGATTTTGGCGATTTTCGGTTGGGAGCCGGATCTACGATTTCTGACAGAAATATATTTTTTTTCGTTGCCAAAAAAATATTTTTTCAAAATCGATTAAAAAAAGGTTAGTAACCAGTGTTTTTGGGTGTACAATATGCGACTTGAGAACGATGGTATAGGTCAAAAGACGAAATTTTGAAAAAAAAAGTTCGTGGCGTCAGTTTTAGCGATTTTCGGTCCGGAGCCGGATCTATGATTTCTGACGAAAAGATCGTCGAAAATGTTTTTTTTTTTTTTTTTCAAAATCAATGAAAAAAGGGTTTTAAGCAGTGTTTTCAGGGGTAGAATATACGACTTGAGAACGACGGTATAGGTCAAAAGTCGATATCTCGAGCAAAAAATATTACGAGGTAGGTTCCACTCGTATACGAGGGCGCGGTAGCGCCCCGCACGAAGAGCTGAATCGCGCATATAGCGGGTTGTTTTTTTTTTTTGCAGCGCTGGTGCCGAGCTTCGCGCCACGCGTCAACGATTACTGAGCGTATATCTGTGATGAATAAAACAGCGGTTAATACAACTTTTGCGAAATACGTAGCGATATGCGCTTTCGCGCAGTTGCTTTGCGCATGCGCGGACAACTGGAGTTAATAAAAGCTAAGTCCCGTTTAAACGAACGAACGAAAAAAAACTAAAAAGAGAGGAGGATTTCGGCACGTCTCAACCGGAAGTCGGGTTCGAAAATTCTGAAACGAAGAAACCTCGAAAAAAAACTTTTTTTTAAGCCGGCTAAAATGTAACCAGTGTTTTTCGTGAGAGAATGTAAGAATTGAGATCGATAGCAAAGGCCAAAAAGCCTTATAGCTCAGAGAAAAAAAATGTTACGAGGTCAGTTTCAGTAATTTCGTACGGATGTGCCAGTCATCATTCATGATTGATAACTGCCGCATCCATCTTACCCAATCGTTAATTTTTGGTGTATTTTCTCTCATGAATGTTTCAATGTTACAGATATATCACGAGAAAGCTTCATGGGGACAAAAAGGTGCCTCTCGCCCTGTTTCCGCGAACAGCCGAATACGTAATTGTGCACAATCGTGAAACGAATAACGGTGATAATAAATAATCGCGGGTCCGACGATGGTTCTTCCGCTCGGAGAGCCCGAACGGGCAGAGCAGTTCGCCAACGCGTCGCGTCTGCTGACCCTCGTCGGGGACATCAGCATGTGTAGAACAGTCGGGGCGCGCGCGCGCCGAGTCGTCGTCCTGTGGGTGTATCCACCATGATGCGAGATGAGGAGCGAGCGCGTATCTTGGCTATTCGGGAGCGAGCGGCGGCTAAATGAGAAAGAAGGACACAGCAAAAGAGCGTCTAGAGCGATGAGTTTCGGACAGGGCACCAGGATCTGGTAGTGATTACCACACTCAGTGCACTAAAATGGGTTTATTCCGGCGTTCCTGCTATTTTCGTCATGTCATCGTCACATTTATTAAATATTCATCTCACAGTTACGACCTGACAATTATTAAAAATTATTACGCGAGAATTCTATGCAAATTTGATAAAAACACATTGAAATTTCAGAAGCCTTGCAGATTATTATTATGAAATAGTATTTCCAACAATAGCTTCACTGTAATTTTGTTTTTCGAAATATAGTGGTGGTTAACAATACCGACCAGAAATCCCAGTGTTGGAAAAATCGTCAGAATGCTAGATAAAACCGTGTTTATCCTCCCGAGTGTGGTAATAATTGCCAGATTCTTGCTGGAGCTCTCCTCGTTTGTAACGAGTGCAAGAAAGACGATTAAACCAACGAAATGTATGTTCATTTCTCTGTCTCTTTTCAGCTTTCACTTGTGCAGCAGCAGCAGCAGCAGAGACGACCATCGGGGCGGCTGGGCTTGGGTCGACGAAGAGGAGCATCGGCCCTGTTGCGATAAAACGAGACGAAGGAGTCGGCGAAGAAGAGGGAGCGAGGGAAAAGAAGCGACGACGCAGCGGCTAAACTGACGACGAACGGCAGCGGCAGCGGCAGCAGCAGCAGCAGAAGCAGGATCACCCGGCGTGGGTGGGAAAAAGACGCAGCTTGTTCGGGCAGAAAAGGGAGAGCGGCAAACCCGTCGGCTGGAAAGAGAGACAGAAAGCGCCAGAATGGCTACGGAACGGCAGGGAACCGACACGACAGCAGTCGCGCGGCACGCGGCGCACCGTACGCACGGTTCCTTGCGTTGCGTTTTCATTCCTTTCCCATCCAAACTCTCTGCCCCTCGGTAAACAATAACAAGGTCTCTCGAACGAAAATTCCGAGAGATTTTTTTTACAAGTAGTGCTCTGTGATACACGAATCGGCCGTCCCGAGAACGAAACCCCGAAACCCGACGTTTAATTGTTTGTTATATAAAGGAGCTTCGACGGAATTTTGGATAACACAATCGTGAATGTAAGGATTCTTTTTTTTGTTGCTTATAGACTCGAGCGTTTGACGCTGATTTTGCGATTGGATGTGAAATGGGCCACGATTTTGTTTGCGCTTTGATGAGAGGGTTTTAACGACTTAGGGAAGATGCGAGTGGTCAAAGATTTTTGTTTGTTTT
The DNA here is from genome assembly GCA_963932165.1 of Pimpla rufipes. Taxonomy (NCBI): domain Eukaryota; kingdom Metazoa; phylum Arthropoda; class Insecta; order Hymenoptera; family Ichneumonidae; genus Pimpla; species Pimpla rufipes. The sequence continues at coordinate 17,533,923 of OZ010632.1, read as the reverse complement.
TCTTTGTTGGTCGATGAGAAATTTAATATTTCCAAGGAGTCGAGTTACTTGCAGACTGTTTATTGAGCGATGAAGCGAACGAAGTCGCGGAAGCGACTTGCAGCGCTGAATAAACACCAAAACAAAAGAAAAATAGACAAAAATGTTGGTAACAAAATATTCCGCGATTATATTCGAGGAAAATATTGTCCTGCTAATCCGGCTCCGAGTAGGTAGGGAAGGTTTTGATAAAAAAAATTGTCTGCTCGCGTGTGGTTGACGGATTGATAAATAAAAGAGAGAACAAAGTGTCAGGATGAGATTTGGAGCCGCAAATAATCAGTGGAAGAAATTCGGGAAGTGGCAAACAGCGAAAAATGATAGAGACGAGGATATCCGTTGGCCGTTCTCGGAGTGTCTTAAACAAATTGCCAACAATTTCGTAAGCCCGCCGGATTGGTTTTGTGCAGTGTAAAAGCTGTTTTTTTAAACAAATTATCCCGGTCTGTGGTTAGAAGATAAAGAGAGGAAAGTGGACAGTGAGAAATTCGGAATAGCAGCTAATCAGCAGGAAAAAGTAGGTTTGGATTACCTGGTGAAAAAGTTTCTTTTTAAACAATTTATCCGGGTCTGCGTAGAAATGCTATCGGGAAATAATTAAATAACGTACCAAACTATTTTTGGTAAAAGTAGCCTTGTAAATAAACTAACGGAGTAAATTTAACAAAAGCGAAAAGTGGTCGGCGGGTAATTCGAATTACCAGTAATCAGGGGCTGGGGATTGTTACAAAGTGAGGAATAGTCAGAAAAGACAGAGACGAGGATATCCGTTGGGTGTGCGCGCACGTGGGTGTGACCAGGCGGCCGCGCTTCGTCTTCTCCTCGCCCAGCCTCGTTCACATCTGAAACGCTATACACAGAGACGAGCGCGCGCGCGCGCGCGATATACGTAAAACGACTACGAGTGAGCGATCTCGCGCGCGTCTTCGTCTCTCGCGCTGATGATGAGTCGCGACTGTCGGCGATGGCGGTACAAGACACACAGCGCCTTCGTCCAGTGTAAACTTTACGTTACTCCTCGCGTTTATAAGATTGAAAGCGCTCCAAACGTTTCCTACTATTTACTCTGAGCGGCGCAGCTGTCGTATATGGGTTCCGCCGGCGTTTGTAGGGTAAAGTCCGGCCCCCTCTCCCCGTTATCATCGCGCGATTCGCTTTTTTCCCTCGACTGTTTCACACTCTAAGAAAAATCCGCAGTTAGATAGAACACAGCGTCAAAACAGCTCGGTCGATAATGTTTGAACTGTCGATTTAAAGGCAATTCAGCCGTAAACGTAAATCAAACACTGAGCCGTTGATTTGTTCTATCGAGAGTCCTGTTTACGTGTTGTGAAAAACAATTCGAGCCAGATTCGTCATTGCTGAAAACAATTAAATGTTAAAAATTGATTTTCTTCGTAAAGGATTTTAGTGCCGAAGCGTCGCATCTTCGAAGTATAAAAACGCTAAATCATTTAAAGAATAATAATTATAAATCATTTGAAGTATAAAAATAATAAATCATTTGAGGTATAAAAATGATAAATCATTTTAATACATTGGGTCAAAGATAGGGAAAATACGAGAAGCATCGCGCGCTCGTTAGAAACGCCTGTCAATGTTTATCAACCGATTTCATTGGGGGGCGAAGAGCTGAATCCTCAAAGCGTTAGCATCGCCGCGGCAATACTATGAATTTATCGTGCCAATGACTTCCGTGGCGTAGAGAGGGAGCTCGCTCGCCGCGATATGATAAATTATTAAAGTGCGAGTCGGAGAGAGAGTCGCCGGTTACTGGCTAACGGACGAGCGACCGTCTTGCACACTCTAGGCATTCATGAGCTTTATCGAGCAGCGCGATTAGCCACAAAAGCCGTTTTGTGTCGGCAAAACGCGACGCTCGGTGGGATCGCGCTGAGAGGTCTTTGCGATACGATCGTTACACTCTTTCCACCTCGCTAACGCCGTTTCATTCATAAATAGGCTTGCAGTTGGTCGCGATCGCGTTCGATGTGTCTCGCGTCTGCCCTCCTTATCGAAAATAATTCGCTAACGCTCTTTCGCGTGGGAGTTGAGATCAATATTCACGACACACGTCGCGTATTCATTCATAAATCGACGATAACTCGTTATGGCTCGTTGGAGTCAATCGTGTCGCCTGGTATTTATTTATTTATTCGTACTATTACGTAGCGTCTCCTAACCCCGCGATAACGGTATTTACACTCTAATCTCGGGGCAACGACGTCTCAAATAGCCGCTACACGATTATCACGCGCGCGGTGTGTACAGCATACGGGACGTTCGATGCTCGATTCAAAACACGCGAAACGTTGAGAGAAAAAGAGCGTTGGCACTTGAAAAATATGGGGGAAGGCTGCCCAATACGGAACGGATGACCCAATGAGGAATTTGCGATAGACGATTTCAGTTTTTTCTTAAAAACTGTAACGTGATTATTTTCACTAATTTAATCGCTGTTTTGAAAACCACAAGTGATTCTACAATTGCAACTGTACGAGGAAGGGATATTTGAAAACGTTGCGAAGTCACGAGAACATATTACAGAATAAACGGACCGCACTTTCTCCAACCCAATTTCTCAAATCTTCGAGCGTCCGGTCGGGCACGAAACGTCCTATATATCGTTACGCGTTGCGCGCTATCTTATCGCGACCGAAGGCGAGAGTCTTTGGCGCACCAGCCGGCGTCTTTGCGACTATAGTAACGCGGTTTACAATCTCCTCTCTTGTCCTCATTCATCCCCGGCGCACACTAATTGTTGCGCACCGAGTGTCGACGCGTTCGCCTCGGCCCTCTCCTCCCCTCGCCCTCCGTCCCCCCTCTGCCTTTACCTTGCCGCGCGCACCATGTTCGGGAAGACACGTTGGCGAAACGAGTTTTCGCTCGACGCTCTCCGCAAAGAGCAAGAAAGACAGAGAAACCGAAAGAAAGATAGAGAGAGAAAAACAAGTAGCAAAAGAGGAATAAACAAACGCGCCCGCCGCGTCCTTCGACTTATTTTATTGCAAAATAAAATTGAAATCGTCCTGGAATCCGCGCTCGAGGAGACAAGGATCCGGGGAAAAAAATACATCACATATTTGGCGGGAATTACCATATCGACGTGTTTTACGCGATCCCAGCGGCAGTTCGCGAGATGTAAATTTTCTACGCGGGAATTTTCGCCGGTTTATGTACTAACGTTTTTGCTAGATATCAGTGGGCAGTCCCGCTCGACCGCCATAAATGTATGGTAATTTTTCGCAGATCCTTCTTTCCCCGTGAGTCGCGCGAAAAGACTGGGGAACGCGTGAAAATGACTCGCGCTCTGGTAATCCTTATCTTCGTGTTCTCCTACGCGTTGCCCGCAATCTCTGGTGCATAGTCGAGCCAACAGAGCGAGGAGAGAGAAAAAAAGCGAGGGAATCTTATCGGTCGAAGCTCACGTTCAATCGCTTCGCTCTTTTTCCCGGGATACTTGCCACGAAGAGACGAAGCGCCTGACCGAACCCGGAGCGTCTTGCAACTTCGACGGGGGCCAAGTCACGTCAATCGTCTCAATCGTAAACACGAGAGCCAACTGCTTGGAGGGACTAACGACCGTTCTGGGGAATTAAAAAGAGATAAAGAAAGCGAGGGAAGAGGAGGAGGGAAAAAAGAGGGGGCGGACGATGTCAGCGTCCGACGAATCTGTGCGAGAGCCTCTCACTTCGCTTCCCAAGACCAAACAGACTGGAGAACCGAAGGACTGCAACGCCTCGTCCGGGGGCTGCGGAGTTCTCGAGAATTCTCCGAAGAACGCGATACCGGGCATCAAACTTTTGACCCTTTCAATGCGCCATTTATTTCTGATAATTGGACCTCGGCAGCTGACTCACGAGAAACGGGGGAAAAAATCCTGTATTTTTAGCGTAGAGTCCTCTTCGTGGATTTTTTCATGTGGAAAAAAGAGAGGACGATTCTGAGTCGTGTAATGGAATTTTAATGCCGTTTCTGAGGATTATTAAGGAACTTGAAACAGGCCGTGGGTCTATTAATAATTGTTAGTTCATTAATAGTCCGTTAGTAATGAATAGTTGTTACTTTTACAATTGCCCGGAACAGGCATGCATTTTTTTTGGGGCACTGAAATATTCCGATTAAAAGTAAAAAAAAAGCAAGCCGCATTCGAGCGAACTGCGTGCAGCTGGGAAGGAGTAACGAGAAAAAAAAGAGGTAGAAAAATGGAGACGCGAACGAGAACGAATGAAAAAAACCGCTGGAAAATACGGAAGTCCGGAGGGAGAGGAAAAAAAAGGGGAGTACTTTAATCACGCTAAGCGTGAGCTACAGACCGGGTGGTCGGGAACGGGAGCTCGGAATCGTGAGAAAGGAGAGTATTCTTGAGTCGAGGCGGTCGGGAAGCGTCAGAAGGTCCTCCCGAAGTCGCCGGAAGGCGAAACTTGTGGAAAATTTCTTGGAGAGCGTTCGGGAGTTTCGGCGAGGGCGCGGAGGGCTCGAAAATAAAAAAAAAAAGAAACCCCGAGCGCGGTTGAAATACCCGGAAAATACGGGAGCCGCGAGTGCGGATAGAGCGAGAAAAGTAGCCCGAAGGAGAGTTGGCAGATGCGATGGGATATCGGAGGCGAAACGACAAGGGCGAAGTATCCCGCGCCCTCGAGAGCTTTTCTTTCGAAACTCGGCGAAAACTTTGGATTTAACTTTCGCGAGAATGTCTCGCGATCGCTCGTCGAATCGCCCCGATAGAATCACTCAACGGAATGCGGAAAACCGAATGAGGTAGACAAGTTTCGGTACACTTTACCGCAGGGCTGACTGGTTAAATGGCACAAAGTACACGAAGTGCACAGTCCGTGGTTCGGGCTGAAAAGAAATTCCATTTCTCCCCTCGCGTCCCACTTCGCTCGACGTCGTTGGGACATCCCGTTCTGCATTGAGGGCATCTGTAAGCTTTTTTCACACTTTTTTCCATCGAGAAAATGTAAAAATGATTTACGCACGCTCTCAATGACGAATGGATATCAATTAAGGCGCACTTATTTCATATTAATTAACCCACAACCGGTTGGTACGTCCGTTTACGAGCTAATGATCCAAGAAGACAAGTTCGAATAGACGCTAGGTCGATTAATAAGTGCCAGGATGGGGGAAGACAGAGAAAGAAAGAGAGAGACCCCTGACTATATATTATCCGGATGAGGTACCGTGAGTGGGCCGACCACCGTCGTAGGGAGGACCCGCGCGAGTTATCGGGTAACATGCGGGGAACGCCGATTAGTCACTCTTCGTAGTCCAATACATTCAAACTATATTCTATGCACATCCACATAATGATACACAACGTACGTTGTGTATAGGTAAAACTTTCGTTGGCGTCCATGAGTCCTTCTGCCGCACGCCTAACGCGCCACAATACGTCAAAAGATCCTCTATCTTTTCCTCTCATTCACTCACGCGTTCATTCATCATCCCGGGCTCTTTCACGCGAGAACATTTCACGTGTCCGGGATAATTGATACGGGAATAATATAAACAGAAAATTCGTCGTATTCGGTCGAGCGTGTTGGGCTCCATTATAGTTTAGACCGGGGGCCGCCCCACCCCAGGCCAGTTTTCAGCAGAAACAAAGAAGTGTACTCTGGTTATCGCGAGTTGATGAGGAACGAGGTCACGCGAGAATGCTCCACGCTATGACGACGATGACACGTTCCACTCGGGCCTGGAGAACCGAGCGAGATGGAAGAACGTGAAGCACACGGACGCGTGAGCTTTGATAACTATCGCCGACGTTCGCGTACACCGAGGCCTTCGCTGTGTTGAGACGAAAGAACGAAAAAAAGAATGGGAAAAAAAATCCTCCGGAACGGCTTCCGGCTTCCAGTCTGGGCCATCGTTGTAGCCCATTTCCTAGTCTACTTCCGTTAAGTTGCCTCGAGCCGCCGACCGACACCGATCTTCTGTTTTCTTTATTGTTCCACGGGAGCGTTGCGAGGCTCGGGACCAGAATTCATATCGTTCAGAACGTTTACTCAACAGTCTATTATGCTGCCACCTTTTTTCGTTTTGCTTCCACCTTGAGGAAGCTTTGTTATCGTGAGCATTTTTTTAAATTATTTTTTAAATTATCCGGGTCTGTGGTTGGAAGACGAAGAGGTACGAGGGAAAGAGAGGAAACTGGACAGTGACGAATTCGGAAGAGCAGCTAATCAGCAGGGGAAATTAGGATTGGATTATCTGGTGAAGACACTTTTTTTTTTTACAAATTGTCCGGGTCTGCGGTGGGGAGATAAAGCAAACAAGCAGAAAGTGGACAGTGAGATATCCGCTGCAGCGTCTAATCGGCCAGAAAAACCAGGAGTTTGACGTATATTGAGGAAAGACGGGGGGACACCTTGGGTGTTCTCGGAAATAACGATATAATTCTCGAATTTGACGTACGAATATGCTGGCGGGAAACAAGTAAATTACGTATTAAGAGGCAGTGGCATTTCCCCGACTCCAGCTCGAATTTTTGAAAGCTCTTTTCTCCTAAACTATTCGACAGATGGAGCTCAGATTTTGATAGAATGTGCGGAAGTATTGCAGAATTGGGCTGATCTTCGGGCTCCTCGATAGATCAAGCCGTTTGGGCAGGAGACTCGATAAACAAAAAGGTGCGAGAGAGACAGCCATATAGGCGTTTAGCATCGGGCGAAGAAGTTCCGAGCGAAGTATTATTAAGTATTATAGCGGCCGAGCTGCCTCTTAAATAGAATTATTTTGAGTAAAGAACCTTCTAAATAATGTAATGGAATAAATTGTATAAAAGCGAAAAGTGGTCGGAGATTTGAATCACCAGTAATCAGCGTGGCGGGGGGGGGGGGGGGGGGGGAGTGATCACACAACGAATTTGCCATTAGTTTTTTTCTAAACGTAACAGTTTTCACGTAAAATTAAAAAAAAACTCGATTATTTACGATTTTTTCCTTTTTGCCTTCTGCATCAACCGAGCCAGTGTAATTTAAAAAACTCAACTTCTTCCCTGCAGTCGGGTAGACGAAGGCCTAGAAAAAAAAATTGCAAAACAAAGACATAAATCTGCCGAATCACTGAGTGGTCAGGGCAGGAAGTTTACGCGCAAGATCGTTCGTCCAGTACTATTCCGATCGCATCAGCCGCAACGATTACGCTTCGAAATCCGAGAATCTCCGTCACTCATGTGTAACGTTCTGTTAAACAGGTCGGCGGATGGACAGCCTGGTGCCGGGAAAGCCCGCAGTCGGAGAAAAGAAATCAAGCGGAAGAAGGTGCTCGTGCGGTCGTCGTCGTCGTCCTCGGGAGCCGCTTCTTCGGCTGCTGTCGAACCCATTAGCGCGCTGCGTTCGTACCGAGAATCGTTGTATCTTGGTTTACGCTGATTCCGCAAGAGACCACGACGGAAGAAAGAGAGCGAAGGAGAAGAAGCTAGCTACGCAGCAGCAACAGCAGCAGCAGCGGCCGCCATCGATCGTAAACAGCAGATTCATCGCCAAGGAATCAACGCTGCAATCACCGCCGGAACTGCCAAAATTTCCTCAGTCACCTTCCGCGACGTCACTCGACCCCACTGCTCTTCCTGCCGCTTCCTTATGGACGGAACATTCGTCACACGGTCGTAGCGCGAACAAGAGGCGAGCGGCAGTCTTCCCCACCGAATTACGCAAAAATCGTAGTTGGCATTGTTCGAGCGACGACGAATCCGCCTCTCGGTTACTTCTGTCGTGCATTACCATTGCGCCGAGTAACTCGCCTCAGTCCAGTGTCTTTCCGCATCTCGCTCGGGCAACAACGCCCACGCTGGAAATACTATTTTTCTTCGATCTCGTTGGCTTCCAAGCCAAACGTCGAGCCATCGACTTTACGCGTTTTTTTGTTTTACTTAAACCGCCTTTTATTCGTTTTTTTTAATGCCTCGGTGTATTTTTCGAAATATTTTACCGCGATGATCGGAGTCTCAGTGCCTTTGCATGCGGTTAAACGGGGTGAATATTGGTACTAAACCGAATCGGCAAAGGATATTATGGATAATATTGAGCCCCCGCGAGTGTTGCTTGGATATACATGTACATATATATTTTTTGTTTATATTTAACGTGAAAGTACAGTGGATCGGAGTTTGAGTGCCTGTCGTGCGGTTGTTTGCATCGGTTTAACGAGTGATCGTAACGTAAACCGCTCGGTCGATCGTGGACGCTCGAGGCGAGGGACTCGAACGGTGCGCCGCGGTTCTGGAGTCTCGCATGCGAAGTCCGCGTCTCGTTGATAAATGGAAAATCGTGCCGGTGAGAAGCAAAAAAAGATGGTTCTTTACGTCGTTCTCGCGTTTTTCGTGACCGCAGCCGCGGCAGCTCCGCATAAGATGATTTACGCCGACGACAATGTGGTGAGTCGGAAATATTATTGCTCCGTTTGATTTTTGTTCACAATTTTTTTTTGGTAAAAATTTATCAATTTTTATTAAACAGATTTTTTTTCTCCAGCAAAGACACAATGCACAAAGCGTCTTCATTCGAACGATTTTATTTGCAAATACGTTTCGGCCTTGATCCTCAGTGTTAATTGTCTTCCTCGGTTTATTGTTATTCTGCACTGAAACATCATAAGGCACTTATTGTTCTACATTCGTCATCATAACGCACGACAAGGCGTTAGGAATGCTTCCAACTAAAACAACAAATACGTGGTTAAGTACTTTAAAATGAACCAAATCTAGGCTTGAGCTAACTTACGCTGTTTACAAGGGTAAATACAGAATCGGCGGAACACAAAACCACACGGTGGATGAGAGATCGATGATGCTCGCGTGACTTGCCCGCGAAGCGGCTCCCCCATCAAACGCTTTTCATTGCGTAGCGTATAGAGAGCAGACGCCATTTAATTGTGCACATCACGGCGCGCTCTTGTGCGTCCCTTTGCTGGAAGCTTTTGTCCCTTTCCAATGTCTGCCTCCATCCTTAACCCTCTTATCTCTGGGGCATCGATCCCATTAATTCGAGGGCCTTCGACCCCACGCAGAATGTACGCATCGGCAGCAGCAGCGGCAGCAATAACTACATACAGAGAACCTCGTGCTCCCCCTCAGTGGCCTTACATAGTAGCTCTCGTGCTCAAACAACACTGTTAAAATTGTTGGTAAACTCACTGCACAAAGTTGTATGAAACGGTCGGACTGCCACTGAGAGAAAAAGAAGTAGCTGTGATTGCCAATCGTTGGTTGGGCCTACTGAAATCTTAATAGGCTTTATCGCGACATTTTGGTAATTCCAAGCAACGATTTTTAATCGAAACTACTTCATTTTCTCAGTATGGGAAAATTACTTTTTTTAAATTAATATTCTTTGAAAATATTAATGACCATCAAATTATCTCAGTGTCGGAAGATTTACATTTTTTATTAATATGTTTTGGAAATGTTGATAAATGTCGATATCAATAAATGGAAAAAATCAAATTTACATTAATATAAAAATATAGTTTTCTGGTTTTGTTCCATATTTAATAATGGTATATGGTACAGTAGTCATTTGAATGAAATCATTTTTCAGTGTCAATGTCGTTACACACAGAATTTCTTCGACTCTTGGGCACTTCCATTAGAATTTCCAGATAGTTCCATTAGAATTTCCACAATCGCATAAGTACTATGCTACAATAAAGGACTCGGCCGCGAGCCTAGAAAGTTCGTAGCACCGAGACGCGAGTGCAACGAGAGATACTCGAGAGCGAGCATCTCATCCGACTACCGCAACTTGGCCCCGCGAATCCCGAGACTATCTTACCAAGTAAATTAAAATTAATTACTGGGTTATCTCGCCGGTCTCCTTCGACCGAGCCAAACGCCACTTCTACCGTCTCTCTTTCTCTCTCTCTCTGATCTTCCCTTCACGTCTCTGCTTCACAGTTGCAGCTCTTCGTATTCCAGTCTTCACACTCTCTTCACGTCTTCCAACCTACGTTTTTTTTTCTCTCTCTCTTTCTATTTTCACCTGAAGTCGTCGTGATTAAAAGTCGGAGGACAAGGAGGTCTAATTTATTGATGCAAGATCGACCTGTTTTACAATTTAATTCAATTCGGTCTGTGCGGACTTACAGTTTTTCACACAACTTTTTTACCTGACGCAAAAATTGAAACTCTTTATTGGGCGCGTTAAATATTATCCTTTTGTTACTAGAGACAATACAATTTATTTAATTTATTTTCACGCCCACCGACGTGGATTGCAGGTGAAAAGGTTTCTTCCTCACTTTGTACGTATTCAGTGCAGAGTCGAGGTGCCATACGTCGCTTTGTGCGAAGATGCAACGGGAAGAAAGCGCAAAAGGGGGTGCTGCAGTCGCCTCCGGGGACGAGCGACGCAGCGGAGATAAAAGTCGAGCGGCCATCAAGCCAATTTTCAGGATATCCTGTTACCCCGCCTTCTGCAGCTTTCGCTTCGAAAGCCGCCGCGTCCCTTCCATCCATTTCTCTCTTTCTTCCCCTCGCCCCTTTCTCCACTGTCTCCGCCCTGGAAATAAGAGTAAAACACAAAAGGGAGTAAAGTGCACCGGCAGACACTGGAATATTCGTTCGGTGAATATTGTACATAGCTATCGGAGTCGATTCTGAATCCTCCATGAGACGGATACGTGGAACGAGGAACGATACGAGCTCCTTTATGGCCCCGGATACTTTTAACTTTTCAGCGAGTTGCTCGTAGTCTTTCCTGACGTCTTTCTCTTTCCTTTTTATTAGTTTCGATCGTTGGTGCTTCTGGAATATTGCAGACTGCGCGAATCGATGAATTATTAACAACATTTTGTTGATTGATTTCTTCCCAGAATGTTTCGGGAAAAATATCGTGATGTCGATATTTTGTCTGCATCATCGTCCTCAAGTCGTAAATTCTACCCATGAACACATTAAATTCTAGTCTTTTTGGCTTGATTAAAAAATAAATTACATTCGACTTTCGATTGAAAAATGCCTTTCGTTTGGATTAAAAATAAATAATAGTAGAATGTGATAGTTATAGTTGCCAAAACTTTCAGCACTTCGTACTGACTTTGTTGTCATACGTTACGAAAATATTTGTATCACATAGACTCGACCACACATTTTTTTCACGGCGTTGATTTGCCTGACGCTCCGACTTCCTCATTTCCGATTATCAACATTTTGTTGATTGATTTCTTCCTAGAATGTTTTGGGAAAAATATCGTGATGTCGACATTTTGTCTGCATCATCGTTCTCAAGTCGTAAATTCTACCCATGAACACATTAAATTCAAGTCTTTTTGGCTTGATTAAAAAATAAAGTACATTCGACTTTCGGTTGAAAAATGCCTTTCGTTTGGATTAAAAATAAATAACAGCAGAATGTAATCATTATAGTTGCCAAAACTTTCAGCACTTCGTACTAACTTTGTTGTCATACGTTACGAAAATATTTGTATCACATAGACTCGACCACACATTTTTCACGGCGTTGATTTGCCTGACGCTCAAACTTCCTCAATTCCGAGATCGTCTTATTTGCTTGACATTTCGTTGCTCCAGAGACGCGACTCTCGATTAATAACGACAGCGCCAAAGCCACGTAAGTCGAGAACTGTGTGGGCCCATTCACCATTGGTCATCGCCTCGGCCCACGCGATTCGCACACAAATTTCCGTCGGACCTCCGCATCGTCTTTTATTTTATTCGCGTCTTCGCCTCGTCAATGCGCCAGTCTCGCGCCAGCTCCGATGACTTAAAGAGTCCACCTCGCGAACCTACTTCAGCGTCGCTCGACCTCGGCTCGGCCCTTTTTCCTGCATCTCGTCTCCCTCTCCCAAGCCCATATTTTTTTCGCCCTTCAGACTTCGTCTTCGTGGCGCCTCCTGCGCAGCGAGTCACCCAGAACGACTTCAATTATCTCATTCATCCGAGTGAACATCTTTATTTCATCTCGTTATTCGATTTACTTTAATTAAGAGCCCGGGGAACACGAAACGCGACTCGTAATAAGACGCCGTCTTCGTATATATTCCAACATCAGGGCTAACAACAGCCAAATATAAGATATTTAAATTCACGCAATTTTATAACAATCGCAATTTTCTCGTCGTTGCAATTTTATCATAAATCTCCATCGGTTTATCGGGACAAAAAAATGCCAATGTTTGAATAAAAATGCAATTGAAATTGCACTCATTGTTAGTTACCTTGACAGGGAGGATGCGATCGATCGTGGGAAAGTGACGAAGGTGGGGAGTAAAATGGGCTATCAAATTGTCGAGAGAACTGTCAGAGCTGCCGAGTGAAAGACAGAGGGAGAGAGACGGCGAGAGAGAGAGAGAGAGAGAGAGAGAGAGAGAGAGAGAGAGAGAGAGAGAGAGAGAGAGAGAGAGAGAGAGAGAGAGAGAGAGAGAGAGAGAGAGAGAGAGAGTAAGAGAGAAATGGAATAAGACGAAGAAGGCTTATTATAGTAGTCGAAGTCTCGAATGGCATGAGCCATCAAGCGAGGGCATTTATATGCGATCGGAGGTCGTTAACTGCAGGAAGCGCCGCGCGTAGCATGTATAGTGTACGTACGTACGAGGGGGATGAGGTCTAGAAGTCGCGAGGCGACGACGTGACGGAGTCATACAGCGATTCTTCGTTCTTTATTGCTGCTGCCATAAGCCTCGTCCCCCTCTCTCCTCTGCCACGCAGGTCGTGCGTCGTACGATCGTTCCGATCGATCATATTAGAAGTGAGCTTTGACTCTTGTCTTGGCACGAAGCCATTCGAGCGTTTCGAGCGAGGAAAATCAAAACAAACAGAAGAAAACAAAAGAAAAAAATTAAACGCAGTTGACAATCTATTATGACGTTCAATGTGTGTCAACAGCTGCTGGAAAAATGATGTGTGGATCAAAACTTCGAGGTTTGAATTTTTGATTTGGCACCGAGCCATTCGAGTATTTGGACGGGGAAAACCAAAACAAACGGAACGAAAATTAAAAAATAAAACGCAATTACGATTCTATAGATTATGATTTAATTTTCGTAATTAACAGGTGGGACATTTAAATTAGCGAAAGCTTTGACCCCCTATCTTGGCGCGCAAGCCACTCGAAAATGTGGAACGAAAATAAACAGAACGTAAATAAACCAAAGGGATGTGATTAAAAATCTATCGTTTATGATTTAATAACAATTTTCGTAATTACCAGCTGGAAAATTTCGAGGCGGATTAAACCGGCGCGGAGAAAATGAGTAAACGAGCGACAGCGACGCGAACGAAAAAGCCGCGGAGTTTATGCTCCACACTCTCGTAATTAGTAACACATGTGTTGCGAGACGGAATTAATGAACCAGAGGGGAATACAGTCGAGAATCGTCGCTACACTCTCTCTCTATTAATCGATGGATCGCCCGGCATGACGTAGCGCCAGTAGCGATGATGAGAGTGCTTTGCCGTTCCTGTTTATTTGGCTACTACGACTCGTGTTTTATTAATGATTTTTCCAATAGACGACAACGCTACTGACGCTACGGTTATTTGTAGCTGGTTCGGAAATAATTATCACCAATTAGCGAATGATAATAAATACGTATAATCAACGGTTATTCGATTTCGAAGTTCGGCATTGACGTATGAGTCGGGTTTGTTTGCAAGCCCCCCGTCGTTCAATTTTCACGGAAACATCTCTCTATTATAATACAAATATCGTAATTATTATTCCGCATGATTAATAATATTTCGCAGCGCTCGTCACAAGTTTGAAATTCCTAGCAACTACGAACAAACAATTTTATTTTCACTACGATTTACCGAGAGTTGCGAAAAATTGGGTCAGTCCGGCGCGCCATTAATTTTTCAAGCCATTCATTTTTATTTATTTTTCCGTAAAACTTTCCCGGAAATTAAAATGTTTTCAACAGTTATTAAAATATTAGGAAATCCTTTATCAAAAAAAAAAAAAATGATAGATCATTGTTATAAAATAGTAAATACGACGGATGTATGGTAAATATTTGTAAAATGGAATGACGGATATCTACGACTGCAATTTTTCAATTATTATTATATCGCGCCATTAATTTTTCAAGCCATTCATTTTTATTTATTTTTCCGTAAAACTTTCCCGGAAATTAAAATATTCTCAACAGTTATTAAAATATTAGGAAATCCTTTTACAAAAATAATTATAGATCATTGTTATAAAATAGTAACTACGACGGATGTACGGTAAATATTTGTAAAATGGAATGACGGATATTTACGACTGCAATATGGAGCGGGCGTGAGAATTATCGCGTCACGAGGCGAGATACCAATGCGGGACAAAGTGTGTGAAAAGGATGAAGGAGAGAGAGCAGGCGCCAGGACCTACGCGCCGCAGACGTCCAGACTTTCGTCGTCGTCGCTGTCTGCTATTTTACGTCGACCTTTGTCTCGACGCATGACTAATAAATTGGTCGTGTACCGTATTAATATCCCCCACTTTGGCTCTAATACCACACCATATGGATAGGCACGCTCGATAGTCACGCTACGATTCTGTGCACGTGGCTTTCAACGTGTTATTATTATAGTATTATCGTTCCTCGTACAATGTTTCCGACGCTATACTTTTTCACAAAGTTACAAGGTACGCAAATTGCGGGACAATTTCATTTCCATGACTCTCGACGGACTCGACACCCTTATGGTAGCACATACAATCTCAACCAAAAGTTTCCCTCGTGCTTGGCTCAGTATAAAAACTACATTGAAACGTAAACTTTTTAAATTTTATATTTAGAATTTTTTAAGGCGAGTTTTATTGGAGAAAAACGCAAGTGGAAATGGCAAATTTTTTTCTTGCCATTCGAAGTTCTCAATATTTTTGTTAATAAAATATCTCAACAGATAGACGTTGGATTTCGTACAAACGTTGCCATAACTGCGATCATAATTTTCCTATTAATATTTATTTCAATGACTAATGACCGCTCCACACACGATCGTGAATATCGCGTGTTCTAAAAATAATAACAATTGAAAGTAAATAATTGATTTAAGGAATTCGATAGATTCCTCGTTATCGTTGCGTCGAACTCGCTTCGTTATTTTTTTCACGCCTCACTGACGATAAGACGCATCTCCGAGAGATGATTAAGCGTTCGTTGTTCTACTAAGCGGGTTTGCAGCGGCAGCAGCAGCAGCAGCCGCAGCAGCAGCATCTGACAAAGCCTTCGGGGGTTTATCAATTCGTGCGATTTGCGCATCCCACAATCATTCGGTCAGTCGGCCGGTGATCCATCCAACGTCGAAACTGCGCATTGCAATGTCAAAGGCTTCGCGCGCTCGGCCGGCGCGCGGCTTTCAGACGAGAGAGGATTCCCTCCTCGCGATCGTGTCACATCCATAAATTGATTAATCACGAACCGCTGATTAAAACATGGCTTGTACGCCGTCTTGTACTTCGTCATTGGATGATTTATCCCTTGTGTCTGTAGTGCAATTCCGCGCGTGCAATGTTCGTTCGACAATGTGCAAACAGACATCCTTGTATGGATTGCTCTCATCTCGATGAATAATATACCAAGTGGCTGCGTCGATACGTCGGGAGGGAGCGTGACTCTCATCAATTCCTGTCTTTGTTAATAAACTATCAGTCCGACAAAAGATTTACGCGCAACTGCAGCGTATGACAGTCTTTATCTCAAGGGGAATTTTTTTCGTTATCGTTATTGCTGTTGCTATTAGTTAATGCGAACACTGGCGAGAATGTCAAGTTTACCGAGACGCGATAGGAGCTTAAAAAAATGTCAGCCCGAATTTATTGTCTCGGGAGACATTTTTTTTTATTATTTACTAGCCCATGTGACCACTTCGCAAGGTTTCCCAGTTGAGGCAAAAAATCCGCCTTAAAAAATGAGTTGGTAAAATATTGTCGTGTTATTCGTTCTCCGATTGGCTGTCGGGTTGCCTGCAACTCGTTGCTAACCAACGTGCAGTTTCAATCGTGTTATTGTATTTTGACAGTTCGGAGGCCGTGCGAGGTTTCAAGGTTTGTTAACGTTATTTCGGGAATGGTGTTCGAGCGAAGCATATGGCCGAATATTTCCAGGAATAAAAAAGATCATTTTTTGCGTTTTTCTCGACGTACTTTCTATTTTTCGGGCAAACAACGGTGCTTTTCGGAAACAGCAGGAAAATTCCCACCGGATAGGGTCTTCAAACTTTACGATAACGAAAAAAAAAAATTCGCGAAAAACGTACCACTTGTGTTTTTTGTGATTTTTTTTCTATGTACTGTTTAAAAAAAATGCTTTGTTCGAATCTCAATTATAGTTTATTCACCGTGAATTTTATTTTATATTTTTTTAAGTAACGTTTTTGCAATGTGGTACGAAGGCTGTTTGCGATTGCGCAGCTGGGGACGGAGAATTGCGTCGGCTCGCCCTCGGAAAAAGTGCGGGAACGACTCAGTAATAACAACCATTAGCAAGAATGGCTCGGAAAACGCTGGCGACGTTGATGTTCTTAGTTCGTCACGATCGCCTCGTAGCCGCAAAAGTGGAGAAAGGCGCTTGGATTCTACGCCGTGAGAGAGAGATATATAGGCTGGACGCTGCGTAACGGTAATAACAGCACAGCGCGAGCCCCTCGAATTGGCCTTGCGAGAGGAAAAACGCAGATAAGACGGACGCAGTCCGCGAGAACCGAAGACCTTCAACTTTCGTCCGATCGGCTCGACATTTCCTCGGGTTTCCTTTGACGGCCGATGGAGAGTCGGGTCAATTGCGACACCGGCATTCGTGATCGCTGTGGCATCTCTAGGCCGCACTGTCCAGTGGCCAAGTTGAACCCAGGAATAAATTGACCCGACCCGGCGAGTTGACAAAATACCGGCGCATAAGTTGTCGACGCCCCCGTCTTATGGTTTGTCAACCTGTCCAGTCGGGCCAGCTAATTAGGTTGTGCTTAATTGGATTGGTTCCCGAGGCGTCAACTTGTCTGGTGTCGCGCATCGTGCACATTCACGTTGAAATGGTTTCCAGGTCGTAAACGATTAACCGTAGAGGTTTCAAAAACTTGGACACTGGCCCGGGGGATGCGAGAGTGATCAGAAACTCATTGGTGTCGCTATTGACCTCGCTCGAATGAGACTGGACGCAATTGGAATTCCGTTCAGTTTCGCATTCAAATGCGGATCAATTTCGGACGAGACTGGGATTGAACCGTTTAATGGCGCAGACATACCTACCAACAATTTCGTGTATGATATTTACGCCAAAATAGATTGCATGATGTATTACACATGACGCGTGACATTTTGCCGCTGAGATATTTTTGCTTTATGACATTTTGTCTGACGACTTGCACCGAGAGAAAAAGTTTCTTTGATTCAATGAAATTTCCTTGAAATCTCATTTCTTTGACGTCAATGAAATAATATCCACAGGTCAATATTATATTTTCTTTGAATGATCTTATCAACCAAATTATAGGTGATTCGACCAAGTTCTTGGTTACGTACCATAGTAGTTAGATATGTTAAACAATAACTTGGATGGTTTAACCAATGATTATCGTCTTGTTTTGACTTGAGTTGACCATAACATAACAGACCAGCTCGCGCAAGAAACACCAATACGACTTATCGCGAATGTGCCAAACGTTGGCGGACCGGGTGCCATTCATTATATCGTTTCTTTGAATCAACACTGAGAGAAAAACATATGGTTGAAACAACAATACTATATTTTTACTATACAGTATAATTCCCAGGGGGAACGTTTATATTTTATAGTTACGACAATGAGAAAAAATAATAGCTGTAAACGTAATAATAGCTGAACTAATCAAATACATAGTATCCAGTACCAATCGATATGATCGTTCCTCCTGCGAATTATATCGGTATAGTTCGACCAACTATTCTACTATATTTTTCTCTGAGTGAAGGAGATCGTGTCTTTGAAATTCAAAGAAATATTTCATTGAAATCAATGAAAAAAAATCAATCCGCCCGTTTCTTTGGAATCAAGGAAGCTTTTTCTCTCGGTGTGTGCGATATTCACTCATGGCGGATGTTTCAACTGTTACATTACGCCGCGTCGCCCCGAAATTTCATGATATTCCTGCGGGTCCCGCGAACATTGTCGACGTACCGGGTGGAAACGCATGTTGAATTGTGTGCGGAGCAGGGTGACGGGGTATGAAGAGACACCAGACTGGAATATCGCGAAGCGAAGACACGGAAGCAGGAAACCGCACGTAATAGCCGAATGCGTCGGAGATATGGGAAATGCACGTGCGCGCTCGATGAGCCTCCGTGGACTGTGGAAATGACGAGAACGCGATGGCTCGGAGGAGAGACCCCCGTGGATACGAGCGTGGCCCACGTAGAGTAGGACACCGTGATATTGTCCAATAACCGTTACCGAATCCACGTCAGCCGGGGCGAGTCGGTAGAAAAGCCAGCGGCGGGCGACAACGCAGAGGGAACCGAGAGATCACGCGACGCTCCGGGGATAGGCGGTGGTGTACGTATATAGCGTGGAAAATAGAAGGCACGTCGAACGTTTCCGTCCCGAGGAAATCCCCGTGCCCTAATCAGGTCTCGAGGCACGGCTTCACCCTCGTGGTCTTTGCATCCCTAATCGGCTTCCGTTATCCCCCGAACACCCCCCAACTACTCGTCTCTTCCGTTCGTTCCTGCCGAGGAGATAAGGCGACGTGGTGCCGCGCAACGTGCCACGTACAAGACCCGGCTTAGGGCCAAATCTTATCACGAATTTCCTGACAAATAGTTAATTACGCTTTTCTGCTGATTGGCGAAATGTAACGAAAATAGTTTTCTTTTTTTTCATGATGTTGAAGTTTGCATCGTTGGAATGCAACGGAATTCAGAAAATGAAATTAATTCTCATTAACCCAAACGTTGAAATTAGGTATAAAAAGTCATCGTGGCAATTAGTTGATATGATGACTGTTTATACCTAATGTCATTATCTGGGTTAATCAGAATAATTTCTTTTTCTGAATTTCGTTGCATTCCAACGATGGAAATTTCAACATCATTTTTTTTCAGGCTTTAGGTGGCAAATCAGAGGTCGCTCAATGGCTGTGGGATATGTGGTTGAATGTGAAATACATAATCGAGAAATCGGTCGGCCCCGGTGTAATCAGTTGATTAGACCAGCACTGGGTAAATCTGTGGATTTAACAGCCAGTTAATTAGTCGGGCCAACCGATTAGAATCGGAATCGATCAGTTGGTGGAATGGTTGATCAGTATGTTCAATCACTGATCGGTTGTTGGACTAACCAATTTGAATGAATTACAAAATTGTAATTAATAATCGATAGAGGGACTCGGGGGGTGTCACGATTTTTCGAAAATAAAGCAACGAATCGCGAGTGAATCCTGACCACAGAGTCGACGAAAACGACGCGGAACAAAATCTCGATCAGTGCCCTCAAGTGGCAACGGAGATCAACGAAAGTTTCGGGGGTAAAAAAAAACGACGAAGAGCGAGAAGAAAAAGAGTTGACCGCCAAAAAAACGGCTACTGGCAATTTTCCCAACTTCCAATCTGTACACCTTTCTTCCTGGCTACTTTTTCATCCGCTACGGCTCACGGCCACTAATTGCGTCGTTTGTTCGTACTCGCTCGGACGGATTTCGAGGAAAAATGAAAAAGCAACGCGAGATATATATATCGTGATTCGAGGGTTGAACCGCGGTGGAAGGAACGAGCGGGCGAGTGGAAGGAAAGAAGCGGATGCATGGGTGGAGGAGGAAGGGAACGCAGGGAAGGACGCAGGGCAGAGGGTTACGGGGGCTAACCACTCGGTCGCGCGAGCCCCTACGGCGCGATGAATCAACCGGCAATAAACATACACGGTGGCTGGCAGCGCCGGGACGCCGCAATCGATTGGAACCCGACGTCTCCCCCCCCCCCTCCTTCCCCCCGCGCGCCCTTGTCTACGGTCGCCTCCCCCGAGCAGTCTCGCCCTCTCTCAGGGCTTCCGGTATTTTCGTTCCTCGAACCGACGAATTTCCAAGTGGCACCCCGCTTCGGGGTGGGAAAGTCGGGCCAGAATCACCGATATTCATTGAGGATGTCGATCGTTTGGCTGCTGATGTTATGAGAAAAAAAATATGCTGTTGATCTGACGAAAAAAAAAAAATTTTCGGTGGCAAAAATATGCAAGTAAATAATGGCAGTAATTTAATAAATAAATTACATAATCTCACAATCGAGTGAAAATAATTTTTGGGGATATTTGGATGAAGGTTTCTTGTATTTTGATAAATTGAGAATTAGAATTGATTGATATTTTGATATTCATCAAAGTATCCAATTTATTCATGGGAAAATCGATGGGTTGGAATAATATATTTTCATAGACGACTTTTTGCGCAGTTTGTTCCACGTGAAATGTATAGATGGAATACATTATTATTATTTCAATGTTGCTTCATCTCCCCTGGAGGTCAGAAATGATGGAAGGTGTTTTTTTTTCTTCAAAATAATATTAATTAAATAAATAAATTACATAACTTCACGATCGACTGAAAATTATTTTTGAGGATATTTGGATAAAGGTTTTTTGTATTTCGATAAATTGAGCATTATAATTGATTGATATTTTTATATTCATCAAAGTATCCAATTTATTCATGGAAAAATCGATGGGGTGGAATAATATATTTTCATAGACGACTTTTTCCGCAGTTTGTTCCGCGTGAAATGTATAAATGGAATACATTATTATTATTTCAATGTTGCTTCATCTCCCCTGGAGGTCAGAAGTGACGGAAGGTGTTTTTTTTTCTTCAAAATAATATTTATTAAATAAATAAATTACATAACTTCACGATCGACTGAACATTATTTTTGGGAATATTTGGATAAAGGTTTTTTGTATTTCGATAAATTGAGCATTATAATTGATTGATATTTTGATATTCATCAAAGTATCCAATTTATTCATGGAAAAATCGATGGGGTGGAATAATATATTTTATAGACGACTTTTTCCGCAGTTTGTTCCGCGTGAAATGTATAAATGGAATACATTATTGTTATTTCAATGTTGCTTCATCTCCCCTGGAGGTCAGAAGTGATGGAAGGTGTCTTTTTTCTTCAAAATATTTATATTTGTCCGAAGATGAGACACGTTGATACTATTTTCGTGACTCCAACTGTGTCATCACTGAGAGAAAGAAAAAAGAAGATTGCGGGATAGAGAATCGTGCTCTCCGGGTTTAAATCTCGCATCTCGCCCTGACCCGAATACAGTGCGCTCGGCGCGATCAGCCTCCGGGCTTTCGCGTCTATGGAAGCGCGATGGAGAGGCGAGATCTCTCACGCTTTTCCTACTGTCTCGCCTCCTCGACAGCGTCCACTCGGTCGGGCTCGCGCCGCGTATTCGTCTCTCGTCAACCGAGAAAAATGGGATTAACCGCGAGAAATATATAGCAAAAGTTTAATGCAGGCGATGCACAACTGGGTCGACTCTGCAGAAATATCGCGTTCACGGGTCTCCTTGGATTCGCATGAATCTTCAATTCGACGTTATATTTTCTCCGGTTTTTTTTTAATAATAATATTTATTACTAGCTACAAGAGCTCCCAATTTTTTTTTCTTAATCAATAATCATAATAAAAACTTGCAAACGGCTCAAGTTGCCAAATAATTTTCAAAGGAATATCGAGCCGCATAAACATGCAAAAATCCTTTTAAGTCGCAAGACAAGACAAATGAATACAGAGGACCAGGAGGGAAGACAGCGCCATTCTATAAATAATGAATGTTAATGAAAATGCGGTCGAAACGAGGAAGTCGACAATTTACATCGAAATTGCGTTACCCAGGTTTCCCGACCATCCGACACTCATGTCTCGTCACTAAGCAATTATGGCCTCAATTATTCGTGTGGTCGGGGAAAATCCGGAAACCAGAATCGATTGCTCATTTTACTCGGTGATTCATTTTTTTTTTTTACTCAAACGCAATATAACGTGTGTTATTGCAGTCAGAGACAGAGCGACGAGGTGGAGGAAGACGAGCGAGGAGGTATAAAAACAGGACAATTCCTTCTCGATTATCGGCGCAAAAAACGTGGCGATCCGGTGATAATCCAGGAATTAACAGTAGGTCGAGAGGAGCGCGAGAGAGGGAGCCGGATAAACAGACAGAGAATGGGCCGAGTAGACTCGAACGAATTCGTATAATCCACCCCCCGAGCGATAAATCATTTGCGCTCGGATGCAGCCAACGGACAGGATAAATAACGAAGCAAAAGGTACACAACGCGAGCTGCACCAGCAGTTTCCCGCGCGCCTGTGTGTTTGTTGCGCGGATCAGCGAGCGAGACCGAGCGTGGAATTGGTATTTCGCGTCGGGACCGATGGGAAAAAAGCGCAAAAACGAGAGCAGTATAAGCGATTCCGTCCGGCTGTAGGTGCGCCTGGCGCTGCGCAACGTCACTTCGGGAGACTTGCGAACCGACGGTCCCGCTAATTAATCGAGTGCTCGCGTTTTCTCCCGAGGCCCCTCAGCCACAATAAAGATGTCCTCGGCTGATTCATCGCTCCGGGGTTTTGCAGTAAACAATATTTATAGCCTTTTTTTTCGTTTTTCCAGCTGTTTCATAATTTATCATATTCGGCTACTGAATTGGCAGAATTTCGATGTATTTATGAGATGGCTGAAAAAAAAACTTCCTCGAACGTCGCAGCTTTTTGGCGGACTCGACTCTATCGACTGCTCTACCAGATATGGGGGAAGGGTGCCTAATACGAAACGTTTGAAGAAAAAAACGGTCCGACGAAGGTGACAATAGCCAATTTCAATTCACAAAATATTCTCATATATTTTCTCAAAATATTTTCAAAGTACAAAACATTCTTGCTTTTCTTACTTTAAAATGAGGTTCCAATAAACCAATACGGAAAACCTTTTTTTTCGGGTATCTGGACGTTTTTTTTCTCAATTCTAAAACCAATTCTATTGTTCCTAAATAGCGCCTGTTGTTCGAAAATGAGTTGAAATAAAGATTACAATTTTTTTTATTTGGTCAGTTTCTTGACCAAAATTAATTAAATTAATTTTATTTAGGTAGACGCAATTTATTAAACAATTTTGTTAAATTTTTACCGGCATGCGACTTATGTTACGTTTATCAAAATCTTTTTAAAAAATCATAATATTCATGTGTTCCGTATTGCGCACGCCTCACCTATATTTATGAGATGGCTGAAAATAAAAAAACAAAACTTCCCTGGAAGTCGCCGCTGTTTGGCTGACTCGACTCGGCTCGACCGCGCTCGGCCAGATATTTCATGCGGGATTGATTAAATTTTCAATTTAACGTCGTTGAATTTGTGGGTGTGAAAAGTGGACGATTTCTTAACGAGTCTCTGACCCCGCGCGCGGAACGATGACTCGCGGAATAATATTGTTTGGCTCGCGTGAGTCGACGGGGCGCGAGCTTCCCCCGGCCTCTTATATACACCAACGAAAATATACGCGCGTCTACGTGTGTACCAAACGCGAGCGAAATGCGAGAGTGAGAGGGAGAGAGACTCCGCGATCTGCGTTGGGAGCTATACACGCTAGTTGCGTGCCCCGAGAGGCGAGACTCTCACGAACGCTCCGCGATGAATCAGCCACATCACAGCAGTTTTTTTTTCTCTTCTCCCCGCGTCTATGTGTGTCGCCACACACTTCACTAGTTACACTCGGGACGTTAGAGGTGACGCATTTTCGAAAAATTCAGCCGAGCGTTCTATCTGACTTCCGGATCTCGCGCTCTCCGCAGACCGCGATAAAAGCGCGAAAATTAAATAGCGAGATAAGAGCTTTTTCCGAGCAAACTTCACCTGGCCGGATTAATGGGTTGCACGTTGAATTAATTTTCAGGCGGCCAACTTTGCTTCGAACTACAGTTAAACGGGTGGGCCGAGCGGGGGATCAAGTGGGCGCGCTTTCGCAGTTCCTGGTTAAAGCGGAATTCGCGTTGTCGATATTAGCGTAGAAGAGCCGAAGATAAATTTATGAAAATAACATTTCAGCGCGCGGATGAAGTTTCTCGCTTTATTTCGGGCAGCACGAATTTCGTTTCGCGAATTCCGAATATTCGGAATTCACGGAACGAAATTTCGAATATTCGTGAGGCGCACGATATTCGGAATGTTTGTTACGGTGAATCACGCAATTCTCGGTCGTTCCTGGAAAGTTTCATTGATCGAAGAAGAGAGAAACGGTTGAACGGCGTCGCGGCGGTCTTGACGACCGTAGGCCCCCGGCGCCAATCAACCAAACAACGCGCTCCTTGTGCCCTCGCGGCTCTCTTTTTCCCTCTTTCTCACAGTCAGGAATATGTATTTTTAGTGAGTCTCGATCTCAACAGCCTCCTCCACGTCGTCGTCGTCGCCATCGTCGTCGTCGCGTCGTTTTCTTCTTCGTCAGCGCGTTTATTCACTCGATGGCCGGATCGAAAGAAATCTCGGTCCTGTGGGGTGAACAATTGCGGGCCTTGTCCACCGCACGCGCGTCGTTTGACTCGCGCTTCAACATCTAATCCTTCAATTACACGACGAAGCGGTTCCACTTAAAAATTATTATTTTTTAATTGAGAAAAAAAAAACACTTGACTGAGTCCAGTAATATACAAAATATGTGAACATGAATTTTTAATGCTGGACTGTCGGTAATTAAATTACTATAAACGGAGTAATTAACTAAAATAATAAAAACATGTAATATGATTTTTTGCTGCTGGGCTGTCGGTCATTAAATGACTATAGACTTAGTAATTAAGTTAAATAACAAAAAATGGGATATTATTTTCCTGCTGGTCTGTCGGTAATTGATTGATTACAAAATAATTAATTTGGTAAAATCATGATAAACTAAATATGTAAACATTAATTTTTGGTGCTGGGCCATAACAAAAAAAACCTGCAAAGTAGAACCTTGCAAATTGCTTCCTCAGTATTCTACACTTTTGACGATGCTACCTCTATGAGGAAGTATGTTGATCAATTTTGGCTTCCTCATAGAGGAAGCATCGTCAAAAGTGTAGAATACTGAGGAAGCAATTTGCAAGGTTCTACTTTGCAGGTTTTTTCGGCTGTTTTTTTTTAATAAATAAAAATGTAAGATTTTAACCACCGAACCGATTTCCCTCAAATTTGTACCCAACCCT
The DNA here is from genome assembly GCA_963932165.1 of Pimpla rufipes. Lineage (NCBI taxonomy): Eukaryota > Metazoa > Arthropoda > Insecta > Hymenoptera > Ichneumonidae > Pimpla > Pimpla rufipes. The sequence goes on along the minus strand of OZ010632.1, from coordinate 17,508,722 downwards.
TGGTTCATGATAGTGAATGTGTGGACCAAATTAGAAGCCGGTACCTTGTAATTTGCATGATCCAGCGTGATAACGAGATTTTTCAAAATGTTCTAAATGCCATAAAATTTGAACGGCTTTTCAGATCCGCGTCAAATTTGTACTCGAAACGTGGTCCATGCTTGTCCATACGTGAATCAAATTTGAGAAAATTCTGCAAAAATTTTTTTCCGATTTTTTTTTGGGTGCCGGCTTTTTTTTGTTTTTCATGCAGCAAAATCCAAATTTACCGACACAATGGCAGTTTCCTCGACGAAACTCATCGATAATAATCAATGAACGTAATGACATGTTCGAAATTGCAATCGGATGTCTCATAATTTACAGGAGCTATAGTACTTACAGACATTTGAAAAAATAATGAATTTGCAATAACATGAGAACTGCTTTACCGATTTTCGCCAAATTTGATACAAGTCATGGTTTTAAGGTGGTCTATTGTCGTACAGAATTTCATCCCGATATCTCTCAATTTGCGGAAGTTATATCGCGAAAACGATTTTTGCCAAATTTTCAAAATGCTGTAAAATCTGAATTTCCTAACCGATTCGCGCCAAATACAATCCCGTACAGTATTTTATGATAGCGAACGTGCGTGCCAAATTTGAAGAACATTCTTAAAAAATTACAGCAGTTATCGTGTAAACAACAAAACGTGTACATACACACATACACACACACACACACACACACACACACACACACACACACACACACACACACACACACACACACACACACACACACACACACACACACACACACATACAGACATTTCGCACAAACCACTTTTCTCGACGTTTTGGACCATGCTGAGTGTACTGACATGAAAATCTCGAAAAAAAAAAATTTCACGAAAACAAGGCTTCCTCTATGAGGAAGCAAAATGTGATATTATTTTTTCCTGCTGGTCTCTCGGTAATTGATTGATTACAAAATAATTAATTTGGTAAAATCATGATAAACTAAATATGGAAACATTAATTTTTGCTGCTTGGCCACGGGTGAACGAGGCTGCGCGACGACAGTGGCGAGTCGAGCGTGTCACTTGACCCCGCCGAGGTCGTCCCGAGTGCCTCGCAGCCTCTTTCGCAAATCCGTCCTTCCCTCCCATTCGCTCGCCCCTTACGTCGCGATGACAAAACTCAACGATCTCTCACTGTCTCGCCGAGCTCTCCGCTCGTTCGCCGTCTGGCGCGCGCTCGACAGGACCACAGGTCCCCAAAATTCTTCGTAATAATCGCGTCACTCGCGATCCTCTCTAACGAGCTCGTGTTTCCCTCTCGTTAATCTTTATCAATTTGCCGCCCCGCGAGCGGTACGCTTCAACGGTTACCACGGCAGTGAGTCTCCATTTTATTTCGCTTGATAAGTATTCATCGCACACGATCGACTCGATATTGTTACATCTTTGCGACAATTGCATATTCATTTCCTAAAAACACGTTCAAATTGATTAAAAAACACCAAGACATTTTTCAATTAAAACCGAATTTCGGAATAAAATGTTCAACATTTTTTTTTCAACGTTTAAACTTTTTTTTGCAAGCACCTTATTATTACAAGTATTAACTCACAATAATAAGATAAATAGCTGATAATTATGACTATTATTATTTTGGTAAACAGCTAATAATAATTGTTAGCTAAAGAGCTAATAAATATTAGTTAAATAGCTATTTTATTTATAGCTAAATAATTATTAGTTAAATAGCTATTTTATTTAAAGCTAAATAATTATTAGTTAAATACCTATTTTATTTATAGCTAAATAATTATTAGTTAAATACCTATTTTATTTATAGCTAAATAATTATTAGTTAAATAGCTATTTTATTTATAGCTAAATAATTATTAGTTAAATAGCTATTTTATTTATAGCTAAATAATTATTAGTTAAATAGCTATTTAATTTATGGCTAAATAATGATTACCTAACAGCTAATAATTACGATGTTTGTGCCTAAAAGTAACGAGGGCTCACAACTCGGTTAATATTACACGTTCGGCTGGTGCCAAAGAACCCAAAAGCAATTGACCCATTGCCGCAACTGCGATTTTCCTTAGCGGAAGCGTTGCACGCGAATTAAAACGCAAATGAAAATCCCGCTGACGTATCGGTCTCCGCATTCGGCTAATTACGACAGCGGAAGTCCCGCAATTTTAGCTACAGCACGACGACGTGACGCCGTCGTCATTAGGCGAATTCGCGTGGCTCCGACTGCGCGGGAGTCCTCGCGTGCCCGCGCGCAAGCTCGAAGCTATGCACATCCTCGAGAGGCCCGGATCATGAACAAGCCGAGAGGCACGTACGTTTCCCCCGGTGCGCCGAGTCCACCGCGTTCTGGACGAGCCGCCACGTCTTCTCCTTGTCTACTTCTCGCCCTCGTCTCTCTCGCTATATATATAAAACTCGCTATTAATAGCATCATCGCAGTGCGCCTGTCTTTCTCCGCGTCCGACTCTCTGTGTACGCCGAATACGCAACTCAGCCAGCGGCAGCGGCAGCGGCAGCAGCAGCAGCGGCAGCAGCAGCAGCAGCGGCGGAGGCAGCGGGCTTCGGTAACCACTGTACGTGTATTTCGAGACTCTGCACAGCGAGAAGGATGCCTCACGGATCTCGACGAAAATGCAGCCGCCGCGAGCACGAAGCGACGAGGGTGCCCCGGGTCACCGGACTAAATCTCATACATATTCCACAAAGTATCGAGCACACCGCCACCTATCACTCCATTTGCATACCGTATATGAATGACAAAAAATGAGCACGATAAATCCAAGCGTCTTTAGTGCAAACTGAAATGCGGGCCGAACTTTCGGCTATGGGCAGATTCGAACTTTTGTCCGGGCAATGGGATCTCGGTTGTTGTTACTTGCACGGAGAGAAATATTGACGGAGCGTTTGCCGCGGTAGCTTAAAATTTGCTGTGAGAGCCAAACATTTTGCCGCGACAGCAGGAAGAATTCCCCAGCAAATCTTTTGTTAAAATAGTGACAACATTGCGATATCTGCTAACCTAACAGCCAATTTTGTTGCAATGGCAAAAAAATTTGTTTGTCTAACAAAAAATATGTTAGCCGAGCAAAAAAATGGTTAGCCGAGCAAAAAAGTTGTTAGCCTAGCAGATAACGCAATGTTGTCACTATTTTAACAAAAGATTTGCTGGCATAGCAAAATCGTTTTCTCCGTGCGATTATCTGTCGGATCTCGTTTATTTTTATCCGGTTACGAAAGCTATTGATATATGATTCGAAAAATGAATACTTTTTTCTTGCGCACTCGGATCGATAGAGTTTTGTTGACTTGTGAATGTTTGTTCTGAGTCTTCAAGCAAAATCTTTACCGTCGTCTGTGACAAAATATCAACTTTTAGTTGAATGTTCTTTGCCTGCGGGCTTTAACGGAAAAATAGTCAAATAGATAAAACGACGTTAAAGTTATTTCATAGTTTTATGCAGGAATAAAAAGTGTTACCGCATTAGCGTGTACACGAGATTTCAGGAACGGGTGGAGCCCGGTGCGCGGCGATAAAGCACAAAGCGCGCTGCGAAATTTTCGAGTTTGGACGAGAGACACCGCGCGCGCTCGCGGCTCGACTCGGTTCGTTCTCGTCCGTCCGAATATAATGCCGTTTCCGCTCGAAAATTTTCGCGTCCCACATTCGGCGCAACGGACACGAACGACGAGTGGGAGATACACACATAAATAGCGTTCGTCGCGCAGTGTGCATATACGGCGAAACAAGTTTGCGCCGCGTTCGAGCGCGTAAATAGCGGAGATTCGGTGTTGCCGCACGCGAGACTCGTAAATAATACAAAAAAATCCGTTCTGACCATTTTATCACGGTGAAAAATAGTCCAATGCTGCGGCACCGGCCTTTTTCTCCGAATCGGTGATGCACGATCGACGGCACTTTTTTTCGCCTTTTGCGAGGTTCTCATGGACCCTGGAGATCCGTTTAAGCTGCCAAGAGATCCAGAACGTTGAGCGTCGCGAGGGATTCCAGATTTGTCGTTTTATCGACGCTTTTTCCGTCTTCAGATCGCGCAATCCGGGTCGTGGAAATTTTCATTTTTTTCCTCCTTGCCGCGAGGACATCCGAAGTTTTAATCCATCGAAGGAAAAATGAGGAAACCTTCGACGAGTCTAGATTCAACTTCGTGGTGCAAATTGGTTCAAGATCGATTCCGTTGACTTTGTTTCGATTTGTGCGATTATTTAATTTATCGGGGAATCGAAGGTGCAATCAAGAGTTTTCTTTTGCTTGTGTAAAACATTTTTTTTTACGTTTGTGGTTCAAGCGAATATCAAGAATCCTTGAATGTTCAATTAATCACGTTTCTAGTACTTTATTAAAGGGATGGTAATTTTTTTTACCAATTTTCTGACGTTTCCAGGTATCCGTGTGCAATTTTTTTTATTTTCACCGACGTTTCTTGGTTTTCCTGCCTGTATCCAGTATAAATACACTTGGGAAAATCGTAGCGGTTGTCGTAACTTTAGATCCTTTTTGCAATCCTCGCTAATGAGTTTTTATTTTGCGTATTTTCGTTCACGATGCTTTTGAACGACGTTTGCTACGTGTCTCATGCTCAGTCCTAGGCTATAGCTACGAGACCTTGACGCTCATACTCAATTTTAATTACTCCACTTCGTCCGTGTCTGTGACTGGGATTTGTGTACGTGTCTGCCTCAGACAAGGGTGCGGTCCTCGAGGGCACACCCAGCACTCAACCATTTCCTTCTGGGCTCGCGTGAAACGTTTTTTCTAGCGTTGCTCGTCTAATCTTGATTTTTATTTTATCCTCTATCGATTTAACCCTTTCAAAGCCGAGCCCCTTTCCTGTCGATAGAAATCATCTCTCCCAACTGTCGGACGCTTTTGTGAATCGGAATAGTGAAAAAAAATTCACTTTTTCAAAGTCGACACTTTTCATTCGATTGAACATAAATCCAGGTTTACGGCTTCAACATTATTAATTCACCAAATTTGCTGGAACGCCGGAGCAAATTTCAGTTTTTCCGATTTTTGTGGCCCATTTTGTAACTCGTTCGTTCCACTTTTCTTCTCGTTCCATATCTCGAACATTTGGTGCTCCGAAATTTTATGACGTGGCGAATTACGCTTTGTATAAAATGAAAATGTAGTACGTCAGGTGCACGTTTTACGAGGAAAAGTGGAATGACAAAGTTTCTGCACTTTTCCCGGGGAGCTAAAAATTCCTGTCTGCTTTTTCCCTCGAGAGCTTCCCTCTCGGCCACGCCACTTGCTCTCTCGTTCCTCTCGATAACAGCTATAAAATGGGATTATGCAAATAGTCCGCGGTGTGATACTCTGATGGGAATCGACCGCGGTGTCGGTATCGTCCAATCGCCCAGAACCACAGGTAAATCCGCTTATCGACACACTTTCGAGCCGCGACGTGCCGACGAGTCCTCTTCCGCTACCCGTTTTACGTTAAGCTTTGCTGTCAAACAGGCGAAAGCGAGTTAGAAATTGATCGGGAAATGGATGCAAAAACACATCAACGAACATACACTAAATGTTAACCTCGTGAAATGTTGGTTAACATTTTTACTATTTTATTCCCAGAGTTTAAAATAGCTGTACATTTTTTATATTCATTATTTAAAGTTTACTTTCTTTTACTATTTTTTTCCTCTTTCCTTCATCTCTGTAACATGCAATTCAAAAGTTCTATAATTAAACGTCACACTGGAACAAAATTTAGTATACCAGTTTTTGATTAAAAACTTTCATTACCTATGCATCACATTTTGCCGCATTCTTGACACAGAATAATTTATTTTTAATTCTGTGCAGTTATCTTCTCGGCAGTTCGAGTTCTGCAATATCAACGATTATTGCGTTGCACCTACGCGTGAAATGCATCCTCGTTTCGGCCTCGCCGTGGGGTTCAGAAACGTCGCCGTACTACTGCGCTAGTTACATGCAGTATATCGCAGGTTTAGCACTGTAATCACGGGAAGTTCGTAATTGTTAGCCCGACGAGTGTCCGTCAGGTATCTCTCGGTGTACATTATCGTATTCCTCTCCCATTGCGCGCGCCGTAGGCTCTCCACTATCTCCTATTTAAGCGCGGTATCTCTCCGGGCGGGATGGACCTGTTCCCGAGCTCTGTGCACCATGATTATGGAACAGACGCACCTGAGACGGCGCCTACAGCTGTCCCGGTAGATACCGCCGTGTAATCTCTCTGCACATACTACAATTCACAATGCCAGGCAGTATTCGGTTATGGCCTCTTCCCGCGTTCAACACCATTTCACCAAAATCTAACCTCTCATTTTCCGAATTGTTACAAAGTGTCGCTAATTTTATAAACATTTTTCGTATTGACTAAATACGAAAAATAATATAATACGATAATAATAATATAATAATATAATACGATAATAATCGTTAACGATTATTATTATCACAATTCCATACACCGAGAGAACAAATTTCCTTGATACAATGAAATTTCCTTGAAATCTCAACCTATGAAATATTTCTTTGACGTCAATGAAATAGTATCCTTAACTTACTATTATATTTTCTATTAAAGTAAATTATAGGTTATGCCGAGCAAGTTCTTGGTTACGTTTTACCATAGAAACTTAGATACGTTAACCAATAACTTGGATGGTTTAACCAATGATTGTCATCTTGATTTGTCTTAATATTTCATTGAAACCAATGAAAAAAATGCATACCAACCATTTCTTTGGAGTCAAGGAAACTTTTTCTCTTCGTGTACATAATTGGTAAAAAGATTCCACCATTTTTTTACAATCATTCTCAATTAAACCCTATACAAAAAATTCCGATTTTCGTCGTGGCAAACTCCCTGTCGTCGACCTCCGTCGTAATGATGATTATTTCCCCCCTCCTGCGCTGATGTCACTATTCCCTTCATTATGCCGGGCGAAAAAGTTCCTTCGTCGTCGGGGACGGACATCAGGTGGAGAACAGGAAGAAAAAAAAGGGACAGAAAAAAATGTGCAGTTTCCTCCGAGTTTCGTTTAGCACCCGAGACACTTGTCTCACTTTTCCTTTTTTCTTCGTTTTTTTTTTCGTGTGCGTCTATTTTTAATGTCTCCTATTCTCTCTCTCGCGGCAGCGGTCTAATCGCCGTTTCCGGGGGCACGCGCGACCCGGGACTCGCTTCCGGCGCCGGATGCTCGCCCACGTAATTTTCGTTCTCCGAATACTAATACACCGCGCGGTTAACAGTAGCGGGCGGCTAATATGTGCGTGCATATACGTGTATATATATATTTTTTTACGTATAGGCGATTGAGCGCTCACCGCCTCGCACGGCAGTAGCCAGTGACTGTCGCATCTCCTGACCCCCTTCGCTCCCCTCCCGCGCGACGACACCGCCTGCATTCCCGTTCTCTTTTTGTCAATTCTCGGTACAACGCGCCGCGTTCCGTTCGCTCGCTCTTTTGTCTCTCTCTGGCTCTCTCGATGCAACTTTTTATTTGTCTACCCTTTTGCCTCCGGTCTCCACGAAAAAAACGCGCATGTGCCGTATTTTCGTCCTCACTGGAATTATACATGAGGAAACCCGCGTTTTTGTAGCCTCACTCGGTCCCAAAGTCATTGGGAGGTGACAATGACAAATCAAACCGAATTATTTTCGGAGTGACCATGAAATCGCGCGCGCTCGCAATGGATCATCGAGCGCTCTTGGCATTTCGACCGTGCGACAGACGCCAAGGGAAATTCCTGATGAACTTTGAAAATGATGCTGCGAATTGGAAGATGCGTCGAATTATTTTTGACAAAGGGAAATAAGAATCATAATACAGTGATTATTGTTTACGCGTCGTGCTTTGTTTGTCGAGTCAGAGGATATTTTCGAAATGCCCAAAACCCCAGGGCATGGAAAATACCAAAAAACTTGGAAAATAATGCCGCAATTAGCGAATGCGTCGTTTGCTTTTTTGCAAGTGTATAATAATGATGCTCATATAGAGTGAAACCGATCGAGCGTTCGCATTTGTTTAAAAAATCAGTGAATATTTTCGAAATCCGGAAAATCCCAGGGAAACGAAAATTTCAAATGAGCTTGAAAAATATAATGCCACAATTAGCAAATGCGTCGTCTTTATTTTTCCGAGGGGTTAATAACGATATTGAGACGGAGTGGAAGGATGTTTTGTGCGTTCATCTTCGTTCCGCGAATCAGTGAACCTCGGCGTCGGTAATTTACTTTTATGGAGGCGTCGTTCCCGCGACCCGCCGCATCGAGCGCGCGGAAGCACAACACACTGGGCTCCGGGATAAGCTCGTAAGGGCCAATGGATAGTCGAGGATATTGGATGTTACCGGCTCGACGCCTCGGTACCCTCGTTCCGTCTCAAGTCAGCTTTCCAACCTTATTCTCTTACACTTGCCATTTTCCTCGCCGTTCACTTCCTGCCTCCCCGAAGCGCATCCTCGTTGGCCTCGCGCGCGCCCCGCAGCTACCGAGGTCTTTGTTGTTGAGACACAGCTCGAAAGTTTCGCACTCGAGTGCCTTCCAAGCGATACTTTTTCGTTGCTCGTGTGATACGTTCTGCTCGCCAACTTTGTTTTCATATCGTCGAGCTTTTTCGGGGCAACCGAAACTCACGAGTTTCCTCGACGATGCAGCTCCGAGTAATTTTGGCCCGAGGCGATGTGTTTTCACTCGAAGGAGATGTTGGCCTGGTACTGATCGCTGAGGCGCCAAACGCGAAGTAATCTAACTTACTCTTTTGACAATCTGTTACTGTGGTTGTGTAAACGCGATACTGTTGATTGGTCGGTCCATCTGGTTAATTCGTCAAGTAATTGTATGGCTTATTAATTAACTCATTACATTAACTCATTTTTGAAAACCGCATTTTTCGATGATTCAATTTACTGTTTTCGTGGTCTAGCATAGGCTAAGATCAAAATTATAAAAATTAAAGGCCTTCAAATAATTTAAATAAAAAGAGAAAAACTTTGTTAAAGAAAAAAATTATTCTGAGAATTTCATTAAAAAAAAAATTATTGTGAGAATATTTTATTAAAAAAAAAAATGTATCCTGCGAAAATTTCATAAAAAAAAACAAAACAAAAATTATTCTGAGAACATCCCTCTTTTAAAAAGTTCATGAGTAACGGAAAGCATTGTTAGCAAACTATTAGAACTGTGGTTGGTTGCCAGGAAAGTCCGTGATAAACAAAATCAGTGTGGTGTCAAATTTGAAAAATTTCATAAGAGGACAGGCGGGGCAGCACCCGTAACCTTTTAAAGCTTTATAAGAGTGCAGCAGCGCAAAATTCATTAACCTATTATAGGTGATATTTTGAAATAAAAATTTCCGAGGTCGATTTTGGCAATTTTCGGTCCGGAGCCGGATCTACGATTTCTGAAAGAAAAAATATTTTTTTCGCCGCCAAAAAAATATTTTTTTCAAAATCGATTAAAAAAGGTTAATAACCAGTGTTTTCGGGGGTAAAATATGCGACTTGAGAATGATGGTATAGGTTAAAAGGCGATATTTTGAAACGAACAAAAATTGGGGTCGATTTTGGCGATTTTCGGTCCGGAGTCGGATCTACGATTTCTGGCAGAAAAAATATTTTTTTCGTCCCCAAAAAAATATTTTTTTCAAAATCGATTAAAAAAGGTTAATAACCAGTGTTTTCGGGGGTAGAATATGCGACTTGAGAATGATGGTATAGGTTAAAAGTCGATATTTTGAAAAGAAAAAAAATTGGGGTCGATTTTGGCGATTTTCGGTCCGGAGTCGGATCTACGATTTCTGACAGAAAGAATATTTTTTTCGTCCCCAAAAAAATATTTTTTTCAAAATCGATTAAAAAAGGTTAATAACCAGTGTTTTCGGGGGTAGAATATGCGACTTGAGAATGATGGTATAGGTTAAAAGTCGATATTTTGAAAAGAAAAAAAATTGGGGTCGATTTTGGCGATTTTCGGCCCGGAGTCGGATCTACGATTTCTGACAGAAAAAATATTTTTTTCATCGCCAAAAAAATATTTTTTTCAAAATCGGTTAAAAAAGGTTAATAACCAGTATTTTCAGGGGTAGAATATGCGACTTGAGAATGATGGTATAGGTTAAAAGTTGATATTTTGAAAAGAAAAAAAATTGGGGTCGATTTTGGCGATTTTCGGCCCGGAGCCGGATCTACGATTTCTGACAGAAAAAATATGTTTTTCGTCGCCAAAAAAATATTATTTTCAAAATCGATTAAAAAAGGTTAATAACCAGTGTTTTCGGGGGTAGAATATGTGACTTGAGAATGATGGTATAGGTTAAAAGTCGATATTTTGAAACAAAATATTTCTGAGGTCGATTTTGGCGAAAAGTTTTTCAGGCACGCGCGCCAGCGCGTGTGATTAGACTAGTTTTATAAAAAAAAAGATGGATACTTTATTTTGAGGAAACTTCATTTTGAGGAATCTTTATTTTGAAAAATCTTTATTTTGTTTTTGCACACCGCATTTCACACCGCGAAATAATATTGAAGAGAGTCCGGGGAAAAAAGTGGCTCAATCAACAGACAATGGCTCGCATATAGTATGCAGTACAGTCGGACAGATCGAGGTGGATAAACGCGGAGCCGGCATCCGATGCAAAACAAGTTGCGCGGTGCTCTCTACACCTGTGACAGAGTGTATCGCACCGCGAAGGTGTAGGAGAGGGTTGCCAGCCAGCCAGCCAGCCAGCGAGCGATCGAGCGAGCGCGGGGGCGGCGACCCCGTTATTTATGCACGCGAAACGTGTCGCCCGGGCGCGCGCTACCAGAGATCTCGTTATCGACGGCGAGCGATCGTTGCGGCGCGCGCGACGAATTTGCATTTCGATTGTCGGTATGCGGAGCGATCGCGAATAGACGGATGAACGGACAAACGAATAGGGGCAAACCAACGAACCGACAGAGAGCCACGCGGAGGGCTTGGAGCTTCCGCAATTCCGTTCAGGACACTCGACAAACGACGTCCATCTCACTTTTACGAGCGTCCTCGCCGTCGTGTGTCGCACGAAGAAAGAGGCTTGGCTGGGACAACCGAGTGCTATGATTTATATATGTTTTTCGTACGATTAACGAGGCTTCGACGCTCCGCCCTATAGTCAAATCAGTGCTCATTTTTTTGAGCGAGTTGATTTTTTTTTTATTTCGCAACAATTGCCGCATCTTGTAGGAAGAGATGTTCAGGATGTTCTATTCTTTTGATAAATACTTAGTCATTTATTTTTTAACAAAACTCGATTTTTTACCATTTATTATTGCGAACGTTAATTAAAGGTCGATTTATTTTAGCAGTTTTAAAACAAATTAAGCACCTTGTTATAATAAGCACTGCTGGTTATTACGATGAAATAATACTGACATAATGATCGCTACAAATATTTATTTTCTAAAGTTACAACTTTCCACGGAGAGAAGGATCTGATAAAATTTACCGGACGCGATAGTAAAAATTACCAATGCGCCTGGTATTGAAAAGCCATAGCTGCCACCTGACGAACAGTACGAGAACTATGAGAATTTCTAACATATATATAATATTTTTTACCATATTTCGTGGTAAAAATTCTCATCGTTTTAGTTCTGCTCGATAGATGGCGTTATGTCTCCCCTCTACCGGAAATTTACATGACTTTTTACTAGAAATATGGTAAAAAGTATCAGATCCTTCTCTCCGTGTCGGCTTACAATTTTAAACCTAATTCGCCCCTGACGATCCAAGCAGCCCCGGTCTCCCTTAAGTATACTATATGTATGTCGTGAGTGTCCTTTCGTTTCTGCCGCGAGTTTGGCGCGGTTCACCGGCGTTGGGGGAGCCACGCGGCGAATCTGATGGATCGCGATTTGACGCCCGCCTTCATTTGCATGACATTGGCTGTTGCAAATCGCCGCAGTTGTCCTAGAAATCGAATCGTAACTTGCGGTATAACGCATATCCTCGATATACAACGCAGCCTGTGCGCGGCCAAATCGCGCTTGAAGTGCATTTATATGTCCGTAAAATATACACATATATATAAACGTACATATGATGTGTATCGAGTGCGATAGGTTGAGCGGGCCTTCGATCGCAGTACCAGCAGAATGCAAACCGCTCCCGTACGTCATTCGTGGCGCAGCAGTTCTCATGATTTAGTGTCGATGCTTGATCAAACGATCAATCATGATTCGAAAGCGAGTACCCTTCTCTCCTACGGATAAATTCGTCGATTAAAGCAACGACGAGACCCGTTAGTTTCATACCAAAGGATGAAAAATTCTTTACGCGAGGTCGTTAATACTGGCACTGCGGGTGGACGACCTAGCGACGACGTTAGTTATTGAAGCTTTTTTTACTTTTGTCTCTGACATTTTTTTAAACCCTATCTAAGGTGATTGGATCACTTTACGAGCGCAATGAGTATATAAGAAGCTTTATAAGATATTCCACTCCTCACGTTTCGAGTTTAAAAGTAATAAATAAAAATAAAAAATAAAACAGTAGGACCATTTGAAGGACCCCTTAATGAATTTGTAAAAAAAATTACATTTCAAGACATCGCGTTCTGCCTTGCGGCAGAACGCGATTTTCTTTGTACACGATTTTCGTTTCCAATCGAAAAAGAAAATCCAGAATCGAATTATCCAAAAAATGTAGCCGCGAATTTAGTGTCACGACAACATTCTACAAAAAAATACGAAAACAGTTAAAACATTTTTTTATAACTTTATAACTAATATTGTGTTTATTGTAAGAATTGAAGAAATATAAAAGAAATTAAATTCACAATCCGATTAGTAATAGAAAGTTGCTCTGTGTACCCGAAGGCCCATAAAAGGTGATAATAGTGAGATCAGTCGAGTACAATCGCGAAACGCTGGGTCTTGTGCATTGAACCGGTAGGCATCAAAGAACCGGCGAGAATCGGCGACGGTGGTTGCACGGAGGAGACACAATGGAACAAACATGCCTTCCGGCGAGCCGCAGTCAACAGAGATGACCAAACACGGTCTAAAACGAGACGGGAGTCGCGCCCCCCTCGGCTCTCTCTTTCCCTTCTTCGCTTCCACTTCTTCGCCGGAGGTGCGCGCACGTGCGCCCCATGCAACACAGACCTCGAGCGGATTTCTTCCTCGCGACTCTTGCGAAAATCTCCGAGAAGTTTCCGCGATGTGCACCTACGGATCAGAATAATAATAATAACGGTAATAAGAATTTTTCCATAAAAATCGACCCTCGCGTAAATTTAATCTGCAAGAAAATGCAAATTTCGATAAAATTTACTCATCGATGTAATTTAATTTCAAATAAAATTAAGCTTATGATGTAATTCGATTTCCAATCAAATTAAACGTATGATGTAACTGGATTTCACACCAAATGAAATTTATGCTGTAACTGGATTCGAAATCAAATTAAATTTATGACGATATTTGATTTCAGATAGAATTTAAGCTGCGATTATATTTCATTCGTCGTGGAATCTAATTTTACATAAAATTTAATTGGGATTCAGTGTGTGAAATATTGAAAATTGCTGTATTGGGATTTTCGAAATATTGAAAAAACGATGTTCGATCGCTCGGTCGTTGGGAAAATCGTGACGAAACGAGAGGCTATAATGTCCCGACGAATTGAGCGTTGAGCTAAAATCGGTCAAGGCCGAAAATCCGATTTCTATACGCTACAAAAACACGCACACGGGCGCGCACACGAATCAAGTGATTCGAGCGATAGAGTGCCGGAGCAGCTGGCGCAGACTCACGCCGCAAGTATCCCCGGAGGTTGCGCTAACTCATACGCACACGCACCGGCGAACAATGTTATTTTATTCGGAGTCACGTTGAGGCGAACAAAGGCACGGATTTTTTTTTTTTCATCATCTCATAAAATTGATAAACTCGACTTACCGTATGGATTTTCCAATCGCCGGTGGAAAAACGCACCGAGGGAGAGGCGGAACGGAAGGGCGGAGGGAAAATATGAAAGATAAAGAGGAGAGAAAGGAAGACGCGAATGGAATTCCCGAGGAGAGGAAGTCGTTTGATGTTTCACCGGCGCCCAAGCGCCTGCGAAATCTTTGCCAAGTATCGGGGACTACAGTCGACTGGCACCCGGCGAACTGTCCAGTCGTTGGCACTCCAAACACCAGCGCCGCTTTCGCGTTTGCCGATAGAATGCCATTCACCTCGGCCTGCCGACAGTATTTTTTTTTACACTCTCGGAGCTGGCGAAATTGCCCTTTTGCTATTCTTAAAAAAAATAACCTTTCTTAAATTCCATTCGCAAGCTGCTTGCAAGCGAAATCATCGATCATTTAAAAACAAAGAATTTCGTTTTTTCCTTCTTTTTAAAGCCAATTCGCTTATCGATCGACTCTTTCCATCTCGTGTCTTGAAATTTTTACAAAATTACTTTTCCCGTTCCACTTTCAACCGAGTTGAAAATAATTTATCACGAGATTCCACAATGTTTTATGGAGGCACAAAAATGCGCCCCGCTCTCGCTCGGGTAAAAAAGATAAATTGAAACGGATTAAAAAGTCATCTCGGTTGGAGGAAGAAAAATTGTTCACAGCGCTGTCGCGGCCTGCTGCGCTTCGGGAAGCGTCATGTGGGCATCGAAGCCGGCACGTTGAACGCACGTTGAAGGTCGAGATGTACAACGAGCCGTCGCGGCATCATCGTCTATGCATCTGCAAGAGATAGAAAGACGGATATACGCGCTATACAATGTACCGTATATACGGCGCACTCTATCCGCTTTATGCAGTCAATGCCTTCGCCGAGCGCCGCGCGGCGCTCGTTCCCGCTCGTCGGTGCCTCGCGAAAAACGTGCCAAAATACACTCGGCAAAGTCGCGCGCAACGACCCAGTGGCTCGCAACGCTAAAGCAGCTGACGAACTTGCCTCGAATTTGCCCCCGCGATTTATCTCCCTCAACACCTTGCGTAAAAAAAAAATAGGAAAAAAGTTCCCTCGAATTATTCGCTTTTTGGGTAAACAAAAACCTCGCTATCTTTCATTTTCATTCCACTGTGTGCGCTCCCCGGTCTTTGCAGTGGCACAGAGGCGGGCAAAACGGGACGGTTCAGGAAAAAAAAGCCTCTCGAAAAGCGCCGGTGGCGTGGATTTAGCCTTTTTCACGTGAAAACAACATTTTTATGATTTATGCGATGCTTCTAAAAAACGGAAATATTTTCCGCGGCTGTCATGGACGGTTTTTTTTTCGGTACTCGGGAATTTTTAGTTTTGCTATCGTGATGCTCTTAAGTGAATTTTTTTCATACATGGATATTATGTAAGCGTTACAATGCAAAAAAAGATTTTTATGATTAAAACATTATTTAATCGCTTTAATAATAATTTTTCTGAAACATTTATCGAGTGACCCGTATTACCTCGCGATTCCATTTTTCCTGTGGTCCGTTTTGCCCCGCCGTCCCGTTTTGCCCCGCTGCCGCCCGATAAAACCCGCATATACGTTGGATAGTAAAGAACATGCCTAGCTTTCTCGCTGAAGCTCTCAGGCTGATTTGTATCCACATTGCAACAGCCGTAGAGCCGGAGTGGAAAAGAGGGAAATATAGAGGGCGAGGGCTACGAGCGAGAGAACCATACTCGCGGATTCCCGGTTTCATCCATTCTGCCCTTCGCTTGCTCTTTTTATATTTCTATTTTTCCTGGCCCAGACGGTTTTTCCGTTTCATTCACCGATTGCCGGTGTGCGGCTCGGTTTCCAAAACTGCCGGTGAACGCCTCTTGCTCGTTGCGCCGCTTTTCTCGTCTCTCGTCGCTGTGTTTTATTCGCGTTTTTTTTTGTTTCATTTTTCTTCTCCTTTTTCTTGTTTTTCCGTCCCGTTTGGCCCCGGATCACAATTTATCACTGGCCTACGGCTTCCTCGCTGCTGCTGCTGCTGCTTTTTTTAAACCCCTTCGCTCCTCTCGAGGCTGTCGTTAAAACGAGCCCAGCGAGAAGGGCATAAAGAGGCGGACGGACACCCGTGGTCGATGTTAAATAAAATGCGTACGAGAAAAACAACAAAAAAAGAGCGCAATTGTTGAGGATTTTATTCTTCGATCCGGCTGCGTCGTCGTTTTCACTGTACGCCACGTCCGGTGCTCAGTCAACCACGAAGAATGCACTTAAACGATCGGTTCTGTGCATCTGAGTGTCTAGTCACTGTGTCATAGTGCTCGGACACCATTTCATCGTCCCGGGCGCGCTTCTTCGTTTTTTTTCTATTGTTAATAGGATTCCTCTGTTTTTTCTCTCGCTTTAGCGAAGTTTCGGAATACTTGACCGATGTCTCAAGTAGTTTATATGTTTGGAAAACCCGTATAACATCATCATGCATAAATTGATCCCGACCTTTTTTAATTGTTTGAAACACAATAAAATCAGTCAAGTGGAACTTTTTAATATTTTTTCTTCGACATATCGACTTTTGACCTCATCATTCTCAAGTCGCACATTCTACCCCTGGAAATACTCGTGACAACTCCTTTTTACTTGATTTTGAAAAAAAAAAAAAAAAAAAAAAAAAAAAATCGTTTGTTTTGCTAGAAATCGTAAATTCGGCTTCGAACTGAAAATCGACAACCCGAAAAATGTTTAAGTCCCAAAAATTACCAAAATCGACAAATCGACAAATAAAGAAAAAAAAGTCTTTCTGAATTCGCGCGTAAATGATTTATTTAAAATTTCCAATCGGAATGCAGAACTCGGGGCGACCGCGTATCGCGATAATTTCTCTCATTTATTTTCCTCAATGAGAGATTGAATAATCGTCGTTTGAAGCGAGTCCACGGCGAGCTCGTGACAATGCAATGCCAAGTCCGATGTGCGAGGAGATACGGGAGACGATGAGGCGGGTGATTAGGCGGTTGGAAAGTGAGTTGGAGGTCAGGTCCGAGGCCGCGACGAGTGCTCCCGGAGTAACGAGGGAAAGCAGTCAATTATTAATATGTCGCGAGTGCAAAACCGCTGGCCGCGCTGCCGGTCGGTTGGTGCGCTGACGTTGGTGATCCTCTTGCTCATTCCTTCTATCGTGCAAAGCCTTAATCGACGCTGACGTATCAAGTGGCTCGAATTGAGACGAGTTAACCGTGCGAGGACTGTTAAATATTTTTCTCCGTCTCATCGCCTACCTACCTCACAAATCGCGCCGCATAATTCACGCATAAACTCGCGAATCTCGCGTCAGATAGCTGTGCGCGCGATTCAATTTGCCCCAATGGACGCGTCACAGCCGAAGATGCGTCCTGCAATATTTATCATTCCTAGACGGAAATTCGTTTTGATGACGGAAATATTGAATCTTCGCTGCCTCGGAAAATTTGTCACCGTTGCGGAAAGTTCGCATGAAAAAAAAAAGAATAATAATAATAATAATAATTCACGCATAAACTCGCGAATCTTGCGTCAGATAGCTGTGCGCGCGATTCAATTTGCCCCAATGGACGCGTCACAGCCGAAGATGCGTTCTGCAATATTTATCATTCCTAGACTGAAATTCGTTCTGATGCCGGAAATATTGAGTCTTCGCTGCCTCGGAACAACTTTCACCCTTGCGGAAAGTTCGCATGAACAAAAAAAAATATATAAAAATAAAAAAAATAAAATAATCCGTCGCGTGTCAAGCCCGAAAGTCGATATCTCAAAGCAGAAAGTTTCAAGATTCTGATTTTCACACTCGTCTCACCGCTGGTCGGATCCGCGTGTTTCGCAGTCGCGAATCTCTTTCAAATTCTATATTTATTTCAATGCGAAAACAGCGATTAAGAAGCAACGTGTTTAATTCGCTTTTTCAAAGCTGCAGCACATGTAGCAACATCCTGCTATTCCCGCTGCAAACCCGCTCGAGGGTCGAGCGTCCCGATATAAATAATCGCGAGTCGATCGGGGTAACGAGACTTATTTAGTATATTTAGTCGCGCGTAGTCTGCGCCGAGCTCGTAGGTCATGGCTGCGCTGGCAGTGCATGTAAGTGCAAATCGAAGGGAGCCCGAGCTGCATTCAAATGCCAGTGGAACGTGACGTTAAGTGCAACAAACACGGATAAGGGATTGTGCCTCGGCTTGTTGCGAGGAGGATCGAGTGGGGGGTTAGGCGGTGTGCGCTGAGAGCCCCCCCCTCCGTCCCCGAGGAACAGCAGTGATGGCACTGCACGACGGCGCCGTTGCACCGCGTGTACGCGGAATCCTCCTCGTGGCTGTCGGATCCTCCTAGCAATCGATTTGTCCTCAATGCGTCGTCGTCCCGATCTCCGCGGAAGCCTCGACTAAGGCTTTGCCAGCGGGAGGTATTGGGAAACACGGGGCAAAATGGAACGAGAAAGAGAAAAGTGCTTTTATGACGACACCCAAAGTGTGTTTTCACTACTTTTCACCCCAACAACTCTACTTCAATCATCGATTTTACTTAATGAACAAAAAAAAATGAGATGTTTATTTTCTGTTAGAGACATTAATGTTTAATTTTTAAGATTTAAAAAAATATCGAAGTGTCCCATTTTGCCTCGTAAAATCATCCGAAATGACAAAAATTACTGTGCCATTTTACCGCCAAAAACTCTACTTCAATCATCGATTTTACTTCATGAAAAAAAAAAAAAAAATGAAATGTTTATTTTCTGTTAGAGATATTAATGTTTAATTTTTAAGATTTTTAGAAAATATCGAAGCGTCCCATTTTGCCTCGTAAAATTATCCGAAATGACAAAAATGACTGCGCCATTTTACCCCGGCGTCCCATTTTGCCACGTGTCCTCTGTATATACATATACGTAACCCGAACGTACATAACTCGAGATAATACATACACGTGTATATGTTAACGAAGCTGTGTGACCCATCAGGACCTGCTGATGCTCTGGATCTGGCTGGAGAGCAAAGCAGCTGGTCTATGTGCTCACGTGTTTACCTGCGCTGCGTCGCTTCGGCTCTGTCGCTTGAGCATCTCAGCTCGTACCACGAGTAATCAATGCGCGCGCGAATTCCACGATAACAGATGACGACCCGCAAATTCGACATCCGCGCTGCGCGGAGTCTTGGAAATAATTCACAACACCCGAGTATAGCTATTTAAACGAGTTTCGGTGGAATCAGCTTTTTCGAAATAAGCTCCAAGTGAATTTTTCCCGGAACTGAACTCGTTGAAATACGATCCCGCCGGCCGAGTGATTGAACGACGGAGACTGCCGGAGTTTTGGAAAGTTTTTGCGCCATCCGAGTTTTCGAGAAGCGGGATATAAGATTGCGAAAAGTTTGCACTCGACACTTTGTATTCTCGAGGATCTCTCGGCGCGACGTCGGTCCGCATTTTTTAGTTTATTCTGCTTCGCTATGGAGTTTTTGTTGTTGTTGCTGCTCTTTTACTGAATATACGTCGATGACTTACGTGGATGTCTTTTGTTGCAGCAAAATTATCTTATGCAGTTCGGCTACCTGCCTCAGTCCGACTCGGTGACTGGGAATCTCAGAACAGACGATCAGCTGCGCTCCGCCATCGAGAATCTGCAGGTAAATATTAGCAATTTGTTTTTTTTTTTGTAATTTTTTATTACTCCTGAAGTCTACCACAATTTTAAAGCTTCTGCAATTTTAGGTGACAAAAGTTGGAGACTCTTTCTCCTAATTTTCTCAAATTAAATTTCACAAATCTTCTTTAGTGAACACAGAAATTGCAGCCCCGGTGATTTGGCATGGGTGAAGCGTCGAGGCCTCCTCGGATTAGATAACACGAGACGAGAAAAAAGCGGTCTCTGAATTCCGAGAGAAAACTATTATCGCCTTTGCCGTCTTTTAATTTAATTCCTTTCAAGTCGGCTCTCAAAGAACTCACGTCGGCGATCAACGTGAGTGCGGAAGCCTCGGCCGGGTGTCTACGCGCGAACTATCCAATTTAACGCGTCTCCGGGGTCGGTGGTGGTGGTGCACGAGCCAAGTGGGAATAATGCAAGAGCCATAAGACGAAATTCCATCTGGGCTTATCGGTATATACGATCTTTGGTTCGCGTCGTGTGATGGAATAGCGGGGACGAGAGCGAGATGGAGTCGGCTCTCCCGGGGGGGCCAGACGAGCGAGCGGGGCGAGGCAGACGCGACGAGGAGGTAGGAAAGCGATCAGGTCGCGGCGTAAATGTTCCATTGGGAACCGATCTCACGCTTCGGGTCCTGGCTAGGCGCCCCGATGGGATTTGCATGAGAATCGAGCCTCGTCTCGGGCCACCAGACTAGAGGAACCATCGGGGCGACGGGATGAATGATAAAGAGCGAGAACGATCGGCAATGGATAGTATTGAGGAGCTTACTGGAATGAGGGAACGTCGAAGATCCACGAACACACTCCACCCACGTTTTTTTTCTTCTTCTTTTCAAACGGACTCGACGCTGCAGCTGCAAATAAAGATACTCGGGATTTTCTCGACGGGGTCCGATCGTCGGTTTTGCTTCCGGTTGAAAGGAAAGAAAATACTAGTTTAAAAGAAATGTAACAGTCGGTTATTTGTCATTCGTTTTAGTTTTTAATTTCTTTAGCACTTTTTTAACAAGTGGTGACCAGGGGAAAATTTACCAGTCGACTTCTTTTTTTTCATATGTGTTAATTCGTGTGAATGAACGGCGTTTGATTGTTTTACAGAGTTTTGGTGGAATCCCGGTGACCGGCGAGATCGACGAGGAGACAGTGAAATTGATGACCTCCCGACGCTGCGGCATCCCCGATCGCGAGGATCGCAGATACACGAAAACGAGGCACCGAAGATACACGATACACGGCCAAAAGTGGCCCTACAAAAATCTCACGTGGAGGTGAGTACCCCGGCAATTTTTTCGTCGCCCGTGCTCGGCGAGGCGACTCTCGTGGCGCGAGCGTCAAATTTCAAAGGTTTTTGCCGCTCGAGACTCGCAAACGCGGCGACATCTTTTGCGTGTTTTTTTAATTTTATTTCTTCGCCCAGTGGCTTCAAAATGCTCGTGACTTCGTTACCTATTGAGCCGCACGCTGCAAATTCTAGCGCGTGAGTTTAATTTTTTTCTCCTTTTTTTGTAGGAAAAAAACCTAGGAGGTCAGAGAGAATTAGTGTTTTACATCAGTCATTTACTGAGGGGAGCAATGACGAATGGGACCACCGGGTGTATCGCCATTATTTTTTATTCGCAAATTTTTTTTTCGACCGACAATGAGTCGAGGTCGGAAATGCCATTGACATCGTTGGTAGACTGCCAGGCTCGTGGGTTCCACCGGGGTGCGGAAGCCGCCCCCTTCCTCTTTACCCGCGGTAAAATTCTTCGCGCACGAGAGATACTCGCGCGGCTGTCGTCGTCGTCGTCGTCTCTCTCAGTGTCAGCCAGACGGGCCCGCAGACAGCGGGACATCGCCAAAAGTTTATTAATGGCGAAGTCTCATTGTCCACCGTATACGCATCAATTGCAGACCTCGCAGTCCATCAACCTCACCACACCGCCAAAACGGGCTCTTCGTGAGGCGTCTTAAGGCCAGTCAGTCTATGGCTTATTCGCTTGTTGAAGCGCAATTACAATTATTACTCAGGAGCTCCGGAAAGCCCCATGGAAAAACTGGATGGGGAAAGATACAAAAATGTATTTAACTGCAATTCACGTATGAGTTTTATATCAGTGATGTATTGTCCAGGAAAATATTGACAGAAGGAAAAATCAAACTTTTGTTGAACAATAATTTCGCGGTAACGCTTAGTAATATAGTTATTTTAAGAATAATATTCCCCTGGGTGTCTCTTTAAAGAGCCTTCGACGAGCGGACCAAAAAGGAACGTTGCGGCGTTCCGGAATGGTGCGTGTCGTCTCGTGGCCCCCGGACCCTACTTTCCTTCTATAACGCTCCAATACTTGGCCATTGCGTACTCAATGTTCGCATACTTACGGTTCGTAATCCGGTTGGTCGTAAGTCGAAAGCCGTACGACGCCTCTCTCGATGCCCTAAACTACGCGGTCGGATCATCAGGGCCGCATGTGTTGCCGGCTGCTTCGCAATATATTTTTCCTTGAGAATTTCTCGGGCATTTCAATGGCTAACGAGTTGGTTTTTTTGTTATCTCTAGCTCCTTTTGCCCTGCGATTGAGAAAAACGCCCGTCGAAATCAAGAATTGGAACGAGCTCTCGTTGCACTTTTGGCTGCAAAGAGATGAAAAAAAAAGTATTCGGCTACTCCGCAAATTGGCCGACTGAGAGTCTCACACACAGTGCAGATAACTCGAGGACGTCGTGTGGCGCAATGACGATTTCACGACCGTTTTTTCGTAGTGCGAAAATTTGAATAGAGTTGACGAGGAAGGCATTAAAAAATGGGAGAAAGAGCGCGACGAAAAAAAATCAGCTTGACCGTTTAATGGTTAAATAGTCCTCGTACCTAATGCACGAGGGATTAAAAGAAAGCGATGTCGGTAAAGCTGGAAACTTCTGGTTAGTGCAACAACCGCTGCCGCTGCTGCATCGACCAGTTTCGTATTCAGACTTATTTCGCCTCGTGTTTCACTTCACGAACAGCAGTGGCAGCAGGGGTCGGACTTCTTTGCCTAATAACGATAATGCAGCTCCCTACCTATTCGTCGGGGTTCGTTTTCGTTGCTGTTCACACGATGTTTTCGTTGCGTATTCCGGTCGTATCGATATACAAAGAAAATGAGATATTTAATTCGCTCGACATAACGACATTATTGGGAATAAATCACTACCTGATTCTTTCAAACATCTCGCTGATTGGATCTATTGAACCGTTAAATTGTACATTTTTACCTTCGAAAAAAAAAAATCGTTTTGGTGACTAATAAAGTTGCAGCTACTTATTTTTAGTTCAAGCTATTTTTTACAGTTGCGGTTTTGCTATAAACTAATTATAATCTGCATTAAATTACCTATTATTTATTTAATCACTACATAGTCGTGACAACTATAAAATTGTGGTAACATGACATTAAATAACATACATTTATGTATTTTAATAATCGCGTTAGGTAAAATTTGCTGTCACCTTATAATTCCGGGTTCATCGCAATTTTTCTAACTGCACGAAAAAATTATATTATACGGAATATATCAGAAAGATATTTATTGGATCCCATTAAAATTTCACGCTATATTTATATATATATAAAAAAATATTGGTGAGCGAAATTGGAGGCAGATGCAACGAATCGAAAAACCCTGGCGTCGAGGATGCTGAAAATTTGCTGTGACCTTATAATTCCGGGTTCATCACAATTTTTCTAACTGCACTAAAAAATTATATTATACGGAATATATCAGAAAGATATTTATTGGATCCCATTAAAATTTCACGGTATATTTCTATATATATAAAAAAATATTGGTGAGCGAAATTGGAGGCAGATGCAACGAATCGAAAAACCCTGGCGGCGAGGATGCTGGAGCGAGCATTACCTAATATAGCGCCGAGGACGTACGTACACACTCGGGCCGAGTCCATTGTTCTTCCGGAAGAGTGGAAACTCTGGTTTGCGGCGCGTGAGGACTCGTTGGCTTCGTTAGGACTTGAGCAATTCCATCAGGGATCTCTCCCACCTTCGCGCTTCAACATGCCTTTATATTCTCCATGAGCGACACATGCATACGTATTATATATATATATATATATACATAGTCGAGTTCGTTTCACGTACACAAATAGGCCTGTTTCGTCCTCTTCTCCGTTCTCTGTCGTTGTTAATTGCTCGGCACTAACGACGTCTTCCTTTCTCTCACCTTTATTTATTTCTCTCTCTCTCTGCCCGTTTTTTCCATTTCCTCGTATTTCGCGCTCACTCTCCTGTTTTCGCAAGCGAGCCGCCCGATTCCCTCCCCCTGCAATCGACAATGGTTTGACGCTTTGACGGTGACTGCGAGAAAAAAGACATTTCCTTCCTTCCGTTCATCGACGAAATAAAAAGCATTTCCGGCATTTTTCCCGCGTGTGAAGTACAGTGCGGAAATTAAATCCAGGAAACAGAAAAAAAATATCGAGAGTGATTCGCAGAGATGACATTTTTTAATGTGGCGAAAGCCGAGGCGTGGACGGTCCAGCTGGTAAATCCGGTAATCGTCGAGATAGGCTGGAAAAAAAGAGATCCCGACCTGAAGGGTTAGCCGTGAGATTTCTCTCTGCTAATTTCTCGGCTTGTTTTCAAGCGCGAGATAGTAAAAGCCAGACGCACCTGATGTGA
The DNA here is from genome assembly GCA_963932165.1 of Pimpla rufipes. NCBI lineage: Eukaryota > Metazoa > Arthropoda > Insecta > Hymenoptera > Ichneumonidae > Pimpla > Pimpla rufipes. The sequence goes on along the minus strand of OZ010632.1, from coordinate 17,484,477 downwards.
TGTGTGCGCGCGCGAGGAGGAAAAACAAAAGGTTCGTGTTCCACCTGTGCGGGATGAGGGAGCTTGCCCTCTGCGTTTTTTCCTTTTTTTCATTTTCTATTTTTCCCCTTTTTCTTCTCCCTCCCTGGAGCTTTCCAAGCAAACGAGGCGCTTTTTCGAGGGGTGTGTGCGGTGCCTCTCTGGAACGCGAGAGGCCTCTCGTTTGCCCCCGTCGCTTTCTTCCTTTTTTGTGACTTCGTTACATTGCGTGTATATGACACTCGGACAGTTTGATTGTTGAATTGCAGGGTACACGTGCTTGATCAAAAGGATTGGACGGAAGCGCGAAAAGAAAACGAAATAAATCGTCGAACGATATAATTTTATTGGGCTCCTTCGGTAAAGCGTCACCGATCTGACGGCACCGGAGTTCTTTGTTATTTCATTCAAGCTACGAAATACAAAGTAAAAAACCGTCGTTCGATGAAAAGCCGCGCAAAATCCTCTATAGCTTAGCATGAAAAAGCAATTTCGTTGAGTGATTTTCCACGAATTTGTTGCTGCAAATGAAGTGCGCGTATATGCATGTAGTCGCTCACTCGGTTACTCGAGCGCACGTCGCTGCTCTTTGGAATATTACATTCCCGTTCCCATTTCCGCGTATAACTTAATAATTTTCGAACGATAAATTATGCGCTCAGCTGTGTGTGGGTCGAAAGCCTGCATTTGATTATCCAAATTCTTCTGCACGTGGGAGTGCAATTTATTCCCGTGTTTTTCATCAATTCCTCGGACACCGACAGCGTTTGTTAGTCAATTGATTGACTTTTACGGCTTCCGCAAATAGAATGTATAACTAAATTAATTCGGTTAATTGGAAGTTTCGACGTGTGATAGACACTCGACAAGCTGCAGTTCACGCTGCATCACTTCAATAATTGGCCAAATAATAGAAGGGCTTTTGACCCTTTAACGAGCAACATGCCGTAACGTTTACTGAAGTAATAGATATTTGTCTTTGCTTGGAAAATAGTGCAGAATTCAAAAATTAGGATATTTTTTCGTAGAAGTTAAATTGTTAAAGCTATCAAGTAAATTGTACGACGAATAATTAGAAGACGAAACGACAGAGGCTCGGAAAACGGATTTTGCATAATTGAAAAGATCTTCGGAAAGGTCGAAAGGTCTGTAGGGATTTATTCAGTTATTTGATTAGGTTTGAAACTTTGACTAAATGAGGGCAACTTCGAGCGGTGGTTTTCAGCGTGCGGAGGTGAAAGAGCAATGGCTTCTATGTACTGACAATAACAATTGTAACTTCGTTCACATACCCTTTCAATTTCCTGTTGCTTTGGCTGCTCCACCTTTCGCCGCAATCAATGCACAGCACGAGAAAGCTCCTCATTATCCTTTCCCTAATTGGTTCCCTCCAGTGTTACGACATTCCGATATTTCGATAACTGCGAGGTATCCTTTGACATTCACAAAGGTAACGGGCGTAAGCGAATACGAAATGTCGAGATGCATTGTAACACCGCCTCGAGACCTTAATAATGCCAACAAAGTGCCGCGAGTTGAGTTCAATGTTGATAATATGGATTCAATTGAATTGTTCAACTGAATTGTTTGTGCCAGTCATCTGAATAATACCTCGAGGCCATTATATTCGGACGGATTGAACTAAAATCAGCTGGCTCGAAATAACGAGGATTTTCTCAGTGCGCAAGGATCGATTACATCCATGTCAATTGCTGATAATCGCACGAGCACGAAAACCAGGAGATCTGCGGACAAAAATAACGATGAACAAGTCTCCTAATCATAATAATACACAAGTATATATTTATTTGTTCGAATATTGTTGTCAATCCAGTCATCTCCTTTCCTTAGCGAGGTATCATATAATTGTTTCTCAATTTTGTATTTGAACAAAACCATTTATTTTTCATTTCAAATATTTACAGGCACCATACCGAAGATTCCTTGCGCCAATTTTCATCAAATTCGTACGACGATTTCGTGGTACCCGAACAAATACGAAATTCCTCCTTGAAGAGTGATCGACGTTTCAACGAGACACTGCACGTCAGTCTGGCGAGGCGAAAATGGCTGAGGGCTCTTAAAAAACCAGTCGATACTAGGGAAACATTTAGCGCTGAACGGCGCTAGTCTGCTCGGTGCTCGATCGTCGAGGAAATCGAGTGACGTCGGTATACGAGGATATAAATGCAAGTCGCGATGCTGGGTCACTGGAATACGGGTATAGGGGGCGACTGGCGAGGGAAAAGCTGTATATATACTACATAACGCAAGAAGAGAGTCAGTGGTATGGCAGAAAAAGCAAGCGGCTCTCGGCCTTTCTCCCAAGGGTCGTAATAAATATGAGGGTCGAACGACCTCGTATATTTTACGGTCGCTTCATAAGTTTTAACTCGTGGCAACGTTTCCGGACGCGAGACATATATATATTCCTAGTTCTCGCGCACTCGGCTAACACTCGGCTCTCTCTCTCTCTCTCTCTCTCGTCCTCTCGCTTTTCTTTCGCTTCGTTTTTTCACCTGAGAAACTCTGCCAAGACTCACGATGATGCAGGACGACTCGAACCGAGCACCCAGCCCCCCTGACTCTCGCTCTCTCTCTCTCTCCTCATTCTATTCTCTTTACAGCCCGTTTCTTTCCGCTCTGGCCCTCAGCTCGCTTTACGCGACTTCGAGTGAATGTCTCGGACAAGGAATACGACCCTCCTTCTGAATTACGCCTTCCATATCTTTATACCCACGTCATCTCTTTTCTCTCTCGTCCTCCCGCGAGGCGAAGCTTCGTTTTTCATCGTCCTCGCTGCAAATTCTTTGGGCATAAAGAGGCAAGTCGTAATTCACCGTACAACGCCACTGTACGACGAGTTTTCCTTGATACATCCTGTGACAATTTGTCGCCAACCTGGCTTTCGTGAAGGGCTGTTTGGTCTTTATAATCGTCCCTCTTCAAAAAATCAGTGGGTGAAATATCTCGGATGTCAATCAACGGATATTTTTTTAATCGTTCGTACACTTTCGGTATTGTAGAACAAGCGGCGGGGGTGATAAACAAAATTACGGGTGAAATGTCGTTTCACGCCTGCTTCCAGCACGTGTCATTGAAGAAATTTCACAATCAGGCTAGCTTTCAGCCCAGCGGATCCTTTGTTGCAGGTTTTACCAACGTCCATGGTACGAAATGTCACACCAGTATATGTCAATCAACAGTTATATGGTAAAAAAACGTACGCCCACGTTTAAATTTCGTTGAAAAAGCGGTGTGGGTGGTTTTGGGAATTGCTGGTTTAAGCTTGCTCGCTCCCTTGTCGGTACGAAAATTGTACAGGTGATTTCTACAGTCGTCCGACGTGGGGAAAATACGAGTAGCAGTAGAGTATCTCGTCTAAAGAATGATAGAATGACAGAATCTTGATCCGATGATAGAATCTTCCGATGATAAAAGATAGAAATTTTGTCACTTCGCTAAAATCGAGGTTACCTTTTTTCCGATCGACCAAACCCGTATTTTCTTCTTGCGTTCGAGAGAAAACTCTATAACGAAAAAAATGCCGCAAGGCGGAACTCGGTATCATGCTTTCTCTATTTTTCACAGAATTTTAAAGTTCAATCCTCAAAAACCGCAAATTTTTTAAAGGGGTACCCCTTACGTTTTTTTGCGATTTTTGGGGATCTGTCTTTAACATTCTGTGAAAAATAGAGAAATCAAAATATCGCGTACCGCCTTGCGGCATTCTCTTTGTTATGGAGTTTTCTTTCGAACGAAGAAAGTAAATCCAGGTTTGATCGATCGAAAAAGAAGTAACCTCGATTTTAGCGAAGTGACAAAATTTCGAAAAACGTGAAAAATCACTTTATGCGTTTTTCTCGTCGAATTTTCTATTTTTCGGGCAAACAACGGTGTTTTTCGGAATCAGCGGGAAATTTCCCATCGGATAGGGTTTTCAAACTTTTCGAAACCGAACATTTTTTTTCGCGAAAAACGCAAGGCATCTTTCGGCTTTAAAATTCTGTGAAAAATTCCGAAATCAAGACATCGCATACCGCCTTGCGGCATTCTCTTTGTTATGTTGTTTTCTCTCGAACGAAGAAAGGAAATCCATTTCCCACCGATTGAAAAAAATGTAACCTCGATTTTAGTGAAGTGACAACTGGGTAAGCAGTTCAAGTATAAAATATACTCGAACACAAAGAATTAACATTATTATTTTTGTACGTCAATCGTGGCTCAGGTCACTTGAAAGAGTGTTTTATAAATGTGTAAATATTTAACTGTATTTTTGTTTAAGTAACTGGGTCGCGACTTCTCGATGGGTTCGTAAACTTCTAAAGTGTCCGTGAGGCTTTTTAAGAACACACGACTTGCACATCTTGTCGCCCTCGACGTCGGTTGCGTCTCGAATATCCGGACCACATTGCCGCCTCCACGTTCACTCGATCGTTCTGCTATCGTTTTCCATCATCTCGAAGCGCATCTCCCGTTTGCCAAATATTAGCGTACGTCCTGCCGGAAATACGATAAGTTCGCGTGCCGTTGGGAGCGATGCGCAATTTTTATTCCCAATTCCGCTTTATTTTTGGCGAAGAAATTTCCGGTCAGATTGCCGACTCCCATGGGGAGAGGTAATAGAACAGAAATTCGGGGGGAAGCGAGTGGAAACGAAGAGAATTGCAGTGTGAGCGCGTGTGTGAGGATTTGCGAGGGTTTTCGACTTGGAGTTCACGGAGGATTAAACGTCGCCGCAGTTAATCTTACTTTAACCGACTCCCTCTCGTGAAACCGTAGAACGTTATTGTCCCTTTCCTTTGCCCTTGCTATATCTGTTGCTATCTGTACGCTTCTCTACTCCTACTCTGCACTTTACAAGCTCCAAAGCTCCAACTATTATTCTCTGTGCTCCTATACGCCCCCCCCCCCTCCTCCTCTCGACTCCACCCAATACTACATTCGCATATGCTACTGCGTGTACAGTATTCGCCTCTCTGTAAACTCGGACGCCAGAATTCCGCGAACAACTGGCAGCGGGAAAAATAGTAATAGCGTCTTTAACGATCTGCTGTACTAAAACAATGTTTGCTAATTTTTATTACTCGTGGATTACGACCTGGTAGTCGTCGGCGATCACATCTTTGCAATGTGGGATTTTTCTTGGGGTCGAAAACAATGTTAAGAAAATAAAGCTACGCTCATTGCGAGGTTCCTTCATCTCTCGTTCAAAACTTGGCATTTTTTGGAATATTTGAGTGACTGGCTGTCGTATAAAAATATGATAGACGAAAAAAGCATGAATTTGATTGACTGAAACATAAGTTTTTTATTCGCTGTTGATTTTACTTATTCATTATTCATTCTACAGATCCAATTATAATTTCTCATTTCAAGACATGAAAAGAGGAAGATGAAATCAAGAAATCCAAGATATAAATATGGATGCACGTAGTCGTTTTGTATTCGAAGCTCGTCTTATGGAGCTTGACGCGACTCCAGCGCAGTTTTCCATCGCTTTTATACCTATTTTGTTTTCACCCGTGTCGCGAAGCGTGACCTGTTCATTATTCGCTATTTCGAATTGGATTGACGTGATCGTATATCGACGAAGCGATGAAACGAGGGTACGACGAGCAGAAACAATTCAGGTATACAACGGCAAATCCTCTCGAGATCGAATGTCACAGCGGCGCTTCGATCGTCAAAAGTTTTATTGATGAATGAAAAAAACAAATAACAAAAATTCAATCGTACCAGGTCGAAACTCGGGCTTTCCATCGATCGTTTACTTTATGTACGACTAAATTCCCGACAATTATTTTACGCTGTTTGAGTGCAGAAATACATCAGCACTAGACAAGAACGACAAGAACAAGAACAGAAGCAATAATAATTATAATAAGGACAGAGTGAAATTTTTGGTATTTCTCGTTTATAGGGAAAAAATACATTTTGTTACTCTGTATCTCGAGTGGAGTTGCAATGTCTGGCGATTGTTTTTCCCAGAATTCTTATTTCCCATTTCTCGTGTAGCGGTGGTCACCGCGCAGTTCAGTCATACGTTCGTGGTGTGCTTCGCTTGGCGCTCTATCGAAGCGAACGACGGTTGCTGCGCAAGAGACCCGTAGCTACGAAGCGTGGCCAAGCTTTTTACTCATGTCGCGCAGCACGACAGCGACCTAGCCGTGATAGAAACCACATGCCGACGAGAGGCGTGCACTCGAGATTCGAAAAACGTACGATACGTATAACTTGTAGTCTCCAGCGGCCCAGAGCGATACTAATACGAAACCGTCTCTCATTTTATTCTATTTTTTTAACGATAAACAAGGCAAACACAGTCCCTTTCTCTATCTGTCGTTTATTTCGTCACTGGGAAACACCCACCGTTTCGTGGTGTCCTTAAATCTCCTCGCGATTATTCAAAATGATAAATACGAAACCAATTTTTTTTTACATCGAATTAATTAATCGAATTTATCGAATTGATTTGTCGAATTTATCTAATTAATTTATCGAATTTATCGAAATTTATCGAATAATTACTGTGCCTTTAAAAAAATATGTGTGTGTTTATAGAAATAATTGTAGCAGCTCTACTTGAAATTTTAATGCCCCTTTGATGTCTAACACTGCGATGGTAAACATCTCGGCGAGTGAACCAACTGAGACGAGAGCCTCGTGCACAGAGCATCGTCTCTGGGATTCCTTCAATTGACGTCAATGGATTTTGATTGGAATGCGATTCAAGGTTCCTCAATCGAGTCTGATTGAGACGGGAGAGCACTGAAACTGATCATCGGATAACCAAAGAATTACAGACTCTCAAAGTACTTCCAACAATTCTCATTATTATAAAGAAAAATTCAAGCGGAGTTAGTACGTTTCCTCATTATTTTGTTCGAGAGCTCAGTGCGGTTTCCATGTGTTGCTTTCTTTTCTCTTCCCCGCATATTTTTTATTTACTCTTGTGTTTCGTTGCCTCGTCCTCTTGTGTCCCGGTGCATATTTTCTTTCTGTACTTTTCGTTATCGAGAAAAGTGCCTGCGGGGCGTCTCGAAACAGGCAACAGAATACACAAACCTCGGATGAGAATATAAACGGAAAAACAGATGCGTATTTTCGATAAGAGGTGATCTCTGGAGCCTGAAGCTACAAGCGATGTAATTCAGTTTCGTTTTTTTTTTCTATCGCGTTTCTACTCGGTATTCTGGGCTCTACACGCCCCCCATTACGCCCGCTGCTTATCGTCGTTCTGCAATACTAAACGTAATTACCAATAATTAAATTTTTTATTCGTCGGGCTAAATGAAATTTCCGACCGTATCCAAACTTTGTTCGTAATTTTGCACGTAGCTTGAACACTGATTATTTTAAGACTTTCTTTCTGTTAACTCTCGCAAAAGTTTGAAGGATTTTGTGGATTTTTCCTGAGCTATTCGTAGCTATTGCCAAAAATGAGGCGTTCCGACACTCGAAATATCGAAAAATATATTTAATCGCTAAAAAAAAAGGGGCTTGAGACGAGTATTTTCAAGGGTAGGCATATAACTTGAGAACGTTGATATAGGTCAAACGTCGCTATTTAAAAAAAAAAAAAAAAAAATAGGAACATTAAGAGGTAAATTATCAATTTTGTATTTAAAACGCTGATACACATTGTTCTTTTCTGCTCTTGCAAATTAACTAAGAATACTTGTTTGCCGCAGGTGCGCGCAAAAACAAATCATAGAACGATAGTTCGTGTGAAGGCTGGTGAATTGGAGGAGTGGATTTACAAAGGGCTGAAGCAGCAACAAGCTAGGCTACACAGGGCGACTGGAGCAGCAGCAGCGACTGCAGCAGCAGCAGCAGCAGCCAAAGCAGCTTTTCTCAGAGTCTCGAGAGGAATCCTCTCGAGAGATCCAGACAGCCAGGGCATCTCCTCGTGGGTGGCTCGAGTACGGAGCACAAGTGAAGCTTCGGCACGACGTCGGTGAAACGCCAGGCGCCTTCGGGGGTTGGTTCGCCGTGTTACACGGAGTGTGCGCACGCTCCTCCCGCGTATATCATCTCGTCGTTCCGGAGCGCCTCTCACCGAGCTGCGCGCCGAGAGCGCGAGAGGGACACAGAGGGACAGAGCGAGCGAAGGGAGGAAAAAAAAAAACGGCAACGATAGCGCACGCCGAGTCTGTTTGCGAGTCCCTTGTGCGCCGACGCGACGTTCCCACCACCACCACCACGCGACAATGGACAGCGAGCGAGAGCGAGCGAGACGGAGTTGAAGTAGAGTGACCGTCGCGCGGCCAAGGCAGAAGCACGGCTCGTGGGTGTGCAGCTTTCGGCTTTTGACTTCAGTCGCCCGCCGCGTTTCGTACCGCGAACGCGCCTCCTACGAACGGTCAACACACAGCTCGCCGACTCGCGTCTCTCTCGAGTCACAAAAGCGCGCCAATTTTACAAGTTCGTTTCTTTAAATTAGTTTCTCTTTCGCATTTGCCGAAGAATTATATTTCGCGAGATGGGACAACTCGGAGATCTCGAAGGGATATCGAAGACGTCGATGGGAACACTCGCAATGGCAAGTTTTGATAATTATCTTCTGGGCACCTTTCGTCTATATTCGACGGATATTGAACATTTATAAGCTGGTTTCGGAAAATATAGAGCCTGAACAAAGTTTGGTGTCAATAACTGATAAAGTGTCGACCATGATTTTGTCCATGCGATTATTTTTTGTATAGATGATGTGGAATAGTTATTTTATCGTTGTGGAAACAACAAGACAAAGTTGTTCTTGTAACGTAAAGTTGGTTAACGAAATTGTTGTAAAAAATTGCATGGACTACTATCGATGATTGTCACTTGAGAGCTATCAGGATTACTGCGATTTTTCTGAGTGTATTTACATCGATTGGCTACCCATTAATTCTGATTTTTATTTGATTTTGCCGTGAACTCAAGAGCAGTTTATTCGATTTATTGCGCTATAGTAGAAAATGAGGATATTTAGAGCACACGAGTAATAATTTTCGTCACTTTTATTTCAGTTGGTGAGCAAAATAATTTTTTTACGAGAAATTAAATGGCGAGTTTGCAATTTTATTTTATCCACAAGAGGATGGTAATCTTGCAGGCTGGCATTTAAAAAAGGCAGCAACACCATATTTTGTGTAACGATTACGTAGAAACGTTTGAGGGTGGGTCGATTGCACCGAGAGAAATAAAGAATCGGATGGCAACTGTGTCGGGCCCCCCCGAATAGCAGAGTAACCGAGGGAGAGAGAGTATAAGACAATATACAGACACATTGGCTTTATAAATTCATGGAGAGGACGAGTAGAGGAAGAGAAAGAGGAGCGGGTCGCGGCTTGAACTTTGCTCCAACCCCCCATCTCTGTCTTCCTCAGTTCCAGACGTCCCAGTTTCGCTCTCGCCTTTTGAAACTCTCTCATTGCACTATTGTACAAGAGCAGCACGTGCGCTGTCCATGCGTCTCGCATTCCATTCAATCCCATAATTCATTATCCCGTCGTTCCAATTGAAATTCATTGGCCCAAATGCGCATTTGTCAAAAGGGAAAATAAAAACGCGAAAACTTTTTTACTCGTTTTCGTCGTTTTTGCAAAACGAGTTATTGCAGAACGAATAAAGGCCGAATTTTTTTTTAGCTCTTCTCTCCGCTGCATCATAACGGAATGAAGCTTGAATTTCAATTAAAATGCAGCGGGATAATCGCGACGGTTTATTTCGTCTGTCCCGTCGTCGAGCTGATAAAAATGATAGAAAGACGAGATTGTCCGCAGTTATTTTTCGTCGTTTTTGCGCTCGTTCGTTTCCTCCCGCGATATCGTACATCCAGACGATAATCACAGGATTTCTCTGCCACGGCTCCCCGCCATCTTTATTCGAGATAACGAGCTCTCGATCAATCGATCGCTCTGTCTCTCCGCGCCAGCCAAAAGCCTCGAGCCCACCTATTCTCGTCCTGCGCTGCTCTCCTTTTTTTCGTTCACCCTTATCTCTCGTTTTATTACTCGTTTCCGAGCCGCGAGCTCTTTACTCGAGAACAATTAAGCTCTCGTGCGTCTCGCTTTTACAATTACCACCGAGGATTTTTCATTCCCAATGTCTGCGGCGTATCTCGTTCTTATGATGTCTGCTCGTGATTTTATCGCTCAAATTAAAGGGCGTGTTTTTTTTCCACTGTTGAATCGGTATCATCGAGGCAATTCAGTGTCAGGGGTGTAATAAACCTCTATTATTTCGTTTTATTAACATCTATCGTTATAACTGATGCAATTTGTTTCGGAACGAACAATCGATTCGAATTTTTATTTCGCAACAAAATGTGAACGTAAACTTGGCGGATTGAAAAATACGTGAAAGGCTCTGCATTTTTTCTCGTGAAATCCTACAGCTGGCTATTTTTGTTAGCAGTCGCTTGAAAGCTTCAAGATTTTTTTAAGCGCGGCAAATTATTATGATAATAATAATAATAATAATAACAACAGTAAAATAACTACAATTTTATTTTAATTAACACAGGGACTTGTAATACTATTCAAAATGAGAGAGAGAGTTATTATATTTTTCTTATTAAGGGCGCAACGGATATACGCTAGAGAAGAGAGAATTTGTCGTGAGTAAGGAATTGATGACGTTGACTGCTCGTTTTCGTGGTGGCGGCAGCGAAACACCCGGTGAGCCCGGGGTCACGTTCGCCGCTCTCCTCGCCAAATGGCACAGAATACGTTATTGCTGGTCGTAAGTTCAGGAAACAGAACGAGAGAGAGAGAGAACCTCCCGCTGGGGCAACTGGGCTACTACGGCTGCCGCTCGTGGTTGCCGCTCGTGCAGCCTCTCCTGTTCTTTCCTTCCTTCCACGAATCCCACTCTGCGGCCAAACTCGCATTTAATTATTGCCGTTGATTAATTTCTTCGAAACCAAGAGAACGGAAAAAAACGTTGCGTAGCAGATTCATGAACATTGCTTTCGCATTATTTTTCACTTTTCCAAAAGCAATATTCACGAAGAATGACGTTTATCTTCGTTAGTCTCCTCACGGGGAACGTTTTGCAAAAAGTGAAACTCAATAAGCGAAATGCAAGATTTGATTAAGCCTGCATGTTCTGATTTCAATCCACAAAAATGTAGGATATTGCATCGTAGGATATTCTGGATAAAATGCCTGCAGAATTCCTGTAGAGTTACAAAAAAAGGGTGAAATATTTTAACAGATCAACTGAAAATATTCAACAAGGGTGCAAGCAACAGCCTTGCGTATCGCTTAATCACTGTTGAAAAAAAAAAGAGTTGACGTCATTAGCAGAAGCCATGTAATTTATAATGCAGCGAATTTTCGCCCCGTGGAGTTGAGGTTTACTCGTAACTTTCGCCGTGCGACCATAGGGAGTGAACATTCGCGCCAACTCATTGTACATATTCCCTCTCCTCCTCGTAAGCAACCAGCGCCATATACGCGCGCTGCGACTACTACCCTTTTAGCACCAGCAGCCGCACTTTACGTACTTCAAAGTCCACGCGCAACTCGACGTCACCTGCTGTGTGTGCGCCTTAATAACGGCCCTCGCGAATCCCACTGCGATATATCCCGCGCTTAATATGCTTTCCATAATAATTCCTCGAAAAACTTCTGGCTCGGCGAATCACGAGTTACGAGATTTTTTTTTTCATAAACAACTCCAAGAAAAATGCCTCCCCCACCTTTCTGTCTAAAAATATCTAGATGAAATTCCGAGTTAAATTAATTTTCTTCTTTTTTGTTACTCTGAGTTGAGCATTCGATCTCTCGATCGAAGGGACGTGGATTACGCGATCGTGAGGACCAAATTATATTCCCAATAATTGCTCGAACAACTCGCATCAAGGATGAGAATCACCAGATGCATTTTTTTTCCAAAATTACTCTGAGAAAAATTCCTCCCGAACTTCGTGTCTAAATTCGTCCAGACAAAGTTACGTGCGAAATGCAACCTCGAGTAGCGAGATTGAGAAATTGATTTTCTTCTGTCGTCTTGTTTTTTCCTTACCCCCCGGATTGAGTCGAGTACGTGTCGACGTGAAATTATGGGACCGAGAGAGTGAAGAAGGAAGACTAAGGCGACTGAATTCTCAAGCATATTTCTGATCAGTTGGTGCACTGGCCGAGAAACCGGGATAGTACGGCTTCAATTCACTTTTCCACATGATCCGGGGATGGAGAGTCACGTAACCTCTCGCAGCCGCGCGCCCACCCGTTCCCTCTCGACTCCGTTCGTCCTCCCGCATTCAAATGGGGTTTCGCATCTCGACAGCGCGCGCGGGAGCATCGGCTGTACGTGAATCGCGAATTTGCGACTCAGCGCACGTCTCATCGGATAAGTTCTGTTCCACATCGACGAGCCTTCGCTCCCTATCCGTATAATGCGTCCACCCTTCACCCTGTTTTCGCCTTTTCCACCTCCCGACGGCACGCACATTTTTTTCATCAACTTTTTCTTCTCCGCGCTTCGCATTTTCCGTTATGTTTGTATTCTCATACCGGGGAAAAAAATATCATCCATCACTGGCCAAAGAAAAACCAGCGAAGAGGAGAAACCTCGCGCATTGCTTCCTCACGATTCCTCATCCGTCTCGAAGCTTCCCCTATGAGAAATGACCGAAGTGGTTAAACATCCTCATCGAGATTGTTTTGGGGCGGGGGCAAAATTATGAGACAGCCGAGTGCATGAGGTTCATCAACTTCTCCACTCTTCCCCTAAAAAAAAAAGGTTTACCGCAATAGCTCATAAATCATCCCCAGTCCGCCACAAAATTAAGAGCCGCCTAAAATCTTCCCTTAAGTGAAAAGCGAACATTGACAAAATCTCCAATAACGAATCAGCACTTGGCGGAGGCGACACTCGGGTCGCGCCAGGGAATTGAATTTTCCTTTGAACGGTGGCGAACAGGGACGATGTATCATAGCGTGTAATGCATAATGATATAAAACGAGGCACAGAATGGCTCCAGCCAGCTGGTGCCCCCGCTGTTTCGTACCTCCGGAGTCTCCAGAGAAAACCTCCACATTGCCAATGTACATGCATTTATAAATATATACGTGTATATTTATATACGCGAGCACACATAAAGCGGGCGATGTACGTGGCAGCCGTATATACATACGGGAGGAGGCATCGTCGCTAATCGTTTTATTAAGGCAATTACGAGCTATTTAGAAGCACGCCATCGGGTCCAACAGCAGCAGCAGCAGCAGCAGCAGCAGCAGCAGCGGCTGCAGCGGCAGAGAGACCCGCGAGCCACTTCTCCATCTCTCTCTCTCTCTCTCTCTCTCTCTCTCTCTCTCGGAGCTTTCCTCTCGTCGCCACGTTTCCATTACCGGTCGTTAGGCACGGGACACACGCGTGACACGAAGTCAACTCTCCCACCCCGTATGCCCGTCTCTCTCGCTCTCTCTCTATCGCTCTCTCTCTCTCTCTCTCTATCTCTCTCTCTCTCTCTCTCTGTACACGCCAGAATTAATACTCGTCTCTCTGTGTCTCTCTATATGGCGAGCGTTGCGACGAGTATAGAACGTTCCTGCTGGCGCACTCCAGCCTCAACATTTCCTCCTCTTGCGCGCCACCAACGCCATCAGCACAACCACCACCAGTCGGCAACACCAGCAGCATCAGCGGCGGCAGCAGCAGCAGCAGCAGCAGCGACTCTGCAGAGAGCTAATAGCAAACGCGTGTGCTGGATAAAACGAGGATGGCAATTTCGTCCAGTTAGTTCCACTCCTCGTGAGCCTCTGGCCCTTGCCCCTCCACTTCGACGAGGAGCAGGAGGAGGAGGAGCGGCGGACTCGTCCGTGGCAGCGTCAACAGAGCACATATTACACTTGACGCCAGGCTACAGATGTGAAGCTCTGTGAATTCGACGTATTACGAGTTAATTAATGCATCGCGCAAATACATTGACGCTGCCACTTGTGCCCGTCCAGCGGAGACGTAATGATTTCGCCGTTTAGCATTTGCGTCGAGTATTGTCGTAGGCTAATGCGGCGTTGGCGCTGGCGTCGTTTCGTTTGATCTGGCATTTTTGCTGTGACGTTTTTTAATCCCCGATGTTAATCGAACTTCATGTATCGAGCGTGGCAATCCTGAAGTCAACAGGCACGTTTGACCGAAGTCAAAAGTTTGACGGCAGAAAAATTATTTCCTTTCGCAAAGCTCCGCTGAATACCGGGATTTTTTGTTCTACGATGTTAATCGAACTTCATGTATCGAACGTGGCAACCCCGAAGTCAACAGGCACGTTTGACCGAAGTCAAAAGTTTGACGGCAGAAAAAATATTTCCTTTCGCAAAGCTTCGCTGAATACCGGGATTTTTAGTTCTACGATGTTAATCGAACTTCATGTATCGAGCGTGGCAACCCCGAAGGCAACAGGCACGTTTGACCGAAGTCAAAAGTTTGACGGCAGAAAAAATGATTTCCTTTCGCAAAGGTCCGCTGAATACCGGGATTTTTTGTTCCACGATGTTAATCGAATTCCGTGCATCGAGCGTGGCAACCTCAAAGTCATCAAGCGCGTTTGGCTTAAGTGCCCCTCCTAGACTGACAAAAGAGCCGGCTGTCGGGGTTGAGCATGCATCGCGGAACTTTCCTCGGGCCGCGCCGAGAAACGTCTGGCGGGCTCTGTCCTTCTCTCTCTCTCTCTCTCTCTCTCTCTCTCTCTCTCTCTCGCTTTTCATTTAGGCGGCAAAAGGCGACACCCCCAAAGGATCCTTGATGGATTCTGCACGCTGCGGCGGCGGATCCTCGGTGACGTTGATGTCCGCTGTCCTTTGCCGCCAAGAGTGTACGACCTAATTACTTGAGAGCTCGCGTTAGACACCCCCGGCCCAATGAGGGGCTTGACGTATGAAGGGTCATACACCGACCTCTCTTCTGGCTTCTCGTCACTCGCTGCTCGCGGATATATATCAAGCGCGGCATTGATATAAAGGACGAGCCATGGAACGGGGCCGATTCTGTCACATTTTCGTCACCGAAATTGGCCCTCGCCCTTGATGTATTTCCACGTACCAATTTGTGGCTCAACTACCTTTGCATCAGACTACACTTCTTGCCATAGTCTACTCAACTTCGGTGTTGAAATCATGAGTTGGAAACAGAAGGCAATTAAATCGTGAGAACGCAATTAGCTTGCAGTTGGAAACAGTTAATATCCGTGGTATGACTTTGAGCCCCTACAGTGAACGGGCTTTGTGCCTCCTATAGCGAGATTCAAACGTGCTGATCATACACATAGTTGTGCCCTACGATTCCATCGTTTGGAACCGTGGGGCATTTGCATGGCCTGTTTAGCCATGCAAGTTGGTTAGGGCAACGACTTTTTTCGTGCGGCATTTGCATGGAAAATACATTTTAGTCACTAATGTCAGGACTATGACTATTTTTTTTTTAGATTCGCCGATTCCACTTAGCGTAAACAAGGTAAACTGAACAAAAGGGAAGTGAACCGAGAAGGGACGAACAGACCGTGTACTCGTGTAGCACACGAATCGTCTGGCACGCCCACTCGCTCGATTCGATTCACGCTTCACGCAAGGCGCGCTTCGCCGAGCACGAGGACGACACGGGGACTTGAAATTTGATTCGATCGGCTCGTGTCGACCCGATGCATTCGCCACAAGCTCCCGTGGCGCGTCCTCGTCCGCGCGCGCTGTCTCTTCCGTCTATCGCTCCGGTTTCACCGGCTTCAACGTCACTTACACAGAAGTACCAGTCACAGGCTGCACTCGCTATTCAGTAAACGCGCTAGCGCGCAAACCGGGGATCGACGTGCCGAGAGCAAATCGTCCCCGCTCGTCGGAGAAAGAGGATTTCGGGCGCGTGTGCGACGCGCGATGGCGTCGAGAGCATCGATTTGGACACCTTTTCGAGCGCTCCGGATGGAGAGAAACATCGGTTAGCGCGATTGGGGATTAGGTGTCCGAAATCGTGAAAAAGGGTTTTGCTCTCGCGTTGATTTGAAGTTCGTGTCGTAAATGGTGTCCGTTTTTTCACACAGCATGATGATCAGTGTTGAGATGCTAACCTTGGTACTATAGTAAAAAAAAGTGACATTAAAAAAAATTTAAATACATTTTTGTTGTTGTTTGTTTGACTGTTCCAAATGAGTTTGTGGACTTTGAAGATTGTGAGGCATGTCCACGTTTTAAGATGAAAATCGATTGACACCTGGTAATTATTGGTGAGATGTTTTTTTTTGCAATTTTTAGAAAGACTTTTCTTAATCTCTGTATAATTTTTAGTGGCTCAATTGCGGTTGTTTCAAAAGAGGTTGCAGATTTTCAATTCATTCAGAAAACAACTGTGACATGCTAATTACTTGGATACCTTTTTTTAGTTTTAAAACCGAACCGACGTTAATCTCCTTCGGGCACTTCCACAATTCACACTCGGCGCACGTAGACGATTATTTGGAATTTCATTAGAGCGCGAGCGACGAAAATTCGACTTTTTAACAAGCGCGGAGAGAACGGTCGATGGCCACGTGGTAAAAAAAGGAGGCACGTGGAGAGCACCAATTTCGCGAGTGGTCTCGACATCGACGACATTTTCACTGATTTCATTCGGGTCTTTTACTTCTTCTTTTTCGCTGCTCGGCGGTGAGCGCGATAATGGGCTAACGCCATCCCGAACGAGCGCTTCGACGTTAATTGCTCGAGCGATCAGGGTGAGAGACGTCGTGGGATAAAAGACAGGAAGAAACCGAGAGCGAGCGAGAAAGCGAGCGAAGAAAGCGGAAGAGAATCAGGTCTCGCGTGATCATTAAACTCTTCTACCCCGTTTGGCTGAGCCTCGTAGACCAGACGGCAGTCATTC
The DNA here is from genome assembly GCA_963932165.1 of Pimpla rufipes. Classification (NCBI taxonomy): domain Eukaryota; kingdom Metazoa; phylum Arthropoda; class Insecta; order Hymenoptera; family Ichneumonidae; genus Pimpla; species Pimpla rufipes. Next base: position 17,467,617 of record OZ010632.1, on the reverse strand, counting down.
GTCTTCGCATTATTTCTACTCGCCCTCTCCACCCGCATTCTCGTTTTTCTCCCCCTCACAAACTACGTTTTATCTTCAGCTTCTGCACTGCGATACGCTGCCACTGACAGGTGCTAACGCGTTTACGTCAATTCATCTCGAACTTGACATTTTGTTCTCACAGAAAGTAAAAAGAAAAGAAAAACATCATAGCAGATGCTGACGGTCGACCTTTCGTTTAATTGGTAAGACGACACCGAAGCCTCGGAGCTAATGATTTCTAACGGCAACGTCGTCATTTTCAAGCACTATTACAGCTTCCAAAAGGTATCGCTTCCCACCAGCTTCGAGGGGCGATACCTTCGTGACCCTGGGCGAAAGGGTGAATTTAGGAAAAGGGTCGTGCGACCCCAGAAAACCGACTTCCAGCCGGGTGGAAAAAAAAAGTTTGGCCGAGTCCCGAGCGAAGTTTGGGAATTGAGTTTAGTGAAGACTGATTGCGCCAACAAATTAATTGGTTGGCACCGGACCAGCTTGATCCGGCGGCTCAAGTTCCTCGTTGGCTCAGCCAATCAGGTCGTCCCGGGCTTACTCGACCGTGCAAGTCGCGCGGCCGAATTTGTTTATTCTTCGTGTAACCCGGTAAATCATTATTTCCGCCCGAAGTGTTTGCTCGTCGCCGCAGGTGAAGAAGCGAAGGTGGCAAATTCGACTTGTTGAACGCGTTCGACAAGACGACTCGCGTCGTGCCCGACGGCCGGATGTGCGCCGGAAATTACGTGTCATTTGGGGGCACCCCAGGCGTATTCACTTATTTGCAGAGGAAACAGAGACCTTTTTGCGCTCTCGAGTTTAATACACGGGAGCAACGCGAGCCAGGTACTTAACCGTGGAGAGGGCGAGAACGGCGAGAGAAGCCCCGGCAAAGCAAGACTAAATTTACCTCTCGTCTTCCGTGGCCGGAAATTATCCTCGGAGACGTGGACGTCCTCGCCATTGTGCGAGGACCTCGTGCGAAACCTGCGGTGTCTTGGAGGAGGAGATCGACGACAATGACGACGGAGCTGCGTGAATATAAAGCCAGAGGGTGAGGGAGGTGTACACAGAGCTTGCCGCATGTGTACTTGACGTTTACCACAAAGCCGGTCAGAAGTTCGCAGCCGAAACAGGTCCTTGAAGTTGCACTGGACAAACTCACCTAAACACATTTCGCTGGCTGAATTCTAACCACTTCGAGTCGCGTCATCTGGCTCATAAAAAATGGAAGTCGTGGTGAACTTCTTAAGAATTGTGCGTTTCACTTAAAAAGAAATCCTACCGATTAAATTGGTCATTGTGGAGGATGACTCGTGTTTTCCCAATTACCACAAAAATAATTGGTCCTCCTGACCACACGAGGGTAAATAGAATCCGGCCGATTCGGTTTGTTGGTGTCAACCAATCAATTAGTTGAGCCGATGGAATCGTTAGTCGACAGCCAATTAATTTGTCGGCTCTACCGGTTTTTATCATCTTAAGCGTAATTAACCGTTTACCTCATAGTTACTGAAAAACGAAAATTACGTATTAATTACCAACACCAGATTTTTCTCTCAGCCCAGATTTATTCGCAGTTTACGTGGACATCAGAAGAAAAAAAATTCTTCTCGCTCTGAAAATTCGTGAGTCGGGTGAAGAACGAAGAGGAAGGAAACGAGAATCGAGGAAGACAAGCGCAGGACAATGTGGCGACGCTCACGTTTACTCACTCAACCTGGGTGTGATGCTTGCCCATTCTAACAAACGGGCCCGAGTGGTCATCACAACCTTTTTGAGTGAGCGAACGCGAGCGTTCCAGGCATCGCTCATCCCGGGACACCGACGAGGTCGTCGTCAGCGCGGATAACAACCCGAGGAGGGACTCGAGAGGAGACAGGCAACGTCGTCAACGGTAAAGACACGGAGTGCCAACGAATTCTTCGGTCGTCGGTTTGCTCAGTTTCTGTTTTTCACCGCAGGAATGACGAGGAGAGAAAAAAAAGGGTTTCGCTGCTGTGGGCCACTCGTAACCGCAGTGCAGTGTTGTAGACACCGCACTCGGTTATACCGCTGTCTTGTTACCTCCCCCTTCGTATTGTTTCTGCCAAGTTGCCTGAACGAGTTCCTGATTACTTACCAGCGTCTGGGAAACACGAGTTTCTATTTCTTTTTCTCTTAAATACAAAAAAGACGAAAAAAGACGACCAAGAAAACAAAACTAACTGGCGCATCCGGCGAGGTCGGAGCTGCTGGATGGAAGAAGAGAAATTCGCACTCGAGCGCGGCACCTTCCTTTGTACCTTCCTTATTTACTTCTGCTCAATCGCACCTCGGGTTTTTTTTTTGCTTCTTTTTTTTTACTTCTTATATCATCTCTCTTCTTTCGCCTGGGAGTGCAACACGGCGATCGTACTGTTTTCCATTTCAATTTTTGTACACAGTTTGCAATGAGATCAATATCAATCACTGGCCGCTTTGTGGATTATTTGCTCAAATGTTTTTATACAATTTTTGTATAGTATTCATGTATACATTTCATTATTGAACGTTTTTATTAGCTGCCAGTGTATATTCACTGCTGGGAGAGAAAAGTTCAACGCCCGATTACGACTATATTTGAAAACATTGCGATTTTTATAAATTGGCAATTGATACAAATTGATTCGTAATTGATTCGTAATTGATTCGTTTTTTAGCTGTCGATAGAATTTTGTATGTATATCTATTTGGCTGTTTGGCGTAAATCTCGCTTCGGCCACGGAGTACAAATATTTTTTTAATAAAAATTTTGTAAAGTAATTTTTATTCACAATTTATTATTTAACAGTTTTATTAGCTGTCAGCGCATATTTGTTATCGGGAAAGAAAAGGTCAACCGTCGATCACAACTATACTAGAAAACATGGCAATTTTAATAAATCGGTAATCGATAAATAAATCGATGCTCGTGTCAAAGCTGTCGATAGCATTCCGCGTGTAGAAAATGTTGCCCGTACAAAGCTCCACTCGAGGGTTTAAAAAAGGTACGATAAATAATTCACACTGTTTGTTGCCGCATGTTGAAATAAATGCGGGCATTATGACCATTTTCTTTATATTCCACGGGCGTAGAGTCCCGGAGGCTACGCGCTGCCGGGCTTTGGTTCGCGTATTAAGAGGGGAAAATGTGGAGGGAAAACCAATAAAAAGGAGTCTCGCCGGGCAAACGCGAGAAGCGTGATGAAAAGGAAAGAGAAATAGAGGGCTGCAACGAGCCCCCCGGGCGGCCGCACTTCGTACTCTCATTTTTACGGTACACGTATATAAATATAATGTACTAAATATGTACAACTATGTCCCGACGTCGTATCTCGAGAGATCCGCGTTTCTTTCATATTCAAATTAAATTTCCAAGAACGCAGTTTCTTCTCGCCGTTCGCCCGCGCCCACGCGAATCACAGCCAAGTCATTTTGTACACAGTCTACCGCGCGTCCCGTGTAAAATGTAGCGCGGGATTCGCTCGGGACGCAACACCCATTTATATCTTCTTCGACTGTGGACGCCGCAACGCGCCAACCGCCCCACGCTCGAGTGTTTCTTTCGTGGTTCACGGGCTCGCTCGCTCGGGTTGCTCTATTTTCCCTCTCGTCCTTGGGAAAAATTGTGAGCCGCATGCCGGGTCACGTACCGACGCGCAGAGGGAGTCGAGAAGTTCAGAGAGGACCGAAACTTCGTCGTTATATATATCGTCCCATTCGTGAAATATTCCTCTGTCGAGAAATAAATTGCCGGGGAGAAAAAAGAATCACTTCACGAAATCGTTCGAGTGGAGACGAAAGAAGGAAAGAAAAACGCTGGTAATTAAATGGAAATTGTATTTTACGGACGGATTTTTTTTTCTTTTTCAAGTTGATCATCTGAGTATAATAACACAAAATCGAGCTAACCGTATTCAGTTAATTCTATGAAAATTTGTATTGAGCTAAATGCACTTCGGTTGGCAGGGGTTGGCTTCGTACTGGGCATTTTCTCTTCGCCCAGGAGGACAGACGAGATTACGCTTCGGTGCTGCAGCCATCTCGGCTCCTGACCACACAGGCGTTTCCTAGAAACTTTAAATTCTTCGTGATAAAGTCCAGGAAAAAAGGAGCACACGTGGCTGGCTTGTAATAATCCGAGAGCTCATAACTCATGCGTGCAGGACAGGAAAAGCTCCCTGTACGCCACATACCAGGGATGAAATGACCTCCTGTTGTCTGGCAAACTAAAATGACACGTCCTCTGCGAAGTGGATAATGTCTAAACATTGGGATGCGCGCAGTGCTCTTGTTTTTATTTCTCAACATAATTTGTTCGTGGAATATATCTTACAAAATTTCTTTTATCGAAATACAAGATACATTTTAGTCATGCGTATATTTATTATACTTGTCATGAAATATGTTTTTAAGTATAGATCCTGAAAAACGTAATTGAAGAGCAAAGTATGATTTTTTTTATGAAAAAAAAAAAATCAGTGTGCAAAATATGTCGTATTTTCGATATAAGTATTGTTGTCGGGTTATTCATCCACCTTTTGTACTTACTTAGAAGATTTTTTTACGAAAGTATTTTATCTTGCAAACTTTCATTTTTCTGCCCTTTGCATAAACTGAATTTAAGTTGGCTTCTGTTTGCTTTGTCTTCAGTGTTTTCTCTCAGTACGGGGAAAAAGTACAATAAACGCGGCTGTCAACCACAAACGGTCGTCACATTGAATGATCCTCGGAAAATCGTTAAACCATATTGATCTTGTGACACGTTTATTCCTCTCAAAGCGTCAAGATCGTCCACGTGCAAGTAGTAAGAGTCGAGCTCAGTCGGACGGGAGGCGACTCGACAGAGACGTCGTCCAATTTCTAATACCAGCCGCGGCGGCAGCGTCGTTTGCTCTGTGCAGCACAAAACTGCATGCCAAGTGAAGTCAAGTGGCTCCGGCTCTGGTGTGTCGCATGTTTTTCCTTTCATTCCCCGTGCACAAAAGATTCAGCCAGCCGTTACCTCTTCTCCCTCGATTTATCTTGTTCACATATCTCTCTCGCTGCCTCCGCCATGTCGAGCCGCAATATACCAAAGCTTCTTACGCTCGTTATTCCTCTTCCAAGTATTTCTCTTCCCGAAAGAAAAATACAACGTACACACTCTATTTTATTTCGCGTCTGTTGGTTTTTCTTATTTAAATCCTTGTCACCCGGTTGAACCCTTCGCAGTCATCGTGGCATATTTGCCACGGCTATTTGTCAAGACATCTTCAATCGTAATCCAAGAATTCTAAAAAAAAAAATGTGACTTTGACGTTCTCCCCCGCTTTCTGTTTTTCCGTTATCCAAGGATCATAAATACACCAATCAATAAGATAAGACCTTTCCTTTTTCGACACGTAATTAAACCGATATTTGAAGTCTATTGAATTCGTGTAAACTTCATATAAATCCAAAGAGACGAACATTGAGAATGGACTGTGAAAGGAATTGTGATAGTCATATCGGAGAGCTATTCATGAGGATTGAACGGGAGTCGATATCACTCGAGTCGAGTGAGAGAAACTTGGTGTTTATAGTATTGAAACTCGTCCGTGCCCTCTCAGTCCGATTGCGGATCCTCTCGCTCCCTTCGTCGGGGCTCCCGCTGATCTTCTTGAGGATGTGAGAGGCGATCGTGAGAAATCAATGTAACGCGTATACCTATATCGCGCTGTACACAATGGAGTCCACTGTGGGCATTGCTATACTCGACCTATCTCCAACGTATCTGTCGATGGGTTTGAGAAGCTCGCGAGTAAGACGGGGGGAAAAAAAAAGATTATGCCCATCAGATATATCCAAGTGAATGGAGTTCTTTATTGGAGCAGTCGGCAGGCTGCGTTACGCTCGGGTGTCAGATAAGATTTATCGTGTCGTTTTCTTACTTCATCCGCACTCGGTACATATATACCGTACATAAGCACACACAAACTGCATATAATGTACATTCGCTCTTTTATTTTTGTTTATTTATTTTCGCTCGAGTAGCATAAATAGCTCGATAAAACTTCTCGTACAACAATATATATTATCTCAATGCGATTCAATTCCATTGCATTTTTTTCTGTCTCTGAACTCTTTTGGTCGGACCAAAGATTATTAATTTTTGTAAAAATTCTGGTCTTCCAATTACCAATCTCATTTATAATCACTAAACTCTCACGAAATTTGTTCACGGTACCACATTTATTTTTATGTCTTGTGTAGCAAAAGCTTCCAGCATTTCCCTGAGGTTTCTCGCGGTGCGTGCTTCGTGATTTTTTTTTTTTTTTTTTTTCACCGCCGCTGCGGTTTTGATGCTCATTCCTCTGACTCTAAAGCCCTCGGCTTCCAGGAGGGGCGGGAGAGAGCGGGGCTTTTGGTAACGCTTTTGAAATTTGAATTCCTTCGAGCCGCCTCAGAGCCAGTGTTCTCCTTTATCCCGGATGATTGGAAGAATCCAGTCGGAGCTCTCTTTCGCCCTGGCGCGCCAGGCGTCTCTGTACTTTTCAGCAGGTACGAGAGGAGCCGACAAACTTGTCCGTTACCCGGCGCCACCTCTGCCGGCTTGAGAATTTACTTCGCTCGAAATTTCACTGCCACAAGCGCGCGAGCTATCTCGACTCCTTCTATCTCTCGAAAACTCCCTCGCCCTCTTTCTCTCTCTCTCGCTTCCCCATCTTCATTCTCAGCAGAAACATAAATTACGTCTTCCACCGCGAGAACCGTCATCCCTTGCCGCTTCCGCTGTTGCTCCTCGTATTGCCAGCCGGTATGCGGCCAACCGCTTTCGCGTACTTTATGATTTATATTTATGCTCGACGCTGCCCCCCCCCCCCCCCCCCCCTCTTCGTCCTCCCGAGAACACAGATCAAAGTGACCTTATATATCTCCCAAAAGCCTGTAAATTCTTCGTGTCAGACGAAACTCACCAATTACTAACTGCCCCGCGCCCGGGCGTTTTTATTCATTTTCATTTTGTTAATAATCGCAACCTGAGCCCGCTGCCTTGCGCTACATTTTTCGGCTGTTTTGCAGAAAGTCCTGATAAACAGTGAGCTGAAATTTGCCACCAAAGTGACCACCGTCAATTTTTGGTCCCTGCGATTTATTCTCGTCGTTCCCGCTAATTTTGCTGAAAAACTGCAAATTATTTTCAGAGCATTATTAAAATTATTTTCAGAGCATTATTAAAATTATTTTCAGAGCATTATTAACATTATTTTCAGAGCATTATTAAAATTATTTTCAGACCATTATTAAAATTATTTTCAGATCATTATTAAAATTATTTTCAGACCATTATTAAAATTATTTTCAGACCATTATTAAAATTATTTTCCGAGCATTATTAAAATTATTTTCTAAATTGCCAAATAACAACTATTCAACTAATCACGAAAAATCGATTAAAAAAGAAAATTGGCGTATGACCCAAGCCGGGGTCAATTTGCACGCCGCGCAAAAATTCCCAAGGGACTCGGTGACTCACGGATTAACCGTTCGACCGATAAATCCGAAATCACCACCGTCAAACGGTAACGACGAGTGAGCGAGCGAAACACTCGACACTTCGAGCACCATAATCCGCCGGGTCTACGGGGTCGACCCGCGAATCACGGCGGGGAAATATAACGAGCAACGGGACGTAATATCGTCGTAATACTTTTGTTACGAGTGAAATTATTAGCATACTAGAAAATCTAACGGGTGGGGCGCGAGCTCGCGCGCCAAATGAATGGATAATCCTTGGGGCCCCGACGGTTATACCGGCGAGGCGGAAGGTACACGTTGTACCTTCAGCTGCGTAACGACATACCGGACTCTCTCGTAACCGAGAGTCGTTGCGGTGACGAGGCAATTCCTCGAGTTCCAGGCCGAGCAAACGATCGCCCTGGACTACCGTATTCCGCGCTTCCCTCGCATTCCTTCCGCTCGGGCACGGAGGGGGCGACGGCGAATACGCGAGCGAACAGTGCGCGCGCGCGACAGTTCAAAGCGCTCGGAATTGGCAATTCCGGGAAGGCGAGCCTAGATGGATGGATAGATGGAAACTCTCGAACGACCGGCACCGCCAATATACTCCCCAACCTGCCATATGTGCGCGCGACGCGAATTTATCTCGTGTTACAGTTGCCGTAGGATAGGCGCGGCTTCTCTCGTAAGCTTCGAACGGCGGCTCGAGTCAATAATCAACCCCGGTGGACGCGACATTTTCGAAACTTTTTCCCTATTTTTTTCGTTTTTATTTTATTTTATTTTTTGACACAGGACTCGGCTTTCTGCTACGGTTGACGAGTTGAATTGAGGGGCTGAATTTTGTGACGACTTCGAGATGAACTTGGACGTCTTTGAGGGTTGAAATTGACTTTGAGGTATTGAGGGAAGTGGATCAATTAAATTTGCTTTTAGACTCAACTCAGTTGGCTTTCTGAATTTTTTTTTTTTTTTTTGTGTGTGTGAAGGGATTTGCAATGCGACAACGCTGACTGCAGTGACGAAATGGGTTCTATGAAAAGGCTGCATTTTTCCAGTTACACCATCATCGGCCGCGTCCCTCGGGGAATGCGGCGTGTTACGGGATAGCCTCCCCTTTATTCGGAATTGTTCGAGCCATAGGCCATAGACTCGTGTTTATCTAGTAGCGCACGCCAGTTAGCGAGCCAACGGATTTCCCTCTGGTTTGCCCGTTCCTCCCGCTTCCTCTCTCACCCTTTGCGCTCTTCGATCCGCGTAACACCGAATTCTGAACTAAACTGTTCACGATAGATTCGTGCACAAAAAAAAAAGAAACTTGCTCTTTCGACGTGTACGTTGAAAAAATTCTCCACAACGATGCAACTTTTCTTCGTTAGCTTTGACAACAGAGCCGACCACTAAAAACATTTCAAAAAAGTTAAAAAAAAAATGCCAATGATAAAAAGGACTCATTTTTCGGAAATTCACACATTTCTACTGTCCGAAAATGTCGTGATTGACCAACCAATAAAATCTAGAAGAAAACAAAAATGCAATAAGACAAAGTTTCCTCCGCGAGGAAATAAAAAAATGCGTTACGTGTCTCCGCGTACCTGAGGCTCTCGAGTCGCTGGCGACGGCTTCGCATCACCTCAATATCCCCTTTATGCGCGTAGAGCGCGTGCGGCGCGTGACCCTCTGTTGCCGTCGCGAAGAATCGCGCGCCGCTGCAATCCCGTTGCACCCTCGAATGCACGCCGCACTCTTCTCCGCACCGCAAGGAATCTCATCCTTCTGCTGCTCATACCTCGCTCCGCCCCATCTCGTCCTCGTTGTCGTGGGTGCTGCACGGGAAGCCGTTTGCTTTTTTTATTTCCCGCGTTTTTTTTGGGGTTGGAACGCACGTTCTACGTGCCTGAGCGAGAAACCAGCCACTCGAGTTCCTCATTCCGCTGGCACTTGGACGTGGGTGCGGAGTCGCCTCGAGTGCGCGGGCCACTTGAAAAATAGAGGAGAAACGCAAGATGTGAAGCTGCAGCAGCAGCAGCAGCGACGGCGACGCCGAGCGCAGGGGCTGCAGGATGGAGGAGGAAAAGGGTGCGATGGTTGAAGGGCCCACGAGGGCCAAGGCCACCGGTACAAAGAAATCAAAGGCTCCCTCAGACGCATCGTCCTTTTACCTTTTTGCCATGAAACAAGTCAAAAGAATGCCAAAGCCACGAAACTGTGTAACGAGCTCGAAGACACAACAGACGATTACGTCGATAGTCTTTTCATTTGTTTGTCATTTACGACAAGTAAATAAAATTTAAAAAAAACGTATTTAAACATATTTATGACAAATAAATAAATAAAATGTATTTATTTGTCATTTATAATAAATAAATAATATAAATTTATAAATAAAAGACAGCGGGAAATTTCCCGGTGATTCCGAAAAGCACGGTTGTTTGCCCGAAAAACAAAATTTGATCAGAAAAATGCAAAAAATTATTTTTCACTTTTTTCGAAATTTCGTTACTTCGCTAAAATCGAGGTAAATTTTTTTTCGATCGACCAAACCTCATCGATAATTAAGGGGGCTGGGACAGACAAACAGACAAACATGTGTCTAAAATATTAATAAGATTTATGATTGACACAAACGATAGTAAAAATTACTTTAAAAACCTTCTATTAGGAGGAGGAATTCTTATCCCCCAAATCTAATCTAGACCGCAGGACGCATTTTTCTCCCCGCACGTCGCAAAGAAATTCCATTTCCCCAAACGGGAAATCCGCGAAAGTGGATAAACCGGGTGGTGAAAATTGGGGGATACGAGTTTTCTTAAATAAAATAATAATTCCGCCATCCATTTCCCCAGTTTTGATGAGTCCAAGTTGGAGGGTAGTTTCTCGCCGGAAATTCGCGCGCAACCGGAAAGCAACGAACGCCCTTGTGCCGTGGCGACACAACGGGGAAGCGAAGACGGCGCCTCCTCTCTCTACCCTCGATAGCTAATAATATTCCGCGAGCGAAGCGCTGGCAATGTAGATGAAGGAGCACTCGAACAGTTGGAAATGAATTCGCGCGGAAGCCGCGTAGACACACTAATATTGTCGCTTGACTCGAGCTGCATCCGGCCGCCCGCCCCGCGCCCCTCACCGCGAGTTTCTCCGTCTCATCCTCGGCTCTCGTTCCATCTCCGGCTCTCGCGCGCCGCGCCCAGCTTATAAATCCGAAGTCTTCGCCGTCCCCGGAGCTCTCGCGATCGTCGTAATTAAGCAAATTCTGGGCTTTCACCGCTTGCACGGATAGTTCTCGGTTACTTTTCCGTCGCCACTCTCGCGCAAATGCGCAAACATCACTGGGTAATTGAAGGAATTTCGTGGCTGGCTATTAATCGTATTCTCTTGACACCGAGAGGGACCTTCGCGCCCGACACCTGCTCCCGTTTGCATTAATTATTATAATTGAAGTGAACGAAATTACTCTTGGATTAAGAAAACCCGACGACTACCAAGTACCACGAAAATATAACAGGAGAACTCGTGTTGTACGTTTTTTATTTATTTTTACCATCACCAATGAAAATCAGTCATCAGGATTTATCAATTTTTAACCGCCGATTTCAAAGCTACGCCCCAAAAACCCCCTAGAAACCAATTTTCGCGCTATTCTGCCTTCTGCTTCAGTCGGTCATGTTATATGCGCCATGTTGAATTTCGTCAATTGACCCGTAACTCATGAACGGCGCTGCAGAAAAATCCGAAAAAAAAATCTAAATAGCCATTAAAGACGCCCTCTCTTTGATTTTCACGCGAAAGGCGCTTCAAAGGTTCCACAAGGCCTCGAGAAATTATGAATAATTGATGCATTTAATCAAGTTTAAGTTTGCGATGTGCGCGCAAATTCAGTTCACTCCGGGGCGCTGGAAAGAGCTTTTCCAGTGACGCGAGTGGAGCCGCTGATGCATCGCTCAGGTGGAATGCACGGTGAGTGCACTCACCGAGTTTACACATGCTCGGGCGTTTAAATATTTAGTTTCGTCGAGCCTCAGCACGCCCAGCGAAAATACGTGTGTGCACAACTGCCACGGTATACGCGGCGGGTGCGGGTGGAGCGGGGGGGAAAAGCGCATATAGAAACACGGTGGAGAGGCCGAGAGTTACACGTAGAAAAGACAGAGGAAAGGCACTTGCGGTATGTCGCCGCGCGAAATAGCAGAAATTGCTCGAGCATAATATCAGCGAGTGTCGTCGCGAGGCGGCTCCTCACGAAATCCCGGAAAACTAGCGACTGTGACTTATATATATCCCGACTCCGAACTTCTCGTGAATATTTTTCACGACCGTTGTTCCTACTCTCGACTCTCCGGTTTTATTTTTTGACGTAAATTTTATCTCAGCACTCTATTCAACGGTCTCAACGGCTCTATTCGCTTTATTTTCGTTTCATTGCCATTCTTACGCGTCTTACACTCGTCTTCCGGTTCTCAAAGCTTTTTCCGCGGTTTCCGGGGCCGCGTCATCCCCCCGCCTCGTCCCATTTTCCCGGCTCGCGTGAGCCGGGAAAATCAGACTCCCGCGAACGCTCAAACACCTCGCCGAGGCTCCCTAATCGTCTTTTTATCAACTTTTCATCGTGATGTTTTGCCCTCCCGATTGTGCGCGTCCTCGGCCACCATCTGTTATTGCACTTTGGCTGTTATTGTTTCGCGTTAAATTATGTGGAAGAAAAAAAAATTGTCGACAGAGAGATATATTTACAAATCCGCTGTAAACACACAAGTGTTTTATTGGCAGATAAAACACCGAGTGATTTTTTGAAATAACTAAATGAATAAATAAACAAAAACAACGACATTTTTAAACAAAACAGGGTAACACCATATTTTGTGTCTGGTTGCGTGATCATATCCCGCGAATGCTGCCAGACACGACGTTGTATTGAATTCAAACAAATGTTTTCATGAACACAAAAAAGTGGATTCCAACAGAATCTTCACCATTTTCTCTGTAGTCGAACCTATATATCAGCATATATCATAAAAAGAGGCGAGAGATGATGAAAAATTGTGACAATATCTCAATGACTTTAGCTCTCGATATGGCCGCGATATGAAATTACGAAGCGAGCGAAGCGACCCAATTTTTATCACGTTCTTCATTTATTTTTCATTCTCGCCCCTCCCCCCCCCCCCACCCCTTCCCTCGGATAAACTAATTAACCCGCGGCCGACTGTTAATATCACGAGCGTTAATAGCCCTTCGTTGGTGCCTCTAATCCGATTTTAACATTTTCCCAGTCGGCGCTACTTCGCCGCGCGCTTCATCCTCGCCGAATTGCGGCCACGTCTCGCGGCGTCCCCTCTGCCCCCCCCCCCTTTCCCACCCATCCATATACTCTATATCCTCCATTCGCCGAACGGATAATTGCCATAATTGGAATGATAGCGCACGGCCACTACAGCCGCGCTTGACCCCTCGGTTTTATCATATCCCTGTAGTGGGCCCCATCGTACGAAGCACTTCGCAAAGCACTTCTCGCCTCTCTTTTTTCCCTTCTTTTTTTCACTTCTACGCTGCATAGGTGGCCCATTATCGCACGTAGTGTGCCCGCGCAATTTTATCCCTCTTTACCCATCAGCCCTTTGGCACCTCTCGCCGTGTTGCGGTAATAACATTATCCCACGAGCATCGATACCACCGAGCGTTCCCGCTCACAACGATAAACCCTTCTTTGTGCCCTCGTGTCGTACAGGCCAAGTAACGGCATTTCTCATTCTTTTATTTAACGAGCGCAACTTTTTATTACCGACACTGAGGAGAATGCACTACAGAGCCCGCTGTGGGGTGCGGATATCAAATTAAATGTTCATGATAATGATACGAGGTAATGCTCGAAACGAAAAACGTGCGTGATTAAATTCACTGGACAAAATAATGTTTTGTCCATTCGCTATCAAAAATAATAGTTAAAAATAAATTAATACTACCGGGCTGGTAGTCTTTCTTCGTAAATCGGCGTATTAACCTTAATGCGTAATTGCTATGTAAAATTTGTGTACTTTTGCGGTAAATTATTAAAACCAACGCGCTTTTGTGGCAACATTGAAGTAAACCTTTGAAATTTCGGAACTTTTATGACTTTTTTGCTCCACCGAATTTGATATGTCGGTTTAGAAACAAAACCTTTCAAGCACCTTAAATTTCTAACCATCTTTAATAACGACTAGCAACATATTTCATTTGCTAATTATTGTTATTAATTTATATGTTATCCCGACGTTGTGCAGCGTGAATATTTTTATTTTCCTCCGGTCGGCGGTTTCGACCCTCGACGTATATCCGTGTATTCCGTACCTGGGGGGTAACGAGCGCGAGCTATGTGTCTGCTTGAAGCTTTCTCGAAGCATGCACGGTGGTATCTTAAGCACGTAGTGCGGAGCTATCTGCATAGAGAAATATAAGAGGCGGGACGAGCCGCGGCGGGGAAGGAGAAGAAGAAGAAGAGGAGGAAGAAGAAGGAAACGGAAGGAAGGGTATATGGAGCAAGAGGCTGACTTCCGCACGACCGGAAGCGACTACGTAATAAGAATTTGCATAATCCTTGCGGTCCTATCGCATCCGGAAAGACGCTCGGCAAGACGAAGCAACCGAGTAAAATATGAGGGAAGAAGTCGGCCGCGAGTCTCGTCCCCCCACCCGTCTCGCTCCTCCGCGTCCCAGTCCGGGTTCTCTCTATCCTTTCGGTTCTATCACCGTGAAAACTCCCATCACGACTCCCGAGCGACCGCTCAAGACTCTATCTGCTCGCGGGCTGCGCGTTACCGCTAAGAATGCTAAACGATTGAAGAAAAGCCACACGTGACTCGATCAACAATGGGGCGAGGGGATTCCGGGAGAATTCATTCCAATCGGCGGAGTCCCACTCGGGCGACAAATCAACACGGAACGTAACGAGAATCCAGTTGGTACTGAGAAATGAAAAAAAAGATGGCACGTCGCTCTTTTGATTATTTTCCATTTTGGTCCCTGAAAGCCCTGCGAAACGTGGATAAAAAAAAAGAAGAAGCGAGAACCGCGCGCTCCAACTTTGCATCATTGGTTTAAATAATGAATTTCATAACTCTCGAACTTCGGTGTCGATCTTGGCCGAGCTTGGGACCGCCGAACAAACGAAGTTCGTGTAACTTCGGTTATCCGGAAAATTTCAATCCGAGGCTTAAAATTTGCATGACTCTGGCGTGCAGCGTCGTTTCGGAATCTTCGATAAAATTAAAACTTTGATAGAAATCTCGGTATGATCAGATTATGAGGGATTTGTTTTTGTTCCTTATAACTTGAAGGCTAAAAGTTTTAGTATACACAAACGCGAACCAGACTTTTTCCAGTCTTCTTGGATCTTGAGGACGCCTTTGAATATCTTGACATTCGCGCGAAAAAATTGCTTCCTCTGTCCTCACAGAGGAACAGCAGTCACCACTGTGACCAACGAATGCATTTCTTCCGAATGAAACGTAATGACTCAAAGGACAGCAAATCGAGAAGTTACAGACAGCTTGTAGATTGGGAAAAATTGTGCCCGAGTTCGTGTTCGCGTTTCCAACAAAGCGCTGAATCGAAGCTAATCCATGAAAGTGCGAATTTACGGCCCGCGGCGGGGCCAGAAATTATCCGGCCGGGTCGTATCTCCTCGGGGTGGCCGAATCGAGGACGAAGAAAGAGCGCGAATAGGGAGACGGAGCGAGACAGTGGGAGTAGCTGTTAATAAATGCAAATTGTGAGAGGTCGAGGGATCCGCTGATTGGCCCGCTGCTTCTCGTCGAATTGCACTCTCGCGCAATCTTCACTGTCTCACTTTCTCGTTAACGGTCTCATAGACAATTTGCGCCACATCCACGGGCAAAATTGGCCTCGCCGTGAAGCTCTCGAATATGATTTCTAGGACGCGGGGGGGAGAAAAAAAATTCTCCCGCTGCTCTTTGGTCATTGAGCGCGAGAAAAAAAGAGGCTAATTCTAATGAACCCGTCAGCTTCCACTGCCAACTCGAATTACCACTCGAAACCGTCAATTACCTCTCTCACTTTCCCCCTCCGACTCTCCCAACATTTTACTTTTCTCCTCGAGGTGTTTATCAAGTTACTCTCGCTAGGCTGTGAAAAATAAAACCGTTGAATCCACAGAGGAAAGCTCGGTTGTTAATTCACGCGAAGTGGAGAGAGTAGAGTAGAGAGAGAAAGAGAGAGGGAGCCTTCCGAGTGGACCGTACGGCAACAGCCACTCCGGGCATTCTTATACCTTCAAGTTTTTAATTTCTTTCGTCGCGAATAAATTTACAAATTTCTTCGCTTTTTTTTCTTCGCACACTATTCTCACCCCGGCGGGGAGAAAAGTCGGGCGGAAGAAGCTACGGGGGTTTGCACAATTTGCTCGAACTTGGGCGAAACTTCTTCTGCTAATTCGACTACGTATCAAATACCAATAGTCTTTCGAACTATTTGATGGATTTAAAAAAAAATGAGAAAACAAAAAGACAACATTTTCACAAATGTTTGGTAAAGATTTAAAAAAATCTGTCGTTGTCTATGAACAAATATTTTTCTGAGGGAAATATAAAAATATCAGTTGAATTTTTACTGTTAGAGAAGGCTCACGATAATCGGATGAATGATCCATTTTTAATTCCGTTTTTTAATAGGAAGACTGCAGAGATGCACAGAGCCGATTGACCAGGCGGTAGATCCCGCGTTTAGCTCCTTTAAACTAATCGCAAAAGTTGGCCAATTGCCGGGAGTGAGAGGAAGCGAGGGGAGCAGACCACGTATACCGGGCTTATTCTTGGCGAGTTTCCGAGGTGAAACTTAGATCGAGAAAAGCCGCTCTACCTCCTCGACGAAGATCCTCGAGGCTGCTGACACCTCGGGACGGTTACGTCCGCGGGAAGCAAGACATTCTCTTTTTCCTCGCGCGCTCGCCGGGGTTGCCTCATCTCGCTCTCTCTCCAAGCCGATGAGAAATATTAAACGAACGAGGATTCCCGGAGCTTTTCGCTCCGCGCCGGCCAGGACTTTGGAATTTGAAAACTCATCAGGCGACGAAACTCGCGGTATATCCACGAGCTATAACCCCACCGAGAGACTCCACAGAAAAAAGAAGAGTCTTGAATTTTATGACGATAAATCGATTATCCATTTTTTTATGATCACGGAAGTTAATTAATAGTAAATATGTGCCTCTTCACATTTGGAAAATTGTCGATTTTTTATTTTTTCTTCTTTCAAAATCGTTTTAAAAAGGCTCTTAACCAGTGTTTGCAGGAGTAGAATATGCGACTTGA
Source organism: Pimpla rufipes (assembly GCA_963932165.1). Lineage (NCBI taxonomy): Eukaryota > Metazoa > Arthropoda > Insecta > Hymenoptera > Ichneumonidae > Pimpla > Pimpla rufipes. Next base: position 17,450,818 of record OZ010632.1, on the reverse strand, counting down.
GAACGATGGTATAGGTCAAAAGTCGAAATTTTGAAAAAAAAAAAAAAAAAAAAAAAAAAAATTCGAGGGGTCGATTTTGGCGATTTTCGGTCCGGAGCCGGATCTATGATTTCTGAAGAAAAGATCGTCGGAAAAAATATATTTTTCAAAATCGTTTTAAAAAGGCTCTTAACCAGTGTTTTCAGAGGTAGAATATGCGACTTGAGAACGATGGTATAGGCCAAAAGTCGCTATCTCAAAAAAAAAATTAATACATTGATTTTATGCATTTAGACACAACAAATAAAAAAACTGATCTACTACAAACTTCGTAAAACTCGAAAATTCGCGAAACACATGCCAGCACATTTTAGAATGCAGTCAGAATAAAAGAAAACATTGGTAAGCTAGCGGAGAAGAGTGGCAAAAAATATACCACCTTTTCCCACGCACGTCCAAACATCGCTGCGCAAGAGTATCGCAAACTTGTGCAAACAGCTTCGAACAACAGTCGCAGCGTACATGATTGCGATTTATCGACGAGCGAGTTGCCGTGGGACGAGGTGGCCGAGTGGTTAAGGCGTTGGACTGCTAATCCAATGTGCTCTGCACGCGTGGGTTCGAATCCCATCCTCGTCGAGTGATTTCCATTTTTTTTTTTTTTTTTTTTCGTTTCTTCTCTCGTGTATTTGTTTTCTCCTTGGAATATTATTCGTCTGTTATTCCACCATCGTGCGGCTGTATCTAATCGTTATATCGCGATCCCCGTGCGCAGAGCGCAGAACAACATAACATAGCATTGTGTATACCGTGTTTGTTTTCTTTCAGCGCTTCTCTCCGAGCGAGCTATAATAATTACGCGCGACGCTGGAATATGATTATCTCAACGTGTCACGCCGCACACCACGAGCCAGCACGCCCCATAGGGGTCCGGCCGTGTGTGCGCATTGGTGGCGCCCAACGCTCGAGTTTGCCCTCAGTCGTCCTGTCAGCAGCGCAGCGCAACGACACATCTCGTTTGTTTGGCACGTTTGCCCCCAATCTGCCCTCTTGTCTACCGTGGTAATTAGCATACACGGAATCGTGCGGTCCCTTATACCGATCCCTCGCACCCCCTCACACGTTTCAACCTCGTGAGGGCCAAGGAAAATTCGCTCGCGTAACCCACGACCTCTAATCAACTGAAATTATTTTTACGCCGTAATTCGTCACCTCTTTACGTGCGACACAAAGCTTTACCTTGTCGACTCATTTAGCGATGAATCTTAATTTAATTCTTACATGATATGCAACCTGCAACAAATGTTTGAAATATATGGCATGCTTACGAATGCCAGTGTTTTTTTTTTTTTTTTTTTTTCATTGGTCATATTTATGTGATACAATTCTGGCAGTTAAACATTTAGCGAAAAATCGTATCGCTCAATACGTTGACCCTTGCAAAGAATCCCAACTCAACTCTTATTTAAGGTGAGATGAAACGTCCACGAGTGCGAGTGAGAGAGCAAATAATTTTCGGAACAATAATACATGGAAACTAGACAAATGCCAGGAAAAATATAAGTCTTACATCTTCCAAAATTCAAAGAGGAATTGTTTACAGTTTTTATTACCGACTGAGTAGGTTTCACCTCGCCTTAAAATAACATTTGCATCGGTTGAGTTTTTTTCTCTCGGCTAAGAAGAGTGACTGCTTTTTAGCAACTGTCGTGACAAATGACTGGGGCGAAAGGAGCGTTGAAGTGACGCGAATAATTTACGTGTCCGTGCGACGGTTGAACCGCGCAGTTTACCGACTGAGCCGGCGGGGAAGCCACGAGAGCGAATCACCGGGGTTTTATATCCGCCTCGCCAGAGGCTGGATGGTCGATTATTAAGACGTCCTGGCACACAGCTGGGCTTTCTTATCTCCTCCTCCTCCTCCGCCTTTTTTTGCAACTTTTGTTCTCCTTCCCTTCCGACAATACGATGACGGCTTTATATCGCCGTCCTCTGTGTCTATTCCATCCTCTCTTTGCCTCGTACATTACTCGGGGCTGGTTGAAGCAGCCGAGAGGCATCCGTGACCTGCTTCTCGCGCCTCACGGTTCTCTCTATTCTCATTCTTCGCCTCAATCGTGCTGCTATTATACGCCACTCATGGCAAAAAGATCTCTGCGAATCTCTTGGCGGGGAGAAAGATTTATGAAGTCGCATGCGTATTGTTGACCTCGACCTGCGTTATCGAGAAAAAGCTGTAAAATACACTGTTAACTGACGCGTATTGAAAAATGTTTCGAACTCTAATGCACCGGTTTAAAGTTTTACTCATAAATTGGTATATTAATTTCTGTATTACGAAATTGACCGTTTCGGTCGATAATGCAGGGAGGGACATCCCCAAATGCGATGATACGCAGGTGGGAATTTCATCGCTCATTGTTGAACACCTATAGAGCTATCTCTCTTGCATCCCTGTAAAAACGCCTTTGCCATTTGGGATGCCAAAAGCTCAGATCAATTGCACAAACCTTCCACGTATTTTCTCAAAATTCAAGCCTAATCGCTGTGGAATTATTTGACACAAACTGGCTTTTAAAATTTTGAAAGTGGTGGGGGAAGTGACGCTGCCTCTCAAGCATAAAAAAGGGTATGAAATCCTGATCTCTTCGGAGGAATAAGCTTCCACATTTATCTGTCTCTCTCCAGATCCTCGCACCATCAATACCAGGTGTCGGAACTTCGTGTCTTTCCCTTTTCCCTTTTTTTATGTATTTCAAAAACAGCGAGTTCGCTCCGGCGTTCACTCGTATTTTCGTCCTTCGCGCGTCGTATTAAATCCCTGTTAAATAGTGGATAGCAGTAATCCGTAATTCCTCGGACATGGCCTGTTCTCTCCCGGTGCGCCCAGTAGAAGCGAGAGAGGGACCGAGGGCGGAATGGGCTTTTTCAACGCGCATCAACGGCCGCGCGGGATCCCCGCGAGAGATATGCCCGGAAATCCGTCGTGTCAGCGTAAACGCACAAACAAGGGAGATATCTGTGCGTCGGTGCAAAAGCTCCGTGCACTATTTTCCTCTCTCGTTCGGCTTCTCTTTCTCACCCTCGCTGCGCCTGCGATTTACCGGAAAAAGCCTCGAGGGCTCGCGCAGCAGCGTCGAACAAAAATCCGATATCGATGGAATTTCTTCGCCGATCTTTTTTTTTCACACCTCTTCTCGTCATATCAAACAGCAGTCGGTCGCTAACTGCCGTTTCTACAGTAAACGGGAGAACAAAAAAATTTACGAAGTCCCTTTGTTTTCTCGCCTCAAGTCGGTTACTATTACACTCGCCGAATTAATCGCAGGCAACAATTACCGTAATCGAAATGAGCTAATCTTTTTTATTTTCTATATATATCCTTAAAAAAAATAGTGACATCATTTTTTTTATTCTCCACACGAATATTCAATTTTATTGAAGCGAAGATTAAACACTAATCATTGAATTTTTAATGCAAAAAGAAGTTTCACCAAAAAAATAACGAATTCCCCAAGAGTCGTCTAAATCGCAGCTGTTGATTCTAGCGAAATTCAAATAGTGACATCATTCTTTCCTTCTCCACACGAATATTCAATTTTATTGAAGCGAAGATTAATAACTACTCATAGCATTCTTCATGCAAAAAAAAGCTCCGCCAAATAAGTAACGAATTCCCTAAGACTCGTCTTAGTTGCAGCTATTATATTGATTCCAGCGAAATTCAGTTTGAATTACTAGAGAGCCTTTGGGGATCGCGTCAGGTACGCCGGCGTCTCTGGGCTGCGGGTACGTCAGTGACGAGGAAGACGGGGATTCGGATTGACAATGCAGATGGACACGGACAGCGTCGGCGGGGGCGACTCGAGAGCCCGGCGATTAATAGAGCCGCCTACGGCGCGCTCGGTGCGGTCCACAAATTGAAGGATGGAACGGAAAGCCACGCCGGGCCAGAAGCCCCCCGCGTTCGCTACTTCGCTCGAACGGCCGACACTCGAGAGCTCGGCCGACGTTGCGCGGTGCCCTGCAATCCATCCCGCCCGCGTATACCGCATCCATATGCATATACACGGGGGCTAAACGTTGCAACAGCGAGAGACACACAGCGCATTGTGCGCTCGCTCGCGGTGCCGTAGTCGCTTCACCGCATCGCGAGCTCCACTTACTCCCTCGTCGTCTTCTCGGCCGCGGCGCAACCCCGAGGCTTGTTTACCCACCCGCTTCTCCGCCTGCCCCGTCTCGTCCTGACTGACGCCATCCTTCGCACTCGAGAGCCCCGCCGTACTTACGCTCGCGTACGCCGAGGCCTTGAGACGCGAAAACGCAGCGTCCTCGAGTACGACCACTCGCTTTTTTTTAACCCGCGAAATTTGTTTTACGCTGTTGAGGAATTTGCGTTTTACGCTACATGGCGATTTGGGTCCGTCTTAGTAGTAGTAGTAAACGATATTTATTGACAATACATTATACATTTTTTTTCTCCGCTTCTGTGCTCTGTACATTTTGTTTTCTGGTCGCATCGTCAATAGGCCATCGACCGGAGTCCTTCAGCCTGGTTCGTCTAATTATAAGTTCATTTAACATACTATATTTACATAAATTGGGTCTGTCTTATTTACAGTAAAAATGAAATTGAAACTTGGGTGTTGAAGTTTTTATGATAAACTCGTGCATTAATTTATGTTAAATAGGTCTTTAAAAAAAAAGAATTGAGTACATTTGATGTGCTATTAATTATTATTGTTAATATTGTCTGTTGCGAATGTTTTATTTTTTATTAGCGCTTCTGTGACGTGATTACCGCTGCGGAATATTTTTTTTACGTTTCATTCGTCGCGGGAAGAATTTCAAGTAGCTCGGGGCGGCAGGGATAATTTTTCCAGGACGGGACACCGTGAAAATCTGGCAAACTGACGACAATTCGCCCACACGTGAATTTTTCCTTACTTTTTTTCGTCCCCGACGGTGGTTCCAAGCCAAAATTCCGGAATCCGCTGCTCCGCACGTCCGAATTTTCCTGCGACTTGTGCGAACGTCGCGCCGTCGTCTCGGATGTTCGATCGTGCGGAGTGTCGACGCGCAGACGGGAATATTTTACAAAGCCCCGGAGGGTCCATTACCGCGGCACATAAGACACTTTGGGCTCGCTGGCAGATATCTCGTACGGCCCGTTTGCTAATAAAGCAAACGCGCGTGATGTAGGTACGCATGGAGTCGAGGATGCACCGAGGGTGGATACAGCAGCAGCAGCAGCAGCAGTAGGACGAACTCGAGTTCGAGCAAGAGAGATGAGGCGGAATTGCCAGAGTCTCGGCCCCTTCTGGGCACGGCGAGACGCACGTTCCGCGCCCTCACCCACCACTCTAATTAATTCACCGTCTGCCTCGGCCTGCGGTTCGGCGCCTAGGATCGCCTTTAACGCCCAGCGCACGACCGCCATCCTCATCGCCGTCGCCGTCCCGGGCTCCTCTCGTGCCTCGCATATTATGATTTGGTTAACGCCGACGCCTCCGGACCCCGAGCTTTCGACCCAAACCCCTCATTCACCGCCACCTCCGAGGCCTCCCCGCCCCGTCCGGCTCGCCGCCACGAGGATTATCATTGCCGAGTCGTAATACCCCGCTCATTGCCGCAATTGTAACGTGGGTTATCCGTGCGGATCGTCCGAGTCTAGCTCACTCGCAGCACGAATTTTGCGAAAATTGCTACACGAGTTTTGTGAAAATTGCTGCACAGCTTTTGTAGAAATTGCTGCACAACTTTTGTAGAAATTGCTACACGAGTTTTGTGAAAATTGCTGCACAACTTTTGTAGAAATTGCTGCACGAGTTTTGTGAAAATTGCTGCACAACTTTTGTAGAAATTGCTGCACGAGTTTTGTGAAAATTGCTGCACAACTTTTGTAGAAATTGCTGCACGAGTTTTGTGAAAACCAGCCCATATTCAGTTGATGCAAAAAAATTAATCAAAAAACTGGAAATAATCGTTTTTTGAATTTTTCGTGAAAACTATTGGGTTTAGAAAAAAAAACTATGGCGAATTCGTTGTCTACGAGCAAAAATACATCGACATAAATCCGAGAAGGTACCGACAACAATACTTGTATCGAAAATGCGAGATATTTTACCCACTTACTTTTTGAAGACAGATTTTGCGGAATTTTTCGAAAAAAAAATAGGTACATATAATTGGTGCATCGAAGAGGAAAAAAAATCACACTTCTCCGTTTTTTTTAAATCGCGTCAGACGCAAAGCGGCTTAAATAAAATAAAACGTAAATTCTTCGTACACACGAAGAATCGGAAGCTTTCGACAGGATTTGTGTCTTTATCCGCGAAAAATCCCCGAGCCACAGTTTTCCAATCCAACATTCGTATTCAATAAATCCATGCGAAAAAAAAACTACGCACGAAAAATCGGAAGTACCAAGTAACGCCTGCAATATAATCAAGGCAACGTTTTACGTTCCCCGCGTTTCGTTCCTCGCGTGATAATCACGCCGCGCGAGATCGACGGCGCCGGTGACGGACCGAGAGGGGCGCAATTAATCGCGGATTAATTGTCACGACGACAAAAGCATTTATCCCCGAGACAATTCGCACTCGATATCTCATTGAGACTCTCGGGCTCTCTCGGTCCGCCTCCGGTACACTTGACGATGATTTACTCGCTATCAATCGTTCCGTCACAATACACGCTTGTTGTACACAGGGAGCGTTTGAGGGATGTATAGTGGAGATGAGGACGAGAGGCAACAGCGAGTGCGAGCGGGATATATAGACGAGGCGGAGAGTTTTGGGACGATCGAGAGTTCTCGATCGCGATTCAAGCCGGGGTCACAGTTCGTGTCACAGGCAGCACGCGTCTCGACTCAACGCTCGAGATTGATCGAGAGCCAGTCGCGTCCTCTCCGCTCGTTCGATATATAGCTACGCCGCACCGACGGCGGCCTCTCCGCTAGTCGGTCTATATGCGCGCAGCTCGCTCGACGGCTCGAGTACGACGTATTATGTGCTGCGTTATATATCGGTGTGCTCGGCGAGATCCTCTCGAATCTCGAAATGCTGAAACGATCGACAAACACGTCATAACACCGCGCGAGTCGAGAGACCCCGAGAGTTTCCACGATTCTCCTGCCTTCCATTCCAATTCTCTTCCCGCGCACACCGAGCCAGCTGATTTCGAGTTGTCGTTTGCTGTTTCTCTTTCGCTATTGACAATATCGACAACGGTGACTCATCAGACTTCCTCAGTGATTCATAGTTTTCTCGCAGTTTTTTTTTTTTTTGAAAAATAGATAAATGTTTTTATAAAAATATGTAGTTTCGCTCTGGTTCAACAGTCAGAGATGGAAGAAAATAACGACTGTCCTTCATTGTGTTTCAAAATGCTGAAGTATAAAAAATTCTCGTATTCTCGTTATCGTACACTATTTTTGTCCTATTGTCTCGGCGCCTTTATCGCTTTCTCATAGTTTCCAGTAAAAGAAAATACATAAATATATAATAAATAAATATAAATAAATATAAATAAATATATATAAATAAATATAAATAAATATATATAAATAAATATAAATAAATATAAATAAATATAAATATATTTATAAACGTTATTTTACGAAATACGTATATTTATACGTATTTTCAGTCTAGTCCAAAAGCCACTCAGAAATCAAACAAAACGACGACTGTGCTTCATCGTGTTTCAAAATGCCGAAGTCGTGTAAAAAAAAGTGGAAGATGCGAACTTAAGACTCGAGAAAAAAATACCCCGAGCGAAACAAAAATGCCCATGAAAGACACGCATTTTCTCACTTCCGCCCTCGTATACATCCCGCCGAGAAATATTTATCGTCTGATCCTCGATTCTCGCGATATCGGCGAATTTGTATTCAGTAGCCGGCGAGATTTTTGCATTAAAAACGACCAAGTTATTTATACAGAAACTAAACTCCGCGCGCGCGCGGATACGACGAAGGGCTGCACGGGGGATATAGATATTCCGGGACGGCGGAGAGCGCGAAGCCAGGAGGAGGACGGGTTGAGTTGCTGGCCGAGGTACTTTGGGCGAGCGATGTCGTAAATCAGCGGAGGCTGCGCTGTTACAGCAGTCGCCTCGCGCGGGGATGGCGCGCGCGTTGCTCCTCCGTCCCCCTTGCTCTTATCTAGTCGGCGCGCCAAGGGCTGCTCTGCATCACCCGAGCGGCGAAACTGCGAACAGAAGGAAGAGGCAGGAATAAGAATAAGGGGACGAGGAGGAGGAAGGCGAGCTGTGTACAAGGCTCTCTCGCTCCGCGAGTCTCGCGGCGCGGGCGTCGACGCCTCGTTACTATCCCGCTCGCTCCACACCTTTCCGCGCCACTTTTGCCTCAATTTTTATTTTTCATTCTCGGTTAAATCGACTTTCCCAAACTTCGCCCCGGTTCCATCGGCGTTCTCGAAATTCGGCCTCGCGCTTGGGCGAAAATAAAAGAATTGTCCATGAAAACACGCGGCACTCGGAGTTCACGAGCAAACGTGTGATGGGTTGGATGGGACGACGATGAAATTGGTAGGGCCAAACTGGGCCAAACAGTTTGTTGGCTGGGCTGGAAAAATAGAACGATTGTTTTTTTTTCGACATCAAGGGAGAAAGGGTTGACACCAGCATTTTCAGGGGTAGAATGTACGACTTAAGAATTCTCGTAAGGACCAAAAGTCGATATTTTTACATTAAAATCGGTAGGTCATTTCTGGCACTTTTCAAGCTTCACCCAGATTTACGAATTTTGGCATAAAACAGCAAGTTTTAAAACATCAATTAAAAACAGTTGGAACCAGCATTTTCAGGGGTAGAATACACGACTTAAAAATTCTCGTACGGACCAAAAGTCGATATTTTTACATGAAAATCGGTAAACCATTTCTGGCACTTTTCAAGCTTCACCCAGATTACGAATTCTGGCATAAAACAGCAATTTAAAAAATATTAATGAAAAAAAGTTGGAACCAGCATTTTCAGGGGTAGAATATACGACTTAAGAATTCTCGTACGGACCAAAAGTCGATATTTTTACATGAAAATCGGTAAACCATTTCTGGCACTTTTCAAGCTTCACCCAGATTGACGAATTCTGGCATAAAACAGCGATTTAAAAAAAATGAAGTGAAAAAGGGTTGAAACCAGTGTTTTCGGGGGTGGAATATACTGCATACAGCGCGGGTACAGCGTGAGCCACAGAGCGCACCCCACGCGACACTCCATACGCGCGTTTTATTCGTCGAAAACAATGAGACACTGAAAATAACGGAGAGACACACAGTCGCGGTGCCGGTGACTATCGTTCCCTTTGCTTCCGCCGCTGTTGGTTCGCGTCGCGAGCTGCGTGTCGAAAATTCTACGAAATTCCGGTCCCTCTCTTTTTATCCGTTCCACACACACACACAAACAGTGTGCGTCGCATCTCCCCTCGTGTCTCGCATTTTCCAGCTTTCTCTGCGCATTATTTCGCATCAAAAGCGAGCTCCTCGGAAAAATCTCTGGTCACCCTCGCTCGTATGTTACGACGATATTCCCGGGACGCAAAACAAACAAAACAAAAAAACAACAAAAAAAAACACCCGGCGAAGCTTTCTCCAAGCTTTGTTTTTCGAAACTTTATTTTCAACTCCGCGGAGCGCCGCGTTATTTCCTATTGCTGCCGTTATTTCCTCGCGGATTAAATCTGCCCTTTGTCCCGCGTTCTCGGCCAGCGGATTTTTCTTCCTCCCGGCCTCCGGACCACCCTGGCGATCCACTCTATTTGCGCGCATAATTCATTTTGCCACTATCTCCCGGGAGCTAATTTGACGCAGTCTCCACGTACGACAGTCTTTGCCGGAGCTCGGCCGCCGTAAACTGTGACGTTCGGCACTTACCCTCCGTCCCTCTTTCTCCCTTCGTCCCTCGAAGGGAGCCTCCGAACGGCCGCGAAAGGGTAAAGTTTCGACCGCGAGCCGCGTCGACTGATTTATGGTCCCGAATATCTTCGAAAAGTATCCCCCGGGGCGCGCGTAGACCGCAGCATGGGAAACATTATAACTCGGGCGCGCGTGCGGCCACTACACTCTATGTTTATGTATAACGCCATCCATAATCGAGACGAGAGAGGCGGTTGTTTACGTTTGCACGTGACATTTATGAACGATAGACGACGCGGTATTTTTTTTTTTTTTTTTACAACCCTTCGCTCGCTTTTCCGTCTCTCTTCCACTGCCAATATTTTTGCGGCGAGCCCGTGAAAAAGGGAAGAGAAAAATTGTCAGCCCTCTATTTTGTTATAGATGTATATAATATTCACGAGAATATTTATCCGCGGTCAACTACGCGCGCGGTCACACCGAGGACTCCATTAAATTCACCGATGGCTCTCGACCGCCTCCGTCTCGCTGGGGCGGACAAATGTTTATGAATATTAACGAGCCTACGTTGGCCACAGTTGCGCGCGGGGGTAAAAAATAAACGAACGCAACTTGGCTGTAAAGAACACACACATTGTGAATAACGAGGGAATTTTTTTTTTTCTTCTTTTTTTTTGGGACGAGGGAAAAAGGGATAACGACTCTTTTCGCGAATGAAAGTTTATGGACTGGTGCTGTAGGGTTGTTGCATTTTTTTTATTTGTTCATTGAAAATTCTGTAATAATTTTGTAAGAAGACATCTTGGACTAACGTTGCGTATGTATCTTTTTATTTACAGTTTGCGAACGGAGCGACCAAGCGGACTGAGCACGGGTGGAGTGCGACGGGAGCTGAGCAAAGCGTTGGACCTGTGGGCGAGCAACTCGAAGCTGACCTTCCAGGAGATTAACAGTGACCGGGCGGACATACTGGTCTATTTCCATCGGTAACCAACGATCCATACACGGGGGTGGAATAACCGCAGGAGTCGAGGGCTCCGGCCTCGCCTCGTCGCACCTTCGCCTTCATTCTTCCTCGAACGTTATCCTTGACTGAATCGCGCTTCCTGATCAATAGAAACGTATGGAAAATATCCAATCGAATCAAGGAAATTTCGTTCATCTATTTTGACGAAAATATTCTCGAATAATATTTACCTCCTGATCTCAAACACGGGTTGCAAAACGAAGAAAAGCACTGAAAAAATATGATTGAAATTAATAACATTCATTCAAGTCACTAAAACGTATTTTCTTTTACACGCTGATATTATTTGGTAAAAGAAAATGAATTCATTAAAAACGGTTATCTAAAAACCGGCAGTTTTTTTTCATCATTAGATTATCGCGTTTACAAAAACTGTGCGGCTATATTGGAAAAAAACATTGCAGTGACATAAAGTTATCTCTTTTTCTCGGTGTCGTTGTAATTATCTTTGGATCGCAATTTTTGCAAAAACTCTGGGGCGAATTATTGCGGTAAATACATTTACGTGCCATTTTCCGAGGAATTAGTGACAAAGCAAAGGTAACGACGCCCCGCGAGTTGTAACTAAAATTCACATGCGAAATACCGGTGTTCCCGCATGTGTACCGCGTCATCTCGCGGATTAAACCAATCGCGAATGTAACGTCGAGTGTTCAACGTATCCTCGCGTATCCCTCTTTCCTTCTCTCTCGCTCTCCCTCTATCTCTGTGGCTCCGGTATGAACGCTTCATCCCCGTTAATTCTATAATCTTCCCGGGCGACATCGGGCGGACGAGTCGCTGTGGAAAACGTACGTAGTACGTGGTACGGAATTTTCGCGACCGCAAATGAAACGTCGGCTCTATCCGCGTTTTCCCTGAGTTATTTCCCCGGTCCCCGGGTTCCCTCGTGACACACGTACTCCGCGGAAATTCGAGGTATCCGATTAAGCCTTCGTTTCTTTGACGATTAAAATTTTTCTCGATTCAATTGCAAAGTTTTACAGACTCTCACAAGAGATCCATCGATTTTAAGCAAAAACGCATTTTATTTTTCTGATCGGATGTAAAATAAATCGAAACAAAATCCGTGCGATTAATGTTCCTAGCTATTAATTTTGTTCACGTCATCGAATCAACGTTACGAATTATCAATGTCGTTTGATTGTTTTTACGATTCTTTTTCACCCATAAAAGATGCACTAGGCGTTTTTTGCCTCGTACAGACGGATCCCCTTGTAGAAAGTTGTTTTTATCAAGTGTTTTGCTCTCGTGAATTTCACCACATTCTCTATTTCACCGCGACTTCATTTCGAGCTTCATAAAGTCCTCCCGGTAAATTCCCTCTCGAGTCTCGTCGACAACAATTTATTCAACATAATTCATAAGCGCAACGCTTTCAAGCTAATTCGAGATAATATTGTACGAGAGACAATTGCAGGAGACTCGGGAAAATTGCTCCGTTTATTCAGCTTGGTGAACGAGGCGACGAGAAAACAGAGTGATAATCGTTTGGCCTTCCCACGTGGAGCAATGTACACTCGCCACGCGCATTCATCCTATTTCTATTATTAACACCGGTAAAATCTGTGGCTGCACAACTTTATCACATTTCTCGTTTAATTAGCCCCCGTTATATCGAGAGAGAGAGAGAGAGAGAGAGAGAGCGAGCGAGCGCGGAGTTGTCTGCATACCGCGTGGGCAAGCGGCGTTGCGCGACTGGTAAACACGTCGGACTCCACCGAACGACGTAAATTACTTCTGCCATTTGCGATCACAGCTCAATTACCCCGAGAATTTTCCTGTTTAATTGATAGCTCAATGCCAGATGCAGTAAACAAGCGGATTCAATCGTTTAGCCCCGCAATAGATAACATGATCTAGTTTCAGTCTGAGAAAGCCGTGAAAATTGGGAGACGTGAGGGAAAAAACGTCGGTCAAGCTATCGAGGAAATGTCAGGGTATTTATAAAAGTTTGTTGAGAAAAGAGTAATGTCGCAAAAAAAATGTATTTATTGCTTTGATGCCAGTTAAATCAACGCATCGCTCCGGGTATCAATTTGGTCAGCATGGTACAAACTTTTTGGTCAGGGGACATCAGGATAAAGTCGGATATTTTTCTCTCGATAGAACGAAGCCACCACACAGTTCGTTTCTGCTTATTTTATCGAGCCTGCGGATACCCGGGGGTTTGACGTCCAAAGAGGGATGCATTTTTGCGTCGAGTCAACGCAGCTGGTCGCTGTAACCATCACGAAAGCTCCCGGAGGCCCAATTTTCCACAACGGATTTGCATGTCAAGCACGTTACGCTTTCGCTTGTAACATTACGCGGGACGCGTTCACGATGGCCCGAATTATAGTGCGGGAATACACGCGCGTAATGAGAACCAGCGAGGGCGAATCATTTGTCGTAATTAGATGGATTTAATTAACAATATTGATGGTCCAGATCCGGTGTTTGGCTCATCGATGACTTCCATCGCACCGGAAACTCTATAACGCCCAGTGTTTCAATTATTATCGATAATTCCAAGTCAACACATATTATTATATCCTGCGTCTCACGGGCTTCGTCCAGAGAAGAGAAACAGTCGAAACAGAGATAGAAGTCGGTTCGCCAGTCGACCAAACCGAGTTGCAACGACGACCTCAAAATTCCGTCAGCCATGATCCACCCCGGTTGCTCCAAACCAACAACACAGTCACCACTTGCCGCCTCCATAACCCTCGCGTTTCCACCCTACAAATCATTAATTCACCCGACAACCACAATCCCAAAGACCGCCTCAAAACTCCTTCACCCAAGATCCACCGCCTCGCCCGAAACCTACAACATCATCGCATCCACCGTTCGCCGTCTTGAAGCCCGCGCGCTTTACCATCCCGCAAATAATTAATCCGCCTAATCAACGAGAAAACTAATTAGCGTATCGTACAAACCATTCGCGAGTTGCATAAAAGGGTCCGCGGGGGTGCGGATGAGGATTGGGGGAGGTGCAAGAGGCCAGTGGCGCACAATGATGCGGGGTTCGTCCGCATAAGGGCGCGGAGGGGGCGGTGAGAGAAACGCGGATAAACCGAGCGACGGGCGGGTGGTTCTCCGGTTACGCGAGGCGGGCGGCAGCGGCGGCAGCAGCCTTGACACCGGTAGACCACGCTTTCGATTCTAATTTCAATGGAATATCCCGGCAGCGTTGGAAGGCACACCGGGGGCGCCACACCGAGGCACAGAGCGAGCCCGGCGCTCTCTCCGTTTGCGTACACACAAACCCCATCCCCGGTTTTCATCCGGGCTCCCTGGGCTCTTCCTTCTCGTTTCTCGTTTCCGGGAAACCCGCGTTAACGCGCCCTCGCGCTTCAACCGCAACCACGAATGCGCGGACGTTATACGCGCGCGGGCTACGCGAATATATGTACTATATACAGAGAGGGCGTTCGGGTCGCGCTATTGTGCCCGGTCGCAGGTGTGTACGTGCGGCGTGATACGTGGGGAACCGCCGCGCGGCAGCTCGCGCGTATACATAGCGCGAAACGGGGAACGAATGAACGAGTCCCGGCTGCCACGCGCGGCGCCGCGGCAGCCGGGACGTTTGCAATCGTACAGCACATTTAGAGACAAACAAACGTGCCTCCTGCTTGGCCGTCCCGTGCGACCCCCCCTCGCGGGGACACCGGTCGAAATTACTGCCCCCCCCCATTGTTCCCGGGCTAACATCGAAATTATAATTTACGCTGTCAACCGGGAAAGCCGGGCCGCCGGCCTCTCTCCCTCCCGGCCACGGTCAACGTTGTGTTCCTTTCACTCTGTTTTCTGCCGGTAACCCGAAACGGGTCGAACGACAAATTCGTGACGACTATTAATGTGTATCGGGAGTTACGGTGTTTGGAGAAAAGCTCCGGTGACCGCGCGGAGCGAAAGGTCGGGATCGACGGATCGGCTGGTGGATGTCGACGAGACGCGACAGCCGAGTAGTGGGAAATAATGAAAGAACAAATTGGAATTGATTTTTACTACTAGTGGCAAGTGGAGAAAGAAAATTGTGTTGTGGTTTCCGTTGTTGCGATACTTTTATATTGAGTTTGCACATTTTTGACGATGTTACACATTCTGAGAAAGATTTGTGTGGCCTGATTTTATATCGCAATTTATTAAGATTAATTTAATTTATCTTAAATTAATGAAATTATTTGGATTTTTTGTTTGTTTAACCTACAAAGTCAAAGATAAAAACTTGTAAATCGTAGCCACAATTTTGTAGCCATTTTTTAACGTTCCACTAATTGGGATACCGTCACTTAAAATCGACCGTTCACCTTGTAGCAGTTTCTCTTGTAAATCGTAATCCTCTCACGATTCCGCAGTTCCTCCATAAAGTGAACAAGCGGAGGAGGCTTCGTCGTCGTTTTCAAGAGTTTTCTACTACGTCCAGCAGCAACAGTAGCAATGGACCCGAGGAGCCGAGGCAAGAAGAATTAGAAGCAGATGTACGCCGCGAACGTACACGCTCGTCTATATATCAGCACAAGCACCGGGAGTTTTCGGAGCCGGGGCCACTCGGAATAGTTCGGTGGAAAAGTTTTCCGCTTTACTTTCGACCTCGGGTCGAAATACTGCGCGAGCGAACGACCCGAATTTCCCAAACCCTCGACGCGCAGCAGGAGCGAAGAGGCGATCGTACGCGAGGATTCGTCTTCGCCGAGGCGGGAAACTGCGAGAAACGAATGAAGAAGAAGGAGAGAGAGAGAGAAAGCGGAAAAAGAGATAGAACGACGGAGTTCACGATAATGAATTTTCCTCGCGTTTCCCGCAAAGAGAACTCTCGCGAGGAGCGCAATAAAATTAATTCAACGCAAGGAATATGTAGCAGCCGAACGTAACAACAAGCGGATATTCGGAATTAAATGCGAAGGGATGAAATAGAAAAGGCTAGCGAAAAGGATTTTAACGAAGGGCTTTGACGAGTGCAACGAAGAAATAAATCAAATATATTGGGAGCCGCGTGGCTTTGGATTTGCCAGGGATTTCCATGAAAGTACACGCTGAAATTCTGCGCTGCGGGGTGGGCGGAGGATTCTGCGTCCCAATAATGAGAGGAATATCGAGTATTGGGAATCGCAACAAGCGAGCGTTCACATTACTGAAATACAACGGTTGCAATGGTAATTCCGATGGAAGCCATAGCGGTACACGGGCCAGGGTTACCTGTGATTTTCGTCCTCGTTGTCGGCGCGGATCACCCGAAATCGTTGCATGACAACTCGGTGAATATATAGACAGAGACAGCCAATCCATTCAGCATGTTCATTTTAAAAACGAGGCATTGCAATTGAATCGTTAATACTGCAGCAAAAGAACAACGTAGAATCTGTAAAAAAATGATTAACTTTCAAAGAGCATCATGAATAAATGCCGAACCGTTGTCACTTTTTTGTTAACTTTTTTCATGCATCCCGCGATAACTTTCAAGCGTGACAATGAGATGTCTGATTGTGTTCGAAGAAAAACTTTTGTCGGGACTATTCCGAGCGCGAATGTTGCGAGTCGCCGGCTGGTTGGCCGCTTAAAATACAAACGTTTCCCGAGGGCTCGAGCCGTCGTTTCTCGAGATCTGGCGCGCGATAACGTCGGTAATTTCTATGCGGGGCTATGTGTAGCAGAAGCTCGCGCACTTCTTCCGGTGCGAACGGTCTCTACCCACTGAGCGAGCGAGCATTACACCCGCGCTACGATGTGTGTTATACAGAAGAAGTAAAGGGAAAGAACAGCAAGTGGGTAGGATATTCAGGGCTCGTTCTAAGAAAAATTCCAAGTTTCCGCTGAAGCCCGCGATGCGGACTCACCTGGCGCTCGTATCTGCCGTACCTGCGACTTGCGTGTGCGAAAAGAACTACAGTATTAAGGTTTTTGCAGAAAAAAGTGGAAACTGCTGGAGAGTGGAACAGCACTTGAGCTCAAAAGCTCTGGCACACTATTATTTATACAATTATTGGGCACAGTTCCCTTTTTTAAAAAGTTCATGAGCGACGGAAAGCATTGTTAGCAAACTATTATAGCTGTGATTGGTTGCTAGGAAAGTTCGTGATAAACAAATTCGGTTTAGTGTCAAATTTGAAAAAATTCATAAAAGGACAGGCGGGGTAGCACCCGTAATCTTTTACAG
The DNA here is from genome assembly GCA_963932165.1 of Pimpla rufipes. Classification (NCBI taxonomy): domain Eukaryota; kingdom Metazoa; phylum Arthropoda; class Insecta; order Hymenoptera; family Ichneumonidae; genus Pimpla; species Pimpla rufipes. Next base: position 17,433,789 of record OZ010632.1, on the reverse strand, counting down.
CTTTATAAGAGCGTAGCAGCGCAAAATTGATTAACCTATTATAGGTGATATTTTGAAAAAAAAAAAAAAAAAAAAAAAAAAAAAAATCCGAGGTCGATTTTGGCAATTTTCGGTCGGGAGCCGGATCTACGATTTCTGACAGAAAAAAAAAATTTCGTCGCCAAAAAAATATTTTTTTCAAAATCGATTAAAAAAGGTTAATAAACAGTGTTTTCGGGGGTAGAATATGCGACTTGAGAATGATGGTACAGGTTAAAAGTCGATATTTTGAAAAGAAAAAAGTTGGGGTCGATTTTGGCGATTTTCGATCCGGAGCCGGACCTACGATTTCTGACAGAAAAAAAAAATGCGTCCCCAAAAAAATATTTTTTTCAAAATCGATTAAAAAAGGTTAATAACCAGTGTTTTCGGGGGTAGAATATGCGACTTGAGAATGATGGTATAGGTTAGAAGTCGATATTTTGAAAAGAAAAAAAATTGGGGTCGATTTTGGCGATTTTCGGTCCGGAGCCGGATCTACGATTTCTGACAGAAAAAAAAAAAATTTCGTCCCCAAAAAAATATTTTTTTCAAAATCGATTAAAAAAGGTTATTAACCAGTGTTTTCGGGGGTAGAATATGCGACTTGAGAATGATGGTATAGGTTAAAAGTCGATATTTTGAAAAGAAAAAAAATTAGGGTGGATTTTGGCGATTTTCGGTCCGGAGCCGGATCTACGATTTCTGACAGAAAAAAAATATATATCGTCCCCAAAAAAATATTTTTTTCAAAATGGATTAAAAAAGGTTAATAACCAGTGTTTTCGGGGGTAGAATATACGACTTGAGAATGATGGTATAGGTTAAAAGTCGATATTTTGAAAAGAACAAATTTCTGAGGTCGATTTTGGCAAGTTTTTCAGGCACGCGCGTCAGCGCGTGTTTAGCCTAGTATACTTAAAAATGCAATCCGCGTAGAAAAAGACAGTTTGGAGCGGAGTCTTCGTTGGAGTTTGGGATAGCGTTCGATGAATACTAATTTTTCATTTCCACAGTGCTTCAATAAATTCTCATTAATTCGTTTTAATTCTTCCATTTCAGGGGATATCACGACGACGGATATCCATTCGATGGCCGAGGTCAGATATTGGCCCACGCCTTTTTTCCGGGCCGCGATCGTGGCGGTGACGCGCATTTCGACGAGGAGGAAATATGGCTGTTGGAGAACGACACCAACGAGGAAGGTACGCAAAGTCGCTGGACGCGTCGACAAACTTTCGATGATTGATCAGCTCAATCCGCAAATTGTGAATTGTGTACCGCTTGAGAAAAAAGATCCGACATTTTTTCCATAATTTTCATAACATATTTTTTGGTACGAAGATATAATTCTCTGAAATAAAATTGAATTTATTAGTCCAAGTGACGTCTGATTTAAAAAAGAAAAACAAGTTAATTTCGCCAAATTATCGTTAAGTACCATACAAATATATTATGATGACTATTGGAAAAAATAATTTAATTGTAACCAGTACATTTTCTTCTCGCCGCGTTTCACAAGTTTTCACCAAAAATCACAGCCCACCTATGAAAATTCTCGATGGGCCCCAAGTTCCCCTAATGCCCCAAACGACTCCAAACCAAGCCAATCTTTGATCTTTCTTTCCTCAGATTCGCTCGCCGATTTGTCCGCACGCTGTTCGTATTTCACGTGACGGTGATCAATATTATACAAAGAAACTTCGCCGCCTCAAGTCCCATCGGAATATCGATTTTCCGGGCCGAAGTTTGAGGCGAAGCCCGGAAGAACTTTTCCTGTGTGCCCCGCTCGGTATATCCCTTTTCCCTCTCGCTCCCTCGCGTCCTCTCGCTCGTTTATTTATTTTTTTTCTTTCCATCTCCAGTTACACACGAGCCCAAGCGATATCGGGTTGAGGGAATTCCCTCTAGGTCCTCGGGTTTTTCTTTCCTCGTCCTTTCGTCCTTTCCCTCGGCTCCCGTGGGACTCATCGAAAAACGATTACAGACTTTACCCAGTGGCATTTTACTCGAATACCTCGCGAAGCTCCTGCATCCTATCTCCTGGCTGTACACGAGGCAAACATCGTAATTTGTACGAGGGGGGCCATGGAGGATGGGCACAAGGGGGGCAAGAGCAACTATACATATACAGTCGTGAAGCATTCAGCGCCCCGAGTTTCTCATGAGATGAGCTTTTGCATAAACCCTTTCAACGTTTTTATCGCCAACTTCCGGGGCATCGCACGTTCCGCCGGACACTTTGATCGCTTTTCGTTTCTCTTAGAGTTTAAATGCCCCGTAAAATCTGCGGTCCAACAGCTCTTTTATATCCTTCTTTATCACTGAATGGTTCGCCTCTCTCTCGGCGGGTTTTATTCGGCGGTTTCGAGCGGTTCGTCCGGAGAACATTCGGCAAAGTGGGAATTGCTCCCAATTCCGGGATGTATAGAGGGGCAGGAAAGATCTTAAGGGAAAAGGATGTGGGTAAAGGCCGCTGCTTCGTTTTCTTCTTATGTTTCTTCTTCTTCTTCTTCTTCGTCTCCTTCTTCTTCTTCTTATTTTCTCTCTCCTCTCGGTGCTTCTTTTCCTGCCTCGATACCTATTACCCTGGTGGATCGCCGCTCCGCCTGAGATCGCCCGTTTTTGACACTGTGCCAACTGGGTCACCGCCAGTGAACCAAAACCTCCGGGCACACACCCCGCGAATCCTTTACTATCTCCATTCTAGCCCCTGGGCGTCCGCCGATAGCACACTTTTTAGCAGATAAACGGTTTATCGATCACCGTTTCCCTCGCTCCTTTCCCAGTCTCTTGTTCCTTGAAGCCTTTCCCCGAATCTTTGCGAACTTTTTTTCTCACCGGGAGTCCCGACGATCCGACCCAGGATTCTGAGCGTCCGTCGTTTCGTTTAGTAAACGTTTATCGCATAATCGACCTAACAACAGCTAACTAGTGTGAAACAATTGCCTGCAGCTTTTATGAAACTACGTTCACATTTTTAGTATCGGTCAAATTTATCAATAGACCATAAAAAAACAAATGACCAAAAATATTTTTTCCAGCTGCCTCAGCCATTTTAAAGTTGTTTTGACAGTTTGCTTTGACAGTGAAAAAGGGAACTCGTCCTAATTGTTACAGCAACCAAAATCAGTCAACGTCGTTTGTTGACAGAGAAAAGTGAATCCGGCTCTCGAGAGGGTTTGATTATATTTTGTTGCCAGACGTTTCCCCGCTCGTTTTATGAAATCGTCGCGGTATTAATCATCAGTTACCGTCTCGACGAGCGCGGGAAGATTAATATACTTTCGGAACGTAGCCCGTGAATCGCAGTATTAAAAAAGCGACAAAAACTGCATATTTCTCTGCAACACAGAGGCAGATCCGCATTCTGCACTATAAATCGTCCAGACGGGGGCGGGTCAGGGGAGGAGGGTGGATGGGTGGATGGGTGGTATACTCGTGTGTGTACACAGCCGCGATAGCAATCATCCCATCCGTGTTATTCCTGCTGTTCGCGAGTGGGACACCCACTTACAGTCATCCTGCTGGAATTAGCAATTCGCGAGAGGCGACTGGGCCGCGCTGCAGCGTGAATACAACCAGTAATGGGGTGGCATAGGCGCCAACCCTCGCGAGCGGCAGGGGCGAGGGGGTCGAAATGGGACGGTGGGGCAAAACGGGAGACCGAGACAAACTTGGCAATTCGAAGCAAAACGAGACAGTCAAAAAACGATATGAAACAAAAAAATAATTTGTTAAATCGATCAACGAAGCAAACTAAATGAAATATCAATGCTTCGCAATTTTTAAAGCCTCACATCTGAGTAAACAGACGAAAAACGTTACATATGTTATGAATTTTTTCTGAATAAAAAAGGGTATATTAAATAATATTAGAGAATTTTTCAAAGAAATTTATTTCTGTTACTGATCACGATTTCACCTTCCCAGTTTATCTGAAACAAGAAAAATATTTGTTCTCTTCACAAGTCATATATAAAGTAGTCCTCCACGGTGGAAAAAATTCGCTTAGTAGCAGCCATTTGAAATATGAAGTCGATTTTACGTTTTTTTTTACTACTTTTGTTTTTTTTATTATGGCTTTTTTTCAGATCGAAATATGAGACCGTAGAGGAATCAAGTGTATGTTAAGTGAAAAAGGTTTATCTACGTAGCGCGCACCTTTGTACAGTCGGTTTCTTCTCAACCGTCCCATTTTACCCACCCCTCCCCTGGCCTATAGAGACCAAAACCTCGTCACTCTCTCTCTTTCTCTCCTTTCCTCTCTTTCTGCCTCCCGGTTGCAATATAAAGCAGACCAACAACGGGCGAGCCCCGCGCGAGTTAACGTGAATGCATCTCAGGCTCTGCTTGTGCACATTCACAAAGTCATTCGTCCAAACGTGGCCCTCGTCGGTTGGCGCACACGAAGCCCGGGCTATACAAGCTTTTCCCTCGATATACGTTTGTATATTGGCGAGAGATACATTCGCGTATCTGCGTGTCTATGTATGCTAATGAAACGCGGAATCTCGCGCGGATACCGCTCGCCCCAACGACGAGCTTTTCGCGTGCACGGGCAACACACCAAAGCCGGAATTATTAACGAGGCCAATTTGGATAACGCGACTGCTTTCGCGAAGCCTTCCGCTTCCTCCGTCTCCCCGGGCCGCGCGTTATCCAACCTCGGCAACATCCACCGTAATCCTGAACGATCGTGAAACAACCCAAACTTTGGTTACTAAACGCCGAGGCATTAGCAAAACGGCTGCAGCGGTCTTCATCGGCCCGGAAAGTTGAAATATTTAGGCACATCGACTGCGCAATCCTCGTCCATTCTTCGTCGTGTTGGGCCCCGGAGATTTTCGGAATTCGAACATCCGGTGGCTCACGGTTTGGGCTGACGATATTTTGCTGATAAAACCAATTTCGTTCGGGGTGAGAAAAGGAAATAGCTCAATATTTTTTACAGAGTTGAGCCAATGATTTTAAAAAACGATGAGTAAACTGAAAGTTGATGAACACGATTATTAATTAATTTATTTAAATATTAATTAATATATATTTTTCTAATGTGCTCAAGCCTGGGCTGACGACATTTTGCTGACAAAACCAATTTCGTTCGGGATGAGAAAAGGAAATAGCTCAATATATTTTACAGAGTTGAGCCAATGATTTTTAAAAACGATGAGTAAACTGAAAGTTGATGAACACAATTAGTAATTAATTTATTTAAATATTAATTAATATATATTTTTCTAATGTGCCCAAGCCTTTTTCTACTCGACTCGTCGACGTTTAATACTCATTTCAAGTAGCAAAAACGACAATGGACTCACGAAAGTCAATCGACCTCCAATAAGAAAATATTCATATGCGATATCGATTCAAAAGTTTGTGTGCTTCGCATAAATATAGGTATGACGATTCTCTGTCGCGTCGTAAAACCGGCATTAAATGTGTAACGAAGTGGTTGAAACTCAGTTGAGCGGATACGCGAAGTACACGTGCTTTGAATATTCGCTCAACTGGCGTTAATTAATAACTCAGTTAACGAGGATATTTGCGTGGAATAAATTGAGCGGCAGCGAAGTCCCACACGCGCATCGTTGGAGATTCATTCGACGAAGTCGGGAGAAATCTCGAGCTTCGGTATGACAGAGAGAGAGAGAGAGAGAAGCGCGCACCTGTTTCCAGAGATTGGATAGTTATACGGTGGAGATTCATCGCAAGTAGCTGCCAGCCGGAGATCCTCCTTTCCGCCGAGTTATCCGACGCCGAGGACCGAGCCGAGCGCCATTGTATAATTGCTGCATTATTAATCGCCATCTTGGGGCTTCGGAACGGAGTGGCTCGCATAATTGCTCCGTCGAATAACGGCGTCGAGCTAAATGATACAGGGCGGCGCTTTGCCACCATCCTGCAGCATTATGCTCGGATGTTCGATTAGGAAGCTGCGCTCCAACAGATAGTCGATAATTGCGACCATCGTCCAGCGAAATCCAATCTATTTGCTTCACGAGGAAAATCAGTCGTTCCATTTGTTTAAGCTTCAACAATTTTGCGCTGCTTTACATATTTTCCGATTGGCTGACAGTGAAACCGACACTGCGGTGAAATATTTCTTCTTTTTTTTACACCGACACCACCAATTTTCTCAGGACTGATGAAGAAAGATTATATCAAAATTACGGAAAGACGAAGTAAAAATATTCGCTAATGAGAATCGATCTTTGTATTTGGGATAAAAATTGTGCATTGATATTGTACAAGAGTCGAGAGGTGAAAAAACTGAGCCTGCTGTCAGCGCGAAGTCAGTGCGAAGTCGAGTCCGCTATCGGCGTTAATTGCCTTAGCAGCGAGTTAAAACCCGAGGGGAAAAACAGTCGGAGGAAAATGAGAAACGGACTTGGCTGACACCTCCGGGTTGCGCCCGAGGCGATTTTCGCACGCTCACGTGTCGAGGATCCAGCGTGGACGATCTCGAAGATGAAACTTGGTCGAACGTCTGCACTTGAACCACCCGAGCGACCGGCAGCTTCCCTCACCAACGGCGCCAAGTTTCCTCGTTAAGAAGTTCCATCGCCCTGTTCGGTAACTGTACCTGTCTTGTAACCCACTGCATAAGGACCGAGGAAACCCTACGAGCGCCAAATGAATGTGTAAATTTTCCGAAATTCTCTCTAACAAGCGGTCGCATCGCCGTAGTCAGCGGAAAACCGCGATGTGACCCCGCATGGCCATCGTAGGACATTGCGGACGTCGCTCGACAGAGTTCTAAACCACCGTTATCTAATTTTGCAAAGTTTTAATGTGTAATCGACTCAAAGGTTTGTTGGTCGATGCCGTAATAAACGAAGAAGACAAAACGGTTATTGTTTTCGTAACAATAATATGAGGTTTGTTGGTCGATGCCGTAATAAACGAAGAAGACGAAGAAGAAAATAAAACGATTGTTGTTTTCGCAACAATAATATGCGAGTGTCGTAAATAGTGTTCGAGTTACTAATTAATCGCTGAGGCTTTCTTTAAATTGAAACTCGGCACAAGTTTTCCGCCCTGAAAAATAAATCAAGGATTTTCCTCCGTAGCTTCTTGCAATTATTCGCGAAATTGTGTTAAATATGTAAACGTAAAATGATCATTATTACGATAAGATTTCTATACATTTTTCTTCTCGGTACCAACCGGGTCTTACAATTTTACTCGAGAAACTTTCGTCGACTCGACACGAAAGTCGCGGCTCGTTCCACAAGGTGAATCGGTGAATATTGCAGCATCCAGCGTCAGCGAGCAGAAAACATTAGAAGAAACTTCCATCGGATAAATTCTTCCCGGTCTCGTAACCGCATCAATTTCTCGAATTTCCATTTCGCCAGTGGAGCACAGTCGACAGGAGGACGATAGAAGCTGTCGCTCGTGGAGCTCGTCGTCGCCGACGAGGACGACGAGCAGCGCGGCTTTCAATCGAACCACAGCTGAATAGAGAAGATCGGGGCAAAAAGAGTCACGGGCAACCGAACCTGCTAAAAAATCGGTAGTTGCATGAGGCTTCTTACACAATTTACAAAAATTCAATTAAATTTCAAAACAAACACACATTATTGGAAGCAAACAGTATAATTTTATATCAAATGAATTATATGTTTATATTAAAATATATAGGAAAAAATGTGTCTGTTTCATGAATTTTCTTCTCAGTGTTATAATTACTGCTTCATAGATTGTCAAAAAGGTCCAATGAATCAATGAATCAAGTTTCTTAAAGAAGATCATATAGTATTACCAACGATTTTTTATTCTACTTGACCCCGCGTCTGACGTTGCCGATTCCAAAATCACTTCCTGTTCCGAATCATGAACATTTAATCAAGGCTTGAAATATACATATTATCAAGTCAACGACCCTCGCACGAAAGAAGGAAGAAATCGAAGCCAAACGTTGACCCAACCAGCCCCGATCTCCTCGCGCGCGAGAACGCGGTAAGCAAGCGCTTCGTTGGTTCCGCGTCGAAGAATCCATCGCGACCATTCGAAGGAACGAGCCGAGGCATCGGCCCCCGACGCGACGGTGTTGGAAAAGCAACCGTCCAAGGTGGACGAGAAAGGTGAGGGGAAAATGTTGAGAGTGGGAACAAGTGCGATTTCTCGCTCAACGATAACGCGAGAACGACTGTTCCGTCCCCGGGAAAACGGCGCCGAGGAATAGAAGAAGAAAATAAATAGAAATAGAGGACGAGCGAAGCACTGCCGGGCGGATAAAGGGAGCCAGTGGAACGGCCACCGCGAAGGAGGAGAAGAAAAGACGAGAGGATGAAAAAAAAAAAAAAAAAAAAAAACAAAAAGGAAGAAACGAAAAAGAGGGAAAAGCGATGTACAGATATATAAGGAGGAGAGGAAAGAAGCGCGCGAGGATCTCTGGCGCGGCAATCCCCGAGGCAATTGCCCGGAAAAAACTCGGCACGCGAGGTCGGACGAGCGTGATATGGTTCGTTACGTTGCCGCTGAAACGTTTTCTGCTTTCTTCCGCGCGAACGTGGCGAGGATGATATCGAGGGATGTTCCTGCCCCGCATGTGCTGCTTGCTCGCGCCGCTGCCGCCTCGGCGAGGTGAAGTCGAGCGAGAATTCCCGATCGCTCCCCGACGAATCTCTCTCGAAACTCTCTCTCTCGCGAGCGCTGGAGAGCCACAGACAACCCGGCGATTGGGAAAAACCGGCATCGACGTCGATGCCAATATAGCAATCGATACAGCGGGGAAAGCGCGAAAATTGGATTATCAGATTGAGCGAGGAAAAACGGGAGGAAAGTAACGGAAAAAGTCGTCGGTAAATATTCGGCTGATTCTTGATCAGCGCGGCGGGGGGGATTAAATACGAGATTTCTTACCGATGAAATTTATTTTGTGTCTGAAAAAAACTATCGTGTCGCGTATTTAGTTATTATAAGACTTAACGGAAACTTATCGAAATGGTCCAATAACTAAGTAAGGCGATGTAAGAAAATAAACGTTTTTTATAAACAGCAATCGGTGTTCCCTGCATACATAACATTTGCCCCAAAATTGATTTGTTCATCATAGATACATTTTTTTGCTTAATTAATACTAGTCAGGGCTTTTTGTGTTTTTGTTTTCATTCTCATGTCATTATTATTGCAGAAAACAGGATGAAATTATTTGTACACGATTGAGCGGCCTCTGATTACAATCAACTAACCGAATTTTGTAATTTAACCGGTTTTCCATTTTTGCTTTATTCCAGGCACGAGTCTCTTCGCGGTTGCCGCTCACGAGTTTGGCCATTCGCTCGGTCTGGCTCACAGCTCGGTTCGCGGTGCGTTGATGTATCCGTGGTATCAGGGACTGACGAAGGATTACAAACTTCCCGAAGATGACAGGCACGGCATTCAGCAGATGTACGGTGGGTACAGCTTGACGAGCATGTCAAACGTCGCTGCAGCCAAACGGCAAATGCACAAATTTACGGCTCTGTTAATCGATGCATTAATCACTCATCCGTTGAAACACAATCAATCGTCGCGCAGATCAATGGAAAATGATTATAATATGCAATATTACGCAGAAATTTGCAATCGGAAACGCTGCACGCTCCGACGAACAGACCTTCGTGAGCTCTACGAGTATACTTTACAAATTCCGCAATAATATATTTCGATAATGCACGGCAGAGTGAGCCGACCCTCGTTACGCGCCCGTGGACGTGAATTCAACGAGCTTACGCGGCTTCCTACTCGCTTCAACAATTAATATTTACACACACGCGTCTACCGCACAACCGATTCAGACGCAAAAGTAGAGAGAGAGAGAGAGACTCGCGTAGCCGCGAGTTATTGTTGATAACCGAGTGACGGAAAGCAGATATGAAATATCACTTGAGTGGCAGACTTACCGCATTAATTAATAATTATTTTGCGATATCAACGTGTCCGTTGTGTAAACCAGGGTCGTAAGTCACCATTATTTTTAAAATGCATACTTATTATTACGACTATTATTTCGAAATAATAACCCGCGGTGCTTACAAAAAACTTTACTGTTTCGACTGAGGAAATTGCCTCATCAAATATTGCGAAAAGATGTGAAAAGATTTTTTTTTTTTGTTGATGCATCGACTGTACGTCCCATTTTTTTTTTTTTTTTTTTTTAGAAAAACTGAAATTTAATTTAGAAAAAGATAGTAGCGTAAAAAGATTAAATAAAATCACTCTGTAAAATATGCGTGTAATTGATCCAAAAAATGTCTGTAAGCTCAATCACGCGGCAGGTGTCCGTAAGATGAAACGATGGAGATTTACAACCCTGGTACAAACTGCAGTGCGCCCGCGATATCGGACGATCGCGAAACCCTACGTGGAGGTAAAAAAAAACCCGCGCCAGCAGCATCGACGACGGAGTTCACAGCGCATTCCCGGTTTCGGTTACGCGTTTCGTTATAGTATTTTCATCTACGAGCGTTCGGTTTCTCTTTCGCCCTCGAATAGTCACACCGCGCGATGGCGAAACTGCGGGCACGTGGAGCGCGGGACCGCTACGTGCTTACGCCGAGACGAAGGCTGCTGTCGGTGTTGGTGGGTGAAATGAAACGTGAATAAAATATAAAGAATGACCCGCGGGTTCGCCCGCAATGGCCCACGAGACCCCGCGGTGATTTACCACCGCGTCCCGCCACCCTTCCGCAAACTCCCGAGCTTCCACCTCGGTATACTTCCCCATGAGATTGCAAATGCATCCTTTTCTGGCCCCCGCCAAGCTGTCCTGACGCCCCTTTTTCGTCCCTCGTCCCTCGCGCGCGCCCCCCGCATTACAATTCCCTCGGTCTGTTTATACTCCAACTCGCTGTCCAGGTACAGCTGTTGTTTCTCCCTCCACCGTTAATAGACTGCGACTCCGAGGCGCAAACATCAACTGTGTACTCACTTGGTATCCACCGGATACAACCACCACTGCGGGTACTTACTAAAGTACAATGCGTGAACTCACCAAGGGATTCACTCCTTTTCAATTATTTCCCATTTTACCGCGTAAAAAATTCGTGCGTCACGAAATCCATTGTTGTCCATTGAAAAACTATGAAGGAACAGATTTTGCAATTTTTCGATCGTTGGTTGAATTATGAGTTCTGACATAAAAAGTGCAGAGAAAAATCTGTTTCAGAATCCTTCTTTTAAAAAGTTCATGAGTAACGGAAAGCATTGTCAGCAAACTATTAGAGCTGTGATTGGTTGCCAGGAAAGTCCATGATAAACAAAATCAGTTTGGTGTCAAATTTGAAAAATGTCATAAGAGAACAGGCGGGGCAGCACCCGTAATCTTTTAATTAAAGCTTTATAAGAGCGCAGCAGCGCAAAATTGATTAACCTATTATAGGTAATATTTTGAAATAAAAATTTCCGAGGTCGATTTTGGCGATTTTCGGTCCGGAGCCGGATCTACGATTTCTGACAGAAAGATCGTCGCCAAAAAAATATTTTTTTCAAAATCGATTAAAAAAGGTTAATAACCAGTGTTTTCGGGGGTAGAATATGCGACTTGAGAATGATGGTATAGGTTAAAAGTCCATATTTTGAAAAGAACAAATTTCTGAGGTCGATTTTGGCAAGTCTTTCAGGCACGCGCGCCAGCGCGTGTGATTAACCTAGTCAAGTAAAAAATGTCATGAAAACAGTGTCCAATCCATGTCACGATGATCCACCGTTGCATTTCTGAGAAACGTAAATGGTCCACTGCTATACACAGCCGGTCCAAGGGCTCCTATTCTTCCTGTAATGGGTCACGCTTCAGTCTTTTAAGATTCATATTTCATTGTGCAGCCCGGATAGTTCAGAGCGTCGTCTTTGTCGTGGAGGTGGCATTATTGCTTCTTAACTCGACACGGCCAACTCGACATTTGCGACGCAACCTTTACCCCCCTTTCCTCGGGCAATGTTTTAAAGGATACGGGGCTTATAGCGTCTCGCATTCCCCGAGCGTGTCTACCCGGTTACAAGTGCTGAGTGTACCGCGCTTCGGGCGGCTGCATCTCTCAACGGCAAAACGACGTCGCTGTCTTGCGCGAGTTCTCCTCGCGGCTGTTACTATCCCCGCTTCGTTTTCATTAAGGTGAGCTCGGGGTAATTATTTAGCTCGAGCGTCGACCGCTCAACTTTATCGTTCTACTTCGCAGTGAAACGCGTTACCGTAGCTTGCCTTCTTCCCGCTCTATATCCACCGACGATGGAGTCCGTCGCGGCGACGAGACGACTATTTTCCTCCCGCTGTTCTCCTCCGCCCCCCATACTTTTCTCATTTACTTCCCTCAAATACAAATATCCCCCCCGTCATCCATAAATCCCTGAGGACGTGGCGAGCACTTTCAGTTTTATGAACTACGGCGCGCGCTCTCTGAGCCGCTGTCATATTCTATCTCGGAAAATCCTTTTTTACCTTGATTTTGAAAAAAATAGCTTGTTCGACATCTTCTTTCGATAGACAATAATGGACTTTGTAACTCACGAACTTATCGCGAGAAGACTCATGAAAAATTTGATTGTAAAATGACCGAAGAGGATTCTGAAAACTTCATGATCTGTAGCTTCGTGACAAAAGTACCAAAATGACTATTTACTGTAATTTTAGTTTTGCCGTGGAGGAACTCGCACCACCATTTAATTTCCATGATCTTTTGGCGACTCGATCCTCTCCCTTTCCCGTTATCTACATACGCACTTCAACGGTACGAGGATTCTGCCGACGAAATCGACCGTGTCGTTGGGCCTCAGCCGGTGCAGCTTGAGCGCGAAATTAGAGACGCGGCCGGGAACCCGAATCCACCGGCTGCTGGTGCTGCTGGTGCTGCTGCTGCTGCTGCTGTCTGATCTCCAGCTCCGAAGGAACGAGGGAAGCCGCCTCATCGCCGGACGATCGTCTCTCATGCCTCCACAATTTCCAAACTACTGGTCGACTACCACTACCCTCGCAACAGCTATACAATTACAGTAGGCAATACGCTGTATACACGGCGGACGAGGGCGGGAGACGCGCGCGGTTGCGGTGTGGTTTACGATTAGTTCCTCTCTGATTGTAAGTACTTTAACGAGACCCCAGGTTAAGTACCGAGCGGAGCGAGTTTGACTCGAGGCAGGAAGCCACTTGGGACAGACCGGACTCTCGTATAGCTGGGGCTACGTGAAATGGTCCTCGTCGAGGAAAGTGACCGGGCGCAGTGCTACTTGCACACCTACTTCCTACGCTTGTGCACCTTCCACCTTATCCAACGTGCAGTCTGCTCGCCGCGGCCCCAGGAAATTGGACGATCCATCGTAACCGCGCACTGCAACGGTTAGCCATACACGTTCTTATCTTCACGACTCCCGAGGAGAGCCCGTCGTCTCGGCTGTTATTGAGATATTTTTAAGCGACCAGCTGCCGTTTTTAAACGACTCGCAGCATCAAATATTCACTGGACTGCTGGGAAGGGTCGAGCCAGATGAAAAAATTCATGGCCAATTTTTTTTCCCCCACTCGATGGATGAAATTTTGGGTAAAAATTGAATAATCCTTGGGGCCCATTTTTCTGTGACAAGGAAGAAAATGTGAATGAGCAGATGGAAAAATTCATAGCCCATTTTTTTCCCCCACTCGATGGATGAAATTTTGGGTAAAAATGGAATAATCCTTGGGGCCCATTTTTCTGTGACAAGGAAGAAAATGTGAATGAGCAGATGGAAAAATTCATAGCCCATTTTTTTCCCCCACTCGATGGATGAAATTTTGGGTAAAAATGGAATAATCCTTGGGGCCCATTTTTCTGTGACAAGGAAGAAAATGTGAATGAGCAGATGGAAAAATTCATAGCCCATTTTTTTCCCCCACTCGATGGATGAAATTTTGGGTAAAAATGGAATAATCCTTGGGGCCCATTTTTCTGTGACAAGGAAGAAAATGTGAATGAGCAGATGGAAAAATTCATAGCCCGTTTTTTTCCCCAACTCGATGGATGAAATTTTGGGTAAAAATTGAATAATCCTTGGGGCCCATTTTCCTGTGACAAGGTAGAAAATGTGAGTGAGCAAATGAGTGAATAAATACCATAGCGGTTTCTGAGACCGCGTACGCTGGAATTCTGGAGGAATTCCAATAACAATAATTTGCCAAGGGATGGCAAATTGAGGAAACTAAATGCACCGATGATATAGGACACAAGGTCTGTTGCATCGTGAATGCAGAGGAAACAGGAGGGTTAACCCTGCGAGCCGATGAACCCCCGAGCTAATTAGAGCCACGCTGACGCTTCCGACGTTACTGTAAGCCGAAGGGTGGCGCGGAACCCTCTCGCTGAGCTGCACTCCGGTGGTCGTCGATGAAACGCCAGACATCGTCGCGCCAATGTAATCCCTTCAACATTGCAGCGATCACGACGACGGCATCTGCAACCCTCTCGCTTCTGTCTAGCATAAGCGGATGAATTCTCAACAAGCATGGAGAAACATACGGAGCATCTGTACGCATGTCTCGCTTTGTATTATTTTTAACAAAAAATAGACAATTGTAGTGTGACAGACTCAGTCATATTTTACGCATAAATTGCTAGACTCAATGTTCATTTATGTTGAAATACGTATTTTCACGGTATGCAATTAAAGTGAATCATTATAATTGCAAATCTCTTCTTCAGAATATCGTAAAAAAATACTAGAGTCAGTGGAATCAATCCTGAAAAATGATTAAAAAAATTCACGCTTGAAGAAAATTGTGTGCCGAAATATATTTATAAAAATAAACAAAAAACAATAATTAGTTGCGCCAGGCAATAACAGCGTTGGAGAATCGATAAAATTTGAAATATATTCGCGTAAAAACCATTTTTCGTCGAGCTCGAGTTTATCCTTTTATTTCGGAGCGCGAGCGTCAGTATCAAAATTCGCTGAATTTTACGGAAAAATTGGGGCTCGAGCCATTACCACAGTGGAAAAGGGGTTTTCCGTGCGTACAAGCGGCGTAAAATCCCGTTATACAAACAATATAACGGGCGCCGACCTGCTTTCCACGCGAGCTACGCAGTTTTAACGCTGTCGGGTGAAATCGCGGGTGTCCCGGAACGCCGCTCTATCTATAACGATACATTATCGCGTAGTGTGCGATGCTGCGGTGCCTCGCGGACCGATAACGTATATTTTGCGGAATAGTTACACGCCGCGCGCCCGCACACAACGGATTGGCTGATAACCGCCGTTGATTTTGGCGCAGCGCTCGTTCGACGAGCGATATCGCTCATCGCTTAAGGAGGATGCGTTTCACACCAGTCAAATGATTTCTATAAACTTTCGTCGTGCTGCAACGAATACTCATCAAACTAATGTAAATTGATGAAACAATTAATTAAAAAAATTAAAATAAATATAGAACAATTTCAAACTAAGATTAATTAAGCAGAGAAAAGCCGGGTTAATTTACATAAAATTGCCTGAATGGCTGATGAAATTGCTGGAGTCTCCTTAAAATCGACCATGAAAAAACAATAATCCAGGGTACAAATTGCATTTTAAGTATCTGTTACTCAACCAACCTGTTAGCCAAACAAAAATCATTTTCTCCCTGACTAAATTCATAAACAATCGTCGAGTTCCATTGTGTCGAGAAACGGAGTGCTGTTTGTGCCCAACGGTTGGCGAGTGACTAATTGAAATTGGCAATTTCGGTGCTTTCAGGTGCATCCGAGGAGAAGCTCTGGGGCACTTGGTTAGGAGTTCCACCGGCACCGGAAGATCCTCTCACCACGTCGACCACCACGACTACCACCACCCCGAGGACAATAGCGCCGACCAGGAGGCCCTGGCGAACCCGACCGAATCACTATCCCGACGATAGGTACGGACGTCCGCAGGATCGTCACCCTATAAAGCCTGACTACAGGACCGAGAGGCCGGACTATCGACCGCCAAGAACGCGAAAACCTCACCGGCATCATCCGACGACGACGACGACGACCACCACCACCACCACGACCACCACAACCACGACTATCTCGCCGCCGTACAGACCCAGACATCGTTACACCCCGCCGCCCAGAAACAATGTGCCTGATAAATGCGACACTAGTTACGATGCTATCAGTATCATACGCCGGGAAACTTTCATCTTCAAGGGAAGAGTGAGTATTTTTATTTTATTTTTTTACTCCTACGAGTGCCTTCTTCAGGCTTTTACGTTCCGTTCCGCTACCTTTGTTCCCCCCTTTATTCCTTAAGTTCACCACTAGAGTGTCACCCGCAGCCAACTCTATCCTAATGCACCACCGTATCGCATTTGCGCGAGGGCACAGCGAAACTGGGGAAAACCTGTGCCGATTCAGGTGGCTATATTTTTTTACTGAGTTTCTGCTGTATGAGAATACATGGGAAACTCAGAAAAACTGCCTCTCGTTCAGCAGTTGACGAGCAAATCAGTGCATGGCTAAGCGATCTCTCATCCAAGGATGCAAAGAGTCACTGCGATGCCATCACTTTAGCTTTTCTTTTTCAGACTGTCAAGTTTCTAAATTAAATTAAATTTACTGTTACCAGTATCTCTGGAGAATCGGCGACAAAGGCCTGTACGAGGGCTACCCCGCCGAAATATCGCGGCTCTTCAATCTCCCCGAAGAGATCGACCACGTGGACGCGGTGTACGAGAGATTGGACAAGAAGATCGTCTTCTTCGTCGGACAGCATTACTACGTCTTCGACGCGAACAATCTGATGCCCGGATATCCTCGAAACATCACGAAACTCGGGCTGCCGCCGAGGATCAAGAAGATCGACGGCGCCATGGTCTGGGGCCACAACAGCAAAACGTACTTCTTCAGCGGTTTCGAGTACTGGAGGTGCGTTTGTTTTCTTCGCGGCTTTGTCCAAAGATAAAAAAACGTGGCCTTGATAAACTCGAACAAAGCAAAGCGAACGAAACGTTTCTTGTGAAACTCGCAAGAAGCTTTTTGCAAGAATCTTTCGCGAGTTAATCTTAACGCAGGCGCATATAAATTCCACCCTAAGTATCTTCATCGAGGAAAAACTCAGTAATTGATTATCTTTGCAGTTTCGACGAAGCCGTGAAGTGGATCGAGCAGGATTATCCCAGAGACATGAAACTGTTCCGCGGCGTTGGATACAATATAGACGCTGTTTTCCAGTGGAAAAACGGTGAGTCATAGACGTCACATTTGTGCATCACTAATTAGCCGCTTTCACGATTCTGTTATCGCTAAATTCTTTCTCGAACATTGCGATTGATGTTTCCAGGCAAAACGTACTTCTTCAAGGACAAAGGCTACTGGGAGTTCAACGACAATCTAATGAGGGTGGCCCACGTGAAGCCGAAGCCGTCGGCGCAGTTCTGGATGGGATGTCCGCCGGAGGAGGACTCGAACGACGTGGATCTTCCCAGAAGATCGAGCGTAGTTTTGAGCGGGGCGCACAGATCGTCGAGCGTGAGCGCTCTGATGGTAGCCGCACTGGCGCTGCTCGCGAGTCTCGCGCTCAGGATAACGTAGACGAAGTTAGAGTCGATGAATCACGAACGGTGATGAAACGAAAAAAAAAAAAAAAATACCCAAGAAGGTTGTTCACACAATTTTACACGTGACATTTTGTACCAGTGCTTTACACAGAAACACACGTCCATATTCGACGAACCGCGCGACTACAGCGGACTAAATGTTACCTCTAATTTAGCCGCCGATTATTCGAAAACCAAAATACCGAAGCATAAAAGCAAGATATATATATATATATTTAAAAGTAAAAAAAAGACAATCGTTTTAACGATAACTGCCAGACGAATCTCTAATTCTGCCAAATAGTCGAAATTACGTCCTGACTTTCGACGCCTCACCAACCTCGTAAGTGCGCGCTATTGCGTTCATCTATTTTTTTATACATCCGAGAAATCGTGTGCGCGTGTTTCTTTTTGTACACTGAAGGAAGCCGTCGCGAATGAAATGAAAAAAATATTATATCGCATTTAGTTTAATATTTAATTTATACCGGACTTGATACGATAAAGAAAACCAAGATATTACGTGGCGAGAGTCTGCGATTTGGACGACGTGACACACCGAACGAGTTGGAATATTAACGTTGGTCCGCTTTCTCGGATACTATTGATATTCATCGTGTACGAGAACGTAACTTGCTTTTGTCCTAAATGTGAATCATCTCTAGGATTATAGAGAAGACAGGGCATTATCCATTGAGCCTTAACTATAGCTCTGTCGGTACGTCACAACGCCGCCTTGAAGCGATTTGAAGCGGACTCAGTCGATAACGAAATACGTAGTCTAACATTTTTCGAAGGTGCCGAACCTTTCTGGAGATGTGCGAATTATTAGCATTTTCGCGGAAACGTTCAGCACCCTCAAAAGCCATAAATTAGTTTTTGTAATTCACATTTCCGTAACAATAAAAAAATGCTACTCGGAGTTATCTGAGAAGTTTGCAGTCCAACGTTCGCGTCTTTTAATCGAAAAATCAATCGTGCCAGGCAAATTGTCTAGTTTCCTGTTACCGACCGAGAAGTAGCGCGTCGTTCTAAGGAGACTCCAGCGCTTCACACTGGTCCAAACGCATTTGTGTACCGCAAAGTGCAGCAGCCTCCCCTGAAAATATCGACGGAAAGTCTTCAGTGTAGTTTGTATACCAAGTTTACGATCCAATAGGGCACGTCGCAAGTGACAAGAGTGCATCAGTTTTATAAACTGTGATATTTTTATGTACGCCTAGAATTGCTAAGTAGTTAGCAAATAATGATTTATTATGTATATTGTATATGTTTAATAGCGATGCGAAAGAGCCACTTTTGCGCGAAATCGCTCCACATAAATCTATATATACATTTATATATATTTATAAATATATATATACACCGTACGTTTATACAAAGTCATAGTTTTTACGAATAGATAATTGTGTCTTCGGCGACATCGGAAGATAAAAATTCCAAATGATTTGTTTCTTTTTTTATATTCGTGCTAGACGTTCAGCTTTTGTGGTCGACGATCGCCCGGGACTTTGTAATTCCGGTCGCTCGCGAACCCCGTGGCATTTTATACTTGGCGGTTCACGTTTACCGCAAATAAATGAGACAACAACTTCAGACGTACTTTCGCGATTGCGATCGAAAAAAAAAACTTACGACGAAATTGATCAACGATGATCAATAAATCTTTTATATGTATCATTCGTGAATGATATTAGTGTAATAAATAAAAAAAATCGATATTGAATTATTTCGCATTTTCCATCTTGTATTTAATTCCTTCGTGCGGCGAGCTTGGAACGACGATCAGCGGGATTTTTCGTCGATCGATCGGTAGGCTTGTTACAAAGACTCGTCGCTTTTATTATCCATTTCTACAACGCGTCAACAATATCGTATCGCGAGTTTCGTGTTGCCGTCGATGTGCAATTTTTGTTTTCTTTTCAATTATTTTTATTTATTTAAGAACGCAATTCGGGCGGTGAATATGGATCCCAGGGATTTAGGGATCTGAGCGTCGCCTGAACGATCGTGTCGACCTCGGCCATCGCGCCGACACCGGTGTCGCCGCACATCAGCGTCTTCGTGATGCAGCTTATTTCCTTGTATCCCCAGGACTTCAGTCTGTCCACCTTCGGAGCAGAATTAAAACGGAATAAACATGGTGTTCGGAATAGTTTCGACAGAGCAAAATAAATCATTAAATGAACCGGAGATTTAACTCCTTTCTCTCGCAACGAGAAACTCCTTTTTCGCGTAATCACGAGAATGCGGTACCTGAGGAGCGGTGACCGGATGCTCCCACATCTTGGTGTTCATGGCCGGGCAGAAGAGCAGCGGTTTGTTCGAGTCCCAGGCGCGGGCGACGCAAGTGAGAATATTGTCGCAAATGCCGTTGGAAAGTTTGCCGAGTGTGTTAGCGTCGAGCGGAGCGATGAGAAAGAGATCGGCCCATTTGGCGAGATCCACGTGAAGAACGGGATCGCCGCGACCCTGCCAGGCGGCCCATTCCACGGTGTCCGAAAGAATCTGCGTTCCAGGCGGCAGCTCGGCGTCCTTGAGAAAATGCTTCGCGTGTTCGGTGACGACGACGCGAACGTCGAGATTGTGTTGCCAGAGTTTGTCGCACAAAATCGGTAGCTTTATCGTGGCAACGCTACCGGTGCAACCGACGAGAACCTTCTTGCGCGACGTCATCGTAGGATCGCCAATTTCTCGCCGTCCGAATTATCTTCAATATTATATCTTGAGCTTTTTTTTTTTAACTCCTAAGCGCACTTGCGAATTCTCTTCATACACCAACTGACTTTGATCTCTCGGCGTGCGGTTACTGATCACGCAATTCAATGTTGTGTGTATACGTACATATATATATGTATATTTATGTTTATATGAATATATGTATATCACTTTGGTGCACCGTTTCAGATTCGGCTGTCGTTGAGTTTCGGTAAACACGAAGAATTCAAATTCCTTGCGACTGAATCTACCTTTTTCTTCTGTGTATTTTCTATCTCTCCTCTTCGTATAATAATTATCATTTCTTGGTGTTCATTTGCTAAATAAAATCTAACTCTCGAACGTGTGTGGCAATAGCGTGTTTTTAACTTGCGGTGGCAATATATTTCAGGAAAACGATATGCAGTTCAGTGTTCCACGGTTTCTCTCGTCGTACAAAAAAGAATTCTCCCGCCGGGCGCGACGCGATAGTTTGGAGTCTATAGATATATTCGCTTTGGTCAAGCCTGCAACAATTTCAGGTGACTCTAGCATCAACGGCTAACAACTTTTTTCCTTAAGGGTCAATCTATATATATATATTTTTTTTATGTTTTTTGAATTTTCCGAACCGCTTATCCCAGCAATTGTACTCTAAGCTCTCTACTTAAGATTTAACAGACTAGCCACTATTATTTTCTTCTCTTTTAAGGCTGGTTTCTACGCTACAAAATTTGGACGCTTTTATATCCTCCCACGCTGCTCCAATATCTCTTCAATCTTTTCCTCAGGTGGGATTTTCGTGGTTGGTCCGCGAATTATACTCGTTTGATTGGCTGGTCGCGGGTTTATCTTGTTTTCCGTGGATTTCCTTTTTTCTCCCGATCGGCAATCCGGTTAATTACTCGCCCAAACGGAACTGAGTGATTGGTCCGCGAATTATACTGGTTTGATTAGCTGGTCGCGGTATATATTATTTTTTTATTTTTAAACTTTTTTCGCGTGTTTACAGAGGTCGGTTAGAGTCGCCATACTATTGTTTTTATTATTTGTTTGTTATATTTTGGTTATTATTATTATTATTCGAATTGCGGTGTATCGTTACGTCTGAGCGGTTGCCTGGCGTTCCTCTTGGTTGAAGCCGAGCTTGGACCATTCCTCGCGAGTCATGAGTTCGTTGTCCATCCTACACCCGAGATACTCCTTTGCGGCATCCCTGCAGGGTGTGTTGTTGCTCTTGTTCTCTTGTAGGCAGCGCATGTACTTGATCATGACCCGTTTGCAGTATCCTTGGTGATCAAGCGGAAAGCTGCCCTTCTGGGGCGGCGTAGGTGTGAAACTCTTCTGACTGAACGTGTACGAAGACATCACCGTACTTTGGCCCGGACATATGTGTAGAAAAACTTGGAAAAACCGAGATGATTTCTCGCCGCTGCGGAGTTCCGCGCAGTACGCGTACGGGGGAGAATCGCTATGTCGCGGTGCGTATGTCTTTCGCGCTTACGGGTACTCGATATGCGGCTCCCGGGGGTGGATAACTGGCATTCGGGGGCAAAAAGATATATGCGAGCTGCCTGGAGAAGTCAGCTGTGAATTGCGCAGACGCCGGACGGCGCCAAAGCTGGGAAATCTCGAGGGAGGCCGACTCGACGGTGAGCAGCGACAATATTCGCCCTCTGTCGGAAATAACTGGATGTCTTTGGCCAAGGTAATGTTATGCGAATCGCGATTGGACACCTTGTGAAACTGAAGAGATGTGAAAATATCGTAATATACCAATCCGGTACAATTGAGGAAAAGAATTACCAGCGACAATATTCGCCCTCTGTCGGAAATAATTGGGTTTCTTTGGACAAGGTAATGTTATGCGAATCGCGATTGGACACCTTGTGAAACTGAAGAGATGGGAAAATATCGCAATATACTAATTCGGTACAATTGAGGAAAACAATTACCGGTTGCGATTGCCGTTCGCACTTCTCATTAGAGCCGTAATTTTCAGCACTCGTGGCGCTATAATCTCATCGTGCTCTCTGATTGGTTCATGGATTTGGCGGAGCCAATAGCATCACGAATACGAGGCCGTCGCGCCATATATGGGAGATAATTTTTTGATCATCGACGTAGCAAAAAGGCAAAAACCTCTCCGATGTCTCAACAGCTGACAATCAATGACGTACTCGCATGTCGACGCGCACGTGCGTCTTGCACTGTAAATATCAGACGTGCGATTAGTAAATAGCGAATTGTTGCACGTTTGTCGGTCAATATTGCGTCAAGTGCTACGATGAGTCGTTGTAAAATATTGTTAATTTATTAATCTCGTAAATTCACCGAGTCAAGTGATAATCATCAAACAACACAATGCCGACTCTGTGTTCGACGAATTGCGGTAAAAACGCGATTCTCAAAGTTCGTGCCGATAAAATTACTCTGTTTTGTCTCGAATGAAATTCGTGGCATCCACTAATTTTACGTAAACATTTTTAGCGACCGAAGACCGGCGATGCGTTGTGCAAGGAATGCTTTTTCTGGGCTTTCGAGACCGAGATACACAACACGATCGTGAATGGAAAATTATTCACGCGCGGCAATAAAGTCGCTATCGGGGCTTCGGGCGGGAAAGACTCGACGGTTCTCGCTTACGTGCTGAAATTATTGAACGAACGCCACGATTATGGGTTGAATCTCTTTCTTCTGTCGATCGACGAAGGAATCACAGGTTAGATAACCTCAAAATTAACACAAATTTCGCTTATCCACAGTCGTATTTCGGATGATCAATTTGCTGTTGTCTTTTTTTTTTAATGAAATCCCATTGTGCAGGATATCGAGACGACAGTCTGGATACAGTTAAGCAAAATCGTGATGATTATCAAATGCCACTGAAAATTTTGTCCTACAAGGATCTCTACGGATGGACGATGGATGCTATCGTGGAGCAGGTAAAGCAGCTTTGAACATGGAAGCAGTTAGCACTTATAAGAATTTTTTTTTAAGTAAAAATTATGTCACTATGAGACAATTGAATTCTGGTTGTTGAATTTCATTTGTTTCAGATAGGACGTAAAAATAATTGCACCTTCTGCGGTGTATTTCGTCGACAAGCTCTCGATCGAGGTGCCGCTCTGCTGGGCGTCGACTGCATAGCAACTGGGCACAATGCGGATGACATTGCTGAGACTGTTCTGATGAATATTCTGAGAGGCGACATTGCGAGGCTCCAACGATGCACTTCTATTATAACTGTGAGGCTTTTATTGTACTATTTGTGCAATGAGGAATATTTAAGAGATACGAGTCAAGATTGTACATCCTGTATGTGTGAACATATTTTAATCAATGGATTTATCTTGATGGGGTCATTTCTTTTTCCTCAGTCAGGACAAGACACTATTATGCGTTGCAAACCGTTGAAGTACACGTACGAGAAAGAAATAGTCATGTACGCGTACTTCAAGAAACTCGTGTACTTCTCGACCGAGTGCGTTTTCGCCCCTAATGCATATCGCGGTCACGCTCGGACGTTCTTGAAAGATCTCGAGAAAGTTCGACCCTCGTCAATCATAGACATCATTCACTCTGGTAATACAACGTCGAGATCGCGAATCAACGATAGACTTTGCTGATTTATTTATTTTTTTTTTCACAAAAACAGGTGAAAGACTGGAGATAAAAGGGAGCGTGAAGATGCCGGAGCGACGAAACTGCAGCCGATGCGGCTTCGTCTCCAGTCAAGAGGTCTGCAAGGCGTGCATCTTACTCGAAGGCTTGAACCGGGGAATGCCGAAACTGGGTATAGGAAAGTCCCAGAAAGCGTTGCAAATCGTGGCCCCGAAAGATCGGACAGCGATTAAATCAAGAAAGAAGATTGTGGACGATATATAGGAACGAATTTACGGCACATGTAAATATAAAAATATTTCAATAAAAAATTACATTATTGTTTTTTTTACAAACTTTATAGAAAATCTTATGAACCGTGCAATGATATAATGATATCTCTCTATATTATAAAAAGATCTCGCTGCTGCGTTAAAAATCCAAAAGGATGAGCGGTTTCAAAATAGCCATATACGGAATTTCTCCGGGAAGTACGTAAGTTCCGTAGGTGCCTGCGAATGGTCCACGCGCTTTTGGTCGGGCCGGAGAACTGATTCAATTCTAGTCTCGATTCATATCCCTTTCAGACCGATCTCAAGTCACCTTTTACCAGCTAGAAAAAAATATACAATTTAATCCCGTGCCTTGAGTCACTTCCGCACAGCACAGGAACTCGATATCAGCGGTATTATTACCTACCGTTGCATCTAGTAACACAGGAAAAGCCTATCGCACTGTCGATAGGTTTTTCCTGTGCATACGAGCGAGCTAGCAAAATTTGCTCGGCACGATCTCCAGCTCGAGAATGTGAGTGACTGGCGTTAGAAGTTGGATAATCGGTCGTTCAGTTGCGAAACGGACGTCGCGACAATGGCCCGATTTACTTCCTTATTTTGCTCTGTTCTCGCGGTGATCAACGTCTGCGAAGCTGCGATGCCCGAGGGCCGAGAATGTCCGGCCGAAGCGTACGTCGTGTCTGAAACTGATCGGACGACAGAAACTGTTCCCGAGTGTCCCTGCGCGAAAAAAATGTGTCTGGCTCTTTGTTGCCCGATTGGATCAGTGATGACCCAGCGGGAACTACCCGGCTGCTCTACCGTGGAAAACGCGTCGGCCCTGGAATTTCCACCTTACGACGATCCCTGGGCCTCGGCGGGACCCACGGGGCAGCTTCGGATCCAAGATTTTCATGTATTCCCGTGGACTCCGTGCGGAGTAGGCGAAATGTTGGAGCTCGCGCCCGAGGACGACGTGAAATACGAGTACAAACTATTCGCCAACGGTTCCATCTACTTTCCTCGTAGCGAGAGAAGCATCGACTTCACCAGTTACTGTTTCGTCGCCGTGGACAACCGCTCGGTGTACAATATTGTACTGTGCGGCCTCGAAAATAGTTTGGACGTCTTGCCGGCGACCAGCCCGGTGATACTCGGTTTATACCGGACGACCGACGTTCTCTCGGCCGTCGGTTATCTGGCCACCTTCGCCATCTACTACGTTCTACCCGAGATGAGGAATACTCACGGCGCGACGGTCCGAGGATACGTCGGCACGATGTCCATCGCTTACGTCGCCGTAATATCGATATGGGCCTTGCCCATGCGCAAGATCAGCAAAGTTGTTTGCGTATTGCTCGGTATATCTACGTCATTATAATTATTTACTGGCAAGTTCTGTGATCGAATTACAATCGATGTTTTAACTGAGTCTCGATTAGCACCTGTTTCACTATGTCTATTTATTTGTAAAGCAAGTTCAGTTGGTCGAATATTTGTGAGTATCCGTTTTTATTCATGTTTCAGTGATCGTGGCCAACTTCTTCAGCCTGGCGGGCTTTTTCTGGCTGAACGTCATGTGCTTCGATATCTGGCGGACCTTCGGGTACGTCGTGGCGGGACAGATTTTATCAGTTACAGAGTACATACAGTATTTGAACAATTCACCGTTCATCATGCGTTAATGATATTTTGTCAATTTTCAGAAGATCCAAAGTCCTGCAGGGTAACGTGAAGCATCGGAAGAAAAATAAGATGACTATGTACATGTTGTACGTGTGGGGAAGCACATCATTCATTACCGTGCTTTCCCTGCTCACGGAATATATGCCGGAAGCGTCCAAGAGTTTCGTCACGCCGAAATTCGGCGAGGGAATCTGCTGGTATTCAAGTAAGTAGGGCCGGGAAATTTTTCGAGCCTTACAGCTGATGACACTCATCAAACTGTGTTTACTTACGTTTTTGCGGTTTTTTACGCAGCTATGACCGTGTATTTATTTTATTATTGCGTACCCATCGCCGTGATGGGTTTCATCAACTTATACTTCTACCTATCAACGGCTACGAAAATAATGCTGCACAAGAAAGACACGGCTAAGCATCTAAACGGAGCAGACAGTCGACGTCACGAAGAGAACAAGCAGGAGTTCGTTTCCAATGTTTTATATAAATACTGAATGCGGTATAAGCAAAATGATTTATATTTAACCAACATAAAGTGTCGAATGGATAAGGAATACATTTTTAAATCTAACTATAAACGGGAGATGAATTTCCGTGGGTGACTGATAGAGACTTTGCTTTCTGCACTGCAGGTTCAATATCTACTTAAAGCTGTTCATCATGATGGGAACAAACTGGTCGATGGATATCCTTAGTTGGTTTTGCAGTTACAAACCCGAGTACCTGTGGGTTTTAATCGATGTTTTCGATGGGCTTCAGGGCGTCATAGTCTTCGTGATATTCGTGTGGAAGGGTAAGGTGAGGCGGCTGCTTCTAAAGCGCCTGGGTAACCGAGGCCGCAGCGCCACTAATGCAGCTACTGAAGCGCCTCCGCGAGAAAACTGCAAAACTAACTCCAAACGTACGAAATCATCGGATGAAGATGACTACATCTCGGATTGTGAACAGACCGGAAGGTCACAGCTGCATGGAACAGAAGATGCAGCAATAATTCCCAAACTCGCGCAGTAATCGTGCGACAAGCGTGCAATCTGCGCTGTTAAAACATTTGTGAATTTACATCACCGAAAATTTTATTCGTCAACTAGTATATTTAATTTAATAGGTTTAAGTAATTCTAAATCTTCTTAGATGACGCTCAGTTGCATCAGGTTCGCACCGTCATAACATCGCAAGCGATCCCAAATTTGCAATTGTCCTCCCATTATTATGCGGGTTCAGAGCTTATATTTTTCACTCAGTGTAGTCGGTTTTTTTTTCTTCTTTTTTTCTTTTTCGAGGAACTGGTGTGCGGCGGTTTCACGATAGATGTTCCACCTTTTCAGTAACAAAAACTAATAATTTTTTGTTATCAATTAAGTATACATTTCGCCTTCTCCTCGCTATTGCGAAACCTCGAGACGCACGGAGTACTTGAATCGCGTTTGGTTAACCGGAAGTGTCTATGCTGTACATTGTTGCGACGCGTATTCGTTGCGCGATGTTGTTTCGCGCGCGGTGGGATCGATGTGCGTGCGCATCTCGGCGCTCCAACAGGCTGCTCGAAGCACATGTTGCATCTCGCTCCAAGCGCCAAGATCAACGGCCACGAGTGACTAGGCGTCAGTTGCAATCGATAAGCTATACGAGTCACATGGTGCTGCCAATCCAAAACAATGTACGAGAGTCTCATCTCTTTTATTCATCTTCAAACGATTAATAAAAAGTATATTTCAATCATTTTTAAACAGACCAATCAAGTGAATATTATTCAAGTACCCCATCTTCGTTCCCAATGACACAGCAGTTCAAGGTCAATAGGTTAAAAGTTATAAAAAAAAGAAACGTACGTGTTGCAACAACATTATTGTTTCCAGTGTTATCTTCTGCCTGGCCCCATTTTGCCCTTTGTCCATGTGAGTAAATACACCAGCGAATAACAGTGGAAACATATCTGAATTTCTGGATGCAGTCGAGTGTTCTGTATTTGCACTTCCGGCTAAACGAGCACAAACCGGCACTCAGCGATCGCTCGGATTTGTATTATGCCATTTTTACGACCAGACCTTGTAATCTCGTTATCGTTCAACGCCAAAGCATTTCATTTCATCCGCATACGCGTGTATCACGATATTATCACACGAGCAATCGCTGATCATCTCCCATTGCCCTCGCAACAATCGTCATATCACGAATTACACAACATCGACCGTAATCAATTGAAATCTGGACGGGGGAAGAATAAAATGCGGCTCCTGATAGTTGCCGCCTGCCGGCTTTCGTGCTTGCTGAGTATACATAACAGACCCATATCGGCCGTATCACATCACGATTATCAGTACGTAATGCGCGCGAAATTAAAAATATCCATCTCACCGGGCCGACCTGTAATCGCCTCTGATCTTTTACCCTATCATAGTGGAATAAAAAAAAATATTCCTGGGCATCCACTCACGGATGTTCGGCTCCGCTTATTCCAAGCAGTATTCATCAATCCAGCTGATGCATTTCTCACACGTCGTCCTTACATCCCATGTTTACGTCTATCCGCGTATCGTCCGAGCGGCGAGCGAGCAAATCGAAGCGCTACGGCACGACTGGAGTCACCACACTCCACCGTTCAACGTCAAGGCAGCAGCGGGTTTCATCCTCCGCACTCACGTGTCACGTTATAGTCACACAACCAATCGCTGACCATCTCAAAATGCGGCTCCTGATAGTTGCCGCCTGCCGGCTTTCGTGCTTGCTGAGTATACATAACAGACCCATATCGGCCGTATCACATCACGATTATCAGTACGTAATGCGCGCGAAATTAAAAATATCCATCTCACCGGGCCGGCCTGTAATCGCCTCTGATCTTTTACCCTATCATAGTGGAATAAAAAAAAATATTCCTGGGCATCCACTCACGGATGTTCGGCTTCGCTTATTCCAAGCAGTATTCATCAATCCAGCTGATGCATTTCTCACACGTCTTCCTTACATCCCATGTTTACGTCTATCGGCGTATCGTCCGAGCCGCGAGCGAGCAAATCGAAGCGCTACGGCACGACTGGAGTCACCACACTCCACCGTTCAACGTCAAGGCAGCAGCGGGTTTCATCCTCCGCACTCACGTGTCACGTTATAGTCACACAACCAATCGCTGATCATCTCGCCCGTTGCCCCCCCCCCCCCCATCGCCCGCCCCGCTCCTCCACGCAGGTTTCGCGAATTACTCAATATCGATCGCAATCAATCAAAATCTGGGGGAAAAAAAAAGGTGTGCGCGACCCTTGACCGTTGTCGGCTTTCGTGCCGCTACGACAGACGTACACGTAGCAGCAGGTAATGCAGCAGTGGCGAGCGGCGAGCAGTAGATGGAGCACGCACGGATTACGGAGAAGCGAGTACTGAGGTAAAGTCGTAGATTCGTAGGTTAGCGTAGAGAACATCGTGAGCGAGCGCGATTGTCTGTCGAACAGGTGCGATTCAACGAGGCGTTAGATGCCCTGCCGTGATTTCGCTCGACCGACCGGTCGTATCAGCCCGACGCACACCGGCCGCTATTACCGTCCGCCTCACGCGCAATTTTATTAGTCAATTTCCCGGGCCGAACGAACGCCGAAAACGCCGTAGCGGAATATGGAGGGTGACACCGACGACGTCGCGGCCTGTCTGGAGGACTGGCAGGATCTAGCCAAAGACTACAAGGAACTCGAGGTCAGTAGACTCGGTTCGCGAATTCTCACGTGGAATTACCTATAGAATGGCCCAAGGAGGTCTTCGCACTGGCAGATTATTTTTGTGCACTCAAATAATCGTAGCGCTGATCGTCAATGTGTAGCGGTGGTCGTTAATTCTTAGTCAGCATGTTTAATGCACCTAACTTCAGCTGCCACTGTTACGTTGTGAACTAATACAGTTTATTGTTGGGGCCGCATCAACTGTTGCAATTTATTTGCATTTTAACGATAAACAAAATGTCTACTTTTGGTTAATAGGCAACAGAAATTCATTAGCTGGTGCCGGGTTTCAGGTTAATGTAGTTTTGTTTTGCAGGCTGTGAACCGAGAGTACATTGCTAAGTTGGAGCAGATAGAAGAGCTGCAGGCAAAATGTATCAAAGCAATTGCGCACCAACGATACCAAATAGCAGCGATATCGAGGAATCTAAAGCCGTAAGAGAGCATTTTGAAGGAGCCTTGATGGAGCTTCAGGTAGCTTGAGACTCAATTGTGTATGTTTTTTCTTCAGGATTCAAGGGGGAGATATAAAAAAAACATTGAAGGAAGATATGGCAAGACGAGAGCAGCAGCTTCATGAAATTGAACAGTCTCTGCCTAAACCTAATGGCACCTACCTGTCTATTATTTTGGGAAGCGTTAACGTATCGATATTGAATAAGAGTGACAAGTAGGTTCTTCCTAATTTCTGGTTTTCAGTCCCCAGTGGCAAATTTAGTGACAGAGCTTTAATGCAAAAAACCGATAATTTTTTGCAATTTAAAAATGAAATGGGCTGATAAGCAACCTGTGGATATTTTTTACCGTAACTTTACAATTTTTATTCCATTTAAGATTCAAATACAAGGATGAGTACGAAAAGTTCAAGCTAGTTCTTTCCGTAATTGGCTTTGTCCTGTCCGTCATCAATCTCATAACAAACGTGAGGTAAGGAAACCCGACGCAGAAGCGACAGTCATTGATAACAGATCTATCCGCGACATTGGTAATATTTATACAAACAAAAATCTTCCCTTTTCTCCTTTCAGAACCCTCGAACTTAGCTTCATGTTCCTACTGGTCTGGTACTATTGTACACTGACCATAAGAGAGAGTATATTAAAGGTCAACGGATCGAAGATAAAGGGCTGGTGGCGTTTTCACCATTTTCTGTCGACCGCGGTATCGGGCGTTCTCCTCGTGTGGCCAAATACCGGTCCGTGGTACGCGTTCCGCGGTCAATTTATGTGGTTCAATGTCTACATAAGTAAGTAAACACGGTCGCTTCTCGCTTCGGACGAAGACGGAGAGAAAAATATTTCACGATGCACCCCTGCTTAGTAATTCCGATTGACGCTCATAGAAACCGATGACATGGACAAAATTGCGATTGAAAAATAATCTGTTCAGACAGGTTTTAATTGGATTTTTGTCTGTTTTATTGGTTCTAATCGGATCTCTTAACCAGGGACTGAAATATCGGTTAACGATGTTCAATTAATGTGCGATTCCGGCGACGATAATAATCATCAATCGCAATTTGCAGGTTTCGTGCAGTATCTACAGTTCAGATATCAGAGCGGGGTGCTCTATCGTCTGAAGGCGCTCGGCGAGAGGCACAACATGGACATCACGATCGAGGGCTTTCACTCGTGGATGTGGCGCGGTCTGTCCTTCCTCCTGCCCTTCCTCTTCGTGGGCTATTTCTTCCAGCTCTACAACGCATACGTACTCGCGAGTCTCGTCTATCATCCGGAGGCGACGTGGCACGTTCCCGTGCTGAGCCTAATGTTTCTCGTACTTTTCCTCGGCAACATCATAACGACGGTGCTGGTCGTGCCGCAGAAGCTCAAAAAGCCGGCGACCATTGGCTCAAACCCTAGCGTAACGATTGAACAGAGCGAGAGCGACAAACAGCCGAAGAGCAACAAGCAGGACAACGGCGGCGTCCAGAAGAAGGCCGACTGAGTGCTCGATTAAACACAAAGCCTATACGTGTACACTATTTTTGTTTTCCTTTTTTTTTTGTTTCTAATTGTAGGGATTGGATGATAAGGTTGTTTGCTGCGAGAGCAAAACATTGCACATTGTACGTACACTAATCTTTCGCGTTTAGATACTCGTGTCAATAATGTACTA
The DNA here is from genome assembly GCA_963932165.1 of Pimpla rufipes. Classification (NCBI taxonomy): domain Eukaryota; kingdom Metazoa; phylum Arthropoda; class Insecta; order Hymenoptera; family Ichneumonidae; genus Pimpla; species Pimpla rufipes. Next base: position 17,402,173 of record OZ010632.1, on the reverse strand, counting down.
TAGACTTATGCATGATTGGTGATGTAAAACCATTTTCACGATAAACGAAATAACTTATGGTACTCGAACGAATGATCGTGCCCTCTCCGGTCCTTTTTTATTTACCCGAGAAGGGACAACAATGTTTGCTGGGTATATCGACGATAGCAGAATTATACGGTTTAAATAAACATACTTCATCTTCGTGCAATTTGATTTATCGTAAGTACATATCGTGCATGTACATATATTAGAAATCGACTTTCAGCGGCGATTTCTACGTTTCCCCTTAGTAGTACGCATTACTATGCGGACGGTTGGCTGGAGCCCGCAGAGCTTAGAGACTTCGTAGAATTTTCAGTTTCAGACCCGCTCCGGGCAGATTTGGATTCCAGTGGAACCTCTTTTATATGTATAGTTAAGTTGTAACTATAGTCGCGTGCAATTCAAAACCTTTGCGGGCGCGAAGACAACTTGTTTGATAAAAAAAATGCGGATCTCCATCGGACGTTGCGGCTCGTGACGGATATCTTGATGATTCACCCGATAAATTATCCTTTTTTTTTCTCGTATTGCGGTATTTCGCAGCCACGCACTTTGACCATTTACTGGTGGGTATCAGTAACCCGCTTCGGTGGTACAAGGGAGATATAACGCGGAACGTAGCAGCGCCCATCGGCGGCTATTTCTACGTTCGTACCGTTCGACATAGTAGTGGCACTACTAGCGACATAGTTGTAACTACGGGATTACAACCGCATAGGTACGTGTGTAAATAGTCTCTTGTGGTCTCTTGCGGGAGCAGCGAGCAAGACCATATAGCGAGAGAGCAGCCAGCTGCGACATAACCCTACGGGATGAAAATCGCTCGTCTCGTTAGTCGAGCTATGAGTTAAAGTTGAGTGTACTGCGAAAAGAAAAATACGACTACCTAACACAGTGGAAAAAAAGCACGAAAAGTGAACGGTTCGAGAGTGAATTCGGAGAAAACGGGAGGATGGCGAACACCGGAGTTTTACCTTTCGTACGAGGTGTCGATTTTAGCTGCAACGACTTCGGAGTAAGTTTACTTCGCTTTACTTTGTTTTTCTCGCGTTTCATCGAACGCGAGGTAAAATCGCTTTGCGACAAATTACGAGGCTCTTTGGAGTGGGAAAATTTGTGGGTTAGGGAGCGAAATAATTAGGCCGATCGGACGAAGATTCTACCGTCGGAATTGTAACCGTCTCGTTCGATTTGTGCGGTCACTCATGTTTATCATTTTTTTTTACGATATCCACTGTAAAATATGTATTTTACAGTCTTGGATTTGTTATTCGATGTTCCTACATTTTTTCTCCAATGTGGAAGGAAATTTTGGAAGAAAAGAAAATAAAGCCGATATGATTTATTTATTTAAACAATGAGTGTCTGAGCGATCGCAAGTCCAGTGGAAATGCATAGAAACATTTGAATCTGCCGTAGGATGGAAAATTTCCTATCTCCGTTCGTCTAATGACCGGAATCCAATGGCTCAAACTGGACAAGACAAATTTGGCGGAGATTCCGGAGGAAATGGGCAAATTGCTGAAACTGGTAAGTCAGGGAGGAGAAGGAGGAAAAAAGGATCCGAATGTATCAATATTGAGATTGATTTTTCTTGCCAGGAACATCTGTCCTTGGTGAAGAACAATCTAGAACGTCTGTTCGGCGAATTGACGGAGCTCGGATGCCTCAGGACTTTGAACATTAGACACAACAATATCAAGTCCAGTGGAATTCCAGCTGAGCTGTTTCATCTAGAAGAACTCACAACCTTGGACCTCAGTCACAACAATCTGAAAGAAGTGCCAGAGGGATTGGAGCGAGCTCGTTCTTTGCTCAATCTTAATCTGAGTTATAACCAGTGAGTCGTGTCTGATTTTTTTTTCCTGTTACCTTTTTATTAGCCTTATTTAAATTTTCTTTTTTTGGTGCCTGAAGCTTTTATTTTGCTTTTTAGATTTATCAGATTAATATTTCCATATTGGTTGCACAACTCACAGAATTTGATGGAATTCCCTTTTTTAAATATTCAATCATTTTTAAGTGTTATCAAGTGGGTTAAACGACAAAGTAAATTTACAAAATGGACTACTTTTTCAGCATAGAAACGATACCGAACACTTTGTTCATTCACCTGACTGATCTGCTGTTTCTGGACCTGAGCCATAATCAGTTGGAGACGCTGCCGCCGCAAACGCGTCGATTGGCCAATTTGCAGTCACTCAATCTCAATCACAATCCTTTGGGACATTTTCAGCTGAGGTAATTCAATAAACGATATTCGTCACATTTTTATCGGTCAACGCGATGATCTTCACTCATTTGAGACGTTGCGTTACAGACAATTGCCATCATTGATGAATTTGACGACTCTGCAAATGCGAAATACGCAACGAACGCTTCACAACATTCCATCGAGGCTGGAGAGTCTGACGAATCTTCAAGAGCTGGATTTGTCGCAAAATGCGTTGCCGCGAGTGCCCGATGCTCTCTACTCGCTTCCGAATTTGCGGCGTCTGAACCTTAGCGACAATCACATCGGGGAACTTTCAACGGCTATCGGTGGGTGTCTCCTAGTCCTCGCCTTGATGCACACTCGAATTGACGCATAACTGATGAATATATTCCCTTGAAATTGTTGTAGAGATGTGGCAAAAATTGGAAACCCTCAATCTCTGCAGAAACAAGTTGACCGCGTTACCGGTCTCCATCTGCAAGATTTCGACATTGAGGAGGCTCTACTTGAATGACAATATGCTGGATTTCGAGGGAATACCCTCTGGCATTGGAAAACTGTCGTCACTCCAAGTGTTTTCGGCGGCTAAAAATCATTTGGAGATGATACCCGAAGGATTGTGCAGGTTTGCGAGCCATTCGTTCGACATCTACAACGAATGAGTAGACTTTTCATTGATTAAAACAAATCTAGGATTGTCGATGGCGAACTGAAAAATTGGGTCAACGAAGTCCACATATTTGAGTTCAATTTGCTTTCAGGTGCGGTTCATTGAAGCAATTGATTTTAACTTGCAATCGTCTGATAACGTTGCCGGACGCGATTCATCTGCTGACCGACTTGGAGAGGCTCGACTTGCGAGACAATCCGAATCTAATGATGCCTCCAAAACCAACGGAAGTTCAGCGAGGCTCGGGCATCGAGTTTTATAATATCGACTTCTCACTTCAGCATCAATTGCGCCTTGCCGGGGCTAAAGTACCTGCACTGGCGCAAACCGCAAGTAAGGCGTAAAAATTAAGCAATAACTTGTTAATTGTTCTCATTTAAGCATTCGTCATTGTTACTAAATAATTACAGACAGCAGCAAGGATCCGATAGCCCGAAAAATGAGGCTTCGAAGAAGACGAGATCAGGAGGAGGCTGATCAAGATCAGGCAAAAATACTTAAGGTACAACATTTCGTTGCTTGGTTTGAGAGGATTTTCAGAGTAGTTGATGAACTATTTTTTATTTTCATTGTATTCTCAGGGGATGAAGGATATCGCGACGGAGAAAAATAAGGAAAAGAGTCTAGAAGACACTAAAGCCGAATCACTCAAGTAAGTCTATATTAGTTTTTTATTCCATTTTTTAATTATTTAAACTTATAACAATTGCTTGTGCTTAATTTCATTTTTGACTAATTAATACGATCGATTTATAGACCGAAAAGATGGGACGAAACTTTGGAAAAACCGCCTCTCGATTACTCCGAGATCTTCGATCAAGACGCTGGTCGTGTGCCGGGGCTCTCGATCTGGGAAATTGAGAATTTCCTACCGAATCAGATAGAAGAAGTCGCGCATGGCAAATTTTACGAGGGAGATTGTTACATAGTGCTGAAGACCGGGGTAGACGACAGTGGGTCGTTGGTCTGGGCTATCTACTTTTGGATAGGCGAAAAGGCGACGGTACGATTTTCTTTTTCAGTATATTTTAATTAAATATTACGTCTATTTCCATAGGTTTTTCGCTGGTAATAACGAATTAACGTAATGTTTTGATTCAACAGCTCGACAAACGTGCATGTGCGGCGATTCATGCCGTAAATTTACGCAACTTTCTCGGTGCTCAGTGTCGGACCATCAGAGAAGAACAGGGCGACGAGTCCGACGAATTTCTGATGTTATTCGAGTCCGACATAACTTACATCGAGGGAGGCAGGACATCCTCGGGCTTTTACACTGTCGAAGATACGGTAAACTATTGCCTATGTTACTTAAGTTGGGTGTCGAAATTCCAATTAAATATTTCTACTTAAAGAAACTTTCATCATATTAAACAAATTGTGCATTGAATATTAAGAAATTATACAAGTAGTCCAAGAATCAATCACAGCAGTAGCCACCATCAATCCATCAAGATAACTCGCTTCGTCTGAAGTGCTAAACGAAATGAATATTTACGTACATTTTTTTCTTCTGTTTACCAATTCAGCCGGCAGTGACGAGGCTTTATCGCGTGCACGCGGCTGGTGCATCGGTGCATCTCGAAGCGGTGCCCGTTGCCATAGCGAGCCTAGATCCCGGTTATGTATTCGTTCTCGACACCGGAAGCCGAATATTCATGTGGTACGGCACCAAAGCGAAGAACACCCTAAAATCGAAGTCGCGACTAATGGCCGAAAAAATTAACAAGAACGAAAGGAAGAACAAGTCGGAAATACTAACGGAAATGATGGGAACCGAGTCCGAGGACTTCTGGTCGTCTTTGGGCGACACGAGCGACCCTCGCCCACCGATAGTCGTGAGTTTCCGCAACGTTCGAATAAAATTCTATTTCAAATGCTTTTGTGATGTGTCGACTGAGAATAATTCTTTAAAATAATCGGTAACAAACATGATAAAAAAAATAATGATTCCATATTACTTTTCACAGGAACACGTTGATCCCAATTTTACGCCTATTGTCCCGCGTCTCTATCAAGTAAGACTGGGCATGGGATACCTCGAGTTGCCGCAAGTCGAGGTGCCTCATGGAAAACTCACGAACACTCTTCTCAACAATCGAAACGTCTACATATTGGACTGCTATTTGGACGTATATGTCTGGTTGGTTCTTTAGCTTCCTCCAGCGCCCCTTGCACTGAGAGTCTTGAGAAATCGGTACATCATAAAGCAATGCAAATGTTGCTTTTAGGTTCGGCAAGAAATCCACGCGATTGGTGCGCGCCGCAGCGGTGAAGCTTTCTCAGGAGCTGTTCAACATGATCGAGAGGCCGGTTTACGCGATGGTGACGAGACTGCAAGAAGGAACCGAGTCCCAGGTACTGTTTTCCTTTATTTTGTTTTATTCTACTAGTAATTACCAATGCGGCAGGACGTATGGGAAAAAAGTTTTTGTCGCGCCAACTAAACAAATCCTCGTGTCGTAGATATTCAAGTCCAAGTTCACCGGTTGGGACGAAGTGATAGCCGTCGATTTTACGAGAACTGCCGAGTCCGTAGCGAAAACTGGCGCAGATTTGACTAAATGGGCGAAGCAGCAAGACACCAAGGTAAGGAACGACAGAAACATTCGAAAATCATGTGAATTATCGAAACTTGATCTTATCCCTCTTTTAAAAAGTTCATGAGTAACGGAAAGCATTGTTAGCAAACTATTAGAGCTGTGATTGTTTGCCAGGAAAGTCCGTGATAAACAAAATCTGTTTGGTGTCAAATTTGAAAAATTTCATAAGAGGACAGGCGGGGCAGCACCCGTAACCTTTTACAGCTTTATAAGAGCGCAGCAGCGCAAAATTGATTAATCTATTATAGGTAATGTTTTGAAATAAAAATTTCCGGGGTCGATTTTGGCGATTTTTGGTCCGGAGCAGGATCTATGATTTCTAACAGAAAAAAAAATGTCGCCAAAAAAATATTTTTTTCAAAATCGATTAAAAAAGGTTAATAACCAGTGTTTTCGGGGGTAGAATATGTGACTTGAGAATTATGGTATAGGTTAAAAGTCGATATTTTGAAAAGAAAAAAAATTGGGTTCGATTTTGGCGATTTTCGGCCCGGAGCAGGATCTACGATTTCTGACAGAAAAAAAAAAATTTACGTCACCAAAAAAATATTTTTTTCAAAATCGATTAAAAAAGATTAATAACCAGTGTTTTCGGGGGTAGAATATGCGACTTGAGAATGATGGTATAGGTTAAAAGTCGATATTTTGAAAAGAATAAATTTCTGAGGTCGATTTTGACAAGTTTTTCAGGCACGCGTGCCAGCGCGTGTGATTAGCCTAGTAGTATAAAAAAAATCGAGAGTCTAAAGTGAGCACATTCTAAATGTAAAACATGTTACAGGCCGATCTAGCTGCTCTCTTCATGCCACGAAGACCTCAGATGTCGAGCGCAGAAGCGCAACAACTCATGACCGAGTGGAGCGACGATCTCGAGGCTATGGAGGCTTTCGTGCTGGAAAAACGCAAATTCGTTCGTTTGCCCGAAGACGAACTCGGCCACTTCTACAGCGGCAACTGTTACGTCTTCCTGTGTCGATATTGGATGGTAATGACAGCTACTTATGCGTACACGCAGTGCATTTAGCGGAGAATAACAATTTCATTAATTTTTTAATTTCAGCCGTTGGACGTTGCCGGTGAGAACGAGGATCCCGGTGGCGAGGAACAGTACGAGGACGATTTCCAGTGCATAATGTACTTTTGGCAAGGCCGAGACGCCGGAAACATGGGCTGGCTGACGTTTACTTTCGGGTATGATTACGATTGACTAAGCAAATTATCGTTTTATTATTTCTCGTTCATTTTTTTTGCTTCACGTAAGGCCAATTTCTCATAGTCTACTCTGCGTTCCCCCCGTGACTATCTTCTCGTCTCTCCACAGTATGCAGAAGAAATTCAAATCGATTTTTGGCGAAAAGTTGGAGGTCGTGAGAACCCACCAGCAGCAAGAGAACTTAAAGTTCATGGCGCACTTCAAGAGAAAATTCATCATCCACCAGGGAAAAAGAAAACAGCCGAAACCAGCGGGCACAAATAGAGTGGAATTCTTCCATTTGCGACGAAACGGAAGTGCCTTGTGTACGCGGCTCGTGCAGGTCCAGCCGGACGCGAGTTTGCTCAACTCCGCCTTCTGGTGCGTTTCAATCAATTATTCCAATGCCGTTCCGTGAATTCGTTTATTCATCGATCAATTTGTCAGCGCCCGATTAACGATTGTCCCATTAATTCGATGCTACACAGCTACATACTTAACGTGCCATTCAACAACGACGATCAGACGGGAATAGTCTACGTGTGGATAGGATCAAAGTCTGACAGCGAGGACGCCCGACTTGTGCAGGAAATTGCCGAGGAAATGTTCAACAACGTGAGGCTTTGAATTCCCGTAACGCTTGTATATCGTTAGCAGTCGTGCAGTCTTCAATAATCCAACGATTGCACCGCTTTACAGCCGTGGATCAGTCTTCAAGTGCTAAACGAGGGCGAGGAGCCGGACAACTTCTTCTGGGTCGGTCTGGGAGGAAAGAAGCCGTACGACACGGACGCCGAGTACATGAATTACACCAGGCTATTCAGATGCTCCAACGAGAAAGGCTACTTTGTCATCAGCGAAAAGTGCACCGATTTTTGTCAGGTCAGACGACTTTTCAATTGCGAATTCTTCCGTTAATAATATTAATAATCAGTGAATAATCGTCTATTTTTGTGCAGGATGACCTCGCGGACGACGATATTATGATTTTGGATAACGGCGAGCAAGTCTTCTTGTGGCTGGGCGCTCGTTGTTCCGAGGTGGAAATCAAGCTCGCCTACAAATCGGCTCAGGTTTACATCCAGCATCTGCGAGTCAAGCAACCGGAGAAACCTCGCAAATTGTTCCTGACCGCCAAGGGCAAAGAGTCTCGACGTTTCTCGAAGTGCTTCCACGGTTGGGGCGTCCACAAAAAGCCCCCAGAGTGAAAGAATTACCTCGCGACGTCGCGCCTCCTCGCTCAATCACGAATACATCCCCTCGTACAACTCATCGTCATCACTCGACTCTTTACAAGTTTATATCATCACACATCGACTCTACCGATTGCAGTGCGTGATCGTATAATATTTATGACTCATTTTTTTCTCACTTTCACTTCTTTCTTCATTGCTATCGTACGCCAAACCTGCGCGGAATCTCCAACGATTTTTCGCGCTATTTAACTTTCTTTACGGCTTAACTATTTATGGAAAACAGAAGATAAAGATGGAAATCACAACGTGCTCTGTTGATTTTCAGAATCTAACTCCGCGGCATCGATCGAATGAAAAACGTGCATTAGTTACATTTTTCACCAAATGATTCTGGATTATTCCGGAGATCTCGATTACGCACGATGATTAATCGTGATTATTTATTTACACGAATAATTTGCAACGCTCTTTCGTTGGAACGATGCCCGTCGTTGCACCGAACGCACAGTTTACAGCGGAATAATTTCTGCGCTCGATTATAGTAATTGCCATTTTAATAAAAACTGAGAAGATTATTGTATAGCCTATAACACAAAGAGTATATATCGTTGTATAATATTAACAATAATAACAATAATTATTTTAATGTATATCCGCTGGATAATTATTTATTGAGGAACAAATGAAGTTTTTGTAAATATCTATCGAAGTCCAGCATTTGTACAACTGGGTTAAATAAATTCTTATGAATAAATGTGTGCTTTTCGTGTGTGTATATACATATACGTTATGCTTATGACGAGTAAAACGTGGATAAAAAAAAGTTAAAAATAAAATGACGAGGTCGGCCGTCTAGTGTGGAAATAGAGTCCGGTGGTCTGCCGTGCGCGAGTCTGCTTTCCACCCGGTGACATTCGGCATTTTTTTCTAAGATCTTTTTGTGCGACGACGGATTCCTGTAAACAGGAGATCCTCGAATTAAACGAGTAGCGACCAAGTGCGAGGTAAACGGCCCGATTACTGACAAAAAGAAGCGCCATTTTCGACCTCTCTAACGCATCGATCGCGCCGAATTGTTGCAGTCGCAATTGCGAAATACAATTACGAATTTGATATTCGACCCCAAGTGCAGAATCCCGCGTGATAAGCGCACGAACTTGAGTTTCAGCTAAATATTGGAACTGAGTTTAAATTTTAGATGGATAGATTTATTTTTCGCGAACAACGGATAGGTAATATCGAGAGAAACTGAGCCCCCGCTCAGGCACCCACAAAAAACGCACCTACGCGCCCGGAATACCTTGACGCTATGTGCCACACGTTTATTTCGTTCTCTCTCTCGCACTCCCAGCGGCCCAGTCGGTATAGCACATCGACCGTCACCTTAGACCAGATTCAGCTCAATTCCAATTGCCGCACTACGCGCCGCACAGCCAATGGCGAAGCGTCGTTCCTCCGGCTCGCCACCGTCATCATAAACACATGTTCGCGCATCTCGTTTCTCTCTTCACCGAAGAAAATAACGAACCAGCTGACACTGGTAGTACGCAATCACCATAGCAGGCCAAGAGAGGTCGAATTTAATGGCAATTAGCGCTCAACATCGGGTCAATATTATGCCGAGCTCGTAGTCAGTAAACGAGACGTTCACCTTTCGTATGTTGATACTTTTTGCGTGAGTCAGAGAAAGACAAATGAACGTTCGGGCATGGAGTTGCAATTTACAGTCGCTCACTTATCAATGTTTTGTCTCCGCACGAACGCGGACGGTGTGATTTATACCTTCGACTAAAAGACGTTGAGAGAGCGACGAGGCAACTCGAGCGGTCAGTCGTCGTCGTCGTCGTCGTCCGACGGAACGAAGAGATCGTTCTCTTCGAGAAAATTCGCGACGTTCTTGCTGATCGCGGCGCCGATGAAGAGGCCGAGGACAACGCCGCCCACGACACCGACGTACCCGAACGGTGTGGTCTTGGGTTCCGGGAGTATCGCGCCCGATCTCGTTGACGATGCCGCGCGCGTTATCAGCGTATCGACTCCCGTTTCGGCCACTCTACCCCGCTCTCCGATTACCCTGGTAGCTCGCTGGAGAAGGAACGTTACCCGCGCCAGCGCCATTTTTATTTACTCCTCGTGGCCTTTTTTTTTCTCTACGCTCGATCGCTCGTCGCGTCGTATTTCGGGATATCTCCGGACTCGAAGGACCATACGTTGAACCGCCACTCAGCCACTGAGCCGCGCTACTGAGTCCGATTTGGAACACTGACGTCCCAATCTCCCGTCGACATCCCCTCTCCCCACACAAACCCTGAAATGTATAGAAATACTGGAACGGGCGCCGGGCGCTGATTTCGAGGAGTCGTGGTGGGGGGGACAACGATCGACATTATGCCAAAATTTGCCAAACTCAAATGGGCACCAAACGCCCGACTGTAGTGTTGTACTATACGGGTCTTGTTTCTATCATTTTGCACGGATATTATTTTTGTCCCGGGAAGGATGTTACACAATGTTCTTGAAAAGTCGGCTAATTGATATTCAAAGTCCATGTGAGAAGAACAAAAAAATTCAAGGGCTTTTAATGTAAACTGATACATTACATGCTTTTTTATAGCATTGATTCAGGATCATGAAATTTTTTAATGCATTTTTCAATATTCTTGAAGAAAAAAAAATAAAGTACTCGCTTAAATGGTTTTGCTAAATTAATTTCAGTTCTAAAAGCAAACATCCATTAATATTAATGTGGATGTTAACATCTGTAATTTAATAAAATGTCGCGATAAAATAATACGTATTATTACTCTTTATTCGCACGCATGGAATTTAATAAAGGACACAAACTTCACGCCTTGCGAGTTTTGAAGCAATATATTCAACAGCGCCGTTATAAGTTCAGAAATGGTCTAAAAGATGACGTTCAATTTAGCCAAATTATGGGTAACGTCTTGACAATTGTTACCAGTGCCGCAGTGTATATCTATATTTAATTGCCCTCCACCCCCGTCTTCGTCTTCGCGGCGCGTCGTTGTCGCAGCTGGTCGCGAGTCCGCAGCCGCCGCGTTGTCGTCACGTCTAACGCTTGCACACGTCGGCCGTGAACTGTGTCTGTGACACGGCGCTGTCGTTCGAGCCGTGAAAAAATTGCGCCGAAATGGCAGGTTTGGCAGTAAATCGCTGAGACAAAAGTGCGTCCTTCGGTCGGACTTTGGGTGCACAGGGCGCGGCGATAATCGGTGGTTGGCGCGCGGTTTCGGTCAGCTGCCCACGGACCCGGCTACTCCCTGCGAAGGTGACAGAACCACAGCGGCCACAGCGGCTGCACTGCGCCGTGAGCTCGACTACTCGCTCGCTACCTAGCAGCCAGACGCGGTAAACATATTTCATTGATATCGTTGGTTCGTTAATTGATTACTGTCTGTCGATACCCTCTGTGCGCGATTCCTCGAAAGGTATTTCAAAATTCAACCTCTGTCGTGTCGTCCTACTGTGCGCGGCGCTGATTTCGTCGTGAAATTAGTAGCTGCGAGTTATCGATATGCAAAACGCGGCGTAACATTTGTTCCCTGTCAGCTGACGCGGGAGGCTAATATTCCGAGTCTGTTGTAGCACCTCGGCGGTGCTCTCGATCTCGCTACGTACTCGTCTCGCCTTCTCTCGAGCATTCAAACTCCGACAAAACGAATGATAACACTCGGCAAACATGGATGTGGTTACGACGAGTCTGGAGGCCCTGATTCGTAAGTTCGCTCAGTTTTCAGGTGGTACATCGGCGGTTAGAGAAAAATTAGCGGAAAAAAGCTTGCATTTATTTTTTACAAAAATATAACTTCTGGTTAATTCACAGCTCTATACACTTATTATCACTTACTATTATTAGTAATAGTCTCACACTCGATTTCTGTATATTTTGTTCCAAGCCATAAAAGGGAGTCTTTTCTTACATTTAGATTAAATTAAGTAAAAATAATAATTTATCTGATCATGCTTTTTTATTGCTACATTTTTTAAATATATTTTATAACCTTGTTAATTAACTGTTGGTTTATAGAGAGAGCTACCAATCCTCAAAACGAAAAACCAGACATTGCAGCTATAGAAGCAGTTTGTGTGTTGCTCGGGAGGGAACCCAAAGGCGTTCATGTTGCTAGCAGACTTTTGGCTACGCACATACAGTCCACCAACGAGTTGGAAGCTTTACAGGCGCTAACAGTAAACTTCAACAACCTCTGATGTTTTGGCCATACAGATATCACCCAGGGCTTACCCGTGATTGTATCTTTCCATCCAGTTATTGGACACCTGCATGAGAAGATGTGGACGGGCGTTTCACACAGAGGTCGGCAAGTTTCGCTTCCTCAATGTGATGATAAAGCTTGTGTCTCCAAAGTATCTTGGAAACAAAACCGCTGGTGCCGTGCGTCAGAAGATCTTGGATCTTTTGTATGCATGGACCAAGGATTATCCTCGAGAAGCAAAGATCAAAGAAACTTACGAGATGCTGAAGAAGCAGGGTGTAATAAAGGTGAATACAAAGTTTTGCAGAATTATTCCCAGCATAAGATATGTTTGGATTTTCCAATTATTAAAAAAAAATCATTGTTTATTACGTATAGTCAAAAGTAAAATTCTGGAGAATAATTTTTGCCTCTGTATTATTCACCAGGAACAAGTGTCGCCCGTAGCGAGCATCGTGGATGACGCGGCAAAGCCCGCGAAACCAAAGAATCCAATATTCGAGGACGAGGAAAAGACTAAACTGTTGCAAGAGTTGCTTCAGAGTAAAGATCCCTTTGACATTAAATTAGCGAATAAACTGATAAAAAGTATGGTAAAAGACGTAAGTAACGAGAAAACAAGTTTTACTAAAAATGCAATCAATCGAGATTTTAAGTTTCTATTCATCTACAAACTAGTATATTAAATATAACCACGTTTGCTTCCCCAAATATCCAAATTCCACAAAGTTCTTAAATACACCAGTTTACGAATAAAAACTTCCAAAAAGTTACAGCAATATTCCGCTAAATTGTCTAAACAGTGCAAAAAAGGGGGAAAAAGGGAAACTAACTTTTTCGGCTCGACGATAGGACGAGAAGAGAGCGCAGCTCAATTCGCAGAGAAACATGGAATTGGAGTCGGTGCACAACAACGTTAAACTCTTGACCGAGATGTTGGATTCTTACGTTCCGGGGAAGAGCAGCGCCGAGGACGTTGAGCTGATGAAGGAGCTTTACGACGCGTGCGAGCGGCTGAAGCCAACGGTGACGAGGCTGGCGAACGAGAGCCAGGACAACGACGACATGCTCGGTAAGTATTGGTCAGCCGGCTGCGTCTTTTCGCGGGCGACGTCGGCGGCGACGGCGCGATTAAACGTTCACGAGTGGCCGAATGATTGTTGTATTGAGCGCGCATTAACGAGAAAGTGAGATTCATCATCGTCATCATCGTCGGATTCGACAAGGTGAGGTACTTGCCGCGAACGACGAGTTGACCCAAGTGTTCGACAAGTACGCGTCGGTGATACTGCTGGGCCGTGGGGCCACCCGGGGCGGAACCGCCGCACCATCCTCGCTCCTGGATCTCTCCTCGCCGGCCGATATCATTAACGCGCCTTGCTCCGACTTTAGCAAACAAAATTTCGAGCTACTATCGGGAAAACCAAAATCAGACATGGAGGTGCTGGGGGATATTTTTAGTTCCCTCGGAAACCCTCTCGAGGCGTCGTCGTCGACCCCCGACGCGACGCTCCTACTTCCCGACACGAATATCATGCAGCCCATCAGTATCCTTCCATCGATCGCGAAACCTGTCAAGGGTGAGTGGATTTTTCCGCAGTTTTTTTTTTTCATCGTCGAAAAGCTAAACTGTGTCGCGAGATGCTAAGAAAAATTGTTTCGTGTTTCGTCCAGCCGCCGATACCTCGGGTGCGGCCGTGAAATTGGACAGCAAGGCAAAGGCTCTGGAAGACTTGAATCAACTCGGAGAATCGTTGCTGAAAGAGAGCCTTTCGCAAAATAATAGTATCGCCAGAAGCAATTTCAACAATGTCAGGTATAAAACAAAAACATTACCGTACCGGCGGCTGAAGTTGCTCGCCGTAGATTCGCAGTTTTAGCCTCATCGCCTGATCTGCGTATTAGCAAAACAACCTCACGCTTCGATGCAGTCGCGTTGCTGATATCTTTGAGATAAGAGTTAATTGATTTTTATGATATTCCAGCAAGCCTATGAAAGATATTGTGGCGCCTGAGTCATCGGCCACGAGTTCAATGAACGTTAGTCATCCACTGACAAACGCGTCTATACTGAACTCGGAGCCGAGCCAAGACATCCAATCGAAAAATATCGCTGGATCAGCGGCTAACGGCCTCGGTGACCGATTGGCGAAGATAACCGTAGCGGACAATAATAAGGGCGATTTGACGGACTTTGGGGACTTACTGAACGACGACGATGCGATGCTCGACGCGTCCTCGTTGCCACCTCCAATTGGCGACAATCAATTGGACGCTAACGAGAAGAATAGCCTCGTGGGCGAAAACGTTTCGACGTCTTTGGCTGTTACGGATGTGGAAATCAAACCCCTGACGGACATAAACGTTACGATCGATAGCATTAAGCCAGGTACTAAACAAAGATAACAGCGATATTGTAGCAATATACAACAGCAGCTGAGTCAGAGCACGCCTGGATACATTGCAATTAGATATTTGAACTAAAAATGTATATATTTAATTAAACTCAGAACGAATTTTGATCACAGATCATTTTGATAAATTAATTAATATCCAAACGACATAAAATAATAATAAAAAATTGCTTAATTGTTAAAAACTGCAGATGCGAATCTCTGAGTCTAATTTACGCTATTCGAAAATGATCGTTTGATGGAAAAAAATAATAAATATTCTATTGAATTATAGGTACAATTAAGCCGTTGACGGTGATCGAGGAGAAAAACGGTATAACCGTGGTTCTTCATTTCCCGAAGGGCAGTCCTCGCGAGGACGTTACTGTTATCGTCGTGACGACAATGAGCAACAACTCGAAAGCACTGAGCAATTATCTTTTTCAAGCGGTGGTGCCGAAGGTAAGTTTTGGTGCAAGTTACGACGAATAATTACGAAACAACACAACGATTTATAAATCGTGGGGTGATATTTTCTGCTTCAGAGCTGCAAGTGCAGGCTTCAGTCGCCCTCCGGCACCGAATTGCCAGGACACAATCCATTCCTACCCCCGTCAGCTATCACACAGATAATGCTGATAGCCAATCCACAAAAGGTAATGTTTTTGCTTTGTTCATTCCTTTATTTATAAGAGTTACTAAGAAGGCTTCAGCGCTTCAGCTGAAGTCTCGATTATGGCCATAAAAAGAGCCGTCGATTAATCACTAGCGAATACTTAACGGTATAGCCACGATTTTTTAAACACCCAAATAAATATAAATAAATAATCAATTTGATCTTAACTGCAGAATCCCCTGTCGCTCAAGTTCATGCTGAGTTACACGATGGACGACGAGACTTTCACCGAAATGGGAGAGGTGGACAGACTTCCCACCGCTTAATGTTACTTAATTGAAGACGATGCTTGATTGTGATTACGTATAAGAATTACGCGCTCGACGGGTATCCACGATCTGTATGTATAGATAGCCGAAAAATATAAACTAGTGCATAGAAGATACCGCTGCGAGAAGAAAAGTATAAGTGGTATATTCTTAAGGTGACGGCGTTGACCGTGTAATTTGGAATTTATTCGATAAAGAAATACCTCTACCAACGAGTTTCGTTCTTGTGGCGTTCGTCTTTATTTATTGTCCAAGTTACTACGTCGAATGCACAATTTGATCGCGAAAAGCGAGAGCCGTCACTGCTTTTTGATGACCCTGGTATTCCCTCTCGACGGCCCCGGTCGATACGTTCCACAGTCGCGCGACGCCGTCCGATGACGCTGTTAACATGAAGTTGCAATCCACAACGATTCTCATCTTTAATGCGTCGAAAGAATAGCTGATTTTCAAACATCTTTTTCGACTTCGATCTAGAAATTACTGTGAGCGGTGCCAAGAGTTTTATTTTGTTTTGTTTTCGTTTGTCTTGTTCCTTACGTACAGGCCGTATTCCATTTGTTGCTTCGTTACACCCACAAATACCAGCCATCACGCGCGATTTTTTTTTTACCAGAATTGTATGAAAAATTGATGCGAGAGTGGCACTGATGGTTTTATTAGGAAGACAGCCGAGATTGTCACGACATGGAATATAACCCACCAGCGATATTAGAATCATCTTACCTGTGAATACGTACTGCGAGTCTGCACTGAAAGCAGCATCCCACACCCATCTTTTCGCCTCGTGCTTCAGCACTTGAACTTCCGAGAAATCCGTTGTTTTCCATACCTTCGCATTCTGATCGGCCGATGTCGTCACGAGAAGTCTAAGGACATTACAAAAGCTTTGTAGTGAGAATGAAGTGAATTTTATTTCGTGAAAATGTGAACGCTTTCGCCGGAGAAATCGAATGATCGAAGTTTATCTTTAGGATAGATTTTATACTCACGTCGAGTCGGGACTAAATTTACAACGAAGGGCATAACGTTTGTGCGCTGTGAGCTTGTGACGTGGATTCAGCCTCGTAGGTTCCTCTCCTATGCCTCCGGTTAATGCCCATATATAGCAGTGTCCTTTATTATTAACCGCGGCCATGTAGTTGCCGTCCGGATCTATGGCGATGTCTTGAATCGAGGCCTCTGCCTCGGGTATCTTTGGAATCGGTATAAAATCGATTAATTCTTGCACAGATCAAACTCGACCTGGCATCAGCCGATCTATCGATTACCAATTGTTCGTTATGGTCCGAACGAAGATCCCACAGATGAATGACGCCGCTCTGATCGCCGACAATCAGCTCCGCTTGATTCGGATGAAGACAAACGCAATTTACCGGCGCTGATACTTGAAATATTCGCTGACAGTGGAATGGACTCGATCTGAGGAATAATTCCCCAATTGTCAACATTTTTGGACCATTACATGGAAACTTGTAGGCTTGTGGCAAAGGAGAAAGGGAGATTCACCTGAGGTCCCAGATCCTTGCAGAGCAATCCTCGCTTCCTGTGTACATCCATTTTCCATCTTCCTGGGTAAATTCAGAATTATCTTTTTAAAACATTGAACAATTAAACTTACAAACTTAAGGACTAACGTTTTTTTTGTATAACTATGTTTTAAACGACAACGTAAAGCCTTACAAAATGAGAAAGTGAGAATCAGTTTAACATTTCCTTATAAATGTGGCTTTGAAATAAATAAAATATAATGAGAAAGCAATCTGCAAAGTTCTACTTTGTGTGCTTTTTTGTACGAAACAGCAATTTGTTGGTACCTGGAATCCCAGGCCAGTAACATTTTTCGACGCTCCCTCATAATTGAGAACAGAATTAGGGTTGCTGGATGCCAAGTCGTGCATAAAAATATTCTGATATCCAGCGGCGGCGATGACATGCTTGTCCGGTGTTATGCCCAGAGCATTTATTTGCTGAAATTCAAGGTTTCATTGTTACACCGAGCAAACAGAGTCGATCCAGACAAAAAATTATTCAAAAACAATTGGAGCTGCATATAACCTTAAATTTAAACTGTCGCCGATTACGTATTAAAAATTGGTAAAATTATTGATCGTGACATACCGAGACTGAGTGTTGGAGGGTTCGTTGACAGACTCCTGTGTGCGCTTGCCATATTTTTATCGTGTGATCGTAGCCTCCTGTCACGAATATCACTTTGCCATTATTCGACGATGAACCCTCGACTGTCATTTGAACTGAAGCGAATACAACGCAAGGTGTTTGTTATTATATTTTCGCTTTCCCTCTCTCTCTTTCTCTCCTTGTGATCACTTTCTTCAACTGCTGTATTGTCAATGTTTATACGCTAAGAAACCGATAACAATAGTCGAGGCGTCGGAAGTGAAGACCGACGTTACCAGTGTTAGTGTTTACTGGACATTGAACGTGTAGAAATACTTGGAGCGCGCACCACTAATCACAAAAATGCGCTGAGAGGTACCACTTGACCTCTGAAAATAAATCGCTTCCGGTAAACGATTAAAATTTATTAAAACTGCAGCGGTTATTGACTGGCAAAATTTCCAGCTGCTTAAACGATCTCTTACTGATTTTTCCAGAATTCTATAACAATTTAATATTAATAAGGATCGTAATACATGTAGCTGCAGAAAAAAATGTACAAATTTAAGTCATTTATCGGGAGTCGGTAGAGAAGATGTTTCTCAAAAAACCTCCCGAAAAAAATGTCGCCAAAACACATGTGACCCACGTAACCAATGAACGAGGAAGATTCCTTGACGCGTCGCAGTTAGCCGCAAAGGCTCGCCGAGCCGTGAACACGTGTTGTGAAAGATCCAAATTGTGTAAAGGAATTGTTGTCTATCAAACAAAATAGCCTCGACCGTATAGATTCTTCAGACGTTCAAGATGGTGGTGATAGGAAAGAAAAAGGTAAGAAACATTTGTATGCAATTTCGGGTGAATGCGATTCCCGACATGGGAATTTCGAGGTTAGGTGTACGTGTGTTTGATCGAGAAACTGCTCGAGATTCCGCTCGTGGTGTAAAGCACCTGTCACTGACGAGTTCATCATTGTTATTAGTACCAATCGGGAGAAGGTGCTCAATTCGTGACGAGAAAAAGCGCCCTCAAGAAATTGCAGCTTTCTCTCAACGACTTCCGCAAGCTATGCATTCTGAAGGGAATCTACCCTCGGGAGCCTCGCAATCGCAAGAGAGCGCAGAAGGGTCAATCAGGCATAAAAACCCTGTACCACGTCAAAGATATTCAGTTCTTGATGCACGAGCCGATAATATGGAAGTTGCGCGACTACAAGGTAACACATTTATTTATTTTTATTTATTTTTATTTATTTTTATTTATTTTTATTTATTCTTATTTATTTTTATTTATTTTTATTTATTTTTATTTATTTTTATTTGTTTGTTTTTATTTATGTTTATTTTTAAAATTTATTTTTATTTATTTGTTTTTATTTATTTTGATTTCTTTGTTCAAGAATTCAATAGTATATAAAAATCCACATTTCAAATTGAGCGCTGTAACACTGAATTGTTTTTGCTGCAGATCTTCAACAAAAAAGTTGGACGAGCGAAAGCAATGAGAGACTTTGCGGCGATGAGACGCTACTTGGACAACCATCCGTCAATGAAGTTGGATCACATTGTCAAAGAACGCTACCCGACCTTTATAGATGCCTTGAGAGACCTGGACGACTGCCTCACCCTCTGCTTCCTGTTCAGCACGTTTCCCTCTATGCCTCACATACCAAGAGACCAAATGGTCCTCTGCAGACGACTCACCGTGGAATTCATGCACGCCGTAATCGCCGCGAAAGCTTTGCGCAAAGTTTTCGTGTCTATCAAGGGTTATTACTACCAAGCGGAGATAAAAGGACAGACGATAACGTGGATCGTGCCCCATCACTTTTGCTTCGAGCCTCAATCGAAGGCGGAAGTCGATTTCAGGGTGATGTCGACGTTCGTAGAGTTCTACATAACTATGCTGGGTTTCGTCAACTTCAGGCTTTATCACTCTCTCAACTTGTATTATCCACCGAAATTCAACGCCGTTGGTGAGCTACGAATGATGATTTTATACCGCATAATTTCGTTTCGTCAATGAAAACAAATTTACCGAATAATTTTTTTTCTAAATTAGGTACGTCGGAAAAGGCCCTCGTCGACGAGGAAGCGTACGTTTCGGAGAGAATTGCGGCGTTGAATATTCCGTTGATAAATCTGGACTCGGCGACGCAAACGGGAGAAGAGGAGGAACTCGACATCGACCACTTCGCAAGTGTAAGAGACAACGACAAAAAACTGCGGTGTTACAGCGACCGAGTGGTACGTGTTACAAAAACCTAATAGTATAATTGATAATCAATTCCAGAACGACGAAAAGCAGCTGGAAGAAGCCAGACTCGAAGCTTCAAAGGTCAAGGAACTGAAGACAATTTTCAAGGGTCTCAAGCTGTTCATAAATCGCGAGGTACCGCGAGAGCCACTCGTGTTCATATTGCGCTGCTTCGGCGCTCAGGTGTCTTGGGACAAACTGCTCTTCGTCGGAGCTACGTTCGACGAGAACGACGAGACCATCACTCATCAGATCGTCGACAGACCCAGCATGGGAAAGCAATACATTTCCAGGTATCGCTAATTCGTTGCTTCGTAAATCTGAACGAGATAGGAAATTGTTCATTGTCGTAATTGCGAAAATCCTTTGCGCAGATATTACGTCCAGCCGCAGTGGGTCTTCGACTCCGTGAACGCTCGAGAATTGCTGCCCGTGGAGAAATATTTGATGGGTTGCGTTCTGCCGCCGCATCTCTCGCCGTTCTCGAACAGTCGTCTCGATCAGACGTACATTCCGCCCGAGGAACGAGCGCTGATCGACCCGGAGTTCGAACTCAAGACTAACAAGGACGAGTCGGACGAGGACACCGAGGAGGAGCAATCGGAGAACGAGGATGAGTCGAAGGACGACGAAATTGAGCCGGAATCTGACGGGTCGGAGGCGGCCGCGGAGCCAGAGGTGGTTTCGGAAGCGATGGAGGAAGTCGACGATGAGAAGGAACAAGAAAGACTGCAAAAGGCACGTATTACCGGCGCATGGAAGATATTAAACACAATTAATAATTTTATTGATAGATACCGGCATAAATATGCATTACTTGCATACAAGTGCGTAATCTTAGAATTCATTTTGTATTTTTTTTTTTTTTACAGAAAAAGGGCATGAAAGTGAAAGCTGGAGAGATCACGAAGCAGGACCCGTGGGAGATGAACAGGCAAGAGAAACAGGAGTACCGTCTTCGCGAGAAGATGGTTAAAAAGAAGCACAGAAATCTTTACAAGAGCATGATGAAGGGTCGCGAGGACAGGGCCAAAGAGATATGGCTTCTTCGCAAGAAGCGGCGACTACACGAGACAGCCGAAAAAGATAAGCGAAAGGAGGTACGGAAAGCAGCGAAGACCACTACGAAGACAACTGCAAAGGCAACCGTGAAGAAGACCGTTAAGAAACCGGCTGCGAAGTGAGACTGTCCTCGATCTTATATGCATCCAAAAGATACGCATTCAACTTGTAAAATATTGGAATATTAATAAAGAATCGAATTGAATTCTTCCCAGTATTTCTATCATTTGATAATCAGCGATACTACCTATATTCATAAATAATTTTTTTGGCGTCGCAAGAAGAAATGTACCCTATGACATCGACGGTGTGGCGAGGATCGGAGTTTCTTTTGCCAATAGAAAAATACACCTCACACTGTATATTTATGAATATTTCATAAATTCTCTTTATTCGCCTAGTGTCTTTACTATACATAACTATTCAGACTTTTCGGATTACCGCTATATCGAGAAATTAATCGACTTCTCCAGAGGCAACGGAAAAGTCGAACGGATGGAGTTCCTTCACTGGTTATCTCTCCCATATATTTGTTACCGTGATGTTTGTACTTTTTCGGTACACAGGTAATACTAGCGTTAGTTGTCATATTTCGTAAGATTATCGGCGCAACAGTGTTGAATATAAAAAATAATTTATTCTCACTTACAAAACTTCTCGACAGATCCAATCGCTCCATCGCGACATTAGACATACAGTAGACAGACAGTATCAATGTTCTACGCTTATTGCTGAAATATATCATTTGGTCGTAAAAAAACATTCATTCGCATACAAAACGGTGCGCTCTCTTATCAGTTAAAGAACAAAAAAACGCGCATTACTTATATATCGTTATACTCGTTGCTCACACTTACGACGGACCGCCGACGAAAAAGTAAATAAGTGATGTATAATACTGTGCTAAAGTCTCAACGAAAGCGCGGGTTGCGTATATTTTGTAGAAAGTTAATGCGCCATTGAGACTCGCTGGCATTTACTCTCGTTTCCGGAAGCTCTTAGTGCTATCACCATCATCTCTAGACTCGGACAGTTTTCTGTTACCTGCTCGGTCTAGCGGACGAAAAAGTTAATCCATGTTGAAGAGTCCACTTCAAATAAACGACAAAATGAAATTGTTTCGCGACTTTTTTTAGTGAGACATATTTTATTGTAATCCGTAGACTAGTGCGGATGCAGAAAAATCTGTGAGGTGGTGGATATCTCTTCGGCAAACTGATATGGAATAAAAATCCAATGCTCATTGTAACCCGTAATTGTTACATAACAGCATGCGCCGTACGAACTGAGAGAAATAAACAAAAATCAATGATATGGTGGCGTTTGGATGGAACCTGAAATACTATTCTTTTTCCTTCCAAACGCAGTCATTTTGTTGACAACAATTTTTTAATTTTTTCCCCTGCTTGAGGCTGTTAAGTATCAATTATGGATAACCACGAGTGTTCTTTCTTTGTTCCAGTTCAAATTGCCAAAGCGATATCCACTGACCCATCGACAATCCACACGAGCAGACGGATAACAGTAAAAAAATTATTAATTTTAAGTGAATAAAAATTGATTTTTCCATTAAAAAAATATTCACAAATGAAGACCGAAAAAGGCGATGTTTCAATCTCAGTTTTGGTAGGGATACACGAGGCATCCGTTTTTTTTCAGGTAATAACTATCGAAGCGCACAGCAACTCGACGCCGTTTCGCGTGTAGCGCTGATTAAGTCGTAGCGTGCATCGCCGAGCGACCATTTCAAAGTTCGAGGTATCTTCGCGACGCGATTTCACGGAGCCGGCGCCGTCGACGTCTGCGTCATTTCGTTGATATTCGTGCACCTGTCCTTCTCGCAATCCTTCCCGGAAACGCGGAAGAAATTGAGCAACGAGATTGCGGGGTTTTTCGGTACTTTCCGCGGCTCCGTGGAGCGCGATCTGCTCGTTCGCCGGGCCGGGGTCACTTGGGTATTCGGGCTGGTCACCGCTTTCTCGGTCTCGAGTTTCCCTATCCGCAGTTCGTACCTCTCCTTTCGTATCTTCGTCAACCAGTCGATGTTTTCCTTGCACTTCTGCGGCGACATCTGCACGAGGTGCGGCGCGGTGCCGTCTATCACGTAATTCGGCAGGTTGAGAGTCGGCGAGAAGGGCATCTGACACGATCTGTCGGCGGTCGGCGCTTCCGGGGCGTACGACGAGCTGCTTGGCCCAGGCTCGTCGGATTCGTAGCCGTTTCGCAAAGTCGAGGGGTCACTCTCGCTGATCGGGCTGAACAGTCGACGGGCGCCTCTGTTATCCAAATGGGCGCGCTTTGCTTTTGGCTCGAGATTCTCGACAATTGGCGAGAGAACGGACTTGAATTTACCGTCGGTCCAGGGCCCTCCGCCCACAGTCTGCAGATAATTGCGCTTCGTGCCCCGGGTCGCGTCACTGGGATCGTGAGATCCGTTTGTTCGCGCATTGTGGCCACTGGGATCCGGCGTTGTGGCTGCAGAAAGATGTAAATATATTGATAGAACGAGATATCCGAGACATCGACAAATTTTTGCTCATTTTTTTTTCTATAAATTAGCATTTCTTTTCTAGTTTTTCGTTCTCTTACCAGGTGTGGTGTCGGAGCTCGGAGTCCGCTGCTGTTGTGCAACCCGCCGTCGGGAAACCGTCGGTGTGGTTTCGAGTGTAGCTTGTCCGACCGGATTCGTCGTATCGACGCTCTCCGCCCGGCCACGTATTTCTACATCGTCATTTTCGGCTTTGTGCTCGAGACCAACTCGCCAAATTCTGTGACAACAGTCGTCCGAACAGGTGACGATCTGGAATTATACATTTTTTTTTATGTTCGCGTCTTTTGATTTGATTAAATTGGTAGACAGATCAATATTTTTAATACACACTGGTAATTTCATGTAAATGTAAGAAAATGTAAAAAAAAATATATTTTTGCGTTGCAAATAAGTACCTTCGGCTCACGCGAATTGCACCAAGCGATGCAAGTCACCTCGTCCGTGTGACCCCAGAGCTTGATCAAGGGACACCCCGGGCGTTTCGTACTCCAGATGTACGCGTACTCATCGCTCGATCCACTCGCGAGATACTTTCCGTCCGGACTCAGGCACGTCTTAACGTAAAACGTGGAATTCCGATGTCCGTAAAATTCGGCGACTGTTGAAAAACGCATTCGTTAGTCTTTCGATAATTTATTAAATCCTTTTTAATAAAAAGGTCAAACTGCGAAAAAGTGGCCGCATTGATTAATTGAAAATGCTTTGTATAGACATTTTTCATTACTCACTTGGATCTGGATTGTACGTTGCTATATTGTACTTGTATATGATACTATCCATGCAACTGGCGTAGAGCGACATTCCGTCTGGGGAAACGAGTAACGTGGTAAAGCCGTTTCTGATGCTACCTCCGGCGTAATTCATCACATGTTTCGGCACCGGCTCCTTCTTGTGCACCGTGTAATTCTTTCTCATGTCCCAAACTTTGATAAGCCTGTGAAGCAATCAGAGAAAAAACATTTAAATTACAGTTTAATAGAATTTTTTATTTTGTTAATGAAAAAAGATTATTTACGAGGAAGCAACGTACGAACAACACGAAGTTTGAAAAATGAATTAATTTACCCATCGCCGGCTGCGCAAGACAACAGAGAAAAATCGTCCTGAAATGCTAAAGCAGTGATACTCTGAGCTCGGGACGTTGTCGGGAGACCTCGTCGATGTCTAACCATTGGACTGGGTGACGCGTTTCCATGCCCGTTTGTGATGCAATTATCGGGTTTTGGGTGTTCCGTATGGGATGCTCTGATATCCCACACCATAATCGCCCCATCTCGAGCACCCGTTGCGAACACCGCTTAAATTGATCACGAAATATGAATTGTTGTAGTACATTAAATATATTGTTAGGCGTTAAAAAAGTATATATTAGGCATAAAAAAAAGTATATATTTATTTTCCTCCTGTTCATGAGTCACAACAAACCTTTGTCTTGTGGACGAAAGACAGCAGTTTTAACACTTCGGGTGTGACCACTATAGCATCCTATTTGTTGAATATCAGATCTGTTAACATCCCAAAGCCTCGCTGTGTGATCTCCGGATGCTGTGACCAATTTTAACTCTCCTGGCATCCAAGAAATATCAAATATCGCATTGCAGTGAGCCTTTAAATAGAGTAAAACATTTTGTCAATGCAATAATTGTTAATATTATATTTTATTGTTTAAAAAAAAAAAAAAAAAAAAAAAAAAAAAAAAAATCCACAACTTTGTATTAAAAAAAAAATGCAAAGTTGCAGATTAAATTGCTACCTGGGCTCCCTCCAATTGCTGATTAGGATACCCTCTCTTGTCTGTATCTTGCAGCGCAATTTTCCCATCTTCGTTAGCTAGAGCAAGTATCTGATTGTAGCCAGGAATGGTGCAGAAGCGAGAGGCAAAAACAGGAGGATCCGGTAGCTGTTCTGCTTCGGTTGTAGCAACTGGAGATATACCACGATAGACATCATCTTGATGGCATTGCAGCCTGTGCAAGGCTATGTCGTAACTAGTTTCCAATTCTGCAAAACCAATACCCGCTGTTATTATCTTTATTATTGCACTTGTATGTGCTTAATTTTTTGTTACAGGCGTTTCTCATTCGCTGGGGATGTCGACAAGACGTGTGCAACAAGCGGCAGCTGAATTGATGACAAATTTGGTATTGATGATTTTTCATGGAGTTGAGACGACTAACATTTATTGATTAAAGAAATTGACATTGACTGGAACTGCTAAGGTACGGTATAAAGAAATTAAGTAAGATCATTTCTATGGACTGGGTTACAAAAGTATCGGGATACGAAAATATGTATAACATTATTACGGGTGTCAAGACAGTAATCCAATTGATATACCGTGGATTAAGACTGTCGAATAAGTGGCAACATTAAACCATGTGCCCAGAGGTTTATCGAGAAAATCGGTTTAACTTGACAAACGCCAACGTCCACGGGAGTAACCTCTCGATCGACGGAATTTCGCGTGATAACAACTGACGCGGGTAAGAAAGGAGTCGAGAGTTTATCTTACCGAATCCAGCGCGACGTCGTGCCAAGACTTCGACTACGTTCATCGTCGAGAGGACGCGAAGTCATTAAAGTAAAGTCGAAATTACTGATTAGCGATACACCAACGTGTTTTGGTCGGTGGCATTACGCGGGAATTTCTGTCATTTTTCCCGCACAATCGGAAGGCGAAATTGCGCGTCACAGCAGATTAGCAGCCCGTGCTCCGCGAAAAGTGGCGCCGCGACGACTGACATATAAAGCCGCGTTTGCATGCGATTGAGACGTTGTGATTGGTCGACGGCGCAACTAACGCATTCCGCATTCGTCGACGCACGCGAGTGAAAAGTACGCTTCATGTGAGGGCAGCTTGACAGTGACGCCGTAATGCGTATTGCGCAACTTGCGTTGGCCAATAGCGATCCGCTGTTCCGTTCTATTATCTATCAGGAAATTCAAGAGGCATTGATGAACCGGCGGCCATTTTTTTTATCAAACTTGAATGACATAGCACAGAGAGCAGAAATAAGTGATATATAGGGCCCTCTCGCATTTACGGTTTTTCCGTACGACTTTGAGTTTCAGTAAGCCAACTATTGTTGTCTTCAAAGTATCAACTTTGAAGAAAAGAAAAAGTATCGACTTTTTGGTAGGGTGGCATTTTCACCAAACGTGTTTTCACCAAACATTTAAAAAATCTTTAAAAATTGTTAAAAATTGTTTCATCGTCTCGTCCCCGTCCAATTTTGCATCCTGTACATTCGAGGCACTGTGAGCTGTCGATTACTGCAAAATTAAGAAAATGACGGCGATAAAAAAAAAGTAATCGGTTTTTCCCCTATTTTTTCCGTATAAAAATGTTAATAAAAAATTGAAAAATTAAGTTGTGGAAAAAACCCTCCGTCATTCCATGACCAAAGTCATACTGATTAATAATCTACTCTCCATTTTTGCTTTAGATCAACGGTGTGCCAGCGGAAGTAGTAGCCGTTTGTCCCTTCCATTTTGGATGACCGTGTTTCTGGACGTAGGACGCCGACAATTTTTTACTTTAAAAAAACCCATAAAAAATTGCGGGCGTTGATATATTGTGACACGATTGCAATGAATTCAATGTACAGGATAACTCGGATAATTCGATCTTTCGGCTGCAGCAGCGCTTGCCCAGACTTTGATATAAACAGAATCTAATATATTAAATACATGTAGGTAGTGTCACCAGTCATTGTCTTCCGCGAGATCGTCGTTCTGAATCTTCAGAGTCGAAAACGATACGTCTCGAACTTTCGGACGGACTTCTCGAACTGGACTTAAGGGAATGTGAAACATGTACCACGTGACACGTGAGTGCGAGTGAGATAGCTGCAATTTTAGAAACAACGCCATTCGATTGTTTTTTCGAAAATCAAAATTCTGACTAATTCATTCCCTCGGTGCACATTACTGGCGTCTGTATTTCAATTTTCACGTCGATCCATTCATAATTCGCGTCAGAATCTACTTCCGAAATTTTGAGGTGCGCGACCGAGTGTTTCACATGCCCTTAAGGGCATGTGAAACATGTACCACGTGACACGTGAGTGCGAGAGAGATAGACGCAATTTTTTAATACAAACGATTTAAAAACTATTCTCATTGTGGATGAAAACAAAGTATCATCGGACAGAGAATTAAAACGCGCTTCCGTTCATGTTTTTCTTTGTCTCAGAATATTTTGGGTATCTTCATACGATTGATTACAGTTTTTCTTACCGACTGAGTAGGTTTCACATTCCCTTAAGCGATATGCCTTAAGAGGCAGTCTGTATTTCACATGCCCTTAAAGTAGTTTGAATGATCGACTGATACTAAAGACTAATGCGGCGGTTGACTAGCAATGTCCCGAAAACGCAAAAACCCGAAAACTGTTTTACCCCATGACATTCAGTTGTTTACTGTTGCGCCACAAGAGGGCAGTAATAGAGAAAGGCCGAGACGAGTGGTGCTCAACGAAATAAAATATTTGTTTGTAATGTTTTTAATGGAAAACAAAAATGCATAATTTGGCATTGGTGTTTACGTACATCTCTGCTCCCCACTTTCTCTTTCACTCGCTCTCTCTCCTAGTCAATAATCGTTGAATCAAGACATGAAGTAGCAAGTTTATGCCTAGAATAAATAAGATACTTTTTATTGTTAAGCCCTTCAGCGGCGGGAAAAATTTGGTTGTGTGCTGAATACCACAAAAATGTGCGCACTCCCAAGTAACAATTTTTGTGTTGTTATGGAAAAGTTATCCGAATGGGATACATATGTCCGCCAGAATGTTATCTGAAAGCTGTCCTATGTCCGAAAGTTAACTTTCGGACATCGGATATCTTACAGATAACATTTTGGCGGACATATGTAACCCATTCGGATAACTTTCTCGTAACAACACAAAAATTGTTACTTGGGCTATTACATCAATGCCGCTGCAGATCTTTTTTGCCGAAAAAAGAAGATGACTTTAAGACGTCTTTAAAAAAAAAAGACGTCTTTAAGTCATTAAAAAAAAGACGTTTTAAAGTCATCTTTTTCCCGAAAAAAGATGTCTTTAAGTCATCTTTTTGCCGAAAAAAGACGTCTTAAAGTCATCTTTTTTTTTTTTTAAGATTACTAAAAGACGTCTTTTTTCGGAAAAAAGATGATTTAAAGACGTCTTTTTTTTTTAAAGACGTCTTAAAGTCATCTTTTTTTTTGGAAAAAAAAACGTCTTAAAGTCATCTTTTTTTGGAAAAAAGACGTCTTAAAGTCATCTTTTTTTCCGAAATGAGCTAAAATTCCGGGGTGGGGTATTTTTAGCTCATGGAATGACTTTCATCCGAAAAAAGTCATTCTATGAGCTAAAAATGCCCCACCCCGGAATTTTAGCTCATGGAATGACTTTTTTCGGAAAAATAGTCATTCCATGAGCTAAAAATGCCCCACTCCGGAATTTTAGCTTATGGAATGACTTTTATCCGAAAAAAGTCATTCTATGAGCTAAAAATACGCCACCCCGGAATTTTAGCTCATGGAATTACTTTTTTCGGAAAAATAGTCATTCCATGAGCTAAAAATGCTCCACCCCGGAATTTTAGCTCATGGAATGACTTTTTTCCGAAAAATAGTCATTCCATGAGCTAAAAATGCCCCACCCCGGAATTTTAGCTCATGGAATTACTTTTTTCGGAAAAATTCCATGAGCTAAAAATGCCCCACCC
Organism: Pimpla rufipes; assembly: GCA_963932165.1. Taxonomy (NCBI): domain Eukaryota; kingdom Metazoa; phylum Arthropoda; class Insecta; order Hymenoptera; family Ichneumonidae; genus Pimpla; species Pimpla rufipes. The sequence goes on along the minus strand of OZ010632.1, from coordinate 17,372,996 downwards.
CGGAATTTTAGCTCATGGAATTACTTTTTTTCCGAAAAAAGTAATTCCATGAGCTAAAAAAACCCGACCCCGGAATTTTAGCTCATGGAATGACTTTTATCCGAAAAAAGTCATTTTAGTCATTATCCGAAAAAAGTCATTTTAGCTCATGGAATGACTATTTTTCGGAAAAAAGTAATTCCATGAGCTAAAATTTCCGGGTGGGGCTTTTTTAGCTCATGGAATGACTATTTTCGGAAAAAAGTCATTCCATGAGCTAAAATTCCGGGGTAGAGCATTTTTTGCTCATAGAATGACTTTTTCCAGATAAAAGTAATTCCATGAGCTAAAATTCCGGGGTCGGGTTTTTTTAGCTCATGGAATTACTTTTTTCGGAAAAAAAGTAATTCCATGAGCTAAAATTCCGGGGTGGGGCATTTTTAGCTCATGGAATGAAACCAATGACTGGTGATACCACCTACATGTATTCAATATATTAGATTCTATTTATATCAAAGTCTGGGCAAACGCTGGTGCAGCCGAAAGATCGAAGATCTACGAGTGTATTATTCGAGTTATCATGTACATTAAATTCACTGCAATCGTGACACAATGTATCAACGCTCGCAATTTTTTAACAGATTAAAATTTTGATAAGGTTCGTCGTTATTAATTTTAGTGGTCTCCTCATCTCAGAAAGTCTATCGCGAAATCGACGCGTTACATGTTTTTTTATTTTACTTATTCGTTTTTCCGCGAGGCTTTTGTACGTTTTAGATTATTATTTATAACGTTATACTGCCAAAATCGTACTGATAAAATGGAACGTGATTTAGTTTGTTTGTGCTTTGTGTCGTATTGTTGCTTTGAAAAAGCGTTAGTGAACATTTTGTTTCTATATTTTGTGATAATGTTTATATCGCTTCGTGCAACTTACATTAAACAGCAACCTGCTGGACGTCACTACTTCAAATGAAGTGCAAATCGACCAATGTCGTTCGCAGCCACTGTGTATAAAACTTAGTTTTAGAACTAAGTATAAAACTTGATGTATGAACGAATGGTTATATTTATTTTACTGGCGGAGCCGTGGCAAACGAAATCGCGCTGCACGTTAAAGTTTTCGTATAAAATGGATGCGCTTTTCAGTCGATTACGGTCATTTGTTGTTCTACGCCTGCAGGAAAGACACCTTGATTCTTGAGGTACGTAGTAAAGGAATAAATTCATCGATGTCTTCAATTTGAAATTTGTATCTACGAGATTTTTATGTGATGCAGCCTTATTTTATTATGTTTGTCCAGCCATGAATATTTCGGCACATCTTCGTTTGGCAGTTCTTGCCATAGGCATTTGCCTTATACTTCCCGCGCTTTCGGGCGATTCGGACGAATCGGACGATTACGACCTGGAAACGAAGACCTATGTTATTCGAGATCTGAAAACTCCCTCGTTGAGTAATCACGTCATTGGAGTCACAATGGTTATTAAAGATGATGGCTCCGTATACCCTGCGAGTAAATTCAAAGGAGAGAATGGTCACATTGATTTAGAAAACTCGGATACAAAAGTGGTTCCCATCGATCAAGTACCAGTCGCTGGATTGCTCTCGTTGGTTAAGTTCCTACCGGGTATGTAAAACATTGCTGGGCCTGCACATTAAGCAGACCATTTATATTTTTTGCAAATATTTATTGGTCAACCAAGTTATTTATTTACTCATTACACACACATACATATTTCTTCAAATTAATTAATTGTTTCTATGTGTTAAATAAGAACTTGTTAGAACCAAGAATTTCATGAAATGTTGATTGTTCTGTTGTCTGTATTACTTCTGCATGGGTAGGTTCCATTTTTCAGTTTATATTGTTATAACGTTCTTTTTAGAATTGTACCCAGAGGCACTGCCAGCTCTGTTGTCTAATTCGAATCCGAAAGTAGTTGCAAGGCATACGTCAGTTGATCTCTTCCTAGCCCTCACACCTGCAGAAAAGTTGCAAATTGCTCCCGCGGACTTGGCTGCGCTCGAGAAATTTTACGGAATATGAGAAGCTGCCCGAGATACCCGAATTGTTGCCAAATTGAAAAATTGTCGGCTTCAAACACTGTATATGTTTCTACGGTATAACAATAAAAAAAAAAAAAATTACAATTCAAAAACAGTATTGCACGTTAACGTTCATCTTTTTTAAGTTTATGGCATTGATCAGCAGACCAATTTTAGGTTTCGATATTTCTTCTGTATACAGCACTTTTTCTGCTGTGAATGTACTTAATAAAAATATATATTCACGTCCTACCGCAAAAATGATTTCTCATTTTATTTCTGACTGTTGAAACAGCGAGGCATTAAAAAATATTCACCGTAGTAAATTTGCAGTTGGTGGTTTTATCGGTGATTTGGTAGTGGTACAACGCGAGAGAATTTACTACGGTGATATTGTCGGTTGTTTGCTAAATATTGTCGTCGCTTTTTTCGAAAATAACCAATGCGGTGGTTACAATAGTGGTTTGGTCGGTGGTCGGGTATGCCAGGGGAATATTCGTTTACTCATTTTTCCGCAACACAAGACGCAGGATCGTAGGGAAGGGTAATCAAGGATCGTGGATCGTGGTAATCAAGGATGAATAATCGTAAATCACGGCGTGTTCATTTTTTTAATCTTGTATTTTTTTCACCTTTGACAGATTAAACAATTTCATAGCGAACGATGAAATGCTGCTTAGTCTCTCGCCGGGTCATTTCACATGCTATTTTGCCCGAGGGCGAAGCAGCGTCGAAACAGTGGTTGTCATTCTGCAAATTCGCCTCATAATTAATTAGAAAAAAAGAAAAATCGGCGAAGCTGCACTCGATCTCTTACAAATCGGTGGACCGCTGTTGCGCTGGTATCGCCCAGTATCATCGAGATTACAAGGTATAAAGAATCGTATAAATGTATATATATATTTATTATATATATATATTTATATTTATGCGTATACTATACTATATACTATGATGACGCCAGCTCGCCGGAGAAGCAATCACAGTCGTCGGTCCTCCGTGCGAGCCGCTATTTGAGCTTTGAGTTGCGCGTACACGTTTCGCCTTGGCGGCGCACTTGCTTTATTAGTCGCGATGCTTATCTACTTTTTTTCATCAACTCCGTTACAGATTTTCTCCTTGTCGCGTCTTCGCTTTTTTTTTCTTCTTTCGTCGTTTCAGGCCACGACGCGTGACAGTCCACCTTGCCGACACCGCGATTCTTCCCACTACACCGACGGCTGGCACGTTTTTATTCGAACCGCCACGCGGGTAGATGGACGGAATCGCAGAGATCGTTGTTACGCTGCGACATGTCGCGGCCTCATCTAAATCCTAATTCTACGTACCAATAATATCCGCATAAAGTACGGGTTTTGCCTTAGTGCCCGAAACGTCGGGCTATTGCCTGATTTCAACCGTATCCTCCCTTCCCTCGTTCTCTCTCTCTCTCTCTCTCTCTCTCTCTCTCGCTTTCTTCTCTATTTTACTCGTGACAATCCCGAGATTCAATCGATAATCCGTCGGTAAAGTTAGTTCGGGAGCTTGATTAAAGTCCTTTGACAAACTCGAAAAAAGAACGGTTTTACAGTAGAGACGGGAGTCACCCGATAAAACGCCTGATAATTTGTTTTTTACAATTTTTCAAGCAGAATGTTAAGAAGTCGCCAAAATTGTATTTGTTTCCGCGTTGAAGCTATCGAGTCGTGTGTTATCGTTGGATAAGCGTTCGCTTATCCGCGATACAGCTTTGAAATACTTTTGAAGTGACTATTTGCATTTCTTTTTTAAAGCGTCAGGGTGACTAGCATCTTCATTCCAAAACCGCGGACTCTCCGTCCTCGTGAAATCCTCGTTTTCCAATTCGAGGAGTCGTCGAAGGACTTTGGCGAAGGCCTGACGCAAAATCTACCGAGGGATTATCTTTGAATATTGGCGATATCGTCAATATTAGTGTATCTACGCTCCAAGACGCTGGCAGAGTTGATATGCCACTTTTTGTCGCTGCGATTCGTGAGCAACAAAAGAGCCAGTGCCGCTGGCACGGGCACTGACCAAGGCACAGTCATAAGTCTCGTAGTTGTGGTTGTGTTATTATTTATGTTATGCGCTCTCGTTCGTTTTTTTTTCTTCTTCTTCCGTTCACTCATTTCCGATCGTTCAGGCACGAGAAATATTGGCGTGTACCACGTCTATTCACGGCGTTTCCTCTTTTCTTCTTCGTCCGGGTTTTCTCTTCTTCCTCCTTCTTCTCTTCGCCTCTTGCTCGTCGTCGTTCCTCGCGTTTCGCCGCTAATCGACACCACTCACGAGCGCGCCTATCTGCCAGTTTATTATCCTGTGCGTGGTCGGTTGCTCTTCCCGTTAACATATAATATAATATTAATAGTATATAAACGTTTACGTTTTGGCCACTCAGTTCGTGATCGCCGAGCACACTATTGTCTGTGTTTCGCGCGACTTTACATATTATTTAGAATAATTTTAATTCACTTTTATACAACACTGCAGGCTCATTCTCGTTCGTCACACCGCTGGCTATCCTCCTCGTGTTTCCCGACGACGACGTCGATGTGGAGTCCGTTGAACTTCGATCGACCGCCGCCGCTCATCTCCTCCTTCGGGCGGTCGCCGCGGCGATCATTTGCCTCAGCGTCGGCTCTGGACTGCAGACTCGGGGATCGCACTTCATGTTACCGTCGCCTCCGCAACTGAAATTGTTTAGTCAATACGTTAGCCTTTTCTTTTTTCGACTCCTACAGAACGACCGATAAATTCAGGAGTCTTTGAATTAACTGAAACGTTCTGCAATAAAATACACTAATTGGCTACAGCTAATTCGTAAAACATCCTATATCTTCACTAACGAAAAAAAAAAAATCTTTTATTCGCAAAAAAGTGTAGTTAATTTACCAAAAGTATAGCTCTGTTAAGTTATTTCGCTCCGATAAAAAAAAGTTTCCAGCATTTGAGAAAGAAAAAATGTTCGCCCTGCTTTTGGCCTTCGAAAAATCTACGAAACCTTGACAATTTTTCACACAGAAAAAACCACGCAACGATTATTCAATCGCTCGTGATGCCGAATCCGAATTTTACCAAAGCATAAGAAAATATAACAAAAATTCTCGTCATTCCTAATCGGCAGAACGCTCGTCCGAAAAAAAAGAAAAAAAAAATCCAACTCACGTGCAGTGTAGACAGGGGCCGGAGGCCGACTTGATGACTTGACCGACCCTGTAGGCCTGTCCCCGGATTTGGCATCCGCTCTGTCTCGCCGCGCCCTTGTAGGCGTGCGAGAGGAAGTGCGGCGGCAGCGTGGTGGTGGTCGTCGTCGTGGTGGTCGTGAGATTGAGCGACGTCGCCATGGACACGGGGCACTCGTACCGGGGGCAGCAGAAGCCGCTTATCGGCTCCTCGTGGCATCCGGGGATGGGGGGCGGGCAGCTCTGCTGGAGGCAGATGATGTCGCTGCGGAAGCAGAAGCAGAAGTCGCAAGGATCGTCGCGCGGTATCTGCTGGGCGGACGTGTAGAGTTTGCCGCCGTAGCGACAGGTTCCGGGCCCGTAGACGGCCTGATCGTCCTCGTCGTAGTCCTCGTCGGGGTTCAAGTAGCTTCCCGAGTTGACCGGGAAGTGGGGATTCTCCTCGGCCTCGACCGGATTCTCCGGGTACTCGAGGTCGTCGACCGGCGGCGCCGTGGCGTTCGCCGCCGCCGTCGGGATCGTCGGCTCCTCCGCGGGTTCCTCGTGCTCCTCGGGCGCCAGCGGATGCTGACCCTCGGTCTCGGCGTGCTCGTCCGGCACGATCGCCGGCTCGGTCACCTGGGAGTCGTCGACGTGGTGCTGCGCGTCTTCCTCGATCGTTACGGCTGGTTCGACGGCCGGACTGGCGCTCGTGGTTGGGGCTTCTTCCGCGGGTGTCGCTTCCTTCGTTGTATCTTCCGCTGAGGGTTTGACGTCTTCGGGCGATTCTTCTTCCGCCGGTTTGGCCTCTGTTGTTTCCTCCTCAGATGGTTTGGCCTCGGTTGTTTCTTCCTCAGATGGTTTGGCCTCCGTTGTTCCCTCCTCAGATGGTTTGGCCGTTTCGGTGGTTTCTTCCTCAGTGGGTTTAGCCGCTTCGCTGGTTTCCTCTTCTGTGGGTTTGGCTGCTTCGCTGGTTTCCTCTTCCGTGGGTTTAGCCGCTTCGGTGGTTTCTTCTTCTGTGGGTTTGGCCTCCTCGACTGGGGTCACCTGGGACGGTTCGGCTTCCTTCGCTGTGTCTTCCTGCGCTGGTTCGGCTTCCTTCGCCGGTTCGGCTTCCTCCGTCGGTTCAGCCTCATTCGCCGGCGCAGCTTCCTCCGCCGGTTTCTCCTCCTTCACCGTCTCTTGGTCCTCAATTCCGTGCTCCTGTCCCTCCTCACCCGTCGTCGGCACAACGCTCACGCTCTCTTCCGGAATTTCCGCGGGTTTGGTCGATTCCTCCGAGGCTGGTTGCTCGGTGGTTGCTTCTTTGGAAATCGGCGTGGTTTGCTCCTCAGCAGCCAGGCTGGAAGCCGCCAAGGTAGTTTCCTGCACCTCGCCCTCCTCCTTCTCGGTCTGAGTCGGCTGAGTCGGCGCAATTTCTCCAGCCTGTTCCGTCGAGGCGGCCGACTCGTCACCGGACGGCGTCACTTCGGTCGCGACCTCGGGCTCCTCCTCGGCTCCCAGGGTCGAAGACTCCGGAATCGACGAAGGCGTCATCTCGGCTTCCACCGGACCCGCGGTCGATGCCTCCTCTTCGGGTGCCTCCGGAGTCTCCGCTTCCGTCTTCTCGACGCCGCCAGGCGTCACCTCAACCGCCTCCTCACTCGGAGTCACGTGCTTCGAATCCTCATCCTCGGGGGCGACGTCGGCGGGCGATTTCGTTGCCGCGGGCTCCTCCGCGACCGCCTCCTCAGTCACAATCTCAACGGGAAGACCTGCCTCCTCGGAAACTCCAGTTCTCGTGTCGATGGTCGTCGGCTTCTCCTCCTCGATCGCCGGCTCCGTCGTCTCCGGCACCGGGGGTTCCGATTCCGCTGCTACGGTTGTTTGATCCGCTTGACTAGACGGCTGTGCCGGGTGTTCCTCCTCCGGCGCTTTGCTCACCTCCTCCTCGGTCGGCTCCTGTGGCTTCGTCGCTTCTTCGGTGGTCACGGCTGGAAGATCCTGGGACGGCTCGGCCGACGTGGCGGCTGAGGTCGTTTCTTCCGGAGATTCTTCGGATCTGATCGTGGTCGCCATGTCCTCGGGGACCTCGGGGGCAGTTGTTTGTGCTTCTTCCTTTTCCACAGCCGGTATCGTTTCTCCTGCTTTCTCGGCGCCAGGAGTTTCCGGCTCTTTTTCCGCACTAGGTGTCGTTTCTTCTCCCTCTTTTTCTGCACTTGGAGTTGCTTCCTCTTCCTCTTTTTCCGCACTAGGAGTCGTTTCTTCTCCCTCTTTTTCCGCACTTGGAGTTGCTTCCTCTCCCTCTTTTTCTGCACTTGGAGTCGCTTCGTCTCCCTCTTTTTCTGCACTAGGAGTTACTTCCTCTCCCTCTTTTTCCGCACTAGGAGTTACTTCCTCTCCCTCTTTTTCTGCACTAGGAGTCACTTCCTCTCCCTCTTTTTCTGCACTAGGAGTTACTTCCTCTCCCTCTTTTTCCGCACTAGGAGTCGCCTCTTCTCCCTCTTTCTCCACCGGCGCCTGAGGTCCCACGGTCGTCGCTTCCTCTCCCTCTTTCTCCACCGGCGCCTGAGGTTCCGCGGTCGTCGCCTGTTCCTCCTTCTCCTCGGTCGGCTCGACTGCCGACTCAGTGGTTTCCCCTTCAGTCTCCTCAGGCTCAACAGGAGTCTCGCTGCTCGCAGCCTCGGACGTCGCTGCGGGTGTCGTGGCTGCTTCCTCCGCTGGCGCCTCCGTCGACAGACCAGCGTCCTTCTTCTCGGATTCCGCGTCAACAGGCGCCGTTTCCAATCCGGTGTCCTCTGGCTTGACGGTCGTGGCTGCCGGTTCTTCGGCGCTGGCTTCGGTCGTCTCGGGCGAAGCGGCGACGACCTGCGGCGTCGTCTCCTCCTCGGCTACCGGCGCTGCTGACGAACTTTCCACAGTAGATCCAACTTCTTCGCCAGTGACGCTAGGAACCGTCGTTTCGTGCTCCTCGCTCGGCCTCGAACTTTCCGTCGCCGTCTCCACGGGAATTCCCTCCGCCGGCGAAGTTTCTCCCGCGACCGGCGCGCCGGTCGTTCCTGGTTCCTTGTCCACGTGTTCCGTCCGCGCGGTCGTCGCCTCCTCGCCGTGCTCGCTGGGCAAGAATGTTTCCGGGGTCTCGGTCTTCTGGGCCTCCTCGTCGACGGCGATCGGTCCCTCGGTCACCTGGGCTGGTTCCTCTTGTCCGGGCTCCAATTCCGCCGGTGCAGAAGCTACGGTCGTCGATCCTTCAGCCTCCGCGGTTTTTTCCGCAGTGACACCTTCGCCCTCGGCTTCCGTCGGCTCCGTCGACGGCGCCGCTTCGGTCGCTTCGGTCTTGTCCTCAGTTTCGCCTTCGCTCACAGCCGGTTTCTCCTCTTCGCCAACAGGCGCCGCGGTCGACGGCCCAACGGGCTCTTCCGGTTCTCCAGCGGTCTTCACGACGTCCGGCGCCTGTTCCGTCGGCGATTCTCCCGCGCTATGATCCTCGGGCAACGGGGTCTCGCTGGATCCTTCCTCGATCGGTTTCGCCTCCTCCTCCTCCTCCTTCTCCGGCGCTGCCTCCAAACCGGTAGCGGCGGTCGTGACCTCAGCAGCCTCGACGCCGGTCGGCTCGGTCGGTACGGAAGGTTCCTCGGAGGCGACGGTCTCCTCCTTCGCAGCCTCCTCGGTCACTGTCGACGGTTTCTCCTGCTCCGTGGGCGCGGCGACCGATGGTTCGATCTTCTCCGCCGTTTCCGCAGCCTCCGTGGCAGCTTCCTCGGGGATCTTCGTCTCCGTCACCGCGGATTCCGGTTCCTCGGACGCTGGGGTCGTCTCGCCGTGGTCCTGGGGTCTCATCTGGTTGTCCGACTCCAGGTCGACGGTCGGCATGTCGCAGGAGTACATCGGACAGCAGGACTCGCCGGCCGCGGTGTTGTGAACGGGCATGCAGTTCGGCAGGTGGTTCGGTGGCGGCGCGCACTCCACGAGCTCGCACTGGACGATGCTGCTGACGCAGCGGCAGCTCAGCTGGCAGGGATTAGCTGGTGGTATCAGGGTGTTGTTCGGGTAGGACTCGCCATCCACGAGGCAGTTGCCTTCGCCGGGGATGCCCGCGGGCGGGCCGTATTCTTCGAACGGTTTTACCGGGTGCTCCGGGGTTTCCGGTGCTTCCGGCTCGGTCGGTTCCTCGGACGATTTTACGGGCTCCTCGGTCGGTGTTTCCTCTGGGTGTGCCGGTTCTGGCGCTTCCTCCACGGGCCTCTCGGTCTCGGACGCCTCCTCGGGGCCGGCGGGACCTTCGGTTGGTTTCTCGGCCTCCGTGGCTTCCGTGCCGATCTCGCCGCTCGGCGATTTCGTCTCCGGGGTCGCGGTTGTCTCTGCGGCGGGCGTTTCTTCCGCTTCGGGTGTGCTGGGTTTTTCCTCGGCGGGCGATTCTTCGGCGCTGGTCACACTCGGGGTTTCTTCGGCGGGTGTTTCTGCTGGTGCGGCCTCTGTGGGTTTTTCTTCAGCGGGCGTTTCTTCTGGTGCGGTCTCTGTGGGCTTTTCTTCGGCGGGCGTTTCTTCTGGTGTGGACTCCGTGGGCTTTTCTTCGGCGGGCGTTTCCGTTGGTGCAGATTCTGTGGGTTTTTCTTCAGCGGGCGTTTCCGCTGGTGCGGACTCTGTGGGCTTTTCTTCGGCGGGCGTTTCCGCTGGTGCGGACTCTATGGGTTTTTCTTCGGCGGGCGTTTCTTCTGGTGTGGATTCTGTGGGCTTTTCTTCGGCGGGCGTTTCTTCCGACGCGGTCTCGCTTGGTTCTTTCACAGCTGGCATTTCTTCCGGTGCGGACTCGGTGGGTTTTTCTTCGGCGGGTGTTTCTTCCGACGCGGTCTCGCTTGGTTCTTTTTCGGCGGGCGTTTCTTCCGGTGCAGACTCGGTGGGCTTTTCTTCGGCGGGCGTTTCTTCGCTTGCCGACTCGCTTGGTTCTTTTTCGGCAGGCGTTTCTTCCGATGCGGACTCTGTGGGTTTTTCTTCAGCTGGCGCTTCTTCCGATGCGGACTCTATGGGCGTTTCTTCAGCTGGTGTTTCTTCCGATGCGGACTCAATCGGTTTTTCCTCCTCCGCAGCCAACGTCGTGGACTCTTCAGCGACGTCGGTCGCAATTCCGATGGGCTGGATGGTTACCTCAGGATGTTCCTCAGGATGTTCGGGACTCGGAATTTCGCTCTTTTCGGTGACCGCGGCTGGTTGTTCGGTTGCGGCTTCCTTCGCTGCATCATCGGAAACCGTCGCAGGTGATTCGGAAGCTGGTATTTCAGGGGATTCTGTGGCGAGAGCCTCGTCAGCGGGTTTTCCGCTCTCCGTGGCGGATTCCTCGGTCGCGGCTTCTTCGACGATCGCCTTGTCGGTTGCTGGCTCGGCGGAAACGGCGGGAGTGACTTCGCCCTCGGGGATCGAGGCTTCCGTCGCCTTTTCTTCCTCCGCTGGCGTGATTTCCTCCATGTCTTCGGCTGCCGGAATTTTCGTGCTGGGTTCTGACGTTTCTTCGCTCGGCGTTTTAGCCGCTTCCGTCGGTTTCTCCTCGCCGACGTTTTCGCTCGGTTCGGTCGTGATTCCTGGAGTTTGTGTCGCAGCTTCCTCGGCGCTTTCGACTGGTTTTTCGGTTGCTTTCGGCAGAGCCTCTGCAGGTTCTTCCGCCTCCTTGACTGGACTTTCGGTCATTTCGATATCCGCTGCCGGTGCTTCCGTTTTTTCTTCCTCCTCAGTTTTATCTTCGACGGATGGCTTCTCGGTCTTCTGCAGATCGGTTGCGCCCTCTTCGCTGATTTGAGTAGTCGATTCCTTGTCTTCGGCCGGTTTCTCCTCCTCTCCCACCTTGACAGTGATTTCGGTCGGTATTTGGCCTTCCTCGACAATCGAAGGCTCCGTCGGGTGCTGCGCTGGTTCGGTTACTTCCTCCGCGAGTGCTGCTTCCTCTTTCTCAATCGATTTTTCCGTAGCTTCCTCTTCCTTCTCGGTCGATTTTTCAGTAGGTTCGGCTTCCTTCTCAACCGATTGCTCAGTGGTTTCGGGTTCTTTCTCTACCGATTCTTCCGTTGGTTCAGCTTCTTTCTCGACTGATTCTTCCGTTGGTTCAGCTTCTTTCTCGACAGATTCTTCCGTTGGTTCAGCTTCTTTCTCGACTGATTCTTCCGTTGGTTCAGCTTCTTTTTCTGGTGACTGTTCAGTTGGCTCTGCTTCTTTCTCTACCGATTGTTCCGTTGGTTCAGGTTCCTTCTCTGCCGATTTTTCCGTGGGTTCAGCTTCTTTCTCAATCGGTTGTTCCGTCGATTCGGGTTCTTTTTCTGCCGACGATTCTGTCGGTTCCGCTTCCTTCTCGGCCGACTTTTCAGTAGGCTCAGCCTCTTTATCAATCGATTGCTCCGTAGTCTCGGGTTCTTTCTCTACCGATTGTTCCGTTGGTTCTGCTTCCTTTTCTGCCGATTTTTCCGTGGGTTCAGCTTCTTTCTCAATCGATTGTTCAGTAGTCTCCGGTTCTTGCTCCACCGATTTTTCCGTTGATTCGAATTCCGTTTCGACCGATTTTTCCGTCGTCTCTGCTTCCTTCTCTGCCGATTTCTCCGTAGGTTCAACTTCTTTCTCAATCGACTGTTCCGTGGTTTCGGGTTCTTTCACTTCTGGTTCACCGGTAGGTTCAGCCTCCTTCTCTACCGATTTTTCAGTAGGTTCTGCTTCTTTCTCAGCCGACTGTTCCGTAGTTTCAGGTTCCTTCCCCATCGATTCTTCCGTAGTTTCTCCTTCCTTCTCTGCCGATTTTTCAGTAGGTTCCGCTGCTTTCTCAACCGATTCTTCCGTAGTTTCAGTCTCCTTCTCTGCCGGTTGTTCCGTAGCTTCCGCCTCCTTTTCTACCGATTTCTCCGTAGGTTCGATCTCTACCGGTTTTTCCGTAGGTTCGATCTCTACCGGTTTTTCCGTAGGTTCGACCTCAGCCTCCGCCGATTTTTCCGTCGGTTCACCTTCCTTCTCCACCGATTTTTCCGTGCTCTCCGCCTCGTCCGTCACCTCGATCTTCTCGGTTTGCTGCGATCCCTCGATGTCCGCCACTGGAGTCGTTGCATCCGCGACGGTCTCCTCGTCGCCAGTAGATTTCTCAGAGGAACTTGTGACGGCACTTTCGGTCGACTGCTCCTCCGTCTGAACCGGACTTTCGCTGGCTTCCTCGGCCGGTATCGTTTCCTCGCTCGGCTTGGCACTCGTCTCTTCACCCTCCTTCGCATCTGCTGCCTCCGTCGCTGCCTCCTCCCCGACGGCCGCTGCTTCGGTAGCCGAAACCTCCTCGCCGCTCGTTGTTTCCGTAACAGCGCTCGTTGTGTCTACCTTTTCATCTCCAGGAGCGGCGGAAGTCGACGTTTCCTCCGCAGGACTCGCGGTTTCCTCCTTCACGGTCACAGCTTCCTCCGTTTCCGCGGGAATCTCCGGCTTCTGTGTAGCTTCCTCCCCGGTGCTCGGGACCTCGTTACCGATCGCAGGTTCCTCCGCTCCAGCTGGAATCTCCGAAGCCTTCGTAGTCGCCTCCTCCTCCTCCTGAGCGGTCGCCAAGCTCTCGGTGACTCCTTCAGCCTTCTGCGTTTGCGGCTCCTCAGATTCCATTGTCACCGGCGACTCGCTCGATTTTTCCGTCGCTCCCTCCGTCATATCCGAACCAACCGTCTCCTCAGCGGCTACGGTGCCGGCGCTGCTTTCCGTCGATTTTTCCGCCTCAACTGGCAATCCCGCCTCGGTGATCTGCTCCTGCGGCTCCAGGTCGACGGGGCTGCTTGCCGATTCCGTCGACTGCTCCGCGACTCCGGAAACCGCCTCGGTGGGCGACGCCGCGGTTACCGTCTCCTCCACGTGCTCGGTCTCTTTGTCCACGTCCTCCCCGGACGAACTTTCCGCGCTGTCCTTCTCCTCCGACGACGGCGCCTTGGAGCTCGACTCCTCGGACGACTCGGCCTCCTCGCTCGACGATTCCAGCGTGAGTCCCTTGGTCGGCACCTCCTCCTCCTTCGATGAATCCTCGTCCGAGGCTTCGGTCGTCGCTCCCTCCGCAGTGGTTGGCTCGGCGGGCGGCTCCGACTTCACCGGGGGAATTCGCTGAACGTGCTGTTGTTCGTCCTTGACCGCAGGGACTTCGGTGACGGTTTGGTCCTCCGGCGCGACTGGAGTCTCCTCATGGATCGGCGATTCGGTGGCTTCCTTGTCCTCGGCCGTCGTGACGGCTTCTTCCGTGGGCAAAGCGGCCATCGTGCTCGGCTGCTCTTCCGGTTTCGGTTCCTCTTCGATCTTCTTCTCCTCCTCGCCGATCGGCTCGGCTGAACTCGACTCCGTCGGCTCGTTCAGATTCGGATGATAAGTCGTAGGCTCGACGTGCGCGGTCTCCGTCACGAGACTCTCCGGCGTGTGCAAATCCCCGTGCTCGGTGTGCATCGATCCCTCGGTCACCTGGATCTCGGCCTCGGTCACCGCCTGCGCGTCCTCCGCTTTCGTTTCCGGCTGGCGTTCCGGGATTTCAATGCCCGGTGGTCCTTCTGTCGGGATCTCTGCCTCGTCCGTCGCGGTGCTGATCGGTTCCTCGGCGATCGTCACTGGGGTCGCTGCCTCCTCGGCCGATTTCTCGGTGACCTCCGGAGCTTCTGACGAGGCGGCGGTCGCTTCCGTGGAGCCTTCGACCTCGGCCGGCTTCTCGCTCGCGGGAATTTCCGCCGTCGAGGATTCTGAAATCGAGGTTTGACTCTCCGCCTGTTCGGTGGCTGATTTATCGATCGGCGAGATTTCGGTCTGAATTTCGGGCGATTTTTCCGTGGCGATCTCGTCGGACGTCGGGATTGATGAGGATTCTGAGGTTCCCTCGTCGAGGACGGCGGCAGGTGATTCCGTCGCGCTGGTTTCGGTGCTGATTTCAACCGCAGGTATCTGTTCGCCTTCGGCAGGTTTTTCTTCCGGTATCGCGACAGACGGTTTTTCCTCGGGGCTCTCGGAAATCTCCTCGGTGGGAAGAGTCGCGTCTTCGGCTGCGGGTGCGACTGGAGTCGGTTGGGCCTCCTCGGGATTCTCGTCGGCTTCCTTCGTTGCTCCCTCTGCAGTGGCTGCCTGGGTCGTTCCCTCGACTTCCGGCTTGACGGTCTCGTCCGCCGCGGTAGACGGCTGCTCCGTGGCTTCGGGCTCGTCCGAGACTCCGGCGATCTTGTCCTCGATGGTCGGAATTCCGGTTGTCGGTGCCTTCGCCTCCTCCTCTTCCTTGGCTTTCGTCGTTTCTGTCTCGCCCTCCTCAACCGCGTTCGCCTCCGTCACCGAGGAAACGCTCGGAGTTTCGGCGCTCAGGGTCGTGGATTCTTGGCCGTCGTCGGTCTCCTGCTTCTCCGGAATTTCCGCGGCCAGTGGAGCCTCGGTCCGCTGAATCTCGTCCTCCACCGCGGCGGTCGTCGCGTCGATTTTCTCCTGCGATTTTTCCGTGACGCTCGCTTCGGTCGGTGAAGCCTCCTCGGTCTTTGGCTGGGACTCGTCGTGCGGCTGCTCGGTCGGCAAGACCGACTCCGTCGCCGATTCGGCTGAATCCTTGGCGGCCTCGTGAATCTCGGGGATGGAATTGTCCGCGCCAGGGAAGGACTCCTCGTCGACGGGCAGAGTCGCTTGGGTCGCCTCGAGAACGTCGTTCGCCTCGGATGACGGAACCGTCGGGACTTCCGGATGCTCATCGACTGGCTCGAGCGTCTGTTGCGTGTCCGTCGCTCCCGATTCGTCTTCTGAAAAAGGGCGAATCAACGCTAAATTTGCGGTGTAAAGGGGGCGAAAAAGAATGGACCCGATGCACCGTTTGGAGGTTGCGATTTTTTGTTCAATAGTAATTGGAGGCGGTTTAATTTTTATTGAATAAAAATTGGAGGCTGGTTAATTTGTATCCAGTAAAATTGGAGGCTGTTTAATTTTTATTCAATAAAAAGTGGAGGCTGCTTGATTTTTATTCAATAAAAATTGGAGGCTGTTTAATTTTTGTTCAATAGAAACGGAAGGCTGCTTAATTTGAAATGAATAAAAATTGAAGGAGACTGGAAGAAGAAACTTACCGCATTCGTATGTCGTCGGACAGCACTCGCCCTCGGGAGGCGGCACGGCGGTGCAATTCTTCCCGTGACTCTGCATCGGCGCTCCGCAATCCTGCACCGCGCAGGCTATGTCGCCGCGGAAGCAGTAGCAGTGGTTGCACGGCTCAGGCGAGTAGACCACCTGTCCGTCGTCGTAGGACCTGCCCTCGTGTTGGCACTGTGGCGCCGCGCTGATTCCGGGAGCGATCGTCGTCGTCATTATCAGGCCGGGTGTCGGTGAGACTGTTGTGCCGGTTTCTTCTTCGTAATCTGCGAATCGGTCAAATCGGACGGATCAAAATGCGTTTCCCACTCGTTTTGCATAATCGTACCAATAATTTTTGCTGTGAATTTTTACTACGGCGAAAATGATTATTATGTATTTTAGTACTGCTACGACTATTATTATTATTATCAACATTATCATTATCATTATTATTACCATTATTATTATCATTATCATTATTATTACCATTATTATTATCATTATCATTATTATTACCATTATTATTATCATCATTATTATTATTATTATTATCATTATTATTTATTTTTTGAATAAATAATAGTAATATTTATTTAGTGTCCCTGACTTTTGACACCGAAGTATAATATATTTTTCCAAAACTCACCGCAATTGTATTTGACAGGACAGCAGACACCGGGCAGATAGACCGGCTGACATCCAGCGACGCGCAGCGTGCACTCCTGCATCACGCAGGTGGTTCGGTTTCTGATGCAGTAGCAGAGCTCACAGGGGTTGCGGGAGTCGAGCGGTAGCTGAGCGCCGTCGGCGTAGAATTTCTCGTCGACGCTGCAGCCGTAATTGTCGCGGAAGCCGAGCTCGGTGGATGATGACGTGGCGGCCGGCGAGGTGGTCGTCGATGTGAGCAGCTGAACCGGGACCTGGGGGCAGGTGATGACCGGGCAGCACTGATCCGCTCGCTTCTCGACCTTGCAGTTCTGGCCGATCGCCTTCGTGAACGGGCAGACTCGCAGGTAGCACATCAGCATCCGATTGTGGCAGGTACAGTTGAGGCATGGTTCGTTCGTGATTATCCGGTCGCCCTCGTGATAGCGCTGGAAGTTGTAGTAACAGCCGCCGCTCGTCGCCGACGCGCCGCCCTCGTACTCCGCGACTTGTGTCGTGTCCTCATCGTGCACCGGAGCTGGAAAGATACAAAGTGGATCGTGAGATTTGAGTTAGAACGACCTGGACACGCGAGGACGTCGTTGGCCTTCCGAAGAGTTGGTGGCAATCAGCTCTGTTCAGCTTTTAATCAGCTTTTCATTCGTGCCCTGATTGATCGTAGTCAGCACGTGTTTGGAATAAGAAATGTTCTAAGTCTGTGTGTTTTTGGGGGTACAATACAAGACTTGAGAACGATAATACAGACCAAAACTCAATATCTTGAAATTATTAATTTATGTTCGTCCTCTAAAAAATTGTTGGCTATCAGCTGGGCCCGAGTGAAGCCGAAACATTCGTGCTCCTTTTTTTCGTAGCCTGCTCGAGCTTCGAAAAAAAAGATCGAATCCCGCGTCTTCGTGGGTAGAATATACGACTTGAGAACGATTTATTTACACCTTGCAACGATTTATTTATATTAGCCCACTACAATGTTTCCGATTTGGAAAAACCACTAATTGGTAATTGCCAATTCGAGCATAGAAAAAAAAAATTTAACGACGGCACAGGCCAGAGCTATATATCTCGAGATGATTTATTTGAAATCCGTGTTGAACGAACCCGCCCCAATCTCATGTGCTACCGAGTGCGATAAATCGAGTCGTCTCTCCGTGTACCAAGATGAAGATTCGCACTTATATTACAAGATTGCGCGAGCGAACGAGCGGGAGGCGCCGGAGGTAGATTAAAGTGCGAGTGACAACCGGGAACCGACTGACGCCAAATACTCGTTAACAGCTTCGGCCCCAGTCGAGGAAATTGTATGGCACTATATATATATATATAGATATATATAGATATACATATATACATATATATACACACGTTGATGTGTACTGGGGCGCGTAGTCCCTCTCACCCCTCGTTCGTGCTCTCGCGCCCCTCGTTCGCCCGTAGTTTTCGCAATTTATCTTAAATTGGAGTGTCGTGTGCAAGCAAAAACCCAACGACAATGGCAGCGCGCGCGCGCGCTCGTCCAACAATCGCGTCCCCTCCATACGTATTCGTGTTTCGCGCGGGCCTCACAATGCTCCGCGCACGGCTGATTCCGCGCGCAGCGGCCCCCAAAGCTATTCCCAATTCCCCGTCTCCCTTGGATCATCAAAAGCACCCTTTGCATCTCGCCAAAGAATGTGACGCGCGTTTTCCTCTCCCGCGTCAAGTGCCGGTCTTACGGTTACGCGGCTGAGTGGGAAAACAAAGCGTGAGTAACGAGTCTCGGGCAGAAGAGAGAAAGAGAGACGGTGATGAGAGAACTGTTCATAATAAGCTTTGAACCAAGCTGCACTCAGGTAAATCGGAATGGAAACCGTGCTGAAAGAATCTACTTGAAATTTTTTCAACAGGGGACTTTTTTCGCGTAAATCGGTACATTGAATTTAGGAAACGGGTGTGACGTAAAATTAATGTGAGACATAATAAACACTTTTGAATTACGTTAGTTTTTATATTTTACTGTGATTTTCGTATTTTTATATTTTACTGTGATTTTCGTATTTTTATATTTTACTGTAATTTTCGTATTTTTATATTTTACTGTGATTTTCGTATTTTTATATTTTACTGTAATTTTCGTATTTTAATATTTTACTGTAATTTTCGTATTTTTATATTTTACTGTAATTTTCTGTGATTTTTAATATTTTACTGTGATTTTCGTATCTTAATATTTTACTGTAATTTTCTGTGATTTTTAATATTTTACTGTGATTTTCGTATTTTTATATTTTACTCTAATTTTCGTATTTTAATGTTTTTCTGTAATTTTCGTATATTAATACTTTACTTTAACTTTAATAATTTGCAATGAATATCGAATAATGTATATTAAATATAGAATTTTTTGAAACGGGTTTAAAAAAAATCGCATAATCCAATCGTTCCTCAATCTTTCCTCAACCGCTCCGACAACGAAGCGCAAAAAAAATCACTGACTTATATCGCTCCACCGCCGGACAGCGTTGTAAAAAGAAATGCGCTTGATTTCATGGAAGCGAAACGCCGTGGACGTGTGCGCGAGGATCGAGGAGCGCATAATCGATACTCGAGCTCGGTGTCGCGCGTTTGGATGCCGGTCTCGTGTGCGGAGCGGAGCTGCGTTTGCGCGGCTGGCTCGCGCGCGCGCGCGGATTCCGCGCAGAGTCGATCGATGTGCGTGTTACGTCGAGCGGTAGGGGTGGAAGATATGGAATAAAAAAAGGGAAAGGAACTAAAAAAAGAGACAAGAGAGAGAGAGAGAGAGAAAAAAAAGGAGAAGAAACGCGAGGAAAAAAAGAAATCAGCATTCCACGTCGACGCGCGCGCTACACCCAGACGGTTTCCAGCGAATCGAATTGTACTGGGAACTGCGAACTCCATGAATGGGGAGCCGGAGGCCTCTGGCAGTGGCATCGCATTGTCCCACGAGGAGAGGACGAGCAGCGACGCTCCGATCGCGCCGCGTGCCTCGGCGTGTAACCACTGGACGCTTCTGCACGTAGCTCGCACGGCGAGGGAGCGAGAAAGAAAGAGAGAGAGAGAGACTTGCACGTGTCAGGAGTCCCGCCACCGCACGCTCAATCCCTCCACCGAGGCTGACAGCGCGGCTGTTGAACGTCGCGCGGGGCTCCGTGTGGGCTCGCTCCTTCGCCTCATGTAATATGTAACGCGAATAATTCCATCAGATGTATCGCACCGATCAAACTCCAATAGTATTCGCTGCGAAAGAAAAAAAAAAAAGAAGAAGGAAGAGAAAAAATACGACGTTCGGCTACTATTGTCAGTCGTTTGTCAATTATTCCCGACTGCGAGCCAACGATCGGGATTGTATTCGCGCTCGTGACGAGCCTCGCTGATTTCCAAACGACCTACGAAACTCCGTCTTTCGC
Source organism: Pimpla rufipes (assembly GCA_963932165.1). Classification (NCBI taxonomy): domain Eukaryota; kingdom Metazoa; phylum Arthropoda; class Insecta; order Hymenoptera; family Ichneumonidae; genus Pimpla; species Pimpla rufipes. The sequence goes on along the minus strand of OZ010632.1, from coordinate 17,353,686 downwards.
TCTTTCGGGATTCCGGGATGCGAAAAATCGACACGATTCCCGGGCCAGCGGACGATAAATTCACCGCGCTCGGGTCATTGGTTCCTCGGCCCGAAAATCCTCTTCCGCGTCGCCGAGACGGTAACGGCAATTGCTTCGCAGTGGCGGAAATTTATTTATTTTTTTTTTTCGTTTTCTTGGTTGGGAAGATTTAGTGGATTTTTTTTATTGATGGCGGTTTAATTTTTTGTCGAGAATCTACAGGTGAACTTTTTTTTAGCTTTACTTTAATTAGACACGATATTTGACTAGTTTTTTTTTTATTGGGAAAGATAAACGGGATGAAATAATTCGTGAGCCGAAAGACAAATCTAGTGGCGACAGAATTCTGTTTGCAAATTGTTTTAAATAAATCCCCTAACGACTCTGGAGCAACACTTTTAAAATGATTTCTTCTCCCGCTGCAGAGGCGACGAGGTCGTTGACCACCGGGCAGAAGCGTCGGCGAAAAAAAAAGGAAGTTCACTGCCTCTCGGTCGTGTTTAATCGTCTTCGAGGCGGCGCGCAATTCACGAGGACTTGAGAGAATCGATTCATTCGAAGATTTTCGACGTTGACGTCGCGAAGGATGCCAATTTACTGGTTCGGTGAGCGATGCTCTCGGCGCGGAACGGAACCGCCTTCGGGAAAAACCCATCGCGCGGGCATGTTACATCAGCCTCTCGCGGGGAGTCATCGCGAGGAGAACGCTCGACCCACATATTGAAAGGAATTCACGCGAATCCCGCCGAAGAAGACGTCTTATCCCGACGTTTCCATCAGCAATTTAAAACGGTGAGTAACTCCTCGCCACTTAAAGAAAAAATGTACAGCAAAATCACAACTAAAAACGACTTCGTCACAACCTACAATCGCTCGCAAAAATAAGATCAAACCTTCGAGCGGTAGCCGAGAAGATTGACGTTCCATGAAATTTCGCGAAATATTGAAAAATAATCATTCATTTATTTTTTTTCAGACGTCTCAGCTGTTGACAAAACAAGTAAGATTATAACTAAAAATGACTTGCAATCTCGCCCACAAAAATAAGTTCAAACTTTCGAGCAGCAGCCGAGGAAACAGACTTTCCATGAAATTTCGCGAAAAATTGAAAAATAATCAGCCATTTATATTTTTCACGTCAGTATGAAAAATACTTCCTTGAGATTAAATTGTTTTGAGACGTCTCAGCCGTTGACAAAAAAACGCGCGCGCATTTTTCCGGGAGCCTTTCGCCGCGCATTACCGCAGCGTAATAATATAATTGTCGGCTCAATTAGCGCGATAAATATTTATAAAACGAATCGACGGATTTTTTCTCCAACCCCGGATCCCATTGACTCAGGCGGACAGTCGTCGCGAATCGCGCGTGGTTTTCCGTTCGAGCGAGCTGCAGGCAGCCGCGCGGCGTCGTCTCGCCTCGTCGTTCCCATTGAACAAGCCGGCGGCGTGCAGCCACGAGTTATGAAATCATCGCGGCCTTGTCTCGCGAAAGGTTCATTACCATTAACCGCTCGGGCTCGTGGAGAATACGCTCCGTTGCACGGCCAGTGGCACTTGTCCAGCATCACCGGCTCATTTCACCTGAGCGAGGGCGTCCCACGCATCCGAGATTCGAGCGAAGGTGTCTTCGGCGCGTCCCCTCGTGCCGCTTTTTTCCCGTCGCGGATTGACTCGTGAATGGAATTTCTAATGGTCCATCTAGCGGTCCGAGACGAACGGACCGCGGAGCCCGCGAGTCGTTCCCATTATACTTTCGAGCTCAGTCCATTTATTCGACGGATGATTTGATATTAATTTTTTTTTCTTTTTTTTTTCGCGAATACAATTTCCGGCGGTCCGTCTAACGGTTCGAGGAACATGCGAGCGGATTTTTAACCGTGGTTTTACCTTTGATCTCGCTGGTTCGTTTGTTTGTTTCACGAGCAATTGGAATTTAATTTCGTTTTTTTTTCTTCGGGAATAGAATTACAAACGGTCCATCTAACGGATATTTGGACATTAACTGTTGAACTCATCGAGTTCGCGTATTTATTCTGTAATCATGTGAAGTACATTTTTTTTCGCGAGTGGAATATCCAATGGTCCATCTAACGGCCCAACGAATCACGATTCGTAGGTCCTCGATCACCCCGTTACCTTTGATCTCACGGGTTTGTTTGTGTGTTTCACAAGCAATTGGAATTTAATTTCGTTTTTTTTTCTTCTTTGTGAATAGAAGTACAAAAGGTCCATCTAACGGATTTTTGGTCAATAACTCTTGAACTCATCAAGTTCGCGTATTGCTTCCTCATAGAGGAAGCTTTTTATTCTGTAATCAAGTGAAGTAAAATTTTTTTCGCGGGTGGAATATCCAATGGTCCATCCAACGATCCAACGAATCACGACTCGTAGGTTTTCGATCATTCCGTTACTTTTGAACGTATCGTAATTCCGTTTGTTTATTTCACAAGCAATTGGATTTTTTTTTTCATGAGCAGAATCACAAATGGTCCATCTAACGGATTTTTGTTACGTCTTGTTACCTCCGATCCCACCGAATTCGCGCATTTATTCCACAAGCAATAACTAATTTTCCTTTCCGCGAGTAGAATATCAAATGGTCCATCTAACGCTCCAAATTCGCGTGTTTTTCGACCAGTGAAATCACCGCGCGTCGTCGCGATCGGCAAAACAAATTCGTCGTCCGCTGATCTCTTCAAAGAAAAATCCGTCGCACAGTCCGGACCCACCGCGTTTCGGTTCCCCCGTCGTCCTCCTCCCTCCCGCCGATAATCATAATTGTATAATAGCAAAAAGCACCTCGGCCGAGCCATTAAAACGTCACGCTCGGATGCACCGGGAATCCTTCCCTCGCGTAATTCCCCCGGCTGATAATTTCTCGTCCCAGTTTCTCTCGGCCGCGAGGAATTCGCGAGTCACACACAGGAGGGAGAATCGCGCGCGGCGATGCTCTTGGCGATTCGCCGCGCGCCGCGGCGAAGCCGCTGGTAACGAGCGCGCTTAAACCGTGTCACGCTGACGTTGCACCCACGCGTTGCCCTCTTCCTCGGCCTCATCCTCCTCCTCTTCTTCTTCTTCGCGGTCCCCGCACGATGCATGACCGGAGCTGACCCCTCTGTCCTCTTCTCGCCTCTCTCCCGCCGCGAGCTGCTCCTGACAGGAGGATCTTCCGCCGTCTACCTGCCGGTTACCACCGCGAGAGCGGGTAACAAGATCACGGCGAGCAGAGCAAAGCGAGACGGAGGGCACACACGTCGCTTCCTCCAACAATGACCTTTTTCTCTCATTCTCATGGCCTCGCTCGGTCGCGAGGTTCTCCGGTCCCGCGTCACGTATCCTCTTACAGCACCGTCTTACAGAGTCGCTCGTCGGGCACTTTTTGCGCGCGGCTCGTTTTATCCGCCGCGCGCTCTTATCGCGTTATGCTGAGGTGTCGTGTGTGGCGCGTGCATTATTGTTATTTCTTTTTTTTTTTTTGCGGAATTAGAGGCCAGAAGTGGTGCTTGGAAATAAAAAAGCGAGAAGGGGAAATATATGGGCCGGGAGGAAATATATGGGAGAGATAAAAAGCGATGAGGGGGAAAAGGGGGAAATACGGGAGCGAAGACGCGACCCTCGCGGCGCTTATGGCTCACGGTCAGTGACATTCGCGCTGGTCCTCCGCGGTTTCCGCACGCTGATATCCAGCGGGGGTTCAGGTTTGACCAGAATTCACGGCGCGGCCGCTTCGAGGCGCGCGCGGACTTTGCTCTCGCGGCGAGAAACCGCTATTTGAGCTATATATGCGCGGGACAGCTGTGTGTTCTCTTGGCCTTTCCTCTTCCTCCTCCTCCTCCTCCTCCTCCTCCTCCTGTTTTATCGCGCCGCTCCCGCTGATCCTTGCAGTTTCGATTCTCGCGCCGCTCGTCGCTCACGAGCTCCCTCGCCGAGCGAGGTCGCGAGGTGGCTGACGCTTTTTTTCCTTTTTGCTCAGCCACACTCGGCACTGGTTTCAATTTTGGTGATTCTCCGCTTTTGTCTTGAGGTCGGATCGGAGAGGAATTCTCACGACCTCGGGAAATTGCTGAGGCGGGGGTGAAGTGGGCGGTAATTTTCGCCGAAAAATTTATTGACAAGTCGATGAATTAAATAATTAATTAGGCGGGGATGATGATGACGATTCACAGAGAAAAATATCAACGGAGTGATAAGAACATTTTTGCTGTAGTAGCTCCAAACGTTGCTGTGGTAGCTCAACATTTTGCTGTGGCAGCTGAAAATGTTGCTGTATTAATACAACAATCGATTTGTTATTACTCCTTGATTATGTTTCTCCGCTCGATTGACCTGGCAATAAGTGCTGATTACTATTCCATGCACGACTGTAATTACGATTGAAGACACTGATCAGCCCGAGTGGCCCGCGTGGAAATTCGTGTACGCGAAATATTGAAATACACAAAAGTATTTTGTACAAAAGTAAGTAGGGTAGAAGCACCGGTTGTGGCCACTGTACCAGTTGTGGCCATTTTCACTATAATTTATTTCAAATTGTTGCTTTTCTGTATCTTCATGTTGATACATCCAAAGAATATATACAAGTTAACAAGATTATCGATACAATTTTGTTTCATTTTAAAAATACAAATAATTATGTCCTTTCGAACTCGGTGGCCACAACTGGACCAAAGGTGGCCAAAACCGGTACTTCTACCCTATGTAAATGTGCAATTCACCTGCAAAAATATCCTTCGAAAAATGCAACGATGTTCCGAAAATATAGTGTATTTTTTTTTTTCAGTTGCCCATAGTAACCAGTATACGAAAAACAATAATCAGATATCTACCGCCGTATAACGCATTTTTTGCTGTCACAAAAAAACGTTCAACCACCACATCAAATCGCAGCTCCGTCCATATTTCGTTTTCCCTGCTCCCCGTATAGCAGCCAACGCCCGACGTTCCTCCGAGCTGCAATTTCACCCGTGTCTCGCGTCCCTCGCGACTGCCTTCCGCGCTGCGCGGAATCGCCTCGGAATCGCGGGGATCGGTCGCATTGTTACCATATCGACGGCGATCGGGGCAGGCGGAACGACAAGTCGAGTGTCATTGAACACGAATGACCAACGGGTCCTTGACCCCCGCAAGCTCCCGAGTCGTAAGTAACTGGCTCGACGTAAGCGGCGGGGCAGGGAGAAACGAGGGACGAGCGCGAGCGAACGAGGGAGACGTCGCGCGAGCCGGAGAACGCGGCGAGGAGGCGACGCGGGATACGAGGAAGAGGAGCGCGAGTCGCCTCTCCCTTGACTCGGTTGACTCGCTCTCGTCGATGACCCGATGAGCTTGTCGAGAGTTACCAAGATGGACTATGCCCACCACACTGGTTACCGGTGGCTATCGCGAGAGGCATTCCTACGTACGTGCGGCGCGGTTCGCCATTTACGGGACGGAAAATCGCGCGCATACGCCACACGGAGACTCGGGATGAAGTCGAGGAAGGAGGAGTGGAAGGAACGGACGGGACGACGGGAAGGCAAAATGATGGAGGCTTTTGAAGAAGGCGGTTTGACAAGGCCTAGGGAATCATTGGAAAAACGCAGGCAACGCGCGTCGAGAAAGGACCTGATGCTCCAGCTGTCCCTAAGAGACACTCAGTCAAGTTGAACGTGTTGAACGTGTTGAACGTCCACCACGTCGCCCCCCCCCGTCCAGGGGGGGGGGGGACAGAAGGGGAGGGGAACGTGGAAGCCGCTTACTGTTAACGCGCTAAGAAATCAACGCGACGCTCGTGGCCAACAGTTCGTAACGGTTTATCGTGGAAACGGTCTTAAAAGGCGTCTCTAACTGATGAAAACCTCGGCCAAAGAATTATTCATCTGTCGGCCGCGGGGCAGCGACGCGCGGAATTTCGGATCGTGCGGGGACGCCGGAGGTGGAAATGTCGACTAGCCGTGGGAGTTCTGGAGTTGGAATGGGGAAAACGGAGGGCGGGAGGTTTCCGGGCTTTGTGGAAGGTTTGAGAATGGCTTCGGGTTTTGTGCTGTCGTGGGACGCGTTTTGGGCTTTTTCGATGGCAACGCGAAAGTTTGGGTGTGAAGCTCAGAACTTGTTGGACTTGGTGGAAAATTATTTGTAATTATAATGATGAACTCGAGTCACAATGAGTTGGACGACAAATTGTATTCGACATGACTTTGATGCTACCTGATGAATGTTTGAAAAAAAAAAAAAAAAAAAAAATGATATGTATAGATATTGCGGTTTACGCGGGTCATTCGGTGATGGGAATGGGCACACGTTTGAGTTTGCCTTGCAAAAAGCGTCACAAGGAGCGCCGTGAGTTTCATAAAAATAGCCCGAGCCGCGCGAAGAGTCAGTGGCTCTTGAAAGAAAAAGCCCCTTCTAATATCCGTTAAAATGTCCAACACGTAGGCCTCCCGCGGTCGGTCGAAGTCCACGAGAGGCCCCGGCGTCGACACCTGTCAACGTAATACGACTTAAAACGCACCGGAATGTGTGAACCGGGATCCCAGTAGAATGGCGAGTAAGAGGATGATTCCGGGGCGGTATAGTCCGCCGCTTAACGCCGACATCTCGGCACCTTTCCGCCTCCTGAAACACAACAAAATTACACGTTTTAGCAAACCGTTTTAGAATCACAACGTTGATTTTTCAGCTTAGCTTAACGATCGATGTTTTTTTTCCTGCCAATTCGAAAATGACTATGAGAAGAAAAAGAAAGAAAATCAAAATTTCAAAAGCAAGTAAAACGGGTTGAAACTAGTGTTTTCCAAATATCTTACAGACAGTTTTTGTGAGCTCGACTTTCGTGATTTTCGGTCCCGTCTCGGATCTATGATTTTTAGCAAAAAAAAAAAAAAAAAAAAAAAACGTAAAAAAATATATTTTTTCCAAAGTCCAGTAAAAATGGTTTGAAACCTGTGGTTTCGGGAGTAGAATACACGAGTTGAGAACTATGGTATAGGCCAAACATTTTCAAGGAAAAAAGATAAAAATATGAAAATATGAAAAATGAAAAATATTAATATCCGAGTGTCACAAAAAAGCACACAGCATGACAAATGATTGGTATCTCAGTTCTCTAGTTCCAAAGTTTGCACCGAAATTTAACCCGTAGTTCACACAATTTTTAGAACAACCAATGTACTCAAATTCGTGTACATCAGTCACCATCAAACATGCCCGAATTTATCCGGATTTTATTACAATATCGAAAAATAAAAAATATTGGTCTCCAAGTGTCACAAAAAAGCCCACAGCATTTCAAATCTTTGGTATCCCAGCTGGTTCCAAAGTTTGCACCGAAATTTGATCCAAAATTCACACCATTTTCACCGCAACCGATGTGCTCAATTACGCATTTGATGTACATCAGTCTCCATCAAACATGCCCGAATTTACCCAGCAAACTTTCAATCCCGTCGCGCGAGAGGCGTCGCAGCATCCGCCCTGATCAATCGCTCAAACGAAACCGCCACCGGCGACCGACTCTCGTCGCTCCCGACGTGCATCGCGAGTTCCCGTCTCACGCGCCTGAGAAAGAAAACGAGGCCGGTCTCGGCGCGCATATTTTTCACTTTCCGAATCAGCGATGCACCGAGTCGCGTCGCTCGCGGGATAGCCAAGTCGACGGCGCTCGCTCGTTCGACTTTTCGACTTCCGAGTTGTCCGCGTTACTCTCAGCCGGCTTCCTCGGCCGCTCCGGACCGCAACGCGCGAGACGAGCCAATTCCACTTGCGCTCTCGTTGCGCACAAAATTCGCATAGCCGCTCCGCGTGGGTACCCCATAAGGACATAGAGTATAGGCGAGATATATAAAAGATGTATTCTGGATATAACAAGATCTATTTTTCCGAAAAATGGTGTATGTCGGATCTTCTATTTTAGGATGTATACGAAATCTATGCGAGCAAAAAATAGATCTAAGATATACATTCAAAATGTATCTTTATCATATCATCGTCCGGAAAGTTGCATATTCCAGATACATTTTCATATCCCCCATGGAAATAAAGTGTATATGAAAATATATAAGAGATATACAACTTTTGGCCGAAAAATATATAATAAATATATTTTTATCTATTTAAGATATACCTCAGATATATCTCATTAAAATATATCCGGTGGATATATAAAATATATACAGCGGATATAGAAATTTTGGCCGATATATATAATTTTATATAATTCATGTATCTCGAATATACCTTATTTCCATAGGGGATGTACCTTTTTTTCGTGGGGGACCACACGGGGTGAGCGTCGAAAGCGCGCGCGGTTTGTCGATGCGCCGAGGGGGCGTCCGAGCGGAAAGCGCGTTAAGGGGGCAGCTCGCGCGTTGACGAGTCAATGTCCCGAGGCGCTGAAGGAGTCTCGTGGCTTTTTCGTATGGGGTTCGCGCCTCGAGGTGGCTGGGCGCGCGGCCATAAGCCATAAGTTTTACGATACGCTCGAGAGCGCCCCGTAATCGGTTCCTCTTCCGGCGTCGAGGGCGTTAATCTTCATTTTATCCTCGGTTTACGCACTCGACGGGCGCAGACAGAACGAGGTGATGACTTCCACCTCGGCGCTATGCGCCCGAGCTGCCGCATTACTCTCGCGGGTCTCGGTTGTGCGCGACGACCGACGCGCAGCGCAGCCACCGGCGTTACAACCAATCTGCATGCTAATAAACAAGAGAGTCTCGTCTTCATCGTTGTCGTCCTGCTGCTTTCCGCTTCTTCCTCCTCGTTTTCTTCTTTTATATTGCTTCGCGCTACGCGCGTCGAGCGAGTTGTGCGGGAAAATGCCGCGGCGGAAACGCAGCCGGGCACTCGGGGCTTTACAGTTAGGGTTTTCATGCGCTCCTTGACCCCCGAGGGACACGGGATCTGCGGCTGATTGGCGGGGGTTTCAGTCGATTTTAAGCTTCGGGCGAGTGCAGCGAGGATTCGATGTTGTCGCTTTTTTTTCTTTTTCTTATTACAATTTTCCCAAATTATTTTTGTGAAGAGCGAAACAAATTTTTAACAAATATTTCGTTCGATGTGGCGAAACGAATATTTATCCACCACCCCCGAATTTAATTTCAGTAAAATAAAAATTTGTATTAAATATTAAATCATTTGGCAACAATAAAAAAATATGATATGACCCAACGACAATTCGCAATTCAATTTCAGTAAAAAAACATTTTCATTAAATATTAAATCATTAGGTAACAATCGAAAAATATAAAATGCGGCCCAATCACAATTCGTCGACATTGAGAAAATATTTATTTCGCCATATCCAACAGAACTGTTAACATAAAAAAACTCTTTTCTCATTACATCGTTTCCTCTCCGCCACTTTAATTCAAACAGATGATTTTAATTGAAACGCGTAATCGCAAAGCAAGCGCGTTAAACTCGTTTTTGTATATCGACTGAAGCGCGAGATGTTTACCGCGCCGACAGCGTGCGAGCGCGATAAAGACGAGGGCGTTTTCCGCAGTCGAAAGTGGCGTCAGGTGGATGAATTCGCAAACAGGACCTCGAGGCTCCGGGGGGATTGATAATTGTTGCAAAGTTCAGCACTCGTTGCGAGTTGCGAGCTGTGTTTGCTCCCAAGACGCGGGCAACTTGCATACACACAGAGCGCAACACGAGCAACTGTGGATCGCGAGGGGCAGAGAGAGAGAGAGGGAGGGGGAGAGCGAGAGCGAGAGAGCGAGAGAGATGAAACGGCGGTTCAGCAGTGCGGATGATTCCGTTACAGCCCGGAGGCTGCGTTCGTTCGTTCACCATTACCGTGGAACGCGGAATATGATTACCTTCACCTGGGAACTGAGTCTCGAGTGAGACTGCGCGCGCGACCGAGGATGAACGAGAGACGAGATCACGTCTCGAACGTCGCCTTCTGATCTTCCCCTCTGCACCTTTGTGATACACTGTCCCCTTTGACTTGTCGCGCCGCGATTATTCGCGTGGACACTGCGCGTGGCCGTTGACCCACAGCAGGCCAACCTTATAGTCTTGCGCGAATAAATAGTACGAAAAATTGATATATATCTTTTTTTAATACGAGATTAGTTGCAAGATATATTTTCTTCTTTGAAAAATCAGAGGGTCAAATTTCTCGCATTGTTTATACAGTGAAATGACGAAATTTCGAAAAAAGATCGAAAACACTTCGGATTAAAAAAAATGAACACTTTAATTTAACACTTCTTTGGATGGAGAAAAATGATTTAAAAAATGTATTGATTGGATGAAGCAAACAGCAAAGCAAGTAAAAATGTTGTACAGTAAAATTGCCTGTATTTTGCATACCACTGTTTTAATCTCGTCACGTGTAAACATAGTGAAATTGATCGAATCGACTGAGCAAGAGCGACACATCGCGTAGCTTTAAAAGTCCTGGGTGGACTGGAACGGTTTGTTTATTTTCACTTGCAATAATTACAATCAACCATCGCGAATAAAAAAAAAGCTACCGAGCAACTTTTTGTTTTCAGGAAAAAATTGAATAATCTGAATGACGTCCTGAATCGCGTGTATCCTGCGGTAAACACGTCGAGTGTATTTTATTTTTCCAGGGTGGCCGAGGGACACGAGATTTGTGATGAGGCCATAGGATCCGTGTAGCGTCTAAGCGAATCTCCTTCGGTCGCTCGGGAGTTATTGGTGCTCGAATGAACAACTAACGGATCACGTTCGTCTCTCTTTTTTGTCGCTCCTCTTCTTCGTCTTCCCTGTCTTCTCTCATACTTCCGGGTTAATCTCGTTGCGTAAGAGTCGCGCGCTGCTCGATAGCAGCCACCGCGGGTACAAGACTCCGCGGTGTTGACGTTACGATTCTTCTTTTTGCGATCGCGTGGAGCTCCGACCGTTGGCTACCGCGGCTTCCGTCGAGCATTAGATGCTCGGACGATTTATCCGTAAAAAGCCGCCGGTATAATTGAATGCGGAGCGCGTACCAGTCGAACGGCTCCCGTGTATCGATGTGGCTGCATCCTCCAGGGCTCTCCGGGTGACGGTGCGCACACTCGGGGAAACAGTTTTTTTGCCGCTGTTGCTTTGACAACAAAACGTGACAATTTAAGATGGATATGGAAATATTCCATCGTCACGAACGACGGGAAAAATCCCAAAATCATGAGCCAAAGCTTTGCTTAATGTCGTTAGTCGAGATTTCTCTATTATTAATAATAATAATAATAATCTTATACATATATTGGAAAGTTGTTTGTCTATTTGCCTGTTTGCCTGTCCCAGCCCCTTAGTTCAAGTCTGCCCTAAATAATACAGTCTTGAACCCCTTAATTTAAGACTGATCCAAAATTAGACATTTTTATTTATTTTAATTCCGCGTTAATTTAATTAACAACCTAATTTTTATTCGAGCATTTTGCGAGCCCGCGAAGCGTGCGAACCTCTACGAACTGCTAGTAATAATAGTGATGATAATAATAATGAAAACGTAACTAACTTATTTGAGGGACCAATCAAATTATTAGTCGATATTCGAAGGCAAATCGATTCACTCAATTATTTTCCAATCAGCATTGAAAACTCATTAATCTTTCACCGTGCGGGCGCAAAACAGATTTTGTTTTTATTTTCAGGCTGTCGGATTTCGGGGGCGAAATACACTCGATGGAACGAGGGTTGCGCGGTGTGACGGCTGGGAGGAGGGGGACGGGGGGGGGGGGGGCAGACATGAGCACTGTGGGTTCCGAGTGAGTCACGGGATCGAGAGTATAGGAAGCAGCTCGTCGTTCCTGTGCAACTCACTCCGAGAATTCTTCCTCAGGTAATTATGACGTTTATGACAATTAGCGCGAGCATCACACCCGCTCGCGACGCTCCCACAATAGCGAAGCGGGAGTCTCATGCTCGCGCGCTCGATTCCCTCGAAAGCCGCGCTCGTTAGGCGATGGTAACCGATCTGCGCGGGGGAAATTACGGAAATACCGGAATACGAAATAATATCGTATGCGCGCGAGTTATCGGATGTGCCGGGAGGGAGAAAAAAGCGTGTATCCTCGAATCTCGAAGAAATTCCGCTTGCGAGCCACGCGGGGTGCCAATTAAATTTTACTTCAAGCGCGTCCGGCTCTAATTAAATTATGCATCTCAAATCGTGCAGTAACTTTTATTCAATTAAGCTCGACTTTTCCCTCGGTTCAGGTGCCAATTAAATTTCCGATAAAAATGCAACTCGCGAAGCCCGAAGGTATTTTTCGTAATTCAACAAATGCGCCTCGATATAAAAATTAAATTCTGAATTAAAAAAGAAAATCGTTCGACTGAATATCTCGACTTTTGTGCCCCGAAGAAGTGAAGCTGAATCGTGGGAATTCCCGCGGAGCAAATTAAGCGCGAATCTCAAACTCTTCAAGCTCGAAGATAAATTCCATAAAAAATAAATCAAGTTTTCTCGCGGTTGTCGAGTGCACAATATACTAAATGTCCCGCTAGAAATTAAATTCTATATTGAAAGGTTTCGTTCTACAAAGTATCTTGACTCTTATCACCCAAAAAAGTAAGCGAAATCGAATAGCAGAATTTCCAGCATGAATTTCAGGCGCAAATTGAGCGCAAATAACGCTTCAAGCCCGAAGATATAATTCCGATAAAAATCAGATCAGGTTTCCCCGCGGACATCGAGCGCACAATATACTAAATGTCCCGGTAAAAATTAAATTCCGTTCGTCAAATTATCTCGTCTCTTATCCCCCACAAAATAAGCGAAGTCGAATACCAGAAATTCCAGCATGAATATCAGGCGCGAATTAGTCGCAAATAACGTTTCAAGCCCGAAGATATAAGTTCGATGAAAATCAAATCGAATCTCCCCGCGGTCGTCGAGCGCGCGCGCGCGCGCGATACACTCATCGCGAACAAGACGTCCGGTTTTTCTCCGCTCGGCCACGTTCAGCGGCGAACGCAATCTTATCGCGGCGCGCCAAGTGAAAACGCGTCTGACAAAAAGTTGCGGTGCGCTCCGCGAGGATGCTGCGATTGAAACGTTTCTCGCGCTGCGCGGAATCAAGTGCATCGGCGGACGTGCGCCGCGCGCGCGCGCGCGAGGCTGCGAAACGCGCGATATGCGCGGCGAGCGAGCGAGCCCATATAATAACTCGGGCTGGCGGCGCGTTCCGTGGATCTTGTACGTCGCGCGTATAATATCAGCGCGAGATCGGATCGCAGGGCGCCCGAGGGCTACACGAGAGTCCCGTCGAGATACGCATCGAGCCCTCGACGTCCACCGCGTCCACCGAGACGTCCACCTTCTTCCTTCTCAGCCGCGTCTTCTCCTCCACCTCCTCCTCCTCCTCCTCCTCCTTCGCTCGTTCGCGGGACGCGGTTCGACTCTCGCGCTCACCTTCAACATTACCGATGTCCGATCGGCGCGCATCCTCCTCCACCTCCTCCTCCTCCTCCTCCTCCTCCTCCTCCTCCTCCTCCTCTTCCACCTCCTTCCACTCTTGGGCTTTTTAGCATTTTCTTTTCTCCTCGGACCCCGGTTATACACCACATACGTAATACCAGGGAGCCCGCGGGCGCTGTACAATTTTAACCCTCGATATAATTGCACCGCGCACGTAACACGCTTCTTCACTGGGCAATTCGCTCCTCCGCTGTACAGCTGCACACGCGAGAGAATGACGCATCTCGGACGCCGCCGAGTCGCGGCGCGAATAAACCCGCGGCTCTCGCGTCGCATCGCCGAATCGCGTTTTTTCCCACCGCGATGCATTCGGGGTTGGGGGATGGAACGAGGTTTTTTGCCACAGGAAGGCGAAAATTATTCTCGACTTTCTTTTTGGTAGGACGAGCTACAAGGATCGTGAAGCTCGAGAAAGGCGGGGATAAAAAAATGTCGATTTTTTGCAGCCGATCTGCGATGCTTTGAAACTAACCCGCCAAATTTGGAAACTCAAATTCAATCCTTCGTCATCACACGTATTTCACCAATCTCGATTCTCGGTGGTCACCGGGTGGTCGTCGACTGGAGAACTCAGGGTGACCACGAAGGGTTAAAAAAAAAGTAATTTCCCTTTTTTTCGTTTCCAAAGTTGGATACTAATTAACATATTTACCTTATTGTTACGAATATAAAAGTTGGAAATTGCAGATACACACTGTATGATTTTCGACGACCGAGCAGACGATAGTTTTGATTCCGAATTTAATATGAGTCGAACCTGGAATCGGGACGTTGACAGATCGCGATTGGAATAATTACAGTGATTATAAATAATAATATACGCCCCTCAATAAAACATCCGCTTTATTTATTTACGCGAACGCAACGATATGTCACACATTTAATTGCTTAAAACCAAAAGCTTGAAGCGATCGTAGCGCGAGCCATGAATAAATTTACGCTCCCCCGTGGAATCCTGATTTTCGAGTCCGCAGAACGAAAGCACTTATCCGACAAAACGAGACGCCCTTAAAAAAAGCGTCTCGCTCCTCCCGGCAGGTCGCTCGGGGCTCGCGGGCGATAAATCCCAAGCAAACAGAGTCTAGTTTGCCGGGAGTGATTTACCACGGTGGCTCTCTCAAGGCTCTTCGGAATTAGATTAGAGAGTGGAGTGTATTTCCGGGCAGGACCGACGAGCAGCAACAGCAGCAGCAGCCGTATCTGTACGGACGCGTCTGAAGGTGGAAGGTAGATGAGAACAAACAATCTAAGCGATCGGAGCTGGAGCGCTGTTGTTCCTCGGTAAATACCGAGCAGCTGAAGTTGTAAGCGCGCGGCAATAGTCATGTACACGCCATGTATATGTACACAATATTCATTTATAAATATTATATATATGTTTATGCGCGGCGTCTCATCTCATCTGGTTGCTTTTGTGCGTCAGGGAGCATCAATTATTCCTCATTCCTGATACGATTCTGTTCCACATCGAAGCTCCGTTATTAATCCAACGGGTATTTCGTGGCTGGCGGAAGCCACACGGACACCTTAAGGAGCGAGATAAGCGAAATGGGAGATCGAGCGCCAGGCGCTCTTATCGTCTTATCGTCGGCAAAGTATCAATGGGCCACATTATATTTTGCAATAGTTGCCAAATCAAGTCTTACTCGACTAGGCGCAAATTCCGTGGCGAAAAATAAATATTTCTCTCGTCACATCGAATGAAATATATTTGTTAAAAAAATGTGTTATTCGCTATTTCATTCGTTCGATTCGCTCTGCGCAAAAAGGACATGTAGACGTATTGCCAGGTATATATTTATACCTATTTTCAGATACATATTTATACCTATTTCCATGTATATATTTATACCTATTTCCATGAATATATTTATACCTATTTCCAGGTATATATTTATACCTATTTCCATGAATATATTTATACCTATTTCCAGGTATATATTTATACCTATTTCCAGGTATATATTTATACCTATTGCCAGGTATGTATTAATACCTATTGCCAGGAATATATTTATACCTATTTCCAGGTATCCATTTATTTATAAATATTTTATATACGTATCTCATCTCATCTGGTTGCTTTTGTGCGCCAGGGAGGATCAATTATTCCTCATTCGCTGATACGATTCTATTCTACATCGAAGCTCCGTTATTAATCCAACGGGTATTTCGTGGCTGCCGGAAGCGACGGACACCTTAAGGAGCGAGATAAGCGAGATGCTGAGGGGGCGAGAGGGAGGGAGGCCGAACGGGAGATCGAGCGCCAGGCGCTCGGGCTCCGATGGTTGATTTGCTCTCGGGCTGCGATGCGCTCGGTTTATAAGAGGCGACCACGCGGATACATGAGACTGGTTTTCCTTCGGGATGTTTGGCGAGATCGCTATTTGCAAGAGCGCGCAGCGCGCGGGGATAGAAACCGAGCGCGATCCCGATAGTCGATAATGGGCCACAGCGCAACGGAAATTATCCGTTATGCAAAGCAGGTGCAGCTAATTAATTATTATTCAGAGTAACGGGACGCGGTGGGACCGAGCGGTCCTTAATCCCTCGCCCGCGGAGCCTGCTTAAGCCCACGCCGAGCCATACTGTTCGTTGGGCTCGCAGCGCTTCCGTCGTTGGGTTTGGGTGGAAAGATTACCGATTGATTTCAGGGCGTTTCGCGAATTCGGTTCGGGGGAAGTGAGATTTTATTGGCCATTGACAGATTCAACGAGAAAAAAATCAACGGAGTGATAACAACATTTTTATTGTGCTAGCCGAAAATGTTGCTGTGGTAGCTGAAAATGTTGCTACCGCAAGAAGAAATACATCAATACAACAATCGATTTGTTTCCACTCCCTGATTATTTTTCACTGCGTTGGAGTGAGATAATCGCGAGCCTGGAGCGTGGTGACATTTTTTTAAAGGGTACTCGAATCCTAATCTCGATTGACAGCACCGAATTCGACCATCAACATTTTTTATCATTCAATTCTGACGAAATATCTAAAACTTTTTTCTTAGTAAAAAGAGTCTTAAATTATAATGTTTTTCTCCACGCGATTCTTCCCACGCAAAAACGGGTTTTTCTTTTCACTTCGAAAATATCAGTCGTCCGAGTTTCTGTTATGAAAAAAGTTGTCCGGAAAAAGTTTTCAGCCCGGGGGTCGCGGCGAATTAAAATTTCCCGGTGTCAATTCGGACGAGAAAGATTCTTCGGTGTTCAAAGGCGACTTTTTGTTCGTCGTCCCTCCTTCTCGGCGCGAAAAAAAGAGGCCTTTGATTAAAACAAAGTTTTTCCACTCTCGCGGTGCGTACGGCGTCGGTCGGTCGGAGTGCGGCGCGAGAGTCGCCCGGATACTCGAGGGTCCGGGACTCGAGATACGTACGAGGGCCGCGCCACACCGGATTCTCCCTCGAGTGGCGCGAGTGTCACTCCACGCACAAGGCACCGGGAGTACGTGGTACATATCCGAGCGAAGGGAGCGGTGCGCGAGCTGCCTACCCGCGCGTACATGAATCTATTATGACGTAGGTGGGTACCGCGCGAGGGCGGCTCTGCAAATATTGATCCACCTCGCGGAATAATGAAAATCACGGCTTATTCGATGGAGATTCTCGCTCGAAGCGTCGAGCGACGCTCCTGGACCGCGCGGCATGAGAGACTTCGAGTCCCGAGGCGGCACAAACGAGTGCATCGGAAAAAAAACCCCATTCATTCGATAGAACGATAAATCGATTCGCGATTTCCGCTGCAAAAAATATTCGCAAATCTTCTTCACTGAAGTTGTCGAGAATAAACTGATCAATTTATTATTCGAGTAAATTGCAAAATGTACTTTTGTGCTGTCTGAATTTTTCACAAATTTAAACGGTGTCGAAGAAAAACCCCATTCATTCGATAGAACCATACATTGATTCGCGATTTCCGCTGCAAAAGATATTCGCAAAGTTTCTTCACCGAAATTGTCGAGAGTAAATTGGTAAATTTAATATTCGAGCAAATTGCAAAATGTACTTTTGTGCTGCCTGAATTTTTCACAGATCTATACATTTTAATGAGGTTTTTCGTGTAACTCAATTTCGCTTCGCCTGCATTTAAAATTCATACGCCAATTTTTTTTTTGCAATAACGAATTATTCAGTACATTTATTAAGCTGTGATTTCACACGAGTTTGACGTTGACACGACACAAAGCGTAATTTTTTTAGCTCTAACCTACAGTCTAGTGAGTAATCGAAAACAAATTTTAGTCTACAAAATATTCCATTGATGTTTCATTGAATAAATTAATATATATATTTTTTAGTGTGCACCGCACAATTTTTTCCAAGACGACGAAAATTCCCGGAGCGAATGCAGCTGCACTCGCGAAGCTTCGGCTTCGGTGCACCCACAGTCGATTCATCATTGGCACGACGATCTTTAGGTAGAAATATGTTTGCGCGTCCCGAGCAGTACATCCGCCGACGCCGCCGACGTCGCCGCCGCCACCGCCGGTTTTCTTCGTACGGGGACCACCACGTTTCCAGCATCCGTTCCCCCCCCCCCCGTCCCGGCATTGTACACGGAAATCGAGGTTTACTTTGGCTCTCGACGGTCCCGCTTGGCTTCGGTGAAAAGAAGCGGGAGCTCCGCCACTGCAAACAGTCGATGAAACCCCATTGCTTTTTCCTTTCTTCCCCTTTCTTCGCTCTTTCCAGGCCCTGTTTTATTTCGACGGCTTAAAACCTTTCAAATTCCATCGGTATCGCGATTTGGCAAGACGGAGAAAGAATTAACAAGTTCCGGACGACGAAATTTGTCTAGTCAAAGTAAATCACTCGGTCAGGCCAGTAAATTAATTGGTCAGAAACGAACTAGTTGGATATTCCAACCAATTTGTCGTTTCGTCAAATTAATTTACCCTACCAATTTTGTCACCTATCGCTGGCTACCATATTTTTCGCACTTGGAGTCACCTATCGCTAACTACTATATTTTTGGCACCTGGTTATCACCTACCGCTAATATATTGTTATCACCTATTTATCCGTGCCCGGTTGTCAGACCAGCTACTAATTTCTGTCCTCGCAAGAGGCAAAGCGAAAAAAAAAAAAAAAAAAAAAAACGGAGCAAAGCCCAGCCTAGAAGACCAGAGCCCAGGCGCGAAGAGGGCATGAAAAGTTCGGTTGACCCAACCAATTTTTGTCACCCATATCACAACCATCGTACTTTCGTCACCTATTTACGAAGCAGTCCAGCTGCTCACTTTTCTCCTCGCAAGACGAGGCAGAGCGAAAAAAGGAGCATAGCGAGGCCATAGACACGAGGGCGTGAAAAGTTTGTAAATCGCCTGCCCGGCGAGTTCTATGGCGATAATGAATTTTTTCAACCGGCGTTATAATAGCACGAGTGGCCGGCGTCTCGCGTCCCGGTCCATACGTAAATAGGCGGCTAAAAGAGCTGAATGTTGGCTCTATGTAAAGAGAGCTGCGGACGAGGCTCGTGTGAAATAATGTGGCCGGTGAACCGGATCCTGAGGCCACGACGAAGCCACCCAGACGAGTTGCTGGCCGCGCGGTGTCGCGCGGTACAACCGACGAGAGTCTCGACAACGAGGAGCGCCGGAGCACCAGGAGCACCGAGCGATACAATCTTCCTCTTCCTCGCGCTCGTTCGGCGCGAGCACGGGGCGTGCAGCCCTGGGAGGCGCTTCGCAACAACTTCTGTCTGGTCCGAAGCTGTTCGTCTCCGTCCCTCTCGCTCTCTTTGTCTCTCGCCCGCCTGTCCCGAGTCACCCGTGACTCTAACATTAAAGCCCGAGTGCTGCTGCTGCCCCCGAGGATACACGCGACAACCGGTGAGCCACGAGCAGGCGGCGCAGTAGCCACCGCACGACGAGCGCCTGATCGCATTCTTCCTACGTGACAGCCAAACGGGGTCGCTGTTGCATTTTCGCGCCACGGCGACGTTTCAATTATTCTCGCAAATTTTTGTTCCACTTTGTGGAACGAAATTCAGTGTCGGTGGCTGTGTGAAATCCGTGACGGTAAATTGGGCGCCAGTCGGGAATTGAACTGAAGATTTTCCACCAGGGACGACGAACATCGAATTTTAGTTCTCGCAAGGCGTTTTTTGTTAATATTGCGAAAATTGTTAAACACAAAAAAATAAAAAATTTAAATGCTTTGCCGTAACAATTGCCATAACTATTTTTTTCTTCCTTCGAATTACACAAAATGCTTAATTCACAAATGTTGCTCATTTACGTTATAATAAGAAACGTATAACTTATTATTTCTTCCTTCAAATTATACTAAATACTTCATTCATTTACGTTATTCATATACGTTAGTCAAATTAGCAACATCATTATTTTATTGCCACGAAAAAGTTATTTAGTCGTGAAAAAAAAAGAATAATCACGCGAACTACGCTCGCCGGTCTCATCACGACAGCCTCAGTCTCGTCCGAAGTTGTTTCTCGCCCCCTCCCGCCCTCCGCAGCTCTCGAGTCGCCCGTGACTCCGACATTAAGGCCCCGCGAGTGCTCGCGGGGCTGCGCGCGACAGCTGAAGAGCCACCGAGTGGGCACGACGAGTGCCCGATATCGCATTCTTCTACGTGACTCCCTGCCAAACGGGATCGCCGACGCTCCTCTCGCGCCGAGCTCTCACGCAATTACACCGCTATATTAGATGTATCTACAATACGATATTACCCGAGCGCGGCTCCTCGAGGCTGCGCGCTTGTTAACCGAGCAACTTGCGGATTGTATAATATAGACGAGAAATATAATTGGCATTAGGCACAATGGAAGGCACAAGTGTTATTTCTCACGAGACGCTGCGGCGAAGGGTGAGGAAGGGAGGAGAGGAGGGGAGGGCGGGGGAGGAGGGGAGGGGAGGGGGAGAGGCGTCATTCTCGTAATCTTCATCAACATCCTGAACCGCTCATAATGACTCGTGGAAGGAGCGCGAGGGGCCGTAGGATTTCCGAGTGTGCATGCCCAGTGGATATGCCGTATTATAGGCACAGCCGGCGAACAGGAGGCCCCACTGTAGGCAGATAGGTAGCTAGGTGGGTAGGTAAGGCGAGGCGCGTAGGGCAGACACGGAGCGCGACCGCCGTGCGCCTTCAAGTGCGACTCCACGCGATCCTCGCGCGCCTGGAAAATCTAGCGAGACGCGACGAAACGGTGTAAAAGTGAACTGCGGGACGCGGCCGGCCCGAAGACACGCCGGTTGAGCCTGAGAGTCCGGGCGCTCGGCTGCACACGACGAGCGAAAGAGTATCTCGGAAAATCGCGGTCACTGGATTTTGCGAACAATCTTTATGAATTTAAGGATTTTTTTTTAACTTTATTTTGTGAATTGGGACAGCGACGATATGAAAATAAAGAGATTTGTGTATTTTAGCGTTTTTAGGTGGAAGTGAAAATTAGTTCGTTATTATTTTTCAATTTTGTTTAGTAGTAGTACACGTGTTTGTTGACAATATTTACAGTTACAATTTCAGACAAGCATTGAAGTACATGTGACATGTTATAAATATTGCCAATGGGCCATCGACCTAGGTCCTTCAGCCCGAGGTGTTTATTGATATTTTTTAGCGTATTGTTTCGTAGGTTTGATAACAGGGTTTCGAAATTCTTTTTTTTTTACTGATGTTTGTGTGATTGTGTATTCTTGGTTTTCGTCGCGCAATCGTTCTAAATTTGGATAAATAGTGTAGGTCGGAAATTTGTGTCTTGATGTGTGGTATTTTTTTCAATCAGGTAGCAAAAAGGGAAAACAATAATGCTGCTCGTGATCGTGAACAAGGAATTCTCGCTGAATGTACAAAATTGAGCCATTGGTTTTTGTACCGTGTGCGATTTTTCTACGGCGAGGAGACCCGGCTGCGGCGAGGCCTGCGATTATCGCTGCCTCATTACGAACATATCCGCAAATGGTTCTGATCAAGAGCGATTCGAGGAAGATCTTCGGCCGCGAGGCTGCTTATTTTGTATGGCCGAATGCGGGTCCGAAATTCTAAGCACAAGCCAAGGGGGATTATTGGTAATTATAGGCGAGCCGTTGGGGCATCGATCAATACCGATATTGCCGGGAAGGAGATAAACGCAGCGGTGCCGGGACAGCAGATGAGCAGCTGGACCGACGGGTTTAATGCTAACAAGCCCAACGGAGCTGGATTCTAATTACCGAGATTATCGAGCGGGCAGCGAGGTTCGCGAAAAAAAGTCGATCATTGATTAGAGCTAAGGAGGGCAGTTAGGGGTACAAAAAAAAAGGAAATTGCTCGAGCGGACCGAGTTTATTGATGAACGTGCATCAAAAAATATTTCCGATGACTGCAGCACTGCTCCAAAAAAAATCTGTGCTAAAACCTTACAAGAAGCGCAATTTAAGTGCCGCGAATGCACAATTTTCCACAGCCATTAAACGCCGCGCGAAGAAATATAGGTTTGTTCAACCGGTGAACCGAGCTGCCGTTACGGAGCTGCTAAAACAATTTGTTATTTAAATCGCATAAGTGGGCCTTCGACGATTGTGTATTCAGATCAGCGTCGTAAAACTCCGTAATTTCATTCTATAAATATTTATCGTATAACCGACTTAATTTTTATTATTATGAAGATTCAGAGATTCCAGTCTTACCAGACGATATTTTTAATCTTTAATAAATGGCATAACAGCCAACATTTTTTTTATCTTATTTTAACGATAACTTTACTATACATTTTTATTAAAAAAACCAGAGCCTCACGAGTACGATTTAAATCGATCGCGTATTTAATTGCGTGAACGTGAATACAATTTAACAGAAATGCTTTTAATTTTCATTGATGGAAAAGGTGTATTTTTTTTTTTTTTTTTTTTTTTTTTTTTTTTTTTTTTTTTCATTGACCACGCATGACGTTGCAACGCGGGTCGCGTTAACGGAAATTAATAAAACACTGCTCGCCGCCGAGCGCGTTACATCGAAGCGACGGGACTAATTGCCGGTGCGTGTAATGCGATTAACCGTTTGGTGGTTCGGTCGGATAGTGCACGGCGGCCAGCGCGTCCCGATCTCGCTCCCTCGCTTTATATCCTCTCTTTTCCTCTCGCGCGTTGGCCGCGCGCTGCTATTCGTGAGTAGAGTATCTCGCGTCTGTACCGTTAGACGAACCGGGCCCCGCGATCGCCCAGCAGCCGGGCAGATCGATCCAATGATACAACTACCGGGCACTGGCTTATCCACTTTTTATTTCTCTCTCGACGCTGCACTCGCGCGTCGCCCCCTCCTCTCTCTCTATCTCTGCCTCCGCTTCGGACGTGTCGACGAAATTAAAAACCCGTTGCCTCGCCGTAAAAGCCCTTTGAATACTGTTCCATCTTTTCACGCCCATTAACACGACCACCGGCGCCTAAAAATGCACTTAATCTTTTTTTTTCGTGGTGCATTAGTGCGCCGTGTAGATCCAAGCTTCAGCTCTATAAGTAAAAATTTCACAGGATTTTTTTTCATCAGAATGTGACCCAGGAAATATGCCACGTTTGCAACGATCGCGAAGAGCGAATAATAGTTTTATCGAATTCGGGGATTCGTAAACATTTTGGCTACGAGCTTTAAATTTTATCAACATTTATTTTATGTTTTTTAAAAATTAATGTTTATTCTTCAATACGATGTTTTAATTTCCATGGTGTACACCGACTGCCTATTTATTTTACCAAATTCGTTTAATTCGGTAAAATACAAAACTGGAATGCGACCAGCGTGTCGGTGCGTCTAATCCAGGCCAAGTGCACAGGTTTGCCAAGCTAAGTCACCTCCATGTGCCCCGGCGATCCTTACGCCAGTTTGATATCTGAGACACGAAACAGGTACGCGTGGCCAGAAAACCGGGGCACCGTGCGTAGGAAATAAGTCGGCGAGGTGGGGGGCCCGTGTGACCGTGTTAAAAATCCGTGCCGTACCCCTCGACTGTCATACCGGCCGAGCGACTGCTGGCAGGTGCCAGCTCGATTTTTTTTTGTTGCAACCAAACGATTGAAATGCGAGCGCTCATTGAAATTCCTCCTCGTTTCGTGTCTCCCCGTCTCTCTCCCTCGCTCAGCCTCTGGTCGCAGTAATTTTTTTTATCGTATTCACCGGATCGTTTGGGTATTTCACCGTAGGAATATCAATTACCCCGGGTAACTCAAACCAGCCGGTTCGAGCGCCGCTATATTTCACCCAAAAAACCAGAGGTCTATTTAAATCCAATAAAATTCCCCAATTCCGACGAAACGTTGTTTAATCAACGATATACGCTGCCGCCGATTCCGCTACCATTTCACGATTTGTTTCCACGCTCTTTTAATTACATTTTTGCTTATTATCAATTCAAACTTCAACGATTTTTTCCCCACCATCGTTAATACAATTTTCAGTATTTCCTCGCACAATTATTTTTATCAGAGTACAACAAAAAAAGTGCAATTTTCTTCTCGAAAGTCAATCAGGCGTAACACAACGTGAGGTGCAATTAGAAAAAGTTAAATGTGTAATTAAATAGCCGTCAGGCGCAACCGGGGCGCGGGCGAAAATTAAATTTCTTTCGCCGAAACTTTTTTCTCGCTCCCGCGCTTCGCGAGTTTCTGCGGCAGCGGGATCGATCGACGTATAGCCGTTTGAAAAATCGTCGCTGTACTTTCAGCGCGCAATTAGCGCGACTCGCCGGGCCCGACGGCGCTCGATAATCAATTTGTGTCCTAATTGTGAAATAAATCTCGGTGATTTCCTCGGGTCGCGCACGTGATTTTCCCGGCGCGCGGAGACGCGGCCGGGCGATCGTGGAGGGAGGGGAGGGGCGGCGACGGGCGCGGAGTTCGATGACCCCGCGGCGGCGCACCGCGACGGGAGAATCGAAAATTTTTCGAGACACTCATTTCGTATTCGAGGGAGGAAGCGACGGAGCCGTTCGAGTTCCGCGATAATCGCTCGTACGGCAAGTAAAGGAGATGAAACGCTCGGGCGGCAGCTCGCCGCGTCTCCCGCGAGCGAGCGAGCGACGACGACGACGACGACGACGCGATCGCTACGTTTTCTTCGTACCGATCGCGTGACTCGACGATTCCTCGTGCACACAACTCGCGCTCCTGTTGCAGATGCGACTCCTGCGCGCCTCGCCAGGACCCCCCGGCCAACCCCCTCGTGCCCCCCCCCCCCCAACCATTCCCGTCTTTTCCTCCACGTCATTCGCGAGCCGCGCACAATTCCCAACTGTCCTTTTTATCGTTACTCGCGCGTTTTGCGCGCCGCTATTAATCAAGTCCGCGCGGCCGAATCATCGTGCGAATAAAATCGCTACGAAAAAAAAGTTTCTCGGGGAAATAAAATGCAATTTCGTGATTTTTGTTTTTTTGTTTCTTCAATCGTGCAGGCAATTTCTTCGAGTCCCGACAGTTCGGACGATAATTGTACGCTCGGAGTGGCATTCAAATCCAATTATAGCTCTGATAGACGTTAATGAACGATCCGTTGATTCTAATCATCGATTCGATACGTGGAAGAAAAAACCGCTTAGACGCGACGCGCGAGGCGGACTCGATTTGCATCTCGCGTTAATGAAATTTCTTCGTCGTTTTTTTTTTCCACGATTGCGCATCGACGCTCGAGTGCGAAGTGAGATTTCCGTGATTGATATAAATCTTTTTTTCTTCAATAAAAAAAAAAAAGAATTCTCGGGACGACTCAACGTTGACGTTGACGACAGTCGAGGTTTCTAATACGCGATTAATAGTTGCCAATGATGCAACATTTTAATCGAGTGTTAAAATTGCATTATAGAAATTTTAAAAAAGTGCGTCAACAATATTTCAGCCTGGATGGATTATCCGCGTCGACGAGCGATCCACGCGCGACGTCCGGGAGCCGAGAGCCACGGGGAAGAGGAGCCAAGTTCCAGCGTCGCGGACAAAAGATTGTTGCTCGCGGTGTGAAAGAGCAAACGAGTGGAGGAGAAAAAAAAGGAGCAGAAGGAGCGAAAGAGCGCGCGAGGCCTCCACGATTCTCGAGGAGGCCCGCGTTGCATGGCCCATAGATACGGCCACTTTACATTTTCGTTTCTGTTCTATGCGGCGCGCACACGTCGAGAACGTCGCTCTCGCTCGCCCATTGTACTCTCGACGCACAGCCACGCGAGAAATTCCGTGCTTTCGTTCGGGGCACAATGGCGATCGACTGCTACCAGAGCAGAGCGAGCGCGGCGTTCGGCTCCTTCTCCTTGCCCAAAAATTCTTCTTCTTCCTCCTGCGCGACGAAGACTTTACGAGCCCGAGATGACTCGGGAGTCTCGAGAGTCCCACGAAGCGACATTTCTTGGAGTTAAAAAAAGCAACGACAAAAGCGTTTGCGATAAATAAAATAAATTACATTATACTTATTACAATGAATTTTTTTTTGTGGAAAATAAAATTCGTTACGAATATTCACAAAATATTCAGTGGTAGCAAAAAAAAAGTTTTGCGAAATATGCAAATTATTATTTTTATTATTTTGTTAGAGCACATTCTTTGCTGACTAAGAAGCAAATGAAACGCATTTTTCGTCACTTCTTTCGGTAGCAGATCAACATTTTCTCAGTGGCCTCTCGTCCGGTGGCCGCGCCGTTTCTATGGCCTTTGCGCAATTGATATTCAGGCGAATCTCGCGTGGATCTCGTCGGCGTCCTTGTGAAATATTTTTCGCTCATGAAAAAGTGTGATAACACTTTTCGTCGACGACCTTGACTGTCTCTCACGGTGGATGCTCGCGCTAATTAGTCGCCTCTTCACCCGGTGTACAAAGGAGAAAATCGCGCCCGCCTGAGATTCGACGTTGCGCCGGTTTTTTTTTCTTTTTCAACAAGGTTTATTCGTTGGCCAATGAGACGCGATAATGATCGGCAAGGAATCGGACACGCGACTCCCGACTCCGAATTTCTAACGCGATTGTCGGCCTCGCGATCGTGAAAAAATCACTGCGCAAATTTGCCGATCGCGATCTTCACGCCCGATCGAAAAATCAAGATCCTCGAACATCCCTTGAGCGCGTCACAAATCAGTGAAATTCCACTTCTGGACTCTCAGTGTTTGCACATTTTTTTCTCAAATTAATCTCACGCGTCCCAAACAAAAAAAAAAATCACTCCGCGAAAATTGTTCACTCGAAATCCGTGAAAAACTCGCCGCCCGACGTCCCGGAATCGCGACTTTTTCTACACCGTAGCGGCCGCGAGACGAAATACGATTTTCCAACGTGGTCCGGACCGGCCGCACGTTTCGCGAGTCATCGGCACGAAATTTTCGTGCCTTTAATGCAGCGACAATCAGCGCGAAAAACGTCGCGTATCACCGACGGACAATAATCGCACTCGAGTAATAACCACAATCCACGAGTCGTAAACCTACGATTCACTTGAGCCCGACGACCACTTTCGCCAAATGCAATTCTCATTTTTCATTTCTCATTTTTTTCTTTTTTTTTCATTTTCCTCTCTCTCTCTCCCTGTTTTATTCAACGACTTACCCTGACTGGTTCGTCGTGAGCGATGCGTCGAACCGTGGTAGAATCCCTCGCCTTAGTTTATCTTCGATTTCGCGTTCTCCTCGTCGGCTTAGCTCGCGTCGATTTCTTCCACGCTCGCCGTTGGGATCCGCGCGTAACTCGCTCCTCGATTCCTTGTGATACAGGAAGGTTTATCGCGAATTAGGAACAAAATCCTCCACTTTTTAGATCTCTGCAGTTACTATTATTATCTCGTCGTTACATCTAATGTCAGCACGAGTCGTGTCAGTGTAAAGTCGGTGCAAAAAAGAAATAAAAATAAAAAAATAAAAAGTATATAAGCAGCAGTGAGGGACGGAAAAATTCGAAGGAGGGCTACAGAGTTATCCGTGCGGATGGCTCCGTTCGAGTGTGTCTCGCGACTCGGCGCGCGGCTCGAATAAACGTGGATTTAAGAGCACACCATGCGCGTCGCTCGCAGTCGCAGTCGGAGTCGGCGTCGTCGTCGTCGTCGTCGTCGTCGTTGTCGTCGTCGTTGTCGTTGTCGTTGTCGTGGTCGTCGTCGCAGTCGTCTGGCACGTACGATTCGCGGGGGGGTTGCTTCTCGTAAAACCAGCGGCAGGAGCGTCGGTCGCTCTCCGCTCGTAGCTCTCGTCGTTCTTTCTCGCTCACCCAAGTCAAAAAATATATATCTCGGTCTCTCTCGCGGGGGTTGATGGTACGGGGCGAAATTCGAGGGAGCTCTCGAAACGTCACTTGCACCCTCTCTCCGTGGCGCGTGCGGTTCTCCTTTCACGCCACCGCACCAAACAGAAGTGAACTACTCGTGCGCCGCCGGTTCACGGTACCTTAAATACCTTGGCCGAGAGCCGGCACGACCCCCCTTCCTTTCATCCACGGTGTGCTCATTGGCGGGGGAGAGCACAGCCGAGGCTCGCTACTGATGCCCGCGGCTACATCACCACCACGGACCGGCAGCGGCAGCGGCGGCGGCGGTGGCGGCGGCGGCAGCGCCGGCAACAGCAGCCTCCTTCTCCTCCTTCTCCTCCTTCGGCTCCTTCTACTCTTCGGAGCTTCTTCGCTGCTGCTGCTGCTTCTTCTTCTTAGACGACGACGACGACGACGACGTATGCTTCTCTCGTCCTTTCTCGCGCAGACCTCCTGAGCATTCTGCTTCTCTTTCTGCTTTCGCTACTATTGCTATTTCTTCTTCGCCGCTGTCTTCTTCGTCTTCGTCTTCTTCTCGTTCTTCTTCGTCTGCTTCTTCTTTTTCTTCTTCGCCTTCCTCTTCTTCTTCCCTTTCGTCGTCTCGTCTTCCTTCTCCTTCTTCTCCTTCTCCTCCTTCGTCTTCTTGTACTTCTTCTTTTTCTTATTCGTCTTCGTCCTCTTCTACTTCTTCTTCGTCTTCCTCTTCTTTGTCTCCTTCTTCGTCTTCTTCTTCTACCTCCTTCTTCTTCTACTCCTTCTCCTTCTTCTCCTCCTTTCTTCTTCTTTTACTCCTTCTTCTTCTTCTCCTCCTTCCTTCTTCTTCTACTCCTTCTTCGTCTTCCTCTTCTTCTTATTCGTTCTCATCCTCTTCTACTTCATTCTCACCTCCTTCGTTCCTTCCCTCCTTCTCCTTCTTCGTTTCGTCCTCTTCTACTTCTTTTTCTTCTCCTTCGTCGTCTTCGTCTTCCGCTACGTAACCTGCCTGTCTCGCGTCGTGGAGCCGATTCAAACGCAAAAGAGTGTTCGACGCGCTTCGCGTGGACGCAGATACCCCGTGGACGCAATATGTCTCCGCGCACGGCCAAGTGAGAAGGCGCGCACCACAACCCCGCGAGACGCGCGACACCCACGTACCACGGGAGTAGCAATCTGCTAATAGGATTCTGTGGAAAAACTCATTGACATTGCAAATCGGTGTGTGATCATGACTGCGCGGTGTATTAACCCGAGGGGGAGGGGGGGGGGGGGGAGGAAGAGGAGGACGAGAAGTGAAAACACGTCGGGCGTTCGCGACGCGACAACGCACGGGACCTCTCTGGGTGGAAGCGGCGAAGCTCGGCTGCACGCAGCGCCGGGCACGCTGCACGCATGCACGCACGCAGCGCGCACGCACGCACGCACGCGTGCATGGAACGCGCGCTCTTCCATTCCAGTGACACGAGCATCTCTTCTTCTTTTTACCCCTCGCGCTGCTTCTTCTTCATTTTCTTCCCGACGTCTCTCACGTCTTGGCTGCCGGCGCGACGCACTCGAGTTTCCGACCGGCTCGGATTCCTCGCTCGACGCGAAATCCCAGCCCCTCCGCGATGGCGTTTTGCATCCTGCAAGACGTAGTCTCGCTACGTAGTCGGGACTGCGAAAATGGGATCTGGAAAAATTGAAGCAGAAATAGGAAAATTGTGTACAGTAAAATTATTGTTGATGATTATTTTGTCGTGATAGTTTTCAGTATAAACGTTTTTGACTATTTTATAATTATTGTTAATGATAATTTTGTCGCGACAGTTTTCAGTGTAAACATTCATGATTCTTTTATGATTACTGTTAATGATTATTTTGTCGCGACAGTTTACGGTGTAAACTTTTACGATTATTTTATGATTATTATTAATGATTGTTTTCTCGTGACAGTTTTCAGTGTAAAAATTTATTTAAATCTTTGAAAGCAAAAAGAATGACTTTTGCGGAAATACGGGGAAAAATTGTGTGAAGAGAACGGCAGATTATTATTGTATGAATAAGAATCGTCTGCTGTATCTTTCAACGGCTG
The DNA here is from genome assembly GCA_963932165.1 of Pimpla rufipes. NCBI lineage: Eukaryota > Metazoa > Arthropoda > Insecta > Hymenoptera > Ichneumonidae > Pimpla > Pimpla rufipes. The sequence continues at coordinate 17,324,004 of OZ010632.1, read as the reverse complement.
TTCGTAATTATAACGAGAATCCGGGAAATGTTGATTAATCATAGTTAATTATTAAAACGAAGTTTTGTAGTGCTCCACCAGTCCGGTGCCGAGCGAAAAACCTCGGCCGCGCAAACTCCCCACGTTTTTTTTTTTTTTTTCGTTCTCCATAAATTCCGTGATTTTCCGCCGGACGGGAAAAGAGAACGGAAAAAACATGCCAGCAGGAAAAACCCATAAAAATTCGAGGTAACGAGGATCGACGCGGCGCGGTGCTTTTTTTTTAATCCAACGGGAACGTCGAGTTACATGCGTAATCCGTGTTCCCCGAAAATTCGCGGACAAAGGTCCATCCGCGGTCCGTTCGGTGATCCCCGCGGCCGCTGTTGCCGCTTGACCTTCCATCTATGACTCGCGGACAGCTCCGCGGGGAGAGAAACATCGCGTCATCGTAAATCTCGCATGAGACCCGGCGGACGCGGATTGACGGTGAGGAATATATGAATTTATGATCAAATGTGTTTTACAGCGCTCGCGTGTCGAAGGCCTGTGCCATTGACATTGATATAATCGTCTTATGATCCGGCGTTATGTGTGCACAAGTAGGTGCGGGCGAGCGAAATGACGGCTGGGTAATGGACCTCTTGCATAAGTCGGCGCGCGGCGAGCGGGAGTTGAAAGCTGAAAGAAGGTGAGAGGGATTGAGAGACAAGTTGGTGCTGCGACATGTTGATTGTGTACACGGTTCTACAGGCTGATTCAGAATCATTTTTCAACTTTTTCACGAACGTCAAGTGCCTCTCCTTCGCGATAAACTACGTCACCGTTTTTTTATTCTCAGCAGTTGTTTAATAAAAATAAAAATAAAGTAATAAAATCGGCAGAATAAAATGGAAATTGAAGTTCTCAGATCGGCCCATTTTGCAATTCTGCGATACCCGTAAATAAATAACTGTCGCAGATTCGTAACATGTTTTACACATTTTTTGAGGCGGGCTAATTTAGAATCATTTTGCAACGTTTTCACGAATGTCATCTGCCTCTCCTTCGCGATAAACTACGTCATCGTTTTTTTAAATTCTCAGCAGCTGTTTAATAAAAATAAAAAGAATGTAATACAATCGGCGAAAAAAATGGAAATAAAAGTTCTCCGATCGATTCCATTCTACAATTCTGCGATACCCGTAGTTAAATAACTGTCGCAAGTTCGCAAACGGTTTTACACATTTTTTTATGCAGGCTGATTCAGAATTATTCCTCAACTTTTCCCCGTACGTCACCTGCCCCTACTTCGCAATAAACTACGTCACAGTTTTTTTCATTCTCAACACTACGTCTATAAAAAGAACATAATAAACTCGGCGAAAAAAAATATAACGGAAATAAAAGTCCTCCAATCGGTCCATCCTACAGTTCTGCGATACCCATAATTAAATAACTGTCGCAAGTTCGTAAAAAGTTTTACACATTTTTTAATGTTCAGAACTTACAGAACCGACTGTAAATTTGTGACGTTTGAATTACAATCATTAAAAATTTATCGCTGCAGACCCAAAACGGCCCGATTGGTTCATCCACGGAAATCCATGTCGACGACTGAACCGTCACAAATTGAAAAAATCGCCAGCCGAGTTTACTCGATGCCGAGGATCGGTAGTCGATGACCTCAGAGCCGAGGAGTCAAATCTGGATCGCTCTGTATACGCGCGAGCGATAGACGGTGGCCGGGCTGAGTAGAGCGAGCGAGCGAGCTGGCGCGGGCCGGGAGAGTGAAAGAGAGCCCAGAGCACAGTAGACAGTCGGAGCGTGAACTTGACCTGAATCCACGAGCACCAGGGAGAAAGAATGGAACGAGTGCTCTCGTGATGGAAAGGAGAAAGGATGCTCGCCGAGAGTGAGAGAAAATTACTCTCGTTTTCCACCTCCGCCTCCGCAGCTCCTCCCCCCCTCCTCCACCCGCCCCTCCCCGCAGCTCCTCCGACACCTCCTCGCCTTACACGTGTAGGTGCTACACGTTTTCTCCGGTTCATCAGCCTCACCTCCGTCGTTTCATTCATTCGATCCTCCGTGGCTCACACGGCGATTTGTCTCGCCGCTCTCTCGCGCGCGGGAATCAAATTTTTCGAAAGCCACACCAGACGCTCGAACGCAACATCGGCGGGCCAGCCCGGAGAAATTCAATTTCCCGACACTTAATTCCACTCCCCAAAGAACTTGGCGGCGCGCGGAGCCTCCGGAGGAGACAGCGAAAATTTAATCAGCGCCAAAGCAGCGCCTCTCGTTCCAATCCAATTATTTCAATTATTTCCAACGTAAAATCGCCGGGATTCCCAACGAAATTAAATGTAACCAAGATCAAAGCGAATTTCGTTTCAACGAAATAATAACACGTTTCGAAATCCCGGCCCGCACGTCTTTCGTCGCGTTGAATAAATTTCATCGGGAGGGGGGGCGACGCCAAAGATCACGCGTGTGACTCATATCAGGTACGCGTCGAGTACCTCGAGTACCTCGAGTCGTGCAAAGTTTCAGCGAAAAGGAGTATCGGAAGGGCGAGAGCGATAAAGAGCCCGAGTTATGCGCGCTCGTTATGAAATCCAATTGTATATATCGCGCGCGTCGCATAGACCGAGCTGCGCGACATGTGCAGCGACGCGCGCGACGCGTTATTTACGTTGCCGATGCGTTGAAAATAAGGAATGTCGCGCGCGGGATGATCGGTGGGCGTGGGCGGAATACGATGACGATTTTTCATCCACCCGCGATGTACGTACGACGCGCGGACTCGGCCGTAACTCTCGTCCTCCTCGTCGTCGTCGTCGTAGTCGTCGTCGTCGCGGGGGGAATCCGGCTGGATACGCGAGAAAACGCGACGAGGAGTTTCTTTGCACGGCTCTCGATAAAGATTTCACGGGGCTTGGAGAGGCGGAGAGGCGAGCGAGGAGAGCCGCGCGCGCGAGTAAATTCCGCTGAGATACTTGTGGCGAAACCCGGGACGGGCCGGCGGCGGCGGGGGGGAAGGAAGGAAAATCAATAGCGTTGCTAGGCTAGCCTTGCGGAAGGCGAGAGACCGAGCACGGGATGAAGCTCTTAAAACCCTCGGGAGCGTCTGTTCTGTTTACACCGTGCCGTCCACGTAGCCTATTCCTACGTGCTCGCCTCCTCTCCCGCTCGGCACCGCTTGTTAATACCGCCGCGGCACTCCTCGAGGACTCGCGGCACCACCCGGCCCACTCGGTTGCCGCTGCCGCTGCTTCCCGTCTCCCGAAAATTCCTCACGTTCGGCCACGCGCCGCGTCGCGACGATCCGAACGGACCGCCGGCTTTGCTTCCCATTTTCCCTGCGTTGTTACGAGCTATTTTATTCTCACGCGCCACGCGGGTAATAAGGGCGGACGATATATAGGGTAGAAGTACCGTTTTTGACCACGTTTGGTCCAATTGTGGCCACCAAGTTCAAAAAGATTTAATCGCTTGTGTTGTTAAATAAAACCAACATGGGCTTGACAATCTTATGAATCTGCATGAATACTTTCGAAGTATCAGAATTTGAATATGGAAAAACAATTATTTCAAATTAATTACAGTGAAAATGGCCACAAACGGTACAGTGGCCACAAATGGTACTTCTACCCTATCGACTTTTCGATTAACCATCTTCGCTTCCGGCGAAAGAAAGTGGATTGGCTTTTTTTTGCCGAGGGTTTGTAGAGGAGAATAGGCGAAATCGTTGATGAGATTTTTTGGGAAATTTGGGATAACGAAATTTGGAATTTTTTATTTGTAGTCTGGGGTTCAACTTGGCCTTCGGGTTCTTGAAGAATTGCATCGTTTTTTAAAAGATTTTTTGGGAAAGTTGGAGTAACGAGATTTGGAGTTTTTTATTTGTAGTCTGGGGTTTCATTTGGCCTTCGGCTTCTTGGAGAATTGCAGCGTTTTTTCTTTTTCAATCTCCAACGTTGTCTGGAATTTATGAATTTTCGGAAATTTTTTCGCTCGAGCCAATCCAGAGTTACGCGGGAAACAAGCGAAAAAGCGAACGAGCTTCTATTTTTCGGACGAAAAAATCCGTGAAATTCCCTGAAAAAAATGCTCATATTATTTATCTCAAAATATTACGAACCTTGCAGAAAGATTTGCAAAATAAAATGAGAGATTTGCAACCCCGTTCGCCGGGTACAGATACGCATTAAAATTTATTTACCACGCTATTTCGGTGGTCGCACGAAATTATTCGCTCGCCGCTGCGAAATGATGGTCGTAAAGCTGCAGTTGGGGGAGCTACGGGGCCTCCCCTCTCGGTCCGATGATTTCCATTTTCCGACCCACCGACATCGCCCAGTCATCGTTGGCGCGGTGCAGTGCAGCGTGACCCTGTGGAAACCCCTGGTGGAAAAAGTGACATTTTCTCGATTAACGCGTACATAATACATAGACATGTGTATAGGTATATACAATATGTACACGTGATTTGGGAGAGACAGACCTCGCGTCACCCTCTTATCCCGTGAAACGTGCACGTTCGGCAGACGGACGCGCACGTGCCGCGATGCCGGCTTTCATCAATGTTGCTCCTCGGCCTCTCGGGCCTCGATCCCCGCACAAACAAGCGGGGCAACTGGGCTCCCGGCACCCTCGCTACACGTTTTTCTCTCTCTCTCTCTCTATCTCTTTCTCCCTCTTGCAGCCTGTATCAATCGACAAATTGCACGAGCAGTCGATTGCTTATTGGCCAACTGTCGATATACCGGAGTCTCGTTTCTCTTTCATCTCGGGCGGATCGTGTCAATAGTCATACGTGCTGCGACGCATCAATTTGACTGTCGGCCGAGGCCCAGAAGGACCGCGCGACGCGAATGCGAATCTCGTGCTGCTCCGACGACGGGATTTGCTCCCGCCGTAACAGGGGAAATTGAGTTTGCCGTTAGGAGAGCCCGAAAATGGAAGAGTCTGCGAGTCCTGGAGCCGGCGGAAGCGGCCCCCAAAAATCAATACCACGGCCGTCGACGTGTTCGGGCGTTGGGGTAGGTCCCGATATCTGACTACCCCCTCCCGGAGTCCGAGTTACTATTTTCCACTACGGCGTTAAATAATCATTCGACGATATTGAGCTCTTTCGGTGGTATTTCTGGATAACGTTCGCGATCGCGTCGAAAGGTGTTGGAATATTGAGGGGTTTTTGTGAGGCCGCGATGCCCGCGATGACTCTCATTGCGATTTTATTTTCATTTTCAAGGATATATTAAGGTGTCGCAAAAAAATGCATGACCTCGTTTATTTTGAGATTCGAGCGTTATAAAGGATGAAAATTGCGGTGGAAAACTTCGCGCGAGACATGTGAATATTGGCTTTGTTAATATTCCGATTAAGAATTCATTTACAAATGTTACAGGCAAAAAAAAAAGAAAAATTGAAACATCATCGTAACCTGAAGAACGGAGGATCGAAATTTGAAGGATCAAGAATGGAGCCGGAGTCGCAACTCCGCGTGAATGACGGGTTGCGGTTCTTTAGACGAAGCCACATTTTTGTTCCCACCATCCCAAATCAACCGTTGCGTGTGGAGAGTCGAAAAGCGCGACGCATCTTTGCGCCGCGCGGATTGCACGAAGAAGAAGACGGCGAAAAACGTGCGCGAAGAGAGCGGACGACTCGGCCATTCAGCTCGAGCGAGCTTAATTACGCCTCCCAGCATCCGTCCAGGAATAACGCTGGACGCTGTCCATACTTTCATGGCTTGGCGACCACGTCCTTCGTTCCGTTCCAGTACGTTCCACTTCCTTCCTTCGCGCTGCTCCTCCTGGCGGAGTCGCGAGCGCACGCGCCCGTGTACACTGCGCGCAGAATATACTTCTCACAATGAAAATCTCCCACAACGACTCATAGGACGTTAATTTGCAATATATGACTAACCGCACGTCGAGTCTTGAGGGAGCTCGAGACTCGAGACATCGGAGATCTTTGAACGACTGAAAGTTTTAAACTCTATATTTTTTAAATTCTTATTTATCAATTGTGTTATTTTTTTGTATTTAAAAAATATTTGACAATATTTTATTAGATAGTACATTTAATGTTAAACATGCTTATCCAGTTGATGCAAAAATATCGAAAATAATCAAGTTTTTAAAACATGTTTCAGGAAAATTATTGCGTTTAGAAAAAAATTAATGACGAATTCGTTGTGCACGAGCAAAAATACATCGAAATAAGGTGTTAAGAAAAGATGTATTAAAAGTGGTTTTGCACTTTTTCGATATTTCGTCACTTCACTGGAATCGAGGTTACGAGCTTTTTTATCGATCGAACCTGGATTTTCTTACTTCGTTCGAATGAAAATTCTATAACGAAGAGAGCGCCGCAATTTTAATTTTAAAGCCGAAAATTGCCTTACGTTTCTCGCAAAAAAAGTTCAGTTTCGTAAAGTTTGAAAACCCTCTCCGAAGGGAAATTTTGTGCTGTTTCCGAAAAGTACCGTTGCTTGCCCAAAAGAAATGAAAATTCATCGACAAAAACTCAAAAAGTGATTTTTTATCTCTGGAAATATGGAAATATTAGGTCGCTTTGGAAATATTAGGACGCTTTGTTCGAACACTCGCACGGCCTCCGAACTGTCAAAATACAAAATACAAGACTGAAACTGCTCGTTAGTTAGCAACGAGTTGAAGGCAATTCAACAGCCAATCAGAGAGCGAATAATCCGACAACTACTTATATTGCAAATGCAAGATATTTACCCACTGATTTTATCAAGAGGGAATAAAATATTTCATAACATAATAAAAGTAGCTGCACGGAGTATAACTGACACTTGAAAATTTCAATCTACATGCACTTTCCGCGCCGGCGAAGCGGGATATCCAACTCCAGGTTGTAAACTCCTCGCTAAAGCTCTATAAGTGGCATACTTCACCCAATTTAAGTCAGAAGGGTATTTATTCCACATTATAAGATTATAACTGGAGCGCAAAACTATCCGGGACGACGGCGAGAGCCTCGGGGACGACGATCAACAATTACGTACGCTGATCCATTCGCATCGCGCTGAGCCCCCGAGCCAGTGCTCATCGTCCCGTTCAAGTGGATGGGATACTCGACACATCTACCTGCCTTCCCCTCTCTCGTAGTCTTTCGCATTGCTCTACAATCACGAACTCGGGTATTCATTACCGCAGGGATCGCCTGCTCGCTCCTCTCGCGCAATTCGCCTTGCAAGATTTTTCTACCACGCGCGACGTTAACGTAATTGCAATAACAATAACGGCCTTGTTGAGTCGTCGTCGTCGTCACTGAGGTCGCCTTCTCTCGCCGTGTTCTGCGCGCTCGTCAAAATTTCGGTCAACAATGCATGCTAAGGGCGTAAAATTTGCTTTTCCTACTGTGCCTTGAATTTCAGACCTATCCCTCTTTTAAAAAGTTCATGAGTAACGGAAACCATTGTTAGCAAACTATTAGAGCTGTGATTGGTTGCCAGGAAAGTCCGTGATAAACAAAATCAGTTTGGTGTCAAATTTGAAAAATTTCATAAGAGCACAGGCGGGACAGTACCCGTAACCTCTTAAAGCTTTATAAAAGTGCAGCAGCGCAAAGTTGATTAACCTATTATAGGTGATATTTTGAAATAAAAATGTCCGAGGTCGATTTTGGAGATTTTCGGTCGGGAGCCGGATCTACGATTTCTGACAGAAAAAAAAAAAAATTTCGTCGCCAAAAAAATATTTTTTTCATAATCGATTAAAAAAGGTTAATAACCAGTGTTTTCGGGGTAGAATATGCGACTTGAGAATGATGGTATAGCTTAAAAGTCGATATTTTGAAAAGAAAAAAAATTGGTGTCGATTTTGGCAATTTTTGGTCGGGAGCCGGATCTACGGTTTCTGACAGAAAAAAAAAAATTTCGTCGCCAAAAAAATATTTTTTTCAAAATCGATCAAAAAAGGTTAATAACCAGTGTTTTCGGGGGTAGAATATGCGACTTGAGAATGATGGTATAGGTTAAAAGTCGATATTTTGAAAAGAAAAAAAATTGGGGTCGATTTTCGGTCCGGAGCCGGGTCTGCGATTTCTGACAGAAAAAATATTTTTTCGTCGCCAAAAAAATATTTTTTTCAAAATCGATCAAAAAAGGTTAATAACCAGTGTTTTCGGGGGTAGAATATGCGACTTGAGAATGATGGTATAGGTTAAAAGTCGATATTTTGAAAAGAAAAAAAATTGGGGTCGATTTTGGCGATTTTCGGTCGGGAGCCGGATCTACGATTTCTGACAGAAAAAAAAAAAATTTCGTCGCCAAAAAAATATTTTTTCAAAATCGATTAAAAAAGGTTAATAACCAGTGTTTTCGGGGGTAGAATATGCGACTTGAGAATGTTGGTATAGGTTAAAAGTCGATATTTTGAAAAGAAAAAAAATTGGGGTCGATTTTCGGTCCGGAGCCGGGTCTGCGATTTCTGACAGAAAACATATTTTTTTCGTCGCCAAAAAAATATTTTTTTCAAAATCGATTAAAAAAGGTTAATAACCAGTGTTTTCGGGGGTAGAATATGCGACTTGAGAATGATGGTATAGGTTAAAAGTCGATATTTTGAAAAGAAAAAAAAATTGGGGTCGATTTTCGGTCCGGAGCCGGGTCTGCGATTTCTGACAGAAAAAATATTTTTTTCGCCGCCAAAAAAATATTTTTTCAAAATCGATCAAAAAAGGTTAATAACCAGTGTTTTCGGGGGTAGAATATGCGACTTGAGAATGATGGTATAGGTTAAAAGTCGATATTTTGAAAAGAAAAAAAATTGGGGTCGATTTTCGGTCCGGAGCCGGGTCTGCGATTTCTGACAGAAAAAATATTTTTTCGTCGCCAAAAAAATATTTTTTTCAAAATCGATCAAAAAAGGTTAATAACCAGTGTTTTCGGGGGTAGAATATGCGACTTGAGAATGATGGTATAGGTTAAAAGTCGATATTTTGAAAAGAAAAAAAATTGGGGTCGATTTTCGGTCCGGAGCCGGGTCTGCGATTTCTGACAGAAAAAATATTTTTTTCGTCGCCAAAAAAATATTTTTTTCAAAATCGATCAAAAAAGGTTAATAACCAGTGTTTTCGGGGGTAGAATACGCGACTTGAGAATGATGGTATAGGTTAAAAGTCGATATTTTGAAAAGAAAAAAAATTGGGGTCGATTTTCGGCCCGGAGCCGGATCTGCGATTTCTGACAGAAAAAATATTTTTTTCGCCGCCAAAAAAATATTTTTTTCAAAATCGATCAAAAAAGGTTAATAACCAGTGTTTTCGGGGGTAGAATATGCGACTTGAGAATGATGGTATAGGTTAAAAGTCGATATTTTGAAAAGAAAAAAAATTGGGGTCGATTTTCGGTCCGGAGCCGGGTCTGCGATTTCTGACAGAAAAAATATTTTTTTCGTCGCCAAAAAAATATTTTTTTCAAAATCGATCAAAAAAGGTTAATAACCAGTGTTTTCGGGGGTAGAATACGCGACTTCAGAATGATGGTATAGGTTAAAAGTCGATATTTTGAAAAGAAAAAAAATTGGGGTCGATTTTCGGCCCGGAGCCGGATCTGCGATTTCTGACAGAAAAAATATTTTTTTCGCCGCCAAAAAAATATTTTTTTCAAAATCGATTAAAAAAGGTTAATAACCAGTGTTTTCGGGGGTAGAATATGCGACTTGAGAATGATGGTATAGGTTAAAAGTCGATATTTTGAAAAGAAAAAAAATTGGGGTCGATTTTGGCGATTTTCGGTCGGGAGCCGGATTCTATGATTTCTGACAGAAAAAATATTTTTTTCGTCGCCAAAAAAACATTTTTTTCAAAATCGATTAAAAAAGGTTAATAACCAGTGTTTTCGGGGGTAGAATATGCGACTTGAGAATGATGGTATAAGTTAAAAGTCGATATTTTGAAAAAAATATTTCTGAGGTAAGTTTTGGCCAAAAGTTTGTCAGGCACGCGCGCCTGCGCGTGTGATTAGCCTAGTATTTATAAAATAGCGTTATTTATTTTTCCAAAAGCTGTGGAATAATAAGTAACGCGATCATTACATTCAGCATCCAGCGACAAATAAAGTTGAAAACTCTATAGGGAGAATGGAAAAAAATTCGAAAATGTATCCGATCGTCGTATCCGAGAATCTGAAAGGCTATTCTGAAGATCAAACAACGAAGAATGAAACCAAACTGAGGCGGAGATAGAAATTCGTAAAATTGCAATGAAAATCGATATTCATTGATCTTTGATTGAAATGTGGCAGATTACACTAAAGTCGCTTGACATTTTTTATGACAATTTTATTATTGATTATTTTTTTAGTCGCATTATTTTTTATGACAATTTTAATTATTTTTTCAAGACAATTTTCCAAATTTTTTCAAGTCATTTCTCCTTATTTTTTTCAAGTCAATTTTACAAATTTGTTCAAGATAATTATAATTATTTTTTCTAGGCAATTTTACTCACTTTTTCAAGACAATTTTACTCACTTTTTCAAGACAACTTTAATTATTTTTTTCAAGATATTTCTAATCATTTTTTTCTTTCAAAGCGTTTATAATTATTTTTGAAGCCACCTTGAATTCTTTTTTATCCCGTGCGTGCTCGATTTGCCGCCGCCGTTTCCGCGGCTCTTGTAACAAAGTGTAACGACCTATCCTTGCTCTCGATATTGCACGGGGGGCGGTCGAGCCTTTGAGACCTTGACCGTCGTCGCTCCCGCGCGCGCGTCTTGTGTATGAACGCACGCTCGGGGATCATGTGCCGTCTGGGCAAAAGTACCGTTCGGAGACTTTGTGTCCTCGAAGGTCAGACCAATGGTTAGTGGGAGGATCAGCGGCAGCAGGAGCGACAGAAACGGAAGCAGCAGCAGCAGCAGCAACAGCAGCAGCAGCAGATCGTAGATAGGAGTCGCAAAACTGGGCCGTATTTCGGACCCGCGCGTGTTACCAGTGAGAGTTGGCCGAATCCAGTTTATTCGGAGCAACGAGAATAACCGAGTTCGAGCTCACTGTAAAAACCTCCCGCGAATCTGCAAAAGAAAAAAATATATATATCCGGTTTTCGCATGACACAAAAATGCTCGCCGTAATCCTCCTCATCGCGTATTGCATTAAGGCCGAGGATCCCGGCGACGCAGCTTGCCCGGATTGTCACGACGACGTCGAATTTTCGTCTGACTCCGGTGAATTCAGGGAGCTGTGAAAAAAATCGTCAGCAAAAATCAGTACTTAATTTATCAATTTTTTTCTCAGCGAACGTCAATAGCGAAGAAATAGCATCATACGCATGTCAGCGTCTAGCGACACTCGCGACGTCTCCGTTGCGTTTCAACTGTGATGCGTCTGTCTCAAGGTGCCAATAACGATTTTGACCGTCGTCGAGCAACGCACAACTCGACGTGTAACCCGACGATTTTCACGGGGCATCGAACTCCCCTCGTGGCGCAGTCTGATCGCGGCTGATCGCGGCAACGTCGGCCGCTCTCCTCGCGCCGTTCCTCCCGCTCCTTCCCCGCCGGTTTTCTCTCTCTCTTGCTTTCTCTCTATCTCTCTCTCTGTCTCTTTCTCTCTTTCTCTCGGTCCCTTTATCCCTCCGCACTATCCTCAACATTTCCACACAAGAAGATCGGTATCAGATTGGCGGGCAATCCCTCGGCGCGCTGTGGCAGCGAGGGGGGTCAGAGGGAGGGAGGGACTGGGGGGAGAGCGGGGGAGGGGGGGGGTACATCGGCGGGCGCGCGAGAATTCCAAACGTAATAAGTACGCGCGTACCGAGTCCGCCGCACCAGCGGAACTACACGAGCACGTAGCCACCACTGCGCCTCCCGCTGTTCCTTCTGCTTAGTTCCGCGGCTGATACGTCGGCGGGCGCTTCGGTGGAAGAAAAAACGATGAAAAAAAAAAACGCACGGTAATTTTCTTGGCCAAGATCGTGTTTCTCGTAATGACGTTGGCGCGGGTGAATAGCCCTGGCCGCGAGTCTATGTCTTGAGCTCTCGAGCAGTAGCACAATCCGCTATCGACGAGTGCCGAGTCGACGAGCTGAATCCAGCCGCCGGGGGCTTCCGAGATGAGGGTGGCGTTTCCAGCGCTCCGGGGGGTAGCATCTTCGTTTTTTTTTTGTGGTACTGAGAGTAGCATTTTGAAGGCTGCGGAGAGTAGCATTTTGAAGGCTGCGAAGTATCATTTGTAATATTGTGAAGTAGCATTTTGAAGGCTGCGAAGTATCATTTGTAATATTGCGAAGCAGCGTTTTTAATACAGCAAAGTAGTATTTTAAATGCTACAGAGAGCAGCAATTTTGATGCTGCGGAGAGTAGCATTTTTAATGCAGCGAAGTAGTATTTTAAATGTTACAGAGAGCAGCATTTTTTATGCTGTAGAGAGGAACACTTTGAATGCTGTGGAGAGAAGCATTTTGAATGCTGTGGAGAGAAGTATTTTGGATGCTGCGGAGAGAAGCATTTTGGATGCTGCAGAGAGTAGCATTTTGAATACTGTGGAGAGAAGTATTTTGGATGCTGTGGGAAGTAGCATTTCGAATGCTTCAGTGGGTATCATTTTACACTTTTTAAGCCACTGGCAATGAGATTTTACTATACAGTAAAATCTCATACTTCCCAGAACAGGATATTTCGTGCGAAGATGACAATATTTTGTTGTTCTGTTTAAGCAGAATTATCGCAATGCCCAACAGGAAGTAGACGTATCGTAGCCCCGGGGAGCGAGCTATACAACGTCTTTTGTCTCGGTCATCCGTTTAATCTTGAATTTAACCGCTACGATATAGGAAGTTGTGAATGAGAAGATTCATTTTATTCTTAAACGAGCGATTAATTCGCTATTGGAGCACGAGGCACTTGTCGGCAGTTTCACAGTGTCCACTTTGTGCCGCCTGAAATCTCTTCCAGTTTATCCTGTGACTCGACGATTTTTCGAGCCAGCCTCCGGAGCCGATATTACTATTGTGTGATTGATCGGACGCAGCGCAGAATGAGGTACCGTAAGCCGTGACTCTTAAATGTACATTCATAACCGGCGACGAATCGAGAGCTGACAGACACGAAGTTCTAATTCGGCAATGATGAGAGCAGTTAATAGGATCATGTTTTTTTTTTCTCACGTACAATTTCGTACATGGAGTATCGAGAAATCGAACGTCAACGTCTTGGTCTTATTTTCTACAGAAAATTAGTGCTTTGCACGAGGATCTATCGAGCCCAATAATTGTAATAAATAGTTATGAAGATTCTAAAAGAATTCGTACCCTTCATGATCATCAGCCATCCAGTATCGACAAATCGAACGTCAATGTCTTTATCTGATTCCCCACAGAAAATCAGTGCTTTCCACATGGATCTATCGAGCCCAATAATTGCAATAAAATAATTAAAGAAGATTCTGAAAAATACTCACCCTTTACGACCATCGTTTGTGTCAATATTTTTGTCGAAATTCGAATTTTCGAAAATCGACGAAAATAAATTCTTCCACCGACGACGGATAATCCAAGAGCAGAGCGATTCCTGCGCCGCAATCCTCCACGACTCCGCACGTAGTCGTCTGTGCCTACGTTCCGAGGCGTCTTGATAGGATTTACCCGGCGCAATGTGTCTCGCATATTTCCGTCACGGTCGGGCGATCGCCTTTCCGAGCCTGGCGCCGCAGTTCCTAGGAACCCTCTTTCCGAATCGGCGATCCAGTCCGGCCTGCGAAACAGACATATATCTCAATGAATTTACGAGTTTATCTACCACTAACCGCGCGATGCTCGGCAATTTGTCAGTATGAATTTCAAGGATAATTCAAGCCATTTTTTCACGACCCGCTGCGTGATTTCCAGGATGTTTTAGACCGTGATTAGCGCATAACGGTACAAGCCAACATTAATATCGAAAAATAGTAGCAAAAAAAAACATTTTTCGACATAAAAAAATGCGAGGCGACTTCTGAATTTTTGTCAGCCGCAATTTATGTTTCCCCGTTTCCGGCACGACTCAAGTTTCTTTATTAACAATTCTTGGCTCAAAAATCGCGTAAAAAAAGGAAAAAAAAGATCTCGTGTCAAATATCCAGATTTATTCGCAATAAAACTGGATATCTGTAATAAGACTGGATGGTGTCAAAAATCCAGTTTTATTCGCAATAAAACTGAATATTTGGCACGAGATTTTATCTTTTTATTTCGATTAAAAGATTAGCCGAAAGTTGGTGTCAAAAAATCCGTTTCCTAAATTATGAGTTTCCAAATAACTGTGAAATCGATATGGCACTTTTGTTAATTCAAGGCCGATGAAATATTCAAGGATAAATCCGAGGATGCGGTAAGATAACGCGGAATTCCCGACCTCCGGGAGCGCCGGACAATATATTATCGTCTTGTTACGGTTGTCGAGGCAGGAATTCGGGGTATATCAGTGAACGAAATTCGACGCACGGGCGACGAAACACAAAAGAAATGTAAAAAGTCCGATTTCTTCTCAATAGCCTCGCGGCTATTAAACTCGCTCTCATTGCTCGTCGTCCCCTCCCGCGTTCACGGAGCGTATTGCATCCTCGGGACGAAAAATACCACACAAGCCACGGGATTTCGAAGACGAGAAACAAGAGAAGTAAAAAGAAAAGAAAAAAAAAACACCGAAAAACGGGGCAAAAAAAGAACGAAGCGAGGAACGCAAATGAACGGATGGTCTACGTGAGGCAATCCGATCCCCGTTTTTGTGGGACTACACGCAGCGTTCCGTCTAATAAGTGAAGTTTTTCAGGTGCTGTACCGTTAGCCGAACGCGCCTGACGTCGAGTTAACCGCCGCCGCCGCCGCCTCTGCCGTTACCGAGATACTCGTAGACGTACGAGCTGAGAAATCTCGGCGGCCGAACCGGAGGGGAACACGGCTGCAACTCCCCATTACTCAATCCGTGTGTAACCGATGTGTAACTTGTATCGACGAAAAGTGATAATTCGTCAAACTGGAGTTTCACAACTCGTTGCATTTGTTTTTGTCTTTCCAATTGCCGATCGTCAAATGGCAGAAGGCAAAATGGAAAGTGTGATATTTATTCATTATAATTTGTTAACTCAACTGCGTATCGTAAATATTCATCGTGTAATCGAGTGAATTACTACATCGCAACGATTGCAACGCAATTTTTTGTAAAAAAAAAAAAATGTCGAATTTTTGTATTGCTGAGATATTTTTTAACAAAATTTGCTTGTCGGTTGTTCAAAACATTTTTTTACATGCAGGTTAGTATTATGGAATAATAATGACATCGATGATTATCCCATACATTGTTATTCAATACACGAATGAAGCTTCGATGCGAAGTACGTTCGAGTTGAACGATCGAGTTTCGCGTTGATTTCGGGAGCAGCTTGTAAAATTCCGCTGAGTCGGCACGACCCGAACGTGCAGCCTCGGCGCGTTGCCTTGATCGATAATGATCCTTTGAATTCTAATTAATATCTTGAATCGAGAAATTCGCTTCGCGTACGAGTCTCGTCAAAAGTCGAATGAGATTCGTCCGTGGGCTCGTTGCCTCCTCGTTGCTTCGGTGAAAGACTGTGCATCCTGTACCAGGCGTTCGAGCCCACGTTGTTTCCTCACTTCCCAATTTTCTGCCTGTCAGTACCGACCGACGTGGGTCTCAGTCTCGACAAGCCTTTTCGTCTCTTTGATATTGAGAATATCGCAAGTTAATCGAATGAATCGATAAACGATCTCGAATAAATGTCAATTTTTTTCGTGGCCGCATTCAAAATATACAAAAAAACGAGATTCAAAAACCTAGGCTAAATTCTGGAATTTACTGAAACAAAAAAAAATAATTTGGCTAACCCTCCGAATTTTTTAAATTGTGAATATTAGCCAAATGATTTTTTTCTTCCGAATTTTGTAAATTCTCAGGTACAGCCGTGGGGCAGTCCATTTTAACCACCTTCAAAAAGTCTCACAGCCACCTGTGACGAGGATAAATTGTTAATACATATTCCAACCGCATATTATTACGCTATTATGAATACGTTACAGAATTTTGATCCTCTTGCGTCCGAAAGAATTTTTACCCGTTGACTAATGAACAGATAAATCTCACGGCGTCTCATCAATTTTTTTCTTTTCGTCCAGAATCCATTAAGTCAGTTCGAGCGGTGTTAACCAAACACCAGACAGTTTTGTAACGAGACGATGATGCATGTGAGAGAAAATTGAGTGAAAATTTCTCGAAATTCACTGTCGAGAGGCCAGACTCTCTGATTGACACGAGGCACTAAAGGGCCACGAAATCCTGCGTAACGGAGAATAAACCCACGCGGAAGACAAGAGCGTCGGGTGTCGGTGCGCCGATAAAAGCCCATTAAGAAGCCAAGGACCTCTGTATGGCGTCGCCGTGAAAGACGAGTCGCGGGCATAGATCTCGCGGTCGCGCGCACGACAAACGCCTGTATTTCGTGCGTTAACGAGCGCTTCGCAGTGACGCGAGGTATATCGCCGCCTTGGCCTCTTATTCGCGTCCGAGCGAGAAAAACCACCGCTATATCCCCTCGGCATTCGGTCGAAGCTCCGCCGCACTGACTTTTCGCTCCGCAGAGGCGACGTTCGCTGTGCATCGAGCCCGCGGTTTCGGGGCGACAAACAATTTTTCCACTAGCAAATGCGACAGCGGCTGTCAAATTAATTCCGCTTTGATTTCACTTCTTTGCCCTCCTGGCAGATTGTAGAAAATCCTAGTAGCGGTACATCTGACCCATGTTAGACCCTGCTCAGGGCCTGACCAGTGCCCGACCAGCGCCGAACACAACGCCACAGATTTTCCACCATCAAAACTTCCATCGACAACATTTACAAACAGACGTGAATGTTTTGGGTCGTGCGTCGCCTTCATCATTTTTTTTTCTCCCATCCGAGCGAGAAAAACCATCGCTACATTCCTCGCGACGTTCTGTTGAAGCTGCGATTCATCGTCCTGCAGCGAATCCGCGCGGTTTTGGCAACAAACAACTTTTCCGCGAGTAAACGCGACGGCTGTCAAATTGGATAATGGACCAGGGGGGAGGGAGGGAGTCATGGACCGCTTCAACTCCGCTTCTTTATCCCCATGGAATGTAGAATGTAGAAAATCCGTCGCGTCTTATCTGGACCAAGTCAGGCCCCGCCCAGGGCCTGGCAGGGTCATCATCGCCCTGACCAGCGACGAATACAAACAGAACTAACATTTACAAACAGACGTGAGTATCGTGGTTCGTGGGGCGCCCTCGTCATCTTTTCCTCCCAACCGAGCAAGAAAAACCGTCGCTACAACCTTCGCAACGTTCGGTCGAAGCTGCCACTCATCGGCCCGCAGCGAGTCCGCGCGGTTTTGGCGACAAACAACTTTTCCACGGGCAAACGCGACAGCGTCTGTCCCCAATACCAGGGGGGCCGACTTCCGCGAAGAGGGAGGAGGACACTCGGACAAATTGGACAATCCGCCAGAGGGCGAAGCGCCGCGAAGTTGACTGGTCCGGGTCCTCCGGTCAGCCCTTGGCGTATATCGAGCCGCAAGGTCTTTGATGCCACGACAAGATTTATAAATAGACGTGGATGTTGCCGATCGTGCGGTAGCGCGTCGACAGGAACAACGACAGCCGCGTCCACCACCAGCCCTTTCTTCTTCCTCTCTCGTTTCGTCCCTTCGCCTCTCCTCACTCTTTCTCTCCTCCTCCTTCTTCTCTCCTCCTCCTCTCGTCTTTTATTCTCCCGCTCGGTTCGTTCCGTCGTCCTATGGGTCCGGCTCGTTCGCTCCGCGCGCTACGTCTTCTCTTCATGCCTCTTCTTGCCGGCTGACCGCTCGGCCAACCTGTTATTTCAGGATTGCGAATCGGTCCATGTTTTTGCGGCTCTCCCCGGGGGCCCCACGGCACGCACTATAAATACAGTATAGAGGATACTCGCTACTACCGTCCCGTGGCTCGATGCTCCCCGAGCGATCCGACGCCGCGCGAGCTGCCGCGGACTCGCGAATACAAAGACGAGCCCGACCGTGGACGAGAATCCTCGGGATCCTCCTAATTCTTCGCGTCCTCTTCCGCCTGATTTTCGTCGCTGCCTCGTCATCGCTCACGGTTCGTGGCGTGATTACACGAGATCCTCGCGAATATCGTCCAGGGATCCGGAGTGAGGGGTCCTTCTGGAATGCATTCATCGAGGTGCATATTATTATTATTTTTTAATTGTTGTTGTTGTTTTTGTTTTTAGTTATTTTTAATACAGTGCAGCTGTTGCGTGTTTGACATTACCTGGGAGATTCGATGCTGACGAAGATGAAGACGAACAAGAAGATCTAATTTTCTCTTATATAGATTCTTCGATGTTAGTCGAATTAAGTCGTATGGCAGAGTCCCCAGCAGGGCTGATGTGGCCATGATCAGCGTCCAGAGTCTGATCAGCGCCTGATCAGGGCCTAGTCAGCACCTAATCAGATTCCAATTAGTTTCTGGTCAGCACCTGATTAGCGCCTAGTCAGCGCCTGACTCGCACCGCACGTGAAGCCACAGGTTTCCCTCCGCGAACTCCTCCACCTCGGCTACCGAGTTATACTTTTCATTAGAGTCTCGCCGCCCGGAGCGTAAAAGTCCTTTTCTGAAATGTATATCCAACCAAAGTACATATTACAACTATTATACGCGGCTACCAAGTATGGAAGCCAGTTTCGCCAGTTGAGCGTGCCAGATGACCTCGGCATAGCCGCGATTCACTCAACCTCCTCCTTGCAAGGATCAGTTAACCGTTAACTACGTCGCCGCGTGCACAGGTTGCCTACAGCGAGAGACACGAAGAAAGAGAGAGAGAGAGAGAGAGACGGAATACGCAAGAGAAATAGCAAGAGCAGGACTCCCAGGATCTACAGCCCGGGGAAGAGAGACCTCATTTAAGCACCTATTTGTTAGCCGTTCACGCAGCGCTCCGAATACACGTGCGACTGCCAGCTCTATACATGTAAGACACACTCGGCAAAAACTTCGCGACTCATCGGTTACGACTTTTCTTTATGTTCCCCTCAAAAGCTCAAAAAAATTCCATCAACGCTGGCGAGCAAAACACTAAAGACTTCAGCGAAGTCTCAACGCGAATTATAACCCCACGACAAAGTCTGCAATTTCGCTTGTACCAACCGAATATGGACCGAGTAAACCCGGAACCTTGCGGTGATTCAAATTTGAAGAAAAAAAAAAAAAAAAAGAAATCAGTCTATGATTTGTCTTGCCCCGAAACTCAATTTGTATCACAGAATTTGTATCACGCCCTCATCCTCGCTTAACCGAATTTGTCCGAGGAGCGATACTTTTTTTTTCTCCGATGCTCCGAGATCCGTGCGGTGAGCCCATCGATACCCTCTCGTGACGCGGTGGAAGATCATAATCGTCGTGATAATCCGTGGTCAATCCCGTTCGCAGCGTGCTCGCCTCATCAATTTTTCCCAACTGCGCCTCGTCATCCTTCGATTCTGGGTTCTGGAGAGAACGAAAAAGAAAATAAAAGATTTAAAAAACGGTAATATAATAAATATGTTAATAAACGTAAGATGAAGCGTGAAAATGAAGAGAGCTGGAGAACAGATGTCACGTGCGGTGCTGTAATCAGGCATCCTGACAATAACAATAACAACAATAATAATAATAATAATAATATCAATATCAATATTCTTAATATTAATATTAATAATATTAATACAATACCAATATTAATAATGTTAATATAATATCAATATTATTACTGTTAATATTATTAATATTATTATTATTAATGTTGTTATTATTATTGTTATTCATATTATTATTATTGCCAGGAATAATAATAATAATATACATATCAATAACAACAATGGTAAAAATAACGAAAACAACAACAAAAATAGGAATAAAATGGGGGGTGGGAGAATTGGCTACTGGTTGCCGTTCGCTCCAATGATCTAGATCCATTTACCTAGTTACTGCGGAAACATTGACCGCACTCGCTGCCGCTCGCGCTCGCGCGCGGTGACACATCGGCGCAACTCGTTCGCATACAACTCGCCCGCGGAATTGCCCGCGCGCGTCGCGCGCTCTTGCCCGACTAATGGCTCGGCAAAAAAACCGCTAGACCGCCGCGACGCTGTTGGCCCGGTGGACTATCTAACCGGTACATCGCGCGTCTTCCACGCGGGCAGCAACGCGACGCGCTCGCCGCATTCCGCTCGAGATTAAAGAAAAAAAAAAAAAAAAAAAGCACGAATAATAATAAAAACCAACAAAAGTTGGCCGCGCGTTGGCGCATACGAAATTCGCTCTGCGCGTATCTACAGCGCGTACCGTTCTGTACGACGCGCCGGAAAGCTGCGAGCGGAGAGCGAGAACGTCGCGCGCGTCTCGATATCCCTCTCGCGTCGTCCCAAGGCCACCGATCGGCACTTCCTCTCCGGGCGCATCAGAACCGTCGCTCAGGATTTTTTTTTTTTTTTTTTCTTTCCTTTTCTCATGTCGTACACGAACGCGAGTAAAAAGGAAAAACGAGCGGATTCCGCGAATATCAGACGAACGTCTGGGTGGATAGCGCAGACTCAATATTCGCCGGCGCGTTCCGGCGAATATCGAGGTGTCTGGAAACACGTGTTTCCACACACGGAGGAGGCGATCAATCGCTCCAGTCAGATTCTCGCAGTGATGCGCGGCGGCGGCGGCAGCGACCTCGACAACCTCGGACTGCACTTTCGGGAATCGCGTTTCTAATCAAAGCCCCCGATTGTCCGGGACTGCGAGAAACGCGAGGGGGAGTATAGGGCGAGCAATGTTTTAGGAATTCTCGTGCGTTTTTATTTTTTAAGCTCGCGAAGAAAAAAAAAGGCAGCCCCTCTTTATAAATCATGGAAGAGCACGCAGACCCTGCAGCGCTCGTGAAGAGCTCTCTCGGTCTGATTATTGGCTTACAGTGTATTACATTTTTTATAAAGCCTCTCTGACGCGGGGCATGAGAGAAATAAAAGGGTAGGTTCGTGCGGGCGCGCAGCATCCTCGGTCGTATTTTTTTTTTTCTTCTTTTTTTCTCTTCTTTTTTTTTCATCTCCGCCTCTGTCTCTGTCTCTGTCTCTCCCGCGCACGCGGGGCGACTCATCAATATTCAAAAAGGGCTGTCTGTATTAAGGGGGGTAAAAAAGGGTCTTGCGCAAAGGAGATGAGCTATGAGGCCGGGGGACGAGGCAGCCGTGACCCGACCGCCGATCCCGCGAAGCCAGAGCCGGCCCGAGCTTCCAGCCCCGGCTCGTCCGCCGTTATTAACGAAATGACCCCCCAATTAAGCGTGACATTGCGATAAGTGCATCGCTAAAGTGGCGTAATAAATATCGCTCGCATCTCCTTCCGCCGCGCGCAAATCTGGCAACGTTTTTTTCCCCGCCTTTCGCCGCGGAATAAGGTGTAATTCGCCGTACTCGCGGGGTCCGCGATCTTTTTATTCAGTTAACAATTTTTTACTTCGCGGGAACGTCGCTCACGCGCTCGGGGATTTTCTTTCCGGCTATGTTAATCGACTTCGTGCGCGAAATGAGCCGGCGGTTCGTCGCTACAGCATAGCAGATTTAAAAATCTTCCAACCCCTCCCCCCCCCCCCCCCCCCCCGCCTGCCGCTACTTTAAAAAATAATCATATGTACATTTTTTCAAACTGTTATTCCATCAGAATAACCCGTAGTGCTTTCGAAAAAATTACTAAACTTCCCAGAAGCGGCTGCGAAAATTGATTTAAATCAAATTTCGCGAAAGACTGTGGGAAAAAAATGAAATATTATTTTCTATTTATTTATTTCGTACTTTTTATCCGACGAAATTTTTCGAGGAATCTCGGGAAGCTTCGACTATCTAGGCGACTGCCGGAAAAAAAAAAAAAAAAAAAAAATCAGCTTTCACAGAAAAAATGTGGAGCACTGCAAAAATTGGACCTCATGAAAAACCCTCGTTGTTCCCATCCAACCGAAACGAATTTCACATGTCACCGAAGGTGACGTCGCGTCGATAATTAAAAAACGCGGTGCCCTACTGCGTTCGGTCGCTCGCGTTTCGAGCGACCTCGCGGGATGCCCGAGAGGATCATCGCGACAGCCGCATCCTCGTTGCAGCTCTCGGCGAGGATTCTTCTTCTCACGTTTAGTCATTCTGCCTACGGCGATTATCATCTCTCGGCCGAGCGAATAAAGAAGACGGACAGACGGTGAGGGGCGGGGGGGGGGGGGGGGGGGGGGGAGGCAAGACAGGAGGGGAGAGAGGGGGAAGAGTCCTCCCCCCTCTGCGAGAGAAGGAAAAAACCGCGCGATGTTTGAGATCACTATCGAGAGCCATCGCGAAGCAGGTAACGAATCCTCCACGGCGGAACCCGGTGAATCGGCCACGCGGTGGCTCTCGCGAGTCTTCGTCGTCCTCCTCAGCTCGTATATAATAATATTACGAACCCCCCCGACCGACGCCGTTTGTACCGACCGGTTCGTGATGTCACGAGGTATTTCCGATTTGAAAAATGCCCTCGCGTCCTCCCTCCGATTCCGCTTGTTTGCGTTGACTCCGGAGTCTCCGATGCGACTCCGGTGCGCCTCCGGCTCCAAGCATCGCCGGGATCCAGGATGCGCGCGGGGAGCTCAAAACGCGAATGGGAATGAGAATGAGGATGACGTTGACCTGAGACGCCGTTTGTATTACGTCAGTTACGATTATACTGCCGCGACGGCGGTGCGCCGTACCCGCTAATGCGTGTGCGATAACTCAATACCGCGATAAATGACACGACGAGATTTTTTTTTCGTCTCTGTGTTTTTACAACGAGGTCGATCGACGAGCCGCGATGTTGATGCACTTTGACGCGGGGAGGAGAGAAAATTGTGAGGGTCGCCGGGACTCAGACGGAGGCTGGAGAAATCGTAGCGGCTGCGGGGAGTTATTCGTTGGATAATCAAAATATTCGTTGATTTAAGAAGAAATTGTGCCATTTATTACGCGACAGAGAAAAATAACGGGGTGATAACAAAAGTTTTGCTTCGGTAGCTGAAAATTTGCCGTGGTAGCTGAAAATTTTGATGCGCCCACAAAAAATTCGGTAGTACAGCAATCGATTTGTTATGACTCCCTGATTATTTTTCTCCGTCTGTGAGGAGAAAACGTTTTTCGTTAGAACGTTTTTTTTTTTTTTCTTGGCACTCGAATGAAATTTCATTTCGCGCCACGTTTGCTTCGTAGCTCGAATTTAATCTGGAGTGAACAGTTGACTCTTGGTTTTTAACGCGAGCGCGTTTATTCGCGGAGCATCAGCGACGAGGAGTAACAGGTCGGTGTCGGTTCGCGAAAAGTAGGAGTCTCGCGGCCTCTCATAAGCGGTACACATTTAGCGGGAAACAATCTGAATCGCCCGCTCGCGTCCAGGTGTTACACGACCTGCAACGGCTTCTCGAATGACTTTGCTCCCGTTCCGGCGGATTCCCGGGTCGTCGCGGCGCGCGACCCACGGTAGCCCCGTCAAGCCGATATATATTTTTTTAATTTGATATCCTCGCAGTCATTTAGTAATTCCCCTCCCCAAACTAGAAACGAAATCGTAGTTCGGAAATCACTGACGATTGCGATAACGAAATAATTGGAGCTACCGATAATCGTACCCGCGATCCAATTAAAAATAATTCAAATATATCCTCATCCCATATTCATGTATTCTCGCGTCCGTCACACCGAAGTCACCGAAGTTGCCGCAACGAAATAATTCGGGCCACCGATATAATTTTATGAAAATAATCTCAGTGCATTCTCCATAATTATTTATGTATATATCTACGTGTTTCATGTTATTCTTGAACACGATATATCTTTTGGTATTTTTGCTTATTATTTTTACTATCAAGTCCATTATTATGCTTTATTATTATGTTACTTTTGCTTCGCCTTATCTTTCGCTCATATTATTACTGTTACTTTTTAATTGCTCTTTACTGTTCTTGCGCCTCTACTCCTTATTTCTGTATTCTTCATATTGTGTGCTCTGATCCTTTGGGGATTCAATATCCCAAGATCAAATAAATACTAATCCTAATACATAACGTTCCCGCGAGTGGAAAGAAGCGCGAGCTAACGGTGTCACTCGAGAGGTTCATAATTTTTTCTCTCCCCCTCCCTGCCCGCGAGCCCGACATCTGTCAATGATTTCGTAGTCACCGACGTCACCGACTTCTGGCGCCCGGTGAGCCGACTTCCGTCGACTCACCGTTCGTCCCTCGCGGAGGTCTCGGCGCGTTCGCCGGTCACCCAGAAAGAAAATCCACTTTAGCACACATCCCGGGAGAAATATTTTCGCAATCTTTTGCCCGCGACCGAGGCCGATTACACCGACTGACCGGTATATTACACGCATCTCGGGCTCGCGCGTCTCGACGGCGGCTCGACCCGCGGCCACCACGTCGAGCGATAACGGTGCCCTCAATGCGGTTTCGACAATTCATCGCGACAGATTGAATCGGTCGTCACGTTGGAATTCCACTCGATTCGATCGGCGCGCGCGCGCGTCGCTGGAACATCGGCTCTCCTCTCCACCTCGGACGCTAATGGAACACGTCGTCGGGCCGCCGCGAGGGCCCCGCGGCGCTCACCGACCGCAGAGCAGCAGTTTTACCGCTGCGCATCTCCCCGCGCGGATTACAAACCGATAAACAGACACGCGCGTTACGACACCGAGGAGCGCGGAATTGATATACGCTCGCTCGCTGTGATATCAGAGAAAATATGCATTTCCCATTTCAGCCTCGCGATAGAGCCAACATTTTCCCCCGCGTTCCCGAACGGCGCTCACGTTAATAGAGCAATTCCCGCGGACCTTGACTTTGCCCCCTCGCGGTCCTCGTCCTCGTGTCCACCTTCCCCGTGTTATGCCTCGCGTTTCGCTCGAGTTTCGCTGCGCGACGAGCTGCAGCGCCACACGAGACCAGTAGGAGCAGAGGAAGAGGAAGAGAGTGAGAGCAGCGCAAAGAGGAGGAGGAGGAGGGAGGAGGGAGAAGAAAGAGGAGGAGGACGAGGGAGGAGGTGCGTGCATCCGGCGTGGATGTCATTCAACTCTCGCTGCCGCGCGGTTCGCCAAAGGAAGAGCGCCGAGCGCGGCGCAGCAGCAGCAGCAGCAGCAGCAGCAGCAGCAACAGCAGCGGGCATCGCGAGAGTTTCGTTATTAACCGGGAGCCGCTAATTGGTCCTGGCGAAGGCGACTCGCTGGCTTATTCCTCTTTCCCTATCGCCTCGTGCGTTTCCTGCCGGCGCGGATCCTGCCTCGGCTCGGGTACGGACGTGTCCAGAGTGACTCGCGGCGGGAGCCGAGCAGAAGGGAGTCCTCGAGTCCTCGGCGCGGATGCAGCGCGCGGGGTGCGCAGGTGCGTCGGCCGTGTGAAGAGCGCGATGATTCACGTGGAAAAAGAGGTGGCTGTGCGTCGTCGTGACGGTGGTGACGGTGGTATTGGTGGCGGTTGGAGCGATGCTGGCGCTGGAAGTAGAAGTAGAAGATAGAGAAGCGCTGAAGCGAGATGAGAAGAGTCTAGGGTATCATCGGCTATAAATACTCGGTTCGTTGCCTCGGGCAAGGACGCGTCTTTGCCGCATGCGAAGATTATACGCCGCTCTTATACGACCGCTCTGACCTCCCCGCGATCTCTCGCGCCGCTCGCGCGCGCGCCGGTCCCGAGGATACGGCGAGGATCTCCGAGCGAAATGTATATACGCGCCTCCGCGATGTTGGCTCGCTCGGTGATCGCTGCGGTGGCGGCGAGTCATCGACCATGCCTGATGACTCCTCGGGACTTCGTGGGACTTCGCGCCGATGGACCTGTTGAACATGAAAAAGGGTCAGAAAAAATGTTGTGTGGTGGAAGGTTCGGTGTTCGCGGGAGACGCGACGAGAGGATGTCATGGAGTGAGATAGAGATGGAGTTGTGGAGACTCGAGTTGGTGTGGGGAATTTCGTGAAGCGAAACACAGCTGTGATGCTGGTCTGAAAGCGCTTTTTAGGCGGAATTACTTTGATAGAATATCTGTGGCTTTGGATGCGCCGCTAGACAGGAACTGGGCAGGCCTGGTTCTGGGCCTGACTAGTTTCTGACTTGGGCCAGATGTGACTGTACGGGTTTCTCCGAGTCGTGAATGGCGCCCTAATCGGACCCTGGTTATGGCGACGGTGGCCTTGCCAGGGCCTCGGCAGTTCCTCACTTGGACCGAATGAAACGCTACGGATTTTCGTGCTAACGTCGACCGGTTCTAATGTTTCTTACAACTTCGTAGCTTCTCACAATGGACGGTGGCTGAAAAAAAAGAAAAAAAGATTAGGCGTGTATGAAAAAGGTTCGGTGTTATCGGCCGCGGAGAGACCAAAGGAGAGGATTAGAGATGTGCCTCGCCGCGGCGACTCGCGTTCACGGAAGGATCATAACGCGAAACAGACGATACGGTGCCTGGCGCTATGTGCTGAAGCGCTTTTTTCGGCGGGACAACAACGCGCTCAAGCGATTCGCGCTAGTTTTAACGACTCTCGGTCGATGCTCACGTATTCCTCGTTTATTATGCCGTCGGCGGCGTCTTCAAGGATCGACGATCCGGGAGGGCTCCTCCCTTCGTCGGCGACGCTCCGAGAATCGCGATTCTCGAAATTTCGGTTCCTCGTACGCCGCAGCGCTGGTTACGAGCTCGGCTTCGTCGTCGGCTCGCAGACAGCCGGAGCTTTCATGGAAATCGAAAATCTCGGGACCAGAGGCCACGAATATATAACGCATTAATTTCAGGGGGGGGGGGGCGAAAAATTAGCAGTTAAGTTCTCGAGCGGAATCGAGACGAATCTTACATTTATTTGGAAAGTTGTTTGTCTGTTTGTCTGTTTGTCTGCCCCAGCCCCTTTAATTAAAGTCTGCCCGAAAAAGAGGAAATTCCATGAGAAAAACACAAAAAATGATTTTTCACTTTTTTCGAATTTTCGTCACTTAACTAAAATCGAGGTTACTTTCTTTTCGATCGACCAAACCTGGGTTTTCTTTTTGCGTTCGAGAGAAAACTCTATAACGAAGAGAATGCCGGAAGGCGGAACGCGATATCTTGATTTATTATTTTTTACAGCATATTAAAGTCAGACCCCCAAAAATCGCAAAAAAACGAAAGGGTATCCGAACGAAAGGTATCCCTTCTAAAAATTTGCGATTTTTGAGGGTCTGACTTTAACATCCTGTACAAATTTGCGAGGAGCAGAATCATCAATTTCATTACAAAAAAACCTGTTGTATTTTTTATAGGTAAGAAAAAGGTAAAGTTTTCGACAATTCTTTTTTTTTATCCAATGTTAATATATTTTCTCTGTGCAGAAATAATAATTAATCATTTTTCTTCAACTCGGATCCGAGGAAAAATTGTCCATCACAAATAATACAGAATGTTTAATCGATAACTTCAGGATGAGGAAAAATCGTGCAACGTACGCGTGTTACAGAATGCAAAAAACTGCATCCGTCGTGATTTCGTTGTTCGACTTGCGCGTTGCTGGGAAGTCCAGAGAGCAGGAGGAAAACCTGTAGGGGCAGCTTGGAGTTGGAAATTGCACGAAGAAGATCGGACGCTGTGGTTTGTAGAATACCGAGAAAACGCGGAGGGAGAACGGAAGGAGGAGAAATTATCGAGGAGCAGCGACGATGACTAAAACCCTTGGCCTCTCCGTGTTCCCCGAGCGCATCTGCGTCACAGGACAACCAATGATTCGATATCTCGGGGAGAAACCTGTTGCAGCTTCCTCGCGACGCGATCTCCCTCTCTCGCTCTTTTTGTCTTTCGCACCTCGGGACTGAAACCCTTAGAAAAAAAATTAACAACAAAATTAAAAAATTAAAATGGCAAAAGCGGCTCCACCACTACTTGTCGTGCCATAAACAAGACATCTTAACAATGACACTCGTCGGCGAGCGTCTCCTCATCGCCTGACGCGGGCAAACAGCGTGCCGGAAGGTTCGATGAGCGAAAGAGCGTTACAAGCGAGGCATTTGTATCTTCTCCGAAGAAGACACAAATGCCGGAAGCTTGGAAACCGCTCGAGGCAAACAAATCAACGCGTCTTCACTCGACTCGCGGGTACTTAACGACGTTTTTTGTCGCTAGGGATGTGAAAAGAGGAGCGAGGCCATTAACGCCAGAAGAGCCAGGCTCAAAAACTCCCCGCTTTCATTTTTATTTTTTCCGTTCTTCTTTTTCGCGAAATCTGATAAAAATCAAGTAAAAAGCCAAAAACGTCCGACTATTTTTTAAAGAAAAAAAGGCCAAAAAATTGTGGCAAGCAGCCAGGACCGAAGTCATTCGAATCTCTTTTCCATTTCAGAAAAAAATGGCCAAAAAGTTGTGGCAATGTGCCAGATCCGGAATCGTTTCTTTTAATTCTTTTTTAACTTGGAGAAAAGTATTGACAGGAGGCTTCGAGCAGCTTGGTAGCGGAAAATCAAACACACTCGATTAACTATTTTATTGCAGTGCGGTCGCGAGTGACGCGCGGAAGATGCGGTATATGAGTAAATGGCGAGAGGAGCTGGCGACTGTGAGTTTAGTCACCTCTGGGCTCTGCCAACAGAGCGACAACCACCTGGGCGACAATGTTTGCAAATGGAGCTCCGTGTACTCGGGCGGGCGCGGGTAACTTGGCCATTCCGAGAGAGTCGCGGACACGGCCCGAGGTCAACGACGCCGGGACGTCGTGGCCGCACACGCGGAGGACAACCGCGCGCACCGCTCGTTGATCCTCGCGTATCAATAGTCCCGAGTGAAGTGCCTCGCGCTCTCCCCCCTCGCGGGAGTTCCAGTTTCGAGCTCCGGCGATTAAGTAACCGATCGTTGCGTCCGCGCGCGCTTCTCGCCCGGAGGTGAAAGACGTCGGCCTGGAGTTCGGTGCAGTTGCTCGAGTAACACGACGCTCCGCACGAGTTCGCCGTAACGCTCGACGACGCTGAAAGCAAAAAAAGAAGAAGGTTCTTTGAAATGTCATTTTGACGAAATAAGAGCTGTTTCTTCTGAAGATAATAGTAATTTTTTTAACACTGCGCGCAACGAAGTCATTAACAATTAGCGGTTGTAGTGACCGATACGATTCACAGATACCCGCAATGACTATTTTTTTGGGTAACTCAGATAGCGTTTGGTATGAAGATTTTATTCATTGAAATAGAGTTCTTGGAAAAAGTATGCCGGTGACTTTTTTCAGCTTAAGAGCAGGTGAAATACCGCAGTCGATAATAAAAATTGTAATGGACTTTTTTCATGCTTACTGCCATTTTGCAGCTTCAATGCATTTCTTATTGAAGCTGTAAATGCAAGTATGCGTAAAGAAGTTCATTAGTTTTTGATACCGATTGAGATTGGGACGAGCGGAGGGAAGGGATTTCACATACCATATACAAATATCTACAAAAATCGCAATTTTTCTTTAACAACTCGGATAACATGTTTCTCAGGTGTGAAAATGTTATTCATTGAAACAGAGACCAATTTATCGCTTCAAAAATTCAATATATTTTTTTCAATTTATGGAAAAGATATGACGATGATTTTAATTTTTTTTCGTCAGTTTAAATTAGAAAGAAGAAAAAAAGGAAAGCGAAGAACCTCTGAAATGTTGTTCTGACAAAATACGAGCGGTTGTTTATTCCACGGACAGTGACTCTCTTCACACAGTGCGCAGAGTGCCGAGCAATTATATCGGTTGCGCCGTGCAAAGTGCGCTATTCACGAGTACCTGCAGCAAACGTATTGCGAAGCGGCGGAATGGAAAAGCTGTGACTTAGTATCGAGCATGCGTCGAGGAGATGGAGGATCCCCGTTAAAATCGGCGCGAGCAACGGGTTATCGAATCGGACCCTGTAGAATCCGGATCGAGCTCGGCCGCGTCGATTTTTCCAGCACTAATAATAATTACCGTGCTCCGAGGGACTCCGGTCAAACCAGTCTCGATAGAATCTTTCCCAGGCCGAAAATAGATTATTGTCGGCTAATTCTGTATCGCTCGCCGGCGAACCTGACTTGTCGTTTGCCTCTAGTCTACCTATAAACCATGATTCTCGATTGTCGGGTCGATCGCTCGCACGTAATTAGCAATAGCGCAGTAAATACGGCTCGCTATCGCTGAGATGTCCCTGGTGCGACGACTATTAATGATTATGGAACGAATAAGAAAAAAAAATAGACTTACGAATATGAAAAATACATCATACAAATATAAAAATATAAAACAAAAATAGATGTGCAATAAAAAATGGTTTTTTATTCGCACGTTTCGTAAAACGTGCTCTTCGCGGTTCCGCATTGAATATTTAAGGCAACAATTACCGTGCAGTTCTCACGCGACAATTATCGTATACCCAGTTCTGATTACGCCAAGTGTCACCGCAACCACAGTGTATACAACGTTCTCGCAGGCAAGATTTTACAATACATTTGCGCTGCAACCCAATACGCACCGCAGTGCAATTGAGCTGCACTACCTTGGGCTCATTGAGTTCCAATACGTTCATTAGCTTTGTGAAATTAATTTGAAAATTTCTGGTACGCTATTTCCGTATTTGAGGGGTTAACTATTTTCGTCATTCTATTCTCAATGTGGTGATTAATTTAAGTACTTGGATCTCGAGGATCTGATTGGCTTTATTGCATGAGGCAACGATAATAGATATTTCCCCTGATTTCATCAGGAAATGAATGGACAGGTCCGGCCTTTTTCCTCTAAACGTAGGTAAAAACCGTTTTATTCACTTCCACGTAAATCGATAAACCAACATCCGTATTAGTAGGATAGAATTGCGGGATATTTGTGATTCATCGAGGCTATTTTCATCCAGCCCTCAAGATACTTAGGACAGCTCGATCTCACTGCGAAGCGTATTAGATTGCAGCACGGATGTATGGTAAAATCAGTTGACGTGCACGAACGTTGTATGGATTGTGGTTGCGGTGAAACTCGACGCAATCGGAACTGGGTATACTGTAATTGTTGCGCGATTGTTGCGTGCATACCGCGTGAGGCTGTAGCGCAGTCAATGGTCAATCATTATTTTCACTTAACGAATAAAGCACTAGTCCGACGATCATCTCAAGATTTCGTGGGAATTTTGGGGGAAACATTATTTTGGTGAATGCCTTATGTCAGCCTTCTGTCAGTTTTGGCCTCCTTTTGGCTTCATCATACACAAATTTTGGTCCGACATTTTAAGAAAAATTGGTGGTATAAGCCAAAAGGTGATGTCACGGAGAAGAAGAAATTCGTGAGGTCGATATCGTAATGTTTTTTTTTTTTTCAAAATTAATAAAAATAAATGTATTGAAATTCAACGTTTTTCGAAAAGTCGAAATATCGACTTTTATCATTAAGGCGTCGATTTCGGTACTTTTCGATTGCCACAGCGAAAATTAAAAAGTGACAGTACGTCAAACCCAAATACGGCAGTTTCGAAAAAAAGAGAGAAAAAAAATCCGGTACGCAATTAATTAATCCTGACGAGCCGGTGCAGCGGAGTCGAGTGGCAGCACGACACCTGTTGAGAAGGTGGTTGATCGCGCCGCTCTGCCTCGCGTTGCGAGGAATAAAAAAGCCATTCTCAGGTCAGAGTCTGAGCCGCGCCGCGCATCAGCGGGGCACAAGCGGTAGCTACGTGAACGAAGCTTCTAATTACAATGAGCTGGAAGCGGATCCGGAGTAGTTGAACGGGGCAGCGCCGCTGTCGACGTGGCGAGCGGCACCAACAGCAGCACCACCACCACCAGCAGCACCAGCAGCAGCAGCAGCAGCAGCGCACAGCTCATTAACCAGACGGCGTAAGGGAGACGCCGTTGAGATCCCCCGGGATAAGCGAAGCAAGGTTCACCATCGCTTGGAAAACAAAGACGAGTTCACACGTGTGACAATGAACCTGGAAGAAGCGCTGCTCCTTACAGCCAGCTTGACTCGAGCTCCTCTCGCCGCCGTCAGCGAACCGCCGCCGCCGTCGCCGCCGCCGCTGGAGCAACAACAACACCCGCGAGAAGTCGCGCGGCACCGCGGCACTCGATAGCCTTTCGCCGGCGCAACTTATCCCTCAGACCCTACCCGCGCCGAAGACGTGATTTCTCGCGCGCGCTGATCAGAATTCCCCGCGTCGCGCAATCAACCCGCGATATCTTTATTTTCACTCTTCCGCTCCGGACCACCCACAATTATCGGCACCGACTCCGCGGTTCGCGGTCGGACGATTTCATGATATTCCGAAACTGCAGATTTGGCTTTTTTGGTTTATTCATTTTGGATTGGATTTTTTTTCGTTTAAGCCTTCGAGACTTCCGACTATTTTTTTGCTTAATCCTTCCAATGCTGTGACTATTTTTTTGCTTAATCCTTCCAATGCTGTGACTATTTTTTTTTTTTTTTTGGTCCTTCGAACATTACGATCATATTTTGTTTCTTTTAATCCTTCGAAACGTGCCTTTTTTTTTACATAAATATACTTTGTTTATAATCGTTTAGTAGCTGAGTTTGAGACAAGATATGTGATAAAGATTTTTTTTCTGTCGTTTATTGCTCAATATCTGCAGTGCTGCGTTTGCAGTTTGGTAATTTTTTAATTCTTTGGCTATCTAGGCTCACTCAAAGTCTCTTGAGATGAGAGTAAACCACACAAAAAAACCAATCAAGAATTATAAGTATTGATTTCTGATTTACATCCTCGCTCAGTTTGTGAGAAACATCCATACCAACAGTTGTCGTCGCCGAAACACGACGTTTTTGCGCGCAGAGTCGGAGGATGATCAAGACGTCGAAAAGAATACGTGGATGATTATCCGGCGCGACGAGGAAGAGGCGCGATAGAGGCTGCGCGCCACGGAGCAATTGGTAATGTGCGGCTCGCGTGAAGACGAAGAAGCGCAATAAATCTCCGGGGTTTCCTGGCCGATAGATTCTTCTTTAGACTCGATTGTGCCGATCGTTGTGTAGCATGATAGGGATTATCCTTCATCGGATCCGCGCTAACAGTACCTCGGCTACCAATCCTATATACCGGTGTATTCAGGGGCGGGACGGGAGCGACGTGCTCGTTGCTCTCCGGAGCTTCGGGTACACCGAGAGCCGAAGACGGTGGCTCGCGCGCGAGCCACGTACGCCTCTCTACGTACCTCTCCATGTGCTGCTACCGCAGCAGCCGCGATCCGATCTCGGCTCCAGTCGGTGAGTAGTACCCGCTGATATTTTACTGTCAACCGCGTTGCTTCCGAAGCGTTGTCCAGGGATCAGATTGCGATTGCATTCACGGCCTCCCCCCCTCGGCTCCGTGGACTACAAACCGCTCCTTCCTCTTCTGTCCCTCACGCGCTTCCTCCTTCCGCCTCACTCAACGCCGAGTAACTGCAAATTCAGAGACAGCCAAAGTTATATGTCTATCCGCGGATTCCCCGCGGGGTAAACACTGATAAGTCGTTGCCTGAAGAAATCGCTTGGATTGGCGAACCGACGATTAGGCAAATTGTGGATTTTTTTTGGTACTTACCGCGACTAATTATTTTGTTAACAAATGTTATCATAGCCATTGACACTTCGACGCCGATTTATCAAAGTAATGCGATCTTTTTTGTAGCCTCGCTCAATTTTTTGACGTTTAAATGGCGTGTAATTAATTTGTGATGGAATTAATTTTTTTTTAATTTGTCGTATAAAGCGTGTATAATGAATCGATTGCGGCTACGTCCAGCCATTAGCAGAGGCCACATTATATTTTGCCACCGATACTTATCGCTCATTTAGTAGATCCAAGCGATCTTTTCTTCAGCTGTCCTAATTTTTTTGCTACCCAAACGCTGTGTAATTCGATGAAGGTATTGTTTTCGTCTAATTATCGCGAACGGAATGTGCGAAATAAATGAAATCGAAGCCACGTCCCGTCAATTACCGGTCAAATGCAGCGTCTGGCAGAAGAAATTCCGCCGACACGTAGCCAGACGTCGGGTCGTTGAATCCTAATGGGGCAAGATGAGGTGAAAAAAAAAAGAAAAAGAAATCGATTATGCTCGGGGCTGACGTGAATCGGGCGTGCGATGAATATGGGGCCAGCGTAGGATCTCAAAGTCGCGGCTAGGAGCAACAGTTGGCTACTGCTCGCGGGATTCCCCGCGCCGATGCCCACCGTGTGGCCGCGAGCACGAGAGATCACGTTTTGCGTATATTGCCCGTTCATCTTTGGCCGCGCGCGTAGTCCGTGCAAATTCCTCCTACGTATCGGGCCGCTTTGGAATCGTTACGCGACTCATACTCATTGCGAATCAGCAACTGCCAAGTGTGTACCGATCTGTATCTCTCTCGTTGCTCCTTTCCGCCGACCTTGCGGGGCATTACACACCTCGGCGTCTGCTCGGCGCACGCACGCCAACCGCTCGGCGATAGGAACGTGAAGAACCGCTTGCCCCGCGCGCGCTCGCACTCGCGAATGCCACTAACGACCTAGCTAGGACGATTCTTATCCGCGCCCGAGCGACCGGGGAAAAAAGCTCTATTTTCGTCGATGAAATATTATTTTTATCCCCGGCCTCGAGCGACTTAATTATATCCACATCCTGATATTTAATCCATTATTCATCGAGTTTCAGGCGCTCCGAGGATGTATCGCGTATTACACATTCCCAGCCGGAGAGTCGAGCGAGAATTAAGAGTCGTTTGTCGACGGGATTAAAAAATAACTTGAGAAAATGTACATTGTTGCGATGATACTGAGAACGTTAATTTTCAATGACGATAATCATTATGTCAGAAGAATTTTTTTAATGACGATAATAATTGTTCGTATGTTATTTTCGAAAATATTGAGCGTCATTGAACTATGTCTGGATTTGTATTATGATACGAAAACGTTTCTTTTCTTTTTCAGGTTAAATTTTAAAAAATGCAGACTACATTTTTTACCTGTTCGACCAGTGTTTTGAATCTTTAATTTCAGTCCAATTGGTTTTTCGAACTTTTGATTACGTCATCGATGCACCTAATCGTCAGTCCAACATAAAAATCGTACAACCAAGATTTTTAGGCAAAACCGATGGATCATACGGCCAACTTAGGCTGCTGAACCGGTCAGCCATGCGTGAAGAGTCGCGGATACGAACGAGTTTTTAATGTATTTTGTGTGTTTTTTTTTCTCGTAACGTTACAATGTGAGCCACGGTCCCACGGGGTCAACCACCGCGATATTTGGTTTGGTGTAGCTGTAGCTCTCTTCCTCTTACGCCTCCCGGCCACTTTTCCTCCATCGCGTGCATCCGGTCCCCCTGGTGAGTGAACTTACGGGCCCACCGATTCTCCGATTCACCCAAGATTCTTCGCAGCTTGGCGATCTCGTGAAATGGGTCATTGACATCGAGCTCCGTTGTTGTCAGACGGAGAAACATACCTTTCACTTGTCCGCACCGAGCACTCCATGGTTTTTCGTAAATCACATACAGTGACATACAGATGAAATTCCACAGGTGGTAAAAAAGAGTCGTGAGCCACTCGAACCCGATTTCCGGACGACTTCTGTCGTTCGGTACTTTTTGTACTCTCAAACGGGTGTTCAAGGTCGACGAGGAAAGCGGAAGCGTCGCGTTGAATTGATCAATCTGCCGTTCGACCTTTCGATCGAGCTCTCCGCGAGGCTCTTTCTCTCCTCTCTCTCGTCGCTGGATGCCTCACGAGTGCGTTCAACTCGCACCTGAAACAATTTTTTTTTTTTTTTTCAAGACAACCGTAAAAATGTTATTGCAGCAATCGCTGGGGAAATTAACGAGAAATTCAAAGCTCGATCATTAGTTCGAAAAAACCGGATCCTTTTTTTTTGTTGCTAAAACAAAGCTTCCTTTACGAGGAAGCAAAATGACCGGCGAAAAGTATGATTAGATCTCTCCTTGGGGGTAAGAAAAAAAAAGGCGAATACCGACAGACAAATTTGGCAAGTGTGACGTGACGATAATCTGCGCTTATACAATAATTCGAGAAGATCTCAGAGTCTCGGCTGGACGCAATGAGCTGGTCTCAAGGATCTCGCGTGGACCCCTCGGTCGTATCTTTGTGTACTCATCAGCTCGAGATCGTCCACTCGCCGAGTCACAATATTTGAGATATCCATGTGGGCCACGGTCACTGGTCGTCGGCTTCTTCTGCTCAAGCGTTTTTCACTCTCAAACATTTCGGCGTCCATTGTTTGCCTTCACGCCGCGACTTTGCTCTCCCAATTTGAAATGGGCTCCCATTTTATCTATTTGCTTGATATTTGTGTTTCATGATTCATCTGATATTGGTAATTTTATAAAATGCCTGCGTGCTGTATTACTGCGTATTTTGACTTTTCAGGCGAAGTAACTAATACGTCCAGAGATAAAAAATCTTTTTTTGCGTTTTTCTCAACGAATTTTCTATTTTCTGGGCAAGCAACGGTTTCTTTTTGGAATCAGCGGGAACTTTCCTATCGAATAATGTTTTCAAACATTACGAAACCAATTTTTTTTTTCGTGAAAAACTATGAAAAACTGTGAAATTCTGTGAAAATTTCAGAAATCAAGATATCGCATCCCGTCTTGTGGCATTCTTTTCGTTATAGAGTTTTCTCTCCAACGAAGGAAGAAAATCCAGGTTCGATCGTTCCAAAAAAAGTAACTGGGTAAGCGAGCGAAGTGCTCGTGTGGGGTAATATTACAAAAAAAAAAAAAAAAAAAAAAAAAACAATTGAGATGAACAAAAGAGCGATTAATACGGTCTGTTAGTTGTTACTTTTTTAAATTTGAGCGTGACAATAAATTTGCTATAAAATCTGTATTCCTTGAAAATCTATCTTTTGCTCGACTTTCTTCCTCTACCTATTTCCAATTTCTACTAGGGCTTAAAAAAATGAAATTACACTCTGCTACACTTTGAAGCGTAGTTGCTGCTGATGCTGCTGCTACTTTTGCTGCTTCTCCTACATCAGCTCGGGTAAGTAAATATAGCTCGTGGCGTTTCGAATTTTGCAATGAAAATAGTCCGTCGAGTAATTGGTTTGGAAGGCACGACGCGATCGTAATTGCTGGTAGGCGGCTGATTGAGGGTAGGGGATGCACCCTGTCAGGTCGTAAAGAGCACTTAACATGTTTCGATCGCAACGTGCGCGCTTCAGCTCACGCGCCTCTTGACGATCAAAGTAGAAGTATATCGAGCACCTAGATACCCACATAGACGTCGACCTGCAAAAAAGAAGAAAAAAAGTGCTAAGGGTCTGTCACACTGAACTAAGCATTGCAACAAAAAAAAAAAATGTTTGCCTACAGGGAATGCGCACAGCAGAAACGGATCAACACGTTTTTTATATATATACTCCCGTAAAAAGGACGACTCACGAACGTCGGTATAGATAAAAAATTTAAATGTTGAAGAAAAAATGTTGCATGCTCGAAGGACCCATTTTGGTATTTTTCGACTGAACCCGGTTTTACGAATTCTGACAAAAAAGCATTGTACAAATTATTTTTTCTCCCGACTCCGCTAAAATAACCCCATTTCGTGTCCGCAACGCGGGCGGAAAATCCCTCATTTTTGACACGTGACTTACGCATGCGCAGTCCGCTTTCATTACCTCCCTAGGGAGGTAATCAGCTCATTCCTGCCCGCGCGGGAGTAATGGGACCCGTACTACGCATGCGTGTCGTCACTTGTCAAAAATGAGGTTATTTTCCGTCCGCGTTGCACACACGAAATGTGGTTATTTTTTAGCGAAATCGGGAGAAAAGTATAGTACGTTACATGGGAGGAGTGCAACTTTTCACCTCGTGTGAATTTCTGCCCTCGCTTCGCTCGGGCATCAAACTTCACACTTGGTGAAAAGTTGCACTTTCCTCCCTTGTAACGTAATGTACTATTTTTTGTAAATCACTTGATTTAAAATAGTACATTACGTTCACTTAAATCACTTGATTTAAAATAGTACATTACGTTACAAGGGAGGAAAGTGCAACTTTTCACCGAGTGTGAAGTTTGATGCCCGAGCGAAGCGAGGGCAGAAATTCACACGAGGTGAAAAGTTGCACTCCTCCCATGTAACGTACTATACTTTTCTCCCGATTTCGCTAAAAAATAACCACATTTTGTGTGTGCAACGCGGACGGAAAATAACCTCATTTTTTACAAGTGACGACACGCATGCGTAGTACGGTTCCCATTACTCCCGTGCGGGCAGGAATGAGCTGATTACCTCCCTAGGGAGGTAATGAAAGCGGACTGCGCATGCGTAAGTCACGCGTCAAAAATGAGGGATTTTCCGCCCGCGTTGCGGACACGAAATGGGGTTATTTTAGCGGAGTCGGGAGAAAAATATTTTACGACATAAAATATGCGAGTTGAGAATGACGATGTAGGTCAGAAGTCGCTATTTATGAAAAAAAATGTTAAGCGGTTCATTAACATTTTTAACGCTGGGCACTAATAGAACTTTTTTTCAGCCTAAAAGTCGGTTAAGTGACCGCAGTAACTTTTTGGTAAAACAAATATTGGTAGCTGAGTTTACCAGGGACAGAAATTCCAGCAATTGTTGATAGTACAGTAATGGAGTTCCCGTAGCTACTTGCTAGGTAAAACATGGAACAAGTTCCAGCAATTCAATGTATGCGTAGTAGCTTCACTTCCGAACTCTGGCCAGTTAGTCTGCCTCCCTTTCTCTCTCAGAACGGTTGCTGTGAAACAATGAACATTCTCCAAGTAAACCTACAACAATTAGCCAAGAATTTCCGGAAGTTTCTTCGGCTAAGAACTCACAGTGACCAAAATGAATAAGCATTTGGTAATATATTCCGGCGAGTTTGGCTAAGAATCGCCGGTGTATAGCGGAACTCTTGGCAAGTGTAAATCGGCGAACAAATTCACGAGGAAAAAGGTATAAGCAACGAGGGTAGACGAAGGAATTCGCGGTATTTCGCGTGTGGCAGGGGCAGCGGCAACAGCTCGCGGCGCGGCGAATGCAGCCACCGCACTGTGCGGAAGATAAGTGCAACGTTCGACGCTACAAACTCGCGTAATGCAAAGAATTTTTAACGAAAAAAACGTATATGCGCGGCATTTAACGTCAATTAGGACGTGCGCTATTTTCAGATGGCGCCTAAAGACGACGAAATTTGTGGCAAATAAGTCAAACTATTATCATTATTTGACCCTAAATAGAGTATAAAAAACAGAGTGCACACAAAATAGACGTGAATCCTTTTGATTAATGTAAGTTACTAAGGTATGAATTGTAAAACCCGAAACCTCGAGAAACGCATTTTTTTAAATCCCTCTTTTAGTAAATTCATAAGTAACGGAAAGCTTGTTAGCAAACTATTAGAGCTGTGATTGGTTGCCAGGAAATTCCGTAATAAACAAAATCAGTTTGGTGTCAAATTTGAAAAATTTCATAAGAGGACAGGCGGGGCGGCACCCGCAACCTTTTAAAGCTTTATAAGAACGCAGCAGCGCAAAATTGATTAACCTATTATAGGTGATATTTTGAAATAAAAATTTCTGAGGTCGATTTTGGCTATTCTCGGTCCGGAGCTGGATCTACGATTTCTGACAGAAAAAATATTTTTTTCGTCGCCAAAAAAATATTTTTTTCAAAATCAATTAAAAAAGGTTAATAACCAGTGTTTTCGGGGGTAGAATATGCGGCTTGAAAATGATGGTATAGGTTAAAAGTCGATATTTTGAAAAGAAAAAAAATTGGAGTCGATTTTGGCAATTTTCGGTCGGGAGCCGGATCTCCGATTTCTGACAGAAAAAATATTTTTTTCGTCGCCAAAAAAATATATTTTTCAAAATTGATTAAAAAAGGTTAATAACCAGTGTTTTCGGGGGTAGAATATGCGACTTGAGAATAATGGTATAGGTTAAAAGTCGATATTTTAAAAAGAAAAAAAATTGGGGTCGTTTTTGGCGATTTTCGGTCGGGAGCCGGATCTATGATTTCTGACAGAAAAAATATTTTTTTCGTCGCCAAAAAAATATTTTTTTCAAAATCGATTAAAAAAGATTAATAACCACTGTTTTCGGGGGTAGAATATGCGACTTGAGAATGATGGTATAGGTTAAAAGTCGATATTTTAAAAAGAAAAAAAATTGGGGTCGATTTTGGCGATTTTCGGTCGGGAGCCGAATCTATGATTTCTGACAGAAAAAAATATATTTTTTTAAATCGATTAAAAAAGGTTAATAACCACTGTTTTCGGGGGTAGAATATGCGACTTGAGAATGATGGTATAGGTTAAAAGTCGATATTTTAAAAAGAAAAAAAATTGGGGTCGATTTTGCCAAGTTTTTCAGGCACGCGCGCCAGCGCCCTGATTAGCCTAGTCCTCTATTAAAAAGTGCGTAATTCGCGCCAACGTGAGTATTGTTGTCGATCTATTCGGGCTCTGGTTGGTCGTGGACCGTGACGACCGACAGTCGTTGTTTTTAATTGCGCGAGATTTGACAGTTTGTCTCAATTTGACATAAGCGCTGCAGCGCGGCTAAACCGTCCGCGCGCGTGAACGCGCGTTATCGGTTCTTATATTAAAAAGTCCGTAATTCGCGCCAACGTGACTATTGTTATCGTTCTATTCGGGCTCTGATTGGTCGTGGACCGTGACGACCGGCAGTCGTTGTTTAATAGCGCGAAATTTGACAGTTTGTCGCAATTTGACATAAGCGCTGCAGCGCGGCTAACCTGTCCGCGCGCGTGAGCGCGCGTTATTGGTCCTCTAGTTACTTAAAAAAAAACAAGTTTTTTATGGAAAAATATATAACTTGAGAATTATAGTGTAGGCTAAA
Organism: Pimpla rufipes; assembly: GCA_963932165.1. Taxonomy (NCBI): domain Eukaryota; kingdom Metazoa; phylum Arthropoda; class Insecta; order Hymenoptera; family Ichneumonidae; genus Pimpla; species Pimpla rufipes. The sequence continues at coordinate 17,283,187 of OZ010632.1, read as the reverse complement.
AGTCATTATAAAAAAAATGGTGAGCACGACTTCCGCATTTTTCACCCGGAATTCGGATCTACGAATTACGACATCAAAAGCGTCGAAACAAAAATCCAAAAATTAATTTCAAACAGTTTCGATAGTCTACATTCTATTGCAGTTAATCCATCGTTTATACGACGTTGCACCCTCCGTGCGCCATAATAAATGAATCCGCGTCCACGGGCGTGAGAATGGAACAGAGCGAGAATGCAACCGAGTGAGCCACGCACGTGGAGTGTCGCTTGTACTCGATGTTTTTCTTCAATTTGCCTTCTTTCTCATTCTTCATCAGTCATCGGGGACGCGGTGACTTACGCGTAGCCCTGGATGCCCGAGAGTGGCGATTCTCCCGCGAGCCCCGCACGCAGCGCGCGCGGAGTTTACTGTTTGGCCAAGTTGTAGATTGCCCGTATCTTCGATCTGGACCTTTGCGCGCGAGCTTTGCCTCAACTCGACGGACTCCAGAAGAAGGAAGACGAAGAGGAAGAAGACGAAGCAGAAGCAGACGAAGCAGAGGTAAAAGAACAAGAAGAAGAAGAACCCGAAGAAGAAGACGAAGATGAAGAAGAGGCGGGAGAAAAACGAGAAAGACGAGGCCACGAGTGCCGGACGTCAGTGAGAAGGAATTTACAAGCGAGTCGGTTCATCGTTTATTGGTGCCATTGGCTTCAACATCGAAAAACCTCCGGGGCGATCGGCCGCGGCTATGTAAACGGAACGACGCGCGTCGTCTCGTCCCGCCGCTACTGGAGGCGAATTCCAGCCGTCCCGATGGCTCCGAGCTCTGTCGCGCGAGATTTACGGTGATTCGCAAAATGACGAATAACCCGCGCGAGCCCCGAAGCTGCGGGGCCCAAAGCTGGGCCAGGTTCGCGCGTTGCCGGCGCTGACCTCTCCCCGTCGATGACCCCGCCGCCGTCTCTCCTCGACTCCTCCACGGGATCCGAGACGACGGCGACGACGAAGCTCGAATTTTCTACAGCGAGAATATTTACACTCTCAGCGTACACACACGTGAGAAATATATTTACGGAGTCGGCGATGCTCCTGTTGAACACGCGACGTTATTCAACGACCGGGGCGCCAACACCCATCGCGTGGGTGCGACTCTCGACGAATCCTGACCTGCATCACCGCGTGTGCATCGCTTCGCGAACAGACGCGCGGGACAACCGTGGAAACGGGTTTCACGAAATGATAGTCCGACTTGACGGGCTCGCTGAGAGACATTTTTTTTCTGTTCAACCGAGGATTCGCCAATCTTTATACCGTATGGAGTGAAAAAAAATAGCGGTCGGGAAGACTGGGCCAATCGGTATCGACAACCGATTGGAGCGATATCTCGAAAATTATTCAGAACCCTCAGCGGTCTTCGTTAAAAAAACATAACGTTACAAGGCTCGCAGGTGTTGGCACAAATTCTTCTCTTTTTTTTTGGTCTCGACGTAACATCCGAAAAATCGCGTTTCGCGGAACAGGTTTCGCGAAATAATCGCTTGGATTGCCGGGCTCACGAACGCGGTATTTTTTTTTTCTGATGATCTGCGGAGGCTGCGTAAAATTTCGTACCACACGCAAAAAATAATAGTTTTCAATTTTTATTATTATCATTTATTATTATTATTATTATTATTATTATTAATATTATTGTTGTTGTTGTTGTTGTTGTTGTTGTTACTTATTTTTATCATACTAATTGGAGTTATCGCACCGAAATCATTGACAATTGTAGTCAACGATGCATGAAAAGAAAGTTTTATGGAAATAAAAAAGGATCTTCAGCGTTTCAGGTATTAGTTCAAACCGTACGGATACCGTATGGCATGGTCCACGATTTCGTTGCAACGTGCCGACTTGCACGTCGCTGAGAATCGATATTTTTTCCAATGTATCCCTCGCGATACAAAAAACAAGAGTGACAAGTGGGCAGGGCGCCCCCCTCCCCTCCCCCAGCCCCACCCCGCCCCCGGGACAGAGGGTGGCGCGAGGAAGAAGCGTAATTTGAAGCGTGTGGCTCGAGGGTGCCCCAAGGACGCGCTGCTGGTGCCCCGGCAAATTGCAGAGGGGCCGAGGAAGAAGTCCGCCGGCCGCGCGCGGCAAGCGCGAGTGCACACGCGAGTGCACGCGAGCGCACGCGAGGAACCAGCCGCGCCGTCCTCTACACTCTCGTCCGCGTCGACCGCGCTCGCGCTTCGCCGTGCGAAGCCTCGCGAAATCCCTTCGGAATCCTCGGTTAATTGGGATTCGCGCCGATCGAGTCGATGCCCCCCCTGCCACGGCGTGCCCGGGTTTCTTGCCCCGTTCCCCAAATGACGCAGTCGAAAATTGCTCTCTACTTTGATAGCGCTCTTCCCGTCATTATCATAATTCCCCCCTTCGAAAGCCCATCCAATTTTCATCCACTCCGAGTCGTTCCGGTGTTTCGTACTTTTTGGCATACCACGTCGGACTCCGCGCGGAATCCTGCATCGCGCCGGCCGCGTCCGGCGACCGGGAAAATTCGATGGATCATCCAAGTCAGGAAACGCGTCTCCGGTTTTCTACAAAGTTGCTTCGCGTATTTTGCTTAATAGTTTCTTTTTCATTTTTCTTTTTTTTTTTTTGCTCTGCCCGAGTTAAGATGTGGAGCCTTCGTGCATCTTCCGTTGACTTGAAACGGATTAAACGTGCCACTCGTCGAGGGTTCCCGTGGGATCTAAAAGTCTCGTTTCACCGGACGGAATCTAATCGCGGGTTGAGTCCCAGTCGACAACCTGCTATTTTCGGAGGCCCGGGGTGCAGGGTCCCAGCCTTCAGCTCGTTAGATCACTCAATTTGGCCGCGCAGCTGAATTTACGACGGACGCGAAGGGCCTGCGTTTCGTCTCGAGCTTGTTTATATATTGCGGATTGCCGTTTAATTCGTTTCATTATTATTCGCGTGTAGAAATAAAAAAGTGAACAGTTTTCTTTGAACTAGAAAAAAAAAACTAAAGCGCCAATTTTTCGACCATTTCTAATCTGATCTAACCGCGCGTTAAAAGATCACCAGTCGCAAAAAAACATAAACTCGATTTATGAGTCAAACAACAGAATATTCAATCAACACACTACAGACGTTCCCGCCCGAGGAGCCCGGGTTTCCTCTTCACGTCGCCTCCGCCTCGCTCCGCGTTGAGCTTTCAATTAATCAATCTCCCCCTCAAAGTCGTCCTCGAGTCACGGTACAATAATCCGCCGGCACGGATGATATTGCCTCCCGCCTGGTTTATTATCCATTCACTCCAACAGCGAGAGAGAGAGAGATCATCGTGGAATATTGTGTCGGAGCGGAGTCGCTTCCTCGGCGGAGTTCCGTGATCCTCTCTCTTGACTCACCACCCGGACATTTGGTTCCGGGTCGATGAAGAAGCCGAGTCAACCCGAGTGACGATAAAAAAAAATCAACGACTAAAAAAAAAGCAAAAAAAAATGCAGAAAAAAGAAACACTCGTCTCGTTCCCGCGGTTAACTCAGTGACATTTTGGCCGGTGCTAATGAGACTGCGCAGCGACGCGGTGCTTTATGCTAATCGCTCGCGTGTTGGCGCGCGAGCGCTGCCCCTCGGCCCTCATGAATGTTATCGTTCGGCTTCATCATCTCGGTTCGCGTCGGCCGCGCGCGGAGTCGCGCGCGCCGGATTGAGTCGTCGGCACCCCGTAGCTCCGCGGCCAACTCCCTCGCCGAGAGTCCTGCGCGCTGCCAAAGCTCCTCTCGCTCGCGCTACGCCGCGGCTCACGAACGCTCGGCGAGAGACGCGAGTCCGATCCCGAGCGCGCTCTCCTTCTGTTTCTTCTTTTCTTCGTCTCCCTCTTCTCCTTGTTTCCTCCTCTTCTGCGCCTTCTTCTTCTTCTTCGTCTTCCTCTTCTCCGTCGTCTCCTCGTTTCGTCCTCTTCTTCATCTCCTTCTTCTCCTCGTTTCGTCCTCCTCTTCTCCTTCGACTTCTTCCTCCTCCTCTTCCGTCGCCGTTGCTGCGCCCCTCGCTCGATTTTCCTGGAGAGAGAATGTACGCCGCTCGTGACAAGGAATTTACACTGCAGCGGATAGACCGGTACTCTATCACTCCTCTCGGACGGTGTCAAGTCTAATGAGCTTCGTCGCGGCCTACAATTCCCGCACTATACCAGGCTGGCTGGCTGGCTGGCTGGTTGCTGCTGCAGCTCTTGTGTTGTGGGGCTGCGGGCTCCGATCCCAACGACTCGCAAATGACCGAGGGAGCTTGCGAGGGGGATAAAGAGAGATTACGGCGCAGCGAGAAAAGAGCCTCGAGCATCGGAGTTATTAATATAGTTGATAAAAAAGGAAATGGAAGAAGAGGAGAAAAAAAAAGTAGAATGTCTCGAAGGAGCCGAGCGGCACGCGCGCGCGGAGGGACCGAGGGAATCTCGGGTTTATAAGCGGCAGACAATGAGCGTGACAAATCGGGGACGCTTTATTCACGCTATGTCGCAATAATAGAGTGGTGGATGCGCCGCAAACGTCTCTGCGGTCGATTAGTAACGATTATGCGCGATTAAACGGATGCAATTACCCGCCGGCTACCGCAGTGGGATACGTCCTTGCAAGGATGCAATGCCGTGCTGTGCACCGTGCGCCACAGCTGCGATGCCGCCGCCGCCGCCGCCGCCGCCGACGACGACGACGCCAACTCGGGCGACGGTCGCGCGAGGTGTCGAGTCGAAGGCGACGCTCTCGCGCCGATGGATTCGCCTTACCGCACACCGAGCACTCGACGATTACGCCTAGACGACGCTGCGGTACAATCGTGTTTGTTCGGTCGCGCGGCCCGAGGACTCGAGGCTCTTTTGCTGCGGGACCGGAGAGCTGCTCACGCTCCGGAAATATCTATTCGCGGACGCGCGAGAGTCGCAGTCCGGTTTCGAGGATCCGGCTTCGGGCACGTGTACGTTGTTTATTTTTCACTCCTCATCGCCGCGCGAAATCACACGGAGAGACGAGGTGAGAATAAATAAAAATGAAATGACCGAGTGGGCTTCGGGGGGCGAGATTTGTAGGGTTGGCCGGTTGATTGAAACGGCCAATTTTCGGGGTCGCTATTAATTGGTTTGCCCAATCGATTTTGTCGCCTGAAGCCCGTTTGACTCCAATGATTTTTTTTTAGTGTTTAATGGAACGCCGGATTTATGCTCGATGGCGCTCCAGGCTGGACTTGACGGTGTCCCGGTAATTATTGGTAGGGAGCTCACACTATAGGGAACAGAATGAAAAATCCTCCGCCCAAGTCCTCCGATAATTCAGCGCCTGGAATAAAAAACGTGGATTTAGAAGTTTACTCATGGTTGTACTAGAGACGAAGATCCTTTTGCCGCAAAATGTTTCGTGAACACAACTTATTGCCTTATCGGCGTCAAGGGTTCGCACTCGCGGTAATAACCATAGAGGGTAGTGGTACCTTGGCGTCGAAACACCTGTTGGTACGTGTGTTAGCAACGCGATGACGCGTTCGACACGCCGCCAGCAAATCGCACACACATGTGGCCATTAATAACATTGCGAGTTCTATCGATCTTCACTGGTAAATATAAAAGGAAGAGAGTCTCGACGTCTTCGATAAATCTACTGGACACAAGACTTTTTTTTCTTTTTCTTTTTCTTCTTATTCTCCTTATTCCGATTAGACGAATCGCGGAGAGTCCGATAAAGTTCTCCGCAGGAAGAGGTCGCTGGGATATAATTACTTTCTTGAAATATTCTGTATATCGCGACGCGGTTACCTATAGATATTATTCATTCTTATAGAACGCCAAGGACGCGGCTTACACGATGAACTCACCCGCGAGCTCCGAAAGAAATCGCGCAAATCCATCGCGAAGATTCCACCTGACGATCCGACGTATCCGCGTCTTCCAAATGGGCCGGCAACTTGCTGTTCACGGCGAAACATCCGGAGGCGAAAATATTCCGGGACGAAAATACTATTGCCCGCTTTTCGAAGTCGGTTAACAGAATCGATATTGTATATTGGAAGATCTGAAATGAAAAAAAATGTCAATTAGAATGTGCATTCATAATATAATCAAGCAGGTCTTTCAATCACGTATAAGAAACTTCGTAATATATTTTAAGTAATTAATAGTGACTAAATACGTAATAAAATTACTTTACATCTATTAAAGGAATAATGTAAGCTTCATTAAAATTCTTGGCGTAACAGTTCGCGATCGAATTCGTCGTTCCAAAGTCGTCGAGTCGAGCCAAAAAACGGCCAAGCGGTTTTCAAGATCTAGAGGAAGATGCAAAGACCTTGGTTCCCTGACCGGGTGAGATAGCGATCGAACACAAGATCTTGAAAAAGTCTGGGCTGGACCGCACACCGAGACCCAAACCGCAAGAAGAAAAAAAATGTCAATCGTAACCTGACCGTCCCCAAATTCTACCAAATTCTATGTCTGCAGCATCTTCAGCGTATGCAAAACCCGTCGCGCGACGTTCCGTCCAGTGTGTCCTGTAACCCACCTAACTGATCACGAGAAACGAGGAAAGATAAAATAAAAAATAAACACAAGCAAAAAAAGCGATTTATCCGGGCGATAGACGCGAAAATAGGGGGGAGGGAAACACATGCTCATCCCGTCCGGCGTCGTCAGCGTATTCGACACTGTAAATGGAATCGCTATCGTAAAACCTCGTAGCGTACGGCCAAGTCAAAGGTCGAGGTGAGGATGACGTCGCCGGTAGCTCGAAGCGCGCGCTTGCCAATCGCGCGTCAAACGCTCGGCCTTGAGACTTGAGGCTGAGCGTCGAAAAATTCATCATCGATCGTCGTCGTCGTGGCATCGATCGTTTCATCGACGCATCCTCTCGCCGCCTCCTGAACCGGCGACGAGAGAAAAGTTGAACAAACGAAAATGACTGGTGCGCAAGTTTTATTTCTGTGTAAATAACGCTGCGGGACGCGGCGAGGTAGACCGAAGGCTATCGAGTTGAGCAACCGGCCGACGCTCATATTGTGTGCACATTTAATTCAGTATTATTTATTGACCCTTAACCATCGCTGGATTGTCCTAGACGTGTATTTATAGTCGGACGAACGAACTCGGGTCGCGCTCGGAAAAAAATCCACGACGACGACGACGACGACAACGTACGACGTCGTATCTCAGATATCACGACAGCCTTGGCGCATTTACAGTGGAACCCCGATTAACCGGGGTCGGGTTATCCGGGGAGCGGATTAAGGATGTTACCACACATCATACATTCGTCTGCAAAAGTTTTAGTTCAATTGGAATTTCGGTAGGATTCTACTCCACCCTAATTCCAATTAAAATCCAATTAAAATCCAATTAAAAGGCACGATCGGCCTGCATTTCATAACAGTCACGCTAATTTTAAGGATGTCCGGCTAAGTCGTGATTTATCTTGCAACATACTAAAAAAATGAAACCAACTTCATTTTCTCACCTGGTCCATATAAGTTCTCAGACCGAGTTCCGAGTAACGAAAAATGTGCAATTGTCCGCTGTCCATTATCATCATTGACTATCCGCGAATCTTTAGGATTTTCCTGGTGCATCGAGGTTCTGTTTTATTGACGCACCAATCAAGTTTCGCAATCACGCTCATCTCTCTATCTCTCTCTGCAACAAACAATAAACACACGAGGTATTCATTTGCGGTATTATTTTTATCACGAAGCAAGAAACTCGCGTCCATTACCACCAAAGTCTCGAGGTGCCGACTGGTATTGCGAATCGATGTAACGCGCACGACTGTGTAGCCGCCGTTGCTGTTGTTGTAGCTGCCGTCGCTGCCGCTGGTAGCTGATGATGTGGCCGTTAATTGCGTTGATGCGTTAACGCGAATGATGCCGAGTGATCTCAACAATAAGTTGTCTGTCTGTAGTACTCCACGTACCGTTACGTCCACACTTCCAATCGCGCTTCTGCCGCCGTCGCTTAATTCATTCTATACCGGTTACAACTTGGCATTATTATGTGAAAGGCAATACGCTAATAGAGAAGAAGCTCCTATGCGTTTACGCAAAACGTGATTCGCATCTACTCCTCTCGGGCGCGTTTAACTACCTGCATGCCATCGATTATATTTATTCACCGCGATTGCCAACATCCGAGACGAGGAAAGACGAAGAAAAAAACACCTCCGTTTCAATGGATTAAATTTTCATTTTTATCCCCCCCGCGTAATTGACTTTTGTTTAGCGCTTATTAAAAGTTATGACAAGCGGCGAATGCAAACGCGGCAGGCTAATAAAATTTATCGACAATGGTTTGTGGATTTTTTTCACTTTCACTTTTACGACTCTACCGCTGATTTGTCGTACGGGACAAAAAATGTACCCCCAAGAGGGTAGATGGGACAACGAAGTCGTTAGTGAGACATGTGCCAAAAGATCAATTGGATGATTAAAAAAAAATCTCAAGTAAATAACGACTAATTAGACAGATCAACCAACGTATTAGTTATCACAATTACTTGATTGCGAACTGTAGCGTCTATTGCAAAATTTAAAAAAGAAGTTTTTGCCACCAGGAAAACCATTTATAGCACAGCATGACTATTAATTGTCGCGAATATTTTTTCCATTGGGGTATCCGCGATAGCAGATTTATCTTCGCATTTTGTCAAACGAACTAATAACTACGACGCATTTAATTCCAACAAATATGTCTGTTGACGATAAGAATCTGTCACGCGGGTTTCCCCGTCGTATCTAATGGCGAAATGTCGTCAATATCACAACATTGTACTGCAGTTGCAAAAACACCAAATGATAAAAGCTATCTTACATAATCTCAGCTCACTCACACACGAGGAAGGTTGAGATACGTTTAGCAGCCTGACTAAAAAAAAATCGACTCCGATTAATCGCGCTTGGGGTGTCTCAAGGCTTTCCGCGATATCCCAAGTGGAGGCTGCGACGATTTGTAACCAGACGGCGACTAATTGCGTGTTTGTAACTCGAATGTTGTCGCCGGCCATGCGCAACGAAAATTTGGTTCGCCGATAATTGATAAGCATCCCCGCGCTTCATTCGTGTGTTACCGGACGAAATGCGCGCTGCCCCGTTATTATTGTCATCGGGAGATTGGTAGGGAATTTTCGAGACGGTCGGCTTCGAAAGCTCCGGCGAGGCGGCTGATTAGTAAGCGAGGCACGACGAGCAGTCTTTCATTGTTCGGCGAGTCCGCGAGACGAGAGAGTTTCCCAGAAGAAGTTTATATATCCCGGAGAGGGCAGCAACTATCCGCGGAATCTACGAGTTTTCGATCGGCGAGACCGAGAGAGTAGTGGACTCCGCGGTGGCGGTGGGGAAGGCTTTTAAGTATCGCGAATGGTCAGGAACGAGCGGTTAATAGGCGCCGGTACGTTAAGCCGGGATCTATCCGCGAGGATGTCGTGCCCCGGAAGGAGTCCCTATGAGATGTACCAGGGGCCGCCGCTGTTGGTGCTCGACGTTACGGCCGAGCGGAAAGGGCCCTATCGCTTCGTTTCGGAATGCCAGCTGCCGCGTGGTACACGGCGTGGGCGACCTGTACCGCCTTATATGTCCAACCGTACCAGCTAATTCATTGCGTACAAATAAAAGCCCTTAACTAACTAACTGACGCTGAGCCGCAGCAACCCCGAGAGACACGCGGTCGGTGTACTACCAATTTAGTGGGGAGAAATGAAGCCCTAATAGGCCGAGTTGTCAATCCGATTTACTTCATTTGGTTCGCCCTTTGGTTCGCGATGCACCGACGGACTGGGAAAAATAATTGGTCGGCTACGAGTGAGAAAAACGGTTGGGTGAACCCATCAATTGTTTGAGTCGACGAATTAATTGTATGAGTCAACGAATAGAATGTTGGAGTGAAACAGATTAGTGAGTTGGTTGAATTAATAAATTGAATTGGTTGGCCAACGATTCGTCGGCTTGACCAATTTAATTGGTGGAAGGAATTAATAGTCGCCTGGAGCTCGTTTAAGGACACACAAGTTGGCTAAACGAGCTAACCGTTTTTCCCGCATAGGTCGATGCGTTTAATCGGCAAAGCCCCTTGAACGTATGTTTTGTTGATTTTCTTCAAGCGCACCTCGGCTGTTTTCTCCCTCTGTAACACTAATTGTCTTGCATTCGGTGACTTCACGGTAATTCGTCCCGTCTCTACGATTCCAAACATCAAGTATCCGCGAGTGATTTGTCACCGTCATTAAAAATTCCGCTGCAAAGCAAAGGTCAGACGAGTAGAGAGACCGCGCAAGCCGGCGTCGTGGAAGACGAGAAGGGGAACCGAGGGGCCAGGAGGAGGAAAAGGGAATGCGTACCTTATATCAAGTCGCGGCCGCGGCTACCGCGACGGCCGCATCAACGGAGGAAAATATTATTATTTACGAGACGGCTAATTAGACGCTAATTATTAAAAGGGGAATGAGAGGCGCGTAATTATAGCACCCGCCACGACAGTTAATAGGCAATCAGCGTAAGATAATGTTCTCGCGATTACTACACATTAGCCCAATAAAACCGTTTCCATTCCGTTGCGTCTTCTCGTCGTCCACGCTCCGATGACTAAACATTTTTTTTCGCTTTTTCGATTAAACGAAAAACGTCGAAATACGCGGCTACGATCCGCGGCAACGAGATCATCAGCAGCCCTATGGCCTCTGCAGCGAGATAAGCAGCCTGCATATCAACAGCACTTTATCCCCATTCGGTGGTAGGGGTTCAGTCCGAGGAGATAAATATTAGAATCGGAAGTTGTCGTACGTCAGTCAATAAAAATTCGTCGTCAGTTTCACGTCAAGAGACGTACACTGAGGCGAATAAACGTGGAACGATGAAAATTTTCGTGGTACCGGTGGTTCTGCTGCTGGCGGGCTGCGCGTTCGCCGACGAAATAGCCCCGCGAGTGAGGACTCCTCTCGGCTCGGTCAGGGGATATTGGCAGTTGTCTCAGCATGGCAGGCAGTTCCAGGCCTACGAGGGAATACCGTACGCTCAGCCCCCGGTCGGCAAGCTTCGTTTCAAGGTAATCCAGACGGCCGGCCGTGTGTCCACGCGTCCTTCTTCTTTTAGCGGTGAATGAATATTTGGAGGCTGCGAAGAAAAAAACGAGGTTTCAAGGTTTTTGGGGTAGAAGTTGTAAATACGGGCCGGCGCGGTGGAAGATGAATAGGGGTGTGCAGAAGCTCGACTGGACTCGAACAGCTCGCCGTTCGACTCGGCTCGTCGCTGATCGAGCCTGCTCGAGTCAGCTCGATGTGGCTCGGTACTATGTCGAGCTTCGACGTAAGCTCGAGTCATTTGGATGCTCGAGCCGCTCGAGCCTCTCGAGCCTCGCGGGCCGCTCGAGCTTCGACGAAAGCTCGAGCATCTCGGGCCGCTCGAGCCTCGCGGACCGCTCGAGCCTCGCGGACCGCTCGAGCCTCGCGGACCGCTCGAGCCTCGCGGACCGCTCGAGCCTCGTGGGCCGCTCGAGCCTCGCGGGAGGCTCGAGTCTCGGGCCGCTCGAGCCGCGTAGGTTGCGCAGTACGCTGCTCGGATCGCTCGAGTCGCGCAGGTTGCGCCCAGCGTTGTGAAATTTTTAATGTCAAAATAATGCATTATATAATTTGGAAAAAAATGGATAATGGAATTGGAATCCTCTACACATTACTTTTTTAATGGGTAATGGAGCCATCACCCATTATTTAAAAAAAATTTGTTGGAACAGTGTTCCAGCAACCATTACTTTTTAATGGATATTGGAGCAGAGCTCCAGCACACATTATTTTTTTAATGGAGCAGGAATTCATCACTCATTACTTTTTAAATATGTATATATTTCAATGTCCAGGTTGGTTTCCATAGTTTTCGATGTCCAGGTTGGTTTCCCCCATAGTTTTCGACGTCCAGGTTGATTTCCCCATAGTTTTCGATGTCCAGGTTGGTTTCCCCATAGTTTTCGATGTCCAGGTTGATGTTACCATTGTTTTCGATGTCTAGGTTGATTTCTCCATAGTTTTCGATGTCCAGGTTGACTTCTCCATAGTTTTCGAGGTCCAGGTTGGTTTCCCCATAGTTTTCGATGTCCAGATTGATGTTTCCATTGTTTTCGATGTCCAGATTCATTTCTCCACAGTTTTCGATGTCCAGGTTGATTTCTCCATAGTTTTCGATATCCCGGTTGATTTTTCCATAGTTTTCGATGTCCAGGTTGGTTTCTCCATAGTTTTCGATGTCCAGGTTGATTTTCCCATACTTTTCGAGGTCCAGGTTGATTTCTCCATAGTTTTTGATGTCCAGGTTGATGTTTCCATTGTTTTCGATGTCCACATACATTTCTCCACAGTTTTCGATGTCCAGGTTGATTTCTCCATAGTTTTCGATGTCCCGGTTGATTTTTCCATAGTTTTCGATGTCCAGGTTGATTTCTCCATAGTTTTCGATGTCCAGGTTGATTTTCCCATACTTTTCAATGTCCAAGTTGACTTCTCCATAGTTTTCGATGTCCAGGTTGATGTTTTTCCATAGTTTTCGATGTCCAGATTCATTTCTCCATAGTTTTCGATGTCCAGGTTGATTTCTCCATAGTTTTCGATGTCCCGGTTGATTTTTCCATAGTTTTCGATGTCCAGGTTGATTTCTCCATAGTTTTCGATGTCCAGGTTGATTTTCCCATACTTTTCAATGTCCAAGTTGACTTCTCCATAGTTTTCGATGTCCAGGTTGATGTTTTCCCTGTTTTCGATGTCCAGATTCATTTCTCCATAGTTTTCGATGTCCAGGTTGATTTCTCCATAGTTTTCGATGTCCCGGTTGATTTTCCCATACTTTTCGATGTCCAGGTTGACTTCTCCATTGTTTTCGATGTCCAGGTTGATTTTGGCCATCGAAAGAATGGACAAATCAACCTGGACATCGAAAACGAGTGAAAAATCAACCTGGACATCAAAAACTATGGAGAAATCAACCTGGACATCGAAAACTATGGAGAAATCAACCTGGACATCGAAAACAATGGAAACATCAACTTGGACATTGAAAACAATGGAAACATCAACCTGGACATCGAAAACTATGGAGAAATCAACCTGGACATCGAAAACTATGGAGAAATCAACCTGGACATCGAAAACAATGGAAATATCAACTTGAACATCGAAAACAATGGAAACATCAACCTGGATATCGAAAACTATGGGGAAATCAACATGGACATCGAAAACTATGGGGAAATCAAACTGGACATCGAAAACTATGGAGAAATCAACCTGGACATCTAAAACTATGGGGAAACCAACCTGGACATTGAAAACTATGGAGAAATCAACCTGGACATCGAAAAGTATGGAGAAATCAACCTGGACATCGAAAAGTATGGGAAAATCAACCTGGACATCGAAAACTATGGGGAAACCAACCTGGACATCGAAAACTATGGGGAAATCAAACTGGACATCGAAAACTATGGGGAAACCAACCTGGACATCGAAAACTATGGGGAAATCAAACTGGACATCGAAAACTATGGAGAAATCAACCTGGACATCGAAAACTATGGGGATACCAACCTGGACATCAAAAACTATGGGGAAATCAAACTGGACATCGAAAACTATGGAGAAATCAACCTAGACATCGAAAACTATGGGGATACCAATCTGGACATCGAAAACTATGGGGAAACCAACCTGGACATCGAAATATATACATATTTAGAAAGTAATGGGTGATGAATTCCTGCTCCATTAAAAAAATAATGTGTGGTAGATCTCTGCTCCATTACTCATTAAAAAAGTAATGTGTGGTGCATTCGAATTCCATTATCCATTTTTTAAATAATGGGTTTAAAAACACGGTGATGCATAAAAAAAATTATGCATTGTCCCCAACTCTGGTTGCGCCGACAACTACTCGGTACTGTACTCGGAAAGGTACTGAAAACATGAATTTAGCATAATAATAATTGTAACTCATCGAACCGGCTCGAGTCATTTGGATGCTCGAGCTGCGTCGGCCGCTCGAGCCGCTTCGAGCTGCGTCGGCCGCTCGAGCCGCTCGATCCTCTCGGGCGGCTCGAGCCTCGGTGGGCTCGAGCAGCTCGAACGGCCCGAGAAGCTCGAGCGGCCGCCGGGCTCGAGCAGCTCGAACGGCCCGAGTAGCTCGAGCGGTCGCCGGGCTCGAGCAGCCCGAGCGGCTCGAGTAGGTCGAGCGGCTCGGATTGTTCGATGCAGCGCCTTGCTCGATGCAAAGCTCGATCAGGTGCCGAGCTTCACGGGCGTGCATCGAGCGTGTTCGAACGAGCTCGTGCACACCCCTAAAGATGAACCAGTGTATGATGACTCGCGAATACGAGCAAAGATAAACAGAATAATTAGGAACTTTGCACGTTTGTGCCGATAACGTGAGGTAATATGATAAAATTCAAAAGTCAAAATTCGCTTTTGATAGGATTCTAAAATGCTACACGAAATTAAGATTTGATCGTCCCCTGGTCCGTATTACCAGCCGAGCGAAAAGAAAAAAAGGAAGACGGACCACCGAGCGACGGCGCTCAGGTTTCTTTTCTGGCTTGCGGATTATTGTGTTGTGTAAGTATTGAATGACCACGAATCGCCGCTGTACGAGAGTAAAATTCTTTGCAGCCACCGCAACCCATTGGCGCTTGGGTTGGCGAACTTCCGGCGACGAAACCGGGCTCCGTGTGTCTTCAGTATTTGCACGTCTACAAGGATCCCGCGGATCGTGTGATTGGCGCCGAGGACTGTCTCTACTTGAACGTCTACACACCCGTGGACGAGATATCATCGACGAGCAATGGGAAATTGCTGCCGGTTATTTTCTACATTCACAGCGGCGCCTTTCAATTCGGCGATGGCGGCCACCATCGTCCGCATTATCTCATGAACAAGGACGTCGTGCTCGTTACCTTCAATTACCGCCTCGGACCTCTCGGTAATCCTTCACATTTCAATTCAAACATTACCGTCCATCAAACACGTTATTCAACACACTCGAGCCAATCTATGTCCTCCTTGGAAATTGCCAATAATTCGTCAGCTTCGAGTGGCACTTATACTTTTACCTCATTTCTCTCGACACATCTGGGCAGATAGATTTTTTATATTGAATTAAGATCATTATGGAATCGACAGGTACGAAGCAATTAAATCAAGTGCATTGAGACGTTTTTTTGTGTCGTCTATGAACAAAAATGTGCTCATTATCTCGTTCGGCGATCAAAAGTCCCGTTGTTAAACTGGAAAAAAGTGGCAGCCAGAAAATTGTGCTTATCATTCCAAGTCCAATCAGTCGTTCACGAGAAAAATGTTATCCCATGTCTCCTCTGTATCCATCATTAAAAAAATATTCACACCTAATTTCTAATTCCACAGGTTTTCTGAGCACGGAGGATTCGGTGGTGCCGGGTAACATGGGCTTGAAGGATCAGAATATGGCGCTCACCTGGGTCTCCGAGAACATCGAGTGGTTCGGCGGTGATCCGAAGAGGGTGACGCTGGCTGGTTTGAGCGCAGGTGCCGCGAGCGTTCACTACCACTATCTCTCCCCGATGAGTCGTGGACTCTTCCACCGTGGGTATCTCCTTTCCCTCTTTCTCGCTTTCTCTCTCTCTCTCGTTTCGTCTCTCCCAAAAACAACATAGATCGGCTGTTGATTCTATCAGCAATACTTTTGTGCACACGCAGGTGGAATGTCCCTCAGTGGAACGGCCCTGGACTGTTGGACACAGACGGAAGCGGCGCTGGAGAAGGCCAAGAAGCTCGGCGCTATAATGGGATGTCCAACGAGTAGCAACAAAGAGTTGGTTCGTTGTCTCAGGAGTCGTCCCGCCAAGAGTCTTTACGAGGTCGAAGGCAAATTTATGGTGAGGCGCCACCGTCGGCCACATCCTCGTTCATCATCGCGATGCAATGTTTCGTTTTTCTTTTTTCGTATTTTTTCCCCTCTTCTTCTTTAATATCTTTCGTTCGTTTTTCTTTCTTTGTCGCTCAGGGCTGGCTGTACAATCCTTACACGCCGTTCGGTCCGGTAGTCGAGCGAGACTCCTCGTCGCCCTTCATCGACAAATCGCCGATCGAAATAATCGCGAAGGGCGAGGTGACCGACGTTCCCTGGATCACGAGCGTTGTTTCCGAGGAAGGCCTCTATCCGGCCGCGGAATTCGTCGCCAACAAGGCGCTCATGAAGGAGCTCGACGAGAACTGGGAGCTCATTGCGCCCCATCTTCTCGATTACAATTACACGATTCCGCGATCGGAGCACAAGAGGGTCGCGCAGGAGATAAGGAAGCATTATCTCGGCAAGAAGCCCATTGAGCGAATGAGCGCTACGGCTCTGATACACATGGTCGGGGATCGACAGTTTGTGGTTGATGGTGAAAAGGCCGCGAGGGCTCAGGCCAGTGTAAACAAGAGCCCGGTGTGGTTTTACTTCTTCAGTTACAGAGGCGAGCACAGTCTCAGCGACGTGATGGCTGGTACGAAGGAAAATTTCGGTGAGTTCTCGGAATCACTCGTACGATTTATCTAAAAAAAATGAAAATATTTGTTAGCGGATTTATTGTATGGCGATGAAGATAAAAATGATTTCTTCGAACCTGTTGTTGAATTGGGATTGATATAAATATATTTTTATCCAGGTGTTTCCCATGCCGATGACCTTGCTTACGTCTTCACCTCGTGGACCTCGCTGATCACAAACAAACAGGATCTGCAGATGAGCGAGGAGTTGGTTGACTTATGGGCGTCTTATGCTACCACAGGGTGAGCCCAAATTCCGCTATTGGTTTCTCCTTTTGTTTGTCTCGAGTAGTTTATGGAGTGATATTGAACAAAACGGATGGCGAACGCTTTCAGTACTCCCGATGTTGGTATCGAGTGGCAACCTGTCGATCCGTCCAAGGAGGAGCTCGAGTATCTTCACATCTCGGGGCCAGGCAGATTTAACGTCGAGAGCAACGCCAATCTCGGCGAGAAAAAATTCTGGAGCACGATCCCCTTCGCCGAGAACGTACTGCCCGGAAATTCTGGTAAATCGCGAGACGAATTCTAAGAGTGAATTTCCATAAATGCATACGTCAATCTAGTTGTACAGCAATGCGGTAAGAGGCGACGTGACTTGGACCACAACGTGCCAAGATGTGCAGCACCGCCGCCAGATCCAGTGGAGAGAAATCACTATCATTGCTCTTGGCCGTTGTAATTATTCTTCTGGCAGAAACAGGAACGAATGACACGAGACAGAAACAAAAAAATGAGGAACACGAAAAAAATATTGATCTGGCAACGCAATGAACAAAAAGTTCAAATGTAAATCCAAAGAAATCTAATAAATTGGCTTAAAGCAAAATATAAGTAATTAACGAAGAAAAAAGATATATAATATACTCGATTTCTCTGGGCAAAGATATTTCTAATAATTCACCGACTATTCGACGAATCGCGTATCTTTTTCACCCGTAGAATTTTCGCGTTATCTCGAAGATACGAGTTATACACAAAAGCAATACAATAGCCGAGCGAGCGTGGGCGACACACGGAGAGCAAAGGTAAATTCAAGGAAAAAGACGATATCCCGTTAGGCCTTATGGGCCGGAAGCGCGCATGTTCCCGGGCGAAGGAATTAAATAAATAAAAGTATCGCGCTTGGTGGTTGGCTCGGTGGCGCTCCTACGCCGTCGTACGCGACGAGAGGACGAGCGAGCGAGAGAGGATGAGAGCGAGAGGATCGGCGTCTGGGAAGCGCCCAAGGCAGTACCGGTTACACTCAACCGTTTCACTCGTGGCGCGAGCTCGGCAACGTATGTATAACATAATATGATTACACGTAGTGTGTGGTGTAGTGTGTAGAGTAGCAGCCGCCGCAGACGGTAAAGACTCGAGGGGCAAAGGCAGAATCAGGGTGCCTGTGCCCAAGAAACCTTCAACCTCGCGAGATCGAGAACCTCGTGTCGCTCGTACTCCACTCGCCGATTACCCGAGGAAACTGAAAACGCGCGCGGCGCAACCCGATGACGTAGACGGATCCTCGCGGGCACTGAACGAGTGTCATTCCCATGACTCACCGTGTTATTACCATTGCTGTTATCATTATTGCGTCTATTAAGACGATAGCTCGGCTAATTTCTAGACCGTCAGGATTTTATCCTCCCGGATAATTCGCTAACGCTGTATTACACATCGCGGAGTAAGATTTTTTTCCCTTTCTTTCTAGTTAACACTAATGATGATTGATTTTGTTGAAAAAAAAAAAAAAAAAAAATTAAATGATGAATGTTCATTTCCAAGGCGATGTTTTTGTTGAGATTTTTTTTTTCCACAACAATCCGTAATTATTGACCGATTTTATGGCTCGTCGGAACATTTAATTTCTCGAAGTACCGCGAACTGGTCGTACGGATGAATGCCTGACATCGAATCACCGCTGTTATACAAATTAATCCGGGAAACTTTGTAACGCGGATGAGAGAAATAAATCCGGCACCGATTCGAGCGGCGCAAGGAGAGAATCTCCGGAAAGTCGTGGATGCGCGGAATAATGAGAGGCGAGTAGCGGCCGCGTTGTCGCGGCCGCGCAAGCGATCGCGCGTTCCTCGCGATCCGTCCGGTAATTACCCCCCTAGCGCCTAAGCGTTGGACATTAATTGGACGTAACGAAATAATTTATCTCGCGGGCTGTTAGATCATCGCTCGCCGGGTATCCAATCGATGACGAGACGACGAGAGATTCATGGCTGTTTTCACGAATCCGCGGTGTTTCATTATGCGAGTAAATATTAGAGACAGTCGGTTAGGTACGATCTGAGCAAAATGATTTGGCTTATCTAATCGGTAGGAGTGGAGTTGTTAACTAGCGTCCATGAGACGAGATTATCCCTGGTGGCTTCGCTGCTTAACTTTCCTCCTGCTGTTGCTTCTGCTGCTGCTGCTTCTGCTGCTGAAGTCTTTGCTGCTTTTGCTGCTGCTGCTGCTGCTGCTGTAGATCACGTGGCGTCGTAATACACGGGTATACAACACGCAGCGCATCGGCGGGGCAAACACGAGCTGCGGTGAACGGCGATGAATCAGCCGTTCGACGGTACACGCATCGTCCTCTCTCGCTCTCGCTGTCTCCTCTCTCTCTCGCTCTCTATCTAGTAGCTGGAGAGTAACGTGCGATAGATTTTGTCGTTGATGACATATAATCTCTTCGTCCTTTTTTTTAATAGGCACTCGCTTCTGGAACGTCCGTGCGGGTTGCCGCATTCCACTTTCGGGACTTTTCGTCCCAATTATCCGGGAGTTGGAAATCTGCTTAAAAAAAAAACGAGAATTTTTTTGTAATTGCTGAGATGTTTTGTTTTGATGATACTTTCAAAAATTGGGTACTGCACTTGGTGCAACCAAAATAAATTAAGGTATCCTTAATTTTTCGCCAAGTTGATTAAAACTCCTTTTTTTAACCAGTTTTTTTTTTCGAACGCTCGAACATCTTTTTACAAAAACTGTAGATAATTGTGGAAACAATAATTATAACGAAACAGCAATTTGCCACCTCGGCCTCGCACAAAAACCAAATAACAAAAGAAATCTCGAGGTTTCGTGGCAATCAAGTCATCGATTTTTTTCCGAAAAAACATAATTGGCAAAGGAAGTGAAGAAAAAGTTGAGCGAAAAATATGTTTATGAGTTCGAGTCGTCAACGACCTTGCGGCGCTTCGTGTCCCTTGGCCCCTCGGAATTCACGTGTCTGCACGCGAGGTCCATTGTGAATCCTCAAGACGTAGAGAGGCAATAAATTTCGTAGATAGAAAGATGAAGACATATGGTCAGCATGCAAAATAGCAAATAACCTAATTGGGCGGATATGTTTAGATGCGCCAGCGTGTGCGATTAGAAATCTGTCGGCGTTTTTTTTTTTTTTTTTTTTTTCTTTTTTGCGAAATACTCATCTCGTGGGATAGAAACGTTCCGGAAAATACCTGACAATGAGTCACCCGATATTCAGTATCGCGGCTATTGTTGCAACAGTATCGTTATTATTTTCGCCCAAGGATGCTTCGAATCTACAGGTTCGATCTATAACTGTAACGCGCGGCTATTGGAATTTGTCTAAACACCGTTAGTTCGTGCTCGCGCGCCGCTCGTGGACGATATATGCGCCGTCGCTGACGGCGAACATTTAATGTGATTATACATAAGAATGAGGCCTTATCTATGCCTATCTCCTCACGAAATTTACGACCGAAAGAGCCCAACGAACGGCGAACGAATAAAGCATCTTTAACCCTTCCTGTCCGGCCGCTATTTCCCCGTTAAAAAAATTCTCTATCGCTCATCGATTTATTTTACAAACGATTATTAAATTTACGATTACGATTAGACTAATTTTTCGGAGAAAAAAAAATCAGCCGAAGCCGCAGGAATTTCTTGAAATAAATTTTTCTGAATACCGTTAAATCTCGCGCCCACAAAATATTCCGCCGCTGAGAAGGTTATTCAACGACCGATTTGATTACACATCACGGTGATGACGCTTATCGAACGACTTAATCGCGGGCGCCTCGAAAATGCGGCGCCTCTTCCGAAAAATCCGCTGCTTCCGCTCGAGTCGCCTATTATTATTCAAAGTCCGATGACGCAACGATTGATCGATGACGCGTTAATGGACGGGAAAAATAAAGCCGGGAGAGTGAGAAGGTTAACGGACCACCGGTCGTGCGGCGCCGCCGCCGCTTTTCTATATAATGGTACGGTTAAACGTTTCACCGCGCGCGAGAGCGAGAGAGAGAGAGAGTGACGAGACTACGTGGTTATAGTAATTTTTCACGGGCAATATAATCAGTCGGGGCGAAGGTACGAGTAAGTAAAGAAGTCGTAGGGGCACCGTTAAGCGAGTGAAAAATTTCGTCCCGCGCAGACTTCAGCGCAGTGACGTACACAATTTTATTAGCTTCCGGTGGCGCGAAGCGCTCGCGCTCGGCGCGAAGCGCCTCTGAAGCCTCCTATCGCCGCTCAGCATCTGACTTAATTAGTGCCCCTTTAATAAATGATTTAACGGTCTTATTTCCTGGGGCAACCCGAGTCCACGTGGCTCCCATTCCGCGGGTCGTCCTCGCGGGAAAAACTCGCGCGTTACCGGCAGACCGGAGTCTTTCACCCCGCCGACATTTGCATCTCGGCCGGTGCTAACCCTTCGCTGCGAGTTTTTTAATCCCAGAAGACGTGTGAGGATATTCTGTGATTAAATTGAGATTTTTCTTTCCGACGATACGGTATTTTTATTTTTATTTGAGATACTTTGTATAATTAAACTGAATTGAGGAATTTAAGCTGCGGTATTGTTTGGCCCAATTTGCTTGTGCGTGCGAGAACGTTTAAATTATTTTAATTTGACCTGGAGTAAAAAATCCCTTGGGACACAAATAAAATGAACATTGTTTACAGTGTAAAATCATGGCGCGAAATTTCGGCAGTTTCTACACTTTGCAAACACTCGACGCTCATTGTCGAAAACTGGTCCACAAATTCGCGTCTCAAAGAGTCGGAAACTGGATGGAAATTCGCGGACGCCTTGCAGACCACATTTGCAGGGCGTCCCAGGAATGCGTCCGTTAAAGGGTGTTAACCAGGATCGTTCCGATCCAATTGTTACGTCGAGTCAATTATCGCGCGACGCGGCGCAACAATATCACAACCAAGGGGGGCCGAGAGGAGGGTGAGAGTAATTTTACCCAGGAGCAACCGAGCGGCGGGTGTTGATCGGGGATGCATCAGGACAGGGAAGCCGGCCCAGGAATGGAGACTCGCTCATCGCGTCTCTACCTGTTTGGATGGTGTCTGGTCGTGGTGTTGCCGGTGCGGCTGAAACCGCAGAGTCTCGAATCACGGGTTGCCGCGCGAGCAGAGTGGATCGGGGAATTAATTTTGTGCAGGCAAGGGGAACGAAACCTGACGGCAACGGGGGAGCCTGAGTAGCGCGCGCGTAGGGCCCGGGCAACAGGAGAGAAAGAGCAAAACTCGTCGCGCGGCGGGCGGTCAAGGTCCGTCCCGAGGTCACGATCGTTCTCCGGCATTCTCGCCTCCTCCTCGTCGTCACTGCCGCCGTGATGCGCGAGCGCGCTCACGCACTCCACACCAATGCGCGCGCGCCGCGCGTTGCTCATCGAAATTATTATCACTATATGTTTCTTATTTACCTATTTATTTCCTCGTGCTCGAGACCCTCGATAACCATCGATAATCTCTCTGTTACTCGTGTGCCTAATCTCCCGGGACGGTCCGCGGTGACGCGGGCCAAAGGAACCTGCGCCGTCTCGAGTATCATCTCGTCGAGCCCAATGACAACATCCTCCTCGATGCCCACGGACGATCTTGAAAATTTCGCGCTTCGAGCGAATAATCGAAGAATAAAAATTCCTACAGTGTCGATGACGCCAGTTCTACCTGCCGAGCGTCGCGGTCGAGAGCCCAACGCCGCGATTACGTAATATCGGCATTCTTGGACGAAGATGATCCTTGTGTTTTTCTTCGTTCTCGATTTTTCGTCGCCGCTACACCTGCGGCCCGCGGGATCTGCAATACAATAGGAATGCTATTATTTCAGCGTGGCTGGCAATTCATTTGTCGATCGTCCCAGGTTAAATTAGTGAGGCAAATTTGCGGAAAATTTATAATGTGCACTGAGAAAAAAAAGGGTCAATGAAATATTCATTTAATTCGATAAAAATATTTATTCGAGTTCAATGAATAGTCGCATTTGGCTGAACTCAGAATTCTAAAAATAAAGCTTATTTTTCTCCTAACCAAATGTTTTCATTTAATCAATGACACTGAATTTCATTGCGTTTCGGATCAATCGAAGAATAGATAGTATCAAGGTAATTTCCGCGCCGTTTCTGGAAGTCGAAGTGCAAAAATACACCGATTCCACGGCCAATTGCGTGGAGCACTAAATTGAAAGCTGCGATACACGAGTATACCGAAACATCTCCTACGTGACTCGGCAGTGCCACTGCCTGAACTACGTAATCATATAATACCAAGCGGTAAACTACGAGTGTGTGACTTCCGAGAGAATCAAATATTGGGATATATGGATGAGCGTTCGGTCTGGCGGGCCAGTAACCGGTATTCATGAACCCTCGAGTCAGCCACCCAGCCAGCCAGCCAGTCAGTCCCCCGAGGACTTCTCGACCGAGGGGTCAAGCACTGGGCGGTCAGACCTGCAATTTTCGTAATTTCGCGGGGCTCATCGCGAATCTCGCTCCAAGTCTCGATTGTGAATCAACAGTCTTCCTCTTATTTATTGTACCAAAATCGAACACACGAAATGTTTCTTCTCAAAATCCCGACGTTTGGCCTACACCCTTTTAACCCTTTGTTGCTTTATTTTGAAAACAATATCTATTTCTACGTTTTTTAAGGCAGAATTCGTCGAACTGACTTCCTCGCGATTTTTTTTCTCAGATATCGCCTTTTAGCCTATACCACAGTTTTTTTCTTAAGAATTTTGGACTGAAGTTTGTCGAAATTATAGAAATTTCAAAGTAGAACTTTACAAATTAATTCCCCTTTTCACAAAATAATTTTCCTTTTTCTGCTTCTTCATAGAGGAAGCTTTGTTTTCATGAAAAAAAAAAAAATTTCTAGATTTTTAAAGTCTATCACTAGAAAATATTTTCACGTTGAGACACTTGTAACCTGATCAGCAAGTCGATAGCTGTACAACCGTGCGTTAAAAATGTACAGCGCCCAAACACGCTTGTCTCAAATTTGCTCGCACATTTTAAGAACGCAATAAATTGGATGGGAAACTTCCGATTCCGGCGGGGTGGAGAACCGGCTCTCGAACAGGCCGCACGAAATTCGCGCGCGAGCCTCGGCGTTTGTCTTACCGCGGTGGTAATTTCTGGTCAAATTAGTTTGCGAGCGGCGGTAAAGCTCGAATCAATTTAATTCTCGAGCGCGCGCGGTACGCGGCCCGGCGGACGCGCGACTCAAAGCTCAATTTCATTCGTACGACTCGGGGGATATACAGTTTAAGCCCAACTTATGGAGATAGGTGGATTAACTCAGGTGGGCCGGGCTCGCACGGTTCAGCAACAGAGAAACATTATAATAATCGCGGCGCGGTGTTATTACTCAGCTCGATATTCCGTTGTCTAATGCAACGGGAGAGAAAGAGAGAGAGAGACGAGCGTGTTCTCGGTCTCGGTAAATCGCGCGCAAGTACGCGCTGCTCCGCGAGGGCCCCGAGATGGGCCTCTCTGCGAAACAGGAACACGATAATTGCGGAGGGTAAGATATTGCCGGCGGAAATGACGCCGCTGAAAAGGCTCGAGCGGGCTGATAAAACGTTTTAAACGAGACAGCACTCTGCCGCGGGTACCTTCACTCTCGGCTCACGCGGGTTTGATGCCGCTGCGCGCGACGCCGCGAGTCGAGAAAAAGACGACGAGCGCCGACCAAACAGTTGAATAAGTGCTCTTTTACGGCCACTCTTCTGTCGTTAATTGAATTTCTCGATGGAAAGTAACATCGATCAGTGTATAATCAAAGCTCGCACTTCTTTTTTCCTCCTCCTCCTTTTTCTCTCTATGCAAATCAACTTGATTCCAGCTTCAGATGTCATGTAATAGGCGCTTGGCTTCCACGTGTTTTTTTTTTATTGCCCTCGGAAGATACGCAGGATATCCGTTAAACTGTAAGTTTGCATTCATTAAAATCGTGATGAGAGCGGGCCGAGAGGCTTATCGACGGAAATCGTTGCCCCCGCGACGCGAGTTGGGCTCCGGTGCTCAGGAGGGAGTCGACCGAGACGCAGGAACCAGAATTTTCAGCCGCTGCGCCACGATACCGTAACGAGACGTTGACCTATCGCAATCTCACCGAAATGTAGCCGTTCCTTCGTTCGGCCCCCGAAGATCTCGGGAATTAATATCGAGTTGGCCCAACTTCGGTTCCCGCTGCTCGTTCGTGACTTTTTTGCCGCTGCAAAAAAATCAATCGAGTAATAAAAGTTAAATGATTCCCGGTGCTTTTTGTGGGAAGGTGATACATCATACTTGTACTATCGTTACACGGAGTTAACGGTGCGCCGGTGAAACGGGTGATGAATACTATACTTTTCTTTTTAATATAACTTTGTAATTGGGTCTTAGCCCATTTTTCATTAAATCAATAAATAGATAAATACGTTACTGTGCTATCTACCACTGAGCGCGGCGCTTATCCCGGCACTTAACATGGCACTTATCGCTAATTGCGAGTATAAACCGAGACCATCGTTTTCGCCGTGTAGAACGTTTATTTGGATCACTTTTTGTGCGTAAAACCTATACAATGCAAGTGCAGTCGTCGCTAATTGAATCGACGTATTAAATCTAATGGTGCTCTTTTCGAAGCAATTTTTACTAATTAAAATCACCAGGTTTTATTACGATAGAATAAAAACGACACGAGTAAGTAAATTCTGATTAATCCGAGGTGCATATTAGATACTCACGAGTCAGTGGAGCATAGAACATGTTGCAGGGTGACGAAGGCGGTGGAGGTGCGGCCCTGGTGCGGTGTCGCGTGCTTCTTCTTACTCCTGTCCCTGAGCCCAGTGGAATCCACTTTGCGGTCGGTCCGTGTCGCGCAGCAAGGTCAACGCCCAACAACTTTTAACATCTCATGCTCCTGCTGCCGTTGCTGCTGCTGCTGCTGCTGCTCCTGCTTACTCGCAGCTTCCACAGTCCAGTCTCTCTCCTCCTTCAAACATTCTCGCACAGAGGAAAGAATAGTTGTTAGACGCCACAAGCAAGAAGCACACTTTTCCCCGTAACCGGTGCAATTTTATTTGACATGCGATGCAATTGATGCCTCTAATGAGACAGCTCAAAGCCCCGAGAGTCGACAAGAGCCGGAGGTACTGGCAAAGAGCTGTTTAAGGAAATATCAGCAGTGATGAGTCATTCCGCAACTCCAAGTGCAATATATTTTGAATAATATCTTCTTCATTGATAAGATCAGAAAGGCTCAGATTTCTTGAGCCTTTTCAAGAATATCAACACAACCCAAAGAATATTTTACCAACGTGGTTGAATTGCAGTTTTGTAAAAACGTGCTTTTTTATTTTCTATTTATAAATACAAAATAAATAGAATAAACAGGTTTTTACAAAACCGCAATATTTCAAATACTTCTACGGAGAAAAGTGTAGGGCAATTGAGGATATTTCTTTTCCAGCAGGAAAGACGCTTCGAACAGGGTTACGGAAAGTAATGAAGAATTACACTTAGCTCACAAAGTAAAGAAGGTTTTCTGACTTATGGCAGAAAAAGCTGCGGTTGTGGCCACAAGCCGGTGCGTCCGCGCCATCTACCGAAGACTTTGAATCATTACGGAATCGATGCTCGATACTTTAAGAGGATGTATCCTCGGGAGAATCTCGGCGAGAGGTCCAGGACTGGTTTACCCGATATAGCGCGTTTGACGCGATCCAACCACCAAATAATTGATGCACGTCGAGGCTCCTGCGAAGCCTCTACGCGTCTCGAGTAATGACGGGTCTTTCTCGCTCTCTCGCCCCTTTTTCTCGTCCCTCTTCGACGCTCGGCCTGTACCCAGTCCGGCTCGTCGTCCCGTCTCGTT
Organism: Pimpla rufipes; assembly: GCA_963932165.1. Lineage (NCBI taxonomy): Eukaryota > Metazoa > Arthropoda > Insecta > Hymenoptera > Ichneumonidae > Pimpla > Pimpla rufipes. The sequence continues at coordinate 17,256,560 of OZ010632.1, read as the reverse complement.
CCATCCCTTAGCCGCTCGCTCGCATTCTAGTCGCTCGCTCGCTCGCATCGCCGGGACGCATCAGGCGGCCGTCCAAGCCGCGCGAGACCCTCGCTAAATTGGATATCGTGGGTAGGGGGGAAAAAAGAAGCATCAACGACCCCTGAAACGATAAGAGGGGGAAGAAGAAGAAGAGTGGCGTACGCGGTCACGCAGTCTCTTGGCGTTTAGGATAACTCATCTTCTCACGATGTTTTAAGAGAAAATCACGCGAAGTAAAAGTGCTGCGAGCAAGGCTACGTATCGACGGTGTAAAATCGCGATCGGGAGCACGCAATCGATCTCGCCTCTCTTTCCCTCCAGCGTCGACGATAACTCATTGCCGCCGCGGCATGTTCTCATTAAGTGCAAGTCCGGTGAATATTAGCCGCGAGAAATGTAGCCTCGATTTGCGAAAAGGCTTTGTGGAGTATGGCCGAGAAATTCAGGGATAATTCAATTCGGTATATCGAGGATATTACGTAGCCACGAGGCGCGGAGGAAGGATAATTGTCGACTCGATCGATACTCAAATGGGCCATTACACATTTTTCTCGTGAAAACATTTCACTTTGCATTATTTCGTTTTGTGAAAACAGAGCGAGTAACTCGAAAAAGCGTAATGACTCTTCCGAAAAATGGCAAAACTCCCGCACTCCTAAAAATCCGCGAAGTCCCTCAAGAAATTCGATACTCAAATGGGCCATTACACATTTTTCTCGTGAAAACATTTCACTCTGCATTATTCCGTTTTGTGAAAACAGATCAAGTAAATCGAAAAAGTGCAATGACTCTTCCGAAAAATTGCAAAACTCCCGCACTCCAAAAAATTCGCGAAGTCCGTCAAGAAATTCGTACTACTTCTCAGCGCGCTCCAACCGCGCCGAGACCGCTTCGCGAAGTCCTTTCCCACAGCGGCAGTGACTGCACGAAATGCATCCGGCGCTTCTTCGAAAATCAAGGTCAACGCGCCGCGGCGATGCTTCCCAATTTCATCGTCTTTTTTTTTTTCTTTCTCTATCATCCTCATACGAACCGCGCGGCAGCACGAATAGATAATTTCGCCGAGACAACGTGACAAGCAAATCGCACGCGTGATCAGATGTTTCAATAACCATATACACTTACCCACGTGCGACGGTGGTGGGGCTGCCGAAGTTCATGAACTTTAATTCAAGCGAAAAGGGAGCGTGGACTCGGCGCCTAAAACGAAAAAAAGGTCGCTGAATAAGACGCAAGTAATTCGTGAGGGTTATATTGGTTTGTAACGGCCCCCGCGCTATACGATACGTCATTATCTTATGTGGTACATGGGAAACAGGCGCGCGCGCGCGGCTTCGATTTTCCACCGACGTACGGCACAGAGACCGGCGGGAAGCCATTCGGAGAGGCCCCGTTCTCTCGCTGGCCACACTCCCGCGCCGCGGCGCTCGAGTATTTGCATGATGGACGTGTAGGGTCTCTCGTGATGACTATCAATCTCGCTCGATGGGGTCCGGGGCTCCCTCCCTCCTCTCTATCTCTATCTCGGACGGATGGCTTCCCGATGGCCGCTTCGGACTCTCAAAGTCAGCCGTGCGGAATTTACAGGCACGATATTACCTCCGCCGTCGCTGCTGCCGCTGCCGCTGCCGCCGCACCATGTTTCCTCTCGCGCTCTCCTCGCCGATCCTCGCCGCGATACCGTCGTTCGAGCACCATCGCGTGTGCTGTGCTCCTCTTCTCGCTGCCATCCACTCCAGCCTCCTCCTCGCTGATATGCACGAGCGCTGCAACCGAATTCCCAAAATTAGCTTTTTCGAAAAAAAAAAAAACACTCGAGCGGACTCTCGCTCGCTCGTTGCAGTTATGGAGATTGCAGTTGACGTGGTGTTATGAAGTTCCGAACGATAGGAAATTTCGCGCCTGACGAATTTCAATACATTTCGAGGGTGGAAGAAGCGGACAAATTTATTTGGAAGAATTAGTTTCATTCGAAAGAACTTCGATGAGAAAAACCTGAAGAGAATTTTTGGCTTCGAGTTTTTCGTGAAAATGACTGGAAATTTTCGTTCCTGAACCGAATCTATGATTTCGGGGGGAAAAAAGTAAGTCGAAAAAATTATTTTCCACTTACCTTTTTTATACATTTTTTTCGCTTTTTTTATACGCAACAATTTTTACGAAAAAGCCAAGAAAAGTTTTTTTCGATTCTTTACTAATTTGTGTTGATATCCCCTGAATATTTTTACGGTTCTTAATACCGACGTTAAAGTCGCCGAAAACAGGAGCTACAGTACTCCGCGAAGCGTAGTACTGTAAAGATTCGAAAAGAACTTCAATGGGAAAAACCTGAAAAGAATTTTTGGCTTCGAGTTTTTCGAAAAAAATATGACTGGAAATTTTCGTTCCTGAACCGAATATATGATTTCGAGGGGAAAAAAGGAAGTCGAAAACATTATTTTCCACTTACCTTTTTTATACTTTTTTTTCGCTTTTTTTTATACACAACAATTTTTACGAAAAAGCCAAGAAAAGTTTTTTTTTCGATTCTTTACTAATTTGTCTTGATATCCCCTGATTTTTTTTTACGATTTTTAACCCCGACATTAAAGTCGCCGAAAAACACGAGCTACAATACCCCGCGAAGCGTGCAACGCGCAGCGAAAGAAAACGCGCGATACGAAAAAATATTCAATTTCGTTCCCTCGCGGGGAAGAAAGTTCCCGGAGATTTAATACAGCATAAAAGCCTCAGGAATAGTCGGTCGATCGAGTGCCACCGCCACAGAGCGTAGCCTCCGAGTTGGACGCGAGCCAGGAGGACAATCTCATGCTCTCGAATATCGATTCGTTTCGACATGCAAGCGCAGCGTTAGCTTCCCCCCCGAGTCCGCATAGGAAAAGTAAATACTCGGAAAAAGCGCGCTCGCTATAGTTCGCTGTTATTATTATTGTTATTATCGTGTACTCGTCGGACAGTTGAGAATCGAGTATTGAAAAACGCTTGGCTCTCGTTATCGCCGAATTGCATCGCGAATACCGTTAACATCGGCACGATATTGTTCCGTACAGAACGAAATATCCAAGCTAATTGCACTTCATAACGGGGCGCACAAACCGTGGGTGGTCTCCGGCGTCGTATCGGCCCGAGCGTACAGCATATATAGATAGAAAATATATCCGTCGATCGGCGCGAGAGCCACGGGCGTCAACGAGCTTCGTGCTTCGTGCTTCAACGGACAATTCTCGCTTAATCTCGCTTCTCGGCTTCTCGCCTCTCCAGCACATCGAATTCCCCGCGATTCGCTAACGAACTTGGCTTGAAATCTGCCCTTTTCGCCTCGTCGAGTCGCTCGACGGTTTCAGCCCCGCGACAGGTTCACCCGGAAATTCCGCCGGGCGGCTGGAGAGGAACGAATAGGTACTTACCGCCGGTTCGGCATATTCGTACGGCAAATAATAGTAAACCCATTGAGAAGTTGAGATTTGAGAATTGACCAGCCTTACCAGCACCGATTGTTGTTTGATCGCCCTGTCGTTCACGACGGCGATTTGATAACTGTCCAATGACGGTTCCAGCGACGTCGTTCTGGGCCACTCGATTATTTGGTCGAACGACGTCGCTCGTCTAAATTCTGAAACTGTCCGACGACGTTATCGTCAATCGTCGTGTCGACTGTTCTGCGACGTTTCTCTGAATTTTCCATTTGGTCGTGGTGACCGTTTTGCATTGTCGAACAAATGTTGCAAAAAAAAACTGGTCAAAACGAAAATTTCGAAAAATCGATGAAACGTCGCTGATCAGTCGCCACGACGATTACGATTTTCGAAAAACGATTGAAACGTCGTGAGACAGTTTCCGGACGTAGCTGAGCGACGTTGCACAACTAAATATTCGAATGGCCCAGAACGACGTCACCGAAAGGGTCGTTCGACCGTTTTTGGGAACGACAGGGAGCAGGTATCAAATGTTCGTTACACATTTTCCACTTATCACTCGCGCACTTATCACTCACCACTCTTCCACTGTATCACTCGCGTAATTTTCACTTATCACTCTTTCACTTGTTACTCACGCACGCCGCAGACTCGTTTATCGATCCGCAATCACTGTCACACAGACACTGTAATATAATTATATCGACTGAGAGACTGCAATGGCGGCCATTTTGTGCTCACTCGTCGAAAGTTCGCGATTGTTTTTCACTGAGTGTACGACGAAGGAGTTTATAACAGACTCGCGCAATTCACTGACGACTTCAATTTTAAGATCGCCATTTTAAGATCGCAATAAATTGGATGGTAAACTCCCGATTCCGCCGGGGTGGGGAAACGACTCTCGAACGAGCCGCACGAAATTCGCGGGAGCCTCGGCGTTTGTCTTACCGCGGTGGTAATTTCTGGCCGAATTAGTTGCGAAAGGTGGTAAAGCTCGAATCAATTTAATTCTCAACTGCGCGGTACGCGCCCCGACAGACGTGAGACTAAAAGCTCAATTTCATTCGTGCGCCGCAGACTCGTTTATCGATCCGCAATCACTGTCACATAAACACTGTAATATAATTATCGACTGCGACTGCAATGGCGGCCATTTTGTGCTCATTCGTCGAAAGTTCGCGACCGATTTCGATAGAGTGTACGACAAAGGCACGATCAATTCATTGGACGACTTCAATCCCGAACTTTGATGACCGACAGTAAGCTCGACCGGCCCGACGCTACTGCAAACCGGAAACTGAAGCTCGAGCGGGCGGAAGTACCTGCTGGCGAGGCCTTCAACAACTATCGTCTTCGATTTTTTGCCAAAATCGATAGCATCATTCAGTAAAACTATCTAATAAATACAACACATTTATAATAACAATTGTTTATCAATACACGCCACTCGCCACCGGTTTCTCTGATTATTTCAGCAAACCGGAAGCAACCGACTCGAGTAGTCGAAGGGTGAGACGCTATCGACAAAAAAATCAAACTGAACATACACGACGATCTCAACAACTATCGTCTCCGATTTTCTGCCAAAATCGATAGCGTCATTCAATAAAACTATCTAATAAATACAAAACATTTATAATAACAATTGTTTATCAATACACGCCACTCGCCACCGGTCTCTCTGACTATTTCGGCAAACCGGAAGCAACCGACTCGAGTAGTCGAAGGGTGAGACGCTATCGACAAAGAAATCATACTCAACATACGCGAGGCTCTCAATAATTATCGTCTCCGATTTTCTGCCAAAATCTATAGCATCATTCAATCAAACTATTCAATAAATACAAAACATTTATAATAACAATGGTTTAACAATAAACGCCACTCGTCACCGATCTCTCTGACTATTTCGGCAAACCGGAAGCAACCGACTCGCGTAGACGAAAGGTGAGACGCTATCTACAAAGAAATCATACTCAACATACGCGAGGCTCTCGATAATTATCGTCTCCGATTTTCTGCCAAAATCTATAGCATCATTCAAACAAACTATTTAATAAATACAAAACATTTATAGTAACAATTATTAATCAATACACGCCACTCGCCACCGGCCTCTCTGACTATTTCGGCAAACCGGAAACAACCGACTCGCGTAGTCGAAGGGCGAAAGGCTTTCGACAAAGAAATCATACCCAACTTACCAGCTGAACAGAGAGGGAAGAACGGAGAAGGAAAGATAAATAAAACAAAAACATTGGTAAACATATGGTTACCCGCGTCTTTAATATTCAGGAGCATTCGGATCGGATTCGACGAGACTGCTCCGCGGGCGAGCGCGACCGGCCAATCTAAATGAGTGCAGAACGCGCGATCGAGCGACGCTCGCCGCGATTTGTCATGCCAAGTCCGTGAGTCCGTCGTAGCGTTCACGCGTGACTTGCCCGTGGGGCTCCGTTCGTCCTGGTTCTCCCGATGATCGTGGCGCGCACGGAATCCCCGGTGTCTCCTCCTCGTATGCACGCACGCACGCACGCACGGACGCACGCACGCCCGCTCGTGAGAACCACGCTCGTGCCTCTTAAACTCCTGTATGTACGCCATAATACCGTGTACATGCAGCCCGCATTACAGACTCATACACGGCGCCGCATACTGGCCGCGTTAGATTAGATTAGTTCGTGGAGAGACACGGCGCACACCTTCGCCGCGTATTGGCGCCACCGGAGGCGCCGACGAGTTGGCTCAAAGTGCAAAAAAATCTCCACTTACGAGACGGAGCCGGCCTCGCCGACGACTCGCGGCGCGCCTCGCTTATCTACATGTGTACTCGCTAATCTTCCGCCGTGTTGCTAATCGATCATTTACTCATCCCGTGCATCATCCAATTATCGTGGTAAACTCGCTGCCTCGGGAGGCACCGCAGCCGAACTCTTGGCCGCGATGACTCGACCGCGCCTCGATTATCCTGTTTCACCGAGTTGTCTATAACTGAACTCTTGATCGCTTATTTTCGAACTGCGTAGAAGAACGTGATTTAAAAAAATGTATTCTCTTTTTTTCGATTCTGTATGGAGATATTCTGGACATCTTTATAGCTCTACAGGCGATTATTGCGAAGAATTATAGTTGTAACAAAAGATGTACTATCTTTTATATCACACAAAGTAATGGGGACTTAAAACTCTGTTAATTTTTTACTACACCATGCGCTGCATACTATAATGCACGCCTGGGCTGGGCGAGTCTCTCGTCGAGCGGGCCAGCCGCACTTGCAGCTCGCCGCCGGAGCTGCGTTATCAGCCGGTCAAACGGGAGGAAGAGGCGCGCAGTAACGGTTCAGTACCTTTCGTTGTAAAAAGCTGCGAGCCACTTTTCTCTCTTTCATTCAGCTCATACATTGTACACGCCGTTGGTGGCTGCCTCGCGTTCGGCGCTCTTTCAGCAGCCTCACGTCACAGCCTGCAGCCAAACACCGCGCGCATCCAAGTTAATAAGTACATAGTTACATACCTGCGTCGGAGTTGACTCGAAGACGTGCAGCGAGCCCCAGCAGCGACAGCGGCGTCTAAACGACGTAACAAGCTCATTGGTGTCAAGGGGCTTCCCAAGCGAGCAACGGGACACGAAAATATCCCGAAGCTTCTTCTCCCTCGGCCGACAAAAGAAATTGAATGAAAAACGATAAAACGCTTTTTTTTCTACTCGATGCGGGACATCGCTGGCGGGAGAGACATTAAAATTCCTCGCAGGCCGGGCTCATCGTCAACATCATCTTCATTTATTGTATTAATAATTAAAGTGGTAACACTATAGTAATAATGACAATAATAATGATAATTTTTAATATGAATAGTAGAGCGACACAAGACGCAGGCATTTTTTTTCGTTTCAAACATTTGATTGTACGTAATAATAATTAACTTACTTGGCGGTCGGTGCCATTTCCATCGCGTGGCCATATACAGTCGTCGAAAGAGATGAAACCCCCCCAATTAAATGTGGAGATTTTATCGAAGCTATTATTCCCCGTGTGACATTGCGAGCGTCCTCGGGTTCGGTTGGCAAATAAAAAGTGCGAGTGCTCGGTAGGCGAGTCGAGGTGTCATTTTGGCAATTCCGGCCGAGGAGTTGAACGATCTTTGCATTTGTTTTTACCTCGGCGCGATTAATAATTACAATTTTTTGGATTTTCTTTTTTGGCAAATCAGAGATACAAAAAATGTTGTATCGGAAAGAATTACTTTACACATTTTTTTCGACTTAGTCGGAAAATCTAAGATCCGTTTTTCGGTCGGTACCACCCAAAAGACTCCTCAAATATTGTGTAGATATGTTTGATGTGTCCTAAAAACTTTTGAATGTACATAATGATTATATAATAATAATGAACTTGACGGTCAGTGCCATTGCCGTCACACGTTCGCAGACAGTGTTTTCAAGTGAAAAAAAGGTGACACCATAAAATGTCGTGGAGATGTAATCGAAACAATTATTCTTACAAACTCTCCGAGCTGACGAATAGTGAATATAGTGAATGCCCGCACAGACGATTAAGGGATATAAAGTTAATTCAAGAAAATAGGCAAACCGAGGAACGCTCTCCTAGAATGGAGCTTAATGGTGACATCGTTAATCCAGGCTTCCCGACCCGCCGTCGTCCTTCAACAATTATTCTCAGTTATCGTTCAATCACGCAGTCGCTGACCTCTCCTCGCGGCTTACTCCGATCTAACCGATCTAAAAAAACTACTTAAAGATAAAATTAATACGTAGTGAAAACAATGATGGTACGACAGTGTCGAAGAATCAGGTAGTAATTGAGCCAGCGATTAAAATATTCTTAGGAAAAGTTTCGTGTACCTCTCGCGCACTCCTCTTTGTTCACGACGGCAGCGAATGCGGATCGTTAAGTAACTAATTTGTTGAAAAAATAGGAATCCGCGCGTCTCTGCGTCTGAGAACGTCTGCTCGTTCGCTTGCACATTCGGCACTGTTCAAGAGGAGGATCTGCGGGAATATTTCGAGTTATCTAGAGACTCGCCCGACCCAACTAGCAGAAAATGACGGTTCAAAAAAATCGATGCGTTTGGGACACTAAAAGCATACCAAATACCCGTTCGAATGATTTTCTTTAATCCTAACGTTTGGACACACCCTTAAGAGGAAGTTTCTCCTGTTTCAGACGAAACGGCACGATCTTTTATTGATACAAACGATTGTATTAAAAACACCACGTGACCGATTGGTTCTTGAGCAATGTTCCGATCATATAAACAAAATTCCAGATCCGAATTCAACAAATTGTTTTTAACATTTTTTTTATATTTTACATTTAAAAAGAAATGGAACTACACGATCAAAACACCGTTACGAGCAATCAACCGCGTGGAATTTGTTATACCATTTTCTTTAACCGATTAATTATATGAAATACTTTTCCCCCTAAAGATGGGGAAGCCACCCTTAAGATAATACAACGAAGTTATAATTCACACGTACATTTGGTACGCGTTTCAAATACCCAAAGGATTCTCTTTCGGAAATCGTCATCTTGCGCTTATCGAGCAGTCGAAACGGTGGGACGAGAGAATTTTATTTTACATCGAATCAGTCGCCGCGAGCGACAAGTTTTGTCTTAAGATTTCAGTAGCGTCTCTCGTTCTCTAGCTACTCAATCTCCGTCCGGTTCAATCACCGGAAAATTCTCTCCCTCTTGGTTGTCGTCATAGTTATCATTACCATTCACTTCCTCGTATTAGCTCACCTGTAAATCTATTCGTTAACAAAGTGTGTACTATTTAATTCCGCGATTATGCAGAGGTAAGAAAAATACAAAGTTTGCGTCATCTAAGACGCTTGTATTAGCATCGTTTACCTAATCCACCAGGCGCAATCGATGTGCTTTGCGCCTACGACGATACCTTCTGTCCTCAAGAGGCTTTAATCCTTATCAACGTGTCTCTCGGTGCCGACGACAACGTAGACACGATTTTACGGAGGGATAAGGGACAGAGACATCAGCGTTACGTATTAAGAATTACGAAAGGTTCAATGCCCTTGATTATTATTATTATTCTAATCTTCACCGGCAGCTCAATCTTTCCGTTCGACAATCGTTTCAGATCGCCGAAGATGCCTCTTTATGGATCGAAAAAACAACAGTTTTGCCCGAAGCCGAAACTACGACGCACCCAACGTGGGGCGCCCAACTCGAAACTAATCCTTCATGGATATTCAGGATACGTGAAAGTCTATCCCTTCGACAGCTGGGTAAAATTTTAAAAACGTTGATAGTTGTATTAAAAAAAACAATGATAGATGTACAATATTTTTAACCACTGAATAGAGTGGCCGTCGAGAAATAATCGTGATCATAGTAGTAAAAATACGAAAAATAAAATATCGTTGCTTGTGGAATAAAGTGTTCAGGATTCAGTGGTTGCTGTTTTTGTTTTTGTTTTTTTTTTTTTTTGCTGGCTCACCTCAACGTATCTCGCGCCACGCAATCTCCTTTGGGCCCGTCGCAAGGGCTCGACCCTTCGAAATTTCGCGAGGGCTCACCCGCGCTCCCATGTTGTTCGGGAGGTTCGAAGGATCCGTTGAATTCCGAGCTTCGGCTCGAGGCAAACCGTTGGATCCGCGTGTCGATGATCCCTCCAGCGTTGACAAGTGTTTGCCGGTGATCTCTCGGTGATCTTTTCTCGTCCTGTGCGCCCTGGCCTACTACAGGCTGGCGAGCGATCGAGTGAAGCGTGACTTGAGCGATGTCGGGTATTGGGCTAGGCTCAGCCGAGACCGGCCCAGTGTATAAAATCCGGTACCTCCCGCACGGGAACGTCCCTCGCGAGAGCCTTGACTCGCAGGTTCCGGTCTTCCGTAAGGAGCACGACTTCGCGTTTCAGACGTCGCGGTTCCGTGTCGTCTGTCGAATTAATGGTCATCTTTGTATTAGCCCTACTATGCGACATCCAAAAATGACGCTGAACGACCCCCAAAAGTGAAATTCACTGACAAATTTCTTGTTAAGTACATTTAGTGAAAAAAGCAATGTTGCCATATTATTAATGCACATACAAATGTTGCCATATTATTAAGTAGGCAGCCTCCATCTCTGCGCAAAGTAAATCTTCCCTTGAATCTCATTGACTTACCAGTACTTGTGGAATCTTTGCTACTACATCTGCATAGACTGAGGCATGTCGCCAAAATCCTATCGTCGTTTCTTGTCAGCCCGTCCTGTAAACATCGTTCGGAATGTAAAACAAAAATACTCAAACGCCCCATTTTTCTTTTTTGTACTGATACTTCAAGCGCTGTCACTGCTGTGACGGTTTAAAAAATGAAATTCTGCTTTTTTTCTAATCCGTACTCCGTCAAAAAGAAATATTTTCATGAAATGTACTACTTATAAAAAAAATAAACAAAGAACCGAAGCACAAAAGAGACATCGTTTATACACGTTTTATAGCCCTAAACAAAGGCAAAAACCATCTTGAATTTAGCAGAAAATCCTGTCAGCACAGGAGGTATAAATTATTATTTTTTATTACCTGAGAGACGTCTTCTTCGGCGGTGAAGTTGCTGGAGCTGAGCAGGTTTCCCCTAGTGGTTGAGCATTTAATAGCAGGATTTTGGCTTTTGGCGAAGGCGAGGGCGGCCTTCGCCGATTCTCCTACCCTGGCGACGTGTTCGGGATTCAACGCTGCTCTGGACGCCGGCGGACAGTCCCTTGCGCCACCGCCTCTCGCGAGACCCTCCAATTCGTTTAGAACTGGAAACCAATCGCATCCCATATATAATATAATCGCCCCTTTTATATTTTCCTCGATCTTTTTTACTGTGTTCATCCTCAACCGTCAACATTTCAGATCGTTCATAAAAATCATACCAATTTTTATAAATTTGTTAACATTCGCTACAACAGATTAAATCCGTAGAAATAAATTATGTTGAAAATACGACAAATGACGTCTCGAATACGAATATCACTCTTCAAATAAATGTTCTATTTTTCGAGCAAACAACGGTACTTTTCGGAATCAGTGGGAAAAACGCAAGGCATCTTTCGGCTTAAAAATTCTGTGAAAGATTCAGAAATCAAGATATCGCTTTTCGCCTTGCGGTATTCCCTTCGTTATAGAGTTTTCTCTCGAACGTGACAACTCTGTAAGCGAGCGTTTGGGCTAGTCATTTTGTAATAACGAAAAGAATTCTAAACCATATATTTGTATTTGTATTACTTTTGTTCTTCACTTTACGTTTTGCCTTTAGTTAAATTAAATCATAAACCATATAGCTTCTGTTGCGCCACTATTAGCGGTAGTAAAAGCATCCGCTGCAGCATCAGCGAGAAGTGGAATTGCAGAATCGAAATAACCGCTCGGCGAGTCTCGCGGCCGATCGGTGCATCACCCACGCCCGCTCGTGGTCAAGAGAATTCAGCTTACCAATCGACCCGCCTCTCCCGAGCTCACTAGCCCACAACACATGCATTCATGTATGAGCCGTGAGAAGCTAACTGTGAACACTACGGTTGTTGAGTCGCATAGGGCAAGACTACGGTCCGCGCTGCCAGAGCTCGGGTCAAAGGGCGTAAACCGCCTTTTTTCCATTAAACGCATCAACTTTCGTTTTTGCGCCTTGGGCTATCCGTCATTCCGAACCACGCCGTGCAAACTATAAGCTAATCCGGAGATCCTCCGCGAGGATGAGGTTTCGCACAACGGCAAAGCGGAATTGGAGTTCTGATTGAAAAACTTACGATAGGAAATTCCAATTGCAATTATTCTTCGTCGATTATCTCTTTGGTATTAAAGGTAACCGTTATTACGCTATAGAAATTTTACACGTGAATCAAACACTGCACGTCATGCACAAAAACGTGCAGAGAATCATCACTCTTTTAAAAAGTTCATGAGTAATGAAAAGCATTGTTGTCATTCTATTCGAGCTGTGATTGGTTGCCAAGAAAATCCGTGATAAACAAATTCAGTTTGGTGTCAAATTTGACACCAGAGGACAGGAGCTTTATAAGAGCGCAGCAGCGCAAAATTGATTAATCAATTATAGGTGAAGTATTGAAGAAAAAAAAAAAAAAAAAAAAAAAAAAATCGAGGTCTATTTTGGCGATTTTTGGTCCGGAGACGAATCTATGATTTCTGACAAAAAGAACGTCACAAACATTTTTTTTTCTTTTCAAAATCAAGTAAAAAGTATTGGTAACCAGTGTTTTCGGGGGTAGAATATACGACTTGAGAACAATGGTATAGGTTAACAGTCGATACTTCGAAAAACGAATGTAAACCAAAGAAAACTATTGCTGCTAAAAGCACTGAAACAATAAAAAACTGCTTTCCTTTAGTTAGAAAGAGATACATTAATCTTGGACCAGACTTCCTACACTATTCTTTTTTTTTTACTAAATCGTCTTTGCCATTTATAACGATCATATACCCCTCGAAAAATCGGTTTACAGCTAATAATCCAAAAGCTGCAGGATGGGAAAAGTATCGTGGGACGTGTAAAAATTTGTCGAAAGTTTTGTGAAGCAGGTTGCTGCAACTGGACACCGGCTGGAGTCCCACAACGACAGACGCTTTTTTGTCGCTCAGGTCGTCGTATTCTTTTTTTCAATCTCGCGCGCTTCGGTGTGAAATCTGATAATCGATCCGTATCCGTCTCGTGCGGATGGCACCGGCGGTGCCTCGTCGAGGGTGCTCAACGTCTAACTGATCCTATATCAATGGTCCACGAGTGCTCGCTTCCTCCTCGAGTCTAGTCGAGTTGCAAATGGGATTCCAATCCGATTGGAAATGTTTTCAATTGGATGAGCCCGCAAAGCTCAACGACATTTGGTATGCATTAGTCTGGCTGTCTGCTCGAATTTCCAAGTCGCATTCACTCGCCGAGTTTCTCCCGCGAGTTGAACGTCGTAGAACGCCTTGTTCGTAAAATAAAAATAAAAAACGCATTTTCGCTCGCTGACTATTTCAAGAGGATACTTTTTAATTCTTTTAGCGGTGCTTGATACCCTCCACGAGTATCCTTTGCGGTTCGTTGGACCGCGATTTCATGTCCAGTCGCGACTCCCCACTGCGAGGGATAAACCGCCGCTGGACCCACCGAACATGAAGGGAAGAAAATTATTAGTCTCGCTTTGCCCCCCTCGCTGAATCTCCGCCGCGCTCCTCGCCATGGCAATTAAAAAATTCGGCTCGCTCACGGTTGTATCCCCTTCATAAAGGGCTCATAGTCTTCTGTGACAGTTGCAAATTCGTCCTATCTTTTATTCGCATCCTCTTAATCTTTCAATAATACGCCTGCAATTTTCGATACAAAGCGGTTATTAAATTTCGAGGAGATAAAAAGCAAGAAGACGGGATCATTGACCTTTTAATTAAAACTGCCAACGTAGCATTTTTGCGTACATTGAAGAAATAGCTGTTTGTCGAAACATCATTTTCAATCGCTATCCGAAAATTCAGTTTCACGAAGGAGACATAAATAGAAATAGTAGAACGCCATTTTTGCATTACTTCGATACTGAAAAATGTTCAACGGTCGAGGAAACGATCCGGTATACAGGCTTGGCGAGGTTTAATATCACTTGGCCATTGTATCGCACAATGCCGATGAATTTCCAAGCTCTTAGGCGTATTACTCACCAACGAGGGGTATCACGAGTGTATACAGAGGCTGCGTTCCCGAGGTAGCCCTGACGATGCTCCAAAGCTGTGGCAAATAGTCGATAAAGCAATTGGTATCGGGCACCAGTTGACGCGGTCGAACCTCGATTTCCACGGAGACGATGGACTTCTTCAGTATCGCCTGAAAAAAAAAAAAACAAAGTGATAAAGTAAATGTAATAAAAATCATAAACCCCGAAATCCGAATAAAACATGAACGACATAAAATAAAGCACAGGGGGGACGCGAAACGAAAGCGAAGAGTTTCGTTTTGGCAGTGGCACCTCGTGAGCCCCTGCGTCGAGCCGTTTCAACAGATAATTTCGTCTGTTGGCTCGTGAGAACCCGCCTCGGATCACGCACCGAGAGTCCAACGCTCGCGCATATTAAGCGTTCACACACGAGCGAACGGGTCGCTCGGAGTGAGAGACAGCCAGTAGTGAGCACCCGATTCTCGCTCGCGGAACTCGACTCGCTCTCTCGACGATCCTTGACACTGACGAATGTCTCGGGACGAATGAAAATATTATACTTTTACGAATAGCGATATGGAATGAATATGTTATTCAAATACAACGAAGTAATGGTAGTCGCGTTAACGGAAAACGACGGGAATTGTGCACGTCTGGCGCGTTGCTCGGCTATTTTTAATCTATTGGCTCGTCGGTTCGTTATCGATCGGCGAAACATTTGCACGTATCCTGGACAAAGAGCGAGGGAGAAAGAGAGAGAGAGAGAGAGAGAGAGAGAGAGAAAGGGAGAGGAAGACCCTCTAATAAATCAGGCTTAGCCGGGGGCGAAGGCGGACCTGGACGCATCTGTTACACCGCCACATGCTCGTATAACACTGTGTGACACTTGATTACCAATACTGTCGTTATAGCGCCAATGAGAATTGTGGAAAAGGCAGCCGAGCAACCCTTTGCCCGACGATTCCCGAGCGAGAATCCCTCCGCGTGTCTCGGCGTCTACGTGCATTCGTTCACGTACGAGTCACGCCTGCTGTCTGTCTCGTTCGCATTCTACGTGTCCTTGCGCCTTCTCTCTGCAATGCCTAACGCTCCTCGCGTGGGATAAAAACGAAGAAACAGAGAGCCAAGGAAATTCGTTGCCAAGTCGATTATCCTATTTTTAGTTGTAGTGTTATACCACCGCGACGAGACTGGCTCGTCTGGAGCCGAGACGAGTCGGACTGGAGGGCGAGACGAGAGACTTGGAGAACAATTTTAAGGATGCATCGCGCATACATTCCTTAATAAAAAATCGTCAGAAATTCAACGTGAAGATACGAGAAACATTGACCTTTCTGAATGATGGTCATACATCGATTATGAAAAATAATCATAGATTTATGATCAATTTGTTTTAAAAAAATTGATTGATATTTGAAGAAAACAATAAATCACGACTCCAGATTTGTAGTACTCAGCCCGTTTTTTAAATGTCCCAGATTGAATATAACAATTTCGGACATAGAAATCTAGTGGTTCTTTTTTCCTGATTACCGTCACGATCAATCGAACGGATGAGACTAACAAACGCCTCGCAGGTTGCGAACAAACGGAGCAAAAGAACCTGTAACCAGGCGATCTTGTAAGACAAAAACTATTAAAAGTTCATAACACGGCACTGATTTTACAGGGCGAAATTCAACCGGAGAGGGGGGAGAGCGAATGCTCTGAAGAAGATGAGGACGAAGTATAAGCGGAAGAGGCAGAAGAGAAGGAGAGGAGTCGAGTACTCCTCCCGCTTGGAATTAGCAACCCAGCATCAGCATACACGACGATATATTAAGGGTAATTTCATTCATAAATGCAACAGTTGCGCTACAACGATCCCCGTGTGTAATGGCGCTCGCAAATCAGATCGGGGCTCACTGTATCCCCGGGCGAACTTGGTAGAGCATAAAGTACGCCCACGTGATGTTGGAGCGAGGCGACCGGCGACGACGACGACGACGACTACGACGACTACGTCGACAGGCCCGGGCACCTGGCTGCTCTTCTGCCAGGGTTTTCCGCCTTCGTCCGCGTCGTCGCGTCTTTCGCTACTCCTCGTGACCTTCCACCACCGTCGAAGCCGGAAATCCAGAAACCTGAAGATATAATCGCGCGATCAATAACATATCACATGGAATATTATTTCTAATGAAGCCTCGAAGCGCGATGCGACTGGTGAGGGGAAGATATCGAGTGCTTCCCGCACGCCTATCGCTGCGATTCGCCTCGTTCCCAAGCTTTACGAGGAAGGTGTGTCCCAATACAATGATAATTGATATCCCGGCGACTTATTAACCACTGGCCGAGTTACGACAACGCAAACTCCTGCAACTTCACCGAGGGCACCGCGACGATCGAGATATACAAACGCAGCAGCTATGTGGATCCTCCCTTAATAAATTACAACCACTAAGAATGATTCTTGCAACTTTTCCAAATCGGAATCACAAGTTTTTTTCTGGTTGATTCTCGTGCTTCTCTTGAATATCCCTGATACTAATACTGACCAAATACAGTATTTGCTCTAACGACTGGCAATCAATATTTTGCGTTTCAGATAAATGATTAAATTTAAATTAAAGAGATTTACTTAGGTTAACATTAAATCGCAAGAGTATTTTTTTTAATAGTTCGTCAAGAGGATTCGATAGGATAAACGAAATGTCGAGATTTCTGGGCTCCCAGACAGAGCGGCTACCCTGACCACGGGGTGAAATAGCGAGAGAAGGAGCGAAAGATGGGCAATCGATCGAGCTTGAACGAGCTTCAACAACGGTGCACCCCTCGGGAATGAGGGTCTTTTCATATCGCAGGAATTAAAGATCTATACGCGGGGGGTGTCGAGCGCGACGAGCGCTGCCGAGGGGACGACACCCTGAGCACGGACGACGTCGTTAATTTTGGGGAACAATGAATACAATGTCCGAGGTCGGCGACGCCGGAGCGAGCGGATGGCGTTATCGCGGGGTTGCAGATGATCCCTGACGAGGGTGAAGCCTTCGTGCCACCGGCTCCTGTCCCCCCAGTGTCCCCCAGGGACCGGGGAACCACTCTGCTTCTGCTCCCGCTGCTGCTAATACTACTGCTGCCATGTTCATTACCCGCAGTTATTTCCCATCATGAAATTTGCAAGAGATTCGCGGCCGACCAATGGGATGAAAGTGCAGAAAATAAAAGCAAAGGAGAACAATAAAAAGGACATAATTTTGCAATAGAAATAATTACATAACTGTCAGGGGAGAGATTCGTTATAGGCGGGCGAATCATCGACCGTGATACGCGAATATGAAATTATTATTTGTAATATCACTGCGATTTTTTTCTTTTTTTCATTCATCCAATTCCCATTCGAGTTCGAGTACTGGAAGAGGAGCAATTCGACGTTCGAGAACCACGAGCGAACGATGCATCCGGGGGGTCAGAATAATCCACGCGATCAGCCGTAAAATCCAAGGAAATTGATGTCCAATCACACGCTGCGTCCCAGTTATTTCGCCAACTGGAATTCACGATTCGATAATTTGGAAAGAGCAGAGCTTTCCGGTACAGCGAGCACGTAGCTCGCTACGAGAGCTCCCGGCAACTGGCAATGCAAGCAGAAGCTAATTACTTTGGAGTAATAAGTCCCGGAGTGTTTTTTCCCCTCTCGACTCAATTCCCGCCAGTTATTACAACGGCAGCGAATCCGCGACGACCTTGAGCCAGCAGTCAACCACACGGCCGTACAAGTCGCAACCGTAAAACATAATTGCTCGTCGTTTTAATTACACTTGTTCTTCAGGAGCTTCGGAGATAGAGAGAGAAAGAGAAAGGGAGACAGAGCAGCGATGGGAGTGAAACACTTCGAAAATTGGTAATATTCGTGTGAATTTATAAACGTGACACACAGAAAAACAGATAGAAGTTCATTTTTCTGCATTCTGGGATAAAGGCCGATCAATCATTTCATTGGATTATAATTTGTTTAGATTAATTTCGTCTGGCATTATAATATATTTGAAGATATTTGGCGATTAAAAAGTGTCGTGCAATATGAATACCGAGAATAAGAAAGGAACAGAAAAAAGTAGAGAAAAAAGTTAACAATAGTGCAGCGAATAAATAATGAATAATAACAGTATTAATAACAACAGTCTGACGTCAACAAAAATAATTGTAGGATATAGCTAACTTTAACCGAATACCCGAAAGGACGCTACATCCTTATTGCTTGGGCAGAGCGAGAGGCAAGAGAGACAAACAGAGAGACAGAGAGTGGAGTGTGTTTGTAAATTCTAATGACCGAGGAGCGGTACGAAATGTCGACGACACCGGCGCGCTTTTAAGTGGTTCTTATCGATTCCGAAACTTTAGAAATAAGGAATCGATGTCAATGCTGATACACGCAATGCTTGAAAAACTGCGAATTTCAATTCTAGTGGCGTATTTACGTACACGTGTATGTTGTATCCTTGGAGAACGTCTGGGGGCAAGTATGTTAACCCTAGGTCCGCAAATTGCTGTCTCGAAATTTCGAGGATACACTTGGTACTCGACACCGAGCGTGACTTTTATTAGCTATTTTCGTCCTTAGGAACATCTCCTTGGATACGGACATTGTAGATGCAATCTTATTAATTAAATAACGACGAATTAATTGCTCGCGGAAAAATGTTTCTTCTTCGAAAATATTTTCTTTTGTCTGTTGGAGACTTTCGAAAAATTGGTATTTTTCGGAGACAGTTCATTCGATTACAAATGTTCTAATAATAATAATTCTCTAACCTACTTATGATTTAAATTCATTGCATTAAGGGGATAAAAGCGAGAACAAGTTCGCAAAAAGCTAATTTCCGTAAACGATCCTTTTACTATAAACAATTTTAGTATTTCTGCTCCATAATTCTCGACTCCGTGGGGGAAAAAAATCGACGGGTATATCGCGTAACATCCAATGTACAGCTCCAGGGTTAACAAGTATATTACCGAAGGTGCAGAAGTTGGTGAGGACTCGTTGAGCGAGGTAGCGTGCGCGCGCAGAGGCTGCCGAGCGCCACTCTTCACTCGCCGGTTCGAGAATATCAAGAGTAACTTTAATTGGCGTAATAAACCGGTAAATAGAGACTGGGGTCGAGCAGGGAACGATCATTTAAGAAGTTGTCTGTGGCCTCCTCTTGTTTATGGGCGATCCACTACACGGCCAAGGGTCGACTGTATTTCCACGTTAAAAAAAAACGTATTCCAGGTGGAAAAACTCAGTAACGCGAAACATCTACGCCGGAGGAGCTCGCGATCGAGAGAGTCTCGTGCCCTCCTTCGAGCTATTCGTGCAGTTTTGCTAATTACTCCCTCGCCATGAGTGAGTCACGGAGTCAAGTTCAAGTTCACATTCGGCAGAGTCATTGGTTTATCCTGGTGTTGGTAACCCGGAGTCGAGTTACACGGAAAACTGGTTACTCAAGTGCGCCTGGAATTCTGGCAACTCTCAGCGCCGAATCGTTAAGGTAGGCAATAACTCGACCAAATCGTCCTCTTAAGGATGTGACAAAAATTCGCGAACTACTTCGTGATTGCGATAAAAGGAGCTTTAACTGTAACTATTAAAAAAAGTTAACACGCAAAGTTCACAGGGGTTCAGGCGCAACGATTTTCTTGATGGGGGTGAATAGCTTTGTTCTCGTCAAACCAGTGCTATTTTTAGAAGTACAATAGCGTTGCAGTTGCACGCATGAGATCGTGGAGTCAGATTCTTTAAAATATCACCTACCAAGCACAAAATGCAACATTGTTAGAAGTGATATTTTTTTTCCGCGCTGTTGAGTTCATAGGTGTAAATATTTTGTTCACTTTCAACTCGTCGCGGAGTTCACAGTGAAATAAATTGGCACACGTCTCGTCGTTGACTCGAATATACGGGGCCTGAAGCTTAGGTTGACCGCTGGCTCTTCTCCCGATATTATTAACGATCGAATACGCCCCCAACGCGCCTCGAGCCCAGTCGCAAATTTATTTCGGCAGGATCAATGGACCAAGCCCACAATACAATTTCAGCCTCCACGCGTTCGAATTGCCGGGCAGTCCGAGTTTACTCTTGACCAAAGCTTGAATGCGGTTTCACTGACAGCAGTTCTTTTCTCGGACGTTCGTGCGATAAAGTCTCGACAAAGGTTCAAATATATTTTTCTTTCTTTGAGGTCCTCCGAGGTTGAAGAGGTCTTCGACCGTGAATTTACGAGGGGACAGCGTGCGCTGACTGAAAATAGCGCGAGAAATATAAATATAATCCGTGGACTTAGCGACAAAAATTGCGCGATCGAACGCATTGCCTAATGGTAAAATTAAAAGCGACCGACAATATTTGGTCTTGAAGGAGACGCGCTTGAAAGGGATATAATGATTATGCAAAAAGGCACGAAACGAAATTGGCTTCGAATAAAGCCAGGATATCCCGTTGCGCGGGAGTCTGAGGCATAAAGAACGAGGCTGATGTCGTCCCGGCTGGCTGGCGGGGCTCGTTCTTGAAAGAGGAAAAAATAAATAGTAAAGAGAATGCGACGAGAATGGGGAAGAAGAAGGCGAAAGCGAAGGCGAGGGCGAAGAAGAACCCAAGACCACGGAGCGTTGCGTTGTCGTTGTAATCTCGTGATTTAGTTGGGCTTAGTCCACGGCGACTCGGCGGCCGAGTACTTTGTCGATCCTCCCCAGACGGGGAAATAAAAGAAAAAAAGTTGCCACGGAGGGATGAGGGAAGGAGGCAAATATAAAGAGTACTGCTCGCAACATTCGGTCCTTCGTTCGCGAGGATTTTTCAACGATAAACGAAGCTCGCTATCGGCAACTTAGCAACCACTATGGTCACTCAAAGCGATATACACGATTGTAGGCTATTGGAGTAATTTTTCCATAGAATAAAGAGACCATTCGATATTCAGTTCATAGTAGCAGTGTTGAAACTTGAAGTCTCCCGGAAAGTCCCCCGGAGTCTCCGTCCGTGGAAATAGCAAATACTTATGTATCATTATTAAATCTTAAAAAAGAGATTTTTTTATGTAACCCCTGAAAACGTAATAAGGGTGAAAGAGAAACAGCGTAAAGATCGTTACCGCGAATTTTCAATAACAAAAATCTCCCGGCGAAGAAAATTGTTTCACGGAATCGGGCGGGAAAGTTAATGTGGAATAATATTTGTTTCCGATTGCTGTTGGAGTAAACATCGCTGCAACCCGATATTAACCCGGTCGGAGCCAGATAGAACATCCACATATTTACAATCTCGAAATCGTAGAAACGTTTATTTAAAACGCAAGTTCTGCAAACTCACCTGAACCTGCTGTCGATGACGTTCCTGCTTCCTCTGCCGTCTCTCGAGCTCCTCCTTCCTCTCGATGAGCGAGCGTATCTCACCGGTAGGCGCCGCCGACGTCGAACTTTGGTTTCCCGACCAGGAGGCACTCGAGGACGACAAGATATTGGAGCTCTGACCGTCCTCGCCCTCGTCTTCGCTGTAACTCTCTATCAGCAGTTCCGAGTCGCTCTAACGTTCCAGACGAAAACAAAAACAAAAACACAACGCTAAAGATAACAAATGGAATGGATTTTTCTGCTTTTTTACATTCAACATGTTACGTAAATATAAAAAATGAAATCACGGCTACCACCGTCGAAAAAAATAGAAAATGGGAGTCTCGCGGTTAAATTTAAGAACTCTCTAAATTAAATCAAAATCAATTTCCGTATCGTTTATACATGCAAAATCCCGGAATTTTATCACCCTTCTCGATTTTTTCAAAGAAACGATAAATTATTCTTCAATTACGGAAGACGACATTTTATTTTTGATTTTCCTGCCATTACTTTTTTGCATATACGAAAATGTAATTACGGAATGACGACAGGCGCGCTTGTGTACCGGGGAAAAAAGGCGCGAGTGAACAATTTCTGTGAATGTTTAACGTCGACCAAAGTGATTACCTGTTCTGGCGGGGAACACGGGGAACTGGCGCCCGAAGCTTCCACCACGGAGACATACTCGTTCAAACCGCATTCGTTCTTTTGCAATTTCAAGACCGGAGTCTCGAGACCGCAGAGGAATACCTCGCCGAAGAATAGGATCTTCTGTATCCTCAGACACATCTGCGCGACTTCCTAGAACAGCCAAAGGAGGTACGTGGTTGATGTTCGTAACGGTTATTGATGTAAATTGCATTGAGAGGCGCAAGAGCGCGAGACTACTAACCATATCCTCGGATTTATCTGCGTAGCAGGGTTCCTGAGGATTGGACATTAGCGGCGTGAATCCCGAGAGAGTCGTGTCCTCCGGTAACTTGATGAAATCCACTTCTGTAAGATAATTCGATTAAATTCACGGTGCTCGTCTTATCGGGCGGTTGAACTATGTTGCAATGTTCGACGAGAACTCACCGTCCATTCGCGCCGCCGCGTCCTTCGCCTGAATTACGATTTGACGCGAGTAAGAGAGCATCTCCAGGAGGTTGACCATCGTCGCCAGTCTGCTCCAGGAGTCGCCCGGGGGTCTGCAACGAAAAATTCTCGATTAACGAACGCGGTTCCGCACAGCCAAAAAACGAGAATGAGAAAAGTTAAGTTAAAAAAAGTTGAATGTTTGTCTTTTTTCGTAACAAGAAAAATATTTTTTCAATAAAAGTTGCTACGAATATTCGCAGAGTTTCCGGTGGATACCTAAGGCATATTTTTCCGGATAATTTGAACTTTCCTCCTTGAAACGCCGATGGTCTTAGGGAAAATTGTTTTTTCATTAAAATTCACTGAGTTATGCATTTTCTGGAAAACGTGGTAATTATCGAAAAATTTGCCTTGATTCCGGAATACTTGCGGTTCCGGATCATCGAGTATCCCACAGACGGGTTAAAGCTCGTGGCAGGGTTCTAATTATATTATTCACATGCTCGTGAAATATCGACCAGCTGCGGTGCGATAATTGACGGTAAAGCAGCGGAGAAAAGTTTTAATTAACGAACCGAATTTCCGTTCGCGGCATAGGAATTAAAAAGGTTCGCGGGGCGATGCTCGCCGTACACTCACCCGACTCTGTAGTCCGTGCACGACGGCGGAGGATTCCAGACGGTGCTGTGACACAGCATCCAGTCGCACCAAATCTGAAAGTGTCAAAGAGGAAAAGGGGGTGCGTCAAGTTTCATCAATCCTCGGCGAGTTTCAAGCTCGCGCGCAGAGGTGCGATATTTTCGCAGGATTATTAATCATCTCCGCGCGTCGAGTAACGGCAAGTTTTCCAAGCGACTACCCGACGCCAGCGTGCGACTCGGAATCGGAGATGGGTACCTCTGGTTACTTTGAAATATTCACTTTTTTACTTCCTCATCACTCACAGAGGAAGCTTTGTTTTCCGCGATACAGAAATTTGCCTCCTTGAGGAAGCCAAAATTGGCCATTGTACTTGTTAATTAATGCGGAAGGCTTTGCAAAAACTGTTAAGAAATGTGTATATTTAGCGCGGATTCGACTAGTGCGAACCGCTACAACATCCTTGCGGAGAGGCTTCGGCGTTCCACAGCAGCCGAATCAGTGCTAGTTAAAGAATAAAAATCCCTCTTTTAAAAAGTTCATGAGTAACGGAAAGCATTGTTAGCAAACTATCAGAGCTGTGATTGGTTGCCAGGAAAGTCCGTGATAAACAACATCAGTTTGGTGTCAAATTTGAAAAATTTGATAAGAGGACAGGCGGGGCAGCAACCGTAACCTATTAAAGCTTTATAAGAGTGCAGCAGCGCAAAATTGATTAAACTATTATAGGTGATATTTAGAAATAAAAATTTCCGACGTTTTGATGATTTTGGCAATTTTCGGTCCGGAGCCGGATCTACGATTTCTGACAGAAAAAATCGCCAAAAATATATTTTTTTCAAAATCGATTAAAAAAGGTTAGTAACCAGTGTTTTTAGGGGTAGAATATACGACTTGAGAATAATGGTATAGGTTACAAGTCGATATTTTGAAAAGAAAAAAAATTGAGGTCGATTTTGGCGATTTTCGGTCCGGAGCCGGGTCTACGATTTCTGACAGAAAAAAATCGCCAAAAAAATATTTTTTTCAAAATCGATTAAAAAAGGTTAGTAACCAGTGTTTTTAGGGGTAGAATATACGACTTGAGAATGATGGTATAGGTTAAAAGTCGATATTTTGAAAAGAAAAAAAATTGGGGTCGATTTTGGCGATTTTCGGTCCGGAGCCGGATCTACGATTTCTGACAGAAAAAAAATCGCCAAAAAAATATTTTTTTCAAAATCGATTAAAAAAGGTTAGTAAATAGTGTTTTTAAGGGTAGAATATACGACTTGAGAATAATGGTATAGGTTACAAGTCGATATTTTGAAAAAAATATTTCTGAGGTCAATTTTGGCGAAAAGTTTTTCAGGCACGCGCGCCAGCGCGTGTGAGATTACCCTAGTAAATTCTAAAACTTTCCATGGTACCTTTCTCGATTTAAAAAAATTTTCAACACCCGCTTTTAGTGGCAATCTCCGGCTGAAAAAGTGTCGCCGAAGATATTTTCGTACAAAGAAATCCAGTAACAATATTCGCACCTTTATAGCGGGCAGCAAGACCTGCATGTCCTCATTGACGATGAGCCTGTGTCGCTTGTTTTCCTCGAACTGAAGCTTGAGAAGAGCGACACCTCGCTCGAGAATGAGGTCGAACATTTGCAGCGAGACGATCAAAGCGCGTTCCTGCACCTCCGATCTGTAGCCCTGTTCCATCTGAGAATCTGCAACAAAAATATCAATACGACGTGAGTATACGTGAGCCAGTCGCGGTCAATAGTGGTAAACGCGTCGCCGCGTTGTCGTGCGCTCGACGGTGACGCTTGGGACAGGCGGACGGCAAAAGACGCGGAACTTTTCATTATCTCATATATCCATCGCCGCCGGTAATCGGCATAGCCAACATTTCAGCGTCGCAGTTTCCGTCGCGCTTTCAACGGTTCGCGAAGGACTCCACGGCGTGCGTCCACCTACGGGAAGCCCATCTGCGGGGAAAGATCCTCGCCGGCAACTTTACGAGGGCGACATTGCGCGGTGTCTCTTTCATCCTGGTGGATACCAGAAGGTGCTTTCGCCTCGCCGCGTAAATACTCGGAATAACCGAGTGCGGCTCGTTCGCCGCGTCGCCGTTCGCGGGCTATGCAGCGTCGTTCTATACGCGTGACGATTCTTCCACGTCTTTATTAGTGGAAAATGAGCCTTTTAATTACAAACACTCGGCAGTATTACTCCCCGGGAGTTATTCAACTCCGCGTCTCTAGCGGCTTTTTCTTTCTGTCTGTAACGCAACATAGAGATTAACAGCAAAAGCGCCAGGCTTAAGAACAAAAATTGCCCCTCAACCCAAATCACCTTAATCGGTGGGCAATCATGTTTTCGCTTACTCTTCATTGAGCATTTTCTATGAACTCTGACAGACTCATAGTAACAGGACTTTTGACTCCATAAAATCCTAACGATGCTTTGGAGCCGTAGAAAAAACTTGAGTTATGTTCTAGTGGCAACCGATTAAATTTTTAAACGTAGGCGCAACCAATTCCCTAAAAAGAATTCTTACACTATGCGATCACGAATGTGCGAAAAATCTGCGAAAAATCTTACATACTTGACTAATGAGCTCCATTTAGCTCGAATTTTACCTACAATAGAATAACCGAAGTAACCCCAAGGGATGTTAAGTACGACGTTCTAAAATAGTTTTAGTTCTCAGCGTGGCTCGTAGCCGGGAGTCAAGTATCCAGTGCTCCCCGTTGTGTGTGCAGTGCGCTACTCCTCCTACTCCACCTCCGACTCCCACTTGTTATTCTTCGTCGTCTCTTTCGTCGTCACTGCGCTTACATACGTATATCCCCCAAGTAAGCGCATCCCGGGATAGCCAATGTCTGCAGTCGGTTTAATTTATCGCGGACAAGGATAATAATTAGCCGGTTCAAACGAGAGGTCGGGCGGGGAGAAGTCTCTCGCCGCAGCCGTGTGGTCTTTCTTTCCGTTCTCGCGAGAGCAGAGACGCAGATAGCCCGGCGCGGTGTAAAGGGCAATTAGTTAGAAAGAGATTTGTAGGTAGCAACGGCTAATTGCCACGACCATCACGAGGGCGAGGGCGTGTCGACCGACGTGAACTGTCTCCCTCGAATATCCAATTTTCCATAACTTCCACGGCGTTGTACATTGATTCGCTAAACGACCTCTCGTCCTCGGCCGGACGGTGCGGCGAAATAAAGGAACCTGCGGAACATAGCACATTGCAATTAGGCTGGTGCATGAGAAGAAAACGTTTTGCGGCTAATGAGCTAGCTCATTTATATCCGCGGAAGGACGAAATAGTGTTGATGAATTTTAGTTCCGCGCGAGGAAAACTTTTGCGAAAGACAAAAAGCGTGGAAGCCACCACGTTTGACCTTGCATTCCCGTTGAAATTCTTTGCACCTGCGCAACAGCTAGGAATTTAGAAAAACTAGCGAGTCAACGATGTCTAAAAACTTTATAACACTTCACGATTGCACCATCGATAATGACCGGGCCAAAGTCTGGCATTAAAAAGTCATAAGAGATGATGCACGGAACGAGGAAGAAAAATATGCGGAAATAACTCGAGTACGAGGAAAAATGTCTCAATAAATGGCGGAGGAATCACGAATCTCGTAAAAGACAAGTATATCGGATTCAGTTGTTAAACGTGTGGCAAGCTGAGGCAAAAGGTAACGAGACACGTAGCGAGCGAGAGGGGGGCAATATGAAAAAGCCATTGTCTGGAGTTAATGATGAAATAATGGTGCCGGGAAAGACGGCGCTGCGGCGTCGTCGTTAAGGGACCAACGGAAGCAGAGGCACAAGTACCAGCAAGCAGCAGCAAGCAGCATCACCAACCACGTAACGTGCTAACGCGTCAAGAGGCCGGAGCGAAATACAGAAACCAAGTGCCGACGTTAACGACCACGAGTTCCCTTTGGCCAATTACCCTCACCTCCTCGCATTCTTCGGCCAAAGCACCGACCGACACTTTGATATCTCGGGATGATCCTCGCGAAAACGCCCCATCGATAGACGTTCATCGAAATATAGAGCTAGGCGCTTAAAGGTGCAAGTTACGATTATAAAATTGTCTCATTCTCGTCATAAAATCATCAAAGATTTTTTAATAAAACCAGCTCATACGCGCGCTTACCCAGGTTACTTTTTTAGATCGATTGAACCTGGATTTTCTTCCTTCGATCGAGAGAAAATTCTATAACGAAGAGAATGCCGCAAGGCGGAACGTGATATCTTGATTTCTGAATTTTTCAGAATTTTAAAGCCGAAAGTTGCCTTGCGTATTAGTTGGAGGCAACCAGACAGCCAATCAGAGAATAAATAGCACGACAACATTACTGATATCGAAAATTCAAGATATTTTACGCAATGATTTTTTTTTAACATCGAATCTTATCGCGTCGTTTCTACGGCAAAAACATAAATGAATCATTTTAGCAAATTTCGTGCATGTTTCGCGCGTTATTATTGCCAGCCTGAAGAGTAAATACCTCAGCTCAACGTTGTTCATTATTTCGTTAAAATTTCACAGCTGTTTAGACAGCTCGAGAATCCGTGTCCCAATTCTTTCGAATTCTTGGGAAGATTTTTCGTCGAGTTTACCATAGTATCAAGCCGGAAAGACTGGCTTTTCAGTGCCTCCTCTCGACCGTTTCCTCGCGATCGTTGCATTGATTATCGAGAACTTCCGAGGGAGACGGAGAGACAGGGCGAGGGGCAGGAGGAGAGCGAAAGAGCCTTCTGTCCAGGCGTCAACGACGAGAGGAGCCGCAGACGACAGAAGAGAGACGACGAGGAGGGGAGAGCGGAACGTCGAGGGGAGGGGAAGAGCGTAACGTTGCGTTTGACGAGCGTGACGAAGCTGTCGGAGTGCGCGGAGCGTTCCCCCCGCTTACGCATGTAGGTGCGAATACACTTGAACCGCCCCCGGGAGCAATTTACTGGATTTATGATTTAACGCCCGTCTCTCAGAGTGGGTAAGAAGAGAGGCTACCGCTTGGGCCTGCTCGTCGGATGTCTCGCGCGTCGGCTCGGAACACTCGCGCGAGTATTATTCACGAGACAGTGTGAGAGAGCGAAAGAGGAGTCACGTTGGCGCGGCTCTTTCGACAGGGAACCACGTGCCAGCATCCGCTACTACCGAGGAAAATTCAACGCGGGCCAACGATAAATTACCGACTGATCAATGAAACCGCGCCGTAAGCATTGATCCTTGAGCAGGCCTACCAGTCGCTATTGAAATCGCTCATACGCAATTTGTAATTTTTCACACTTCATCTAGAAAATTAATTTTCGTTAAGTCTTCAAGTTCGAATTGGTGAACATTTATGTTCACCAATTAATTCGATAAAAAAAATACACCAATGAAAATCTTTGATTTTCACGTGCCTGTCAAGTGGTTTTTTTTTTTTTGGTAACTAAAGTTGTACGATTTCATGCGTGAAACTGCAGCATAATTTTATCCGCCGTACTCTGCAGGTGTATCATTAAAACGTGAACCAAACGCGATCTAGCGAATTGTCCACAAACGAATTATCAAATTCATCCCTTTGAACGAACGAAATTCGGACAAATCGCCGCCAATCAGACTGAATCGTTGACCCGTGAACAGCGCCGCCGATCGCAAGGGAACAGCTCGTACGTAATCCGTGCCCACACGTACGTGCGTGCATATTTAGAGTCTGCCGTTTGTATCCGGCATCGAAGACAGCGGGAGAGAGAAAGAGAGCTCATTCCGTACGTACGAGCGCGGCGGTGAGTCTCGCGGGAGAACAAGCTCCGCGACCTCTTCCTGATACGTTTAGATACAAGAGATAGGCGACGTCCTTGGTCGCTTTTCACTCGACTTCTGATAAGCCCAACGGTTTAGAGCCCCGAGCCTCCTCTCGGGGCGCCCGCGTTGACCGGTAAGATCGTCGCGTTATCGTAAACAGGTTCCCCGCGCGGCGCTGATTCTTATGGGATTCTCGTGGCTCGACGGGCGTGGAGAGATCCGAGTTGCACGCGGCCGATTCAATAAAATAACCCGGGGAACGATAGAGACCCCGGGCGAATTCCCCCGACGGGAACAAACGCCACCTCCTCCCGCTTCTCCTCCTCCTCCTCTTCCTTCTTCGCCGAGCGCGGAGACGGCGACGACTCTGCACATCGCCGTCTTTCTCCCTCGCCGGTGGCCGGAAACCCAGCGAAGCCAACGACCCACAAGACAAACAAGAGGTCGGGTTGGCATGCTGGCTGACTCCGCGGCCGTAACACGCGATGACGATGTCGACGACACTCCGGAAGAAGCCGCGGGTTCCTTTTCTCTTCGTCCTCCGCATGTGGATGGAAAGTACGCTTATTACGATCCTCGACGATCTCGAGGCTGGACTGAAGTCGAGCACTCGTGAATTATCGCGTTCTTCGGCGGCGCGTAGACGATTCTCGTTGGGCGACCCGCGATCGTCCCGTTCGCACTGAGAATCAAGAGGAAAATAAAAGTTATCGAAAGTGGCAACGAGGGGGGTGAGGCGAGGGAATATAACGCGGTGACCGTTTATTCGCCCCGTAAATGAGTCACGAAGTCCGAGCTGAGAGTCGACGGAGGCGGACATGGTGGAAGGCGAATGGCCAACACCTTCTATCCAGCGTGGCTCTCTGCCTCTCTTTCTTTATTTCCTTCTCGCTCTCTCTGTCCCTCTCCCACCCTCTCCCTCCCCTCTCTATCTCTCTGTCTCTCGCAACCGACTCGTTGAGCGACCTTGGAAGGGCCTTGCGAGGTCACCGACATTATGCTCAGCCCTGCTGAGCTCTCCTCCTGAGGTATCCTCGATCTAGCTATAGCTCGGCGATACACCACTAGATATGCCCTATTGGATCTCGCTCCGCGAACCACCAGTCCTTCCGGCGTTGTATCTAAAAGCACATTAAACAAAAAAGACAATTACCGATGAGACCATTGGAAATTTCATCGCTCCGGAAATTACCGGGACAATTTAATTTGGCGTTTAATTACAATTTCGATGAACGCTGTTTCGCGGCAGAGGCGAGGACGACGGTTTCGCATCACGCCACTACATCGGGGGCACGCAAGCCTAGACTCGTCCTGTTTCTCCTAAACCCTGGTCTTCTTGTTCTTATTTTTCCTCTTTTTCTTCTTGTTCTCCCGCTTCTTCTGCTTCTTCCCCTTCTTCTTCTGCTTCTTCGCCGCTTTTTCTCTTCTTCTTATTCTACGTGTACTCGGGTCCTCCTGCCACGACGGAGCCTTGTCGTCTTATTCTTATCTCGCTCCTTCTATTTCTCCACTGGGATATGCGACAGCGGGTCCGGCGCAGCTTTTTCATGCGTACTACACAGTCATCGTGGGCACGATACTTTGATATAATAATAATCGTAGATATTACCGTGTCATTCGAACACCAGTGGTCTTGAGTGCTTTAAGCCCCTTCCCTTCAATCTTACGGATAAATCCTGCGGCCTTGCGCACTTGCATTGGGGCATGTGATACAAAATAAGGTTGCAGAACTAATGAGTTTGCACGTGTATATCTGAGACTGTCGATGTCGATTTATTTTGGTTCTTTGGCCAAAGAAGCTTTTGCGAAACGCCGAGATTAATGTGAAAGACACTTGTGTCTTATTTTAGAATTAAATCCAACGTTCATTTGGGTAGACAGATTTTCACGGAGCGGAAAACTGTTGAAAATCCTTTATCGAGAATCGAGACCAACTTCTGGCTCGTCTGTCGAAAGACCACGTGACACGAGACAAGTAAATCTCTGTCGCCAGGAGACGAGATTATCAGAATTCTCGAGGAGCAAACTCGCTTTTCTACTTCCTCGAACTTGCTCTCGGACTCTTCTTCTGTTCCTGTTCTCTCTCTCGTCTTTTTTTCTCGCCGACTCCTTCCTTTCTCCGCCGTCTCTGCCACTGCGATCTCCCGCTTCCAACTATTTTGGTTCCGCAACAGGACGACTAGTTGAAACGCGTGAAATATCGCTCTGTGATTACGGGGCGGTGGCGGCCTTAAGAGAGCTATAAAGCCGGGTCTTCCAGGAGCCACCGAGACGTTCGCGGGGCTTACGTAGCATTTCTTTCATTCTTTGCTTTAGCTCTTTTCCTCGCTTCCTCCCTTTTCTCTCACTCCGGCCTTGCCGGGACCACGCATCGTGGCTCTCTGACCTTGGCCACGATTCGCGTGAGAATTGACCATCGCCACGAGTCAACCTCGGTGCTGTCGAGTTTTTAAGAATTACATGTTTTTTTTTTCACGGCTCGTTATTGCCCCTCGATCGCGTGACGCCACCTAACTGTACTTCATTGTTTCCTCAGACCGAGCGAACTTTGCCTCTGCGAAATAACACGTGAATTCGGAGTTGACGAATTATTTCAAATGATTTCGGACGCTTCTATTGTAACCTATCGATGGGTATATCGTGTCTAACGTGGCACGCGAGAAAAAAAGCAACGTCGTAACAATTATCGGTGCGCCGGGGAAGGAGGCAACGCGATACGATTATCGAGACCACTTTCTCGGAAAGAGTCTCTCCTCGGGATTTCGAAATAACGAGAACAAGCCCAAGGGAAGAGGCGGCTGTTTCTTTCAGAGTTTCTTGACCTAAACGTATTGACAAAAAAGGTGTACATATATACCGGGGAATCTCGAAGAATGCGGCCCGTGCGCGTTGCGCAACCGAGACGCGAGCAAGGGGAACCGTTAAATACAATTCGGAGATACCGTAATTGGACAATCGGCCTCACAAGTGTCTCACTGGTTGGCTCATCTGGCACGCGAAAGAAAAACAAATTGTCTATTCGGTTGGCGTTCACGAGAGTGCCTGGTCTATTGTAGTATAAAATGTACAGTGCAGATATTTGCTTGCGTCTATGTCGCGTTTATCCTAAGATATATCCGAGATGGTGACTAGAGTTAAAATGATGACCACTCATAAAAATCATCAAAGTGGTCACCACTGAATTAAAAAAATCAAACTATCCAAAGCCACTTTATTAATCGTAAAAGCAACGACGCTAGATCAAACAGATAGAGAAACAAAATTGGAGAAAAATCGAACCGCGAGAAATGAGTCAGAATTAAATTTGCTGCTGAGTGTAATTTTGCTGTTGAAAAAAATACCTGGTCAGACCCTTCTGAGTCAGAGTCGATCAGGACCTGCTGACCAGTCGCAAACTTGGCATTTGTTTCCTAGTAGCTCGATAATTTCGGGAAAAAATGACTAACGCCGCGGGAGATCCAAGGATCGGCGACGAAACGGTACATCGACTTTGATCAACCTCGGCATCCCGAGTGGGAGTAATTGACCGCGACGAAGTTCCATCAGAATTTTTGCCACCGCCGATTCGCTCTTTCCCTGAATTCCTTCTCCAGGTCTCCGCGCGCGCGTCTCCGCCGATTCCGCTTACGCAGCTCTGTACGCGGATTCGAGAATGGCTTCTCGGGATTTCAACGAGAGCGGGTACAGCACGACCGAGTGAGGGAGCGAACGAGGAACGCGCAGCGGGAGAGTAGATCCAGAGGCAGAGAAAAGGAGCGATAAATGCCCCGATGGAAATGGACGCGCGCGCGCGCGTCCGCGGACGCCACATCACCCCAAACAATCTCACGCACGGGATCTACGATTTGTTCGCACCTCGTGGGCTCGCTGCTCGCTTCCAACGTGGTAGATTTAGCCGAAGAGTTAACGGCGTATAATCGCCACAGAGATCGCACGCGACTTGTATTAATTCAAGTTTGAGCAAGGCTGCTGTTTTGCTGCTGCTGCTGTTTCTGCCGCTGCTGCTGCTGCTGCCGCTGCTGCTGGTGGCTGCAATCGCCGGAGATCCAAACGGAGGGGCTGCAAATATGCCATGCACGAGAAGAGCCGAGAGAAGGCAGAGATAGCTGCCGGCGAGAGAGAAGGTCGAGGCAACGACGCGGGTTCCTCTCTCGCTGCACTGCACTCGCTGAATTTATGGGGCAATTTTCCAAGACGATGGAGAAGCTCGTTTGGATACTCCGCGTCTCCTCTCCTCCACCTCCCTCTTTCTCTCTTTCTCTCCGTCTCTCCCTGTCTCTCTCTCTCCCTTTCTCTCTCCCTCTGCCCGTGATTATTACGTTGTCGAGTTTTTGCAGCGCGAAAGCTCGCAGGCTATCGCGCAATCATAAGCTTAGGTCATACATACCACACGCGCTCTAAGCGAACTTGTATGCAGAGATCTCTCTGGCTCTGGCAGAAGCGAAGCGAGATCAGCACGCTTCGCTTCGACCATAAATAGAACACACGCGATGCGATTAACATTTTTCGCCCGATAGCCACCGCACCGCCGGACAAGCTACGCGGGATGATGACCGTCCGGGCAAAAAACATTTCGACCACAGCCCCGCGTTAATCCTCGTTCTCCGACTCGAGAGCCTCGAGGAGACCGAAAGAAGACGTTAGTGCGGTGAGAGAAAGAAAAGAGATGAGATGAAAACAAAAAATGGACGGTAATACTGAGAGGACAACGTCAGTCGCGAGTGAGACTCGCGAAAAGAAGACTAGGAGTCCGGGGGCTCTCGGTGATTCCACAGGTTGCAGCTTCTCTGCCGGTTCCCTCGACCAGATAGTCCCTCCCCGGCTCGATGGCAGCAGCAGCAGAAGCAGCAAAAGCAGCAGCAGCAGCAGCAGCGCGTGTTCTATTCCTGGATAGATGAATTACAACTTGTTTTCAAGTGATCGCTGGCTTGTTTTGCATCCCGACGTCGGGAAAAGCGAGGAACAAGTGTGAAACGAAAAAGCAGCCGTCGACGAGGCTGGGCTCGCGCCAGAATCGAGCCAACTGCCGCTTCTGGTCGAAGGGTCGTCCAGATGGCGCTTCGGACTTCCGACGTTCGTCGCTCGAATCCTTTTCTTTTCGCAATCCCAATCAGCGCTTTTCACTCTCCGCGTCGCGGGGTCGATGTACCGCTTGTCGTCGCCTTTCGGGGATTCCCGATTTTTGGTGTACGCGGATACAAAAATACCTTTTGGCAGAGCTGAGTCACCTGGAAATTTTTATAAAATTAATTTGATTCGCAAATCGATTTCTGCACCTTTGAGAAAAATATTAAATTTGACAATGAACAATTTGTCACAAAGCCACGAGCAAAATCATTGCAAAAGCACATTCGTCGATTTCCCTTTCCCAAGGAGCCAGCATTGCTTAAAAATAAAACAAAACGGAACAAAACGAATGAACAATGGTGCTTTTACCTCTAATCCTCGTTTCATTTCTCATCATCAAATACATAATTTATTCGGTGCGCGAGCCGCAGTCCCGCGAGTCAGTGTCAGCCCTCCCGTTCCCGTCAACATGCGAATTCGATAGAAATAAAACAGACGAAGACTTTTCAACTGGAAACGCTCGTTTCCAAGCCGACCTTCGAACGTCGGACACGAGACGTCGAATCGATTAGCGAGCGAGCGAGCGAAGAAGCAGCGGCAGCAACAGCATCGGAGCAGAAGCAGCAGAAGCAGAAGCAGAAGCGCTCCGAGAGAGCAGCGAGCTAAAGACTCGGAGGGAGAGAAAGAGGTGCGCTGCACGAGTCCCTCTCGTGCAGTGCAATATCTCGCGGGGTCCACAAACCCTGACTGGCATGAGCAGCACCAGCAGCAGCAGCAGCAGCAGCAGCAGCACCAGCAACAGCAGCACCAGCAACAGTGCTGGGTACTCTCTCGGGTACTCCGTTCGCCATTCCCTGTTCGTTCACTCGACCTTGGCAAGGTCACAGGCATCCGGATAAAAAGTGGAGAACGGCGAGGCAAGAGAGCACAGCCACCACCTCCTCTATAGCTAGCAGGAGAGCTAGCAAAATCGCTGGATGGAGGCCTAATCAACTGCCTGCCTGCTGCCTGGTTGCCTGGTTGCTCGCCTGCCTCCCGGCCAGCCAGCCGGCGTCATGCTCCAGAGAACACTGGCTGCAGGAAGAGCAACTCGGATGAACTCGCGAGCGGGTGCGAGAGCGAGGGACGAACGCTCGGGCTCGCTCGCTCGGAGTGCCCGGCGGAAAAGAGGGAGTCTCGAGAAGCCCGCGTATACATAGATATGCTGTAAGAGGCCTTCGCATCTACCGAGAATCCACCGAGCCAACGAAACATCTATGCTCATCCTTTCCTTGAAATCACAATCATCAACATCTCCGGACTGTACGCCGCTCGTGCACAACAGTGTACGACGACGACGACGAGCCGATGCCCCGGTCCTTGGAAGCAAAATCGCTGAAAAAGGTGCAAGTTGACTTTAACACGAGGGTGAAAAAGAGAGGCCGGGATTAATCTCGAACCTGTAGCCGGGTTATTGTGTACATCGGGTTTAGAATCTTCACGCTTTTTCCGCGCAATCGAACCAGCGTTTTGCGCGCTTTTTTTTTTTTTTGCTCCTCAAAATATTGACTGTCGAGAGCGTTGAGAATCGAGTGACCAGAAACTCTGACAAAGGAGTCGTCGGTACATCGGAGAAACGACGAATTATTTTCCCTTCAAAGTTGAGGAGAAGACTCGAGTCACGTGATCTCTGAAATGGATTGATTCGCGGGTGAGAGAGAGACGAATCTAAGTCTTTTCAGAGCATTTTTCACGGACACAGTTTTTTTCGAGCAACATCAGAGTTTCGGGTCTCCCACCGTGACAAATCCGACGTCCCAGAAAAAACGTGCGCTCGAGAAAAATGTGCTAAAAGTTTCGAAGCGAAGGAGCCTCGCCTTAAGATCGTTGCACCGAAGCGCAGAAGAATGAGGCGAAGGAGTCGCAGGAGGAGGAGGAGGACGATGATATTACGAGACGCGGCCTGCAGGGATTACGTGGGATCTGGAGAAACCCGTTTTGGTATGTTGCCGAAAGCCCACCGAACCACCCGATTGCGGATGCAGTGCGTCGCCTTCTCCGATTCCCCTCCCGTCGTGACCAGTTCAAAATAACACCTTCCAAGTTATTTATAGAGCAATCGAACACCGAGTCGTACGCTCGGACCGTAAGTAAACGAGTCACCCCGACTGCAGTATCATAACCACCGAGATAACAAGTTGTTGGCCTCCGAGAAAACATGCACAAATTTCCATTCGAAGGCTGCCAACTGAGATACACGAGCAGCGCGGAGCCAAATCGATCAACTTTATCTTTTCTTCCTTCCTTTTTTCCTCTTTTTCTTTTTTTTACAGAAGCGAATACAATTTTGAGGAACACTGGGACGAGATGGCGCGAAGATACCAGGAGTCAATGGTTGATCCCGGAGGATTAACCTCCGTGCGGCGTAG
The DNA here is from genome assembly GCA_963932165.1 of Pimpla rufipes. NCBI lineage: Eukaryota > Metazoa > Arthropoda > Insecta > Hymenoptera > Ichneumonidae > Pimpla > Pimpla rufipes. The sequence continues at coordinate 17,220,138 of OZ010632.1, read as the reverse complement.
CGCACATTTGACGAGGGAACGGCGGGTGCATTGCGCCCGTAGGAAGATGGCCTTGACGTGGGCCGTCCGGAGAGGGCAAGGACGACCGCCCTGAGAAACTCGAGGCTTTTTTTCTTCCTGCTCCGCTGGCGATCAGCGGCAGCGGCGTTGGCGTCGTCGTAGTCGACGACGACGACGACGACGATCAAAACGACGGGGACGAGAGGCGGATAGCTGGCTACTTGACGAGCAACTCTTCGCAACAATCGCGCCCACGTATAGCGCTGCTACTGCCGCTGCTTTTGCTGCTGCCTCTGCGGCTGATGCTACCATCACTATTACCACTACCTTCGCGTCGCTCTCGCTGCGCGCTCGAATATGCTCGAGGTGCGAACGCCTGATGCAACCAGTTTCAGCGATATAAACTCCCTGCTGCTCGAGCATACGTGATCGCGTAACTTTATTTCTCGTGGAATGTACGACCCGTAGGTGTTACTACGCCGGCACCGTCGCCGACGGGAGGGCCGAATCGGTGACGGTCACCTTGGATACATTTTTCTCACATACAAAAATTGTGAATTTTTTGTTTTGTATTCAATTTGTCTAGAGCATTCATTTTATTATTTATTTTTTCGTGGAACGTACGACCTGTAAACTTGATGACTCTTCTAGTCCCAAATAACATTCGTGGTGTGTCGAAAATTCCAGTCGCGAATCAACCGTTACCCTCGCGAGTCCACGCGGGGCCGGAAAAACGTGCGAAATCGTCAGCCGAAGCGGCGAGAGGAAGAATATCGCCTTTGACACACGAGATATTGACACGGTGAGAGGTCCGTAATTCGCGCGTAGCTATGACAAACACAGGGGTACCTTGAGACAGGACTGTCTGGTTGGCAGCGTCCGGCTGTTGCACTCAAGGGCGCAGGCGTCCGAGAGTCTTTACCGCGGGGACGAGACTCTCGCGCAAACTGCAAAGAGAACGGGCAAACAACTGGACACCGGGCAATGGTGAACCATGTCAGTGACAGGCACTGGCAGAGTGGAGAAAGATTTTTTTCCTTTTTTTTTCTTTCTTTTTTTTTGAGAAGAGAAAAGAAAAATAACCAAACGTGTGAAGAGTCGTTGCGATTCTCTGATTAATCCTGCGTCGCGAAAAAGGACTAAGAACTCGAGAATAAGAAGAAGAGGAAGAAGACGAAGAATAAGAAGAAGCAGAGGAGTCGAGTGGCACTGTCGTAAGACCGGACACATCGCGATTCTATCGTCCGAACGGAACGCTAGAGGGATTCTCGCGGCGACCACCGCCGTCTGGTATTGTCCCGCTGGTGCATTAAAATAATTCAATTTAATACCCAGCAATTCCACACATTGCAATCGCAACATCAATTTTAATAATGGCCCTTCCCCTGACCAAGGGAATCGTCCGCTCTTCCTCCCCTGCGCGATTTACTCGCACGTAAGTTACGCGAGCATCGCTCCGCTTTCCCCATAATCGTTGCGGAATAATCTTCGACACGGTCAGGGTCCGAGGCCCCGTTCGAGCGAGGCTGCTGCTGCTGCTGCTGCTGCTGCCGCTGCTGCTGCTCCTTCGCGTCCTTCCTCCCGTCGTTCCTGCACAAACATCACTTAACAGTTAAAATTGAAACATTGGGCTTTGAGTAAGATGCATTTGCCGTAATAAAGTTGCTACGGCGTTATGCGCATTAAATAGTCACGTTGATCGGCGCGCATCGATAAAGACAAATTCACGAGACTACGACGTGTAAGCTCGGATTATTATTGAATCAATGTTCGAGTCCCAAAGCGGCAATCAGTGTAATTCACGTGTGGATACTGGCGATTTTAATTAAGTGTAGTTAAATTATAGCCGAGATACGGGCGGTGTACATTTCGAAGACAATCAGCCCAGCAGCAGAAGCCGGGATGCAATCTACGGGAGAGAAGCTCACGGGCGGGTTGACCGCTCGCTCGCGCGAGAGAGCAGCGAGCGAGCGCTTCTATATAAGCGGCCTCAACTAATAACTGTAATAAAGCGTGCGTGAATGCCTCATTAATATCGTCGAGGGTGCACGCTCGTACTGAACGTGTACGCGACCCTCAATTTACTCAAACCCTTAATCCACTGACTCGCGCTTAGCTCACTGCACTTGATCCTCTGATTTATTTCCATCCTCGGAGCATCCACACCCGCGAGGGGACAGAACAGCCACCTGGCGTTCGGCCAATAGTCACGCGGGCCAATCTTCCAATTACCCGAGCGCACGAAATTACCAATATTTACCGCGGACTAAGCCGCTGCAATCGTTAGCCTCGCGATACCGGTGTTAAAATTCAATATCTGTTTGCGGAAACTTTTCGGTCACTGGTTAATTAACAACGCGGCGGATATGACGCCGAATGTGGGCTGACGATGCGGAACGAAAATTAGGCTCGATCGATTTATTTAACCGCGGGATTAAATTGCGATCCCTGGGGGGGTTTCATCTCAGGCATTTTTCTAAAGTCTTTCGATAATGACTGATTCATTGGATTGTTAAAAAGAATACATCTGCGTTTTTTCCAGGATGTTGCCGCAGGGCTTTAATGAAGCTCCGATATAAAGTTTATCGGGACATTATTATTTAATTCCGAATATTTTCTTCTATATGGATCCTGAATTTTTTCTCTCGAATAACTGGAATCCGCTTTAAGAACTGACAATCGCTGCTCGTCGCGTCGTAAAACAACTTTAAGTATTTTCGCGATGCAGCCACAGTGCCAATTGTGGCAGTGCGTTCATCTCTGGACCGAGGTACCGCGCGAGTCGTTGAAAAAGGTCGTCAGGCCCGACGGGCTGTGTACTTAGGGACGATAATTCGAGCACGGAAATATCGAGTAATTTTTGTCACGACAAAAAATATGTGGCTATAATGCCCGCGAGCTTGGGTCAAGATTATTAGCCACCGAGCGGGTTGGAATAATTGCGAGAAGATGTTAGCTCTCGCGGCCGTTCGAGTTTCGGCTCGTCGAGATGATATTTGAAATGTAACGGTCCGGGCGACCGTCGTGATTGTACGTATTTCCGAACCATTACACCATCAAGCCCGCTGCGTTTCGTATTCTCTGCTAACTGTGCTGCCAAGGCTAAGAATGCGTTTCTTTGATTGCTTCATCCGCAAAAACTTCTCGCACGTGCATTTCTCTCTTTCTCACTGATCTTTTATCTCACTCGTATTTTTCGCTGCACCGAAACCTCACCTGAACAGCAAAACAATAACAAGGCTCGATTAAGAAGATACGGTCGAAAGTGCATATGCAAACTTTTTCGCTTGAAAATACTGTATATTATACTTTGTACGGTTCTCTTAAAGATATTGAAGCACTTCTCCAGTGCATCATTTTCAAGACTTTCTTTTTCTGCGCGACAGATTTTTCCAACATGTCTCACCAGGACGCCGAGAAGAACGAGAAGCGTTTATCTAAGAAAAAATCGGTGAATAACGCACCGGCGCGAAAACGGCGAAGAAGGTGAAGAAGGAATTGTGTCGTGATTCCACTTTTAACGTTTATGGAAGATCTGTGTGTCGGCCAAGGCTAAATATGCATCGACCGCGCCGATTCTCCCAGGCGATAGCGATCGGCGAGTATTTACGAGTATTCTTAGGCAAATAGCGTGCCACGCAACTTTCCTCGGCGTATCGCCTCGCAAAGAGTCACGCAGCCTCTGCGTTGCACGGACGCGTTGCAGAATGTCTACATTGCAAGCAAAGGGATTTCGAATGATAAAACGGCGATAAAAAAAACGAAGCAGCACCGAAGTCGTACGAGTTTTCGCGCACGAAGCTCACCGGCGCGCTGATTTATGTCGAAGAAGTTGGCAGGCAAACAAGCAAACGTGCCAAATAAATTGATGACGATTCCGCGAAAGAGGTCAAGAGCGGCAGAGCATGAGAGAGTAGGCAAAGGCCTCTTTTATTTATGACGTAGGCTTGCCCTCGAGGAGTTCGCTTCCTGGTTTCACTCGGGACTCAACTATCGACCTCGAGAATTACTCTCTTGTTAAGACGAGTCATCATCGGTTGCGGCCGTTGCTGCTTTGCCGGATGCCGGAGGTACGTTTCCGAGTACAACGGCCAATTTTCCAGGCCCCCACGAACGAGGGATGCGCCTGGAAATATCCCTCGGGGGCTGTCCGGCGTGTAACATCCACCTATTTTCACCTGTAATTGGCCCCCGGAAGTCGGCGGCCGATAACCACTTCCATTCCCTTATTTCCCTGCAGGAATTAACGATTGCTCGCAACAAGTTCCATCTCCGCACGTCGATGGCCCGATCAAATATCCACTATTCTTACTTCCGGCCATGGAGCGGCCATCCGGGATTAAATTATAAACCCTCGGTGTAATTTTTATCGGGGCTTCTTCTCGTGTCTCTCAGTTAGGGAATCTTTCTTCGGCTATGCGGGGGGCCTCGGAGCAGCGACGACAAGCACGATGCACCTGAAAAACAGAATGCTTCGGACGAGCTTACATCAATCCATTTCATAGTACGATTAATTCAAGTTGATGTATACTTGTGACAAAGTAATTTTATGTTTATAATAAGTATCTCTTAATTAATATCTAACGTTATAAATGTGGCATAATAGACCATTCTTGAATCCTATGTTCATTTTCATGAACATCGATACTTGTTATACACTGAGAAAAATACAGAACCTGAAAAAGGTATTTTCCGTAAAATTGTATAAATGCACTTGCAGCAGAAACTCTTTCACGAATTTGTTGCTGTAAAAAACTCATAGCAACGCCAGAATAGGATACCATTGTGTCATATTCCCGGCGAGTGATAATTGAACATGCAACAGCCACAGTTATTAATAGAACGCGGAGTATTGACAGACGTCGGGATTTTCGAAGCACAAGCTCGTGTGCACGAGCGAATTCTCGAATTACCGGCATCAATGCCGCAGGCGCGCGCACCTTGATTTCCACGGAGTTCAGGGGGTCAGTGAACGTGGACCGGGGTGACGCGAGTTCACAGGGCTCACCTCGCGTGTCACCGTATACCGAGTTTTATCAACGAACCCGAGGCTCGAATACCGAGCAGATTGGAAAATGCACGGAGGACAAAATTGACGGGCGCTCGAATTATCCGAGTGACCTCGAAAAACAATAGCCAGGAGGGCTGTCGACAACTAGATCGTTAGATGCTGAAATGGAGCGGCCGCTGCTGCCGTCGAGCCACACTTGTGCGGCTGAGGAATAACGTCCCTCGGCTACATCCCATAAATACTACCGTGCGAATGACGTAAGGCTTGCGAGCTGCTTGCAGCAGCAGCAGCAGCAGCTCCTCCAGCAGGGGCTACGTACCGTTACACCCGTTCCGAAGATAATCTTCGAGAGACACCGAGTCGTGCGCACTCGGCATGCCATGCTGCTACACATTACTATGACGGTGTGTGCTCCTGGTCTTGGCTCGAACCGCGAATACTAATCGAAGTAGCTCGGCTCTTCGTCTCTCGACACTTGCCATTATCACATGCGACGAGAACGCCTCGGTCTCGGCTTACGGTAATGCGAGGGGCATCAGAAATGTTTCGAAATCTGCATTCGTTCGATACTCATTTAACTTTTTTCATCGAGTAAATACGTTTCAGTGAAATTCCGCACACGTGGATAATTAAAGTACTGAAATTATTGTCATAATTATTATTTAATAATAATAAGCCGCGTATCTCGAGTGTATTCTGGTTTTATATGCATATAAGTTGATATGGTGGCAAAAGGAGTTGACGAAGATTTGGAAAATCAATGATTTTTTCTTCGCCTGAATCGAATTAGAATTGCGGTTAGAGCGACAGGAGAGAATGGAAGCAACAGTGCATAGATGCGTTGGCAATAGTCGAGTTACGAGTAAAGAGAGGGAGAGAAAATGAAGAAGAAGAGCGATTGTACGAAGGGGCAGTCACGAAGATGCATCCTCGGGCTAGCTGGAGTCATAACGCCGAGGCTAATGTCCCTAATGTCTATAATCTCGGATCATCGGCATCTCTTGACTTGGCTTGAAGCATACTCTGCTACTTCCACGTACACGCGGGCCCGGCGCGCACTACACGCGCAAATTCCTCGCCAAGTGGAATACGACGCTGCGAGCACAACGAGGGAATTGCGGGGAGGACCGGAGGAGGTGGAAAGCAAAGGAGAATATACTCGCACTCTCTACGCGATGACCGGTAAGCACGTAGCATTTTGAACAAATGTTTTTCCGTCTCTCGACGAATTTAGTCCAAGCCGCCCGCCAGCCTTGTTTCTCATCGAAGATTCGCAGCTGCGACACACCAGAAGCGATCTTCGTTTAACAAAAAAAAAAAGCAAAAACTCTTGCCGATCGATATTTCTCCAGACTTGACGTCAAATGCAAATCCCAGACTGGTAAACTGTTGAAACGAGAAAAAACAATCACGCGGATGTTCAGCGCTTCGACACCATCGAGGAAAAGAAAAGACAATATCCTCACGCTCTCCAGACGATCACCGTTAAGCACGTAGCAATTTCAGCAGGTACGTTTTTCCGCGTCTCGACGCGAAATTCGACCAAGCATCCCGCCTCAAACTTGTTTTTACCCTCTTATCGAAGACCAAAGCAATCTTCGTGCTTGAGTGAGAAAGAAAACGATTGCCAATTGGTGTTTCACTAGACCGGATGTCGAATGCAAATCCTAGACTGGTAGGCTGTTGATACGAGTAAAAACGGGCTGCGCGGTTACTCGGCGCCTTCGTCTCTCTATTGTGGGAAGCGCGCGCGAAAGGTGCGACGTGCGATAAAGCACCCGGGTTTACCGCAGCTCCGTGTGACGATGAATATGAGCTCGCGGCTCGGAGACCGCAGACGTCTTGGAAAGAGGCGAATTAACGCGAGTAAGAGCGACTAGGTACTCGCGGTCTTGATGATTCCGATAACAGTCCATTGCCGCCGATCGGTCGTCTCTCTTACAGGTGGTGACACAAGTCGGGGTGAAGATATACGCGACCGAAGCTTTCAGCGCCGAGATTCACCCGGTAAAACCAAAGGTAAATTGCTCAACCGCGAAAAGCTATCCTGTCGTCCGGAGCAAGATCGAAATTACGCACTTGGCATATATTGCGCGTAGCTACGGAATTCGTTGTCTGGGTAAAAGAGAAAAAAAACAACACAAGAAAAAGGCGAAAATGTAATGGAGCCAGACGATAAGTATCGCTGGAGAAGAAACTCACCCTTTAGCTGCGTCGTGTCGATGGCAAACATGTTGAGAGCCAGAAGCTGAAGGAGTCGCGTCTCGGGTATCGGCAGAGGCGAGTGCTGGAGTAGCGTTCTGAATTCTCGGAGCATCTGGATCGCCGCCTCCTGGAAGGTCTCCATGCTGAAAATACAAGCGATTTTTCTTAATTCATCGGTTGTATAATTGGGAAAAAGATTTAATCGATGATTGCAAGTCGCAGCTGAAATAACAAAAAAAAAATTACAGAATTTTGATAGTATCGATCAACCGAAGAAACCAACCAACACAAGAAGAGGATCAAAGTCTTCGATCGACAGAGGCAATCAACATGAATAAAGTGAAAAATATCAGCATCAGCGAATCCGTGTAAAGATCTTCCCTCGCAGCAGTCCACGATAAGGAAACACACAAAAAAAAACAAAGGAAAAAAAAGAAGATCCTCGAATCCGGAAAGGTCGGGCCTCGGGGTTGAAGAAACGAAGCAGGCAAGACATAAACAAGAAGACAAAAAGGGGGCCTCGGCTCAAACGAATGATTCTAGGATCCGCGTATCGTTGTATGATTTGAGGCTTCGAGGCGAAGATAACGAACCCCGGCAGTCACGTTACCACGCTCGAGCGAATGATAAAGGACGAGGCGAGGATGGCGAGGAAGCGAGGAAGCGAGAATGGCGCGCTGAACTGCCGCGATAGTAGATCCACTCGGCAATCTCCAAGTATTCCCCGGTAAATACACGTGGAGCGCCCGTAGGTAGTGGCGGTTATATTCCCACAGCCTCGGCCTCGGCAGCGCGCGCGCTCCCTGTACACGGTGGCAAATTTACGGTACGTAACATCTCACTTGATCCCCCACCGCACCGTTGTAATCTGGAGAATTCGTGACGTAACCTCCGGCATCCCGAGCCCCCGAGCGAGAGAGAAAGAGGCTATATAACGATCGAGTGGACGCAGTGGTAACGCGGGGCTGGCTCTCCTCCATATGACACAGTTGAGAGCCGGTGTGCGCGGGGGGCCCCCCCGGTGTCCCCCAACGTTCGCGCGAGCCAACAGGAGAGTAGCGCTCGCGCGCTCGCCGAACAAGTCGCGACAAAAGGGGGGCGGCCGCAAAGAAGAACAACGGCAGGAGAATAAATAAAGAGCGGTAGCGGCGAAGAAATAAGCCTGCTCCACGGCTATTCTTTGCGTATTTCTACGTTTGTACGTTGTTAAAGCTCGGAACGGAAGAGAGCGCGCGGCGCGGTCTTCTCGCGCCGCTCCTTCCAAGAGTTTCGCACAGCCCGAAGAGCGGCGAGCGGCAGCAAGCGCGGCGCGGCGCACCGGCGATGCGTTGTTTCGACGAGGTGATTGGCTGTGCGACGTGTCCGAGTACCGTTAACCAGCCGAGGTGATCGTGGCTAGTGAGTTTTCATCGGGGGGACCGCCACCGACGCCACCGACGCCGCCGCCGCCGCCGCCGCCGTCCTCGTCGTCCTCGCAAATGCTTCTTTGCCATCCTCGCAGCCACATCCCCCTCTCGCAGTCGGAAGAGGCCGCGCACACCACCGATGGGAAAACTCAACATCTCCTCAACGTCTCAAGTTCCTCCGCGGAATTCGTATCTTTCACGGAGGCTATTAACGACGTGTTTCCTCACTTCGGGTGAGCCGCGCCTTTTCAACGGAACCTGGTGCCGCGGCCGACGAAGCCGCCGCGTTCTCCAATCCCCACGGGCTCGGCTCTCTGTAAACACTTCGGGAAATTAATAAGCTTCTTGATTATCGGAGGATAACAATGCACTGCCGGTGTGATTGTTGCGGAAGGGAATGAAAATACTCGAAGTTGCTGATTTCATTCGCCGGCGCATTTTTTTCGTCACTTGGCAGCGGTTGCGATGTAAGCAAATTGTTTTCGTAAATTTGAGTTTTTCGTTTTTTTTTTTGTTTCTAATTTGGTAAGCAAATCCGCGGAGAGACGAGTTCTTGTTTAATCAGGGTATTGTAATATTAGAAAGGAGGGCTTTAGTGCGAAAAAAAGAAGTTTCTCTGTTTATATAGAGCCATTAAATCTCCCGGTGAAGGTTTCCAATTCCATAATTCCATCCGACAAAAACTATAAATTGGCTCAGTCACCGGTGTGATACGTGAGGCAAAAGCTACCTTCCGGGTGTTGCGCGAGGCAATTTAACCTCGAGAATCGACCGACATAACTTTTGGAAGTTTCGTCGGGTGATCAATTGACGAAAAGAGACAGAGAGAGGGAGAGGGAGGGGCGGCCGGAGCGAGAGACGGAAAGAGAGAGGGTAGCGAGAGGAACGAAGAGGAGAGGACGAGGAAGAGAAAAACGCAGGCAGTGATACGCCTGCACTGGAGTGCAGTAGGGAATTGCACTTTAGGGCATAACGGCATTCTAGAAGCGTCGTCCCGTCGCGCGGGTTGCCAAGCGTGGAACGAGAACGAGGCAAAGAACGGGGTAAGAGGAAGAAGAAGAGGTGAAGGAGGATAAGGACCCCGGAGTCAAGAGGGCGCAGGAGGAGCACTGAAAGGAGGATGGAGGTGGAGGTGGAAGAGAAGACGGAGGAGAAGAAGAAGGAGGAGGAGGAGGAGGAGGAGGAGGAGGAGAAGAAGAAGGAGAAGGAGGAGGAGGAGGAGAAGGAGAAGGAGGAGGAGGTGGTGGACCGGTCTATCGTGCCGTTTTCTCCGGGAGGTGAGCGGACATGGAACACACGAGGGCCGCAGGCGAACGAGAACCCGGAGAGGCCGTCTATCGGCTCCGACCAACTCTATGACTAACAAGTTTGCACTTTAGCGCATAACGGGGTATTCCCAGTGTCCATAGATCATGCTACGTGACCCGCGGATTGCGTGGGTCCAGCGCCGTCCCTGCCACCATATCCATAAGCCACGCCGCACAATTGAAACTTGTTCTCTCCTCGATCCTCTCATTACTTTACTATCATCCATAATCCACCCGACTATTTCCCACTCCTCTCTCTCTCTGTCTCTCCCTTTCTCCCCTCGCCGAATATCATATAGTACAGTAATCTCCGCGCAATCCACGCGATTTCGCCGTTCCTATACGTCCGGAGTTCCAACCCTCGCGTTGCTTCTTACTCACTCCGCGTGTTCCTTGGATAATCACACAATGACAACTGCGATTACGAATTCACTACCTGACACTTTGAAATAATTTGATTTATGTAAGATTCTATGCCTTATGACGGAGAGGGGTGGTGAACTTGTCGTCTACAAAAAAATATGCGTAGAGTGAGGTCGAGGGAAAAATGATTTTTGGCCCATCGTTTCTAAATATTTTACAAATTGTTTAACTTCGACCCACGAGCCCGATCAACCAATAGGCCAGAGAAACTGCAAATTTCGTAACCCGCGAGCCTGCCCTGAGCCCATCTCCCGCGAGTAACGCGAGGGTACATTACATTTTCATGTTTCTTCAAGAGTCCAGTGCATCTCCTTCATAATTTGCTTTGAATTTATCTCACGGGAGTCAAGTAGAGTGAGTATACGGACGACGAGAAGGAAGCAGAGGCATAAGAGGAAGAAAAAGAAGAAGAAGGCGCACATCAGGAAATCACCTCGCACCCGCTGAGGTCACAGTGATGAGGTAAGCATCAGGCTTAGCGTACCTATGCCACCGCCTGGCTAGTTCGCTAGCCGCTACCCCGCACGCAAAGGCTCTCGTTCTCGCTCTCCCTCTCTCTCTCTCTCTTTCCCTGTCTCTCTCACTCACTCCCTCTCCTGGAAGTGAAACACGCCAGGGCAATGCTTTCCTGACTTGGCCAAGCTCCCTCCACCTCCTCGCAATGCCCATATTTCCCTCTGCTTTATTATTCTCGCGAAAACTTCCAACAGGTATTCCTAGAAAAAGAGAAAGACATAGAGAGATAGTCCGAAAGGCAAGTGACTCGTGGGTAATCCAAATACTCGTCTAATAATAAACGAGCTATTTGCGGAACACGTGATGGGCGATGCTTCCGAGGGATATTATAGGCACGATAATCACAGCCATTCGTTGAAATTGTCACGAGTTGCGATCTCGAGATCCTACTACGACGGGGAGAAGACAAAAAAAAGAAACGTGGAGAAAAAGAAACAAGTGGACAAGTCTGAAAAGTGCCACTCCTCTCCGGCACTCTCTCCCATCTCTCCTTCTCCCTAACTCCGTTCCTCCCTCCTCTTCTCGTCCACTCTCTCTCTCTCTCTCTCTCTCTCTCTCTCTGTCTCTTCATCTCCCTCTCTTTCTCTCTTTTTCACTCCTTGACCAGGTACTCGCTTCTCACCCTTCTCCATTTCGCAGATGCAAATGACTCTCGGGCACGAGAATACGTGCACGCGAGATCTCGAATGGCGCCAGCATCGCCAGACAGACGATACGATTCCATTGCTCGATGGAGACGCGAGCATCTCGTTTCCATATTTAATTATCATTTTTATCCCCCTCGCGAAAATCCCGTGGTCTCGGATTATCCAACGAACAATTAATACCAGGGGTGGATAAGCGCGGAGTAGAGTGCCACGGATTTGTCACGGAACGGCGAGGGTACGCTCGACGTTCACGATAATTCACGAGATAATCCGGTATCGGTTGATCGTCTGGTAGTAACACTACTACGGCAATAGTAATCGTAATAGTAATGGAAGTAATAGTTGGATTTTTCCTCTCCGTCCAGGTCCAATAATAGACCGCCAATCGATTGCCGATTGGTTCTTTTGCACCACTTAAGGAGGTTCGAATGCCTCGCACCAGTCGCATCGAGAATATTTTGTTTATCTTTTTTATAAACTTTCGCGGAGTAATTGACCGCAGCGACGGGTAATTTGTATTACAGCATGTGGCCATAATAATCCAGGATAACATTCGTACCAGTGGATTAAAAAAAAATTGTCTGATTAACCCGTCAACTGCTAACGTAGTATATTCGTTACATGGGAGAAACTGGTTTTTTTTATTCTTCTTTTTTTGTAGACAGCCTTTTTTCAGCAACTATTAAGATACAGATGACTTTTTCCTGATATTTATACTAACCAATAGCAGATTTTTCAATCAGCACAACAGATTAAAGAGTTAATGCACTACCGATCTATCTATCTATCTATCCCCCTCTAGAAAGTAGGTGGCATTCAGCTACGCTCAAGTGAACCCGGTTTATTCGTGTGATCGTCTCTCACTTTTTCTAGCGACTAGACGACCGAGACCAAGTTCGTCTGCTTTCAAACCACAGAATTTGATAGTTCGTCAACTCGGTCTGTACAACTTAAAAGTGTTGAAATCAGTGTTTACGGGGGTAGAATATGCGTCTTGAGAACGATGGTACAGGATAAAAGTCGATATGTCAAAAAGAAAAGATGAACAGGCAGAAAACCCATAAAAGGACGCGTGAATGTCGTCGAACGATCAGGCGCTCGCTTCAGCGACCGTGTATGTACAACGTGTAGTTGCAATAAAAATCTATAGAGTGCATCGCCATAAATCGCAGAAGCTCAGTACTTAAAGTATTCCCTCAAACCTTCGATTCCCCGCATTTTCTTTTGCCCCCCTTTTCCCTCTCCACTTTAACGCACTGCTTCGCAAGTTTCAGCCATAATGGAGGCAACAATTAATCGAGCGAGAATCTCGCGCGATTCTCGATAGTCCTCCCGCCCCCTTGGCCGCAATAGAAATATAATTCAGAGCACTTTATCTATATTACGAAATCTATGGCACGGGCTTGGGCAAGGAGCGAAGTTACTCTCCTCAGCCACCGGGGCACCGGCGAAACCCTCGGGGGAGTCGTTGAGGATCGTTAAGGCGTACGCAGCCGCGACTACCGGCGCAGCCGATGTGCCCACCGAGCCCGGAGTAATTTTCATACCCGTACGAGCTGTGGTAGCTACCACGCGAGAGATATCTCGATCGGGAAATATCTCGCATAAATAACGTCGTTTATAGTGTTACGGCTCGGTTCTCGCACTCTCGGCAACAACAACAATAACAGCAGCAGCAGCAGCATCAGCAGCCGCGGCAGCGCTGATGCCAACGATAGAGAGCTCTTTGAAAATTAATCGCTTTAATGACAGAGCGTGGATATTGGCACCGTACACGACGGATAATTAAATTCCAATTTAACATTTCTCCTCCAGGACCGAGCGAACAAGACCCGCAATTTTTTTTCTTCTGCTTCCCCTGTGTCTTCGCTGCTCGTCTCGCTGAAGGAAAATGAGATTGGTGCACGAGTGAGGCGCGGGTCATTTCTCACGAGGAACGTCTTCTCGACGGTGGGCTTGGCCGAGCGCAGCACCGAACTAGCTCGCTCGCTCGTCTCGCGGTTCTCGTCTCAACAGGCACGAATAATTAATCAGTGAGTGAGATACTGATCGAGCAAGACCGCGAGTGCACGCAATATGTCTGCGCGGCGTACCCGCTGGATGCGGTGTGTTTCCTCGCAACGTGCGGCGGCAGCGATGGCTACGAACCGTCCGCAAAATTCCCCTTTTAGTGGCCATCGCCACGCATCTCCGGAGACGATGACTGTCACCGTAAAACGCGCCTTTTTTTTTCTTTTTTCTTTCTAAAGAGCCATTGGATATTATTTATAAGCGCGTTTCGTACGGACCCCGGAGAATCGATATTGTCGTTACGCGGGACCGGAGTACTAAAGAATGTATCGGCGAGAGAAGAGGAGCCTGGTTATCCCGAGATACTCGCTCGTGAACGGAGCTGTAGCCGGCTCCTGAGCTATCCGCGAGTCCGAGTGTGTCTGTCGTGTCCTTGAAGCGAGCGGGGTCGTCACTCGCGTCCTGCTACAGGTAAACGACCATCGGAAAGCCATGCATGCACAGCAGCTCTCGTGCTCCTGCTCGTGCCAACCTTCTTCTTCTTCTTCTTCTTCTTCTTCTTCGTCTTCTTCTTCTTCGTCTTCGCCTTCTTCTTCTTCTACTTCTTGTTCTACTTCTTCTACTTCTTCTTCGTCTTCGTCTTCTTCTTCTCGTTCTTCTTCGTCTTGTTCTTCTTCTTCTTCTTCTTCGTCTTCGTCGTCTTCTTCTTCTTCGTCTTCTTCTTCTTCTTCTCCTTCGTCTTCCTCCGCCTCCTCGTCTATTTCCTATTCGTCTTCCCCGCTCGAATACCCCGAGCGTCGGTGAGGCCGCTTTCCAGCCAAACCAGCCGAGACCGCCTCATCTTTGTCGCTCCCTCCGCGTACCAATTGCGCATATAGTATACGACGCTTCGCCAATGAGAAATGTATCGCTTCCGGATTGCTTGGTTCCAAGGAATTTTCGTTGTATCGAGTACTCGTGTCGGTTAGATAGGAGCGCCGGTAGGCGGTACACTCGGTATGTAAAAGCACGAGCACTGGCAGCGGCAGCGGCAACGAGAGGAGACGAAGGAGGAGGAGGACGACGATGCCTGGGCAGGCATCGTAAACGGTAGATGCTCTGAAAGCTCTAGGGAGACGGTAGTCAAGCGAGACGCCAGCTCGTGAAGTGGCGCCACGCAATTGTCAATTAACATTTTTACCGACGTCTAAGAAAAACACGAAGGGTACGCCCTATATCGTACCGGCTTCGTTGGGCCTCCTGTTTAACCGACTCGCGCGCCAAGCGACGCACGAGCGTGGCTGCCGCGCGGCACGACTACCAAGAGCAAATTTCTTTCCAGTATCATCAGACACGTAGCTGATACATTTCATTATGATTATATGCGCAATAGATTGATAATCGTCTGATCGAGCACTCCGTGCCGACTGATACCACTTGGCTGCTCGTTTCACGAGAGACGAGAACACCGAGTTTCTCGGGGTGGGAAGTTTTCGCCCCAAGGCTTCGCAGTGACTAAATTCAGTCTCAGCCGTGATCACCTTTGGGTCGCCCAACGTGAAAACTACCAATCAAATGCGGAAATACGAGGGGATGTCAATTACACTTTAAAAAAAACTAGCGGTTTGTGAAAATAATTTGATTAAAAAATATGAGAACCTCCTCACAGATATACGAAAGATGATCAGTCAAAAGTAATTTCAGATTCTCCAGACTCGTGCGCATCTCTCAATCGATCCCACCGACAAAGTACCGACTTACGGACTCGGGGGCAGAACAAGAGAGAAACCATCGTCCACCGAAGGCTCGCCTCGTAAACGTTACTCCCCGTCGAGTCGTGAAGACAGTACGTTATTAGTCGGCGCTCAGTGAATATACAAGTGGTATAATTTCGTAGCATGTCCGACGTTGTCTGCCGGCGCTTCTTCTTGCCATCGATGGTCACGTCGCTGGCTCGTTATCGTTCGCGAGAACAACAAAGAGTCGATTCTCCCGGGGCTCTCGAATCCTCCGGAGAATCCGAGAGTGCCAGATGGATGAACGAAAGTGGTGCTTCAACGAGATGCAAATGTCGGGCAGTCGGGCAGAGCCAGTCGACCGCAGGACCGGCAGCTGCTCGCCACCCCGATCCGCGCTCGTCTTCCTCCTCCTTCTTCTTCTTCTTCTTCTTCTTCTCATTCTTCTTTCATTCGCCTTTCCTTATTTCTCTTCCTTTATTGTACGGTCAGTGTTTTAGCATGCACTGTAAAAATAAATCTCCTTGAAATTCAATGTACCGGTACTAAAGGCTTTTACGCGTAAACTGGTATATTAAGTTTAATACACGTGTGTCGTGGAAATGTACAGAGCAGCAAGAACGCTTAAGACGTCGCGTATATTGGATATTAGGGTGGTACAGCATAAGTCAATGGCTTTTTTTTAGCTCTTCCGCAGGAATTCAACTTGCATAAGCCTGGAATGAAGATTCTGATATTTTCATATTGATTTGTAGCAGTCATCGAAAAGTTCAAACGCTCTGAACGAATCCTGAAAAAGATGTTCTTTAATGAAAATTTCAAGCAATTCTTTTCAGACATATGCGAACTCAATTCCTTGAGAAGAGCAAGAAGAGCGTAAACATATTTTGTGCCACCATATTCGATATATCAGTATACGCATAAAAACTTGCGGTATATTAAATTTTCAGATCTTTTTAACAGTTTACAACGCAGCAGGCACTGACGACAGTGCCATTATCGAGGACGCCAACGGTGACTCTTCAGCAACGATTCCAGGAAAACGTCGCCGAGCGAAGGAAGCGACAAGGATAAGCAAGCTTAAGCGATCGTTTTGCGTAAATAGGAAACAACGCAGAGACTGTACAGAAACCGTTTCGTGGTTCTCGTCACAGAACGGCTTTGTGAAGCCCAAGAGACGTAGCAAACTCACCCGGCGCAAACAACCGAGTGTTTATATTATTTTCGACGCGAAGAAAGTCACGGGCGACTAATCACTCGACGGTAGCGCGCACGTCCGAGCATCGAAGGGACCTCCCGTTTTTCACACGTGTAAAGCGCAGAAAAACGCATAACCAATAAACGACGGCGCCGATGGGAATGAAGAGATGACCGCTTATTCGCGGCCGTTTCGAGATTCGAGTCTCCCGAAGAATCCTTGAAAAAAAATGGCTTTGCGAATTCTCCGAACGGCAATAAAACGAGGATCCGGGTAGTGAGAGGGAACGAGACTTTGCTCCATTGCCTTGACTCTTTACACCTTCCTACGCCTAATAATTATCGCCGAGAATAACTCCGGGCAGAAGACCCGCGTGTCCGAAGAACGGACGACGATCCGCCGGCTGGTCGGGCTTTCCTCACAGAACCGCAATGTTCTTGAGTGACATTGAAGCCAGGTTCTACCGCGGAAACAGTGGAACCTGAAATTACGAAGATAATGCTGAGAACTATCGACTCACCCGATCTTCGTGATGAGCTTTCCATGAACGTGAAGATAAGACGTGATGAAGCGCTTGTTGACCTGCGGACACATTGATTTCCGTATAATTGTGCTATTATCGGCATAACAATTTATTCGTAACTCGAGAGTAAAATGGTAATTCCTCGATAAATGTTACTTCGGGGCTTTTTCTATAAAGTCTTTCCACAATCCGGATATTCGTAAGAAAAATCCTCCCGCGTACCAATAGGGATATTATCAGACTTTAATGACACTTTCAAATAAAGTTTATCAAGGCATTATTATTTCTCATCGGGTGGTTTTGCTTTATTTCAATTTTCTTTTTCGCGAATAAAAACGTACCTCGACACTGGTAAGATGAGCCATATCCTCGGAATCGCTGTGGACGAATTTGGAGTCTGCGGTTGTTGCCGATGAAGTTGTTCGCCGGACTCGTCTCCCACCAGGATGCACCCAAGTCTCTCGTCTGAGGGCCCCGGGCGCATTGTTCGCCCCCTCCTTCTCCTTCATTCTCGCGCGTTCCTTCCATTCACGCTCCGCCTTACGCTTGCGCTCGGTCGCTTCGTACTAGATAAATTGTTCGACAAAGCCTCTAATAGTTTTACATTCAACTACGGGTTATCGCGTCTACGACTATAGCCAGCGTCTCCTACCCCCCTAATATCTATACAGACTAACTAGGCGTAGGAATAGCTGTGAATGTGGGTGAAGAAACTGATGTACTCGACACCTCGCATGCTCGTACGGGTTTTCAAACATATCGTGTGCCTGCGCCAACAGTGTCGACGTCGTGTACGGGTAAAATTTCAACGTGTGATGAGTTGTTAAATAAAAAAAGAAGTAAAAACAAAATGAAAAGAATGTTCAAGTGGAAAATCAAACGTTTTCTATGAAGCTTCGATTGGTTGAAAAGTTGCTGAAATGCCAAGGGCTTATTCACACCATGTACGAAAAGCTACTTACATAATGTAGATACTGGCGGCAAAAGGAAAATCAATATCAAGTGTTATACAAATCAGATAAACTGCACTGTCGGGAATAATTGCAAAAATGTACAATTCACTTTTTCTGTTTAAATAACCGAAATTCTAATTTCGCAAATATATTTTAGTCTGTGATTTTCAAAACCTATTTTCGCGCCAGTCGACAAATTCAATGAACCTATTTTTTTCTTTTCTTAATTTACGGATATTTTTGCAATCACTTCCGTGCTCGTTCGCGAAGTGAGACCGATGGTCAAAGTGATCGTTAGATTGTTAAAAAACGTACCTTCTTCCTGTTTTCATCGAAAAGGGCGATGAGGCTTTCTCTCGCCGAGTGAAAGGGATTCGAGGACATGAGCGAGCGCATGTAGTAGTAGACTGCGTCCAATTTTCGTCGCTGAGAAGGAAAACAAAGAGAAGATAAACAAATACGATCGGAATTGACGATAGAAATAGGCTCAGTGTGTTCCGCAAACACGTTTGAACTTACAGCGTAGTTCGCCAGCGTTGCCAGTTGATTGTACGGTCTCCCGTTTTTCGGATTTATCTGCTGAGCGTTCAGGTAGAACTGTCTCGATCTTCCCCAGTTCGTAGTCTCGTTCACTTGCTCCTTGTATCGCGCGAGATCGCCCAAATAGAGGAACAACTTTTGCGCGCAGATGAGAGCGAGGCCAACGGAGCCGAGGCCATTCGACGGCACGGAAGACGCGAGAAAAGCCTCGAGCTGGAAGTTGTACGTGCTTTCGAGGGTACCCAGCAGTTTCTCGAAATACGTTGTGCCCTCGTCGATGAGCTCCAGCATCATCCGTTTGGAGGTTTCACGCGCTTCTGGATTTTCCTTGGGCATCATTTTTCGCAACATCTCAATCAGATCGTAGTAGAGAATGTGCCAAAAGTGCTTCTCGACATTCTCGGCCTGGCAGAAGGTGATATCGGTCACGAGAAGCGATCGCAGAGCCCTCTGAAGCGTCCGACGATGAACCGCGATTTTTTCCCAGTTTGCGGTCAAGGGACCGGAGCTCAACAGGTACTGTAGCTTACGATCCACCGTTTCTACCTCCAACAACAGATCCTGATCTTTGGCGGTGCGCAAACTGTTGGACAAACGAAACCGTTTTATTAAAAGTTTTCAGTCAATAACGCCCTTCTGACAAACATGCACAATACCGCAAAATATCCATTAAACGCGTAATTATATATGTACTTACACTTCGGAGCAGGGGTCGTACCAAGCCGGCCGCGAATTCGCCATCAGCTGAATCTGTTCCGTGATGAAGGGCGCTGTTTGCCGAATAGTTCCACCGCCGAGACCGACGGTCTCCAATTGCGGACTATGATAACTCTGCAAGTTGTGACTCGAAGGGCCGAGCTGAGGAGAGTGAATCGCGTGCGAGTTGCACGCCGACATTCCGCTCGGGCTCGTGAAATCCTTGTCTCTGTGCAACATATACGATTCGCAAATTAAATTCACTACAAAACGGATAGGGTAAAAAACTAATCGGATAGGGTTTTCAAACTTTACGAAATCGAAAAAAAAATCGCAAGATAGTTTCTTGCGAAAACGAAAAGCACCGTTTTTTGCCCGAAAAATAGAAAATTCAACGTGAAAAACGCCAAAATCGATTTTGCACTTTTTTCGTAATTTCGTCACTGCACAAAATTGAGGTTACGATTTTTTGGATCGATCAAACCTGGATTTTTTCCTTATTTTGAAAGAAAACTCTATAACGAAAAGAATGCCGCAAAGCGGAACGCGATATCTTGATTTCTGAATTTTTCACGAAATATTAAAGCCAGACCCCAAAAATCGAAAAAAAAACGCAAGGGGTACCCCTTGGAAAAATTTGCGGTTTTTGAGAGTTCGACTTTACAGATCGGTGAAAAATTCAGGAATCAAGATATCGCGTTTTGCCTTGCGGCATTCTCTTCGTTATTGTTTTTTCTTTCGATCGAAAGAAGAATATCCAGGTTCGATAGATCCAAACAAAATTAACCCCAATTTTAGTGAAGTAACGAAAATACGAAAAAGTGCGATATCGATTTTCGCAGTTTTCTCGTCGAATTTTCTATTTTTCGGGCAAACAACGTTGCTTTTCGGAATCAGCAGGAAATTTCCCATCGGATAGGGTCTTCAAACTCTACGAAATCGAAAAAAAAAAAAATGTCGCGAAAAACGCAGGGCTACTTTCGGCTTTAAAATTCTGTGAAAAATTCATAAATCGACATATCGCGTTCCGCCTTGCGGCATTCTCTTTGTTACAAAGATTTCTTTCGAACTAAGGAAGAAAATCCAGGTTCGATCGATCCAAACAAAGGTAACCTCAACTTTAGTGAAGTGAGGCGATAAGCGCGCGTACGGGCTAGTAATAATAATTACGATAATAAGTAAGTCTTACCGCATGTGTAACGATGCTCTGTTCGCGGGCGGACGAACGATTATCGGTTTTCCCGGATTGTTCGGATCGTAAAGAGTTTTCCTCTGTTGCGACTGTTGACCCGGTTGACTCGGTTGATGCAACACCTCGCGACCGCCAGGCATCCCGAGATTACGCGGCGACACGGGATTCCGTTCGGGCAAAACGATCACTCCGGGCTTTTGCGAATTATTCGGCGCTGAGTTCGTGTCGATGTTGGCGAACGACGAGGCGCCCGAGTGCGATTGCAGAATGTTACGCGACGTCAGCCTCGACGGCCGGCAATCGTCGGAGTCGCACACGGAGCTGCGTTTTCCCGTTCTCCAGTTCTCATCGCTGCTGTTTCTGCCCGCACTGGCCGCGCCAACGAAAGCACCGCCGCCGCCCCGGTAATCGCGATCTCTGCTGCGCGAAGTCTCCCGACTTCGACAAAATTTGCCGTCGCGGTATCTGCCGCTGCTGCCCTCGCCGTATCGTCTGTGCGCGCTTCTACGCTGGCTGTTCAAGCTCATGTTTTCCCTGTTGTGCTGGTTGTTCACACGTTCACGACTCTTGCCGCGATTAGCGTCGTCCCTGCTGCAACTCCTGCAATTCATTCGTCGTTTCGTAATTTCATTCAGCTAACGCTGCTTCTACTTTTTTTCATAAACAGTGATTTGACCCAGCTGGATCGCCGTGGCTATCGTAATTTTCACCAAATCGCGAATGCTGCGCAAAACGATGAATAACGGGTTTCGTTCCATGCCGAAATTTTACATCTAATAATAACGAAACGATGAATCGCATAATTACCTATCGCCGTCCATGGCCTTGGATCGCCTTCTCTCCCGACGTTTCTTCTTGTTGCCGCGACGAGCGCCGACGTTAGCGGGACCGATCGTCGAACCGGAACGCCCGGATATGCTGCCGTTGTCGCGGAAACTCATGACGGACGAGCTGCGACTGGGATACGAATCCGGCTCGGGATTCACCCGGAGGATATTGTCGTGTTCGAGATTCAACTCGACCTCCTCGCTCCAGTCCAGAGACGCCAGACTGGCCATGTCCGGCAACGAGCTGTAAGGCTCGTTGCACTTTGGCGGACTCGGATTCGGACTGTAACGTTGGTTCTTAGCGTTTCCGGACGTGGAGCTGGCTTCGCCGGTTTTGTTGTTGTTGCTGCTGGTGCTGCTGCTGTTGTTGCTGTGGTTGTTATTGTTATTGGCACGTTCGCTGGGAAGACAGAAACGATCCGATTGTTACTCGCGCGAAGACGAGCACTGCGGTAATACCACAGGCCGTACCAATAGATCAATTACCCTTGGTGGTTGTAATTATTAGTTGCGTTCGTCGCGCTCGTGGTGTTGGAATGCGAATGCGAGACGATTGCCGGGGATATGAGCGGCGGTGGAGCCACCGGAACGTTGTCCACGCGACTCAGACTCTCCATACTCGTGTACATCGTGCTGTTACTGCCTCGCCGCTCGTACGATCTGTTTTTATTTATATATTGTTCATTAATCGAAGTATTATCGAATAATGAATATTGATTCGATTAATGAATATTGTTCATTGATCGAAGTATTATCGAATAGTATTATCGAATTATGCATCTTTCACTTCTTTGCGCATCACAGGAGATGTTAGATCTACATGAAAATCTCGGAAATAATTTTTTGTACGAAAACAGATCTTGCTGTACGGTAAAGCAATGAAGAATGAGTGAATAAATAACGGCGATTTACCGTGTCATATACTCCAGGCTAGGCGTGTGAGATCTCGAACTTGCGGCCGAATATTGGTCGGGTGTTCCAGGCCGATAATTCAGCATCGGCGCTTCCGGCTCCTCCAATCGTAGCCTTCCTCGGCCTCTGCTTCGCGCCGGTATTGTATTGGACCAGCTGGTCTGAGGTAGCGAGTTGTTTTGGATGTAAGGCGGGTTGTTGTAGTCGCTCGAACCCTACCGAAGTTTCGCAAGTCATTTAAGCCTCTTGTCCCGCATTTTTCCGGCGGATACGAAGCGCTGGTAGAGCGCAGACGAATGAAGTCCCGAATAAAAGAAGATAAGAGCGATAAGTACCTGAAAAGTAACGGTGCTCCCATCCCAGTCGTCGTTCGGCTTTCCGTACAGAGGAGGCCCTCCTCCTCCGAGTGCTGGCGGTACATCCAGTCCATTCTCAGCGAGATATTTTCGCTGAAAACGCGGCGGCAGAGTCTCTATTTTGATGTTCGACATTTTGCAATTGCTGCCGTGGCCGCCGCGTCGCCCCGACGGGGGCTTTCGCTGAAACTTATCGGCGTAACCGGGCGGATCGACGCTTCGGGTGTCGCGGGTGCGATTATATTCGTTGACGTTGTTCGGTGTGTCGGAAAGAGGTTCCGAGCCCTGATGAAATAAAACTTGAGACTTCAGCGCCGTACGCGAAGAAAAACGATTGATTGGATACAACGAGGAAAGGAACCGAGCGAAATTATATTCAGCACATTTTGGCCGAAATTTCGTGGTATCGCGCAACAATCGACAAAAGAAAAAGAAGGTGACTGACCTGTCGCACCTCCCGCGGATAGTCGCGTCGATTTCCGTAGTTTCGCCCCGACATTGGCGACTTTGAGCGCCACTCTCTGTCGTCGTTCTCGTTGGGCGCGCGATTTCTACGATTTCCCGAGTAACGTTTGCCCTGATCGTCAGGCCTGATTCTCCCGTTGTTACCAACGTCCGCGCGTCTCCCGGAACGATTTCCGCGGTGTCCCTCGTTCCTGTGACTGCGATTCGAATGCTTGTCCCAGTCACTGTTGCTCGCGTCTCTGTCCCCCGCGTCCCATCCAGCTTTGCCAGGCTGCTGATGATGATGCTGCTGCTGCTGCTGCTGCTGCTGATGTTGCTGATGTTGTTGATGTTGTGGAGGCGGCAGCAGCGGTGGTGGTGCTACTGGGGCTGGTGCTGGCGGTGGCGGTGGTGACCTGTGTTTCGACAAGCGAATTCGAGTACGCTCATGGGTATAACAGTAAACGGAAACAGTTAGTACAGTAATCTCTCGCTATCCGCAGGTACGACAGACGCATTCGCAAAAAAAAAAAAAAACTAAAAAACAACGAAAAGAAATGATTCTCAAAATTTTCAAGTAGCAGTGCGAAGGCGTTTTCAGTCGTTAACGTCTCTGTTAAAAAAAAAACTAAAAAAAACAACGTAAAGAAATGATTTTCAAAAATTTTCAAGTAGCAGTGCGAAGCCGTTTTCAGTCGTTAACGTCTCTGTTTTCGCGTACTCTTGATCGCCTGGACCCACGGAACGCGAGGACTGACTGTAATTAATACGACATAGAACAAGAAACGATGTCTCCGCAGCGGCATGAGCAGCAGCAGCAGCAGCATCATCGTCTTAATAACGTAGTTCACCTATTAGCTACATCCCGTTCGGCCAAGGCCTCCTGCACTTTCTTGGGTACGTACAACTGCTGTTCAGGCTTCTTGCCTCTTCTCCTGGGATCCGCGCTTGGATGATTCATCCGGGCGGAGCTCTCAGGCCCAGCGCTACTGTTTCTCTGGCTCCCCTGAACACTGGCGACGAATCTCTCGCCCCTTCCTTCGACCTCGCTGGCCACCTCTACCCTCAATGAGCCATTGAACTGAGCGGGCTTCAGGCGATCCTGCACGGACACACGCCTCGTGCTCTCGTGCTCGCCGCCGTCGCGGCCGAAATCTTCGGGCGTGCGACCTGATTTTTTTAGGGGTCCGCTGCCCGGTGTGTATATCGCACGAGGCGGCACTCGGCCGCCCGATCCACCTCGCATTCCGCCAAATCGTCCTTTCTCAGATTTGCAATCCTCCCTGATATCTGTTGTGCATAGAAACAATTATTAGACGGTTATTAGTAAAGAATAAATTAAATCGTGTAATTCATTATTTGTTTGTAAACTTCATTGTACAGAAAACTCAGTTGCTTCATAACACAGGGAAATGTTGGACAGTCAAGTTTGTGGGAACTTTATTAGCAGAATATTCTTTATTTTTGTTTATGATATAGAGTAGTAGAGTTCCACGTCATACTCTACAATGGTACTGATCAGCAAAAGAACTCGGAATGTTATGAAGGAGACAGACATATGAAAATCAATTTATTGTAATAAAAATATTATTTCTATATGTATGAATGTATATTTCAGGAAGTGGTTTTTTTGTTTGTCTTTCTTAAGGAACCTCCCATATATGAACTATTGTAAGTCTCTCAAAGAGCAGACCCTTCAATGGTCTTCATTATATTAACGTATCCAAAGATATACCAATATATTGTATGCCTCCAACAAACATAAAAGGATCTGACATATATATTCTATGGTGCATAAAGCAGATAAATTATAATAATCTGCTGGTTATCAATAACTCTCATAATATATTTCACAAGCTCCCTATTCGTTATTTTATCTAGTCGAAACACACTTTCGAAGTATAGTCACATAATATCCAGTAGATAAGTTGTAAAATTGTTTTTTTAACCAAATAAGGTTGGTGGTCACCATTATACGCAATATTGTGAGATATTGCGCATACACACTTGTTGTGATAAACAATGGATTGTGAAAAAAAAAAAAAAATTTAATACGAGCACGAAAAAAAACATTGCAAGGAAGTCTTCCTCATTAACAAACTTTTCGAATGTTCGCGAAATTGTTGCCCCGGGTTAGCGTGTAAATAAATTTAAATTGACGTTCGCGGAGCTCGAGTAGTTTTGCCGTTTCGCAAGGCCACCTCCGGTCGACACGACAGACGCACAAAAATCCGACGGTGTGCGCGAAAAAAACTCGAGAATTACGGGAGATACACGCGGACGACGAGCCGAACGCGATGTATCCGCAACCTTTATTCGACCACGAAACGAAATCGCGAAGATTTCAACGTTACGCACACTTTGAGGTTAGCTTCTTTGTTGGACGTCGGGTGCAGGTTCGATTGTCGATGCCCCGCGACGTGACTGTTTTATTTTTGTTTGTTTTCTCTCCACGAAGGGACGCGCGTGCGATTGTCGCCCGTCCCGTAATCGTGAATCTCGCGAGTTTAACGATGAATTACCTTGTGAAATACCTCCCCACTTTCTGCGTCCTTTGTCGTCGGTCGCCATATTGGAATTGGCCGTTCGTGTTGTGTGCCGCAGAACCCCCACTCTACCGCGGTGTCCTCGCTTTACGATAATCTACATACGGGCTAAAGGTCTGTTGATTTTCCTCGGAGAACCGAACAAGCGCGGTTTTCTCCCGACCGAACGCGAGTCTCCTGTTTTTTTGACACCGGCGACTCTCCGATAAGTCGTGAAAACCGGACGAACCTGTACCGAATTCCTCAAAATTGTGAACCTCGTTTTTTCAAATTCGAAATCAAGTCACGCTGATATACCCACGTTGCAAATTTTTTGTTTTCCTTCCAAAAGCTGTTCGAATGGGTTACATATGTCCGCCGGAAACACACGCTGCTAAAATCTTAAGCGTCTAATAAAAAACGTCTTAAAGCCGAAGACGTCTTAAAGAAGAAGACGTCTTAAAGATGCGAACGTCGTTCGGAGAGATGATTAAGATGTTATCTCTAATAGCAATCCTATATTTGAAAGCTGTCTTTAGGATGTATTTTCAAGTGGAACATTCTAGCTCGCATTTCTTTCGGACAACTTTTCCATAACGCAAAAAAATGCTACCGGAGTAACAATATTCAACAACATTATCTTTTTGATACCTATGTTTTTTTTTCTCTTTTTATTTTCCATTCTTGTTACTTAGAGCCTACACGCAAAAGTAATAACAAACACAACAAAAAATATTAAATGACATAAACATAGTGTCAGAGGAAGTCGAACATGTAGATTTTTGTGTATAGTATTTTCACTGTTTTCGTTTCGTTCACCCAGCTAGAACGGTTATTAAATTGTAGGTAACCAGCCAGATGAACCATTTGACATTCTCTTGATCCAGTTTTTAATAAACTTCTTGAAGTGTGCTATTTACACAACTGACGGAAAAATTGCGATGCGCAGGGATTGTACTCGTTAACAGTTTGGCTTTATCAATGTAAAGTTGATATTCGTTAAATTAATTTTGTAATTTATTTTCGAATGCTCGTTAAAATATCTTCAACTGATACTTCCGGTTGAACGACCACCCCTCGGCGATCAACAAGCGCTGAAATACCGAGTTTCCACCGGTTCCGAGATCAGAGCTTGCATCTGCTGTGAAAATGAAGAAACCTGTTGTAAAAATTAAGCACTGATTTGACTAGTGTTGAGCACAGTGGTTACCGAAGACCGTGGTTACCGCGCACAAAGCATCGCGCTGTCCTCGTCCTTGTTACCAATGCGCAATTGTCACGCATACTCTACACAGATGTTATATAGCGCATATCAGTCATGCGCCCAAGTAAAGAAGGGTGATATTCAAAGAAAATCATTGATGCAAAACTAAACCAATTAAATGTCGAAACCGATGCTTTCGAATACATTTTATTTTCCGAAACATCGATATAACAGTCTATCAACATTTTGTAAAATTTACGCCAATTTTCCTTATCATATTTTTATAATTAGCTGGTCGAAATACGGTATTATACTAAATTTCGGATTAATTTAAGGTATGCGCCGATCGGAAGTTTATCATTTCGATATTCTCGAAAACCCGTATATTACGGTTATTCGTCCGAATAGATCTCATTAATCTATACAAATACTTATTCGACCGAATAAAATACGATTATTCGTCCGGCTTCTGGACGACGACCCACAGCCTTTCAATTAACTTGATTACGCGCGGCCTGCAAGATTCGAGTATCGACATTCCGTTCAATATACCGACTAATTGCGCCGTATAACATGATTCACCGGTGAATTCGCAACACTGCTCTCGATTATTGGCCTATTGGGTCTTTACGGACCATTACGGACGCCCCCTAGGCCACGTCGTCGCCATCTTGAAATTACAAAATAATCGGCGAATACATAGGTGAACTGTCTGTCGGTCCGTGCAATCCAACAATTAACGCGTATTTATTTAATTGACAATTCGTTCGTCTGACAGTCGTCGTGTCGTGTTCGCCGCAGGATTAGGAATACAAGACAGTGACGGTGCGGAGAAACTCGCGAATATCGCTACGTTTAATCGCTTTTCGTTTTCGCAGCGGCTTCGCATCGCTCGCTTTGCCAATTTGCCACCATGGCCGCCATTCCACGAACACACGAAGGTAAGACGATTTTTTTTATCGATAACATTGAAAGCCTTTTGCGAAAACGACAGCTGCACAGTCTTTTCGTCGCTTTCATTAGTTGTCAAGCCTCCCGTTCCTGTTTCCCGTCATATTTCCCTGCTCGATGGCCGGAAACGTCGTCAATCCGCTGCAATGAATTTTCAGGTTATACCCTGAATCAATCGGTCTATCGTTTCTAATTGTCCGACAGATATCGAGGCGCAGATTCGCGAGATACAGTCAAAGAAGAAGGAGATCCAGAACGCCGCAACTGAAAAGGAGCAAGTCGGTCTAGGCAAGACTGGATTCTATGATCAGGACATCTACGATGGCAGCAATAACAAATACGATGGCTATGTCACATCCATCGCTGCCAATGATGAAGTCGAGGTAATACAATGTCACAGATTGCTTTCAGAAATAAAAATGAAAAGTATCAATTGCTGTGTTGGAATGTAATAAATTGTTGACTTTTTTCAGGATGAAGATTACGAGCCCAGCACATTCAGTTCAAACAAGAGACCAGGATACAATGCTCCTGCTGCTCTGCTCAACGATGTTGCACAGGTAGAATAATTGTTCTGCTTTTTTCTAGCTGTTTGTTGATTATCAAGATGTCATGAAATGAAATTTTGACGTGTACTGGAAAGTGATTTAAAATAGCAAATATCTAATAATTAGTTTACTCATGGGTTTTTTTTTCTTGTCATTCATTTATGAGGTCAGAGTTGATAGTTTGTTTGTTATCAATCTTTTGATTTGTTTCAATTAAACAGAGCGAAAAGGACTACGATCCATTCGCGGACAGACGACGTCCGACGATTGCCGACCGCGAAGATGAGTACAGACAGAAGAGGCGGCGCATGATCATCTCACCGGAGCGCGTTGATCCATTCGCTGAAGGTTTGTACATCGTTTGTTTTTACAGTTTCGTAATTTCGTATATCTAGTTTTAAGAGAGGTAACAAAAGAAACAAAATTCAACTATATTTGTAAATGAACTTTATTCATAGTCGTTTCGGCTATGACCGATTAGCCGATATACAACGAGCACTGATAATAATAAATTTTCATAAATAGAAAAATTAAAAAACAATTTTATGATTAGAAAATAACGTGAAATGGTCGAGAAATCACGAGATCGCGGTTGCAATCGATAAGAATGTTAATGAAACATTGAAAGAATTCTCGGCTCGTTGTACGGCGGCGTGTACATGTTGTAACATTCGTAGCGTGCAGGAGAATCCATCGACGATGATATGTCACGTTAAAAGTTATGAAATACGCGATACAAGGAAATCTTTCGTCGCGCACTTTGTGTACACAACGGTGGCTTGAATGTGAATCGAATGAATGGGAAAAAGCCTGGAAATACCATACTAATGTGAACATATTTTGTTTCCAATCTTAGTGACGGTCTGCACATTTGGAATCATCTGCTTTGCCCAGGATACTATGTCGAAGGTTTTAAACGACATCCATTATTGCGTATAGCCATGCTAATCAAAGCCCTGTCGCGCCTCGGAGACGCGATGAGACTTTTCGTGGCGCCAATTGTCTTCATCCCTTGCTCACGCTTTTTTCCAGCACTCTCTCACTCGTGATTTTTCTCTCTTTTTTTTCTCTACGACTTTCATCGATTCGCAACACGACGCGAAAAGCGAGAGAAAAGTTTCATCGTCTCTCACGAAAAAAAACAAACACACACATACAACAAAGTGAATAAAAATAAGCGAATAAACAGGCTTTGCTTTGGCATGATTATTCACAAACAAAAAAATAGTATGAGTGGTTCTGAATGCAAATATTATTAATAACGAGAATGAGTTGATTTTTAGATGGCTAAAGTATTTATTCGATGTGGAAGAGAACTTGAGAGCAGGACAGTGCTCCCTGTGGCACCGAATCTTCACGTACGTATTATATATGCGAGCTGCTGTTGCAGCCCTCCGACTTGCCTACGTTTAACATATTTTTGTCCTCTCTTCTTCCCGGTTTAAGAGATAATTAAATAACGAAATAAATTATGAAAGGCGAAAGGGAGGGCGAATTCAGTAGCCCGCTTGGAATATTAACCGATATATTCCATGGGCCATAAATGACACTGAAGCTAGTGAGCAACAGCGAGCAAAGCGCAAATTGTTTTTAAACTTTAGCAACAACCGGCGGAGGATTACAAACAATATTCGGTCAATTGTCTCGGTGGCTGTTGCTCGCCGGCTTCAGCCTCATACGGCATTTATTCACAATATTATTTACACTCAATAAAGAAACAAGTAAAAATTTTGCTAGGTATAAAGCTCATGGCAAAAAAGAGTTAGAAAAACAAAAAAAGATATATATGAAAAAAGTAAGACATCCCAAATCCAATGAGAGAACGCCGAGAGTTACATCAGATTTTCGATCTCTCAGTCGATAACAAGTAATCACAACTAATTGTTACGCTTTGCGTGACGTTTGATTCGTGGTTACAGGTGGCAAGACTCCGGACATCGGTTCTCGTTCCTATCCGGAAATTATGCGTGAGCAGTTGCTGAAAGGCGAAGAAACTGAGGTGCGTACATTATAGGAATTCTGATTGTTAGATCCTGCGGAGATAAGCCTAATTCCGAGTGACTTGTAACTGTTTTTAATTTCACTTTCAGTTGAGAAAGAAACTTGCGGAAAAAGCTAAAGACGGCACATTGAAAGCTACCAACGGTGAACCAAAGCCGGCGCCGAAGAAGCGCGGACGTTGGGACCAAACGGAGGACACGCCGAGCGCAAAGAAAGTGGCCGGCACTGCGGCGACTCCTACATCATGGGATAACGCCGACGTGAGTTCCTAACGAATTTTCACGCCAACTTTTTGCCTACATCGTCCTCAAATCGTATATTTTACTCGTATTGTATTACTCAATTATATATTTTTTACTGAAAAGCAGTGACTCTCTTGAGTTGCAGGAGACGTGTGACAATAAATTTTACACGAATTTCAATACTTTTTCTATGCGCAGGTAACACCCGCAGCCATAAGATGGGACGAGACACCGGGTCACGGAAAGGGCGGCGAAACACCAGGAGCAACGCCAGGTCAAAGCACACGAATGTGGGAACCAACGCCTGGTCACGCGACGCCCGGTGCTGTGACACCGGGTCGCGAAACTCCGTCGCACGACAAGATAGTGTCGAGCCGGCGCAATCGTTGGGACGAGACACCAAAGACCGAGAGAGGTAAGCGCGTGTCTTCGAGGAGGAATTAGGAAATATTAGATCACTAGCAGGTTGTAGTGGCTCGCGCGCTTCGCACGCTCGCTATATGCTGGAATAAAAATTAGATCATTTAGGAAATTAACGTGAAGTTAACGTCCAAGTTTTACGAAATCGAGAAAAAAAAGTTCGATTTCGTAAAGTTTGAAGACCCTATCCGATGGGAAATTTCCCGCGGATTCCGAAAAGCACCCTTGTTTGTCCGAAAAACATAAAATTCGATGAAAAAAATGCAAAAAATGATTTTTTACTTTTTTCGAAATTTCGACGCTTTGCTAAAGTCGAGGTTACTTTTTTTCGATCAACCAAACCTGCGTTTTCTTTTTGCGTTCGAGAGAAAACTCTATAACGAAGAGTATGCCGGAAAGCGGAACGCGATATCTTGATTTCTGAATTTTTTACAGGATGTTAAAGTGAAACCCACAAAAATCGCAAATTTTATAGGTGATATTGTTGGTGATATTTTGAAATAAAAATTTCCGAGGTCGATTTTGGCGATTTTCGGTTCGGAACCAGATCTACGATTTCTGACAAAAAAAACGTCGCCAAAAAAATATTTTTTTCAAAATCAATTAAAAAAGGCTAATAACCAGTGTTTTCGGGGGTAGAATATACGACTTGAGAATGATGGTGTAGGTTAAAAGTTGATATTTTGAAAAGAAAAAAAGTTGGGGTCGATTTTGGCGATTTTCGGTCCAGAGCCGAATCTACAATTTCTGACAAAAAAAATATATCTTTCGTTGCCAAAAAAATATTTTTTTCAAAATCAATTAAAAAAGGTTAATAACCAGTGTTTTCGGGGGTAGAATATGCGACTTGAGAATTATGGTATAGGTTAAAAGTTGATATTTTGAAAAGAAAAAAAATTGGGGTCGATTTTGGCGATTTTCGGTCCGGAGCCGGATCTACGATTTCTTACAGAAAAAATATTTTTTTCGTCGCCAAAAAAATATTTTTTTCAAAATCAATTAAAAAAGGTTAATAACCAGTGTTTTCGGGGGTAGAATATGCGACTTGAGAATGATGGTGTAGGTTAAAAGTTGATATTTTGAAAAGAAAAAAAATTGGGGTCGATTTTGGCGATTTTCGGTCCGGAGCCGGTTCTACGATTTCTGACAGAAAAAATATTTTTTTCGTCGCCAAAAAAATATTTTTTTCAAAATCAATTAAAAAAGGTTAATAACCAGTGTTTTCGGGGGTAGAATATGCGACTTGAGAATGATGGTGTAGGTTAAAAGTTGATATTTTGAAAAGAAAAAATACTGAGGTCGATTTTGGCGAAAAGTTTTTCAGGCACGCGCGCCAGCACGTGTGATTACCCTAGTATATATATAAGATTAAGTAATTTTCTTCCCTCTTCAACAATTTAATAAAACAATGTAATATCAACTGAGAACGCGCGCGAAGCGAGCGTATGGGCTAATCCGGTTAAAAGAACTGTGGCATTCGAGCTTGTAACTGTGGTATTTTGTAATACAGAGACGCCCGGGCACAACAGTGGCTGGGCCGAGACCCCGCGAACCGACAGAGTCGCGGGCGACCTCATACAAGAGACCCCGACGCCGTCGGCGAGCAAACGACGAAGTCGCTGGGACGAGACACCGTCGAATCAAACACCAGGCTCGATGACGCCGCAGACACCGGCTACGCCGCTCACGACACCCCATCAGACGTCGATCCTAACGCCGAGCGGTGTAACGCCCACCGGACCAAAAGCCATGGGACTCGCGACCCCCACACCCGGCCACTTGATGTCAATGACGCCGGAGCAGTTGCAGGCTTATCGATGGGAGCGCGAGATCGACGAGAGAAATCGTCCGCTGTCCGACGACGAGCTCGACGCGCTCTTTCCGCCCGGTTACAAAGTTCTGCAGCCGCCGGCGGGTTACATACCGATTCGAACGCCCGCGCGGAAGCTAACCGCAACACCAACGCCGATCGCCGGGACGCCTCAGGGTTTCTTTATTCAGCAGGAGGACAAGAGCGCGAAATTCGTGGACAATCAGCCGAAGGGAAATCTGCCGTTTATGAAGCCCGAGGATGCTCAGTACTTCGACAAGCTGCTCGTCGATGTTGACGAGGAATCGCTGAGTCCCGAGGAGCAGAAGGAACGAAAGATCATGAAGCTTCTGCTGAAGATCAAGAACGGAACGCCGCCGATGCGAAAAGCGGCACTCAGGCAGATCACCGACAAAGCCCGGGAGTTCGGTGCCGGGCCGTTGTTCAATCAAATTCTGCCACTCCTTATGTCGCCGACCCTCGAGGATCAGGAACGGCATCTTCTCGTTAAAGTCATCGACAGGATTCTGTACAAACTGGACGACCTCGTGCGTCCCTATGTGCACAAGGTCAGTTAAACGATCGAGGAGAAAAGTACTTTGCTGTAACATAAAGACAACGCTAGATTTCTGAAGGCTGCTTGGAATTTAGTTGTAATTACGTTTCGAATAAACCGAACACGATTGTCCTTCCTAATTGCAGATACTTGTGGTAATTGAACCTCTCCTCATCGACGAGGATTACTACGCGCGTGTCGAAGGTCGCGAGATCATCTCGAATTTGGCGAAAGCCGCGGGTCTGGCTACGATGATTTCGACAATGAGGCCCGACATCGACAACATCGACGAGTACGTGAGAAACACGACGGCTCGAGCATTCGCGGTCGTCGCCTCGGCTCTCGGAATTCCCTCGCTGCTGCCCTTCCTCAAGGCCGTGTGTCGCAGCAAGAAATCCTGGCAGGCGAGACACACGGGTATCAAGATCGTGCAGCAGATCGCCATCCTCATGGGATGCGCTATTCTCCCGCATCTCAAGAGTTTGGTCGAAATCATTGAGCACGGTAAGAACAAAACCGGTTAGATTTCTCGTCGCACTGTTGATATTTAACGACTCGCTTGATAAATTATTTGCTTTCCTTCAGGCCTGGTCGACGAACAGCAGAAAGTTCGCACGATCACCGCGTTGGCAATTGCCGCGCTCGCTGAAGCCGCGACACCCTACGGTATCGAAAGCTTCGACTCCGTTCTAAAGCCCCTCTGGAAGGGCATCAGAACTCACAGAGGTAAAGGTCTCGCAGCTTTCCTCAAAGCCATTGGCTATCTCATTCCTCTGATGGACGCCGAATACGCCAATTACTACACGCGTGAAGTGATGCTTATTCTCATCCGAGAGTTTCAATCGCCCGACGAGGAAATGAAGAAGATCGTTCTGAAGGTAATATTTGATTATTCAATCACAAATATGAGGCACGAAGAGCACGAAGGGCCTTTTACGATCGATCGATATAATTCCTTTCCCAGGTCGTGAAACAATGTTGCGGCACCGACGGTGTCGAAGCGCAATACATCAAAGACGAGATTCTGCCTCATTTCTTCAAACACTTTTGGAACCATCGCATGGCCCTCGATCGCCGGAATTATCGTCAGCTCGTCGACACAACCGTGGAAATCGCGAACAAAGTCGGCGCCTCGGAGATCATAAATCGCGTCGTCGACGATCTCAAGGACGAGAACGAGCAGTACCGAAAAATGGTTATGGAAACCATTGAGAAGATAATGGGTAACTTGGGCGCCGCGGACGTTGACTCGCGACTCGAAGAACAACTCATCGACGGAATTCTCTACGCTTTCCAGGAACAGACAACAGAGGTATTTTTTCGTTGCTACATTTTACGTTCGTCTTTTTCACTTGTGTGCACAAATTAGATGTAAGATTAATTTGAATTCACTACAGGACGTTGTTATGTTGAACGGATTTGGAACAATTGTGAACACTCTTGGCAAAAGGGTCAAAGCATATTTGCCACAGATATGCGGTACAATATTGTGGCGATTGAATAACAAATCAGCCAAAGTTCGTCAGCAAGCGGCGGATTTAATTTCACGAATCGCTGTAGTCATGAAGACCTGTCAAGAGGTGAGATAAGCCCATTTTTATTACGCGAGTTTTGCAACAAAAAATATTCAAGCATGACAATCTTATCAATGTGATATTGTAGGAAAAACTTATGGGACATTTGGGCGTCGTTCTGTACGAATACCTGGGCGAGGAATATCCTGAGGTTCTCGGCAGCATCCTCGGGGCTCTGAAAGCCATCGTCAATGTCATTGGAATGACGAAAATGACGCCTCCGATAAAAGATCTGCTGCCGAGACTCACGCCGATCTTGAAAAACAGACACGAAAAGGTGAGTCAACGATCTCCATAAATTACAATCGATCCTTTGCCCTCCGCGAGTCTCCTTTCCACGGGTCGATTCCAAACGTTTCGTTCAACGCAATTTACTCTTGTGATTTCAAGGTCCAAGAAAACTGCATAGATCTCGTTGGAAGAATAGCCGACAGAGGACCCGAGTACGTGTCCGCCAGGGAGTGGATGAGGATATGCTTCGAACTGTTGGAACTCCTCAAAGCGCACAAGAAAGCGATCAGACGAGCGACCGTCAAC
Organism: Pimpla rufipes; assembly: GCA_963932165.1. NCBI lineage: Eukaryota > Metazoa > Arthropoda > Insecta > Hymenoptera > Ichneumonidae > Pimpla > Pimpla rufipes. The sequence continues at coordinate 17,184,889 of OZ010632.1, read as the reverse complement.
ACCTTCGGTTACATCGCCAAGGCAATCGGGTGAGCAAACGACCGCGCGTCTAACAATAAGAATCTTAAGTTACCAAGGCGTTTGTTGTCGAGTTCGTCGAATAAATAGCAAATGAGAGCTCGGTGGCCAGTCCGGCTGTACGGGGCGCATTCGAAAGTGCTCGGATGTTGATACTCAACGTCGGCATTTTGTTCACAGTCCTCACGATGTGCTCGCGACGCTTCTCAACAATCTCAAAGTTCAGGAACGACAGAATCGCGTCTGCACCACCGTAGCGATAGCCATAGTCGCGGAGACCTGCAGCCCCTTCACAGTACTGCCGGCGCTCATGAACGAGTACAGAGTGCCCGAACTCAACGTACAGAACGGCGTCCTCAAGTCGCTGTCGTTTCTCTTCGAGTACATCGGCGAAATGGGCAAGGACTACATATACGCGGTGAGCCCGCTCCTCGAGGACGCGCTCATGGATCGTGATCTGGTTCATCGACAGACGGCTTGCGCGGCTATCAAGCACATGGCCCTCGGGGTGTACGGTTTTGGCTGCGAGGACGCGCTCATTCATCTCCTGAATCACGTGTGGCCGAACGTCTTCGAGACTTCGCCGCATCTCGTTCAGGCGTTTATGGATGCTGTTGATGGCCTACGAGTCGCTTTGGGACCCATTAAAATTCTCCAATACACGCTGCAGGTCCGTTACAGCCTTTCTTCGGATAAAACATGTCTCTCGTTGGTTTATTTATTGTGTCATCTCTTCTTTATTGCAGGGGCTCTTTCATCCGGCGAGAAAAGTCCGCGACGTCTACTGGAAAATCTACAACTCGCTCTACATCGGCGGACAGGACGCTCTGGTCGCGGGCTATCCGCGGATTATGAACGATCCTAAGAATCAGTACATTCGGTACGAGCTCGATTACGTGTTGTAAATTCGGCGCCGGTGTTGCAGGAAAGCGACGACGAAAGAGAAATGTATGCATGGACTCCGTACATACAACAATCCGATTATTCACAATTCGTGCAGCTCGCACACTCGTAATCTGTAAGCCTTTTAAAAGGAAACGTCGATGGACGTAAAAGAATCTATTTATGTTTTATCACACGAGACACAACCAGGGCGTACTTCGTTCGCATTAAAACAAACGAATACAATTAAAATTGTGTATAGAATTAACGAGTCTGTTCGCTAGCGAAACTATATATGTTTTACACTTAGTTTTAAAAGCAATTGATGAGATTACGGAAGAGATCGGAGCTGATGTTAGTCTTGGAACAACGAGACCATGTAATGCGTCAATAAATCTTCGCAACGCGATATTGGCGATGTACCGTAACAGTTTTGTTGGTGAAATTACTCCAAATTATTTTTTTGCATGATTTAGAAGAGAAAAATGTCCCAATGTTTTTTTTTAATCAGAGCTCATAAAACCGGTATTAAAAATGGAAAAGTCGATCTTTCGAGCATGCAACACTTATAATATCGACTTTTAATCTATACCGTAGGTAATTTTCAAGTCGCGTGTTCTACCACCGAAAATACTAATTTCAACCCACTTTTACTTAATTTATTGATAAAAAAAAATGTTTCCAAGCCACAGTTTGATCCCGATTCCGGTGACAGACTATGACTAATCAGAGCACCTTTTTAGTATCAACTTTTTATTTGATATACTAAAACCATTATATTAGAGCACAAGATACTAACATCAAACTTGTCTTCAAATTACCATTCTAATATCGTATCCTGTGGTCATTTTACCGGATAGGAATTTTACGGTCATTTTACGCACCAGCTGCGCATGTTGTACGTGTCAAAACAAGCGCAATGTTGATTTTTTAAATGGCATCTACATACCGTTCTAACGGATTACAAGTAAAACAATAAAATGTATACGCTGTTGAACGGCTTGTACAAGTACTTGGTGCAGAAGGACGAATATTTTATCCTGATACTCGGTCTCGACAATGCGGGAAAGACGGTAGAGAATCGCTGTTTGATTTTACCTTATCTAACTTTCAGGTTAGGTTTTCCTATGAAATGATTGTTACAAAAAATCGTGTTTTTGAGGGACGCAGACATATTTGGAAGCTGCCAAGACAAAATTCACGAAGAATTACAAAGGAATGAATCCCAGCAAAATTACGACGACCGTAGGACTCAATATTGGCAAGATTGACATCGCCGGGGTCAGATTCAATTTTTGGGATCTTGGTGGGCAAGAAGAACTTCAGTCGTTATGGGATAAAGTAAAACTCTCATGATGTACTTTCTAATTAATTAATGCCAATAGAATTTCATATAGTTCAGTTGAATTACAATATTTCATGTTTGTCAGTATTATGCAGAATCGCACGCCGTTATTTACATCGTCGATTCTTCGGATAGAGACAGAATTCCAGACTCCAAGGAAACTTTTGGTGCGAATTTACCTGAAAATAATTCCATGACTTAAGTGCAAAATCTATTTAATAAGATGAATCATTGTTGAAAAATAAAAAATGTTTTTCAGACCGCGTAATATCTTCCGAGCATTTGACTGGAGTGCCTCTTCTAGTTCTGGCAAATAAACAGGATATTCCCGACTGCATGGGAGTGCGCGAGGTCAAACCAATATTCAATCAGAATGCGCATTTAATTGGCCGACGGGACTGCATGGTGATGCCAGTGTCGGCTCTTAATGGGTATGAGAGAACTTCTTTTTGTTGCTTACATTTTTTTCTTTATCCTGCTCATTATTTAATATATTATTCAAGCAGTCTATCTACATTCACTCATGTTTTATTTTTAATAATTTTTTCCATTAGTCTATACCTGCTGTTTTGCTTGCAAAAATGGTAATTTAATAAAATGTTCATCAAATGAGCCCGTTCAAGAAAAATGGACCGTTTTTGTTTGCTTACAGCAGAAGACGGAATCTTCAATTTTTGTCTCAAATCTCAAATTAGAGATTAATTTTTTTATTTTTATTTCCTAGATATGTAGATTCTATTGGTGAAAAGTTTACCTCGTACATACATAAAGACTGATAGACAAACATTAGATTTTATACATGTACGAAAATGTAAAAATGTAGAATTGCATTAATTTGCAGTGATGGCGTTGACGAGGGAATTCACTGGTTGGTGGACTGTGTGAAGCGCAACAGCGACGTTCGACCGCCGCGAAATCAGGATGACAATTGTCTGTCGTGAACGTGGCGCGTTTTCGTCTGCTCGAAGAGAAGAATCCGCGACGCTGTTATTCCCGTTATCTTAAGTAAATATTGATATTATTTATACAAATACAGTATTTATATCTATTGAAGCGCAATTTCGGCTTTGCTTCCCACCGCCTGTGAACAAAGCGCGAACGGCTTTCGTCTCCGTTTGAAGTCTCCGTCGCCGTTTGCCCGAAACAGAAAACTGCGAGAATCGGGGTTAAAACGGAAAGATAGAAATGAAAAAAATTTATAAATCGCATTGGTGATCGAGTGAGGTAGATTGGTCGCTCGGAGTTGGCTGATATCAACCGAGCCACCGAGATAAGAGATAACGAACCGAGCGCACCTTGCCGAGAGGGCTGACTCGGTGGCTCGTTGGTTAGTTGATAAAAAGTGCTCAGGCCCCCATGGCGTAGTCTCGTGCTGTGCGTTTGATATACGACCCGTGATTTAAAGTGCTAAAACGTGTGCTTTCCGGCCGTACGTTGGCGAAACATTGTTTGCCCATTTTATTAGCTCAGCAGCAGCAAACATGTGGTACTACGAGCCCGAGGATTGGAGCGTTTTGCCTCCCGAACTCAACAGAAGGTGAAGTACTGACTTTGGAATCGAGAGCCAGTGCACCTGTGCACCTGACGCGTTCATGTAACTTTTCTCGCGCGAAGAACGTGACGCATAGTCACTTCACCGATTGAAATGTCGTGGAAGTGCGAAAGACGACGGATCTAGACATTTTTTTATGGTGGTTTGAAGAAAAGCTCTACCCAATCGTACGATTTCATTAAACATATTCTGATAAACGATTATTTGACTAAAGTTAAAATTTGAAGGATTTCGTTACGTTTGTAAGAAATTATTTTGTTACAGAACGTGACAGTTGTTTAGTTGAACAATGCAGTGCATTTTTTATACGAATAAAAGATAAAATGCTTGGAATTTTGTGAACAAGTAAAGTAATTGAATTATCACAATAATGCAAAAAATTGAGTAAATGAGGTCGCCGAAAAATTTCAAAACTGATAAGAGCGATAGAGCGCTAAAATGTACCGCGCGAACTCCATCGTAGTAACGCAATAATCAAGACTAATCTAGAGGCCAGGCGAATCTAGAACATGGGTAATCCATTTTAAACTCCACGTAATCACAAAATACGCCGGATAAAACAGTTCAGCAAAGTGACGAAACAATAACCCATCGAAAAGTAAAGTTTTAGTGCGTTAAAAATCACACTTTCTTCTGTATATCTTCAGCAAAAACGTGATTCTTTACTTCCCAAAAAAAAAACGTGATGTCAATCTTATCGAGTGTTGCCTAATCCCCAATTCTCGAACGAAATCATTTTTCAAATACATCGCGGGTCTCTCGCGACAGCGCGAACCAAATCAGTGATAATTCTAGTTAAAAAAAAACCTCATACGTGTCACGCAAACTCGCAAATTGAATCTTCACAAAAAAAAATCACTCCACACGTCATTCGCGGAAGCTGCGTCGCGCCCGGTACGGAGGACAAACAACGCAAAATCTGTTTTCCTCTCCACGACTCGCGAGTGACGATAATGCCCGGCAGCCATCTTGGATCAAGTAGTGAACTTACAGTAACCTGGTACCTATAGTTCTGTTGTTTTATACAGAGAGGAGAGGCGCTATATAGCGGCGCACGAGCTAGTGGGAGGTCGTGATCGTCTCTCTCCGTGTGTGTATGTGTGTTGTGTGCGTACGCGCGTGAATGTGTGTTGGTCGTCCTCTCGGTAGATTGTCCGGCGTACAGTGTGCCCGAGTGTGTCGTTTCCGTACGCGACGTGTGCGACCGACAGCCCGCTACGTAGGCTCGATAGCGTGAAAAACCCAAGTCGCGGGCCCCTAGAGTGGGTTGGTCACGAGCCCGTTGAGAGCTGCCCCCGCGCGAGAGTCCCCGATACACGATTAATTATGTGCCTGTGGGTAACGGGGTGACACGACGAGTGCGAGATTGACTGAACGTCGCGGTGTGTGTCGTCGCGAACGGGGGTACGTATTGCGATATATACACACAGAGATACAGCGACGAGCGCAATTCTTATCAGTGTTAGCTCCAGGCGAACGTCGTGCGCGATACGCGGCGGGCCGAAGCTGTGAAACGAACGAGAGAGGAATATAACAAATAGAGCGAAGCGTAACCGAGGGAGAATGAGGTCGAAGATAGGCAGAGGCGACAGGTGAATTGGGGAAACAGCGACGTGAGGCGACAAGTAGGAACGAAAATTCGGAGTCCAGGTGCGGCACCGCCAGGGCTCGGGCGCCTCGTTCGTACCCCACACACTTCGGCACCGAAAGTTTTGTGTCTCGCCGCACATCACGAGTGTGAGAGATTCACCGATCTCCGGTGTGTGTCGGTGCGAACGGGGTTTACGGACGCGAAATACGCGCGCACGAAGCTCCAAGCAAACGTTATCAGTGGCGACTCCATGCGAAAATCGCGTGTGACAAGAGGCTCCGAAACTGTGAAAAATGAAATAGTTCGATAAATAAATAAATACGGGAATAAAAAGAAGCGTAATTGAGAGAGAATGAGATCGAGGAGGGGAGGGGGGGCGAAGGCGACAGGTGATACGAAAAAAACGGCAATGTAAGACGGCAAGTAGGAAGAATTTTGAGTCCAGGGGCGGATCGCGCTGGTGTCTCAGTCGCTGCCTTATCAGTGGCAACGACAGGCGAATGTCGTGCGCGATAAGAGGCGCCGAAGCTGTGAGACGAATAGATTAATTGATGAAACAAATAGGAAGAAACGTGATTGAGGGAGAATGAGACCGAAGGTAGGCGAAGGCGATGGGTGAAACTAAAAAAAAAAAAAACTGCAATGTAAGGACAAGTGGGAAGGATCTTTCGAGGCCAGGTGCGGCATCGCGAGGGCGCCTTATTCGCGCCACATACTCGCGCACGGCCTGTTTTCTCGTGCGATACGTCTCCGCGCGACGTTTTAGCCTGCGAGGCGAGGCTTTTCCGCACCTCCGACGTGAGACCCGCTCTTTCGGATATTTAGCGCGTAAGTGGGAGGACAGAAGCTCGTCGGGTGCGACGGACGGTGAGGAGCGGCGACGCGGACGAAACATAGTGGACGACGTTCCTCGTGGCAAAAGTTCGTGTCGCGCTGTGTATATCGGTTTTTCTCTCGTCAATCGCGCGAGAGGCGAGGACTCCTCGCGGACATCCGGTAACCCCACAAACGTCACCCCACCTGTCACGCGACCAGCTTTCGGGTTGTCGATGACAGATGTCAATCGCGATTTTGTTGGTACCTGTCTAGGAAGGTTTTTTTGGTTCCGACTTTTTTTTTTTTTTGTTTTTTTGTTTGTTTATATAACAAGATCACCTTGCAATGGTTTTGCAATAGTTCTGGCCGAGTGATCTTACGGGTGGAGTGTCTTGTGGTTTTGGAGTTATAGGTGCAAAGACGTCATTTTGTTCCTTCCGCTCAGACATCTGTGATCAAGGGTTACAGGTTCCGAAAGTTCTTTTTGACATTTTGGGTGTTTGTTGTGTAGCTGCAGTGGCTAGGCGACGAAGCTGAATTTTGTTCTGAGTTTTGGAGCCGCAGCTACCGAATTACGCTGCGCTGTTTTATTTCGTTGGTATCGGAGCTACGGCTGTGAGTGCTACAGTTTCGTAGCGTTCGTTCGGTTTTAGAGCTGCAGCTGTGAGAAGTTGAATCTATTTTGTTCTCATTGGTCGCAGAGTTACAGTTTCCGATAGCTGCAGGAATTTGGGGGAGATTGAGAGGGTTTTTATTGGCGCCGCATATTTGGGGATCGGGTAGCAGATTTGAGGATTCGTCGTTCGATCTCGTTTTTTCTTATTTAGTGGCTAAGAGAATTCGTTGAGTTTAGCATGATCTGTAGTTGCTGATAGTGATGGATGGATTTCGTGTTTCTAACTGCAACTGTACACTAACAGGATTGTAGCTGTACACTTAGAAGATTCGAGCGTGGATTTTGGTAACAGAATATCATCCGGGCTGTCTCTGCCACCGGACGAGAGCGCAGAGTTTGTTCATAGCCAAGAGGAGTGCCGGGGCTAAGAGGAAACATTCTGAAATCACATTGAAACGATGAATGCCTCAGAACATGGGTAAAAACAACAGATAGAATTTATTCACATTTTTTGGTAATTTAGATTCACAATCATTGTCCATAAGACAGCAAGATCTTTGCTTATATTATACAACAAAGCCTTTGTTTGTCTTAAGATACTATTGATTTAATTTAAATCTTGAAGATTTTACTGTGTTATCTATAATTGCAATAACTTCAAATGAAAATGAACACCATTAATGACCATCAACGATATTTGCACAAATGGAATACAAAAGAAAAGCTTATGTGCACTTCCTCTATACAATTGAAAGAAATATAAACGGTAAAGTCATGTAATTGCGTTACTACGATGGCCGATAGTTCAGCTCACTCTCGAGTGCGTTCCCGATAACTCGTGTGTTTACCGACGTGTGCGTCTTTATTAAAAGCAGCATGGCTGTGTAATTTTGCAGGTTTAACCCAGCCTTTAACATGGCCTCCATAAAGCAGGCATTCAACGAGGCTGTCGAGCGAGGTGGGTAATTCAAAAACACCATCTGTTTTTTATTAACATTCGATTATCTTATTTTTTAAATGCGTTTTGATGTGCTTAAAAAAATACGATTCCTTTCTCACCGAGGCACGTGCTTTCACATGTTAAAACGTACATTGCTTACCACATTCCCTGTACTACAAAACACGTTCCAGAGAAAAAAAAGTCCTCTGAGCTTCTGCAGAACGTCGGCGTTTTTATGATCGCTTGTTCATCGAATTTGCTATGAATTTTAAGCACCTTACTGCATCACCGCTGCGTCTATCAGGCGAAAACGAGGAAGAGAGAGAAAGAAGATAGACGATACCCAAACACGCTAAACACCAATGCACTGATAACACTTTCGTTAATTTCAAAAGTATCGACAGTGAGAATGCCCGCTCCCACTCGCCTCCGAGATCTCATAAGGCAAATTAGAGCAGCGAGAACCGCTGCGGAGGAGCGCACGGTTGTTAACAAGGAATGCGCCTACATAAGATCAACATTCAGAGAAGAGGACAGCGTGTGGAGATGCAGAAACATCGCGAAACTTCTGTACATTCACATGCTCGGGTGAGTCGACCAACCCGCTATCTAATTTAATTTCATATAAACAATTGCACACTCGTCTCTCCAATTATATGAATACTTGTCATTTCAACATTGAATCACCTTGGTAAACTATACCACCAAAAGTTTTGCCCAATCGAAACTCAGTTAAAACGTCATTTAAATGTTATAAGAATTATAAACCTTATCGTTCCAGTTATCCCGCACACTTTGGCCAATTGGAGTGCCTGAAGCTAATAGCATCGCCAAGGTTTACCGACAAACGAATCGGCTATCTCGGTGCAATGTTGTTGCTCGACGAGCGGCAGGACGTCCATCTACTGATTACCAATTGTTTGAAAAAGTGAGTTGCCTACTCAACTCTCGGAGAAAATTGTCTCTGTTGCTCGTCGTAATTGTTGTAATTTACGTTTCTTTTTTTTTTCTCCCTCTCAGTGACTTGAACAGCTCGACGCAGTTCGTAATTGGTCTGGCGCTGTGCACTCTGGGGGCGATAGCGTCGCCGGGAATGGCGCGGGATCTCGCGTCGGAGGTCGAGCGACTGATGAAGTCACCGAACGCTTACATACGAAAGAAAGCCGCCCTCTGCGCTTTCAGAATAATTCGCCGAGTGCCGGAGCTCATGGAGATGTTTCTGCCGGCGACGCGGAGTCTCCTGACCGAGAAAAATCACGGGGTTCTCATCACGGGCGTGACGCTCATCACCGAGATGTGCGAGAACAGCGTCGACACGCTGAATCACTTCAAGAAGGTGAGAGACAAACAAAATTCCGTTCCTCTTCGTTAAACAGATATCGCCATCGCGCCCAGCGGATGTCCAGCCGATTTGCATAGAGTCAAAAGTCTCTTGCGAGACGCGAATCAATATATCTTGTCCTTGAAACGTTAAAAAAAAAAGCTAAACGACGTTTTTTGTAAATAGCCGAAATTCATAATTTTATAAGTGTGGTTTTGTCTTGTCTAGGAATGCGGCCACCGAGAGGTAAATTCACATTACCGTTCGCTGTGTTTTACTTCTACTACTATTAACTACTGCGTTTACGATGCATGTTATTTGTTTCCAAGCTTGTACCGTTCTACTTATCGTTCATCTCGTACCTCTTATCTCGTCTATTGCAGGGGACTCTCTTCTTTTAGTTTGCAACACGCCATCCTTCTTTTTCGTCGGTCGACGTACTACAATTCGCAATTTATCGTTGTCGTTGTTATCGGTACTTAACTATTTCGGGGTGTCTAACGGCGAAGCGATTCGCGGTTACGTCGAATGTCGAAAAGTCGGTAACACAATTTTCGATGAGTGTTCGACGAGAGATCTCAACAAAATTCGCCAGCATTTTGTTTCGTTCGTTTCGCCCTTTAGGAATGACGGTAAAATAAAGTCGTGAAACTAACACAAGCAGTTAGACACCCTGTACGATTTTAATTGATTATTCCGCAGGTGCATTTTTCCCTTCTGTCTTCGCACCACGTTCTGTCTTATTCTTCTCGATGGGTCCTACATTGACTGTATCTTTAAACTCGCTGTCCTTGTTTTTCGAACCTTTCTGACGTAAAAAGCTCACAATTCTCCGTCACCATGTTCGCCAAATAATCGGGACGTATCTTCGCGTTCGTCTTGTGTTCCGCAGATCGTACCGAATCTCGTTAGGATTCTGAAGAATCTGATACTGGCGGGCTACTCGCCGGAGCACGACGTCTCCGGCGTCTCGGATCCCTTCCTCCAGGTCAAGATTCTACGTCTGCTGCGAATTCTCGGGCGCAACGACGTCGACGCCTCCGAGGCCATGAACGATATACTCGCTCAAGTGGCGACCAACACCGAGACAAGCAAAAACGTCGGTAACACGATACTCTACGAGACCGTTCTCTCGATCATGGACATCAAATCCGAATGCGGTCTGCGAGTTCTCGCGGTTAACATACTCGGACGTTTTCTTCTGAACAACGACAAGAATATTCGTTACGTTGCGCTCAACACGTTGCTCAAAACGGTTTACGTCGACACGAGCGCCGTGCAGAGGCATCGCTCAACGATTCTGGTGAATATTACGACGAAAATTCAGTTTGAATACTTTGGAAAAAGTGATTCTGCTGTTTCGCCAACATTACGCGCGACTATTGGGTATTTTTTGTTCTGTAGGAATGCCTCAAAGATCCAGATGTCTCGATCAGACGACGAGCAATGGAGCTCAGCTTCGCGCTCGTCAACACCAACAACATAAGAAACATGATGAAGGAATTGCTGCTTTTCCTCGAACGTTCCGATCCGGAGTTCAAGGCTCAGTGCAGCAGCAACATCGTCATGTCGGCCGAGAGATACGCGCCGAACAAACGCTGGCATCTCGAGACGCTCTTCAAGGTTCTCGTCGCGGTGAGTCATTAGTTGTCGTTTATTATCAGTGACCCAGCGTGAATTCTTTTTAGGCTTTTAATAAGATAATTTTAATAAATTCAACTTTTTCATGATTTCGCATATATATTCAAAATACACTGAAATAAAAATATTGGAATGAAAGTTTTGAAGAAAATAAAATTGTCACGAATAAAAAGCTTCCTCCACGTGGAAGCAAAGAAAAACCTTTACGAGCTGAAATTTTAATTGCGTTTAATTTGCAGGCCGGCAATTACGTGCGCGACGACGTTGTGGCTTGCACTATCCAACTGATATCAGAGGCTCAGGCTCAACAAGGCTACGCGGTAAGCGCGCTCTGGCGAGCCCTCGAAAAGGACACTTTCGACAAGCAGCCATTGGCTCAAGTTGCTACGTGGTGCATCGGCGAATACGGCGACTTGTTGCTCTACGGACCCCCCATCGACGATGCTGACGCACCGATAAACGTGAGTGCTCTCCGATCTCTCGATACGATCAAGAGCCCCTTGGATTCTACGCGATTGTTTTGCATCGAATGACGCGTATACCACGGATAAAAAAGAAACATTATCTTATTTATCGCTCGTTGCAGCTCACCGAGGACGAGGTAATCGACGTATATCAAAGGTTACTCTGGAGTCCTCAGAACACGGTCGTGACGAAGCAATACACGCTTCTTTCGCTGACGAAACTCAGCTCGAGATTTCAGCGTGGAAACGAGTAAGCATTATTCAAATATTTTTTCACGCAAACTCTCGCATTCATCTCACCTGTGTCCTACACAACTGTCGTTTGTCTCTGTTTCATTAATTCATTTATTTCGTTCTTCCGTCTCACAATCATCGATCGAATATTATTGTCGCGACCCATCGTCATTTTTCCTGCTTTAACGTTAATTTTGTTTTACCCGTGATCCTCTTCTCAGTGAGAAACAGTGAAAATGTTTCAGTACGCCAGTGCCTCGATTTTACAGGAAAATACGCCAGATAATCGACACGTTCGGCAGTAATCTGCACATTGAGCTGCAGCAGAGGGGAACCGAGTTCTCGCAATTGTTCCGCAAGTACGATCATCTGAGGCCGGCTCTGCTGGAGAGAATGCCGCCCATGGAGACGGCGAGACCTCAGGCCAACGGATTCATTGGTATGGTGAACGGAGAGTCCGAGATCGAGGAGGACAAGTCGCCGAGTTCGGGAATGGAACCGGTCACCGCTCCTTCGGACTCGGTAGGGTTTTTGAGCATCCTGCTACTTCATAAAACACTTACTTATATATTGTCCACGGGAGATTTTACTTCCAAAGTGTCGCATTAGCAAGCGAAAACCATTTATAATACGTCTAAAAATAAATTGTTAACCGTGTATAAATTCTTTCAGAGCGCTTTATTGGATCTTTTGGGCTCGAGCGATCTGGGAATGCCGATGCCAGCGGCTGTAACGGCGTCTACGGAAGTCACGACACCCACGACCACTCCCGTCGTCAGTAATAACGATCTTTTGGACTTGCTGGGCGGTCTCGATCTCGGTAGCCCCACGAGCGCTGTGAATCCGGCGCCGTCGCTAAGCCAGCAGACGCAGTCGTCGACTCAGTCGCTATTCAGCCCGACAAACACCTCTAGTTTCCTCGTTAACGATCTACTTAATTCGGCCGCCATGGAAAACGGTATTTTCTCCCCTTTCTTATCTGCATTGTGGAAAAAGTCTCGAAGAAGTTTTTCTATTATTTCTGAAAAATATTCTGCCGTTGCAGAAGTTCCGAGCTTGGTTGTTCTGGACAAGGCCGGCCTGAAGATCACGTTCAAGATGGAAAGACCCTCCGACACGCCCGATCTTCTCGTGATAAATATGCTTGCGTGCAATTCAGGGAGCACACAGTTGACGGAATTTCTCTTCCAGGCTGCAGTTCCTAAGGTGCGGATGTCATTTCTTTTTTTTTAACATGCTAATAAGGTTTACGAAAATGAAAAACTCTGACATTAAATGTCCGGTCGAATAATTGTAAAAATCGCGCAATTCGTTTTTTTAACTAATCAAGCATCCTCTATTAAAAAGTGCATGGGCCACCATTGTTAGTAGAAAATTAAATAACGCCAACTATTTTCGACAGACATTCCAATTGCAAATGCTGTCGCCCTCGAGCACCGTGATAACGCCATCGGGCCAAGTGACTCAGGTCCTGAAAGTTTCGAACATCAACAAAGTAAGTTCGTCCCTAACTTAGTCGTTAAAAATGATCGAGAATAGAATATACGCTTCTCGGACGTTTATAATAAACCGGTACTTATATTTAATTTCATATAATCACGCGTTATTTCAGGCTTCGCTGAGAATGCGACTGCGCATCTCATACACGGGACCAACTGGCCCCGTTCTCGAACAAACTGAAGTGAACAATTTTCCGATACAACTGGGCAACGCGCAGTGACAGCGACACACGACGAGCAACAAGCGAATTGTATATACGCCTGCCTAAAGAGAGAAAACCCGAGGTTCGCGAAAAGCGACGGCGCGAGGGCTCGCGCGAAAAGTAAAAAACTCGCGACGCCCAAATAATAATTAATGAATAATATTAATAATAATAATAATAATAATAATAATAATACTAATAATAATAATAATGCTGCCCGCTAAAGACCCGAGTCCACGAGATGAAAATGATATTTATCGTTGACGATCGTCTCGGCGCTCGAGACGACGAAAAACGTCTGTGTATAAAAAAAAAAGAAAACAAAAAAACAAATTATTAATGACGATCACGAGAACCCCGAGGGTATACTAAATGTCCAAGGGTCGACGAACTCTTCGAAGGGAAAAACAGAAAGAAAGAGAGAACATGGCGCGTGCTTTTCGCGACCTCGTCGTTGTTTCTTCGTTTAATTTCCCTTTTTCTACAACGCTTGTATAATTAACAATGGAAAAAAGAAGCGAGCTTGCGCGTGAGCTCGATTTATATTCTGTAAATATTAGGTAACGTCGCGCGACTTTTGTAGGCCAATTGGAAAAAAAAATAACAGCGCGGCTTGTTCTAAACGGGGTCAAAATGACAAGAATTGAAAGCAAAAAAGGAAAAAGTAATAACAATGAAGAAGGCAAATTTCCAGGCGAAGTTTCGTTCATCATCGTCGTAGTATTTCGCTGGTAAATGCACTACTAGCTGAGATTGAGGTCGAATCGTTATGAAGTCTCCATCCGTTGATTTTTTTAAAATTAAAAGCGAGTTTTTCGAGCGAAAATCATTTCTGCAGAATCTCGGTGTAACGAGAGACCGAGCGGTAAACGTTGTACTTAAGAAAAAAAAACCCGCTTAGTTTATTCGAAAGAAAGAAAATGTCTGGGGGAAAAAATCGGGACTTATTTCAGTAGGATATGTGTCGGCTGTGTCTGCCGGCCTCGAGTATATCGCAGCATTCAATCCCGTGGTGGTAGCGATATGTTAAACGCGAACAAGTGTGTTCCGTCGCCCCTTTTTTATTTTGGAAAACGCCAAACTTTTCTACCGCGAACGACAGCGATGCAGAGCTCCGTTCTTTGTTTACAGAAACATGCAACAAAAAAAGGAAATTTGATCACGTTTGAGGAGAGAGATTGTGTAGGTGAGAAATGTAATCAGTATAGTGCGCATTTTAGCTCCGTCCCTTATGTTTTTTTTTGTTTTTTCTCTTTTTTGTTCGTCTCTGGTGTGAATGCGCGAGTGTGTCCGTGCGCGTGTGTCTGCGTATGAATAAATAATAAAAAAATATATGAAATAAGCGCTTTTTTGCCGAATAAGTGCAAGTAAGAATGTCTCGTGTACCTCATTTTCTTTGAGTGGCCTTGTTCTCGAGTCTGCGACAGACACAAACACGCTTTCGACGCTCCAGCGTCGGAGGGGCTGGCGAGGTGGCAATAAGCTCTGCCTACATGTTCTATCATTATTATTACATATTAGTTTTATAAATATGATTATACAAGTAATTATATGCATACATACACGCATACGCGTTATGCGCCTATGTATGAATATATTATTGATGATGAAAAAGCAAGAAATCCGCCATGAGGATTGGACGATTAAACGAGACAACAAAAAAAAGCTGTATATACTTTTTAGTGAACCAAGGTGTGAAAATAAAATGTATTTTTATTCCACTAAGAAGTCCTTGATGTGACAATTTATTTAATCAAATTAGTCGTTTGTCTACTGGTTTTCAGCTCTACAAAAGTGACAACTACGGAATTTATTTTCGCAGGAAATGCATTTGCAGCTGGAGGAATCAGAAGAAGCGTGAAGAGTACTAAATAAATTTCAACAATTTTGTAGGAAGTAGTGCGCACATTTATTGGATCTTTTGGTAATTTTAAACTCGTTACACTCGTATTTCGCTTATAACTCGTGGAAAATCCTACAGACGTAACTTGGCTAGTCTTAAAGCTTCTTAAACGTTAAAAAGTTTTGTTCTCGTTCGCAACTGCGAACGAAACCTACGAGTCCGTGGGACTCGTTCCCACTTGATTGAAGAGCCGGTCCTTGATTATCTGCGCCATGAGGCCGTGAATGACTTCTATCGTCGTTTTGCAGCTGTCGCGAGTGGCTTTCACGAGTTTGTCCTCGCCGCGACGATCGTGGACGTCGTTTACACCGAGAACGAAGCCACCACGACCGAGACCGACCTCCGACTGTTCGAGCTTGTCGGAGAGATCGAAAATCTGGCCGGTCGTGTAGTGGGTGTTCGTCAGGAGACTCGAGGAGCTGAGGGTGTTCACCCAGTACTTGTTCCACAGGGAATCGAGCAATCGTCGGTCGAGGGACGATTTGAAGTAGGTAACTTCCAGCGAGTAGTATTGCTTGCAATGAACGCCGAAGTCCTCGATCTTGTTCAGGGGAATCGTCTGGTACTCCGAAGGCTCCTCCATCGCCGGTTTGTAGCCCTTTGGATAGGTTCTGAACGCGCCCAAGCACACTTTTCCGGCGGATATCGTTCTCACCGGGTCTATGACTATCGCGACGAAGGGCTCTTGGAAGTTTTGATTCAGCATCTGAGTGGAAACGTCGATGCCGGACAACCAGCAGCCGTAACCCGGATGACTGTGGTACCAGCCTATAGCGTTCTCTTGTCTGCCGACCTAGGATTAACGACGGTTTTTTAAATATAATTCGGCAATTCATTTATTTATTATAGTCATTTGTTAAGTAATTTATTTATTTATTTGTTTATTGATTTATTTAGCAATCTGGTAAGAAACATTTAGTAGTTTAAATGTTTAATCAATTTGACACTTGACTTGTCAATAAAAATGTATGATTATCTAGAGAAACATTTTTTTGCAACTAAAGATATATTTTGTCTTTTTATCTACCTGCTTAGCTGCTTCAATGTAAGCAGTCATATATTCGTAAGCCTGTGCCTGAGCATTCACCCTGGTCTCAGTACCTTCCACTGGCAATGCAAAAGAGTCCATGACAAGCATAGTGTTAGCGGTAACTTTGCCCAACAGGAGACCCATGACTTCCAAGGTACCTCCAGAACGAGCGTGCATTACCATTTTCAGCAATGCCAAAGCCGATATCTTGATATCTTTGAAGAAGTGTGGACTGAAATGTGTTGTAAGAAAAATATTCTTTTACTGCAATACTTGGAATGAGATAAATGTAATTTTCACTGGGATTACATCATTTCCTTACTCTTTTTCCCATGGTTTGGCAGCGAGTATGTCCTGCTGCTCCTTTCTGTCGTATCTGTAGATCTCGTCTATTGTGCTTATGGTCTCGACATTGTTTGCTAATTCCCAGGTTTTTTGGGCTATGTTCGTCTGATCAGTAGACGTGCTCGCCATCGTAAACAATTATTTTCCTTTCCAATCGAAAAGAACGTGATTTTTATTGAAAATACCAAAACGTAAGAAAAATGGTACATTTGTTGAACATAACCTCAACAATAATTCGCGTGACGTCGAATTTTCACGGTTGAAATATATATAAACGCAATTCAAATGATTCAAGTGAAATAATTCGACATCACTGTGAGTAAAAAGTATAATATTTGTTTAAACTTACGTGATAAACTGCCAATATTGAGATTGTATTACGATTTCCTGATAAGTCCTTCGTAAACAGAGACCTAACCTATTGACGTGACTGGACGTGACACTAGGATCACTAGAGCCATTTTAGCCAACGAAATTCGGAAAACGCAGGAGTGGGGGGGATAAAGTCCCCAGAGAATCAGTCCACACCTGTCTACTCGTGTTTATCGTGTTACTCCTGAAAAATTAACGTTATTGCAATTATTTAAGGTATTGACAAGTGCCAGAGTGTAACGATCAACGAGGGCATCCAAGGTACGTCTCATTTGCTTTTAGATATCGCCAAATTGCTGTAATTAATTAGACTACAATTGTTCGATTAGGAGTGGTTTAGCAATTTGAGGTTATGTTTTCTGCTGTTTTACGTTCTTGTGATTTATGTTTATCTCATCTCAATATTATTTTGTTCTCCGAAACTGTTTTTCTATGCTGCGATCCATAATTAACCTTCATTTGAAGGGAATATTAAAGTTTTAAGGGAAGTGAGGTTTTGTTGCTACACATCCTTTAAAAATATGCTGCACGACGTCAGTGTCAACATCTGGCTTCATGATTAGTGTTAGTTGGTGTGTGTAACTCATCCCCAACTTTTTTTTTAAGCTAAAACTTGAAACATTTACTGATAATTTGGTACATATGCTAAAGTGTGTTTCAAAGAAGTAAAGAAACGGTAAGTCAAACTTTACGATCCTCCTCTTATTGGAATAAATCATGAAAAACAAATATAAATAAAAATTAATTACTGTTTTTGTCATACAATTAATTTTTTACATTTTTTATGACTCATGACCTATTTTATAACCTGGTCATTTTATTACTGTGGCCATTTTACTATGGAGACATTTTTAGATTATTCCTGCTGATTTCAGTGTCCAAAATCAAGATAATAGATTTCTTCATAATCCTTTGATAAATACACTAAGCTATTTTAAATTACTGTATGGATGTATAAATGTATAAAATTATTGATTATTCTTGAAAGAACCTAAACAAGAAAAGAACTTCTATGGAAATCAACATTAACCAGTTAAGGTTCAAAAAAATTGCTACCATCAAAGTGCCTTTGTATTAAGCACACTAACTGTAAAACAAACCCACCCCCACTGCTATTATATAATCCCAATTAAACAATCACTCATTTTTTTGTTTTTCCAGTACTACCACTGTTATTTTCCATTGCTTCCTCTATTCAACCATTTACCTTAACCCAAAGCACCCTGTGCTCCAGCAATAATCGTTATAATTGCATTTCAACTACTTCAAAACTTTCAAATTCAATGATCCCCTCCATAAAGCCCGCTCAATTAAATCCCAAAGCAGCCTGTAATAGAATCCGAATTACGCCGTTACGTGCTCCAACGAAGTTTGACAACGGACAACCGCGTACCGCGGGAAAAATTGGCAATGCGGAGGCGAGAGCCAAGCGCGAGACAACGACGAAAAGTGCTCAAGTGGCCAACTGCGCCGAGTGCCAATTCCTCGTCTCGCGAAATGTCCTAGATAAGATGCCCCAAGTGCCCGCAGCCCGATGTAGCGGGTTTTATCCGCGTTGCCGCGGCTGGTTATAACGTTGCCATGCCATTATCGATTCCGCGGGCGTTTTGTGCCGTTCCGAGGCGGCGCGCGGTGCCCACGAGCAGGGGCGTGGGGTGTCTCTCCCAGTGTCCTATATTCCCCGTCCCCGCGAGCTCGCAGCAGTGGTCAGTGCGCGTCGTCCGTCGCGTACGCGTCGCTGCGTTAGTTCCGCCGTCCTCGAAGAAGAAGAAAAAAAAAAAAGAAAAGGAAAAAGAAAAACAAGCAAAGCAAAACCATCCAAACAAACACACAACAAAAACCAAAACCTCACAATAATCCGTCCCCAGAGAACAATCCCCGTGTTATTCAATGACCAGGCAAGAAAACAATCGTCCCTCGTCGAGACCACACAAACCCTTCGCGATCTTCTGCTGATCCGTCCCAAACCGAAATGTTGAGACGTTGCGTCCGTCCCTGGAAATCGTCCGCGGTCCACGCCGCCTTCCATCGCCCGTCTACGTCGTCGTCCACTTCATTCTTAAACCCGACTTTTGAGTTTGCAGCCGAGATATCCGGAAAGTTTTCGTCGTCGTCGCCGTCGTCGTCGTCGCCGTCGAAGTCGTCATCGAGGACCGAGGCGAGGCTGCTGGCAGCGCGACGCAATGTTAATCGACCGTAATGCGAAGCGCCTCAGCGTCGCCACCAACAGAAGCAGCAGCAGCAGCAGCAGCAGCAGCACCACCGCCACCAGCAGCGCAAGCAGCGTCAACAGCAGCGAGCGGCCCTCGTGGTTCTCGAAATTCGAGTCTCCGCCGAGGCTTGGCCTGCTGTTCGCTGCAGGAGAGCTTCGCGCCGCCCGAGCAGCGGCGTACGAGGCGTCTCCACGGCCTCCAGTTGCCCCTGCATCCTCAACAAGTGGTCGGCTGGCTGGTGTTGGGCTTTATCGCCGTAGCCACCTTCGCGGTTCTCCTGCCTCATCTCGCTGGCCCGTTGCGCCTCTATCTCAGCCTCGCGATCGCCTCGTGCCTGCTCGTTCACCTCGTGTCGCATCTCGCGGCCCTCCTCCTCGACCCGGCGGACCCGCAGGTCCGCTCGCGTCCCACGAACGCCGTCGTGCCGGAATTCGATCGCACCCGACATCTCCACGTGATCGAGAACGGCCGCTGCCACCTGTGCAACATCACGACGAGCTCGAAGCGCACGAAGCACTGCTCGGTGTGCAACAAGTGCGTCGGACGCTTCGATCATCACTGCAAGTGGCTCAACAACTGCATCGGACGTAGAAATTACCCGGCGTTCATAGCCTGCCTGATATCCGCCATCTTGGCCGCCCTCGCGATCGTCGGGCTCGCCGTCCTCGAGGTCACCGTAGCCGCCGCCGCCGCGAGACGCCAACAGCGCGAGCCGCCCGACGGCGATATGGACAACGCGACGCTGTCGCTTCTGCCGTTGCCTGGCACCGGTTCCCTCGTTATTATCTCGGTGGTCGGGGTTCTCTCCGCCATCGCCGCCGTTCTGCTCATTCATCTGTGCTTCTTTCACGGCTACATCGCCTGTCTCGGGCTCACGACCTACGAGTACGTGAGGAACAAACGCGAGCGCAACGCCGTGAACAACGCCGCGCTGCAGACGAATTACACGGCGAACGCGCCGGCCACGACGTTCTGCGGGCAGGCCGCGGGGCCCAATAACGCCGAACTCCCGGTGAGATATCATTTCTGCAACAGTCTCACCACCGAGGCGGCGCTGCACAATCAGACGGAGGCGCGGAACGTCTACATATGCTCGACTCACGCCCAGCCGGCGTCCACCCTCGGCGATGACATCGGCAACGCTAACGTCGCCTCGGGAAATCGTGAGAAACGCAATTTTCACTTGTACTTTTCTTACGAGACTCGCGACGACGCGACGTCCATTGAACTGTCCTCCTCGCAGACGATCGTCGGCGCCGAGACACGAGTCGCGTCCATCGATCCGATGGACCTTAAGCCCTCGACGCCGTCGCCGGTCTCGTGCTGCTTCTCCATCATGAATCATCACGCCTGGTCGTCCAACAGCTCGGCGAACAACTCGAGCAACGAGCAGCGCGGCTGCAAGCAGAAGAAGATTCGTCACGGGGACGGCGACGAGAAGAGCATCCCCAGGTCGTGCACCACCGTTCGACGGATACAGAGTTTCCTCAGGACGCGGCTGAGGAAAAACGCGCGGCAACGATCGCTCAACTCGTCGGACGCGTCGAGGGCGAGGAAGAACAAGGTGACGCCGATCGCGAGCCCGGAGAGCAAGGAGGACAAGGAGGAGGAGTCCGCGGTGCAGCAGCTTCAGCAGTGCGTGACCCTCGCGCCGAAGGAGGAAATCGCCGCGGTTCAGAGCACCCGACAGCCCGTCAAACTGCCGCCCCTGAATTTGCCGTCCAAGCCGCGAATCGGCGTGAACGGAACGGTGGAGAACGCCGAGACGGTGTTCGCCGCGTTGCCAGTGCCAAAGCGCAGCCAGCAACATCTGCGGATACGCAGACCGTCGTTTCATAGAAGGCCCAGGTTCAAAATGGGCCCGCACGTCACGCAGACCGCTCAGCTGTCGCCCATACCGGAGTCCGAACTCTCGAAGCCCGCGTCGCCGAGATCGCCGCCACAACTCAAGCACTTTCCGTTTCCGCCGACGCAGAATTGAGGCGCTCTCGAGTGGCCTCTTTTTCTCGTCCTCCCCGGACTGTTGGACCTTTCGGAACTTCGCGCTTTTTGCATGGTTTCTTTCGTCGCGGAATGACGCTGAGCGAGCGGTCGAACGAATGGACTTTTGAGACAATTATTCGTTTTATTTAGATGGTGCTTAGAACCGATGTTGTTAATGTTCATCGAACGCGTAGACGAGGAGGGTAGCATCGAAGATTCTTTTCTTTCTTTTTCTATTTTTTAGTTGTGCGTTTGTTACTGCGCCTTTTTGTTGCCACGTATTCAGAAGTAGGTGTACTGCGAGAAGTTTTACGATGTCGAGCTGCTTCTAGTTGTTCTGATTTTGGATGAAATTAATTTTGAGGGAACAACGTAGTGTTCGACGTCCGTCGTATTGGACTGTCGTAGCCCGTTGATATTTCGAGCATTTTTAACACCGGGACAATGCGGGTTTGTTTTCAGTATTCATATATGCGGGTTGCAACTTAAATCCGGGGTAAATTTTGGATATTCGAATTCTTAATACTTCAGGAATACCATTTTAATACTATCCTTTTTGCGAATTTCAAACTTTACTTCATCAAAATTTTATTGTGGTTTTGTTCTACGTGTTTCCGATTTCTACAAAAAGGGAATTCTTCGTTCACCCGTTTCACAATATATTTGACGTTACATTTTTTCTCTGCATCAAAATATGTATATCAATGTTAAGTTTTTACAGAGATTTACTACACACGTTTTACGTTTACGAATAATAAGCGGGTTGGAAGAAGGACAATTTTTTCTACTTCGGTACAATCAACGAATCAAAAGAAGATTTAACAAACTCTAAAAGGGGACAATCAAGCAATCGATAATCCTCGCCAAAGCACTATTGTTTTTTTACCCTCTATTTCTCTCTCTCTCTCTCTTTCTCTCTCCGTCTAAGAGATACTCGTGTACTTTGAGTTATTTCAATCCACTTTTTCGAGTGCACAGTAGTACTATGTAATTTTAGTGTATTTCTCGAGAAAACAATTCCTAGAGTTCTCAACGATTTGAGTATACTGCATATTGCAAATTAGTGGAAAAACGTCCTTAAAACGCGGTCATAAAAGCACGGTAGGGATTTCTTGCGTTCCAATAGCCGAGAACAAAGGCCGAGTAGCGTTCGAGAGGCACACTGAGAAAAAACCTGGTATTCGTAACTATAAAGTCAGAGCTATTTTTAGTAGTTCCAGCAATGAACTATTTTTACTATTACTGAAGTTACGGTATGAGATCATTTCCATAGCTATCCAATTATTACCGTAACTATAAAAATAGTCGGAAGTCCTAAAAATTCATAGTTATTACTTTATAGTTCCCATGATTTATCCAAGTGCAAGCATTGTACTCAGAGAAATTGTGCTAACCAATTTTTGCTGCAGTGCACCTCTTCGAAACGATCAAATTAATTCTGTAAACCTCTTATAGAGTAAAATCGACTCTACAAGTAGTAAAAGGGTTTCTTTAATTTTTTAAAAGATGAGAAGAAAAAGAATGATAAAGGCGGTCGGGACAAAAGTAGTCGCATATCGATCCGTCCGCAATCTCGATCGTGAGCCTTTTGCACGCACCCTCAAAACGCGCAAATTTAGTATCCGATAAACGCATCCAAGTTAAAAAAAAATCTAGTCCAAATAGAACGAAAATAAGAGAGAACTGTATTGTAATTTATTTCTAGATGCTAATCAAACGCGTGAACATATTTCAAGTAATTTTATACAAATTATTGTACATAAAAGGTATTTGGTAAACGAAAAAAGCGAGCGAGGCATAAACGAATAAACGAAAGTATTGAAAGTAAATGGATGTTTGTGGTACAATCTTTGTTCTGTAAAATATCGATGGCAAGGGGGATAACGAGGGCTCGCCATGTTCGATAGTTTTAGTTGTCGTTGCATGCAACACACAAATAGCAATGCAATGCGGCTGGCAAAGGCGAAGTAGAAAAAAAAATCAAAGTCACTTTAGTGGTACTGCTTGGTACAGGACATCGTCGAGACCCGATCGGCTCCCCTTTTGCTCGCGTGACAATCCCATCATCCTCGAGACACGCGGGGTGGCTTTATCAACCCTTGGTCTCTTTCCATCCCTCTCGCTCTCTCGGCCTGTCGACCGTAAAAATCAATCAGACTCGTCCAGCCAGACACGGAAATAGCTGTTTATTCCTTGATGCTATCCGTACCCGTATCCACATCTATCTTGTTTGCATTTTCCGATGAATCAACGAAGCGGAAAACATCGTCCAGAAGATCTTGATGGAGTAACTCTTCATTATTTATTTAATGGTCAAGACCTTCGATTGGAACTCGAAAGCAGGAAAAAACGAATAGGATTTATATAATAATGAAGATAATTTAATTTAATTTGAACTGGAAGCGGCAGAAAATATAACATAACTTAATCCAAGAATGCGTGCGCAAAAGAAAGATTGAGAAATGTTACGTTTTTATTTACATTTATTTTGTGCAGATAATGACGGACTCCATGGACTATAGCAGCGACAACAATGAAGCCGAGACTTCAACGAAGGGATATCGTTTCTGGCGAGAAATCCTGGGTTCGCCTCGTTACGTTGTCGCGCCGATGGTCGACGCGAGCGAATTGGCCTGGAGATTGCTGTGTCGACGACATGGCGCTCATCTTTGCTACACGCCGATGCTGCACTCTTCGGTTTTCTGCAGGGACTCGAAGTACAGAAAGGACGCCCTGGCCAGTACACAGGAAGATCGTCCTCTTATCGTTCAGGTAAAGCATAATTTTGGCTTAACTTAACAACAACAAAAAAAAATCTACGGATTTATAAATTGACTTTCAATCGATTTTCATATCTGTAGTTTTGCGGCAACGACCCCGATGTTTTACTGGAAGCGGCTCTTCTCGCTGAACCTCACTGCGACGCTATCGATATAAACATCGGTTGTCCTCAGGCGATCGCAAAACGAGGTCATTATGGAGCATTTTTACAGGACGATTGGGATCTTCTAAAAAAAATAGGTGCGTAAACATATATTCTCTCAGAACGATTGTTTTTCCTGAGAATGTACGACTTAAAGAAAATACTCTAATACACCACAGAAAACATAAACTTACACATTCGACCAAAAGTGACTAAGAACAAATAGAAAAAAAAATTGGCGCTAGTTCATGTTACTTCAGGGTTGTACATTCGCTTAAATTGGCGTTATTTAAACATTTCCAGTAAGCACTCTAAGTAAGGAGCTTCGAATACCGGTGACCTGCAAGCTCCGTGTCTTTCCGGAAATTTCCAAGACGATCGAGTACGCACGAATGTTGGAGGCTGCAGGTGCGAGTCTACTGACCGTTCACGGTCGTACTCGCGAGCAGAAGGGACCGTTAACGGGTCTGGCCTCTTGGAAACACATAAAAGCTGTTAGGTGTGTGACAAAAAAATCCGTCGCCGTTTTATTCTCGAATAAAGTGGATTATACGATCATATAAAAACATACAGCAAAGAATCGCTACAATTCGCCTCGTTCCGTTTGCAAAAAATTTGCAGAGAAGCCGTGAAAGTTCCGATGTTCGCGAACGGTAATATCCAGTGCGTTCAGGACGCGGAACGTTGCATCGAGGAGACCGGAGTCGAGGGAGTGATGAGCGCCGAGGGAAATCTCTACAATCCGTTCATATTCGAGTCGAAATATCCGCCGAGTTGGGAACCCGCTAGCGAGTACCTCGACCTCGTCGAGCGTTATCCAGCGCCGGCGTCCTACATTCGCGGTCATCTCTTCAAACTCTTCCAACACACGTACGTCACAATCGCGAGAGCGTTCTCTGGCACGCAGCATACTTTTAACTAGATAGTCAGACTCTGTTTATCAGGAAACGAAGAGGCGAGGGACATGCTGGCGACAAACTCGACCATGGAGTCGTTCAGGTCCGTCGTCGAGGCTATCAGGAATCGATACCTCCCTTATCACGAGGGGCACTCGCGATGGCCGGAGGATAAAAATGGTTTGTGGGTCTTGAGCGAAGAAAAAGAGGATTGAATTACCTGCGACGGAAGAATCAATCGAGTGGTTATAATTTTTATCTTCTAATAGACTACAGCTTGGACCTTCCACCGTGGCTGTGTCGAAGCTACGTGAGAGACTCGCCTGAAGAACATATCAGCAAGATCGAAGCTAAGAGAATGGAATTGGTGAGTTTTAATCAACGAAACGGCTAGAGGACGTTGGAAATCGTAAAACTAATCAATTGTTCATCGTCTCATACCATCGTCCTCAAGCCGCATATTCTACCCCTAAAAAATTGGTTTTAACTCATTTTGCTTCCTCATATACGAAGCTTTATTTCGTCATTTTTTTGATAGATTTTCATGTCAGCATGTTCAGAATCATCTATTTACTTGGTTTTGAAAGAGGAAAAAGTTGAGGCTTTTTTGTCAGAATTCATGAACTTTTTACGGAAACATAAAAATGTATTAAATCCGCGAGACGCGCAGAATTCGTAACATTTTATTATTTCAATGAACGTTGTGCCTTTCTGTTGCAAGGAAACGACGACGACGAAGCGCGAATTTACGGACCAAGAGGGCAACCAAGTGTCGCGTAAGCGCTTGAAAAAACTGCGCCGAATATCGCGAAGGCCAAACAGAACTGTGCCGACGTTGAAACGTGGCACAGATTTGTGTCATAACTGTCCGAATCCGTTGGTGCGTGGGACGAGAAAAAATTATACACGTAGAATTGGCATAAACGAAATATTAACGTCTTCTGTTTTTCAGGGCTCAAAATGCGAGTACAAGCTGTGTCGCCAGTGCTGCAGAAACAAGTGCTTCGTGGAGAATCTCGATTGTCCGGGGCACAGAAATTTGACAAAAACGAGACGTGAGATGGCGATTGACTTTGCAGTGAAGCGAAAGGAGAATAACGTCGAAACTTGACGAAACGCTTCGACGTTGACGAGAGTAATTTTTTCAATAAATATTGCATGTAAATACGGGTAAGTCTACGGTCTTGTTTCCTTGTTTCGTCGACCTTATATCCTTCGCGAAATATGTATCGATCATCCTTCTTTTAAAAAGTTAATGAGTAACGGAAAGCATTGTTAGCAAACTATTTGAGCTGAATGGTTGCCAGGAAAGTCCGTGATAAACAAAATCAGTTTGGTGTCAAATTTGAAAAATGTCATAAGAGGACAGGCGGGGCAGCACCTGTAACCTTTTAAAGCTTTATAAGAGCGCAGCAGCGCAACATTGATTAACCTATTATAGGTGATAATTTGAAATAAAAATTTCCGAGGTCGATTTTGGCGATTTTCGGTCCGGAGTCGGATCTACGATTTCTGACAGAAAAAATCTTTTTTTCGTCGCCAAAAAAATATTTTTTTCAACATCGATTAAAAAAGGTTAATAACCAGTGTTTTCGGGGGTAGAATATGCGACTTGAGAATGATGGTGTAGGTTAAAAGTCGATATTTTGAAAAGAAAAAAAATTGGGATCGATTTTCGGTCCGGAGCCGGATCTACGATTTCTGACAGAAAATAGTACATTACGTTACAAGGGAGGAAAGTGCAACTTTTCACCGAGTGTGAAGTTTGATGCCCGAGCGAAGCGAGGGCAGAAATTCACACGAGGTGAAAAGTTGCACTCCTCCCATGTAACGTACTATACTTTTCTCCCGATTTCGCTAAAAAATAACCACATTTCGTGGGTGCAACGCGGACGGAAAATAACCTCATTTTTGACAAGTGACGACACGCATGCGTAGTACGGTTCCCATTACTCCCGCGCGGGCAGGAATGAGCTGATTACCTCCCTAGGGAGGTAATGAAAGCGGACTGCGCATGCGTCAGTCACGCGTCAAAAATGAGGGATTTTCCGCCCGCGTTGCGGACACGAAATGGGGTTATTTTAGCGGAGTCGGGAGAAAAATATTTTTTTCGTCGCCAAAAAATATTTTTTTCAAAATCGTTTAAAAAAGGTTAATAACCAGTGTTTTCGGGGGTAGAATATGCGACTTGAGAATGATGGTATAGGTTAAAAGTCGATATTTTAAAAAGAAAAAAAATTAGGGTCGATTTTCGGTCCGGAGCCGGATCTACGATTTCTGACAGAAAAAATATTTTTTTTCGTCGCCAAAAGATATTTTTTTCAAAATCGTTTAAAAAAGGTTAATAACCAGTGTTTTCGGGGGTAGAATATGCGACTTGAGAATGATGGTATAGGTTAAAAGTCGATATTTTGAAGAAAAAAAAAAAAAAAAATTGTTTCTGAGGTCGATTTTGGCGAAAAGTTTTTCAGGCACGCGCCCCAGCGCGTGTGATTACTCCAGTAAATTTTTTAACATATTTTTTAATATACAAAAACAAAAAATAAGTGCCCGAACCGGCTGGCTGACTGACTTATTAATCAACTGACTCTGACCTGAAATAGAAAGCAAGTAACAAAATTATTCACCGTCATTGATCGTTTATTTACAAAGTATTCTCGTTCTGTCGTGTATGTGTGTTTGCGTGAGTGTTTGAAGAGTGAAACTGGCGGAGTATTTTACAAAGTTATCGGGCTAAAATTATCATACAGATGTACAATCGGTTTTAAGAGACTGACAGTGTTCCCCTTAACGACACTTTGTACACTACTGTTGATCTCAGAATCGCGTGGCGACGACACGGCGACTCGGGGGAAATCATTCTTCTAAACGGATGATGCGGTGGGCGTTAAAACTCTCGTTAAAATGCCCAGGGCGCTCGCGTCGCTGTCCTGTTGCATCGGCTCGACGATCGCCTTCGCGTCCGGTGTGCCCTTTGCGCTGGCCCAATGTTTCTTGCTGAAGAGCATCATGAGCATCAGCGCTGGCAGATGGATGAGAGAGAAACGAAACAGCTTTCGCGAGCTGGCGCTGTCCGAGTTTTTGTTGAACTCCCAAGCTGCAGGAGCAAAAAAAAATAAAAAAATGTAACCTCAATTTTAGTGAAGTGATAACATTTTTAAAAAGTACGAAATCGTTTTTTGGCTTTTTCTCGGCGATTTTTCTATTTTTCGGGCAAACAACGGTACTTTTCGGAATCAGCAAAAATTTCCCATCGAATAGGGTCTTCAAACTTTACGAATACGAATTTTTCTTTTACGCGAAAAACATAAGGCAACTTTCCGCTTTAAAATTCTGTGAAAAATTCACAAATCAAGACGTCGCGTTCCGCCTTGTGGCATTCCCTTCGTTCTATTTTTCTCTCGAACAAAAAAAGTAATCTCGATTTTAGTGAACTGATACCTGGGTAAGCGCGCGCGTATGGGCTAGTCTGATTAAAAACCTCATTAAACTGCCACCGGCTCGAAACCCATTTAACGCTGAAACGTCTTTATATTCTCCTCCTCACGCGTCGCAAATCTCGAACGTGACGACGAATCGCGTTACTGCGTAGAAACTTACCGAGATAAAGGAAATAGGCATTGAGGGGAGTGGAGGCAACGGCAAACCACCAGTTGGTCACGTCGAGTGCCGGCGCGAGATAAGAGAGGCCCATGAGCGCGGCGGTGTAACGCAGTGCGGTTCGCCGGCAGAGTCCCGGATTCGTAACGGCCATCATTCTGTAACCAGCGCGCGAGTAATCGGGACGGAGGTTCCAGGAGAGCGCGTTGAAGTGAGGAAATTGCCAGGCGTAGAGCATACCGGACATTATCCACGCGCCGGGCGCGAGAATATCGCCCGCGCAGCCAGCCCATCCCATCAGCGGTGGTATCGCTCCGACTGCGCATTAAATTCCATTTTTCAGACGATTCTCGGCGGTTTCATCATGGAAGCTGGACGATTTTGCGGGGTTTTCTTACCAATCGAGCCGACCCAAGTGTTGAGAATACTGACGCGTTTCATTGGCGTGTAGACAAGCGTGTAAAGCACGAGATTAGCCGCTCCCAGAGCCGCGGTCAATCCGTTCACTTGAAAGTAAAGCGTCGACAAACCGGCGGCGCCGGATATCACGGCGAACAGTATAGCGTGCGCTGGCCTGAAAAAAGTACGTTAGAATTCATAGTGTATTCACATAGCAGCCCTCAATTCAATATGCAGAGATGACCCTGGTTAAAAGATCCGATTAGAACCAATAAAACGGACAAAAATCCGATTAAAACCTGTTTGAACCGATAATTTTTCAATCGGAATTTCGTCCATTTGGTCGTTTTCTATCAGTATGAATAGGAATTGTTAAGCAGGGGACCTATGCGCTACATTCCATAAAGTCCGACTTACGTCAGGTATCCGCGTACGAGGACCCTGTTCTTGGTCCGCGACATTTGAGCGTCGAAGGGAACTTCGAAAAATTGATTGATGGAATTGGCGGTCGCGGACACGAGTCCCGTGCCCACCGAACACATGAGGAAGGTGTGAAGATCGAAGGCTGCTGGAGCTAACGCGTAACCGCCCATCGTCGTTATTACCACGAGAGCTGAAAATTTTTCGTTCGTTAATCGATCATCAATCGATGCTTTCAAATCAGTTTGAGACAGAATGAAATATTCACGTCCGCCAGCCTTTAAATTCTTACGTTATTTTACTAGGCAAGATACCTACTGGTAAGCCTTATCTTGGAGAGCATCAGGCAGTACTTGTGAAGCTTCGTGCAATCCACCTCCACGTCTCTCCATTCTGGTTCCTTTTCTTTGATGTTTCCTTTCTTAATACTGACCCCTACGATTGTCTGCTGTCCGGGACTTCTAAGTAATTCATCCGGTGGACTCAGTACCAGTGATTTTGCAATTCCAGGTGGAAGTTTTCTTCTTCCAGCCGCAGAAATCCAGGGCGGCTCCCGTAGAGTCTTTTCTGTAGGGGTCTCTTTGATTGCAGGCTGCGCTGCGCTTGCCGAGTACTTGAAAAAACCAATTACCATGTTTTTAATTAATTTCAAAGAGTAAAAAATCAAGAAATTTGTGTCACCTTAAAATTGAGAAAAGGAATTGATGCTGCCATTGCGTGTACATTTTCCTCCTCAAAATTGTTTTTTTTTTTGCAGTGAGCATGTAATAAATACATAAATAAATAAATAAATAAATTACTGTTTTAATTACAATAATATACTATTTTTTTTAAGATTTCATACACGCAGTTCTATTTTCTTTTCATAATTTTGAGGTGATCCAGTTTGCTTAACTAATACAGAGTTTAGGAAAAGTGTTATTTACCACAGAGCTGAGAATCTTTGAAGCCGAGGAACATGATGTGTTTCGACAGAGCCTCAGTGGTGTGAGAAGCAGTATCATTATAATGATGTGATATCCTCGACTCTCAGCAGGAACTCGGCCGCGTCCTGAGCACACAAGACGTGGTCTTACATTCTGTCACGCAGCTCGAGAAAATGCGGCTCGATCGCGAGTTGCTTAAACTCGCGAGTTAACCTCGAACGACGAGCATTTTTCGAGGATTTTTTCGTGGCCTCTTCGACCGACAAAATTCGGCGAGATTTCACGATAAACGAATAAACACGAACACTCACATGTTATCGTCTGTCCTTCTGTTACTGTCAGCTGACTGTTGCATAATAGGAACCCGATGTAATTCGTCCTAGCGCGAGAGCACCCTGTCAAAATTCCGAGAATATCCGCGAAGGGGGACTGAAAGAGCAGAAGCATTTTGAAGATCGCCGACGACGCCGAGGACCAAGCGAACGCTCTGCAGACGGCAAAGTCTGTAGCAAAATTGCGAGATTACCGTGAATGTAGTCGATGTGCCGTTCCCGTGGCCATTCTTTATTTTCTTCTTCGTAGTACAATAATACGTAAGAAATGAATGAAAACAAAAACTGTGCCGCGAACACCACTCGAGAGTTCGTGCCCTCTTTTTCCTAAAAATGTGCTTTGACTCCGAATGACATTAAGGACATGTGAAATACCGACTGCGGTAATAAAAACTGTAATGAACGTTTCTTACGCATATTTGCATTTACAGCTAAAAGAAGAAATTCATTCCCTGCACTGGTAAATTCCGCAGGGAATGAATTTCTTCTTTTAGCTGTAAATGCAAATATGTGTAAAAAACGTTCATTACAGTTTTTGATACCGACTGGGCTCGACGTGGATGTTTCACATCGCCTTAAGGGCATGTGAAACCTACTCAGTCGGTAACAAAAACTGTAATCAATCGTATGGAGATACCGAAAATATTCTGAGGCAAAGAAAAACATCAACGGAAGCGTATTTTAATTCTCCGTCCGATGATATTTTGCTTTTATCCAGAATAAGAATAGTTTTTAAATGGCGTTCATTCAAAAATTGCGTCTATCTCTCTCTCGCACTCACATGTCACGTGGTACGTGTTTCACATGCCCTTAAGGGCATGTGTGAAACCTACTCAGTCGGTAACAAAAACTGTAATCAATCCTATGGAGATACCGAGAATATTCTGAGACAAAGAAAAACATCAACGGAAGCGCATTTTTATTCTCCGTCCGATGATATTTTGTTTTCATTCAGAATAAGAATAGTCTTGGAATGGTGTTTATTCAAAAATTGCAGCTATCTCTCTTGCTCTCACGTGTCACGTGGTACATGTTTCACATCGCCTTAACTACAGTTTTTATTACCGACTGAGCATACACGATGTCTCGCCGAGGTGGAGAGATGCGATCTCGCAGGCCATTGGAGGACGAGGCATTTTTTCCCATCGCAAAAGTGACGTTCACCGATGAACTACGACCCTCTAGTGCGCCAACGAGTGTCACCGCAGTTCGTGGCCATTGTGATTTTCGGCTCACGCCTCACTTCATACCGAACCGTCCATCGATACGGAGGGCTGCGCGATAGTGGGAAGTGGTTGTTCCACTCCTCTCCAGGTCACTCTCGCTCACTCGGCTCACTCGCGCAAAATCTCGTGTCCGCTGCCTCTGACAGCCTCGCGCGATCATGTGTGACAGCCGCGGATTTAATCGTGATACGTCGTTGCACAGATAGACGCGGTGAGATTCCATCCGGGACAATCACGCTTGTCTTTCGCGATACATTCCTTCGGTATTTTAACAATCACTTTTTAAAAATCACATTCCATGCTCCCACACGTTCTAATTCTATGTCTGTTGTCACTGGATGTCCCACCAGCTGATAACATCATCGCTAAAAATATTTTTCCCCTTAAACGGATAATACTCGCCGACGGCTCGCAGAGTTGACAATATTTTCTGCAAATTTGCGCTGTTTTTCCACCTTTGAACACTTTTTTTGTGTGCAGAGGATCAAATTTTCTCCGATGCTCTGACGAAACTCCCCGGAGTTGCCGCAAACATGACGGAGAGTCTGATCAACGAGTGGTTAACGGACTGCGCAGATTTTACTTCTCTGGAGTTGCACACTTTTGCGAATACCTTGGCGCAGGACAATGAGATTGTCAGGGCTCTGTACGTTCTGCTGGAAGAGCGCAGCAAGTACAGCGAGGTATCGTAGGCTTTCCATGCTTAAAGCCTTCTGTTTTTGCTATTTATGGATCTTGATTTAGGCAGCAGGTTTTTTACATGGTACAATTTCTTTCAGCTGGTGGACACTGTGTGCAATCAGCTCTTCAACTTCTACAGATCTCGGGAGATTGAGCTGCAGAGGTTCACTCTGCAATTCGTCCCCACTCTGATATTTATTTACTTGAACTCTGTTGCTCATGGAGATATCAAGGTGAGGAGTATTTGGAGTACAATGCAGAATATTCTAAAAATGTTGTTTAGTTTTCATTTGGATATGAAATTTTCAGACTTCAAAATTATCCTGAATGCCTCTTACTTTAAAAAATAATTTTCCTCATTGTTAAACTGATATTCAAATTAAGAGTCAAATTTGTATTTAATCTCCGTTCGCGCAACGCCATCCAAACGGTAATGACGAATATGCCGCGTCAGTCGTCTAGAATTGCATAACGATGCTAAGTAAGCGATCGCGAGTGAAAAAAAAATCCGGATCGTTTGGTGTGTAATTACTTTCATAATAACGTGTCTACCGGGATTGCACGACAGTGTCAAGCGGTGGGACGGAGGGAAAAAGATATACCGCTATTTCGTAGAGAGGCGCGGCCATGATCGAAATCCTTCCCGCGTTCCGCTTCTTATCATTCATTAGTTTTGATTAGATAAACGCAGAAACGATGATCGCGACAATTAATACGATGACGTCGATAATAACTGGCCTGCGGCGACCTGTGCGTCTGCATAAACAAACAGCTGCACAAATTTTCTATATCAATTGAGTAATAATATTTTTTCCTTGCAGAATTGTCGTTCGGTTGAGACTCTCCTAATTGGGCTATACAATTTGGAAGTCGTCGATAAATCCGGTGAACCAAAAGCCGTGTCGTTCAGGCTACCGTCCCTCGCGATGCTCTCCATTTACCACGAAGTAAATAAATCTTAACAAATAAATCCGATTCCGCTAACGCGATGCATCTTCATTCGGAGCAAAAGAGTCAACGATACGACTTAATTATATTTTTACTTTTTCTCAGCCCTCGAGCCTGGCGCCGGCTTCGTTGACGGAAAGCGCGGTTCGCAGATTCGAGGAATGCAACACGAAGCTCGTGAGCTGGGGACCCCTGCAACAAATCGAGACCCTCAACGCTCAGAATCGGCTGAAAGTCATGACGGCGCTTCTCTTTATTTACAATCAACAGCTCAGCTACATTCACAAATCTGCGCTCGAGCAATTTTGCAAGGTCGCGACCAAGTGAGTCGTTTCGAAATTCATAATAATTATTAACATTGATTTATTGACGGATTTAAAGCTTTTACGAAACAATATCAAGTAGTCTTATAGCCATTTTATAACCATTTCTCATCGAGTATCTCCGCCGCTGATGGAGATGGATTATTAGATTTATTGATTTTTCGTTAGACTCGTGACTCAAGGCTTCACGAAACCTGGACACCACCAGCGCTCGTCTTATGGCAGCGAGTCCAGCTTCGTACCGAGGCTATTGCCTCGCATCCCAGTCTCCAATCAATTTCTTCTAGAATTTCTCCACGGAATTTACTTCGCGATGTGAGTTATTCCATCTTTTTTTTTCAATGTATTTTTGTATAAATTTTGTGCACTGCGTCCCTGCTATATCCAAAAGTATTTTTTTCATCGCTACCAAAGCGACGTGCGGCGTCAATATGGAAATTGAGAAATATTCGATCGCATCCTTTCGCAGGTACAACGATTGTTGGTACGTCGGTAGCCAAGCGGTGGAAGACATTCACAATCGCGCGTGCTACGACGGCTACCCTGACGTAATGTTGGTCACGAACGCTATTCGAAATTCAAGCAGTTCCGGACCGTCAGGTATAGTCACTGCGGCCACAGCAATTACTCATCGTTTTATTACGCCTCGCATGACTAAAAGAAAAACCTCCCACCCACCTAACCATCGTCACTTCCCGCCCAATCAGTGACTATTCTTATTACACGGTACACTTAATCACTTGGTATTTTTCTCCTCAGGTCAACCTGGAGAAGGCTCGATGGGAATAAGCGTTGCGTTATCACCCGCGACCGCCACCGCCACAGTCTCCAAATCAATGATCACTAATGCTTCGTTCAGGACCAAAAAATTGCCCGGTGAGTATTCGTCGATGTTATCCAGATTTTCGTCGTATCGCGAATTACGCAAAATGCTCATCGTGTCTAACTCTTGGCTGGAAATACAAAGACGAAATTCCTTGAAATTCATCGTTTCGATAACATTTTATAATTTCCATAACAAAATTCAGTAAATTCGTAGTGATACATTTAACGGAACCGAGTCGATCGGAAAGAATGATTTTTGGTCAATTGCATGTTTTTCGCCTCAATCCTCAGTCTCAATTCCAATCAAACCTGTCGGTCGAACGGGCAAAAAAGAGTCATGACCAAAAAACATTTATCCGTCCGAAACGAATCCCTCAATCGATCTCGATCAATACGAAAAATCGTGCCATTCATCCCGCATACACGAAACTTCAAATCGCCTCCCGAGAATCTCGAGAATTCGACGCGGGTATCGATAAGAAAAGTGGAGAACCCAGAAAGATAACAGATTGAGATAAGAATTGTCGCGTGCCCATCGCGTATCTGTTAGACGACCTCGACGAGACGTTGTTCGATTCCGGGGACTCGCGAAGCAACCAGGACGAGCGCGAGTCCGGCGGCAACAAGCAGCCGCAGCCGCAGACGGGTTCGGGCGGCAGCAGACGGCGCGCCTGGCTGTGGAAGCACGCGCCGCATTATTCCCTCGACGAGGAGGACGCGACGGGACATTCGCAGCAGCAGAAATCGAGCGCGCCGTCGTCGCTCGAGAATTCGCGCCGCGAGAGCCTGAGCAGCGCTCACGGCTCGCCCGGTCGCAACGCCTCGCCAAAGAAACCGCGCGAGTCGCAGCAATCGAAGCAGCAGAGAAGCGGCAACGACTCGCCGGGCGGGATTTTGGACGAGGTTCACCGAAGAACCCGGAAAGAGGGCAAGGAGAGAGTCGGCTCGCCCGGCAATGAGAGCCGCCTCAGCGCCGGCGCTCGGCTCTATCGCGTCCTCGAGGAACAGGCTTTGGGCGAAGCTATCGTGGCCTCGGTGGACACTTTGTATGTACCTCGCGGCAGACCCAACAGCCTGTGCACCACCGCTGCACTTACGAGCTACACACGGTATCAGTCATTTACGAAAACCAATTAAAACAAAATACCACACAAAAAAAAACGAATTATGTCGTTTGGAGCAAAACTTTCACCGCCATCACGTGTGACGAGAATTGCGATTCCGCAATTGAGCCTGCGAACGCACCAGCCGCAACGAGCATCTTTCTTAGGAGCCACACACGCGATCACCGAAAATCTCTCATCACGCCCCTCCCGCTTTAGTGTTCTCACCGATTTGTTCAGACGTTTGTTCGACACTTCGCACTGGACGAGAATCGCGAGATTCTTGTTTTCGTTTTATTTTATCTTATTTTATTTTTTCATTTTTTGTGTTCTTGTTTGTTTTTTATTGTTCACTCCAGACGTTCGCTATCATTGCGCAAATTTATGACGCCAACTCGATGCGTGAGGATTTTGGAACGGTAGCGAACGTGTTTCGCACTCGCCAACACGAATTCTGTCTTCTATCCTTCTGTCGTAACTCCATTTCAGATACACCACCCTTGCCAGCATTTAGAAACGATCCCACGGGTTGAACGAGTGCGAAAGAACGAATTTTACGTGCATGGCGAGAATGTTTCACGCGGTGGATCGCCGAACGATCCACTTACACCCAGTAATCGCTGTCTCTCACCGTCTACAAGTAACGTTGTTAAGGTGACCGAGTTGCCTACAAAAGGGCATTAGAAAATATGTTGTTATCGATAACACTGATTGTTTAAAGAAAAACTTGCGATTCATCCTTAAATGCATATTAAGCACGATACGTCTGCAACTTGGGTTTGGATTGCAAGTAGTTTTGAAGCGATAATAATACTTTCCGACGCCTTTTTTGGATGACACGCTCTCCTTAAGATGAAAAGCACATAAGCGATCGGATCAGCCCTATTTCCGCTCGTCTATTCACTGATCTCATTTTACTCGCAAATTTTGACTAATTTAGTAGATTAAATTGAAATAAGTTCCTCAATAATTGTCGCCGGCAAGGCGAAAATACAATGCGTAATACAAGAACGAACAAGTACAACTCGCTTAGTCATTTTCAGGATTACTAAAAGATGTTTGGGCCTAATCCGGCCGCCTGAATTCGGGCACTGATTGGAGGAATTTAAAAAATATTTTTTTTATCGTTTTCTTTTGCTTTCAGTATGTGATTCAGAGAGCAAAGTTTCATCGATAATAATC
Organism: Pimpla rufipes; assembly: GCA_963932165.1. NCBI lineage: Eukaryota > Metazoa > Arthropoda > Insecta > Hymenoptera > Ichneumonidae > Pimpla > Pimpla rufipes. The sequence goes on along the minus strand of OZ010632.1, from coordinate 17,148,137 downwards.
TCGATGTTTTTCCAAATTACAGATGATATACCGATTCAAGTGGTGAAAGACGAAGCAGGAGGCGAGGGTAAAGCGAATCTCGTGTCGATAACGGAGGAGGAAACGGGCGCGGAGCCGAATCGTGCCGGTTCGGTTCGTCAGTCGCGCGAAATAAAAGATCGCTCGAAAATAACGAATTTCAGTTTGGGGAAAAAGCCCCGCGAGAAGGACGGCAAGAGCTCGAAAAATGGTTACGTTACCGGCGAGAAGGAGAACAAGAAAGCGAGCTCGCAGAGCGCGACGAAGGAGAACGTCAAGGGCAGCAGGTCCGTGCTGAACAGCGATCAGACGGACGGCAGCGAGACTCCGATGAACGGCACCGCGCTCAAGAAAAACAACAGCATCACGACCAACGACTCGAGCGGCTTGAGCCTCGTGGACGTCGAGCAACAGCAACAGAGACACAACGTTCTCACCGGCGAAGGTATTATCGATAACGTCGAACTCGAGAGTTCGGTGAGCTTGAGAACGCACAACGATACCGATTCTCTGGGCTCCTCGGTTCAGGTCAGTTCGGTCTAACACAACGTTAAGAAAAATGCGGGCGAGATCGGAGTATTTAGCTAGAACGAGACTGGGAACAATCTGCCGAAGACGTAGATGAATACCACAAGGAAAATGTGGATAGAGTTTTTGGGGGGGAGCGGGTCAAACGAAAAAAAAAAAAATGGATTTTGGTCAGCATTTTTTTTCCTAGACAGGCGATGAATATGATTTAAATCGATCTTTCGGGGGCTAAGGACAAGAATTTTTCTGTAAATGTGAAAAAATGTATTCGATGAACCGGTTCCTTCGGTTTCCTCGGACTTAAGAAAAAATTGTCTGCTTTAGGAAAAAGAATAGAACTGACCAACAAACATTTTGCTGAGAAATAATACTAACGTCTGGAATCGGAACACAAAACCAATTTAGCGGGTAGCTCTCGTTCTGCAGTAGCAATAATTCAATCACGCGGTTCAATTGATCCTTTGCGAATAATGCAATTCCGATATTACGAAGAAAGAAAAAGATACAAAAAAGAAGGGGAATCATGTGGTATAGCGATTTAGGGATAGAAGATCAATGAAACCCGCCGTGGGTGCCTATTTTTACCTCTCAGGTGTTGTCGATGTTGTACTATTACTTTCTTTTCTTTTTTTTTTCAACATTGTTCGTTTCGATCGTTACTATACCCTGACGTATTTTACCGTACACGTTCAGGGTGTGTACTTTACGAATCAGGGAAGAAGCGGAGACAAAGTATTAGAGAGCGAGAAGTGCAAAAATAAAGGTGCACGATTTTCCTTTGTGCTATTTTACGAGTTTTCCCGAATATAATCGATTCGACGAAATCGCGAATGATATTATTCCCTGCGAGGGAACTATTGCGACATAATTATCCGTTTGTCTAATACGTGAGAAAATAAAAAAATCACTGCCACGAGACCGTAGTTTAGACGACTCGATCGCGTGACGAATACGAAGCGTGCACCGCTTGAGTTTATGAGTTTAGCCAGTAAATTGAGAGCCAGGATAGACGAGGGAAAGATTAAAACCTCCTTTTTTCGATTTACTTGCGAGCGAGACAAAAATATGTAAGCGAAGGGGGAAGTGGCCGCGGCACTTGAAGTCAGAGCAATGAAGCACCTTGTTTGTATATAATGTACCTATACTATTTAAATATAACTAGCCAAGAATTGTTTATCTTTTTTTTTGTTTTTATTTTGAGAGAACAGATCGCGCGTTTCATCATTCAGTGTTGTACATTTTTTTCGCTCGACGATGCAGATCGTTTTATAAAATTTCAGTCATAACTTGTTGCGTTAGCAAAAAAGAAATAAAAAGAAACGAGATTGTTCATACTGTCGATACTGTCTGTGTATATATACATATATATGAGAATATATATATATATTTGAAATTTTGAGCTATTGTCGCTCACGATGAACGAAGACGCTGAGGATGTTGAGAAATTTTAGCTAAACCCGAAAGAAGACTATTCTTGTATCAACGAGAAACTCTTTTTCCATTGCATTTAGCAACTTCGTAGAGGATATTGTGTACGGTAGTTAGATATATCGTCGGGAATCCCGCGTTAATGAGAATTCGTTGCGAATTTTGAGCCCGGTTAGCGAATTATATGGGAGACAAATCGAGGAACGAATGTACATAATGCTGTAGCAAAGCGTTTGTCGTTTCTCGCCGGTTGGTACTTCCACCGAAGTGTTTATTTTTCACAGGGCAAACGAGGATGTCAATTTTTTCCTGATTGTACTTAAAGGCGCGCGTCGAATCAATTGAATCGACGGCGATTCAGCGGAGGATTAGTCAGCCAGCAGCTCAGAGTTAAAGTCGATTATCGTTTAAACATCGAGAATTAACCAACATTTTACCCCTCAACTACATACTCGTTTTTCGCATCTGAACTTACATCTTTGGGTGAAATTTCAACGGATGTGTATTTTGTACCGAATTATTTCAATTCGTCAATTGAACCAACGATCACCTCGCTCCGAAATTCGTGAGTGCCAAAATCACTTTTTCTCAAGAGAAACATACACACAAATTCGAGCCATTCAGACCCGAGAATGTAGTTGAGGGTTAACAAACATTATACGGGCGCTTTTTCGCTTTATTTTCTTTTTGCAACAACTGAATAGTTGAAGAGTACCGGCTAAAAAAATGCAGTATTGAAAAATCGCGTCTTTCGTCGTCAGTGGGATTACCAGCTGCTCGCGAGACAATCACGAACGCCTAGGCTTAATATAGATAGATCTTAGTTCGTCTATCAGCGATCGAAATCCAGACTATAAAAACGTGGACTCGTCGAAATCCATTCCACGATTATATGGACACCGAGCGAGTCCTCACCAACAGACACACAGATACACATACACATACATACACAGACTAAACGCAAGATATTTTGAAACTTTTGATGAAAATCTATGAATGTATTTATCATGTTACTGTGCCGTGTAAAAAAAATCAACAACAAACAAAGTGTATACATTGACCGACGTGATAATAAAACGACGGAGGCAGGGATAGAAAGGTATCAAAGTATATTGCATGTTACAGTTTTGTTAATACTTAGAAAATGTGTAATGTTTAAGACGCCTCACGAAGCTTGTTCTCACTGAGAACATAATTTCTAGCGTTTCTCCAGCATCTTTAACACACTGTTATTGTACTCCTCCTCCTGAAACAAGTTTTCCGATCACGTTCCTTTTTTTAATTTCGCGAAAAATGACTATTTTTCCAACGATAGAGAGCAAAATTGTTGCACTGACCTGTTTCTTCTCTGAATTGTACAGATCTTGACATTCCTTCAAATATTTCGCGGTGTCTGCCTCCTTTTTAACAACCTTAGCTCGAATATCGTCTCTTTGCGACAATATCTCCTGCACACGAGTCTTCCGATCCTCCAGATTCTTGTCCAGAATTTTTTTCTTACTGCAGCAATAACAGTCGTATAAGTTTTCGCAACAAGCGTCTTTTGTTTTATTGTATTATAGGACTTACACTAAAAATTCCTTTTTCTCCATGCGAAAAACGGAAAGACGCTCCTTGCACTGCGCAGCCTCGTTTAACGCCGCGTTGTCCACCGCGTTACCGTTCTCCCTTCTCGCCGTCGATTCCTGCTTTTGCGAATCGAAAAGGTTTTTCAATTCGGCCTTTTTCTTCTCTCTCTGTTCCATCAATTTCGTTATTTCTCTGCGAAAGCAAAAGGCGCCGAGTTATCGAGTGAAGTCGAGGTCGGGGTGATTTCGTCGCAAAAATTTGGTGCACTCACGCGACCGCTTTGTGATCTTCGGAGACCTCGAGAAGCTTGGCGTTTATCTGAGATACGAGCGACAGACTATTTTGAAAATGCTCGATCGAGGGTTTCTTCGTCCTCAACGACTCCAGCAAAATTTCGCGCTTCTCGTTGCACCTCTTCTTCTGCTCTATTGCGTCGCGCAAAAGCGCATTGTGACGATCTGGCGATTTGACGTATTTCGAATTGATGTCTTCAATCTCTTTACTTATCTGTTGACCGTTCGTTTAAATGGTTGATAAAAACGAGCACATTGTTAGCTCAATACTGAGAGTCAATTTTGTAGGCTCAAGTTTGGGCCGAACTTGCCTTCATAGCTTTAGCGGACAGATTCACGTGACGTTGACTGGCGACACATTTTTCCTGCTGTACAACTTTGAGTTTCTCCTCTAACCCGTCCATCGTTGTTTTTCTATCGTTCTTGCGCATCTGTATTCTGGCAATTTCCAGATCTATCTGTAATATACCGAATTACCGTGTTTACTTGTGGAAATGGATAAATGTTGCAAAAAAATTTATTTGACCCTCATACTTGCTCTTTGGCTGTCAATTCCTTGGCGATTCGCAGAGCCTGAGCATCCTTCGCCTCTAACAGTGCCATTCTCTCATTTCTGAGTTCTTCAAGTCTCTGGCTCCTGATGCGTGTCTCCTCCAACCTCTCGTTGATCTCCAGATGTTTGTTGGTGGCGTACAGTACAAAATTGGCCAATAATTTGGCTATTCTTCTGGACCTTTTGGGTCCAGGACTCATAATGTCCATCAGATGAAAATCTTTGAGAAATATTCTACTGCTGACGCTGTCCATCACCTTGGCGAGATTGATGAAACTTATTAGCTCTGGATTATCCTGAGCCAGAAATAGATTCAGTTGCTCGAATGTAGGCTGCAAAAAAAACGTAATTATAGCAACAACAATAATAACAACAAATTGTGCCAGGTGCCACATCAATTTTTAAATGTTGATTAACTGTAATATTAAGTGAAGGGTATGAAACTTAAGTGAATATGAATTATATGTAATTAAGCTGCTGTAAAAGAGGCGCCGAAGGCTGTAAACATGATAAAATGCAAACCAAAGTACCAATGTGAGTGCAATTTATCGTGTTACGAAGCATAAACTAATTCAGAGTTTTAAACTGTATAAAAAAATGAAAAAATAATTTGCAGTTTCGTGGGCACACCTTTCGAATCGTGCTAACGTCGATTTTGAATTTTTCGAGAAAATGCGTTATCAAAGTGAGGATGTAGTCCTCGGTGGGATTCTTCAGGTCTGCCATCGTCACCGGCATACCGAGTTCGACGAGAGTCGAGTGCAAAGTCTCGAGTTGCAGTTCCATTCTCGCAGATTTTCGAGTTCACTGACAGTGAGTCCACTTTTTGCCGAACGCCCCGAGACTTTATTTAATGTACGTGAAATCTTTCGTCAACCCACTCGACAATCCTTGAATCGAATCGGAAACATCACACGCAACGATCAAAACACGTCCACGCTCTACAGTGGCGGAAGAAAATATGTCAGAAATCGGTTGGAATTCGAAAGGCTGACCACGTGACTTTGTGTTTGGAAGAACCAGCCAATGAGAGCGTCGCTCGAGGCTGGCGGCGCTGGTATCGATCTTTTTGGGCTGCTATTGGCCGCCGCGGAAAGCGGTGATATTTAAATTCTGAAAGAACAAGTGTTTTGCGATTTTTTGTTGCCATTCATTCGTGGAGCTCTGAAAAAGCAGAGAATTCGTTAGTATGAAAGTAAATATTTTCACAGGACAAGGTACAACAACATCGATGTGAGAAACATATTAATCAACGATGCTCGCACAATTAACTTTGCAGGATTTACATTTTATTCGAATTCTGTTAATAATCATTGAAAGATTTTTTTTTATCTAAAGTTAATTTTTGGAACGTACAACGTATGGCTTACATGCAACATTTTGGCGAATATAAATAAACCATTCGGACAACTTAGCGTGATTCGCGATAGCACTAAATTGCTACCATGAGAATCAACCGGTGCTACGCGGAGCAAGATGCACGTCCGCGTTGCACGCGCGCGAAGCGCAGAATGACACGAACGAGCGGCGGGTACATCGTGTCGCGAACTCACCCACAATTACGTAACGTAAGTGTATGTGAGGGGCGTTTTTAGAGTGGGCGGTACGTATTGCTACCTTTCGCTCTGCTGTCTCGAGCGTAAAAATGGTGCAAACATTTTAATAGGGCATTTTGTTTTGTAAAGACGACACTGTCCAATATTTCAGAAATGTTAATATTATGAAAGAAAAATGACAATTTTTTATATCATAAACATAAAAGAATATTAATTTTTGTTCGTAGTAAAATTACGTAAGTATCTGTAGACGTTTAAGAAAAAAAGCTGTATGGATTTGGATGAAGTCTTTTATTCGTCATAGATCGGAAGAGTGTCAATACAATATCGGTGTCAGCTTAGTGCCCTCGAGTCTCTTGCGAGCTTCCGCCGATGCATTCCTGCGCCGCGATAAGGGCCAGACGTAAAGCACACGGAGTCTCCGTTGCGCTTGGTCAAATCGTGGGACTGCTTAGCTCAGCAATTCCACGTTCGTAAGAGCCGAGCTTATTCGCGGGCCGTTACGGTATAAAAATGAATGTAGTTTTTCAAGAAGAACACAATCTGTGCAGACGTGAATTCTTGATTACTTTGAGCATCGTATCAATCGAAGAAAAAAAAAGTAGTCTGTTCGTGTTGTCGCATTTTCTCGGGCAGATTTGTTTGCTGCTGCTGTGAAATATTTGCTATAAAATGAGGTATAAAAAACGTTAATCGTTACCCACTGGCTGTAATAGTAGAAATGCCAATTATTTCGTTGTGAAATTTTCGCAGGAATCGAGAATCCTGCCGTACCCTGGTTAGACAATCCTATCGATTCCTATAACTGATGCTATAGACCTTGCGAAACGAGTCGGATTTTCTAAGCAGGTCAGAGTGGAATTTACAAAACGTAGTCGAGCTCGTAGCGAATGTACTGATTCTTCGGGTCGTTCTGGATGCGCGGATAACCCGCGACCAGGGCGTCCTGACCGCCGATGTAGAGCATGTTGTAAATCTTCCAGTAGACTTCGCGGACTTTACGAGCCGGATGAAACAGCCCCTAAAACGAAGATAAAAGTAAAATCAATGCAACCGACGCGTTACTAAGAAACACGACCTGCTTTGTCGGGGGAAAAATGTTGGCTGACCTGCAACGTGTATTGAAGAATTTTAATGGGTCCCAAAGAGACGCGAAGCCCGTCGATGGCATCCATGAACGCCTGAACGAGATGCGGCGAAGTCTCGAAGACGTTCGGCCACACGTGATTCAGCAGATGAACCAGGGCGTCCTCGCAGCCGAAACCGTATACTCCGAGAGCCATGTGCTTTATAGCCGCGCACGCGGTCTGACGATGAACGAGGTCGCGATCCATCAGGGCGTCCTCGAGGAGCGGGGTCACCGCGTAGATGTAATCCTTGCCCATTTCGCCGATGTACTCGAAGAGAAACGACAGCGATTTGAGGACGCCGTTCTGTACGTTTAGATCAGGCACTCTGTACTCGTTCATAAGCGCCGGCAGGACTGTAAAGGGACTGCAAGTCTCCGCCACTATGGCTATCGCTACTGTGGTGCAGACGCGATTCTGTCGTTCCTGAACTTTGAGATTGTTGAGAAGCGTCGCGAGTACATCGTGAGGACTGCGAACAAAATATTGACGTTGATTATCAACACCCGAGCACTTTCGGATGCGCTCCGTACGGCCGCACTCGCCGCCGAGCTCTCATTTGCCATTTATTCGACGAACGCGACAGCAAACGCCTTGGTAACTTAAGATTCTTATTGTTAGACGCGCGGTCGTTTGCTCACCCGATTGCCTTGGCGATGTAACCGAAGGTGTTGACGGTCGCTCGTCTGATCGCTTTCTTGTGCGCTTTGAGGAGTTCCAACAGTTCGAAGCATATTCTCATCCACTCCCTGGCAGACACGTACTCGGGTCCTCTGTCGGCAATTCTTCCAACGAGGTCTATGCAGTTTTCTTGGACCTTGAAGTCGCAAGAATCAATTGCGTTGAACGAAATGTTTGGAAATGGCCCGTGGAAAGGCGACTCGCGGAGGGCAAAGGATCGATTGTAATTTATGGAGATCGTTGACTCACCTTTTCGTGTCTGTTCTTCAAGATCGGCGTGAGCCTCGGCAGCAGATCTTTTATCGGAGGCGTCATGTTCATCATTCCGATGACACTGACGATGGATTTCAGAGCGCCGAGGATACTGCCAAGAACTTCGGGATACTCCTCGCCCAGGTACTCGTAGAGAACGACGCCTAAATGCCCCATCAGTTTTTCCTGTAAATATTAAAATGCTGAGTAGTAAATTTTGTACGTGATTGAAGAGCTTTGGAATTTTTTTTTTATTTGTACGAACTTCTTGACAACTTTTCATCACTGCAGCCACTCGCGAGATGAGATCGGCGGCCTGTTGACGTACTTTGGCCGATTTGTTGTTCAACCTCCACAATATCGTACCGCAAATCTGCGGCAGATATGGCTTGACCCTTTTGTTAAGAGTATTCACGATCGTTCCGAATCCATTCAACATCACAATGTCCTGTAGGAATTAATAGACACCATTTTTAATGGGACAAGAAGAAAAATGTAAAATATAGGAAGGAGGAAAAACGTGCCTCTGTGGTTTGTTCCTGGAAGGCGTAGAGAATTCCGTCGATGAGCTGTTCCTCGAGTCGCGAATCCACGTCGGCGGCGCCCAAGGCCGCCATTGTCTTCTCAATGGTCTCCATGACCATTTTTCTGTACTGCTCGTTCTCGTCCTTGAGATCGTCGACGACGCGATTGATGATCTCCGCCGCGCCGACTTTGTTCGCAATTTCCACGGTCGTGTCGACCAGCTGACGATAATTTCTGCGATCGAGGGCCATGCGATGGTTCCAAAAGTGTCTGAAGAAATGAGGCAGTATCTCGTCTTTGATGTACTGCGGCTCAACGCCGTCAGTGCCGCAGCATTGTTTCACGACCTGAAAAAAAGATTACATCGATCGATCGCGAAAGCCACTTCGCGCTCCTCGCGTCTTATCCATAATTGAGAATGTGCATTTTGCCTTCAGCACGATCTTCTTCATTTCCTCGTCGGGCGACTGGAACTCTCGGATGAGAATGAGCATCACTTCGCGCGTATAGTAATTGGCGTATTCAGCGTCCATCAGAGGAATGAGATAGCCGATGGCTTTGAGGAAAGCCGCGAGACCTTTTCCTCTGTGAGTTCTGATGCCCTTCCAGAGGGGCTTCAGAACGGAGTCGAAGCTTTCGATACCGTAGGGTGTCGCGGCTTCGGCGAGCGCGGCAATTGCCAACGCGGTGATTGTGCGAACTTTCTGCTGTTCGTCGACCAAGCCTGAAGTGAAGCAAAGGATTTATCAAACGAATTATTAAATAGCAACAGTGCGACAACAGATCCAATCGATTTTCTTCTTACCGTGCTCGATGATCTCGACCAAACACCTGAGATGCGGGAGAATAGCGCATCCCATGAGGATAGCTATCTGCTGAACGATCTTGATACCCGTGTGTCTCGCCTGCCAGGATTTCTTGCTGCGACACACGGCTTTGAGGAAGGGCAGCAGCGAGGGAATGCCAAGAGCCGAGGCGACGACCGCGAACGCTCGAGCCGTCGTGTTTCTCACGTACTCGTCGATGTTGTCGATATCGGGCCTCATTGTCGAAATCATCGTAGCCAGACCCGCGGCTTTCGCCAAATTCGAGATGATCTCGCGACCTTCGACACGGGCGTAGTAATCCTCGTCGATCAGGAGAGGTTCGATCACCACGAGTATCTGCAATTAGGAAGGACAATCGTGTTCGGATTATTCGAAACGTAATTACAACAAAATTCCAAATAGCCTTCAGAAATCCAGCGTTGCCTTTATGTTAGAGCAAAGTACTTTTCTCCTCGATCGTCTGTCTCACCTTGTGCACATAGGGACGCACGAGATCGTCCAGTTTGTACAGAATCCTATCGATGACTTTAACGAGAAGATGCCGTTCCTGATCCTCGAGGGTCGGCGACATGAGGAGCGGCAGAATTTGATTGAACAACGGCCCGGCACCGAATTCACGGGCTTTGTCGGTGATCTGTCTGAGCGCGGCTTTGCGCATCGGCGGCGTTCCGTTCTTGACCTTCAGCAGAAGCTTCATGATCTTCCGTTCCTTCAGCTCCTCGGAACTCAGCGACTCCTCGTCAACGTCGACAAGCAGCTTGTCGAAGTACTGAGCGTCCTCGGGCTTCATGAACGGCAAATTGCCCTTCGGCTGCTCGTCGATGTATTTCGCGCTCTTGTCCTCCTGCTGAATGAAGAAACCGTGGGGCGTCCCGGCCATCGGGGTCGGCGTCGCCGTGAGCTTTCGCCCCGGCGTACGAATCGGCACGTAGCCGGTCGGTGGCTGCAGGACTTTGTAACCGGCCGGAAACATCGCGTCGAGCTCGTCGTCGGAGAGCGGACGGTTTCTCTCGTCGATCTCGCGTTCCCATCGATAGGCCTGCAACTGCTCGGGCGTCATTGACGCCAAGTGACCTGCCGTGGGTGTCGCGAGTCCCATGGCTTTCGGCCCGACGGGCGTCGCACCGCTCGGCGTGAACATCGACGACTGATGGGACGACATCATCGGCGTCGACGGTGTCTGCGGCGTCATCGAGCCGGGCGTTTGATTCATCGGCGTCTCGTCCCAACGACTCTTCCGTTTGCTCGCCGAGGGCGTCGGCGTCTCCTGGATGAGGTCGCCCGCCGCTCTGTCCGTCCGGGGAGTCTCGGCCCAGCCGCTGTTTTGCCCCGATGATTCTGTTTTTTTTTAAATCATTTTGTTCAGATGAGCCCCATAAACTGGTTGCGTTAAAGTTTTTTCGCGATAACACTCACCATTTTTATTTTAAAGCGGCAATAGATAAAAAAAAATGTTTCGTTTATTTACGAGAAAAGCCGACGATCAAAAAGTATTGAAAAAATGCAACGTTGGTAATTCAAGATTCGAAAAGGTCCTGGGATAAAAAAACACGGGTCATCCCACGTATTTAAAAGTGCTTATTTGATGCGTGACCGAATTTTTCACGAGCAAAGCCGCGGGTATTGGCTGGATTCATTTATACGTGACGATGCATCAATTATTAGCTTCTGTCGCGAGAGATCTCACCTCTCTCGGTTTTCGGTGTCTCGTCCCATCGATTGCGGCGGCTCGCGATGATCTTTTCGTTCGACGGTGTTTCGCGACCGGGCGTCATGGCGTTCGACTCCGCGTGACCCGGCGTCGCGTCCCACATTCGCGTGCTCTGTCCCGGAGTCGCTCCAGGAGTCTCCGCTCCTTTCACGTGACCCGGTGTCTCGTCCCATCTTACGACCGCAGGCGTTACCTGCAGGTGAGAAAAATGCCGCACAAGTTTGTAAAAAAAATCAGTTTCGATTAAATATCGCTCCTTTGGGACACTAATTACAGGGCACGTACATCAGCGTTATCCCAAGAAGTCGGGGTCGTTCCATCCGCAACTGCTTTCTTGACGCTCGTGAGGTCGTCCTTTTGGTCCCAGCGCCCTCGCTTCTTCACCGCTGGCTTCTCCTCGGCGATAGCTTTCAGAGTACCGTCTTTCGCTTTTTCCACCAGCTTCTTTCTCAACTGTGAGCGAAAAAAATGATGTTAACCAAAAATTAAAAAATTAAAACGAAGGCTGAAAAATTGTTACGAAAATTCGAAATATTCCGTACTTCTGATTCTTCGCCTTTGAGCAACTGCTCGCGCATGATTTCCGGGTACGATCGGGATCCAACGTCCGGAGTCTTTCCACCTGTATTCACAAACGGCAATTATTGTACATATAATGTCGAAACACAGTAAAACATTATTTTGTAAGAACGGAATACTAGATTTCGTCGGAAAAAAATCTGGTACTCCGTAATTTACAATCAGATGGAGTCAAGAAGATCTGAAGTAGAGACCTTCGGCAAAAGGATCGACGCGCTCGGGCGAGATCATCATTCGTCGTCTCTTCTGGCGATATTCGTCCTCGCGATCCGCGATAGTCGGTCGCCGCCGCTCGGCGAAAGGATCGTAGTCATCGTCGTTCTAGAAAGTAATAAAAATATAAATTATCATTATCGAAACTGGATAAAACAATGGTCGAAAAATCATTCACTCGATTTTTTGTTGAATTTTAATATCTTTTTTGTTTTTTCTTTTACCTGCGCGATGGCATTGAGCAGAGCGACGGGAGCGGTGAAACCGGGTCTTTTACTCGTGCTGAACGTATTCGGCTCGTAATCTTCCTCCTGTTAATAAAAAAAAAAATTAAAATCAACGTAGAATTGTTTGTAGAATTTGTCGAATTTTTTAATTTAATTTTTTAAGCAATTGCGTAGTTTACGAAAATGAAAATTACCTCGATCTCATCGTTCGCGGCGATAGACGTGACGTACTCGTCATATTTCCCGGTATCACCGCCGTAGATATCCTGATCGTAAAATCCTGACTTTCCCAGGCCAACTTGCTCCTTCTTCTCGCCGTTCGCGCTCTGAATTTCTTTTTTCTTCGACTGTATCTCCCGAATTTGGGCCTCGATGTCTTAAACACATGTGAAAATAATCATAATGGTAACGAGCACAATAAAACTTCGAGCGTTATCGTTGACGCCGCTCGTTTCGGGCAACAACGGGAGCAACATTGTGCACCCTTGGATGAAATCCCGTGCGCCTGTTTACCATTGGTGACCTTGATGCTAGACCCGGCGACGTCTCAGGCTTAACTATCTCCCGCCAAGATCTTTAACACTTATCGAATCTTGCAGAGCTCTGCATCTATTCATTCACTTCAGAGATCAAACGATACAATTACCGTTATTTCACATTATTAGTTATTTCACTGAAGCACAATAATTTTTTTCCCGTGAATTTTTTGTTGACTAGCGGAATTCAAAAGAAGCTCAACCCGAAGCGGTTGAGCCGTTGAAGCGGAGGTTCCGCTAGACACTGCCGAAGACATATTCCATCGTAGCATCTACCAAAATCGGAATTTTGATTCAAGAAAATCGAGATATCTCTCGCAAACGTTTCGTAACGTTTGACCGCTGTCGACGGGACAGCGATTCGAATGTGACTGAAATTCCGGGTGCACGTGCTGGAATCGTGAGTTGGCGGTAAAAAGAAATGTAAATAACAGCTACCCTCGTGTGTGCGTGGAATGGGATCCATGTTGCTGCGAGAGTCCCACGTAACACGCCGGAGATCGTATCCAAACTAACGTGCGGCTTCGAACTACATACGAAAAGTTGGGAGAAATATTGTGGAGGGGGGAAGAGGGGGCATAAGTGGCCTAAGTGGGAGACGAATAAGGCGTTAGCGTTAGCCGCTGTGGGAGTGTCGTCGCAGGTGTCCCTTTTTTTTCTCCAATGCACGAACGTTTCAGGAACCCCGAGAAGATCCATCACTGAAATTTTCGCCAGAAATCATTGAAACGCACCGATTTTCTAACCAAAGGCTCGGGAACCACGCGGCTTCGCTCTCAAACGACTGTAGCTCATCCCTGAACATTGATGTATATTTTTTTAAATTTTCGTTCATTTTTCAATAATCTCAACTTGCCCTCGTTCTCAAGTCATTTATTGCACCCCTGAAAATACGGTAAACGTGACGCTTTCGTGCGATTCCAAAAAAAAGGTTAGGCCGACGAGAAGAAATCGGCATCGAAGCCAACGGCTTTCATGATTCGACAATCCCTTGGACATGATTTTGTTTATTTAATCCTCGCTATCGATTGGAAAACCACCGAATAAATCATGCTGATGCCTGGCGCGGGGCGGCGGGAGGAGGACAAGCGGGGGAGGGTGGAGATTCCCGGACGTTGAGCGTCTGACGTCATAACGCTCACGTCGATTCCCGCGAGCGCGTCAGCAGTTCCAACTTCCAGTCAGTTCTCGCGCCGCAGTCCTGCCGTGCGTAGTGTCGCGATCTCCCACCGTGACAAATCCCTCTAACCCCTGGGAAAGAAGAAAAAAAAAAAAAATCGCCCGACAAACATTTGTCTCTCTGGCCCAAAACCTACAGGCCCGTAACCTGCAAATCGATCCCCCCGCCGCGAGACTCACGGGTATCAGTTTAAAACCCGATATGGATTTTAACCTCTGAGTGAGAAAATTCGTGGAGCAACGTAACCTCAAAATGTGCGCTCCGTTGTCATTGGTCTTGTGTCAGAGGTTTCCGATCAGCCGAACCTGTGCGGCGGTGCAACTGGGCCGAAAGCTCGCGCGCACGTTGCAGACCGAGCAGCGATGCGCCCGACGATATTTCGTGACGGTGGTGAATCGACGTGGTTACGGATCGGCGACGATCGCGTCGAGTACACTGCCCGGGGCTCTGTCCAAGCAACAGGCCAAGGATCTCGCTGTCAGACTGACGTCCGACGAGCGCGATGTTCTCATCTCGGCTCTCCAGGAGTGTCAGTCGCAGAAGGTCAAAGCTGAGTACGAAGGTAATCGAGGAAACGATGTGTTTATTTTTTTTTTTTCTCAGTCACTCGTAATTCAATAATCAAACTGTCACAATGCCAAAGACGAGCGCACGCAGAACGAGTGTTGCTCCGATTGGTGAATCCAATGGACGTGGCGTGAGACACTTCGGAGTTACAACGGAGAGCAGAATTTGTAATATCGGAGCTCGTGTTACAGTATCGTTCCCACAGGTCAGTTAGCGGCTTTTCGATGGCGGAGCAAATTTGGCAGGCCCAGCGGAGTACCGTCGCTCGGTGATGTCGACCCCACGGGAAGCTACTGCACCGTTCCGGACGACTGGCTTCTGAGGAAGTATGGTACGCGAGACGAGAGTGAGAGGTGCGCGGGCGCCGATTAGCGATGCGTTTTTGGGTACTTTTTCAGTTTTGCGTGGAGGCAGCGGTGTTAACTGTGTTTGATGGGCCCGATGAGGGAATAACGATTTGTTGCCGCTTTGTCTACTAACAGCATCTGTTGTTTTTACCATCTCCTCTCCTTTATGGCATTCAAAGATTCATCATGAAAGAGCGAGAGAGAGACGCTGTCAGGGAGGCAGCAGAACAGGAGTTTCCACATTTGTAAAACTCATTTTTTCGTTTAAATAACCCAAACAAAAACTTAACAACAAAACTAAATAAGAGTTAGTACATTAGTTCAATAATTAGCAACACCTAAAATTTTAGGTTTCCTTTTTTATAATTGTTTTTAGTTTCAATTTAAAGCTTTGTCTACTAACAGCATTGGTTGTTTCACCCCATTGCTTTTCTTTTAAACATTTCAAGATTCATTGTGAAACAGCAAGAGAGAGGCACAATCAAGGAGGCAACAGAACAACAGCTTTACAATTAACCAATTAAATTAAACAATTGAAAGCTTAAAAAAACAAAACTAATCGAGGAATAACACGATAATTAAATCATGAGTGAGATAAATTTTTGTTTTCCCGTTTGGCTTTTTTTTTTCAGATGTAATTGTCGTCAGAGAAAGTAGAAAGCTTATCAAATTTACTCTTCACTTGCGTTCAAAGTATTAAAAAAAAGAAGTTTACATGCGCTCATCGTAAATCAATGCCATTACATCTTACTAATGGTTTTTGAATTGTGCTTCAAGCGGATCATTGGGAGGAATCATGTAAGCCCGCATGAGACGATAAATTGCACAAGCACATATTTACTATAGAAGTGATATGTGTACTATGTGTCGGTATATGCGAACGTGAAAATGTTTAGAGCTTTCGTGTATTACCTCTACAAAACTTACTTATTATAACGTTACTTTTTTTACTCTCATCAACCAACAGAACATCGAAAACAAAAACATCATCTGTCTCTCATCTCTGCCTTCCACCACGAGCTACTCGGGCACACAATATCGCATCGAAATTCGTTTGCTCGACTCCCAATTAATTTCTTCTTTCTCTTCTTGTTTTATTGTCTCGCGAAGAAAAAACTCTACCGAATCTTACTGACACAGGCTATCTCCTTTCTGCTTTACCTCTCACACGGATGATCTATTCTGTAAGTCTCTCTCAATCACGTTTTTTCTCAAGTTACAGTGTCACAGTTCGTTTGGCATGGAGCATGGCTGAATCCACTATACAACTAAAGAAAATAAAACCATTATTTCAATTGCCTGCTATAAATCATTCTACCATCATTAACATTTGTACATTAATTGCCGGTTCATCTATGTTTCACGCTACGTGCTGTAGTTGCTAATTAACTTTTTCGTAACAATTTAAGGAATGAAGATAATTCAAACGTGAATTGGTAAATCTAAAAAAGAATACTAAACTTCATTCTAAAAAATATTCATCTATATATTTACATTCATTCAATTTTTCCTCGCATCGCATGTAAGAGATGTTGCGTTGTCATAAAACTCAGTGCTCCAAAAACTCCAAAATTTGAATTAATTCGTAAAACTTTATAAAACAGACGTTCAGTCACTAAGACTTGCGAGGGCGTCGAGAGCTTTCGTATTCTTATTCGACATTCTTGTCTTACAGCCGCAACAGTTCCACAGCCGAAAAAAAGTGATCTCATGAGAGGTGAGAACAGCGACTAAAAAATTCAAATAGTTTAATTTCTTGTGAGTGACCAATTAATATATAGAAACAATAACAAATTTCAGTATCCGTCGCGAACGCCATACCCTTCATCGGCTTCGGTTTCCTCGATAATTTCATCATGATAATCGCCGTACGTACCACGAATGAAATGCGAATGTGAATGTTGAGCTATTCTTGAAGTATGTAAAATCCTTCAGGGTGAGCACATCGAAGCCTCCATGGGCGCTGTTATAGCACTGTCGACGATGGCAGCCGCAGCTCTCGGCAACACCATCTCCGATATCCTCGGCATTGGCTCGGCTTTCTACGTCGAACTATTGGCACAAAAAATTGGCTTCAGACCTCCGAAACTCACACCTATTCAGCTGGATATGCCCAAGTCCAGGCGAGCCGCGAATATGGTGAGATCTCACTTGCTTCCCGGCATTTCTTACACCGAAGCGAAATACTGCTACTCTCTGCAAATGTTTAGTCTTTAATCAACAAAGTTAGCGGGAATTTCCTAACTTTTTTTTCATCTCGATCATTTTTCCTCGTCATAGTTATTCAATATGAATATTGTCAGAACCGTAAATATCGCAAAATTGAATGTATTGCGTAATTCGCAGGGTCGAGTTATCGGCGTGACAATCGGCTGTATATTGGGAATGACTCCGTTGCTGCTGATGGGAAAAGAGACGAAGAAAGAGGACGCCGGGAGCACCGCGACTTCACCTTCAACAGCCGCAAATACGCCGTCTCAAGCGCCAGTAGTGGCAACCGCGTGAACGCATAAAATAGTACAATAGCATTTCGCTCGAAGTAACAAGCAAAAAAAAGGAGCGGAGTAACTGAAACACGAAAAATAACACCAGATAATCTAAACTGTCCATAGCGCATTGCTACAATGCAGTAAAAGAAGAACACTAAACTTTATATACTCTTTTTTTCGTTTCCTTCGCAGAGTGAGATGTTTCGATCAAAGTTCATCTTTTAAAGTGAGAAAACAAAAATAATAGCCTAGGGCATTCGTGCATCTCGCGTATGTATGTATTTAATGTACGTATGTATATAGAACGTCGCGCGTCTTTGCTTGATTCGCGCGGCAAAATCGATTTCGCTATCTTTAACAAAAGAGATTTAGAAGATGAAAGAAAAAAGAACAAAACTATGCTAACAGTTCCTCGTCGATGTGTATGAATGTATCCTGTATTTAGTCTGCAACGTATACGAGAAAGGTAGAGAAAGAGAAAAGAAAACAAGATATCGAAGGAGAATGTAATGATTGACGGTGCAATAGTAAGAAGGAAAAACGTGCGATGAGGAATAATCGCCGACGACCAACAGAGGAGAGACCACGCATAATACTTAGTCCACTGAAATATTAAAGTACAATCGAGTAACGATACAACAACGGGTGTTTTTCAATTGCAAAAACCTGTAGTTTATTTTTTTGAAAAAATGTGTGTTAACTTTCATCGTAGAATAATCACGATCAATTGGAGTTAGTACAAAAAATATATAGTCGCTTATTTCTTCCGTTTTAAGCTAATATGTACTTTTTTTTAGTGTTTAACTTGTACGCGCCTTACTCATTATTATTTTTTCTTTTGTAAATAGGTACCACGGGATAAGCACACGTTGCAGCTTCTCAATAGCACGAGACGCCGATTTTCCATAGAGTTATCGAGAACATTAGAACATGAATTAGAACATTAGACTCTGAACATGAATTAACCATCAGGGTCTCTCAATTCGAAAGTTAAGGGGAGCAGCAAGTGAAATACACCAAGAAAAGATAACATTGGGGTAACGATTCTCTTCTCAATAAAGTAAATCAATAATAATAAAAATTATATATTGAGCGACCAAATTCCTTGACCCGAGAAATTCGTATTTGCGACAGTAAATAAGTAGGTTGTCGAAATCTACCCAATTATTTTTCTCAGTGTATCAATCAGAAACTTGTACAAATGATATTTGATGGACCATCGACTGCAGTTGTTACTTTTGAGAGCCTAAAAGCAACTGGCCCGTTCGATCTACAAAGTGATCCCGAACTTGGCAACGTCACTTCCGTCTCCCCTCAATTTTACTTCCATTTTCGTAATCCGCGATAACTCAAAAAGAATAGAAAAAAACGAAAATTGGCTTGAAAGATCTTATCGTATGTGTCAGTGTCTGTGCCCGAGGGATATCTTGGTCGCGTAGTAGCGCCAGTCGTCGTTCGGCACGTCGAAATTCGAGGCGAGCGTCTCCTTCCAGTTGATCTCCATTATCAGGTTCTCAGCCTCGCGCATATATCGCTCGTCGCCGAAGAATTGGCTGTTGGTGATGAAGGCGCCGGTGCGTTGCAGTTTGTCGTCGCCGAGGGACTCCAAGCCGCTGCCCCTCATCGCGCCTCTCGTGTTTCCGCTATCGGCGAGCCTCGAATATTCGGGTAACCAGGTCATTATCGAGCTAAGCCACCATTCCCATCCCACGTATTCCACCGTCGCATTAATCTTCTTGGCCGGCGTGAACGTGGAATTGCAGCATCCCGAGGAGAGGCGGAATTTACGGGCCATCT
This sequence comes from Pimpla rufipes, assembly GCA_963932165.1. NCBI lineage: Eukaryota > Metazoa > Arthropoda > Insecta > Hymenoptera > Ichneumonidae > Pimpla > Pimpla rufipes. The sequence continues at coordinate 17,129,134 of OZ010632.1, read as the reverse complement.
GCTCGGCGGTGATTTGCGCCTCCTCGACGATCGCTTCGGCCTCGTCGAGCGCGTCGTCGTCCGCGTTCGGTCCGGAGTCGCTGAAATTCGCCGGGGAAATTTGTTGCCTCTGGTGCGTCGTTTGTCGGGGCGCCAAGGACGTTCCTGGCAATTGGCTGGCCACGAGAACGGAGCCCAAGAGCGTGACGACACCGGCCGCGTAAGTCGCCAGGCAGATCGAGGATATGCTGACGAACGCGTGAATCAGCGCGGCGAGTGGCATGCTTTCCATGAGGCACGTTAATTCCGTGTAGGAGAACCAGCCGCGTTTTTGCGCCTCTTTGTAGGCAATGTCCTTCTCCAGCTTTCGTAAACGCTCCCAGAAGTCGTGATTGTGAACGAAAATCGCCCAGTCCTGAATAACGCGCAAAGAGGGTAAGGTTTAATTTATTGCACGAGGAAAACAGACACAAGAGCTGGCGTAGTGTGCGATTTTGCTTACGATTGCGCCTAGAAATTCTTTCTCCAAACGATTAATCTGCGCGATAGTCAGGTCCCCGGATTTCGCCCATTCCATGTTGAATACCTCGTCGTCCTCGCCCTCGTCGTTCAGAAATTTACTTGCAACCATCTGCAATTGTCATACCGATATATAATTATCATATAATTGTCTCAATTCACCAGTATTGATAGTGTGGATTTTTCACATAAACGGAAAACCCCCGCAAATAATTATATAATTATTCAAAGTAATTAAATAATTAATCACTAAACATCCCCTACTTCTTCTTAAAGGATTTTATTTGATATAAAATCTTTGTTTTCACACAGGAAGCAGGATTATCTGGCCAGGACATGAATACAGTAAATAAATACAATGTATTTTACAAAATTTTAAAGTTTGTGCAGTGTGGAAAGACACATAAATAAATAAAACAATTAATACCCAATTCTAACATCTGCAGAGAGACATGAAATCCAGGCCCATTAGGCTTCAATAATTATAACAAAAGACAATCACAAAGAAAACGAAAGCACAGTGGGAAAAACTTACCAAAGACACTAGAAAGAGTTCAGAAGGGGCTACTCTGTGCAGGTACTCGGGATTGCAGTCCTTCAAGCGTTCTAGGTAAAGAAGCGCCAGGACCAGCGAACAGGGTGAGACGCAAGCGTTTCTGGATATTCTTCCCGCTTCCTCCACGTCCAAGCGCTCCAGGGTTAGGCCGCTCTTCACCTCGGTGAAGAGTTCAGCGGCAAACTCTGAAAATCATCAACATTTTTATTTACACGTTGCATTCGTTGCAGTTTTCGGAAAACGCGGCGCTCACCGGTAACTGGCAGGCTCAGACGATCGGTCACCGGTAATCTCGAGTAATACAGCGATTTCGTGATCCGGCTGAGAAACTCGTCGTGGTCGCCCATGCTCTGCAATAAATTGGAGGATAAGAAAAGCGGAGAGAAAAAAAATACAACAACGATGTGACTCACGGTTACCTAATTAACAGCGCGAGACTCGTTACGAACGTTCGCACTACTTATTTAGCGCGAGTGACGTTATATATATATATATACAGCGCGCAGACAACACACAGTCACAGGTTGTTGGCGCGATAAACAGCTGTGCGTCTTACCTTTAACTTCGCGGACGAACGTTTGCCCTTCGATATATTCGTCATTTTCCACGCAAGACTCTCGCCCACGAATCCGGCCACCGACTTCGACTTCTCTCGATCACCAAATCACCGCGGGACAACCCGAGAATTTTCACCTGAAACCGCGGGATAACTACGCGCGATATCCTGTTGCACGACTGACTGCAACGCGGTTCCCGAGGACGGCCGGGGGACTGACCGAAGTTGGCCGAGCTTCGAGTCTCGTTGATACAGGCGCGCCAATCGGCGACCGGTGGATATTAAAAAAAAAAAATCCGTGATGAATTCGGATGAACTTTTAGGAGGAAAGTATATAGAAAAAAAAACTTATTTACTGTCGGGTCGAGTGACTCTAATAATGATTTTCGTTTACCAAATATATTCATTAGTTTAAAAATCATCTACAAACGACTTGAAACTAAATCGTGAATAAAGTTACCGATATAGCATCCAAAATAAACAATGACATATTTATTACTGTTATTGTTGCCTAAATATGTGGATTTAAGAGTTCTTAAATGTTTTACAAACAGTAATAATTAAGATTCATTTTGTCGAAGTGTTTATCGTTCGTGCGCTTGCAGTCCGCCGAATGTTGGCCAAACTGACCGGACAGGATGAATCCAACAATCGAATTATATCGTAATCGAAGAGGAGCGAGCAGCGGCACGAGTGACCAGCACTGCGTCGACGACAAAGAGCGAGACAGCGAAGGAAGGAGTGGGGAGGGGACAAATCTTCAATAATTAATGTATACACCCCATCGAAGCAGTTGCCAAGACGCTTCACACTGCAAACACAAATTACGTGTGCCCAGTTTAGAATCGAGGAAAATCAACCCTCGCAACTCGTCGATGTGTCGTTATTTCGGCGAGAATTAAAGAACCGGTGTGTGCGTGGGTGGTGCGCGAGTCGCGTATAGTCTCGAATTACGGTATCGTGACGAAATCAATCGATTCGCGATCCGCGACTAATTTCACGAAGGTTATTTGACATTTATGTCAAGAAGGAAAACGAGAAGGAAGAGAAAAAAAAAAGAAGAGGCGAGTGCAACCGCAGCCGATGTTTCCGTTTGCGGGTCGCCTTCAGTGGAATCGTTTCGACAAATATTTCTCGTAGCGTTGATACCAATTATTGATAAAGGGCGGAGATTCAGTCGCCCGACGAGGACAACGGTTTTTCAGGTGCGCGACAGGAGCGGCGAATTTCTTTCGATTCACGAGTGCACCCACAAATAAACTATCTCTCTCTCTGCCTGTCGTCGACTCGTAATCTCTCGTTAGGCACGAAAAATTCTAATAACGATCTCGCGTGCGCCGATGTGCTGATATATCGCGACAAACGAAAATGAAGTGTCAGTGATGCGTTTAAAGGGAAAAAACAACACCAAATCTTTCCACAGCGTCTATAAGGTGCTGTCCCGTATATGTCGTGAGTACACAAACAATCTTCGGTGATTCGAACGTCACTGGCGCTTATCACGATTTTCTCTTCCCTTTATCTCGCTCTTCAGCTGTTGTCACAGCTTTTCGAATAGTCGAGGTTCAATTACGTTTGTGAGGTTATGTTTTATGGAAATTCGAAAAAGAAAAAAGAATTCGTTTCGCATCGTCATTTTGCACGATTATCACGACAATAATAACAATTATAATTATTATATTATTGCCTGCTTATTTATTTCACTGGTTTAGTCATTTTACAAGTATGAATATTTTACAGCAATTCCATGTAGAAGTTAAAGAAAACAATAATTATGGTATTATTTGACAGTATTAAAAATAAAATGGAACAATTGTGTCAATTAAATATTTCACACTATTTGTCGATAACAGTTTTGGAGTAGCCAGTGGCATAAAATGATGCAGGAAATTTTACTGTAGCTTGAATTTTACTAATCTTCCTCTTAAGTTGGTGCTAAAAATTCTAATCGCCATCTCAGCAAATAGCATGTTATTGTTATCATTATTTTTATCGCAGCAGGCAAAATAAGCGCCGCAAGGCGCCTGGCATCTGTTTAGAATGAACAGATATTTATTTGCAGGAGCCGTGGACAAAGGGCACCTCGATGGTTTCATGGCTGATGGCGCGGTGCCTCCACAAAAGAGCGGACACAATTCGCAAGCCATGGGTTTTGCTACTCAGCCCATGCGCCAGGCTTCGGATGTCTCTAGCACCGTCTACGCCGTTGGCCAGTACGCCCCGAAGGTTCTGCGAAATCTCAACGCTCAGCGTCTGAAGAATCAGTTCAGCGATGTGGGCCTGGTGGCCGGCGACAGCGTAATCAGGGCCCACAGATCTGTACTCGCCGCGGGCAGCGCTTATTTCAATGCTATGTTCACGGGCGGCCTCGTCGAGGAGCAGCAGGAGCTTGTGGAGATTCACTCGGTCGGCGCCAACATACTCTCCATTCTCGTTGACTTTATCTACACGGGTAACGTCGACATCACTCAGGACAACGTTCAGGAGCTCTTCGCGGCGGCCGACATGCTCGAACTCGACGAGGTCGTCTCGGGATGCATAGCTTATCTCTGTCAGCAACTACACTACTCCAATGCACTTGGAATTTATAGGTGCCTATATTTATATAATTTTTTCATTCATTTACCGTTGTTTCATTTACAGTAAAACCCCGATTAACCAGGACGCTCGATCTCGAAGAATTCCCGGATGATCGAAATTCCGGTTCGTCCGAACTAAACAGCAAAAGTGCATAAATCAGTAATGTCTGATGATATAACTTTATTTTGATTAGTTAAAATAAGATTTGGTACAAGTTATACTTAACTGTTGCATAGTATAAAAAAGTATATAAAGGATTGGGTTTTTTCTTAACAACATTAAGTAAACTAGACTCGTTTCTATCCTAAGTACTCAGTGACTTTCGTTTGTTTCTTGAACTTTCTACGGTTCTCGTGATACCCGGTTAATCCGCTTCCCGGTTAGTCCGACCTCGGTTAACCGAGGTTCTACTGTAATTACACTAAAAAAATGATTAACGCAGTTTTATTAACACAATCGTTAACCTGTTTTTGCTTAGATTTGCGGAAGCACACAACAGACTAGATCTACTGGAGACTGCCCTACGCTTTATCGAAGTCAATTTTCCTCAAGTGTCGCAGGAGGAAGAGTTCCTTGACCTGCCAAAGGAATATCTCATTCATTTTCTCGGTAGCGAGTACATTCACATCGACACTGAATTTCAGGTATTTCCTCCCGCTAATACCTGAGCCGTCATACGTTGCATTTTACTTCCTTTTTTCTCGTTCTCGATAGACCGATATTGACACAATTAATTTATTCGCGCGTGAAGGTCTTCCAAGCAGCGTACAACTGGATCGTTCACGATATTCCGGCGCGGCGCTGCTACGTATTCGAGATACTCGGTCACATAAGGCTCCGTCTATGTTCGCTCGCGCGTCTCGACAACGTCATACTCGAGTGCAAAGACGCGAGTCTCATCGTCGCGCTGCGTTCCATACAAAAAGACTTGATCTCGAACAAGGGTTGCCTGGTGCCGTTGCGCGCCCAGCCCCGACTTTGCGCGAAGAAGAATATTCTCGTTATCGGGGGATCGAAGCGCGAACACACCGCCGACAGTTGGGCCAAGGATCCTGAGAGTACTTACGAGACCATCGAGAAATACGACACGTTTACCGGGTAACGACGCTTCAACATTACTTACATCGTTTAAAATTCGAGAAATTGCGCAACCAGGAATTGGCCTTATTTTTTCACATTACGTTATTTTTTTCAGCGAATGGAGCGAAGTTGCGCCAATCGGAATCGGCCGAATCTTGCCCGGCGTCGCACTGCTGGACGGCAAGGTTTACGTGGTCGGCGGCGAATTGGAATCCTGCATAATGGCAAATGGCGAGTGCTACGACCCGCGTGACAACGCGTGGACCTCGATAGCCTGTATGGTCGAGCCCAGATGCGAATTCGGTCTCTGCGCCCTCGACAACAGTCTCTACGCCTTCGGGGGATGGGTAGGCGAGGACATCGGTGGTTCCATCGAGACCTACGATCCTCTGTCCAATTCTTGGACCGTGCACGGCGAACTGCCGGAGCCGCGGTTCAGCATGGGCGCCGTAGCTTACGAAGGTTCGTGAATATCAATTTTATTCGCAACGTAACAATTTCGCCGCTCATTTCGCCGATAAATTCGACGAAAATAAGAGAGGATTGCAAACACTTCTCGATGGTATAAAAATCTGAAAAAATTCATGCATATTAAAGATACTGAAATTATTAGTTTAGCATAATAATAATTCTAACATTTTATTAACAAATTGATGAAAGAAAAAGTTGTTTAACGAATCTCCCGGTGACCCACATTTTTTTTTAATGAAAATGATTCGTTCGTTTTTCTGAATACGTATGAATCTTTTCACATTTTTAAGTTGACTTTGAATTTTGTGTTTTTTTTTGTATGGAAAATATGTGTGCAAAAATACTAATTTCAAAGTCAATTTAAAAATTTGAAAAAATCCATACGTATTCAGAAAAACGAACGATTCATTTTCATAAAAAAATGGGGTCACCGGGAGATTTGTTAAACAATTTTTTTTCATCAATTTGTCAATAATATTTTATAATTATTATTATGCAAAATTAATCTTTTCGGTATCTTTAATGTGTATGCATTTTTTCAGATTTTTATTCCATCGAGATGTGTTTGCAATTCTCTCTCATTTTTCTTGAATTTATGCGGAATGAGCTGTACGCGACATAACTACCTTAAAGCCGATATCGTCGAACCAATCATTTTAACAGGCTGAGTTTCACTCTGGCTTTGTTTGAAATTGTTAAATTAATTGTCACCGATTTGTCGCCAGGTTTGATCTACGTGGTCGGTGGATGTACCCATCACAGCAGACATCGACAGGACGTGATGAGCTACAATCCTGTGACCCGCGAATGGACTATTCTCGCGCCGATGCTCACACCTCGCTCGCAAATGGGAATTACGATTCTCGATGGCTATATTTACGTCGTGGGTGGCACGAATAAAAATCAGGAAGTTCTTACGTCCGTCGAGCGATATTCTTTCGAAAAGGTGAGACACTCGTCGCTGTTGAGGCATTAAAACGTAGAAAGAAATAGACTTTTGTGAGCATAGCGTTGGAGGACTGGAGGCTACTATAAATTGTCCTCTTTCTTTTTTTTCTCCGCAGAACAAGTGGACGGCCGTGGCGCCGATGAACTTGGGACGATCCTATCCGGCGGTCGCGGCGGCCGACGGCCGCCTTTACGTCATAGGCGGCGACCAGTCGCAGGAAATAAATTTCTATCGCACGCAGATCACAATATCGGCGGTCGAGTGTTACGATCCAAACTCTAACAAGTGGCAGGAGTGCGCGTCATTGCCGACCAGCCGGGGCGAGGCCGCCGCGATAGTCGCACCCTTCTGATCACGATTTACTCACAATTATCCCGTACCATTACTATCGTTTGTATTCGTTAATCGTCAACGTTTGTTCCTTTCGCACCGTCGTCTCGTCTCGTCGTAGTCGTCGCGGATGGCGCAAAAAACCTCACGACGAGAATCACGCGTTTTTTTTAGGATCGCCGTAAATAAAAGAAGAAAAAGACACAATTACGCGCTTCGGGGCGAGAGGAACCTTTTTTAATTCATTTTTATCGACGTCTAATCGCTCCGCGAGACCATCGGGGGAAATAGAGTATACCGTTTTTTTTTCTTCGTGATTAACGAACGCAATGTGAATTGACATTTAGTAACCGAGAATAACCGCGGCGAGACGCTTGTTGAAATTGTCCGAATTATTTCGCTGATTCACGCGTTTTTATTTCGCGTCCTTTTTTGAGACAGCATTTACAATGGATTAATAACTGACGGTGTTAAGTGTTTAAAAACTGACTTATTACTCATTTACCAAAGTCGTCCAGGAACTGTTTAACGTTTAAGTATATATACTATATAATATATATATATATCAATTGTTCGAAGAGGATCTAAGATGACGGAGAAATTCGCAAATCGCGTGATAAATCTAAAAGTAAAAGGAAAACGAGAGAAAAATAATGAAACGAACACATGACATTTGTTACTCGCAATAATATTACGATTGAAATAGTTATTACATAATATATTTTTAATCGCGCTTCGCGAATTAAAGCTCTCCGATCTTCGTGTATCCTCGGAGTTCGCCGGAGGGGGGCGAGAGAGAAAAAGATGAGAGTTATCGTTGAGAGGATGTATCGAATGTTTTGCGCCGTCGACAATGCGAGACGGATATTGTCGTGCGTGTCTCGCCTGCGAGATGTCCAAGGCCTTTGAAGATATCGACTATCGTCGCTCATTGTTGTATCTCGTTTGTGTTTTCGCGAATTCAGTCATATCGTCAACGAGCTTGTGTTGTTTTTTTGTTTATTAAAAAAAAACGGAGCGTAAAGTAAAGTCAACGATCGAAGGACAGCAAACGCTTAGTTATTATTACACGTATTATCAATCGCAACGGGGCATTCGTCGGAAAATCGCTACGACTCAAGGAATTGCACTTACGCTACGACACATAACGTACGGATTTATTATGATATTATACTATAAATTGATATAAACGAGAAGTGCGTGCGATAGAGTAGAGGGAAATGATTTCCCGATGGTAAATAACGCTTCGAACTCGTATTTCGCTGCTTTTACTCGTTTGTCAGTCTAGCCACTTTTATACAGAGTAAATGTCGCTGCAAAAATTATTAACGAAACTAGGAAGAAGAATAGAGTAGTTTGAGCGAAGAGAGGAAAACAAAACTGATGAGGAATTATCGCTAGTGGAGTAAACGAAAGAATCGCGAAATTCACGGAGAAGTGCGTTCGGCCGATCGAGTTGCCCCCCCACCTCGTCACTTCGATAATTGTATAATAATTGATTGATAATTTATTAAATAATTATTGTATCTACGATTACGAGAAAACGAAGAAGAAAAAAGAAAACAAAAATCGAGAAAAAAAAACAAGAACAACAAAAACAAAATGAAGTGGACGTTTTACACAATAAATAAATCGTATTGAAACTCTGTCACGTGCGCCAGTGTATAATAAAACTGGGCGAGGAAGGAATTTCTCATTTGGAAAGCAAATTACTCATAGCTACTGTACATTTTGACAATTTACTTATTATTAATGTTGGACAATTTTTTTCATCTGTAATTCAACGGGAGTGTAGCCGGAAGATCGAAATTTCCGTGGGCGGATTCGTCGTAGACTGGCGTCATCGTCGGTGGTTCGTTTGCGCAAGACGGGCCGAAGGATTTATCGTCGGACGCGTGAAATTCGAGATTCTCGACGTTCCGCGGACAAATTTCATGGGTGAATAATTGTACTTCTAACGACGTTACGTGTTCCTCAAATTTACGAATATTCTTCGCAGCTATTTGGCGCATCTTGACCATGACCGAGCACCAGCAGTCACGAAGTTTCTGCAGATAGGACTCCTCGAGCTTCGGGAGTATCGTGTTCAGCCGGGCGATCTCTTCGCGTCGAAGACTCATCAGATCCTCAAGCGTCGCCGCTGAGTCACCGTGACCTCCGCGAAATCCCGGATAGCCGAGTTCGCGATCGCGAGACCACATTTCGCGGTAACGATTGACGATCTCCTCGAAGAGAACGGTCAGATGGGTGAGCGTCGACTCGAGATCTTCGTGTGGAAGAACCTTCCGAGTTTTGGTGAGATACCATTATTTTTTATTTTCTTTTTTTTCAAATATTAAAAAAGTGGTCCACTGAGTAATTTTTGCAAAATGAATTGCTGAATATGGGAAAGCTTATTCATCGATTTTAAATTTATTGTAGAGGAAGCTTTGTGAAAAATCGAAATAAAAGAGGAACCCATGTGCGAAGTTCCACTTTTGCAATTTCGGCACATTCCAGTTCGAAATTTTAAGAAAAAAATGTTTGAAAGAAAATCTGTACCTCCTTCGCTTTGTATCTCACTGAACTCGACGAGCTGCTGCAGTAGCAGCAGAAGCAAGACGAACTGGGTACTACAGAGCTCTTTTTTTCCCTCGAATCTCCGGGCTCCTTTCCAATCAAATCCGTGAGAATGTCCCACTGTCTTTGCTTCGCGTAATGTAATATCGTGTAACCACGCGTATTCGCGTGTTTGAGATCGATCTTACAGTCGATGCTGCTCCAAAAATCGAGAAAATCGTTCTGCTCCCACGACGAGGACTGCACCGCGATGAGGGCAACGTTGTCCTCGTTCTCGTCGAGCAGCGTGAGATCGGCGCCGTGACGAACCAGCAAATTAATCATCTCCAAATCTTTGTTCCTCACCGCCCACATCAGAGCCGTCGTCTTGTCCTCCTCGCTGCGTGAATTAATCGGGTAGCCGTCACGCAGGAGTCGCTTTACCACGTCAACCTTGCCCAGAATTATCGCTCCGAGCAAAACGGGTGTCCTCGACTATCAACCATCGTTTCGTGTTATTTTTGTTTCCAACCCTCGTAATTTTTGTGCCTTCTATCTTTTTGTTCCAGATTCTCACAAGATCGGTTTTTCGCAGGATGCTTCGAAGTGTCTGGAGCTCGTCGCTCTTGAATAGTATCGTGAAGCTGCTGGTCTTAATTTCACCGCTTGCCGATTTCTGCAGATAGCACAAATCTCGCTTTTCGTCAGATTTTTTAATCGCCACGACGTCGTCGGGCGCTTTGACGCTGCTGCTCAGAGGTCTCGCGGGATTGTCAACTGCATTTGCGTCTGAAAATTCGGTGCAGTGTTTCACGCAGATACTTCAATGATACGACGATTAAGCATTCAATCATCAAAACATATATTCTTACTTTTGCTCAGATCCAGCGGGCGCGATTTTATCGACGAAACTGCAGCTCCTTCCGCGTCCGTTATTCGCATACTCGCAGCCGCAATCGCCGCTTCTGCTTTTCTTCGCACTCCGATCTTTCTCTTCGCTTTTTTACCTCGCGACATTTTAGCAGCTGCAATTATAAATTGAGCCTGTAGCGCCTGAAGGGCGGAGAAATAGAACCTTCTGACAGGGAGCGCGACGAAGAAAAGCGAAAAATTCGAAAGTCGTCTGTCGCGAATTACTTCACACCTGTCCGATATTGTTTCTTCTTTATCCCTCTTTTAAAAAGTTCATGAGTGACGGAAAGCATTGTTAGCAAACTATTAGAGCTGCGATTGGTTGACAGGAAAGTCCGTAATAAACAAAATCAGAATGGTGTCAGATTTGAAAAATTTCATAAGAGGACAGGCGGGACAGCACCCGTAACCTTTTAAAGCTTTATAAGAGCACAGCAACGCAAAATTGATTAACCTATTATAGGTGATATCTTGAAATAAAAATTTCCGAGGTCGATTTTGGCGATTTTCGGTCCGGGGCCGGTTCTACGATTTTTGACAGAAAAAAAAAAAATTTTGTCGCCAAAAAAATATTTTTTTCAAAACCGATTAAAAAAGGTTAATAACCCGTGTTTTTAGGGGTAGCATATGCGACTTGAGAACAATGGTATAGGTTACAAGTCGATATTTTCAAAAGAAAAAAAATTGGGGTCGATTTTTGCGATTTTCGGTCCGGGGCCGGTTCTACGATTTTTGACAGAAAAAAAAAATTTTCGTCGCCAAAAAAATATTTTTTTCAAAACCGATTAAAAAAGGTTAATAACCAGTGTTTTTAGGGGTAGCATATGCGACTTGAGAACAATGGTATAGGTTACAAGTCGATATTTTCAAAAGAAAAAAAATTGGGGTCGATTTTTGCGATTTTCGGTCCGGGGCCGGTTCTACGATTTTTGACAGAAAAAAAAATTTTTCGTCGCCAAAAAAATATTTTTTTCAAAACTGATTAAAAAAGGTTAATAACCAGTGTTTTTAGGGGTAGCATATGCGACTTGAGAACAATGGTATAGGTTACAAGTCGATATTTTCAAAAGAAAAAAAATTGGGGTCGATTTTTGCGATTTTCGGTCCGGGGCCGGTTCTACGATTTTTGACAGAAAAAAAAATTTTCGTCGCCAAAAAAATATTTTTTTCAAAACCGATTAAAAAAGGTTAATAACCAGTGTTTTTAGGGGTAGCATATGCGACTTGAGAACAATGGTGTAGGTTACAAGTCGATATTTTCAAAAGAAAAAAAATTGGGGTCGATTTTTGCGATTTTCGGTCCGGGGCCGGTTCTACGATTTTTGACAGAAAAAAAAAAATTTTCGTCGCCAAAAAAATATTTTTTTCAAAACCGATTAAAAAAGGTTAATAACCAGTGTTTTTAGGGGTAGCATATGCGACTTGAGAACAATGGTATAGGTTACAAGTCGATATTTTCAAAAGAAAAAAAATTGGGGTCGATTTTTGCGATTTTCGGTCCGGGGCCGGTTCTACGATTTTTGACAGAAAAAAAAAAATTTCGTCGCCAAAAAAATATTTTTTTCAAAACCGATTAAAAAAGGTTAATAACCAGTGTTTTTAGGGGTAGCATATGCGACTTGAGAACAATGGTGTAGGTTACAAGTCGATATTTTCAAAAGAAAAAAAATTGGGGTCGATTTTTGCGATTTTCGGTCCGGGGCCGGTTCTACGATTTTTGACAGAAAGATCGTCGCCAAAAAATATTTTTTTCAAAACCGATTAAAAAAGGTGAATAACCAGTGTTTTTAGGGGTAGCATATGCGACTTGAGAACAATGGTATAGATTACAAGTTGATATTTTGAAAAGAAAAAAAATTGGCCTCAATTTTGGCGATTTTCGGTCCGGAGCCGGATCTACGATTTCTGACAGAAAAAAATCGCCAACAAATTTTTTTTTCAAAATCGATTAAAAAAGGTTAGTAACTAGTGTTTTTAGGGGTAGTTGATTATGTCAATCAACGGATATTTTTTATCGTCTGGACGCTTTCGGTATTGTATAGCAATCGGCAGGAGTGATAAAATCATTACGGGTAAAATGACGTTTCACACCTGCTCCCAGCACTTGACATTCAAAAAATGTCACGGTCAGACTAGCTTTCAGCCCAGCGGACCCTGCGCTGCAGGTTTTACCAACGTCCATGGTACGGAATGTCACACGAGTATATGTCAATCAACAGTTACATGGTAAAAAAAAACGTACGTCGACGTTTAAATTTCGTAGACAGAGTGGTGTGGGTGGTAGGAGTGGTGTGAGTGGTTTAAACTTGCGCTTGTTTAAACGCTCCCTTGCCGGTACTGCAATTGTTCAGTCTGTCCTAGCACATACATTTAGAGAGAATTTCGAACACTTCTCGATGGGATACAAATCTGAAGAAAATTAAGCATACGGAAGGTGCTATGAGAAGATCGATTTTGCATAAACATAATTACAAAATGTTATTAAGAATTTGATGGTAAGAAGTTGTTTAACAAATCAGCCGATGGCCCAACTTAAAAAAAATGGAAATGATCCATCCGTTTGACAGACACATATCCAAAATTTGTGACTATTCACACATTATCTAATTAAAAAATAAATTATTCGGATAGTTCGAGTATCCGGATAGTCCGAATAGTTCGAGTATCCGGATAGTTCGGATAGTTCGAGTATCCGCACAATCCGGACAGTCTGAATAGTTCGAGTATCCGGGCAATCCGGATAGTCCGAATAGTTCGGGTAACTCGGATATCCGGACAGTCTCATTTTTATCTAACGTTGGGATTTAAAGTGTCGGATCCGTCCAGTCCGGATAGTTCAAGTTATCCGAGTATTCGATAAAATGCAAGCACCATTTTGCAGGCACGCGCGCCAGCGCGTGTGATTAGCCTAGTGAATATATATATTTTATACTTTAATTTGGTTCTTTGTTTCTCACTTGCTGCGTTTTGATCATTCGAACGACAATGAAGCATTTTCCCGCCAATTTTCAACCGGAAATACAGCCGATACTACGCGACTCATTTCCCGCCTGAAATTCACCGGCAAACCTAAGTACTACGTGATACGACACAAAATGCCGCCAATTCTGTTGTAAACAAGTGTGCCGGCTAAAAACGATCTTTCTTATTTATTATAAACCGTATATTCTTTTGAAATAAATCATATTTATCAACAACTATTAGTGCACCGATCGAAAAAGCCGCATGTGCCAAATCACCTCTGATTTTGTGCAACGAACCTAACAGTACCATTTTTTGGGTTATGCTCGTAGATCGCTGATCTGTTTACCTTTGGTTTTTGAAGAAGACTGATTTTTGCAAAAAAAATGAGTTTGTGGGTGGATAAATATCGGCCTACGAGCCTCAGCAAGCTCGATTATCATATTGAACAGGCAGAAAACCTCAAAAATATGGTCAGTTATTTATTTGAAAATTTGAAAATGTAAGTTTCTTTTTTAAATGAAATGTATTTACTATTTGTTGGTTTCAGGTGCAAAAAGGAGATTTTCCACATCTATTGGTACATGGCCCACCAGGTGCCGGAAAGAAGACCAGAATTATGAGTATAATAAAAGAACTGTACGGTAGCGGAGCAGAGAGACTGAGAATGGAGAGCATGCATTTCGAAGTGAGTTGCAAAATAATTTATTTCTTTTGAATTGCATTAGTTTTGAATTATTCTTACTTCTTGTTTTCCCTGCAGACTCCGTCGAAAAAGAAACTGGAGATTATGACAATAAGCAGCAATTATCACATCGAAGTTAATCCCAGCGATGTTGGAATATACGACAGGGTAGTCGTGATGGATCTTGTGAAAACTACCGCTCAGACTTATCAGATTGATCCCAGTGGTCAGAGAGAATTCAAAGGTAATTTAATTGACAAATTTATCAACATTTTTTTCTTTTCGTTATAGAGTTTTTTAGCCTTTGAAACTGCCATTAAACATCAGCAAATGTTGCAGGGAGAAAACCAGAAAATTCATCAGCATTCTTTTTTTTATAGAGTTTTTAAGCCTTTGAAACTGCCATTAAACATCAGCGAATGTTGCAAGAAGAAAAGCCAGAATATTGTGAATCAAGATAAAATTGTATTTTGCTTATATTTGCGATATTTCTTTTTTTTCAGTCGTTCTGCTTACGAATGTAGATCAGCTGACGAAAGACGCACAACACGCGCTCCGTCGGACGATGGAAAAATACGTGACTACGTGCAGGCTGATTCTGTGCGCAAATTCGACGTCACGAGTGCTGCCCGCCATACGTTCGCGTTGTCTGGGAATTCGCGTGCCGGCACCAACCGTTCCCGAGATCAAGAGCATCCTGCACAACATTTGCAAGCGCGAGGGTCTGTCGTTGCCCGACGAATTGGCGACCAAAGTCGCCGAGGCGAGCGGAAGAAATTTACGTCGCGCGATTTTAATGCTGGAGGCCTGCAAAGTCGAGCAGTTAGTATACCGCTGGCTTCGTGATAATTCGACACAACAGGAGTAAAGCACGTTGCCTCCTTTCGTGCCACTTTACCAATTGTCCAACGGAATCGTTATAATTTTCGCCAAGGCGAATTTTTATAAAACGCGAAGGAGGATTTTTGGAATATTCTGCTGATTCGCATAAATTTCAGGTATCCCTTCACTGCGGATCAAAAGATCACCGAACCGGATTGGCAAGTTTTCATTCGCAAAACGGCTACGATGATGGTGGCCGCTCAGAGCCCGGCGAAGCTTCTCGACATACGCAGCCGACTTTACGAACTGCTGACCCACGCGATTCCCTGTGACCTCATATTCAAGGGACTGCTGCAAGAGTCCGTTAAACTTTGCGATTTGGAGCTCAAGACGAAAGTGACGTCAATGGCCGCGGAGTACGAGCACCGAATGCATCGTGGATCCAAAGCCATATTTCATCTCGAGGCCTTCGTCGCGCGTTTCATGCTCATGTATCAGAACTTCATGAACTGCCTCAAAGACGTCGGAATGGGAGACGCTGACGCATGGGAGGATTTCTAGCGATAAGGTTTTCTTTTAATGGTTAATAAATTTTCGCAGATGCGATTACGTATTTTCTACGCTGTTTACGAATGTCTCGATTTATTTCGACGGAGAGTTACAAATACAAATATTTTACGTGCTTTTTTCTATTCGAATGCTGCCTCCCATCCCTGCCTCAGGCTCTTGTGATTGTGAGCCTGCGGTTAATTAGTGTACATAATAATATAAGATAAAATATTGCTAATTTATATTCTTCACTTATTCCACATTTAGTTATTACCAGTTCTATCCGTGCTTTGTTTGGTTTCTGAATTTCAAATACAATTATTAGAAATCAGATGATATTTCATGAAATCATGTGAGATAGGGAAAAAACGGCATGAAATCGTATGAGGTTTTTGAATAAATAACTTTCCTTGTGAAATCATTGGTAGTTTTGGCATCAAGACCGATAGGCAAACATCCTCATGAAACGCGCAACGCGACCCCCGCGATGGCAGACGTATAAAACGATAAATAGAGAAATAAATGCACATAATTTAAAACATCTTTGCATATTATTTCAGGCACTTTGCCGGGTCTGCGAGTGAAGCGCGTGACTGTAATACGCATTGCTTCATTTTTTCATAAACGTTGTGGAGGTGAATTTGCAAATCCCTGGAGAAAGGATCAAGATTGTTGCAATCAGTAGTACGCAGTTTATTTCTACTCTTTTACGACGCCAATTTCTTAGAATTATTAATGTTATCGGCGATTTCCGAAGCTGCTTACTTTCGTGACTACTATTTATAAACATGATGGCTCTAATATTAAATGTGTGCAGAGAGAGAGGACGGAAAAGATCGACAGGCATCAGACTCACTTCCCGATAATCTATAATCTTATTTGCTTTATCGATTTACCCTCGGCTCGCGATCTCGGACTATAGTGGCGTGTTATTTTAAACAAAAGAAAGAATGCGAAGGAAAAATTGCTAAATACGTGCGGCTGCGATTTTACTTTTGTATAATTGTTGATGCCGTGTCAAACGCCTCCTTTACACCGCTCTTCCATTTATTGCCGTTTTTTTACAAAATTTGATTAAAAGTATTTTTTTTTAGTAGTTATTCAATAATTCGATCATCTCCCTGGAAGCACTGCAGGTCATTATAATGATAAGCACGTCATTATACAAAAATAATTTTACTATAAATTTTTACTTTTCAAACTAATGAGGGCTTACAATCCTGTTCTTGTCTACTTGTGGACACAGATCCCAAGGTTGACAATATTTTGAATACAACCTTTGATCTTTCACGCTTTTTTTTACCCACCCGCGCCATCGGTCAGCGTCGCCGGTTTTTTCCTTGGCGTAAGGGGACATCCGGGCGGGGACATACAGTGTTGAACGTGACTCGTGAGTATTAAAAACCTACAAACAGAAAAGAAGAAATATCTTGCATTCATAAAAACTGAATCCTCTTAAACAATTTTAATCGTCCGGCTCGCCAACACATTTTCCTACAATTTGAATGAATCTCTACCTGGATACGAATCCACTTCGGAGTACAAAAAAAATCTGGCTGGATATAATGGCTTATCGTTTGTAAAAGGTCTATAAAAAGAAAGGAACTTGAGTTCGCGACGCGGATATCGCGGCTACTCGAGATCGATGATTGATCGGGTGTCAACCGCGCTCTTGTACACCTGCACTCACATTTAATTTTATTGCAGGTACGTTAATGAAGAAAAAAAAAGAAACACCAGCGAGTTGAAGCGAGCGCGGTCTCTCCGGAGACGAAACTACGTCGCTTTTAATTAGTGAGAACGGCGGCGAGGGCAGGAGGAGATTAAAGCCAGAAATAGGAATGGAAACTCTAGACAGCCGACGGCCATCCAATATCTTAAATGAAATCTATATTCGGCTGATAATTATCGAAATCAGATAACGAACGGAAATGCATTCGTGCCGATGATATAACAATTTCGCGAAAAACGCTGATTATTCAATTTGTTTTCATACTCTTCTATCGATCGATCGGAATAATGTTTTCCTTGATAAAGAAAAGTAAACTTTGTTTTCGTGAGGAATTTCGGCGTTTGAAAACCCAGATGAATCTGTATAACATTTTTTCTTGAAACATATTAAAATGCACGAATTTCGGGTTTTGAAAAACCGTCGTGGCTCGGTTGCCGCCGCTCCTTCGCACTCAAACTAGAGGAACTTCCCTCATAATTTTTTTTCTTCGTAATTTTGAAAACAAAAAATCGATTTCTATTTCGGAGCTTATTGATCCGACTATCGCTCCAAAAATACCAAAATCAGCTCCTTCATAATTTTATACTTCATAATTTTAAACTCTACGATTCTTGTTTACTGCGTAACTCAGCCTCTGAATATTCTTGTGGGAACATCTATTCCATCAACTATTTTTCCTTGATAAAGAAAAGTAAACTTTGTTTTCGTGAGGAATTTCGGCGTTTGAAAATCCAGATGAATCTGTATAACATTTTTTCGTGAAACAGATTAAAATGCACGAATTTCGGCTTTTTAAAAACCATCGTGACTCGGCTGCCGCCGCTACTTCGCACTCAAACGAGTGGAACTTCCCTTTTAATTTGTTTTTCTTCGTAATTTTGAAAACAAAAAATCGATTTTTATTTCGGAGCTTATTGATCCGACCATCTTTCCAAAAATGCCAAAATCAGCTCCTTCATAATTTTATATTTGAAACTCTACGATATTTATTTAATGCGTAACTCAGCCTCACGATTACGATACTAATTATTACACTGCCTCACGCGTGTTTCACGCTTGATACAAAAAGATTTCCGTCTTCCAGATGTAACCGGACTGCGCGGTCTTCCTCGAGAGATCGGAAGGAAAGCGTGACGCCTCCGTCGCTGATGTAACTTTATCAAGATCTCCAGCGCCGGCTCGGCACCTCGCAGCACACGGTGAGTCCGAATTTTTATTCCCTTGTATCGTTTTCCCTCTCGCGTCTCGCGTTACGTGCACCCTCGTTACAAGTTCTATTCCACCGTATACTAATCCCCTAATTATCGTGTTGCAGATTACGAATGCCCGGCCGAGCTCCCGACGTCCGGATTCCTCGTGATCATCGGATCACATGAGTCAGGAAACCTGTAATAATAGTTTCGAGTGGGACGATGATTCGACGTTAATAAGTGAGTCGCGCGGAGAACTTTGGAGTCACCGTCAGCCTCGGTCGACGACACAAACCTGCGTCTGATCGCGAAACCTCGAGCAACTCGAGGAAATCATCAATGACGAGTCTCCACTTTTCTCGAGTCCCACTCGGAATTCCCTTCCGCATTAATCGGAGTCCGCACAGCGGAAGCTCGAAACTCAACGACGCAACAACGCGTACATAGGTACATAATACCCTTCGTAATGCGCGGCCTATATTTGACCGTGATGAGCGTCCCATTCGCGTTTACGATTGTTTGGCATCCGTGAGACGCGACGCGACTTATCACGGCGGAAATCTGTCGCTCGGGCCACCGACGCGAACGACCGTGCGATAAGGGATTACGGATCAGAGAGCGATAGGGACTGCCCCCGCCGAACCGCGTGACTTAATCCCGGTATCCGTGAGAAATCGTCGATTATAGCGTTTTACTCATCGCCGTGTATTTTCGTTAAAACGGTCTCTGGGTTATCGCGTTTCGCTTTCACAATAACGCTGTTTATTCGTCTCGAGATTTGTCTTCGCGTAACGAGATTTGCATATTTTACATCGTGTAATCAAAGTTAGCGGGGAGGCGAACAGAAATTAGCGGCACCGAGGAAGAAGTCGCGACTCGCTTCGCGGACTCGCTCGTCATGTCCGAGAAATTTTCATCAGTGCGGTCGGCTGACGCAATCGCGAGAGATGCCGCGGCTATCGTAGTTAATTAATTTCCACGAGTGACGATAGAAATAGATGATGGAATAGATGTTCCCACAAATACGCACAAAGTTGCAGATTACCGTCTCACGGACGAGCGCGCTAATTGTTACGGTAACCCGGTGCTCCTCTCGTTGCGCAGCCACGTGTGGGGGATCCCAACGATAAGAGGCAGAGGTCGTCGCGAAACTGTCGAGGAAGTGTCTTTCGCGTGTATACGCAAGAATATATCAGGGATAAGCTTTCCGCCTTGATCTTATCTCGACGGCGGGAAGAAAAAATCATAGAAAAAAGTTCTCCACGCCCTCGAGTTACGGCGTCGCCCCTCGCTGATTGCTCGCCTTTTCCTCGCTATTTTTGGCTGCCCGTTATCGACAACCGGAAGACGAGTATATCGCAATCGCCGGTAAACTAGCGCCGAGCACTTAGCTCACCTTCGATGTTACGTTAATTATTTAGCTTAGACAAACGTTCGTCACGAGCGCGGATAATCGTTGAAGTAGCGACGTTAAATAGTGGGAAAAATAGACGTGAATGTGAAACGCGCGGCTGTATCGTAATTGCACTGTCGAGACGCTAATTTGAGCTGATAAAGCCCGCGAAACTCGTGTGTTTGCTTGGCCGATTAATTGTTTTTATCTCTCTGTTTTCATTGACGAGCGGCTTGTTTGTTTGTTGCAGGCCGAGTGTCGCGGATGATGAGACGCCTGCGTTGGTGTTGCTCAATTGCTCGACGGCCTTGCGGGAGGAACACGGGCAGAGATCGCCAGACGAGATTCCCCGATTAGAGATGCATATCACAGTTTCCTCTCAGGTGTGCAACCCCCACATCTATCATGCACCCCAGGGCGAACGTCGAGCCGAGATTTACGTGCTCGATATACGTAACGTCCGGCTTCTGTGATGAATCGCTTTTATATCAGGGAAATCTGGAATTTCGAAAATAATTTCTCGCCGAATAGTGGATTATTTTCGAAGTTTAATTCCAAGCGGAGATAGTGGTCTTACTGCATGAGATGATATTTTTTATTAATCTGAGTGTAAATTGCAACTTGTGCGATTGCGTTGAAAATGACAAATTCTCTTGAAAATTCGGCATTGACATCGTCGCGTTGTAAATAATTCGAACGAATCAACTATTCAGAGCGATAAAATCGAAGATGTACATTATTCATCCTTCTGTATTATTCAATTGCTTGGATAAATAAAACGCGCGCGTATTGTAAATTCGACTGAACAAGAAAGTTGTTGCGTTTGCAATCTCGCTTTGTTTACTCGTTTGCTCCAAGTAATTGAGTAACCGGTTACATCATGGCGGGAAATCCCTCGCGACAATTCACTCGCGTGATCTTCAATTCGATTGTCGATTTAATTTAATTAACCGCCCGGGTAGTCGGATACGGTATCTGGTGGTCCGACCGAAAGACTCGATTCTAAAATCGATGGTTCTGCGATCCGATAGTCTTATCTCCGGTCGGCTCCGAATCGTCCGATCATTAACATCGACAAATTTCTATTTTTAGGCCTCACGATTCATGACTCGCTATTATTATGATAAACGGCCGAAGATGCTATCGGAGGGTGAATAGAGCGAGGGACTAATCGACGATACGTGTACTCACAAAACACACGGCCGAGACGATGGCGCGCGCCGATAAAATCGCACGTAAGAATTATTTTAGTATTCATATTTTTCATTATTTTATCTTTTGGTCTTACGTCCGTTGAATAATCTGCCAGCCGCCAACGAACGATGTAACGTATTCCCGGCGTGTTTTGAGCTCGACTTATGCACCGCACGCACCGCGCGAATGGTGCACACAAACCGTAAAAGATTGCTTGACGAGAGAGAAAAATAGACACCACGACTATGCGGAAGTGGATTTTAGCGACTACGAGAAATCAACAGTCAACAGCGGATTCGCTTTTGCGTCTCTGCTTGGGCAGATGTAACGCAGTTAGAGAAATATATAAGGAGACGGGACAGTCCGAGGCGCCGGCTCAGGCCGTAATATCATTAGGCGCGTATTATTCAAAGAATCTCGAGGGGGGACTCTCGTAGTACGCACACTCGCGAGATCGAAGGCCATCGTACGATCGCGTCAGGTGTTCATTAGTGAACGCGCAGGTTCAAGCCCTCTGTTTTACTTTGCCAGGATTATTATTATTACTAATATTATTATTACCAATATAATTATTATTACTCATAGTATTATTATTATTATTATTACTAATGTTATTATTATTATTGTTGTTGTTATTGTTGGAGTTGTAATTATTGTGATTATCACAGCCGATAAAAGACGAGGCGATTTGAATAGTAAACGAGAGACTGAAATACTTCTAGTCATGCTACCAACGGATTCACGATTCAACATGATGATTTGTCGAATGTTGTATGCTTATTCCGACACACAACACATTTTATTGGCAATTTTTTTTCTCGTTCTTTCTCGCAGTTTTCCTGGTTCGGTGAATACATTTATTTTTAATGCCTCCAAACGCCTGGAATTTGATCCTAAATGTGGCAGAGGTAATTTTCATTCGCTGATATTGACAGTCGGTGTAATTCACAGTTAAGTTGTTGGAAAACAGTCTGACGCGAATCCACGATTTATTTCCAATTTTTCTGCATTTCAAATCGTTGTCACGATAAATCAGTTTCAGGAAAATAGATGAGAATTTTTTTTACTCTCCGAAACTCCGATTCCCAAGCGGTTGTCGCTGGCGATAAAAAAGTGCTCCAAAAAGCAGTTTCTCGACTGCCGAGTCTTTGGGCATTTGCAAAATTAATCAACGCCCTTGGCCGCGGTGTAAATTTCCTTTCACCCCGAAGAAATGTGAGAAAGAAACGCGCAAAAGTGTAATTGACACAGCTTTTTTTCTGCCTTCTTCAGCTCGCCAGCGCAGATATTTCCCATGAAAGAGGAAGGAAAGAAGAGAAGAACGATGTAAGAAAGGGGAGCCTCTCGTTAGTAACGTTCCGGATGGCTCGTTACCCACCTCCAGTCCTCGTTCGAGTCGAAGCAGCGGCAGAAGCAGCAAGCAACAGCATCATTCCTACCCTCGCAACTCCGGGCACAAGAGTGTGTCAAGTGTCGCGTAAGTCAGCTCGCGCGCACAGGTGGCACTCGCGTAATGCTATACTTCAGACGGATACCTTTCCTAGGAGGGATAAAGCGCGACGTGGTACAACCCGCGCGATAGAAAGCGACCAAAGCGATGGGGTGGTCGATTCATCGAGAAACGAGGAGAATAAAAAAACGCATGAATGTGAGAAGACAAGACGTGCACTCCATGTACCGTGAAAATTTCGTAGCACGACGTAATATCTCCGTCGACAATACCTCACGATGCAATACAGCCCCTTATTACATTTTGTCCAACTAACGTGCTTCACGTTTTTTTACCGAACATAAAAACTCACTGTTACTTATTTTTTACTTGCTCGGTACTTTGCTTTACATATCACGGAATTTGTTACATGTCATCAAAAGGTGGGTAGGGGTAAAAATAGCTAATTACCAAAATAGCGAAAGGCAAAAATATCAAATTTCAAAATAATGAACGGTCTGAATCTAGAATGATCATTATTATGAAATTCGGAATTTCAGCCATTCGCTGATTTCTTCATTCGCTATTTTGATTTCATTTTAATAAAGATGTGGGTCAAAATAGTGAATAATCAAAATAGCAAATGGCTGAAATAGCGAATTTCATAGTGATGACGATTCTAGATTCAGACCGTTCATTATTTTGAAATTTACTATTTTAGCCATTTGCTATTTTGCTCATTAGATATTTTGACCCCCTCTCATAAAAATGTATTATTAGGTCTGTTGGCTAACTGCAAAACGAATGGAGGAAAATAATAGGATCCTATGTGGTATTGAAGTTTTTTAAATTATCTGTCGTGACTTGAATTATGTTATCGTGAGATATTTTGGCGTGGAATTTCATGGAAGATGATGCGTCGCGCGTTGCGCAGTCAGGTAACCGAAAATTTACCGACGCTCCTTATTCTTATTACTCTTTTCCTCGTGTTGCCTATTTTTCGCGCGATTTATCGCCCCGGGGACAGCGCGGACGGAAACGATGAGGGGGCCGCGAGCGAGATGGCAAACGCGCCGAGCGCGGGAACATTGGCCTCGCTAAACTCGGGCTCTTGCGGTGCTTCGTCTCAATCGCGCTCTAGTCTCGTTTGGCTTGGAATCTAGATCGATATACTACTTGAATTCACATGATCCCTAATGTCTGTAACCCACTTTTATTTAATATCGCGGCACGTACCGCGCACGCCTGTTGGTCGTTTGCTCGCGAATCAACTGTCGTAATATCGTCTACTTGACGCTCGTAATGCGTCTGACCCAAAACCGAGCGTAACTACTTATTTTCACGAGCTCATGCGATAGCGGAGAAAGGGGAGGTATTAATAGACGATCGATGGAACGTATCGCTGCGAATACCCGACGTGCATGTCGATCGTCTGCATCGATAAAAGATAAGCTGTTGTAATTGCAAAAGGCTTTGTGTATTTAATTAAGTGATTACTGGATGTGATGAAGGGGTTTTTCACGTGCATCATTCTACCTGGACTTGGCCCGCTGCTAAATTCACCTGTCTGAATTTAATTCTCATTTGTCTTTCTATAATATAAATGCACGGGACGAGTTTTCATTTTTGTTTATTTTTCTATAGTATATTCTTTTCACAGTAGCATTTAAAAAAAAATAATCGTCAGCAAATTGTTAAAATTATATATGAACTTGAATTTTTTAAAACAGAATTCCAACTCTTATAAAGCATTTCCACGTTAGTTCAGTCACTAAAATTAAGATTCTGTCGAAAAATGTCTGAAAATCTACTAATATGGTTTTAATAAATATCCATTTTTTTACAGATTTTCTTTATCGGCTGAACGACGTGGAACCGCCTATGTTGGATCAAGTGTAAGCTCAAGGAGTCGTGTCTTTTCCATCACGTTCAGTCGCACTTGAGTCAACTTACACGATGTTAATTATTTTACACAAGTGAGGCGCAGCTTTGTCGAATAAACATGTCGACCGTTGATTATTTATGATCCGACATTTGTCTACTGGACGCAATAGAAGCTTTAGTTAAAAAAAGTGGATCAATCGCGATAAAAATTCGTCAAAACAACAGGAAATTGACCTAAAAAGAATTTAGTGGTATCCACGAAAAATTTCAATCGACCTAGTCGAACATCTATTTTCCGTCAAGATTCAATCTCTTATCTTAAAACGAACGAGTCGCTGCAATAATACAATCGGAAACAACGCAATTTGCCGGCTACTCGGAACTTTGTTAAAGTCCGATGCGTAATCTTTTTTCTTCCTTTTTTATTCTTCAGGATGACGCAGCTTATGACGAAGCCAAAGAAGCGGGAGTGGAAGATGAGAGTCCGAAGATGAGAAAAGTGGATGGTGTTCCGCGCCTCGCGCACCGAGACAAGGAGCGTCCGAGTTTTTCTCTCGAAAAACAGAGCACGAAGGATGTTAAAGTGCGCGCGAGGCAAAGACGAGAGACGTTGCCTCGTTGTTCCTGGCACGAGCCTCGGCCAGAGATCGGCACCTTTAGCTACTCTCAAATGCCCGCTCGTTTCTTTTTATTTATCCTGTAATTATCGTTATAATTACTATTTCTTTACAGCAACCTGCAGCGCTTATAAAAAGATGTTTGAACCTCCGAGTAACTTTTGCGTAGAAGACTTTTAATAAATTTCCTGATAAGAAAAGAGCCCTGTATTTTTCGAAAATATTTCTATGAAATTTAATTTAAAAAATGTATTACAAATAAATTAAAAAATGTCCATCTAATTCAAACTGATGTATATTTGTAATAAACTAATGAGGTAAGATTTTTTTTATAAGCACACAGATGCTGTTGCAAACTGATGTACATTTTTAATAAGGTAACATTTTTTTATAAGCATACAGATGCTTGAAATTACTATTTCATTTAAAATCAAGCCCTCCGACCAAATCCGTCCCGTTCAAAGTAAAAAATGCTCGAGACAGTTTATATCACCATAGTTTCAATATATTTTCGAGAGTGCCGCAGAGTAACGAGAGGTGCCCATCTCCGTAGCCTCGAATCTCGGGTGTGCGACGCGTCGTCGTCGTCGGCGGCGGCGTCGCTGGTGGCGGCTGTGGTGGGGGGTGGCTCGTGGTCTCCGCTCTCGCCGCCTGCACCACCGGCTTATCTCGCGACTTTATGTATATTACGATGGCCCACGGCAGAAACACGAGCAGTTCACCGCTGGCTAACTGGTCGACGAGTCGCGCACCGCGAGTCGTTGTGTTGACTCTGTAACCGTGTATAACTCAATCAGGAGGGAAAGAGAGTGAGAGAGGGAGAGAGAAAAAGAGAACGAGAGAGCAGAAGGAACACACGTTATACCTTTCTGTCTATCGGCGTCTTGACGCATCGTTATCGCGGCCGCGTGGAGAGAAAACGGCAGTACGAGCCGAGACTCCGGCGAGGCATCGTCGAAGCGCGCAGCGTCCTTTCCGTTCGGTCGTCCGGCTTTTCGTTTACACACAAAGCGGGCAGCGTTGAATCGCGAGACAAACCGAGTGAGCCGAGTGACCGTTTTCCAGTTTTTCTTTTGTTTCCTGCAAACCCACGCGTGAACTGTATATTTACGTCCGGATGTGCGTCGAGCGATAAGAAGTGTCGCAAAAAAACAGAAACAGAAAACGATAAGTGCAACGTCCGGCTTAGATTGTGAAGCACTGTTTTCGCCCACTGTGACGAATTAACGCGCGTTCCTCACGATTATCCGGGAATAATCGTAGTGCCGCTGAGCGCGAGTTTTCATTGAAGATATTCGCCACGCGCGATACGTATCTCCATCAAGATGTTCGTCATTGCCTCGACCTGTGTCGTTGTTCTGGTGTCACTCATGATGAACACCGCTCAAGCCTTCTTCACCGCTCCCGTTCCAGGTACAGACAATTTGCCGATTTTTCGGAGCGACTTGAGGAATATTAAAATCGAATGTTTTGGTTTTTTTTTTATTTGAGGTTTCAGGTGTTCTGTGTTAAACGCTTCTGTCGTTGTTTTGTGAGAAAAAGAAACTAGTAGAAGCGTCGAAGTAGTATTGAAGGTTAACGATTACTGGTGATAATTAATAGATAGTATCGTACAAAGCGTTTTCCAGTTTTTTTACCTGGCGTTACGAAATGTTTGAATCGAGCATTAACATTTTTGTTTGATCAAAGTTTCAGCTATTTTTTTTTATCGAATGTTTTAAGTATTATGTGGAAATTTTGATAATTCGTATCGATTAATAGTTGTGACAATGAATTGTGGCGAAAATTTTAACAGGGATTTTAAGTAATTGAAATGTGATTGAGAAAAGGCAGATTTCGATGATCCTTGATCGCCAAGGAGAATTGTCACAATGAATAAATAAGCCGGTGCGTCGGCCGGCTAAGCGCGCGAAAACCGGTTTTTCGGACTGTGACGAATTATCGAACGTTTCTCGCGATCATCGAGGAATAATAATCATCATCGATGAGCGATTATTTAACGATTGTTTCAGTCAGTTTGTTTTAGTGGTTTCATACAGTCATTTTTCACGGATAAAATTGCAGGATCCGCGGAAATAATGTCGGACGTTAACAGTTGCCAGTAGCAACAGTTAGAGCTTTTCAAAACCAAATAAACAGCATCTATTGGACCTCAATATTACTTCCGCGGAGCCAATAACGTTTTTTCCCATAAATGTTAATATCCGTAAATTAAGTGAAGTTTCAATATCCCACTATGAAACCTATAGTTTAATCTCTCACCCGTTGCCGCGAGCTGAATATTTTCCGACTTTTTCGACAGCTGTGCGAAATAATTAAAACCAATAATTTATCTTTACTTTTATTGAAATTTCCGTCTCTTTATGTGAAAGGTGAAACAGTTACTAGTCGAAACTGTTCAAAACCAGCAGCGACCATGTGGCCTCCACTGCGTTTTGCCGGTTTCAATTTCTATTTTTCTTTGTCCAACAAAAATTGTGAGAATTCGTGTCATCCAACCGTCGCGCACAGCTGCCAACCGCCCGAGTTCACCGCCTCGAAAATTCAGGCCCAGATTCAACGACCCGAAATGATCGAGATGCAGTGTAACACAAAGCCTATGAGATTTCGACAATCTTTGATCGCTCGGTAGGGCCGGGCGCGCCGAGTTAATTCGGTACACACGGATTTGACCTTCGCGGGATAAAAGCAGCAACATCAGCCGAACTCCCACGACTCCTCGTAGCTCTGACGAGCGCGCGGAGAGCTCGAGTGGCGCGCTTATCGCTCTCGAGTGGCTATACCGGTATATACGGCGCCTCTCTCTGTGTGTATAAAGTTGGCGAGTGACAATGCGCCGAGGAATACGAAGAAAAAAGAGAAGAGGAGAAGAAAAAAAAAACAACACAACACAACACGAGCGAGGCTCGCACCGTGCGTTCCACGGGGGTCGCACGGAAAAGACAAGGTGAACCGAGAAAAACAAGGCTCGGCAGTAGCGTATTATTTTCGGTATTGTCTCCTCCTCGCGGGCACCGATGAATCGTGACTTCTGCGTGCGGGTCGCACGCGTGGCCGTCGGAAATGCGGACCGCGGCGCCTGTAGTACACACCGTATTATCTTTTTTCCCGCCAGCTGCGTCTCTGCCACCTTTTTACGCTCGACTTGCGGCACCGTAACGAATGTATCAAGGACGTGGGATTAATAAAAAAAAAAAAAAAATGAAGAGAAAAGAGTGGAATGCGCGGCTAATCGGAAAACCTTCGATGTACGTAATTCCACCTCTTCCACGACGCTGAGCGCGAGTTCGTAAACCTTCGTTATTTCTTTAAAATAAAATTGATGGGTTCATTTTTTAAATAACGAGCTCTTATGCGCAATTCGAATGCTTACCCAGATGATGTAAAAAAAAATTTTAACTTGAAAATAATCAAGTTGTTAAGATTTTTTGTGAAAACTATTTCGTTCAGAGAAAAAAAAGCTAACGATGAATTCGTGGTGTGCGGGCAAAAATACATTTAAAACAAAGTAGAGTATTAAAAAAAGAAAAAAAAAGAAAAGTGTTTTTGCACTTTTCTCGAAATTTCGTCGCTTCACTAAAATCGAGGTTACTTTTTTTTATTGATCGAACCGAATTCGTTCGAGAGAAAACTCAATACGAAGAGAATGCCGCAAGACGAGATATCTTCATTTTTGCATCTTTCACAGAACTTAAAATCCGAATCCTCAA
Organism: Pimpla rufipes; assembly: GCA_963932165.1. Lineage (NCBI taxonomy): Eukaryota > Metazoa > Arthropoda > Insecta > Hymenoptera > Ichneumonidae > Pimpla > Pimpla rufipes. The sequence goes on along the minus strand of OZ010632.1, from coordinate 17,100,498 downwards.
AAATTGCGAATTTTTCTATACGCCTTGGGTTTTTTCGATTTTTTTTTCTTTTTTTTTTCAATTTCCTATCCCCTATCCGACGGCAAATTTTCCGCTGATTCCGAAGAACGACGTTGTTCGCCCCCGATACCAATTATTATAACAAAAATACGCAAATTGTGGACAAATACAATAATTATAATTATACCAACAACTGCAAAATAATAAGATAACGATTGTAAAAATATTTAATGAAAATATAACAATAATCGTAACAATAATTTCCTCATAACTTCTTACTCCACGTGTTTTTTTTTTACATTGTTATTCACGTCATGTTGTCGAAATTTTAATTGCGACGACGCGCGGAGTGAAAAATATTGTGACAACTCCCAAATCGAAATACCGTAGTGGCGCGAGTCTGGGAGTCGTTGCCATATTTTTCCTCTCGCGAGCAAAGGTGAACAGCGCCACGTGACTCTCGGACGGTTCGCTGAGATAAACGATGTAACAGCGCTTATGCCGTGGGTTTGCACTTTGCGTGGTACGGAAGATCAAACAGAGGAGTCGCGTTGATTCTGCATCGCTGTACGCACGAGGGGCAAACATATATTTTTCATCTTCTCCTCGGCTTCTTGATTCTATATGAATAGCCGGGTGGTAACGTCACCCGTCGTCGTGGTTGTCGTCGTATGACTCGTCCTATAGATCGGGACTCAATTGGCCAACGGAGCTTGTCTTTGGATGCTGAAATGGAGGGGGTCAGCAGGTCACGAAGAAGTTACGAGCGATACGATAGTCAATGAATTTAAAAAAAGACGCTGCGTTCCGTATTTACTCGCGATTATCACCTGAGCCTCTGGCGGCGAATTCAAGGGCTGCCTCGGCGGAAATCGACACTACAGTTGTTATCATCTCGCGGTCTTTCCGAGGCGGCTTATCTCTGGATTGAGTAGCGCTGAAACTCTGCTGATTTTACTATCCGCCACCGAGGATAGATTTTTTCTAAATTCGTTTAGAGAAATTTTTTAAAAAATCTGCAGAGCAAAATTTGTTCTTAATGATAACGTCGAATTGATGGACATCGATGATTTAGCTGCGGGTTTTTGGAAACCTTTTTAAATGACTTTTTTTGTTTTTTAAAGTGGCGAAGAATTTTTTTAATTCTTTGCCATTTTTCGCCCCATTCACCGTGTCTCGGTAATTGTGTTCATCGCGGTGATGAGCTCAAGGTGCGCCTGGTTATAACACTAAAGCTATCTTTTCACGGCCTCCCCGCGGCGATTTATCTTTCAGGCGTTTGACGCGGAAATAGCGCTGTTTTTACTGTCTGCGAGGAGAAATAGAATTTCTGTTCATTACTTTGAATTTAGTTTTAAAGAAAAAAAGAACATTTTGCCAGTGTCATTATCTGTACTTCAAAATTAAATTACTGAATGTCAATAATTAGATCAATATCATTTTAATGCGCATTAAAAAATAATCTGTAAAAATAATTGTGATATTCTATATTATTATTGTTATTTCCCAATAATATCAAAAGACCCGTTTGAAATGAATGAATGAATAAATAAATAAATAAGTATATAAAAAGTTGCTCGATTAGGACGATATTCGGGTAAATCGGTGGAAGCAGATGGAAGAGAAAAAAAAAAATTGCTTCGGAAACCGCATTATTAGCATCTGCTCCAATTGACCTCAGCTTCCACCCCATATTTTTCAGCATCTCCTCGTCCCGGTCTCTCGTGGGTCTCGCGCACGACCTCCCGGCACGCGCATTAACAATCGCGAATTATATCCCTCGCGAAGCGAAGCGGGTACGTTCAGTGCCAGGAGCGCATCGAGCACGATGTTATTCGATGCCAAAAGCCAGCCTTTTTGCTCGAGCTATTGTCGACCGCAGTGTGACTATTTTTCTTCCTTCTCTCCGCCTCGTCCGCTTCTTTTTCCTCTCGAGCGCACCGCGTACGTGTTTCTCTTGCTCGCTTTACGAATTTCGCATAGCTTCGCTGCGTTATTATTTCTCTGGACTCCATTCCCGTCCCCCTCGTGCCGGTTCGATTTCCGCAACGAAAAAATAATTGCTTTTCGAGTGGCTGTTGTTGGAAATCCAATTGAGATGAATTACCCGATTGAAAAAAAAAAAATAAACAATTGCCCGAGCCACTCAAGGGTTGATTTTCGTGAGGAGAAAATTTTTTGAATTACGAAGAATCGACATTTTTCAAATACCTTTCGGGTACCATCGGTACCTCAATTTAGAACAGTTTAAATTATTAATTTTAGCATTTTTCCGAAATTCCACGTGTCCACTTAGGAATTCATAGACACCAATTGGAATAAAATTTGCATGTTGATGAGTATTAAAAATACGGAATCATCTCGCCACGAATTAGAGTCCCCTGGGTGTGTGTGTGTGAGATACTCTTAAAAAATTGAACGCGAGTCGTAAATTTTTCCATTTAACCCAGGACAATTTTTCGCGCTTTATTCGCGCCAATTTAAATAGCAGATTTTCCGCAATTTTTTCGAAACTTCACGCGAAGCTCACGTGAAAATTCATCGCCGACGGTGGAATTAAATTTGCATGTGGAACGAGACTAAAACCTGCCGAATAGTTTCTTCGAATCGCGTGGCACGACTTTTTCCTTTTACCAGCGAAAGTAAAAAATTCGAATTGTTTTGTGTTATTTTGTTATCAAGGTGCGAAGACTGCGGTAAAATCGTGGAACGCGGGGCCGCGTTTCGCCGCTCGTCGGGGGCCCCAGGTGGAGCTTCCGGTGGCTACACTCTTCAAGCCGGAACTTAAATGCCCGGCTGATCGATTCACTCTCTCTCTCTCTCTTGCGGGGGCTTAATTGTCCGCTGGTGTACGACTAACGAGCCCCCCGCCCGCGCCGCCGGCCGAAGGAATACAGAGATTCGAATACGTGAGAGAGTAGTGGGTCCCTCTCGCTCGAGCTCTCGGCTGGCAGGCTGGCTGGCTGGCCTCACGCCAGAGAGCAGCCCGGTCCTTAATGTAGGTCGTCGTCGGCGATATTGCGCCTGTGTACGTGCGCTCTGAAGCTTTTGCACCGTCGCTCAAGAGACGCGGAGGGAAGGAAGGAAGAGAGAGGAGAGAGAGGAGAGAAGAGACCGGGCGAAAGAAGAAAGAAGAAAAAAAAACACACACACTCGCACACACGAGAAGAAAATTGAGAACGAGAATGTGAATAAGCGTGGAGAGGGAGAGAGAGATAAAGAGGGATATAGAGAGGATGAGGGAGGGAAAGGGTTGGAAAAGAGTGAGCAAGGCACACGAGGAAGGTTTGCCAGGTAGACAAAAAGAAATGAGGGCCTCGGCGAGGGGCAGACAAGTGCGAGAGTAGTCATACACCAACACGTGTGTACACATTGTACTAATAAGGTGTACATGTCTGCAATCTCTACTTGCTGTCGAGTCGTCGAAACGTTTTTTTTTTTTTTTTTCGCTACTTTTTTTTTTCTTCGATGCTCTCGCCGTTACTTCCAATTGTCTTCTACTTCCGTGCGGGACGCACAGGGCAGGGCGAAAGGAGAGAGAGCAGGAGGCCAGGAACCTCGTAACGACAATAGGCCGCGATTTTAATTAATCCGCGCGTCGAGCTTGTTTTTGCGTTTTATCACCGCACGTGTCGTGAAATCGCTGATACGGTTTTGGCTCTCCCGGTGCTGGTTTTTCGTTCGGTTTTTTGAGCCATTTTTCCCGCGTCCAATTAGGACTGTTGGGGATTTTTAATGGCGCGAGAGCTGACGACCTCGCGAGTGTTGAATATTGAATCCGATTGACGATTTGGGACAGATGAAAATGTCTAGTGACTTAGAAGTTCGACTCGCCAATTTAGGGGATTTAGTCCTGTGGATTTTCCGAAGATATAGTTAATTTTTTATGAAATATCTCATCGACGATAGCAGTCAAATTACACGGAAAAAAAATAATCAGGCAGTGACGACAAATCTTTCGCCGCATCAACGAATTTTTCGTTGTCGCGGTAAAACGTTTAGCCACCACAGCAAATTTTTCGCTGCCGCAGCGAAACTTTTGTTGTCACCCCGTTAACATTTGTCTCCGTGTACCACAAATCGTGGAGACACTTTTAAAAGTTACACGGCAACGAAACGTGTTAAATTTAATAAGCAAGTGCGAGTGAGACACCGGGAACACCAGTCAAAAGCGAAAACACGAGGCCCATTGAAAGTTTTGGCGCCCATTATCTCAACGAGCGCCGCGAGAGCCTCGCAAGTCCGCGCCCAGAGAGTCCCTCGTTTTATTGGCACCAGTCTCGCTTTTTTTTTGTCTCAGCGTTCGCGGATAAATGCAAATTTCGCTGAACGGTTCAAGTATCTCGTGGCGCTTGGAATTACGTTGGATTTCGGGAAGAAAGGAAATTGCGGTACAATTGTGTCGATAACTAGGCGTCCTCGAGAGATCTCGAGCGCCGCGTCCCTTCTTTTTCTTCTCATCTCCGCTCCCGACTCGTTTCTTCTTATTTTTCTCTTGCGCGCTCGGCGCGTCTTCCACGGCGTCTTACTCGACGTCCTCCTCGTCACTCTCGCGCGCTTTGTTTCACTTTTGCTCTCTCCGCCCATCCTCGCAGTACCTCGACTTTCGTTCCATTCTTTCGGTAATAATACTCGGCAAAACTCCGACACAGAGAGGGAGAGAGAGAGAAAGAGCGCGACGAGCCCGGCCAGTGCGGTAGGGGCACTTGACTGGGATGACACGTTTTCTCACAGGGGCAGCATTTCACGAGTGTCTCGAGAAGAGACCCCTCGTCGTCGGGTCTCTCGCTCCCCGCGCTCCTGTCCTTCCTCCCTTTCTCTCCCAGCATCCTCGTGTGCATCAGCATCAGCCCGGCCAACCAGCTGCAGCTCCGCAGCCTGCACCTTTCCTCGGCTACTTCGACCTCATACCTCAACGAGCGGGCCTCCCTCGACCTGTATCGAAATCCACTCGACCCAATATTATTCTTTTTCATCGCGCTCGCTCGCCGCTCGATGATAATTTTTCTTCTTTACTGGCTGTAACTTTTTTCTTATCGCAATCTCATTATGTCGGCGTATTTCTGGATCGGTCAAGGATAATTTCCCGGGGTCTGTGAGGGGTGAAAAAAGAAATGGTGAATTTATGTATCCTGCGGTTTTCATGCCTAAATTGGCGTAAATGTATCTTCAGGTATTTGTAGAGAAAAAATGCAAAATTGCTACGGAGAGCAGCAGAAAATATGACACAAAAATGGAGAACAAATCTATATGAAATTATAAGAATATAAAAGATTTCTGGATCAGTCAAGGATAATTTCCCGGGGTCTGTGAGTGGCGAAAAAAATTGTGAATTTATGTATCCTGCGGTTTCCATGCCTAAATTGGCGTAAATGTATCTTCCGGCATTTGTAGATAAAAAATTCAAAATTGCTACGGAGAGCAACAAAAAATATGACACAAAAATGGAGAAAAAATCTATATGAAATTATAGGAATATAAAAAATGTCTAAGTTTTGAAATCGGGAATAGTTCTAAATCAACTAAATTCAAGTGTCGCCACTGTCCATCGAGAATTTATATGGCATTGTTAAAAGTAACACCAAAAAGAACATTTTTTAAACACATTACAGAGCGAAAAATTCTGCGCTCGAAATTTTGATTAAAAATGGTCTTAAATCATGCGGCGAAGCCGAGTGACACTGGGAAGTGCAGGAAACACGAAAAACGCGGTGGACGGCGGAGCGAAACCCGATATTCTCTATAAATAACAGGTGGCTCGAGACACCGAAATTCACACGGACCTGTTATTCCGTTAAACGACACCGCGACATGAGATACCCCGGAGTCGTGGTGGCAGAACACACTTCTTCCTTCCCGCGTCTCACTCGCACCTCTCGCCCCCTTCGCATCCTTGGCTCTCTCGCGTCCTCCGTCAAACCGGTATATATACGCTTTTTTCCCACCGCCACTTGGACTTTGACGACGAAATTCAACTTTACTACCGCGGAAACCAGTATTTCCCCCTTTTTCGCGCGTATCTCCTCAGCGATAACTTACATTCACGTGCCAGCATAATTTGCGGGCGAGGATTTCAGCCGCGAAAACATTTTTGACGAGAACGCCGAGTCGCGAAATAATAGAACGATCTGGCAATCGTTTTTCTGGGCTGGGCCAATTTTTTAATGCCCTTTTCTTTAGCACTTTTGGTTTATTGCTTCTTTCGTTTTGACGAGCTTCTTCATGTGCAACACGCGGATAGGATGGGATGAGAACGTATTTTTTCTTTTTAGTGTATTAATTCAGCTATTAACGTCTGATCATTGTCGAAGATTCGAGTACAAAAATATTCTTGATGAAAACGGAAAGGAGGAGAAATAATAAACCCTCTGGCTATGGTCTCCCTGAGCTGGGTAAATTTTTTCAGTCCACGCATTTGTAACGAGCTCTTGCAGCGCTGCTTTTTTTTCTTTTTGGCGAGCTTCCTCAGGTGCAAACACGCGAATGGGATTCTTATGAAAAAAAAAAATGCGAAAGAGCGTGAGTCAACGAGTAACGAGTCTATTTGTACATCATTTAATCTCGCTGCCGTTTATACTGCATTATGAGCACAAGAAGATTTGGCTGGTAGCCGTTTATTATACTCTGTTTGGATTGCCGACAAAACTTTTTTCTCACGTTGGATTCATTTTGCGATCGATAGCAAATTCCTTAGGCGATTAAGCCGTTTAAGCGTTGCAATCCGGTGGCTTCTCTGTTGCCAGATAAATGTAGATAAATATACCACGGAGTAGGGAAATTAATTTGACTCCATTTTTGTATTATTTATTAGTTATTATTTAACGACTGACGGCCATACGATCTATCGCGTGTCTTGATAAGGCTGTGACATTTCGCGTGTCGTTGAATTATAAATTACCAGTCAGGAAATGCCACGACCATGTCAAACCGATAATTTATGACGACGAGCGAAGATATTATTCAAATCGAAGATTTATCTTATTTACACGAAATTGCTGTTTCACTGAACTCAATTCATCGGGAATTTCGTTTCCGAAGCAACTGAATGAAAAATGAAGTTCAAAACTTCTTTCTTGATTTACAAACGCGAAAAAAAAAAAAAAATGATTGAAGATTGAATTTTATTTCGTCTACTAAAAGATGTAATAAAATTCCATATTGAAATGTCCCAATATAAACTCTGAGAATGATTTAAATTTTTATCGTACACATCGTTTTTTTCGCTCGATCGACTGAGGTATTGAGTTCAATCAAGTTGAATATTTAAGATCACATTTTTGATCTACCGAAATAATTGTTGCTAATCCGACACAATTCTATTTTGAATTGAGGAAAAAGTAAAAATAAAATGAATGCAAATCCTGACGAGTGTCCGAGTGCCTCAACGGTCAGTTACAGAGTCCCAGGACACGAGACCAGAATTCGCGAATTTTTTGCAACGGTTCTTCGGTCTGGGACGTTCTAATCCGTTGAGCGTGCGGTATAGAGAGACGCGGTGGTTACACGTTGCCGATTCGTCATCGAGTGCCGGTGAATTCTCTCGACGTCCTTTCCGAGAATTCCGAGTGACTGACGCGTGACGCTCGAGTCCGTTATACACACGTCAGGGGATTCTCTCCAGGAAGCTATATGGCCAATGGTCCTCGGAGGTTTCGCAACTGCGAGTCACGTACGTATTACAAAGTATAACATCTTCGACCGATTGTGAAACTCCGTGAACTAACGTTTCCTCGGGTTTTTTTTTGTTCGCACCCCCCAGGGCATTGTCACCAGGAGGAGAGCAGCCCGAACATCGGAGAAGTCGATCGCGCTCCCTCTTCCGCTGATTACCACGAGGCGGTGGTCGCGCGTGCCCTCGGCGCCGGGAGGTTCAAGGAGCCGAAGAAAAAGGAGGAGAACGAGAAAGAAAGGCGGAACTAACTACCCCGGACTGGCGAACGTGCCACACCGAGCGCCGCATTTGAATCGAATACTACTTTACTATTAGAGTAAAATACAATTTCATTTGGTTCGAGTTAACGAAAAATTATTTCATTACTATTTTACTCGTTTCGTGGCGAAGGGGAACATTTATTTGATTACAGTTTCACTTGTTTCGTACAGAAGAACATTCATTGAATTACAATTTTATTCGATATAAATTTAAGTCATTACCATTAATTTTATATTAAATAACTGTGGTAAATTTGACCCAGGGTAACCACGAAGGGTTAATATTAAATTGATTTGTTTCTTCAAGCAAAATCAAATTATTAGTTTCAAATGAGGTCGTATAGGACATTTCGGACTCAAGTCAAATTTTCTTGACACGAATAAATTTAATTCCATTCGATTCACATGGAGCGTCTTGGGTCACGATTTCTCGGTAGTTACAAATCCGAAAATGACAAACATTCAAAAAATATCGTCATCAAAATGCCAAGAAATTGTTAACCAAACCCCCAAATTCATTGTCACCACAGAAGCGTCCCAATGAACCACAGAAGATGCGTCCCAACCACCGAGGAAGTCGATCGTCCTATTCCACTGATTACCGCGAGGTTGCGGTCGCGCGTGTCCTCAGCATCAGCAGCAGCGGCGGCGGCGGAGGGAGCAGTCGCAGAAAGCGGAGGAAAAACGAGGAGAACGAGAAAGAAAGGAGGAACTAACTATCGTGGATATATTGAACTCAAGTCAAATTTTCTTGACACGAATAAATGTAATTCCGTTCGATTCACATGGAGCGTCTTGGGTCACGATTTCTCGGTAGTTACAAATCCGAAAATGACAAACATTTAAAAAGTATCGTCATCAAAATGCCAAGAAATTGTTAACCAAACCCCCAAATTCATTGTCACCACAGAAGCGTCCCAATGAACCACAGAAGATGCGTCCCAACCACCGAGGAAGTCGATCGTCCTATTCCACTGATTACCGCGAGGTTGCGGTCGCGCGTGTCCTCAGCATCAGCAGCAGCGGCGGCGGCGGCGGAGGGAGCAGTCGCAGGAAGCGGAGGAAAAACGAGGAAAACGAGAAAGAAAGGAGGAACTAACTATCGTGGCTGGCAAACGTGGAGCGCCGTGCCACAGGGGGAAACGAGCTGGAAGCTTTTCGCCTTCGGAGATCTCGGCGAGGAACACAAATCGATATCGCAAAAGCGGCAAAGGCAGAGACGCGGGCCGTGGAAGAGAAGGGAAAAAAAAAGAGGAAGAAGCGGAAGAAAAATGCGCCGCCGAGTAGAGTGGAAACGCCATCTGGCAGTGCGCCTGAAACAATATTATGTATTCTTTCACTCTTTCGCTTCTTATTCCTCCGGGTGGCAGAGAGAAAGAGATTCATCGTCGCGCCAGCGCTTTATATCGCGGAACACACGTTTTTCTTCCTCTCTCTCTTCTTTTTTTCATTCTTTTTTGTATATCCGTGTGCATGTCGAGCACCTACTTAAAACAATGCACTCGAGGGAAGTGAGCGCCTGTTCTCCGGTGTCTGCATTTGCCAGTCACGAGGTATATCCGCTCGTTGGCCACCTCTCGTTGCGCTGGACCCCCTCGCTTTTTAGTCTTCCCTATTTGTATCTTCTTCCTCCTCCTCTTCTTCGTTTACTTTTTTTCTTCCTCCTCTCTCTCTCTCTCTCTCTCTCTCTCTCTCTCTCTCTCTCTCTCTCTCTCTCTCTCTCTCTCTCTCTCTCTCTCTCTCTCTCTCTCTCTCTCATCTCTTTAACTTCCCCCCTCCCCCCTTTCATTCTCCTCTTATTATCCCGTAGTTTCCATTCCGAGCGTCGCGTCCCGCTCGCTCCACGAATTTGTCTTTGTCGATTTCTTCTCGTCGCTGCTACTAAACCGACGCGAGCGAAATATTCCTCTCAAGGCTCCTTTTCTTGGCCCCCTTGAACTCACGTGCCGGCTTAATATATACATCTGTCGTACACGCGAGCGAAGCTGATGCTGCCGCCGCTTCTGCCGCCGCCGTCGCCGCTGCTGCTTTTGCTACACGTGTACACCGGGAGACGCTAAACTGCACGGCGCTTTTTTACTCCACCTCTTTGTCTCCTTCGAGCCGAATGCGCTGCGCTATAATCCGCGCACGTACCCCGGCGGTGGACATTCGTCGGATTAATTTGCATATTTGTCACGCGACTCGCGGGACACAATCGGCCGCAGGGTTTCACCGGAGCGAATAACAATTCCGAACGAAACGGGACGACGATTCGAAAACACGATTTTCACACGGTCGGACTGTCGCTTAAAATTAATTCTTACTCGTATCGGAGTAATTCGATCAATTAATCACAACTTCTTTTTTGAGTGAATATAGTCATGCCAATTGTGACTATTTTGTTCAATATTTTTAAACGAAAACAGTTGCGTCGATTTTTATTATTTTGTTCAAAATTGAAAATATTCAATTCGCGCAAAATAAATTCTTACCCGTATCGGAGTAATTCAATTAATTAATCACAACTTTTTTTAGTGAAAATAGTCATGCTAATTTTGAATATTTCGTTCAATTTTTGTAAAATAGAGTTGCGGCGATTTTCAATTTTTTTTTTTTTTCAAGATATTCCAAATATTCAATTCGCCTAAAATGAATTCTTACCCGTATCGGTGTAACTCAATTAATTAATCACAATTATTTTCCAAATAAAAATAATCTTGCCAATTTCGATAATCTCGTTCAATCTTTCTACGAAAATACTTGCGCCGATTTCTACTATTTTGTTAAAATTTGAAAATATTCAATTCGATTGGTCGTTCTCCGATCGTTCCTCGCGAGGCTGACGAGTTGCCTAAAACATCTCAGTGGCTTAAAACGAGCAAGGCTGACGAATGAACATTTGGAAAGGAGCTGTTTTTTTCTTTTTTTTCTTGTAAATCATTGACTTATACGAGGCTGAGACGTCGAACGAGTCGATACCTTTTGCGTCTGCTCGGGCGTCTCGGCAAAGCTATACTAAGTTGCGTCACTTGTTTACGTGACCATATAGACGTTATTTAGTGTGGGTACACGAGGCGAGCCGCTCGGTTCGTCGCGACAGTCGGATGTAGGCGCAATATTATATTACGAATAATGATACAACGCTAGTTTGTACGGGTCTGGCGTATATATAGAGAGACAGAGAGAGTTGAGATGTTAATCCCTCGAATCCCGCGTTGCGACGCGCCCCCCGAGCTTAAGGCAAATTGCCATCGCGTCGCCGCGCTCGCGCCGCACACTCGCGTTTACGTGTAATTAACGGCGCGACAGACACCTGTCTCTGGGTCGCCTTGATTACAGATATAATGCCCGAGAAGCTGTTCCGAATTACCCCGGTGGGGAATGTGTGGCCTCCGTTAAAGTCAGAGGGCTCTGACCTCTTGGCGCTTAATCCACCGTTCCCCGAGGATTTCGCCCCCTCGGGGGGCGACACTGATATCCCTCTCGTAATCAAATCACCCGGGCTCGGCGCCGGTGGATTTATAAAATATACAATAACTCGCGCGAAATTAACAGTTCATCGCGCCGCGCGAACTCGGTGGAGTCGAGCGCGTGATACACACCGAAACCGATGCGGTGAATTGTGTTTGATTTTAGCGGAATTAATTTAGATCGAGGAAAATTTATTCAAGTAGCATTCGATTTTACATTTGCGGCAGCAGAATTGAATTTTCGGACGAATAAATTCTGCTTCGACATGCCGATGTCTTCGAATAGTTACCACAAATCGTGTGATTTCTGGTAACTGTTAAGTAATAACTATCAAATTTTCGTTCATGCTATTATTTTTACAGCTTACTTTTCATAGCTGCGATTACTGCGCCATAGTAATCGTAATTTGAAAAATAGTTGCTATGACTTTACAGTCGTACCAATACCAGATTTTTCTCTCAGTGCATCAAACACAGAGAAAAATAGTGATGACGAATTTTTGTTGTCACAGCACAATTTTCAGCTACCATAGCAAATTTTTAGCTACCACAGCAAAAATGTTGTTATCATTCCGTTAATATTTTTCTCTGTGAAGAAATGCGCTTCTTAGCTGTTGGCAAAAATGCGTTATTGATTTTAATAATTTCTTTTTCTCATTGCGTTGATTCAACATTTATGGCGTAATTATTGTGATGGACGTCGCTTGAACTCAAACTTTTTTTTGCGATTCTTTAGTATCGTGTCGGCAGGTCGTCAGCTTGGGAAGACCGCAGCGACGCGGAGAGGACGAAGTTTTTTTTTTATAACGCAAACGGATATTTTTGATGACGGAATTGGTCGTATCGCGTAAACAAGATTTTCATAATTTACGCGACTATTGCGCAATCCCGAGGACGTGAACCCGCTATCTGCGCCGCTCATTCTCGTTTTACTCCATATCGAGTTTCGTGTCGGTCGCCGTCGCAGGTGCGATAAGACCTTGATACCCGGCGCGGCGGTGGTGTGTTTAACGTCGGTTGATCCCCCGCGGGGCGTCTCTCGTCTCTCTAATCTCTCGTCACTTTTTTTTCCGTCCCTCGTCACGGGAATCCTCGACGACGCCGCGATGTTCCACCGCGCTTCTTCCGGTGTGTGTGTCGTTATGCAGATTGGAAAACAAGTTAGAGGCTCGTTTCCATGCACAAGGCTGGATCATTATTGCCGTCATCGTCGTCGTAATTATCGGCGTCGTCACACGAGGCGAATGCGCAGCACAATTTATCGGAGTAGCGACTTACGCGCGCACCGGGAAAAACGGCCTTTACGGGCTGACAAAGAAGTCACGACGAACTCGCTTGATCGTTGCGTTGAGCAAAATGTTTTCCTGGATGAGCAAAATATCTCGTTAAACTAGTCAAATATTTACCTGGTTTAGGATTTTTTTTTTGTTACATTAGAAAAATATTTTCCTGGGATAGCAAAATGTTTTGTTATACTAGAAAAATATTTTCCTGGGATAGCAAAATGTTGTGTTACATTAGTCCAATATTTTCATGGAGTAGCACATTTTTTGTTACATTAACCAAATATTTTCCTGGGTTAGCGAAATATTTTGTTATATTAGTCAAATATTTCGTTAGGTTAGCAAAATACCTTATTACTAGGGCTCTCACATGGAGCCGGATTAGACAGATACCCGAACATGTTCGGATATCCGTCTATCTTGATTTCCGAATTTTTCACAGAATTTAAAAGCCGAACCCTAAAAAATCACAAATATGTTCATAATCCGATGCGATTATTTAGAAAAAAATCGATCTCGTAAAGATTAAAACTGCTATCCGATTGGCAAATTTTCCGTTGCTTCCGAAAATCATCGTTTTTTTGCCTGAAAATAGAAAATTCGATGAGAAAAACGCGAAAAATAATGTTTTTCTGTGTAAAACCTTTATACAGACTACAGACGGAATGATCGCACCTTCTTGATCACGCTCAATTTCGAAAGTCAATTGTTTTTCATTTCTCATCTTTTTTTTAATCTGTCTGTATCCAGATTAAACCAAAGAAATCTTGACAGATATCCTTATCGACAGCAATTTTCGAAAGTTTAAAGAGAGCGATACTATCTGGGATATAAAGTTAGTGATGCCGGCGATACGAGAAATTTCGAGACGAGATTCTCGAAACCAGGCGAGAATTTCGAGACGAGACGAGACGAAATTTTAAAAATATTTTCGAGTCGAGACGAGACGTTGTCAAATCTCGTCTCGTCTTGTCTCGCGGCATCACTAGCAAAGTGGGAAGAATCCTTTTGTTTTTACCCCTGCAAATATTCTTTCGTTCAGGTATACTTCAATGTTCCAACGGGATTAATTCGTTCGGCGCTTCGTTTCGACGTCCTCAACAGTAGACATCTTGATTAAAATCCTCGATGCACCGACAGCCGGTTACGCATCAGCCAGTGACGTAAGTTACCGGCTAACATTGTTAGGGACAAAAACGCCACGTTGCACGTGAAATTGTCAAAGAGAGAACAAAATAAGAACCTGCATCGCGCGTGTCTGGAACTGCGACCCTTGGAGAGTCCAGGTATTTGTAATTAAATGCTCGAGTGGGGCTACGTGGCCAGTCCTAATCAAGGGTTTGGAGACGATGAAACTCGCTCTTTTTCGCGCGCACGCACCTCGAGCGAACTCGTTTTTTCGGTGTTCAACAACTAGCCCAGTAGATAGGTCCACTCGCTATCGTTTATGGTCGAGATCTCACCGAATCCGATTCTGGCTCTTACTATTCGTTATATGTCCTTCCGTTTTCGCGGTCCTCGAACATTTATATTGCCTCGATCTGGAAATCGGAAAATCCGTTGAGCCTCGACAAAGTTACATACTTGCAATTAAATTTTTCGAGGCTCACCGGATTTTCCAATTCCGTGATCGAGGCAATATACAGTCGATTCATTGTTATTAACATTTTTATATTATTATGCAAAATCAATCTTTGTAGCTCCTTCAACATATCTAATTTTTTCAGATTTTTGTGTTATTGAGAAGGGTTAGAAATTGTCTTAGAATCCCACGTTTAACCGAGCGACTACTTTAAGGATGTGAGAGCGCGAAGTATTCAATTCGCATAAATTCGCATAACTTGTGACTATTCACACATTTAAAAAATAAAAAATAAATTATTATTCGGACGGTTCGAGTATCCAGATAGTCCGAATAGTTCGAGTAATCCGGATAGTCCGGGTATCTGGGTATTCGGGTAGCTCGGGTATCCGGATAGGCTCGCATTGAACTAACGTTCGGATTTGAAGTGTCGGTTCCGTTAAGTCCGGATAGTTCGGGTAATCCGAGCATTCGGTAAAATAAAAGCACTGCTTATTACCATTTTTCGATCGATACTCGGATCTATGAGTTCCGTCGTAAAAAATTTAAAAAAATGATTTTGCCAATATATTCAAGCAGCAAATAAACGCATTTGTCATCACTTTTCTTGTTAGCGCAAAAAGCAATATTTATCACCGCACGAAGAAAAAAAAAGCGATCAAGCATAATAAATTCTTGATCGTTTATTGGAACTTTCGTTACCGATGAGAATTAAGCGCGTTTTTTATTTGCCTCGAGTCGACGCCTCGGGAGCGAACACTCGGGGATCTTGAGGCTCTCGGTGCACTTAATTATAATATTCCGGGCAGTAGCGCCGCTTGCGAATCGATATTTTGCCGCGCGCGCCCCGACTTTCCACGAGGAAATTGCTCCGCGCGCGGCGTGTGTATATCTCGCTTAGCATCGCCTATCGCGTTACGCCGCTGTGGGTATAATCAATCCCATGGGGTGGGCGCTCTGAAACAAAGGCGAGAAGTCACATTTCACTCTCGACCGGACACCGAGCCTCGGCGACGGCCGGCAGGTACATCAGTCGCGATTAGCAGTCGACGGACACATCCGCTTTGCCGTGCGCGCGACGAGAATAAACTCTTCTCACAGTCCAAGAATCGCCCGTATCGCCGGTGCCTATATCTGTATATGTAGAATATACATGAACGCGCGCGGCTCGCACACCTTGGTTGTATATCTCATTTGTAGGGGTCCGTCCACTCGTGATCCCTCCAGGCGCCGCGCCTCGTTCCACTCTTCATTATCAGTTCTTTACTTATCGAGCAACCCACCCGCCTATCCTCGTATCCGCTTCTATACTCGGACGCGATGGAATCATCATTTCTTTACCGTTCAAACATAACACGTTTTTGCTTCTCCAACGTCGGCAATCCAATATTTAGTTACCTCCGATTTCGGGCTCTATTTTCGTTGTCCCACATGTGAAACGTTGACCTCGCGTTGACCTCGCGTGTTTTTGTGCGATTTTGGAATATGGAGTAATTATTTTTTTATGATTTCTTAAATATTATTATTACTATTATTATTATTATTATTATTTTTGACGATCGAGTAACACGATTTTGCTTTTCCGATATTCAGTGGTAATTCAATATTTACTTGCCCCTGATTTCACGCTATTTTCGGCGCTTCACAAGCGAAATCTTCGTCGACCTCGTTGATCCGACGTACTTCTGTGGATCTTTGCGATTGCGAATTATTATTACGAATAATTTCTCACAAAGGCGCCCGAGTGCTCCACCTGTGCACGAAATTTGATTTCGATTGATAAACTCGTGCTTGAGATATGGTCGAATAAATTGTGCAATTCTCGCGCAGTTACCAGCACATTCTACCGATATGTTTCACAATCGACTTTTCTCTCTCGACGTTTTACCGCATTTGATTCTGATATAGGAATCTTTTTTTAAAATGTATGAAACCGATAAAGCTTCCTCCATGAGTAAGCGAAATTTTATTACCAATATTATTAAATCTGGTATATAAATCTTTCAAAAAAATGTATGAAAACAAAGCTTCCTCCATGAGTTAGCAAAAGTATCTATTTTCGAAAGTATATATTTTCTTATCGATACTACTAAAAAGCAATGAAACCAAATACATCGATTAATAAAGTGTCAACAAGTGACACCTTCGTACAAAAGAAGCACCAGAGCAATTGAAAGAAAAAAGAAAACAAGGTCACTGATTTCCATAATTCCCGGTCTCGCTGTATCGCACCGGATACATAATTCGTCGAAAAGTAACATTAGCGCGGTAACTGTGACCAGCGAGCGAAGAAAACCATCCTTTCCAAAGTAGCGCAAAGTGTCGCGACCGTCTGTATATTTATATCGCGTGTAACTGCAGAAACGTTGCCCGAGGCGGAGGATGTATAATCGATGAAATTGACGATGTAGATACAAGTTTGTTCCCGTGGTATCAATAGCCCGGGCGGCGGAGGTCCCCCGAAGCAGGAGACCGGAAAGTTTTAGCGCGAGCGCGCTGCAGCATCGCGGAGGCTCTCGTGTTCGACCAACTTTGGATAGACGTCGAGCGAATAATCCAGAAGATATCGTCGCGTGCCGTGGCGCGCCCGGCTTCTCTCCGTCTCCGTCTCTCTTTCCCTCGCTGCGAGTTCATGAATTATCGATCTTGACCCGGTTGGATCGGGCACAACGCGCGCGCCGCGCGAGACGCCGCGCGTTACGTAACGCGCCGCCGTGTACTTCCTTCGTAGTCGTTTTGCCGTTAATAACTGTGGAGCGCGGCTAACGAAGCCGGTATTCGCCGAGCGCGTTCAGACAGTTCGAGCGGCCGGGCCAGAGGGAAGCAGCGGCGGCTGCGGCGGCGACGACGGCGGTGGCGACCGGCCGCCAGATTTCCGAGAGTTTGACGACTGCGATAGCGAGAGAGAATCGATCCTACTCGACACCTTTCCAAGTTTATTCACGTACTGTTCTTAGCTGAGCGAGAGGGAGTGAGAGAGAGAGAGGGGCGGGGGGGACGCACAGACACAAAGGGAGAGCGAGAGAGGGGGGAGAACGCTTGCTAGCGCGATAGTCACGTACGCGTTCGCAGGTACCGATCACGTAGACGAGCCCCTGCTTGGTGCCCATCCAACTGATATAACTGCCAGTGGATTCGCGACGAGAATATAATACACTCCGTAGCCGGGGCTATGCTAATAATTCGGACATTCCTCGAGCATTACATCCTGTCGCGCGACTTAAATCGTCGCACGAGCAAACTCCCAGCGTCGCCCGCACGTGATGACAAAGGAGACTGAAGCCGCGTTTACGCGCGGGCGACGCTCGATGGTTTTTTTTACAGTTGACGGCCGTGTTTGTGATTCGAAATTTTAGGTTAGGTTTTGTTGTATCGGCGATATGTGGTTTGTGCGGCTGTCGGGAAAACCGGGCGGCCATTTTGTTTTTTTGAGTCTCATGGAAATTGCAGGACTGCAGGATGTTCCGAAATTTTCGATTGTGCGCATTCGACAGTGAGGGATGAGCGGAATTCTTTATTCTAATTGCCTGTAATTACGCGAGTCACGGGAAATATAATGAAATCCGGGAGTCAAGCGTCACGGTTTCTTGGAAACGATGGACTAATATATATAAGGCTTAATTGCTTTGTTTTGATAGTCATAAAAAGATGCTTTTCAACGATATTTCCTACGGATCGTTTGCGACGAGACCCCACTCGAAGATGCCAAAGAAGTGTAATTTATTTTTTGCATGTTTCCACAGCAAAAAGGGTCGTTTCGCGCGAGTTCAAACCGCCCCTCGATCTCTTTTTTGTTCCTCGGGGATTATTCGAATTATTCGAATCGCTCGGAACGGATAATAAAAATCACGCGAGCTGCGATCCTTGGATCGGCTTACGTCAGTCGAGGAATCATCGAGCAAACGCTTTCCACAGTCAATAGACTTTTTGTTGTTGCGTTTTTCTCGATTGGCAATTTCAAAGTGCGGTTATACCTTAAAAGCGAGGAATTGAACGCGGTGTGTGACGAAGCGCGCACGCACGTGAATCGAGTATTTTTAGATTTTGTCTCGAAGGTGTTAGGACTCGTGACGACATCGTGCGCGCAGGTTTCGTGTGGAAGGCTGCAGAGTTCTTTTTGAGAAATCGGCTGAACCTTTTCCGCGCGTCGAGCGCCCGCAAACGTGGCGAAAGGCACGTCGCGCTCTTCGCGAGATGTGTGTGCACGTATATGTCGAGCGTCTGCGTTCTCGGTCAGCCTAATTACCAGTCATCGCTTTCCCGGTATATGACAGCCGTGCTGTTGGTGCGCCAAGGGCCTTCCAATGACAACACTGTAGCCTCGAGTGTCGCCCCCCCCCCCCCCCCCCTTCCCGCTCCACGAGACACGCTGATAAATCTGTCGCATCGGTTCTCTGAAAATCATGTAACGACTTCTGGAAAATCCGGCGCAAAGAAGAAGAATGAAAACGATGTAATGTCGTTCCTGAAAGACGATAATAATTCCCGCGAACAGCGAGCAGGATTTTTGCTGATCATTTTGAATATGGAAATACCCTTAAGGAAACTGTTCACTGATAATTTCAGTTTCTTTTTCTTCCTCAATTTTCATGTAATTATACGACTTTAATGCGCATGACTTTAATCCGTATACGCTTTTTTTTTGTTGACACGTATTTTTACTAAAGTCCTTCTGACTGTGGTTCACACTCAAATGAATGTAGGAATGAAAATCTATAACCACTATCACTCGGAGAAACAGTTTTTAATGTTGTAACCGAATAGTTTTTGACACCGCGAGTTATCCGCGCTATTGCGATACGTAGCCCAGAGAAAGAAATCACTCTTGTACAACCGATCCGGTTTATTTCGCATAACACGTATCTGCGATATTCTTGGTACACGACACACGCGTGTGTGGTATTATACACGCCACACGTGCTTGTCGAACGAAAATAGATGTTTCCCAATCGATTTAATCGGCTGCTAGCAATGAGAAGGGATTGGAAAGGCTACTGACGTTTTATTCGCCTCTTCCTCACTATTGGCCGATCGATTATGCCAACTTTCTCTCAGTGCCAAGCCGTCATATTTTTTTAAAATACAGTTCGACAGTTTGCCCAATCACTGTTTTTTTTTTCGATACATAGTATTCGAAAATTCGTTTCTCGTATTTTTAGTTGGAAACATCTGATTAATTTTTTTATTATTAAAAGATTAAAAGATTCTTTAAATATGACTCCTCGCTTATTTACTAGATAATATAATTATTTTCGATTTTTCTCAAGTTGCCATTTAAAGTTAAAGTAATGTTAAGAAAAAATATTTATCCGATTTACAGCATATTTATAAGAAATTTGTACTAAATTCACATAAATAAATCAACAAAAAATATCGCGTAAATGTTTTATTGTTCCTCGTTCATCGACGAATTTGTACTAAATTCACATAAATAAATGAACAAAAATATCGCGTAATGTTTTATTGTTCCTCGATCATCGAGGAATAAAAATCCGTAATCCCATGTTGTGTGTTTACTTCAATTTAAGTATCAATTTTGGATGAAATCGATTTTCAGACAAATACTAGAGGTGCATTTTTTTTCATTGCAGGCTTCATCCACGGTCTGTCAGTTTACGACGTGAACGGCGCGAAGCGAGTTTTGCCCGAAGCCGAGAGCAACGAGGTGTCGATGCGGGGCGCCGGTATTAACAGCGACGACGACGAGGAGGAGGATGACGACGACGAGCGGGCCGATGAACCGGAAGTCCGGGGCGAAGAGCAGACGGTGCTCGTGGTGGAGTTTGAGTCAGAGCCAAGCGAGAAGGAGGACAAAGACGGGAATAAAGGTGGAAAAGAAGGTGCGTCCGGTGAGTCTCGCACGATCGAGCTCGATGATCGATCGAACGCGGTTTATCTTTTGCCTCTCGTGGCCCCTTTAATTCCGAGCGAAGTCCGTTGGCCCAGAATGACACCTGTTAAAATCAGAACAAAACGTATTGTTTCTCGTAATTGTTCGAGCGACGACTTTTCTTTTTCTCTGTAGAAAAAGAAAAATTAATTTTAAACAAAGCGCGAAAATCTGCGCATTGCTTCCTCATTAAATTTCACTTATTCCAAAGTTGTCTTAAAGCTGTCTCTTCACTTATATCAGAGATTTTATGATAATGAACTAATGGAAGATAATTAAATCCTTTGTAACAAAATCTCTAAAAAAAAGTACTAAGTAATTTCTAGTCGTTAAAACTTACAATAAAATTATTATTTTTCGCGACAATTTAAACCATTTAGTCAGTCCTGTCACGAAAATCTAAAATCCTTTTCCTTTCACGAGAACAAAGCTTCGCTCAACTGCTCACCGAGGAGGCGATAATTCGCAGAAAAGATAAACCGCGTGAGTTCGGAAGTGAACATAAGGCTCGCGCCCAGCGAATTTCCCTGTCGCCCGTCTTTTTTTTTCAAGCCCCTCGCCTAACGAGCTTTCGCCACCGCGCCGATAAATTCCATTTCAGAGCGCCGGAAAGTTCTCGGTGTCCTAAAACCGCGATGGAAGTATTGCGCGATATGTCGGGGAGATAGTTAGCGGCAAAAGGATTCGTGCAAGTCCGGCACACGCCTCCGTGGGTCCTCGGGCGAAGTGTGAGAGACGGGGACAGCGAGAGAGAGAGAGAGAGACAGAGCAAGCGCAAAGCCGGCCGGCCGGCATAGAAAACTGGTCGTAGAGTTCTCGACCCTCCGGACCAGAGATCGTCGGATCGGTCCGCTCGCCGCGCCCCCACCGATCGTCGGGTACCCTTCGTACCACACAAACACAGACACAGCCACACACACACATCGCCTCCATATTACACTGACAAAGCCGACAAACCGCGGTATATATCCATGGCGGCTGTTCGCGCGGTGGGAGAAAACTGGTTTTGGTATATAATTGCCAGGCGGTGCCCGCTTCGACTATTTTTACACACATCCGCGAGCAGCGTGTGCCTGGCCTCTTGGCTCCGATGAATTGGCCTCGTGTTTACTACGTACCAGCGGGCGTGTGGCACACAGTCTCCTGTTACTGCGGTGTTTGTATATCGGCGGTCCGAATCGACGGGCGGGCGGTGGGGGGGAGGGGGAAGAAAGAGCGCTGGAATCGGCGGATAAGCGCTGCAGGTCCGCCGCTGTCTTGACGAGAAAAGGAAGCACTCGGCTCTCCGGCTCAACCTACGCCTCTCGCCTTTCTCCCTCTCTTTCTCTTTCTCCTTCTCCTTCTCTCTCTCTCTCTCTCTTTCTCGCCTCGCCGTAAACCCGTTTCGCAGAGGACAAAAAACTTATTATTCCAGCGGGTTTCTCTATCGCTCCGTGCACTCGCCGAACGTAGGAGCCGCTCCGCGAGTGACCGAGGTCGTGGATCTCTTCACAAAGAGGAAGATATCACCCGATCGCGGGCGTAAACACTGATTTTTATTTGCTCGACGAATCACCCGACCGCGAGAAGGATATTTAGCTCACGGGCGACGATAAAGGAAGTTAAACGGGATGAGAAAAAATGGGCGAAAAAATTGGTGCTAGGTCAAAGATTCGTCCAATCGCAATTTTTTCGAGGATTTTAGTCAACTTTTTATTTACTTAACCGATATGTTTTGTCTACACCGCCGACACATTTTTTTCTACCCTCGAATAAAAATTCGATTATTAGTGTAATTAACGCGGAATTTTTAAAAAATCTTCTCGGGTAGCCAAAGAATTTTCCAAAATATGTATAAAGTTTCCCCGAAATATCAGAAAAATGTCGGCAACACTTTTTGAGCATTGATCATCCGTAACCGTGTCGCGTTATAAATTAGATCGCGACCCCGTTATTCAACCGTCACTGACGTGCACGTTTTTTCCCTCTGTTTGCAGATGACTCAGAGAACCAAAGTCCCCTGGATCCGTGGTCGATAGTCTGGTACATCGGCTCGTTCGGCGGTCTCGTGGCGTTCTTTCTCATCGTGAGTTGTTCCGAGTGGTGCTGCCGGCGGGGCGCGAGGCCGCTGAACGCGACGTACGTACAGCGCGGAACCGGCGCGAGCGAGCAGGTCGCCGGGGCGGCGGGGGTCACGGAAACCCCGCCGCCGCCTTATCATCTCTTCGCTCCGCCGCCCTACGACTCGGTTAACTACGGGGAGCTCCTCGACAAGACTTCCGGCGAGAAAATCGACATCTACGTGATATCCGTGCCGGTGCCGAGCACGGCGCATCAGCCGGCACCGGCGTAGGAGCCAATTCGACGAACAAACGAACGATTGATCCCATGGAAAGTAAAAAGTGGAATATAAAGCGAGAGACAAAAATCGAGAGACGAATTCCAAGTCCGAGACGAATTCGAGACCGAGAGGTCCTCGAGGACTTTGAAAGAGTGTCGAGGGACCGCGGACGGGGGGCCCCGAGAAAGAGGTGCCTTTGTCTGGCAATACCGGAGGGCCGAATCTCTGAGGATCGGAAAAAACGTACATCGAAGAGGAGAATATTTCAAGGAAAAGAAGACGAAGAGGAAAAAGAAGAGGTGGAGGAAAATGAAAAACAAGAAGACGATGAAAAAAATGCGGAAAACAACGAACGAGGATTTCCTCGCTGTTATTTACGTTCTGTAGGACCGAGTCTTGGATATTCTCCAGCGAGAACTGCGCCGAGGAGTCACGTGTGCCCAGCTTCACGTATCCGCGAAACTGCGTCTGGGTTGTTGTTTGCTCCGCGGGCGCCTTCAAGAGCCACGAGATTCTGTCTCGAGGTGAGAGGGAGAGGAGGCTCGCGTAATTATTCGCCTGGAAGATTGAAGACAGAAAATTCAGCGCGACGCTTCGACGCTGATTGTTTGCGGTGACTATCCGTGACGCAACGGAGGTGTAGCGAGCGAGCGCCCGAGTTTGTGTCGAGGTTTCGCGCGAGTGGGACTGAGTCACGTAGGCGATTCATCGCAGTTGTACGGATTTTCTTCGTGGCGCTTGGCTAACCGGCGAGAGAAATAGTCGTAGGTACGGGACGAGGAAATCGGGCTCCACGAACAAAGCTCTGCGCACGCGGCCTCCGGTTCAACTCGGGCGAGCTTTTAGAAAGCCTCGTTGCGTCTTTTTTTTCCCGGTCCGTGAACAACCCGGTCGGGCGTTACAATCGATTATTGTTTATCTTTTGTCCCGCACACGCTACGTGGAAAACGAAGCCGAAGGCGGACGCTTCTTCGGCGAATAAAGCACCGATTTTTTTTTCCTTTTTTTCACGGTGATGCAAAAAGCGTCTCGTCGATTTTGTCGCGGAAAAAAGACGACAGTTGCGTCCGTGAAAATAGTGTTGGAAGTTAATGGGTAATAAAGCAAATTGTTCGTTGGTAATACTGGAAACTGATGATAACTGTTAGAGATGAGCTCCTCTCGCTACTTTTAGATATCCACTTTGGGTTCATTTTTCCTATAATTTGTTCATTATTAAATGAAACTAAAAGATTATATAAAGCTTGAACATGCAGCTAAATATCGCTCAGGTTACTTTTATTGGATATTGAATGATGATTGGATTATAGGAGAAATATAAAAAATCGTATTTTGAAGTAGCAAAAGGTGCTTATCTGTGAAAACAATTTGGTCACGACAGTATTTTGACGGCCTCAACCATTTTTTTGTTGTTAAGGGATGATTGCGCAGTGCAGTCGAAAATATATCGGTTAATTTACGATTGGAAAATTCGACTACGCAAATCGGGCAAACCGACGACGTTGGAGAACAAGCCCGGGGAGATAAGATAGTAAAATTAACGAAGCGCGAGGAGCTCGCGCGTAAAGCACAGAAGCCAGTTTACGTACGGGCCGATTAATCGTGACGTCAAATCGACTGGAACTTTCTGCCAGATATATACGTTCAGAGAGAGATAGAAGCGTTTGACCCTAATACATACACTGTTCCAAGGTCGTCAATTGAAGCCAATTATATACGGTGTACAATGCGGTACTGCCATGAAGATAAATTTAAAACAGAAGAAACGAAAGAAACCGGCTAACGAAAATACCGCGGCTCGGGGAACCGTCTTCACTTGAGATCTCGTAAAAGTCCACGCCGAGAAATAGACTCGACAATTAAACTCTTGAATAACGGAGACTGCGTTTACTATGAAAAATCTTAATGATTTATTGTCGAAGCTCATTTTTCTCCCGATATATTGACGAATGTCCTTTTACGGTATCTCGAGTATGCTTCTCCTGATGAAAAAAAAGCATCGCAGGAAGATGCGATAGATCGTACGTACCTAGACTGTATTTTAAATTATAAGGAAGAGAGAGAGAGAGAGAGAGAGTGAGGAAGAATGAATGACGAAACAATTTTGCGTGGGAGTAATGTCAGATTTATTTGATAAAAAAATGCGTGCGAGGAGTGCGTGAATTCCAAAGGCAATAGCAAATAACGAAAAAAAGTAATACTTAATGATCTCAGCTAGTCGCCCGAGGAACGTGTGACTTTTGTATGTTTTATTGTACATCCTCTTAAGCAAATGTTTGCGAGCCTTAGATAATAAAGATGCGGATATCGTCGATAATCGATGGGAAATCTGCGAATGCAAAGCTGACGGTGCACTCACGTGCATACGTAATCGTACGGTAAATTCTTTCGAGATGCGCGTGACGTCAATTAACGAAATCGCAATATAATTGTCATGATAATGAGAGCTAGAGACGAGGTGTCGCATTGTTGTCGTAAAGGCGCGTGTCCTGACTGCCGCACCAGACCCCTCGGTGTTGACCGTCGTCTTCGCATCGCCGATAATTTATTTTTTATACTTTTTATACATAACAAAAAAACACAAATACGCGATTGTTTGTATACTCGAATATTGTCCGTGCGTTATCAATTGAAGAAAATAAAAAATCTCAACGACGATCCAACGATTGAAATTTCGTGTGTTTGTTCTCAACTTATTTTCCTTTCTCTTAATTTCTCAGCTGATCACGCAAATTGTTGCATCTTAACTTGCGAACGTATAATTTGCTTTGCGTCTTCAATGAGCGCCAATTGCAGGAATCCCCCCCTTCACTATACTTTTGCAGTAATAAGTCAGTGTCTCAAATCAAGGGACGCGGTGGCGCCACGACGCCAAGTTTCAAAATATACTTTGCGTCACAGATCGCGCCACAAAACCATCATATTACTTAATCATTGTTATTTTGATACATTAAAAAAAGCAACTGCAGTACATGACCGTATGTTAAAAAAACGGCGAGATAATTATTATTATTATAACAATGATTTTATTTTAAAAAACTATTTTTAAAATAATTAGCAGCTTACGACTCTGCACGGGGGCAGCACTAGCCGGACTTGTGACATAAGCGTAAACGTATAGTCGTAAAAAATAATTACACTGCAACCGGTAAAGTAGAGTTCGCCAATCGGCAGTCCGCTCGCGGCTTTCACGGCGAGCGAAGGCGCTCCGTTTCCGGAATCGGCTCTTTAAAAAGAAAATTATTTTAAAAAAAATAAAAACACGAGTTCACGAGTGTCAGGCGCAAAATCAATTGTGTAACATCAGTCTCGCGAGGTTGTCATCCTCCGCACACAATGACAAGGAACAGCTGCGACATCCCGCGAAAGTTAACCTAACGATGGATTACATCGGCGAATTTTTGTCTCTTGGCGTCGACAGCATTATACTTGGCATTTGTGTCAAGCAGTATTATCACTACAAAAATGCGATAAAATCAATCAAGGTAGATCGAATACCGCGGTATCCGTAAAGCCGTATTTTCAGGTTAAGCCACACATAACCACAAATTGATATCGAAAATATCGGATTATATATTTTTTCCTCGTCTTGCTTTGGACACCGGAAAATCGTAATTGACCACACTGAAAATCCATTACTCGAAAAATTTTCGTTTTCACATATCCACATTCTTGTTTGTCGATTTTTACACCAACCATCCAGTCGTTTTGCACAGGGCGCCGAGTACCACGACCTTGGAGCTGACCTATACAATAGCGTTGATAGTAGCCAAGATGGAAAACTCGCCTACGTAGTGATAAGAGGATCGGTCACACCCTTGGGAAAACCGTTTCGAAGTCTTCACAACGATGGCGTCACAGGCGTCATACAGAAACTCAGCGTCAAGGAACACGTTGTTTCCAGAACTACAGCAGGATTCTGGTAACATCCTGCACCCAGTTTTTAATCCTTATCATCCTTTTTTGTTAAAAAAAAAACCCTTAAGAGCATGTGGAATACTGCAGTCAGTATCAAAATGTGTAATGAGCTTATTTTGCACATATTTGTATTTATAGCTTCAAGAAAAAATTCATTCACTGTGCTGGTGATGTTCACAGCGAATGAATTTCTTCTTGAAGCTGTAAATGTGGAGGGGAAGGGATTTCACGTGCTCTTAAAACAGCCTATAGCTTACAAACATTTGCATATAGTTTTCAGGAAGAACCCCTGAAAACTGGTTGAGTATAACATTGCATATATGTAAATTGCAAATGGGAAATTTCAGGAACGAGCAACAAAACACGATGCAGGAAATATGTAACAGCATGCCATTTGCGCTTCGTCAGGGCTCATACCAGGTCGAGGTTGCCGACGCGATTTCCGCCGAGATACTTGATATGGATGTTATCAAAGATGAATTCAAACCTAGTTCCCCATCTATGAAAAATTTACTATGGGGCTTCGTTACAGGTGCGAGACCCATACAATGATTTACATAAGGACTGAAAAATCAGATGACCGGAAGAGTCAGCACTCTCCAAAGATCCAATAAGAAGTATGAGAATGATTGAATTTATTTGTTGGAATTGATCAAGGGGTTCGCCAACGTGGTCTTCAGTCCACCGAGCGGATGCTTCGGGAAGACACCGTCATCACGGGGATCGGCGAGCTGGCTCGGGATTCCCATTCGCACTCGTTGGTTTTGCAACCGCCCGCCGACGGAACGCCGTTCTATCTCACGACGATGTCGGTGGGTTCGTTGATTAAAAAATTGGATGATCGCCGTATAACTTACAGGTCGGTGTCGTAATGTTTAATTGCGCATCTTAGACATTCTATATTTTTGTACTCCAAAATATTGCTAATTTTATCATTTTGATCGTCACAGTACACATTTCTTCACTTTATAATTTTCATTGCTTTCATATGGCAGATGGCTCTGTGTGG
Organism: Pimpla rufipes; assembly: GCA_963932165.1. Taxonomy (NCBI): domain Eukaryota; kingdom Metazoa; phylum Arthropoda; class Insecta; order Hymenoptera; family Ichneumonidae; genus Pimpla; species Pimpla rufipes. Next base: position 17,073,112 of record OZ010632.1, on the reverse strand, counting down.
TTTTCGGTGCCATCGGTGTGGTAATCGGTGGAATAGCCGTGCGCCGGTACTGGCAGGAGCGAGAGCAGCGGAGATTGAACGCCGAATTCCAGGAGGCCCTCGCGGCGTCCCGAAGATCACGGAGGCAGAGGGTGCGGGACAAGGATCTCCGCGAGCAAGAGCAATGCGTCGTATGCCGCAGCAATCCACGTGAAATAATTCTGCTGCCCTGCGGACACGTCTGCCTCTGCGAGGATTGCTCGGAAGGCATACAATCGGATTGTCCCATATGCCGCGCTCCGATCGTACAAAAAAATGCAGCCTTCATCGCCTGAACGCTTTTAATCGCGTTCGCTGGTTCCAAATCGACGTGAAATAACAACGATATTTTTGTCACCGTTAGATATACATTATTCAATGTAGAATATTTAACAACAAAAAAAAAAACAGAAATAAAGTTTTGTTATCGTTGCCCTTGTTTTTAAGGCTTTCGTTGTTGAACTATTATTCCGGAATATTTATGTCCATTGCGCGATATCCTCTATATGGTTGAAGGTAAAGAAGAAATAAACAATTGCACAAAAGATAAGCATTACTTATTTTGCCTCTTTTTTACTAGACTGTGTCTATACGAAAACCTATTTTTACATCGTAACACTTGTATTTAATAATCATAGATCTACTGCGAAAAACGAATCGCTCCCACAATCACCCAGATGATAAGGAAGCGCACAAGAATATCTGTGCAGACAGGATTTTAAAATCGTTTTAAAAATATCTTCGGGACCTTTTTACGAGGAGCCATTTTTCTAGGTACCTTTTTACGAGGAGCCATTTTTCTAGGGACCTTTTTCCAGAGATCTGTTTTCCGCGGGTCTTTTTTCGGGATTTCTCTGTGATGTACGGTTGCCTTTACATCGAACGAACAGTCGATAGTCGAACCCGCGAACCCCGCGAATCGCGCGAAACGTGGATTAATTCAAACATAGATGCTGAGGATAGAAAACGAGTAGATATTTTAAAGATAGAAATGGTCACACGAGAACGTAGGGTGCGCAGAGAGAAGGGCTCTCTCTTTTATGACGCTGGAGAAACTCATCGAGACTCGCGGACCACCGGATGAAGACAATTCAAGGAGTCTTCAACTTGACAAACAACAGACGCACCACCAACGAAGAGTGTACGTGACTCTTGCCCGAAAAGTCGCAACTCAAGTGGGCAACACGTGGTGACCAACAGGCTTCGGTCGGCGTCGATCCGCCGATCGACGCCGAGCGCGCCAAGCCGGACGGACGCGCTTTTCCCGCTTCGACCAGGGAGACGGGAGTGGCCAACAACCCTTGGAGAAGGAGAACCGACGCCACTACGACGACCAACGATTGGCCAGCGTTCACCCCGGAGGGATGAACCACCCCCATCCACCGACGCATCGGAGATCTCGCCGAGACTCATCTTCGAATTATTACCGGCAGAATATCTTCAACTGTTGTACGGAACACTAGTTCCTCCTCTTGTATTTGTGCACTTCGAAACTTTCAATATATTTAACTAACAGTTGCTTTTACTTTCAATATTCAATTCAGTTGTATCTTTATTTCAAATTCCCTCGACATTCCCGCGCCTCCGAGCCGAACACTTCAGTGTTCCACGGGCGAAACGTTCCTTCGTGCCATCTCGCGTACGAATAAAACATTAATTATAAATTACCGGAATCCGGAACATTACAGTGGTGACAGCTTGGTGGGATTCGCCAGCTCGTGAGTGCGCGGAAAATTCGTAAAATATTTTGAGTGAAAAAGACTTATAAGAGACAATGGACAGTTAATTATCGTGAGTTATCGTGAAAAAGACTGTAGCAGTGAGTGTTCATCGTGAGTGCCATTCTCTCCCTCCTGGGTTTTTGCACGGTTTCCCCAGGAGCAGAGGGCGAATGCCGGAGGAAGTGATTATCAGCAGCCGTGCTCGCTATCCCTGAAATCACAGGCAACTCACCCTTCTGGGACATCGCGGAAAATCAACGGAGAAGACCAAGCTGCAGAAACAGCCCGAGACAGGAAGCAAGCATCGAACAACAATCACGGACTGAGGGAAAACCGCCGAGTAAGTCGCAAATCTACATTTCTCGCTGTGACCATTAGGGAATTTTTAGGACAATAGGTTCGTGAATTGTTTTATTAAATCGCATAGAATCGGGTAGAATGAGTAACCGTAGTTTCTCGACTAGCTCGTGGGCGATAGAACAAGAGATAGTAAACGTGTTACCCTCTTTTTTGGAGTTCAAAAATCGTGGGTTAGGCCGCGGTAACGAAATAAGAGAACTTGTGCCGTACGTAGAATTACCAGATGCAATAGACCACCCGTTCGTAAGATCACCAAACCTTCGGCACCAATTCGCCCATACACGGACCTATAACTCACAATCCCTTGATAACGAGCCGCCCACCTCGAGTAATCATAGCACAGATTTGGCTGAATGCCGTATTTCTTTGAAATTAGCATCGGATATCCTTCCGACATTCGATGGCAAAACAAGCCCCATCTGGAAATTTACAAAAGATTGTAGAGACGTGTGGAAATCGGTCAGACCCACGGAGAGAGAGTTTTTAATTAAAATAATTGAAAAGAAAATTGTTGGCGAGGCAAAAGGCTATCTGCGCCGACGCAGAGGCAGCTACGACTTAGACGATCTTCTAGGCGATTTGGAAAGGGTTTTCACCCCTAGAAACGGGCTTGACGCTTTACAAACCTCCCTCTCGAACGTCCACCAACAGAAAGGAGAGTCCGCTATCCAGTACGGGATCCGTATAAACGAGCTTTTAGACGAACTTTTAGAAGCCGTAGACCGCGAATGCACGCCGGAAACTAGGTGCATTATCAAAATTAGGGCCAGAGTCAACGCGCGAAATTGTTTTATCAGAGGTCTCGACAGTACGATCGAAGCCCAAATTAGGCAGAAAAACCCGCAGGATCTCTGTAGCGCCATCGATCTCGCCATAAGCGAAGAAGAGCACTACAAGCTCCGGTCACGGATAATTAATCGGGACAATTTGCCGTAATCTACCTCCGACCCTACCTCTACAGCCACAAATTCACCCTGGTCACTGATAATCGGCCCCTGGGTTGGCTGAGATGACTTACAAACCTGGTAGAATCAATTCCAACGCTGACGCGCTTTCGCGCGATCCCGTTCCCAACGAACCCTGACAGAAGAAGGCTGGAAAGGAAGGATTACGCTCGAGAAACCTGGAACAAGTGCTCGTCTGCGCAGACAAAACACGGGTTGTAGATTTCGGAGTGACCAAAGATCCTGAGTGAAATGATTTTGATAAAAAAAATAAAAAAAAATTGGTGAGTTCTTGCCTCTTTGCCTGGGGCGAAATTATTAGAGAAATCGAATTAATTGAAAAGGTCGGTGACAGGTTTGACTCTTTTATGGAAATTGATCACGAGGTTAAATTAATAATCTCAGACACTGACAGTGACAGCGACGCTTACGAAACGATTAACTAAGACGAGACGCCTCCCGTGTCACGAGGTAAAACTCAATGCGGGAGGGCGCTCCCCTGTTGGTTGAACGGCGACTGCGTAACACCGATATGTAGGTGCGTACCGCCGCTTCAGGGGAGTTCAGGGATAGAACCCGGACCGTCGTATCCTGCTGGCGGGAGTTGCAGTTTCCCTCCCCCAGATCGGAGTATTCCTGTTGTGTCGCGGAACCCCACCGGACCAACAGAAGGACTGGCGGGTGATAGGCGTGTATCCCTATCATTACGAGTCAAACAGCAAAAGGACGAGGTTGTGATTCCCCTCTTGGATTCCCATTGTGTTGCTGGCACCCCCAGGGCCAATGGAAGGCTTACCGGTGATAGGCGTGTTTCCCTATCATCGGGGGCGCGACGGCTGTGAGAACGGCGAAAAAGAAAGGATACGATTGTCCGTAGCGACCTTGTAGAGTAAAAATCTAGAGAAAAAAGTAAACGAACGTACAGTACCGATCCTACCCGGTTCCTGTTCTACGTATACAAACGATCCGCTCACTATGAGGAAAGATCACTTGATCCTCTTTATCCCCGTTAAATACGCCCCGAATCACTATCAGATCACTCGATTTGAATAGTAATGATTAAGATTTTAGCTTAGAACAAACTAAGCGCCCTGATAAAGTAAAAATAATACCCTCACAAAGTTAGGAGAGTTTACTCACCTAAAATCCCACTCGTCAGAGATGTTGGAGTTATCAAACAATTTAGAAAGAATTTAGGAATACATGTGGTAGTCTAAATCAGCTAATAAAAAAAAATATATATATATATATAAAAAAAAAAAATAAAAAAAAAAAAATTCGTAAAAGCTGTAGCCATTGGCAACACCTTTTGTATAAGGGGGGAGGTGTGATGTACGGTTGCCTTTACATCGAACGAACAGTCGATAGTCGAACCCGCGAACCCCGCGAATCGCGCGAAACGTGGATTAATTCAAACATAGATGCTGAGGATAGAAAACGAGTAGATATTTTAAAGATAGAAATGGTCACACGAGAACGTAGGGTGCGCAGAGAGAAGGGCTCTCTCTTTTATGACGCTGGAGAAACTCATCGAGACTCGCGGACCACCGGATGAAGACAATTCAAGGAGTCTTCAACTTGACAAACAACAGACGCACCACCAACGAAGAGTGTACGTGACTCTTGCCCGAAAAGTCGCAACTCAAGTGGGCAACACGTGGTGACCAACAGGCTTCGGTCGGCGTCGATCCGCCGATCGACGCCGAGCGCGCCAAGCCGGACGGACGCGCTTTTCCCGCTTCGACCAGGGAGACGGGAGTGGCCAACAACCCTTGGAGAAGGAGAACCGACGCCACTACGACGACCAACGATTGGCCAGCGTTCACCCCGGAGGGATGAACCACCCCCATCCACCGACGCATCGGAGATCTCGCCGAGACTCATCTTCGAATTATTACCGGCAGAATATCTTCAACTGTTGTACGGAACACTAGTTCCTCCTCTTGTATTTGTGCACTTCGAAACTTTCAATATATTTAACTAACAGTTGCTTTTACTTTCAATATTCAATTCAGTTGTATCTTTATTTCAAATTCCCTCGACATTCCCGCGCCTCCGAGCCGAACACTTCAGTGTTCCACGGGCGAAACGTTCCTTCGTGCCATCTCGCGTACGAATAAAACATTAATTATAAATTACCGGAATCCGGAACATTACATCTCTATAAACACAAGCAACATTTTGAATACAGCGCTATGAAAAGGTTATGTTTGCTCGGTGCGTTGGCAGACTATCGGGCGTCGGTACAAAACGTAAATCGGGCGTATGATAAGACAGTATCAAGCAGACGCCGGTGCGTTCCTCGGTAGCGCGTAACCGTCAAAGTTGTATTTGTTTTTCTCGTGTGATTTATCGTCGATGGAGTCATGAAGAAGGAGCGAACGGCTGACAACAGTCGGCCTTTTAAATTATAAGTATTTTTACGTATTTAACACATCGCTAAGTCCTGTCATGGGTATTTTATCGTTTTCCCGACACTTTTGAGGTTATGTTTACACAATCTCGCTTGTTTACACAAACTTTCTTAACGAAACATGTTTGTAGGATTTTTGAGCGACTTTCCTTTCCGATTTTACAGCCCATCAAATAGTCAGCCTCACTGGAATTAGTTTTCAGCGAAAAAGTATAATCGTAAGTATCAGATTAACAAAATTGTGATTTATTGTAACAACAAGTTTTTCCTCTACGTCAATATTATAACACCAGGGATTTGTCGAACTGACAATAATACCGCTGCGGGACAGTCTGAGACTGATCAAACTCAATGCCAGACAATGCAGAATCTACCGGGTTTGTCTGAACGACACGTTCGAGGCACCCTTTCAGTACTTTGATCCGTTTTTGGATATCTGTCAGGGAGATGGCAAGCAGTAAGTAAAGAAATTCTGATTAGATTGTTATTCATTAATTTGCAAGTAAAAAACGATAATTTAAATAAGTATTCAGAATCTACAAATGAATGCACTTTTTTTTAATGAAACAGACGATCGTTGGAGTTTTTCTCGAACCTGCACTTGGCGGCAGCTCAGAGAGTTGACCCTGACAATAATGCGGGAGAACTCGTTATCCAAATACCGCCGGACGCTGCTCATCTCGTTGCCGAGGGCAGAGGACTCAGAATCGGCATTGAATTCTCCCTGGAACAGCCTCAAGGTGGTGTTCATTTTGTGTTGCCCAATTGCGAGGGAACTCTGGCTGAGGTATGCATTAGCCATTCACATTAGGTCTGGCTTTTGAGCAGAATTTTTAAGTTTCAAGCCTTTGGCCTTAAACTGTATACAAATGTCGGCGTCCCATACAGAGAGGGGCTCACATGTACACCTACAGTTACGAAAATTCTTCGCGACTCTGGTTCCCTTGCGTGGACAGTTTTGCCGAGCCGTGTACATGGAAATTAGAGTTTACCGTCGACGACTTCATGACCGCGGTATCCTGCGGCGATTTGGTCGAGGTAGTTTACACGCCCGACATGAGGAGAAAGACGTTTCATTATGTTCTAAACACACCGGCGTGTGCGCCAAACATCGCCCTGGCTGTCGGGTCAGTATTTCAAATTTCACGCAAATTGCGTAAAATTTCCGGCAAAAATAACCAATTACACTAATAATAGTGATAGCGATAATAATAGTGGACGCAATGCAATTTTGCATTTTCAGACCCTTCGAGATATTCGTCGATCCGTACATGCACGAAGTCACGCACTTTTGCCTCCCGCAGCTTCTGCCCTCTCTCAAAGTTTCCGCCAAGTACATGCACGAGGCTTTCGAGTTTTACGAGGAGACTCTGTCGAATAGGTATCCGTACTCGTGCTACAAGCAAGTGTTTGTCGATGAGATCGACGAGGACATCAACGCGTACGCTACAATGAGTATTCTCAAGTACGTTCAAATTATTCGACATACTAGCTTGAGCGTAAATGTTGGATCGTCGATGTATATTTACCCAACGGATATTTGCAATGACTGGAAATTGACTTGCAGCACAAATCTTCTTCACTCCACGGCGATAATCGACCAGGTGTACATAACGAAAAAGGCGATGGCTCAAGCTATTGCCGAGCAATTCTTCGGCTGCTTCATATCGATGCAGAACTGGTCGGACACGTGGTTACCCAAAGGTATCTCAACCTACCTAACCGGGCTTTACGCGAAGAAGTGTTTTGGCAACAACGAATACAGACAGTGGATACAATCGGTAATATTTCGGTAACATATTCTTCGTGTCGTCTTATCAACGAGCGAACCTTCGTTTATCGCTGAAAATCGTTGCAGGAGCTGCAGGATGTCGTGAAATACGAGGAGGAATTCGGCGGAATTATTTTGGATCCCTCGCAACCTCCGGCGCCGCTTCCCATCGCCGCAAACAGTCCGGCTCCCGCGCCTCGCGCTCCCGACCCCGGATTTTATTTTCCGATCAAGAACCTGCATACGATGTCGCCAAAGTACATTCACGTGCTTCGCAAGAAAGCTCATCTCGTTATTCGAATGCTCGAGCACAGAATTGGCCAGGAGCTCTTGCTTCAGGTGTTCAACAAGCAACTGTCGCTCGCGGCCAACGCGGCACAGCAGAAAATCGACTCGGGTCTCTGGTCGCATTTTCTCATCAGCACGAACGTCTTCACCAAAGCGATTTTTACAGTGACGGGCAAGGATATGGCGGTCTTCATCGATCAGTGGGTCAGGACCGGTGGACATGCGAAATTCGCTCTCAGCTTCGTGTTTAACAGGAAAAGGTATTCCGTTAAACCACTTCGCCGTTTCCTTAACGTAAAAAATACACAGTTTAAGATCATATCTTTATATAATCACTAGCAGTTTGTAGTGGCTCGCCCGCTTCGCGTGCACGCAAAACGCTCGAATCAAGTTTAGATTATTAATTAAATTAACGCGAAATTAAAAATAAAAATTTCTAAAGGGGGACAAGCCTTTATTATTTACGGCGGACTTTAATTAAGGGACAGGGACAGACAAACAGACAAACAGGGAAACGAATGTTTAAAATATATATAAGATTTGTTTAATTTCTTATTATTCTTAATATACTTTACTAAAAATGATGAAGTATTCAGAAAAGCGCCGATTCCAAGTTACCAGCGAATTTTTTTCGGCAGAAATACCGTCGAACTGGAAATACGGCAGGACACGACGCACTACCGCGGAATCAGGAAATACGTCGGCCCGCTGCTCGTCAATATACAAGAGTTGGACGGTACCTTCAAGCACACCCTCCAAATCGAGGGAACCGTCGCCAAAGCCGACATAACGTGTCACAGCAAGAGTCGAAGGAACAAGAAGAAAAAAATTCCGTTGTGCACGGGAGAGGAGGTCGACATGGATCTTTCCGCGATGGAGTAAGTTGATGTTATTGAAGCAAAAAAAAACATCTTAGATGAAGAAACACGCGAAACAAAATTAAAACGTGGATCTCTGCAGCGATTCTCCGGTTCTTTGGATCAGACTCGATCCCGACATAACGCTAATGCGAGCCGTGCAAATCGAGCAACCGGATTATCAGTGGCAATATCAGCTGCGACACGAGCGAGACGTCACTGCTCAGCTCGAAGCTATCGAGGCTCTGCAAAATCATGCGACTCCGGCGACTCGTCTGGCTCTCACGGATACGATAGAAAACGAGCATTGTTACTACAAAGTTCGATTGCGAGCCGCTCATTGCTTAACGAAGGTCAGTTTATTGCTACCTGATTTTGTTCACGCTTGAAAATAGTTCGAATAATTATTCGAATTACAGCGAACCTGGAATTACAAAAAAATATTAATTATTTATCGTGCAATTTCTATCTCAAGGTAGCGAATGCAATGACTGCTACCTGGGCCGGACCACCGGCTATGCTCGCGATATTCCGAAAGCTCTATGGGTCCGCCTCCTGTCGGAGAATCATCAAGCAAAACAATTTCACGAATTTCCAGCACTACTTTCTGCAGAAGGTGAGCTTTGAATTACTGTTTTGCGATTTAAAATACCTATTTAAAAACAAGGAAAACGATGAACGCTACTTTTCAACAAACTCAATAATTGTATATGGCTATATATTCACGGACGAATGAATTACATCATTGTAATACGAAATGTTTAATCAACAGGCGATACCGGTGGCGATGGCAGGATTGCGAAACGCTCATGGAATTTGCCCACCGGAGGTTCTGTCCTTCCTCATGGATTTGTTCAAGTACAACGACAACAGTAAAAATCGTTACTCCGACAACTATTATCGAGCTGCGTTGATCGAGGCACTGGGAGCAACAGTTACGCCAGTTATAAGCGTTCAACACGGGTACATTGAGGCCACTATCATTGCGTTAGCCTGTCGTTCGGTAAAACCCGTTAAAAATAAATTATCATAACGTTTATCCATTTTCCAGGACTTCAATAACCGCCGAATCACTCTCCATCGACACGAAAGCTATTCTCGAGGAAGTCACGAGGAATCTGAACCTGGAGAAGCTCCTGCCGTGCTACAAATACACTGTGAGCGTCGCGTGTCTGAAAGTGATAAGAACGTTGCAAAAATTCGGACATCTGCCGAGCAACCCGCATTTGTTTAAGGCCTACGCGGCGTACGGTCAATTTATAGGTATGAAATATTTCTGGTCATCTTCTCGCGCAGTAACAAGAAAACTGAAATTTATTTATTCCAATGAAAACGTGTTGATCTCGTCATAGACATCAGGACGGCAGCTCTGGAAGCCCTCGTTGATTTTACGCGCGTCGACGGCAAATGGGACGACTTAGAATTTTTACTGGACATGGCGGAGTCGGATCCGCATCCTGGTGTTCGACACAGACTCGTTCGTCTCATGGTAGAAAATCCGCCGTTCGAGAGAGCGCACAAGCACCGTCTGGACAAACCGGAACTGGTCGATCGAATATGGAACCTCATAAAGTGAGTTCTCGATCAATTACTGCCCCTTTGAATTCGCGCGTTTCGCAAGAAAATGGCATTTAATCAACTTGTTTACACAGCGGAATGCTCTCGCACGACGCCAAACTGCGCTGCGACCTCGTGGATCTTTATTATACCCTCTACGGCTCCAAGAGACCACTTTGCTTGCCCATTCCCGAGCTCGGATGCCTCTCGGCGAAACCGCGAAAGGCTGGACCGCAGCCCAGTCCCGAAAGAGAAGAGAATCCTCGGCCGGTAATATAATTAATCTTTAAAAATCACCTGGATTTCCTGAGTTTTTTCGTCAAAATAATTGTCGACGAATTTTGAATTGCAGCCCAAGGCAGGTCCACCGCACGTTAAACCCGAGCCAAAGCACGAGATTGTGGAAATTCCAGCGCCAGGAAAGCGAAAAGCTTCGTCGCCTGTGAAAGAACCGGTTGCCGGGCCTTCGAATGCCCCGGATTACGGACCTGAAACTAAACGCCAGAAGCAGAGTCATAATGTGAGTTTTCCTAATAATTTACAGACATTGAACAGTAAAAAAATGGATACTATAATTTCTTAATATTACAGGAGGCGGGTCGCGGTACTCCTGGACCGCCGGGCGAAGGAAAAGTAAAGTCTGAGTACTACAGCGATAATTCGGCGTCGTTGCCAGGTTTGATGGGAACTCAGGGACCGGTGGGATTCGAGCCAGGAATGTTTAAGAAGGACGGCGAGGATCACAAGCAAAGAAGCGATTCGGCGAATAAGGTAGATAATAAATATATTGCATTAAGAACTTGTTGCCAATTCGTCGGCGACACATTCGTCTTGTTCTTGCGCAATTCTTAAAATACACTTTGAACTTTAGGGTAAGAAAAAGAAGAAGGACAAGAAGAAACACAAGCACAAGCATAAGCACAAACACGAGCACAAGCATGGAAAGGAGAAGGATAAAAAGGAAAAGGAAAAACCGTCCAAGGAGAAGGAGAAGGAAAAGGATAAAGACAAGAGCAAAGATAAAGAAGCTTCGGTTACGAAAATAAAGGACGACACTCTGAGCTCGGTGAGCTCCAGTCCGAGTCCCGACGCGACGAGTGCTACTAGCGAATTTCACTTTCCCTAGATATCAAAAACTTACGTACATCTCCCCCTCCCCCGCGTAGTACGTAATATTTTTATAAAACTTTCAAACGTCTTATAAGTCTTCGAATATACATATTTTTACTTGTAAATAAAGCATAAATGATATAAAAAGAGGACATTATATTTTCGTTATGAAAATCCACTGTTTTATTCATTACCGATTACAGATCAATCATTAATTATATTCACAGATTGACTAACTTATTTCTTGAATCCTCGTATCCTATGGTTTCTACCTTTTATTAATTACAACCGTTGGATATTCTTTAACAATAAATAAATTCTATTTCGTGTACAATTATATAAAAACAAATTAATATAAACTTCAATGATTTGATTGCACGTCTTACTCCGAAGAAATACCAACGCGGGTATCGAAGGTACACTAAATATACAATTATTAAATAAATGTGAAGAGTAGTAATGAAAAATCTCGCGATTATCGTGTCGAGGGATTCTGCTTTCGAGTTAATCAGCTTCGAGAATAAATGTTAGAATACGGACAGAATTTGCCTAAAGTCATCTTCACTAGGCGGAGTCCGCCTACTAAAATTAGTTCTATCGTTTATAGCACCTGAGGTCAAACGAAAAAATCACGCTTTCGGGGCCGTCGTTAGTCATCTGAAGAAAAAGAAGATAAAGATGCAAAAATTAATTTCACATACATGGCTGCTAAGGTGAAAGTCAAGTATTAATTAAAATTTTGACCAACCACAGAAGAAATTCCGATGAGAGCATCAGCGCCACGGAAAACATCCTTCTTGTGGGATATCACGATCGACTGCTGGACTGCTTTATTTTCAACGAGGTATTTCATAACTTTCGTGGTACTCTCTGAGTCCAACGCTGTGTCGACCTCGTCGAAAACTATAAATGGCGGTGCCTCGCCGCTGTGAAAAAAAAGTTGTGTCAGTGGCTTACGGAGGTGAACTTCAGTTTCATAGAAAGTTTTTAAAGACGTCAATTTATCTTGATAAAAAAAACAATAAATAACAACTATTACCTGTGCATTGCACATATCAGAGGCAAGGCGGCGAGGGTCTTTTCGCCGCCGGAGAGGGCGTTCGGCCATTGGTATCGTTTCCCGGGCGCAACGCAATGGTACTGAATACCCCCCAAATACGGTTCCTCGGGATTTTCCGGCAGAAGAAACGCCTGTGCGGATGGACTCTTCGTCAATTTCTGTATAAAAATGCGTTCGCTTTATTTTGTAAATATTTGGAATACTCGCGCGTAAAAGCGATCCCTCTTTTAAAAAGTTCATGAGTAACGGAAAGCATTGTTAGCAAACTATTAGAGCTGTCATTGGTTGCCAGGAAAGTCCGTGATAAAGAAAATCAGTTTGGTGTCAAATTTGAAAAATTTCATAAGAGGACAGGCGGGGCAGCACCCGTAACCTTTTAAAGCTTTATAAGAACGCAGCAGCGCAGAATTGATTAACTTATTACAGGTGATATTTTGAAATAAACATTTCCGAGGTCGATTTTGGCGATTTTCGGTCCGGAGCCGGATCTACGATTTCTGACAGAAAGATCGTTGCCAAAAAAATATTTTTTTCAAAGTCGATTAAAAAAGGTTAATAACCAGTATTTTCGGGGGTAGAATATGCGACTTCAGAATGAGGGTATAGGTTAAAAGTCGATATTTTGAAAAGGAAAAATATAGGGGTCGATTCTGGCGAAAAGTTTTTCAGGCACGCGCGGTAGCGCGTGTGATTACCTTAGTATATGTATAATGGTCCTGGCAACAGAGACAGAGAGTGAGAGAAAAGTAAAAAAAAACACTGTTTTTTCTGTAAAGTAAAAAAAAACTGTCCACTAATTTATCCGCCGAATGTACTCGCCTTGTATATGATGTCCACTTGCTCCGCTGCGTGCTCGAAAAATTCCATGAATTCCTCGTACCGATCTCTCTTCACCCGCGCAAACTCGGCAGTAGTCTTTCGCAAACTTTTGCTCGCTCGTTCGATCCCAAATTTCGTCTTCGCCAATTCGTCTTTCAACATTTGCGCCTGCTGCGACGCCTTCATATCCGGATCCGCCAGCGTATCTATCGCCGCGGCGATTTCGTTGATGCTCTTCTCAAGGTCCTTGCGAGCCGTCTCAATTTCAATCCGACTCTCCAATATCGTTAAGCCACTTGGCAACTTTGAGAAATCGTACTGCGCGTGATTCTCAGCTTCGAAGACGTTATCCGATTCGGATATTGTGGGGCTGCGATCCAGTGAATCGTTTGTGTCCGAACAATCATCCGGTGGACCATTCGCCAACGGGATTTCAAGCCCGTGTACCTGTTAAAAAAATATTTAATTGCTACACGCACAATTGACGTAGTTGCTTCAATAGAAATATTGATATTCTTTATTTTTCGACAGCTGCATGAAAATTCTTAATTAAAAACGTAAGTAACGATTTTCCGTGCAAACCTTCGCGTCAATCAGCATAGAATGACAATGATCCTTCTTTTTCTCAATCAAAAGTTCCATCGCACTGATGCGTTTCGAGAGATTCATGTACTCTTTCGAAATAGTGTCAACTTTGCTTCTGAGTTCCTTCAATTTGCTCGAAACCTCTTCAACACTTTTCTGAATACTCGCGTATTCCATCTCGGAGTCATGAGCGCGCGTTTTGACGTCATTGAGCGTCTTAACTTTGTCCCGTGTTTGTTCGAGGTGCGATTCCAAAACGCATTCGGCCTCGCGCAGGTTGCGTTCCCATCGGGAAATGTCTTCTGTTTAGAATTTGTACTTGAAAGTTTAATTTATGCGAAACAAAAAATAAAGCATCTTATTAATTACACACTCGCAGTGTTCCTAGCCCTCTCAAAGTCCAACTGTTCCTTGATGCAATCAATCTGGCTATGAAAATTCTTCATTTGCTCCTTGCACAACCTGTGCAAAATCAAAGATATCCGGTGCAAAAGATTTTTCTAACACAAAATATCGATAATAACGTCAATTGCAAACTTTTGCCCATCCTCGTAATGCCGGATATCATCGAGTCCGATGTTTTTACAGAAGCTGGCAAAAAACTCCTTCTCCTCCTCGAGTATCTTCGATTTGAACTGATCTACTTTCTTCGACGATTGGCTCGCTTTCTTCTGGATTTTATTCCACTTGTACTAAATGTAATTATTACATTTAGTAAGCAATAGAAATCCAAGAAATGTTACGTTTGACGCTTAGACGATTTTGTCTTATACAATTGATATTTCTTACCATTGACGCGTCAAGATCGTCCTCGAGACTCTGTATTTCGAACTCAAGATCCGCCACTTGTTTCGCCTGCAAAATACATTAGTCGATTTACGTACTGCCGCGATTTTTTCTTTCAAACTCATCAGAAAGAACGCACGGTAGCGCGATAGTCATTATACGCGTATTCTAAGAGTCTCTCGAGATGAACAATCGTCGACTGCAGAGTGGAGAGTTCCGACTCCTTCGGAAACTTGCGCCGAATCTCTCGTAAGGCGCTCATCAATTCGCCCTGTTGAGAGTAAAATTACGTAGAACTGCATGGCGGTTTCGTTGAATTTAGTATGACGATACCTTGCGCAAGAGCAGCTTCATCTTAAGCGAGGAATCCCAACGTTGAACTTTCGTCATCAAATCGCGTGAGCCTCCGGATATTAAACCGGACTTGCGAAAAAGTGTACCGTCCACTGAGACACACTGAGAAACAACGCGCGATCGTTTATTGTCTGTTTTTTTAGACCAGATTTAATACCTTCAGCTTCTCTATTACACACGTCGTGCTTCTTCCCCTCCTGAATCGCGAAAGCGATCTCTGCCGCATGTTCCGGAGTTTCGCAAACCAGCGTATTACTTGTGACGAATTGGACGACCCGACCGATTCGGGGATCAAAATTAATCACGTCGTAAACGAGCTTCACGTTTGGGGGGCTACGGATGTCTCTGGGTGGAGACAAAAGACAGACGATAGCGTTGATTTCGAGAGAAAGAAAAAGATTTTCGTTGTTGTTCGAGTTTAACAAATATTTGTCAACAAAGAGCAAAACCGACTGAGAATTACCGCAAGTCAAAATATTATCCCTCCAAAGACTGACATGTGTGCGAATGAAGTTAACAATAACATTGTCGATTGGCTTCTACTAATTTTCTTTACAATTTATCGAGCCGAAGCGATACGTACCGAAGTTGTTGCTTTATCGGTTTCGTTGCGATGTTGTCGAACGGTAAAAATGTTTCAGTGCCGATGAATTGCTCCTTCAGATGCTGAATGCAGAGTCCTGCGGTTTCGGATGTTTCGACGATGATGGAGTCTAGATGTCGCCCGAGCACTTTCATCACGGCTGCGTTGTATCGATCGTGAATCGGATGACACATGTTTCTCAGTCGATCCAACTGCGAAAGACGCGAGTTCGAGCAAGTGCGATAAATAAACATTCTCAGGGACGTCGAATTTCAACCAGAAAAAAATTGCGATGAAGAGAAACTCACGACGCCAGGAAAAAGTCGTCTGAGGTCGTTCACGATGTGGTTTTTCTCCCTGATCTGCTCGTCGAACTTGAAATCGCCGATCTGCTGCAAAATATCCTCGAGTTCTTCGCTGGCGGCGCGTTCCTTCGCTTTCGACGATTCCACCGATGTGTGCAATTCTCTTTGACGTTGTCGCTTCGTCTCCAGCTCGCGTTTCATTTCCTCTATCGATTTCTCGAGATCTATCGTGCGTTTCATGATCTCAAGGCGCAACGCGCATTTTCGATCCACCGCGTTCTGCAACTCGTCCCTCTTTCTCGTCGCGGTCTCCAACTCGTCCTCGACAGATTTGTGCTCGCGCTCGAGAAGCATCATTTGTTGATGATCCGCGGCGAAGTTTACCAAACACGAGGCCTTGAGGCGGTTGTACTCCTCGAGCTGATTGCCACAAAAAATATATATTGAAATCTGGACTTTGTGTAATCGTTATCGAAGAGATTCTGTCGGTTATGAACAGAGTTGAAAATCCCTAATGTTTGTTGAAATAAAATTGATGGTACAATTGGCTTTGTAATGATGTTTTATAACAATAAGTCGTAATGATTATAATACGATGTGTAAACTTTTAAAGAGGCAACAAATATTTATTTCCCATAAAATTTAATTTTAATCTTATTGAAAAAATAGAGAAATACTGTTAAAGCATTGCGAAAATAATGGAGGACTGTGATTGTCCATTTTTCTCACAATTTCTTCGAGAATTTAATGAAAAAAATAGGTTTTTCTTACGACTATTCAAAAGTCCACATATAATTACATAATCGCTACAGATAATCGTTATAAAATCGTAACTAGAAAATAAACTGTTATGTAAACGTTAATTCTTAAAATAATGCGAACTTACAACACTCATAAGTTATGAATCATTTTACATTTTCCTTTTTTTCTAGCTAACTTATCTCGACATACTAATTGAAAATCAAACAAAGAAAAAAGTGAGCCATCGCTAGATTTCTGAAGTAGGTATCGATGGCAAAGATTAACCGGTGAACATCGCTCAATTTCGAATGTTACCTGCGACTCGTGTTGCTGCGAATTCCTTTCCAAAGATTGGAAATACCGTTGACCATATTCGTTTTTCGTTTCCTCGACTGTCCTTAACGCCTCCTGAAGTTGTTCTATGGCCTCCTCGCGAGCCTCGTCGGCTTTCCTCGCGGACTCGAGAGACGCTTGGCACGAAGCAACTTTATTCCGCGCATACTTGACTTTCGCCTCGACGGCCATAAAATCGTTCATCGCCTTCAACACGTCCATTTCCATCGCCTTCACGTTGGACTCAGCACGCGCAGCCTCCCGCTTGTAGTTTTTACACGTTTTCGTAGCAGCCCTGAGGTCTTCTTCCGCGGCGTACTTTTCGCTCTCGAGTGCGCGGATCTTCGCGCTCATCTCCTCGATCGCCTCGTTCCACTGGCGAATGTCGCGCTCGGCGCAATACAGATCGAAGAGAAGCAACTTCACTCGCGCCGCGTTCTGTGCCGGAACAACATGAAAGTGCGAGTCGAACGTATGTGAGATCAGCAATTTGCTAATATTAAAGTTCTTCTTGGAGATTTATGTGATTTTAGCGCGAATAAAAGCAAATGAACGAAACGTACGTATTTTTTCTCCAAGGTTCTGTACTCGCGGGCTTGCTCCTTGCAGTACAGCATCTGCTTCAATTCCGCCGAGATGGTTCGTCTACTCTTGTACAAGAACTGAAGTTCCCACTGCAACTGTGCCACCTGAGATTGTAGGCTGCAAAAATATGGCGAAGATAGTGCGGGTCTGTGATATAAAAGGCACATAAAAACAAAATTCCGTAAAATTTGTTTTTAAAACACATAAAAATGTATTTAAGGCATTTTAAGTGCCTTCGGAAGGGACATAAAAACGTATTTTTATGTGCCTTCCGAAGGGACATAAAAATGTATTTTTATGTGCCTTCCGTTTATAGTAGATTTGTTTGGTATATAAAAACAAAATGCTGTATTTGGCCAGTCAACTTGTGTCTTTCCTTCAAACCCAAAAACTGATATTACCGTTTGTACTCCTTTGCGTGACATCCAGAACCACTGATTTCTTCAAACATCTCGGTTCGTTTCAGTGGACTTGCCGTGACAATGGATTCCACAGAATTTTGAAAAACCACAAAATTCTTTATTTTGGCATTGATCCCTAATCTCCTCACTGCTTCCATGTAATTACAGTGAGAAACCATCTGTGGAAAATAAATCAGTTTTTTTGCACATATAATTATTGTTATTTTACAAGACATGAAGAATACAAAAGAACTAAAATACTTACATCGCCGTTGATGCGATACTGGCAAGAATTTTCTTCGTACGACCGTGTGAAAGATGTCTCGGCTCTGTCCGAAGACTGAAGAACCACGGTGACAAACATACTGCAAACCATGAGATGTCCAGTACACAAATTGCAGTAAACATGCTGCAGATTATAAAAAATCAAATTATTATATACTTTTCTTGATATTCTCCAGAGTTGGATCGGTAAACCAATTCTTGCAAAGACGAGACCCTCAGATTGCTGGTGGTCACACCCAGAGCGAAACTAATAGCGTCAATGAAGTTTGATTTTCCTGAAAGTGACGATAACTCAGAGATTAATAGGTCCCGCTATTGATCACATCACGTGTTACAAAATACACTATTGAAATCGATGAAATAACGAGTTGCAGGAAAAAAAAAACAGTACCTGCTCCGTTGCAGCCGACAATCCCGGTGAACAATGGAATACCGACTTTCGTTTCGCGCTTGAAGGACTTGAAGTTCTTCAATGTTATTTCCTTGAGAATCACCATTTTCAGCGTAAAATTTCTGTCGTTCGGGAGGTAGAAGTCGCTCCCGACGTGACGCGTCGTCACTCGGTCGTTGGCACCCAACTCGGCAGTTTGGCTACGACGATTCCTTGAATCCTTTGTTTTCTTCGTTCCAACTGTTCGAACGGTCGAAAATCCAAATGTCGCACCGTTACGACCGTTACGACTGACGCAGCCACTTCCGGCTGTCGTCCAATCGGAAAGTCGTATTTTCATCGAGCCCTGGCAACACTCACGACCGATAAGAATATCATTTCGCAAACATATACGAACGTTGAAGTTTAAAGATTCGATGTCTGCCGTAAAATTAATGTAAATAAAAAGCATCAATTATCAGCAGATGAGTGTCGCTCACACGGCTGAAATGCCGATTGAGAAGCTACTTCCGGGGGGTCTGGCGTCTCGCGCTCTTTCTGTATTTATGTGCGCATGCGCGAGCAAACGAGCTTGAACCTGCTTTACTTGTTCCAAACGTTGGGTTCAGTTCTCACCAGTGCCCTAACAAATTTTCGTACGTCCTGTTTCCGTATTATTCGCAACAACCCAATTCCAACTTCATGAACGCCTTCAGCTTTATTATATTATTGGCGAGCCGTCGATAGCAAAGCCAGCATCCAAGGTGTACGTATAACTTATGTATCATCATTAAAGTTTCGCGCTGCCACGAGTGCGCAAATATCCGACAAAAGTGTCTCCTATATAAAAACGAATAAATATCCCGTTAATACATGTCTATCCCGGTAAATTCTACGACTAAAATCACCCTCGAGACTAAGAAGCGCGGGCGAATTCTCTCACGGCGCTAACCGCAGTACCGACGAGAATTCGCGCCCGACAACATCCAGCAGTCGGTCTCCTCGCGCTGTTCATCGTCTCGTCTCTGCCATGTGTCTCGTCGGCTATTTATACATCGACACAGAGTAAAAACCGCCAATGATAACGTGCCGATCTTTCGTTTACCGCATCCTCGGAAAGATGGACGCAGCGGTTAAATGTTATGGGAGTCCATCGAATGTATAGAGAGTTTGCGAGATAAAAGCAAGGGTGGATTTGGACTGTGGTTGTGACAACATCCAGCAGTCGGTCTCTCGCGCTGTTCATCGTCTTGTCTCTGCCATGTGTCTCGTCGGCTATTTATACATCGACACAGAGCAAAAACCGCCAATGATAACGTGCCGATCTTTCGTTTGTCGCATCCTCGGAAAGATGGACGCAGTGGTTAAATGTTATGGGGGTCCATCGAATGTATAGAATGTTTGCGAGATAAAAGCAAGGGTGGATTTAGACTGTGGTTGTGACAACATCCAGCAGTCGGTCTCTCGCGCTGTTCATCGTCTCGTCTCTGCCATGTGTCTCGTCGGCTATTTATACATCGACACAGAGTAAAAACCGCCAATGATAACGTGCCGATCTTTCGTTTACCGCATCCTCGGAAAGATGGACGCAGCGGTTAAATGTTATGGGAGTCCATCAAATGTATAGAGAGTTTGCGAGATAAAAGCAAGGGTGGATTTGGACTGTGGTTGTGCGCGCGAGCGACGCGACGAGAGAGCGAGAGAAAGAGAGAGAGAGAGAGATAGACAGAGACAGAGAGCGCGAGTGAGAGGGAGGGACCGGGGGTCGCGACGCCTGGTATTGACGCGCGGCGCGGACGACCGCTCGAGGCATCGCGCGCGATCCCGCTCCGTCACATTTGAACAAAATTACGAGAAACACCGTCCACACGAGTGATTCGCGGGCTGCCGACTCGTCGTGTCTCGCGACTCGTATCCCCGGTACACCTTGGGGAAGCTGTAATGGCGAAATTTCGATAAGACCACTTGTGATAAGCGAGGATTGACTATGGGAAGAGCAGAGACTAGCGGCGAGCGGTGGGGTCGTGTGGGGTAGCTCAGGAGCTGCAGCAGCAGCAGCAGCAGCAGCAGCGGCAGCGACAGTAGCAGCAGCAGCAGCAAAAGCAGCTGGAGAGCTGGGCGCTATAATCGGGCCTCGAAAAGTGCATCATTCGTTCGTGTGCGTCGAGACCGCGAAAGGAGACGCCAACGATGTGACAACGAGATAAGCAAAAATGTTGCGAGCGAAAAGCGAGACTCAGCGTCCCCGTCGGGAGGATAATATCAATCGCGACTGACCGCGACCGGCGCAACGTAGTCGCAGGACCCGACAGACCGCGCGGTGGGTCGTTCGGCTGGGGGCTTTAAATTCGACCAGTGACAGAGGGATATCCGTTCGGGGCTGATGCATTTTTGGATCGACAAACCGGCGGGCAGGAACTACGGGTTTGGGGGCCGCAGATACACCTGCTCCTCTTCCGCTCCGAAATCACGATCTGGTAATTATGCTCGACGCTCGGACGGCGGAAGTTGTGATAACTCGATTTCACGATTTCGGGATTGTGATGTGGATAATCGGCGGGTCGCGTGGACCAGACTCATTTTGGGCTATCCCGTGCATTTTCCGGACGTTAGCTTTTTTCGCGTAATTTCGACTTCACTGTTGCGGACCGCCGATTCGGTCGGCTCACGACTGTCGTTCTTAACTCCGAAATACCCGAATTTAAAAAATTGGAATCGTGTTGTGCTGTTGTCGGCGGAAACGTGTAATTCCTCCTTCGTTGTTTCGTAAGCCACGATTTTTTTATTGTTTCCATCATTCGATCATTTGTATAATTGACTTCATAGTTATTTCGGTGTAATAATTATATGGAGCTTTTATAAAGAGAGTTTCAATTTTTCGGATTAATAATAATAATAATAATAATAATAATAATAATAATAATAATAATAATAATAATAATAATAATAACAACAATAACTTGGTAACTGCAAAGATTAAAGTGTTAAACATTTTACACGATTTTTCACCGAAATTCTCTCGTAAAAAATGGACCATATTTAAAGCCCAAAAAATAAACGGCAAACTTTTTTTCCTCTACACACACCGTAGTGGTTGTGTATTCTGATGTACGAACATTTTAAACAAAAAAAAAAACGTCCGCAAAAACAAAGCTTCCGTCGTGAAAAAAGCGAAATGAAGTAGTCAGACGAATCTAAAATAAAGCAACGACACGACGTTCGTAGAATTGTTCATTTATACTGTTGGTTGTTGCAGGTCAGCGCGGTCGACGCGGAAGGGAGATTGGGCCGATGGTCACCCCGGTACATCGGTTCCAGAGTCTCAACGGGCCATCAGCTCCCGTTCATAGTGGCGCTCCGGGACCGAGTGCCACGCGGGTACAACATCAACAGCAGCAACATCATCATCACCATCATCAGCATCATCATCAGCAGCAGCAACAGCAACAACAGCAACAACAACAACAGCAGCAGCAGCAACAACAGCAGCAGCAGCAGCAACAACAGCAGCAGCAGCAGGAGCAGCAGGCACTGGTGTTGTTGCAACAACAGCAACAACAGCAACAACAGCAACAACAACAGCAACAGCAGCAGCAGGAGCAGACGGAATTCGAGTCAGAATACGAGTTCGTCCCTCAGGCGGAATACGAGCCTTACGTAATCCGTGCAATGCGGCCGATAAACATCGCCAGCTTCAAGTAATTAAAGAACGAAAGGTCTACCGAGAGGATTCCGTGGAACATGTTCTTCCTATACACAGGGTGACTCGCTTATGTATTTTTTGAGAACGAATGCGGTCCGGTGTGTGCGTCGGGATATACGTAAAAAGCTCAATTGGTACACGCGGCGAGAAATGCAACCCGCACAATATTTCTTCTTTCGAACTCAATCTTCATAAACTTGTTTTTTTTTTTTTGTTTTCTTTCTTTCTTTCCAACGCCACAAAAATGTCACGGCGAAATAAATCGCGTAGATGATTCCCCGGATTTCTTCTCGTTGCTTATTCGTCAATTGATGATGGAGAGAGAGAAAACTATCGCAACATCAATTACCGAGCGCTTTTCGCGTGCCTATTTATTTTCTTCTTCTCTGAAACTCTTTGTCAACAGTAACGTCACGAACGCCGCCGCGGCTGCGGCCGCCGCAGCAGCTGCAGGTGCGGGCGCTGGCTCTGTCGCTACTGGCAGCAGCAACGGCAACAATATCAGCGGCGGCGGGAACAACGAGAGGCAAATAGTATCGAACGACACAACGAACAACGGCCTTAACAGCAGGGCGAGTTTCTTCGAGGGCCACTTCTCCGAGATAAGCGACACCGAGCTCGCGGGCTACAGACTCAGATGCGGCGTCTGGATCACGTTCGTCCTTGCCACGGGCTTCGTGTCCGTGGCGAAATTCTACTTCGGCCATCGGGTAGGCTTTGAGATATCCACAATCCGTAGGGTTGATGTGCCCTTCGCGGCCTCGCTGTACCGTTCGTGGTCACCTCTGGTGTCTGGTAAAGCATCAGTTGCACTTCTGTTCTTCGCGGATGTTTTAAAAATCGAACACCAGTATCCTCAAAAAAAAAAAAAAAAGTACATCTGGCAAATTTTCCGAAATGAAGCAAAATGACTTTGAAAAATGTAACGGTTGGCTTGAAGATGTGAAAGGACTTCAAATCCGAACGCTGGGTCAAAATGAGACTGTCCGGATATCCGAATTACTCGGATAGTTCGAGGCGTACGGACACTCGGATAGTTTGAGCCGTTCGGGTACTCGGATAGTTCAAGCTGTTCGGGCACTCGGATAGTTTGAGCTGTTCGTGTACTCGGATAGTTCGAGTAGTTCGTATATCCGGATTTGAAGCATCAAACTTTAGTATCCGGATATCCGAACATATTTGGATATCCGTCTAATCCGGCTCCATGTGAGAGCCCTATTTTTCACGCATATTTGCGTTTACAGCTAAAAGAAGAAATTCGTTCACTGTGGATGTCACCAGTGCAGTGAATGAATATCTTCTTTTAGCTGTAAAATAAAATATGCGTAAAAAGAAAGTTGACTACAGTTGTTGATACCGACTACAGTATTTCACATGCTCTTAATGCAAAGAATATATTAAAGATTTGAGGGATAAAATAAACACGCAGAAAAGAAGTCCAGAGTGGCCACAAACCGGTACGTCCGCCCTAAAACTGGTTATCCCACCGAGCGATTTCGCGATTCAATAAAGTCCATTTCAATCAAGCTGAAAACGTCGTCTCAACAGGACGGTGGCTTGGACATGCTCATCTTCTGCGGTCTGTTGTTCACGCTGTTGCTCTCCGGTTGCTTCTACTCGACGCTCTTCCGTCGTGCCCAGAACACCCATCGACATCATCAGGATCATCTGGAGCAGGACGAACAGATAGCGACGCTCGCCGCGGCTCTCACGATCCGAGACGAGAACGCCCGGGGCTTCCAGGACATAAGCCCGATTCCGCAGAATCTCTATCTGCAGGTGCAGCAGCGGCAGATGCACCAGCAGCAACAACAGCAGCAGGCGCAACAGCAGCAGCTACAGCAGCAGCAGCCGCCGCCGCCACCGCCGCCACCTCCGCCGCCCTATCACATCGCTATACTAATTCCACCACCGAACTCCCCGGAGGAGGCGCCCCCGCCGTCTTACGACAAAGCCATGAACGAGGACTCGTCGAATCACACGCGCGTCTTCATTTTCTCCAAGGACGAGGACAATTGAAGGAACTGGGAAGAGCGAGCGCGTCGCAGGGGCTCGATCCAAGATTAATTGTCGAGGATAGCTGTGATAAAGCGGTCTATGTCGTAAAAACTTGAACGCCACGCCGGGCAGACGAAGAGAGAGAAAGAGAGACACTTGGATCTCGCGGCGCTGAAAAGCGCAACGACTGTCACGAGCGCGCAACCTCGGGTCAACGCAATGCGGAAGGAATTTCCCTCCACCGGAGTTGGGCATTATAATCGCGATTTTCTTGAATTCCGCGACGTTCGAATAATTATTTTTCTATTCGCGACGATATTTTGATAATTGACTCTTTCGTTTGCGATGCTAACGACACGATTGACTTATCGTTCGCACCGTTGCTCGAATTACCGAATGTGTTGCGCGAAATGTTACGAGAATAATTAAGTTTTTTATACGAGACTTTTTCATGCCGGGCGATGTTTCGATAATTAATTTCTCATTCGTGACGTCAGTCGGGTGATTAATTATTTTTGCTCGATATGGTTATTGGTACGATACGTTTTGCGCGCGCTAATAGCGAGTAACGCGAATGATAAGACCGAATAAATTGTATTCGTGTGAATTGCGGTCCTCGCGCGCGAGTCCAAGTGAATAATAGCCGGGCTCGCAGCCTCGGCAGCCAAACGGTGTTGCGGATGAAATAATTGATAATTGACGCGAAGATGCTCCCGCGTCTCTCGACTTGACTTCCGGCGGCCTATCACATTGCTATGCTGATTCTGCCCACCGAGTACACTGCAGGTGCTAAGGATTCCGCAGCGACTTCGTTTCTTTTTTTTTCTCTTCGTTTTTCATTTTTCGGAAGAGAGACTAAGGCGACTACGAGGTCGGAAAAGAACTTGGGAAATTGGCAAGCACAAGTGATAAATTAGAGAATAAGTACCATGTGTATTACAATAATCGATGACGCACGTTAATAACTATAGGGAAATGTATAACGTATAAAGCGAAAGTCGATTATTATACGCGCGAAACTGTACAGACACGATCTCGGGCGAATAAAGGACTTCGGCGTGTTTCCTTTTTTAATCACGCGCCGGTATGAAGATAGTTTGAATTCCGTTTACCACCTTCGATTGAACTCAACTTCCTTTCGCTTTGCTGTTGTAGTTTTTTTTTTTCGCTGCGCATACATCCGTCGCGATCCTTGGGTACTATCCGGGATTCGCGGCGGTTCCCTCAAGTTTTTGCATTGCACGGTTCTCGATTCGGATAAAAACATTTACACGCGATTACAATGTGTCCCGTCGGTGGCCCCTCAGACCCTCTGGATCTCGAAGAGCTTCACGTCGGTGTCGTACCAGATCGGCGGCTCCACGTTTCTGAGATATATAACTCCCCACATGTAGGTGCGGAACCACGCGGTTGTGCCCGCGTTCGCCTGGTACCTTCGTATTAAAATTGGATGCGGAACCGGCAGGAGACCCACGAGGGTGCCGTGCTGCAGGAATTTCAGGATCTCGCTCTCGTCGGTCAGACCTCTGAAATTGCGAGAATAAAAAATGTTTAACGAGTCAATGCAAAGGTTTGACGATCTTTCGATGGCTAAACGGACGACGTTGCGCCTCGATCGGGTTTCAAGATTTTTCATGAAACATTTTACTCACTTGTCGATGCAAATTTTCTCAACTTGAGGCACTAGCACTTGCAGCAATCGCATAATCGTTTGCAACGGGAGTTTCGATTTCCATTGATACACCCAGTCGGCCGAGGGAACCCATTGGTTCGACGTCACGTGGTTGGCCTGCTCGCCAACTCGAATACCTCCGCGCTGAACGAAAATCGTGAATATTATTTCAGTCGCGCGGTAGACGGTAAAAAATAATTTTGCGTAATCGCAGTATGAGTTTTCGTATGTAACAGATGTGTTTGTTTTAACTTTTACGCTGTTTTGTATTAAACATCAGCTCACCGGTACGATGGATTTTGATTTAATCGGACCAGCCGGTGCCTCCGTGGGCGTCGCGGCACCCTCGGAGGAATCTTCCTGATGGCCGTTGTCGGTCAACGACTTTCCTATGTCCACGTCGACCGAGGGACTCAGCGGATGCGCCGACTCTTTCTCCGTCATCTTCTCGATACCTACAAAAAGAGATTGTCAATTAGAGAAAAAAATCTCTGGCGAAAATTATAATACGTGATTACAAATTCATTCGTTATTTTTGTTTACCCGGTGTCTCGAGTAAAGTCGCTTTGAGAGTTCCAGGTTCGGCGGGCTGAGCCGGACGCGATCCCTCCATCGCGGCTTCGCTCACATTTTCGGTCGACGTGCTGGTCGCGGGAATTGGCCTGCGTTGCCGCTTGCTCAGAGATTTCGCGATGGTACTGCAGTCGCTCGGCAGATTCGCCAGGGCGTGGAACACTTGACGTTTACGAATAATGGTGTACACCAAATTGCTGTTTCCGTCGAATTGATACTGTGAAATTGAATCAGTTGCGTTTATCATTTTTTTATTAAATTATTTTTTCGCGATTGTTTAAGAAAGCAGAAGTCAAAATTGTACTCGTCTCTCACTTGAATGATGTTGTTGAAAATTTCCAGAAGGAAAAAGACGAGATGATGGTTGGTCGGCGCGGAGAACAGGAACCACGGTGTACTGAAGGCCTCGAGCAAGTGAAGCAACTTGGTACTCGCCACCATCGACAGAGTCTTCAGATAGGGCGAAACGTTCACCAAAATGGTAAGCAAACAGTCGAACAGCGGCTGCAGTCTTTGGTGACCGGTCGTGATGATTTTGTGGAAAACGGTGACTAGAAGATCGGCGTGGGTTCCTTGGAATCGCCGAGAAAAATACGAAATCATTGTTAACATCAGGGCGACGGCATTCAGCAGGCGGAAAACTTTCGCAGTCGGCTGATTTTCGTACCTGTGAATACAGGAATGTCCATGGGCACCGTAGCCGTGTACGGTTTATTTAATCGCACTCCAAAATTACGCTCCCCGCTCAATAAAAGCAGAATAAAGACACCAATGTGCATAAGTCCGACCCTCGCTGAAAGAAATGGATTAACAAAACCGATATTTTTATGCGTTTCCGTGGGGCAAAAACGAAGAAATATATATTTTAAAAAACTCACACTGGTCGGCTCTTGAATCATTGAGATGATACAAAATCGGTACCAGTACGTCAAGCACATCGGAACTCTTCAGTACGTAGTACAAAAACTTTTTGTTGTAGTCGCACATCTTCCAGAAGAACACCAGAAGTTCCTGGTGAAAGTGCACCTTCTTCGTGGAATTTGGTAAGTACGTCTGCATCATCGGATTGTTCAGCAACCAGGTGATGCCTTTCAGAACGAACTGGAAGTCTACAAATTTTTGGCACAGGTAAAATTAGTGAAGATTCGATACGAAAATAAGTAGAATGGATTATACTAATTAGATCTCTGGCTACATTTGTTTATTTTTGAGGATGTGTTGCGAAAGGGAGGCTAACACGATGAAAAAGCATACAAAAAAATTATTCAATCAATTGCTCACCTTCGTCTCTGTGTATACGACTGAGATAATTGATAAAGAGATTGTCTCCGACGGTGCCTTCCTCGGTCGTTACCGCACCGCCGCTAGTGTCGTGATCCAGCGTGACTATCAAAATTTGTAGCGAAACATCGACCAGCGGCTCCAGGGAATCCGTGAAGAGCAGATGATTGTACGGAATTCCAAATCCCACGGGGTTATACGCGCACACGGTGTTCAAGAGAGACGTGAACATCGGCAGAGCGTGACTGTAAAAAGCCTTGAGTATTATTGACTTTTCTAAAAAAAAAAAAAAGTGTCCGGAGAGGTGAGCGAGATTTCTAACCGATTCTCAGCGCTGGTCAAGTGCTGAATCCAACGATTCGGCGTGACCGTCAAGTCGCTCGGCGGATTGTACATGGTTTCGCTGAAACACGTCAGTAAGAGTTTCAACAACTCCGTACGATTAGAGTCGAGCGTGGGATAACGAGGCGGAGAATGCGCGAATCCCACTCCGGCCTCCCAAATATACTCGCAGCTGTCAATGGACTGTAATTCCTCAGCTTTGTCCTGCATAAAGAGTCTCATGTTAAATATAATTCGCGTATACAAGAAAAAAAAACATTTATCGCAAAATTTATTACTCACAGGACCGGATTTTTTGTTGGCCGCAACTGTGAAATCCGGACAGAATAAAAGATCCTGAAAATAATTTTTTTTAATAATGTAACCATTAGGTACCACAAGGTACCTTACAGAGAAATAGTAGAAACTTTTAATATTTTTACGTAATTTTTTTTTCTTATTTATCTTGTATAGAGAAGAACGTAAACGTGAAATAAATAAAGAAACAAATTAATTCTTACACAGAGAGCATTGAGTAAAGAGTGTGCAAGGGGAACGCTCTCGTCATCCTCTTCCTTTCCAGGGAGACTGGACCAGAAGAATCCTTTCCAGTCAGGATCCTCAAAGATATAAGGCAAGAGTCTGGTGAGCAGTCTACAGCAGTTCAGCACCGTCTGATGCTCCTGCTGCGTTCTGCAGCTGCTGTCCACGGCTTTCACCAATTTTTCCACCGCTTTGTAGCAAAGTGTCGCTAAATTAGACGGTGCCTCCTCCCTCAGTATACGTATCTCTGGCGCAGGAATCAAAGTGAATATGTCTTGAACATTGGACACATTCTCAGACCAAAATTGGTCCCAGAAGGCATCGTCCGAGGCATCTATCACCTGAAATAATCAATAGTGAGCAAAGTGCCAGAGTCTTTGGGATAAAGAAAACAATTCAGGAAAAAAGTAAACAAATGAGATGAGTTGAAAAGTAACAACAGATTTGAATCCATGAAGTTCTACCATTTTTTTAAAACGACCCATTTGCACATTACAGTTTTTTTAAATGCAATATTTCATAATTTAGAGATAACAGAAATAAAATAATTACGGAAATAGACTATATAGAAATGAATGGTATTCATTCCATTCATTTAACATAACATAAGGTAGTGTAAACAGACGAAAAAAAAAACAAAAAAAAAATGAGGAGCTTGTCAATTGGTAAATAGTGTACAGCGAGAAAAAGCGCTAATTATGGTGCAACGTCGAGTGTAATAGTTAATTACCTGGGTCTTTGACGTCAGCTGTACCACAGCCTTACGAAAATTGAGCTTCGTATCGGCGTTCCCCATAACCGCAGAGATCGAGTAGCTATCGCTACTCCGAATAAATACGGACGAAAATGTTCGAGCTTCCCTGCACACGGAGATCGCTGATTTTTCACGTAGTTTACAGTTTACGGTTTACATTTCGCACTGACATATTGTGTCGCGATCGCTCGATAATGCGCTGCCTACGCGCTCGAGGAGCTCAGAGCTACGCTGCACGACTCCAGAAGCGACGACTCACGCAGGGCAGAGCGGCAGGTCGATTCCGAGGACAGCCGCATGTGCCTGCCCTGTATGCGCGGTGGACGGTCTTGCAGAAACCCAAAACGCCGTTTACCCACAGAGCAAACCATAGGTTCCCCTTTTTTAAATAATTGTCTTTACCTTCTACCTATAATATATACAGTTT
The DNA here is from genome assembly GCA_963932165.1 of Pimpla rufipes. Taxonomy (NCBI): domain Eukaryota; kingdom Metazoa; phylum Arthropoda; class Insecta; order Hymenoptera; family Ichneumonidae; genus Pimpla; species Pimpla rufipes. The sequence goes on along the minus strand of OZ010632.1, from coordinate 17,043,594 downwards.
ACTATAAAAAATAAGATAAAACGATTATGTAAAAACGGATGTAGCCGTTTACTGCCTACTGTGTTCTCTTTTTCTATTTATACTAATCGACGACCGATAAGGGTGAATTGCGTCGTGTTTTCCGTCGAATTTACTGTAATACTGTGTCCGGCCACCTTTCAACGAACCCCGTGTGTCTCGCTATTCGCCGAAATATTCAGTATACTGGCTTCTGCTAGCCTAGCGTGTAACGTGATTCTCTGTTATTGTCAATTCGAGCTAAAAAGTTCGAGCTTTTGGGATATATACACTACTATTTAAACTGTTCGAGCTTTGGGATATTTACTTTATTATATACACGAGGAAACGAATATTGCTGAAGAACCATGCATAAGAAAACTGTTTACGTTAAGGCCACAAAATTATGCTGGCTTCGCTAGAGTCTCTTGTAACTTTATTTACCAGACACAACATCATGTCGGGCTTTTATTATGCTGTGGCCAAGGGACGTAGACCTGGAATTTATCACACCTGGCAAGTTGAAGACTTCTACAGTTGGTTGTCTGTACACAAAAACATTGGAATTATTTATCTTCAAAAATAGCAAATAAAGAAAAATCTATTCAAATTTCAACAACTCGATAATAATTTTCCCCTCAAAATCTCCATGTACGACGTTGTAATTTGACATATTCTAATTTATGAATGTGCTGTCAAGTACAAGATTATCAGAGACAATATTTTCTAACAAGATATTGACGTTAGATATTCTGTTCGAATTAACGCAAAGGAAAAATTGTAAATGGAAATAATATGATACTTTTCAGTACTCTATCATACTTTGAATATGTAGACGCAATATTATTGTGAAATCATTTCAGTTTATGATAAAACGGAGGTGAATAAAGTTTTGAAAAAAGAGAAAAAAAAACCATGACTAAATACACCAAAATATCTTGAATAGAAAAAAATTCTCCTGTGTCAAAAAATTATTGACATTTTTTTTATTTCATTGTTAATTTCTAGTTCTGGTGTTTCAGTTTATGAGGAATATTGACGCAACATGTCTACCAACCTGAATATTACATTTGAAAACAATTTTTTAAAAACGTCCATCCATTTTCAAAATTTTCAATAATGTTCTATATCACATATTTCGGTAATTATATTTTCACAAACAATCTATAAACATTTAAAGCTGACTGTCGTATTTCAGGGACGAATGTAAGGAGCAAGTACACAAATTTCCTGGCCCAAAATATAAGAAATTTCCGTCGGCTGAAGAGGCCCAGGCGTTCATCAACGCGAACGGATGTTTATCGTAAGTTATCTGCTAGGCTCCAATTTCTTCTACGCAGCACTTCGCTCAAGGGTGTCGGAGGAAAAAGAAAAGTGTATACAAAGGATAGCAGCAACATGCGAGACTTACGTTGATTGGTCGAAGCAGCACGAGCGGCAATGCTGCGTCCAGTTCCACTACCTTGACAAAGAGCAGAGCGACGCCGGTGGATTTGGTTCGTTTGGGGGCAAAGGAAGCCAGGAGCAAGTCCAAACGCGTCTGGAACTCGGGCGAGAACAACGAAAACGCAACAGTCGCGAGCGCAAAGAGAAAGAAGCCGGCCACGAGCAACGGTGATACTAGTAGCAGTGGAAGAGCCAGCAAAAGCAGCGAAGAAGACGAAAAAATGGCAAGTATATCGAGATATCTGCGCTCAATTATTTCCACATTATATCGAATAAAATAAATAATTAATACGAATATGATGTAGAGTCGCTACTACGACGTTGATCGTGACGGTTTTGTGATCGTCTACACCGATGGGGCGTGCTCTTCAAACGGATATCGCGGGGCGAAGGCCGGCGTCGGTGTTTTCTTCCGCGACAACAGCCCTATGTAAGTGTTTGCCACAATTGTCGAGCAATTACGTATTCTCGTTTTCTTTCGCCGCCGTTAAAATATTCGGATGTCTCCCTTTGTTTCCAGGAACTTGTCCGAACCTGTCGTTGGTCGGGCTACCAACAACATGGCGGAAATTCAGGCCGTTACCAGGGCCGCCGAAATTGCTCGCGATTACGGCGTCAGGAAGCTCGCTGTCCACACCGATTCGGAATTTCTGATCAAATGCATCACCCAGTGGATGGATGGTTGGAAGAGGCGCGGCTGGATGACCGCTGCCAACAAGCCGGTGATCAACAAGGAGGAGCTCCAGGAGATGGAAGCTGCACTTGAGCCACTGAATGTCAGATGGGTGAGAAATTAACGGCTTTTTTTCAAGTTCAACTGAAATGGAAATTCGTGTAATAAACTGAAAACGCAATTATCAAGAGAAAACTCTATAACGAAGAGAATGCCGCAAAGCGGAACGTGATACTTGAAATCTGAATTTTTTTTTAACCGGAAGTGGAATTGCTTTTTCACGAAAAAAAATCTATTTCGTAAAATTTTAACGTTAATTTCACGTTAATTTCTTCAACGATCTAATTTTTTGCTAGTAAATTAATAATTTGAACTGTAAATTGCACTTAAAATTTAATGGAAATATTAACCCTGGATGGGTAGACCGGGGTCTATGTAGTCATGAAACGTATTTTCAAAAGGTCTATCTGTCTATGGTTAATACCAGATTTTAATGAGATTGAAAATTGCGAACCTGGCCAAGGCAAAACTTGTGTAAACACACTGAGACACAATTTTATACAATTGTGTGGTTTGATTCCAGGTTCACGTTCGTGGCCACCAGGGCAACTACGGCAACGAGATGGCCGACAAACTCGCCAGACAGGGAGCCGAGCGTTATTAGACAGCATTAAGCTGTTATCCAAAGCGAATAATGTATTTCGCATGTACTTCGAAATACATCGAGTGCTACGTTGCTAATTATGTTTTTGCATGTTCCTTTAAAAAAAACACGAATTAAGTGTTGCAAGGCTTCTAAGTTTGATTTAAGTTTCTTATTATTTATCTAAAACACAAAAAAAGTGTTGTTGCAACTATTGTATAAAGTTTATTACATTTTAATCAAATAAACTTTTGCATTAAAAAAGTAGAACAAGGTGTATTGAATTAAGTTGGTGAGTTGAAAATGTTTCCTCGATCCTTGCCCTCCTGCTCTGGCCCAATTTGCAGAAGTAAACTGTATATATCCTCTGGTGAGACTCCTAGGGACAAGAGTTCCATGGCGATCCTGGAAAGTATCATTCATTCTTAATCCCATTCAAAACAGTTTAGACGAAAAGAAAATACGCATTTGATAGAAAAAATTGAAGTAGATCAACTGCTTTGCACTAGTCAAGCCTGAAAAATGTGTGTACTTCCTGGGAGGAAAAAGGACTTTTTTTCCTCCCTGAGGTGTTAAACTGATCTCGTTGAAAATACATTAGACGAAAAGAAAATACACATTTGATAGAAAAAATTGAAGAGAATCTACTGCTTTGCACTACTCATGACTGAAAAATATTTGCACTTTCTGTAAGGAAAAAGGATTTTTTTAATTTCAGACGTAGCTTTGGTCCGCAAAAACTAAAGTTTCTGTAGGTTATGCACTGTTTGTATAGTACCGAATGAATCCCGGCGCGATGTTGATTCCAGCCAATTGAGTGAGGGACGTTAGATCCGCTTGATCTGCCGCGGTGTACGGCATGCTTCCCGTCTTTCAAATATTCTACATGAAATAAGCTCGCAATGTCAATATTTCGATTAGATTAACGCGTTTTGAAAACTGTTTGTTTACAATCCAGCTACCGACGGCGCTGGGCACCCAGGTGAGTGAAATGCGAAATTAACCAAATGTAAACTCGGTCGGCAACAAAAACTGCAATCTATTTTTTTCTGGAGCGTGTCGATCGTCTGGATAAAAGAAGTCTTATCGTCTCGTAGTCCTGCGTGATGTAGAACTCAGTTTCTATCCACAAACGTCTGACATGTTTGAAAAGAATATGGACTAGTTTCTGTTACTGACTGAACACAGAGGGGATGGGGAGCTCAAATTTATATTCTAAGCATAAATGAGAACTGAGTTCACTGTTGCTATACTCCGATATGCATTCGTTTTTGGAGAAATTTACTTGAAAAGGCAGAATTTTATCAGAATTGCTTACAATTGTTCCACCCAATTCCGTCGGTAACAAAATCTGTAAGGGGAATTTGTCATTGAACAAATTTTTCTGGTCACGAAAACACAGCAACATGTTACAATTAAAAACGTTTTATTTTGGTTTGTTTCTTAATCGTGAGAAATAAAATATATATATTTATATATATGTACGTAGTGTCGCATCGTAGAACCTGTAGGAACATTGGAGCTACAGTTGATGCCTGGGAGCGAACGCAATAGTCGTCCTTGTAACCTACTTATTACAAAAAATGTATAATCATACAGTAATAAACAATAAAGATAGTAATGATAAGAGACTCTTAAAAATCTATATCGCTACGAGGCTAAGCGCTTCGTCAATCCTATAATTACGAGTTGGTAACAAATTACAGTACAAAATATAGCAGATGTGTGTCGTTAAGTGCTTTCGCCGGGTTGACTCGTCTCGTTGATGCCACGAGATAGGGAAATTTATTTAGGAAACAAAAATAGGATAAACGAAAAGGTCGGGTGTATCTGTAAATCGCGCGAACGCTGCGCGCGCGCGTTCACTCGCGATCGGTTTGCCGCACGCGTTGAGACGGCACGAAGGAATGAAAGGAAATAAAATGTTTACTCGCGAATTTTATGAATTATTTGCGGGCTAATTCTCAGGTTGGCGGAGTTCTCGACGAATCCTTGCCGCGTAGAAATGGCTTTTCAAAAAAATCCATGAGGAATCTCGGAAAAAATAGAAAAACAAAACCGTCGTCCGTGGATCACACGCTCGACCGCTCGATTATCTAGGCATGTATCTCGACGCACACAAGTCCATCGCGCATTCTTAAAAAATATTCTCTTTCGTAGTTGTATCCGCAACGCTTGAGTTGGAGTCAGTGTCGGTAATTTGGCGGATCTCCTCGAGAGTCTCGAGACCGTTCGCTCCTTGACTAGATTCATTTTTCGATTCGTCGTCACTTTTTGTTTATTTTCCATCGCACTTTGATATCGTGGTATAACCCACGTGTCTTCTTGCGAATTTGACGATGAGAATTCGACTAACCGGAGCAGACCTCCGAGTGCTCGTCCCAGGCTGCCACCTGCAATGATTGTAAAGATAATTTGTATTAATTCAGGGCGTCTCGTCGCAAGAAAAGTTCGACTTTGCAGCTTCTTACTTTACTTCATTTTGGCAAAAAACCGACTTTTTGTCAGAAATCCTAGATTGGGATTTAATTCACACGAGCATTCAATTTTTTCCCCCTCAAAATATTGACTTTTAACTTATACCATTGTTCGCAACTCGCGGATTATATCCCAGAAAAGTTTTTTATTTCATAAAAATAAATAATTGACGCCTTTTTTCGTTCGACGTCAATGGATCTTGCAACTCATGAACTTTTTATGGGAGAATTACAGGAGGATTACGGGATACCCTTAAATAAATTTCAGCACTTTATTCCCAAGGAGTTAAACTGACCTGACAATCCCGACTGCAATACCACTGATTGCCGCAACCGGCGCAAACGAATTGAGCTGCGCGTTCTTGACAACCCTGGCAACGAGGTGGGCTGTCCCTCTCGTCTCGATTATCCCTGGCTCCCGAGGTTCGTGAATCTCTATCATCGATCAGCGAGGTGTCTTCCTCAACGTCGTCCTGCCAAGAAGAAAATCAGATACGTTTGTGATATAAAGATACTTAAGAGCCAAAGCGTTAATCGCGCGTCTCTTCAAAGAAACTTACCACGTGTACGAGATTATTCGAGTGCGAGGTGTGAATCGGTGCAACCGGATTGACGACTGGCGTTATCGTTATCTCGGTTCTCGCCTGAAAGCAAATTTCAACACTTTATTAACACGCGGCTCCCAAACTTCGTGAATTTACGAAATAGCTCTTGGCTTCATAGTCTTGCTTATTTTCAAGAATATTTAGCTCTGGGAGCCGAATAGGGTTATAAGCCACCATTACTTTTAGAAATATAATTATATAGTGCAATAATAATAATAATGATTATTATTATTATTTTTCAGTGCATAAATTATTATTATTATTTTTCAGTGCATAAATTATTATTATTATTTTTCAGTGCATAAATTATTATTATTATTTTTTAAGTGGCTCTATATTTATTTGCGGAAATTTACGCAAAATTAAATTTTGAATGATGTTTCAGCTGATTTGAATGAATTTGAACGTAAAAGAAAATTGCAGATAATTGTTGAAAAATAGCAGCTAATATGAGACATAATAGCATGGAGGTCGATAACCCTGAGCGACCAATGGTTACATATCTAGCGTAGAGCAAATACCTTGGAGGACGAGAGAAGATCGCTAATAGAGACGGGATTCGAGCCCTGATAAGTCTGCAGTAGATGTTGCGTTTGCGTGTTATGCTGAGGCGTGGAAGTGGCGGGCGGTGCGCTGTTTCTCTCTCTCTCGGGCGCGGTGAGAAGTCGGGCGAGAGTCGGCGAGAAAGTGGTGGGTCTCGGGGACTGTGATTTCGTGAGAATACCGTGAAGAAGCGATCCGGTCGTTTGCTGCGCCGGGGCGGCTGAGTTCTGCACGATCGGCGACGGCGCGACGGGATGTAACGTCACGTCGGGATAATTCTGCGGCGTTTTAACCGGTTCGCCCTGTTGCTGGCTGAGTTTGGCAAATTGCACGAGAACGTCTTTGAAGCTCATGGAATTGTTCGGATCCCCGCTGGGATTTGGATTGCTCTTGCACGAATCTGTGCTCGAGGGCCGCGAGTCGACGTTGTGCCCGGTCTCGACCATCGCGCCGCCCGCACCGAGACCGATATTCACCGAATTCCTCATTCTCCGACCCCTGCGAACATTAATCAAGCCGGACGTTGTATTCGGTGCGTCGCGTGGCCGAGCCGGAGAATCGATATCGTACCTCCTGGGCACTGTTTCGGGATGACGAAGCCTGTAGTCGGCGATTATCGATCTGACGTCGACGATCGGGCCCTGACGACCCTCGCCGATCTGTCGATTGTCCAGAGACTGCGGGTCGACGTGCTGAAGATGTTGCTGCTGCTGTTGCTGCTGTTGCTGTTGTTGTTGTTGTTGCTGCTGCTGCTGTTGTTGCTGCTGCTGCTGTTGTTGCTGTTGCTGCGCTTGCTGATGATGATGATGACGTTGCTGTTGCTTTCGTCCATTCTCGCCAACCTGTTTCGGCGATGCGGTGCGACGTTGCGCGTTATTCGACGAGGATTTCAGGGAAACCGTGGTTTTCTCGCGTCGCGGCGGCGGCGCCGGCGACAATTCTCGACAGCTCTCGTCAAGCCGCTGGCATTCCTGTGTCTCGAGCAATCGCGCCTCTCCGCTATCTTTGATTTCTCTCGGCGACGCGGTGCTCTCGACCGTCGACGCCGCTCGGCCCGTATTAACACCCGCGGCCGGCGCCTCCCAATCGGGGATCAGCGAGAGTCTCGCCGGCGGCAAGTTTTCCGTCATCTGACCGTTGCTCTCCATGAAACCGACCACCTGTCTTCGTCGCTCGATTCGCAGATACGCCTCCTCCTTCAGCTTTCTCATACTCAGAATCTCGTTCCATTCCATCTCTTTGGCACGCGCCATTTCGTCCAGCGCCTGAATACAAAGAAGGCAAAATTCACTTTTATCACGGGGTTTACGTTCGAATTACGACGGTGTCGTGGGGAAGCTAAAGACAAAACGTGTTTTGCGCGGTGAAAATATGGATTTTAACTCATCGAAGGTCTCCGGGAACGAGGTTACGGATACAGAAACTATTCGCTAATTTTTTTCCCGTACGCGAAAGAAATATTCTATGTGAATCGCCAAAAAGTAGCCTGCAGAGTTTTGTCGACTTCGAAGCGTCTCCAAAATGTTACCCATTAAAGACTCGAGTGTTATTTATTCACCGATTTTCGAGAATAAAAATAGTTTCTTTTATTTATTTTAGTCCTTTCACGGATCGAACGGAGCTTTTTTTTTCAAAATCACCACAACTCACCTGAACCTCCGCGCGAAGCTCGTCCGCCCTGGAGGCGAGTTCCTCGGCGGTGACCCTCTCGGACGTGCCGACGAGCGAGTCGATGAAGCGCTCGCGTTGCTCGAAGCAAATTTTCTTGGCGAAAGGACTGCAATTCGAGGCGAACGTATCGTCCGTCGATCGTCGTTTTCTCGTGTGCTCGCGCTCGGACTTTGGAATTCGCGCGGCGCTGGCTGCGCTGGACTTTGCTTTGCCGGAGTTGCGTGAACCAGGAGTGGCGACGGCAGCGGCGACGGCGGCGGCGGCGACTGCGACCTCGTCGACGGATCGCCGTCTCGGTCTCGCGCAGTCCATCGGCATGGACTGCTGCTCGTTCTCGGCGTCCGAGAGATTCTCGTGTTTCACCACGGGGCAGAGACGCTCGGCGGTGGCGCCCGATGTCGCCATAGCCGTCGCCGTTTCCTCCGGCAGCGCCGCTCCGTTCTGCCGGCTCTGCGGCACTTTCGGCGATCCCCGCGCGTCCTCCTCGCGTTTCTCGTTCGCCTCGACCTTCTTGCCGCTGGTACCGCCGCTACCGTACTCCACGGCAGCGTGCATTTTGTTCAAACTGCAAAACAAACGAAAGAGAACACGTATTAAAAATCAAGTAACGAGACGGTGGCTGATTAACGATTAGTCGGCTTAAAAAAAAAAACACGTTCCACATCTTATATCGATGAAAATATTCAGTTCAGAGATTTTTTGAAATATTCGAAGAATCGTCGAATCGCGTAATTGGAAATTCGGGCGCCAATGCGGCCTTCAAATTACCCAGTACGAGGGTAAGTAGCGGAACGCGAGGGAGCTGATTAAATACAAGGAAGAATCCTGCACGATGTAATAATTGTCCAGGCTCACGCAGGTACTGCAGGCGTAGTTGGCTAACGGTAACGTTAGTGGAAGGTCAAGGCTTCCTGCATAAAATTGTGTCAGAGACGCCGACGAAGACCAGAGAGAGACAGCGCGTGGTATCGCAGCAACGATGAGTATCCAGCGATTGGCAAAAGTTTACACACTGAGCGAAACGGGCGACAGTCGTGTTTCTCTCGTGTGCGAGAACTCGCCGGCAAAGCGCCTCTCCCTGTCTCTCTCTCTCTCTCTTGCTCTTTCCCTCGCTCTCGCCCCACAGACGCTCTAGAATAGAAGGTGACCGCTCGGTGGGGTTAACGGATTCGCGCGACTCCCCGCGCGCGCCCGACTGAGACGGCGAGAGAGAGCCTCTCTCGGCTCTCTTCGAGGCTGAGTTTCGTAGCGGGAGGGCGACGGAGGCGGAAAGTGGAGTGTCGAAGTGGGACGGAGAATCAGCAGATAGCTGCAAAGAGACAGAGAGAAAGAGGAAGCGAGAACGCGCGAGAGTTTGCGAGAAAGCCCACGGAGAGTTCATTGCACTCGATCGCGTTCGCTGCACTTGATATACGTATATCCATCTGCGCGGGTCGCGAACGAGAATTTTCGTATCGCCGCGACCTCCAGGGGGTTCTCACTCTCTTTCCCCCCTCACCCTCTATCTCTCTCTTGTTTTCTCTCACGATTGTATCTTCACCGCACATCAAAGTGTCTCGAGTGTCCAGGCAGGGAATTTACGGAGGACTCAGCTGAGGCTCCGACGCTATTCTCGCTCTCTCTCTCGCATTTCCAAGAGTCATTGAACTCTGGAATTGTCTGGGTGGCAGTGGGTTCCGGTCGCGTCTGCGACGAAGAAGAGATCGAAGCGAGCACTCCGGGCTTTTCTTCCGGAAGAAAAACGAGCGATGACTCGTCCTCCTCGAGTCCTGAAAGCTCGGGTGAGCCGATGACTCGTAAGGCAGAGGGGAAAAGAAAGAGAGAGAGAGAGAGAAAAACAAAGATGAGGGAATGCACGCAGCACTCGCGCACGTTTGCAAGTTCGGCAGCAGCACTCACGCACCCACGCAACGACGGTACTTCCTCCTCGTCGGAGAGCGAGGTCCTCGTCCTCGTGGCGTCGTCGACAATGCGCGTGCAGCCACCACCACCAACAGCAGCAGCAGCAGCAGCACCGGCTACGTCGTTGCTGATCGTACTCGAGGCTCGAGAAGCGAGTCCGGCATGCGCGCGACTGCATACCTACTACCTCTCTGGCCTCGCGGCAAGAGGAGGCAAGAGAGGAATCGAGGGAGCGAGACGGCGGAGACGCGGAGAGAGGTCGAGAGGGCGCAGCCGAGAGGGCAGAGCGCCTCCTCTGCTTGTGCTCCGCAACTTCTCCAACGGTGAAAGTGCCGGATCGACGGAGACGAGAATCGCGGGATAGTGATGATGATGATGAAGACCACGACGACGACGACGACGACGATGATGATCGAGTCCTTTTCGTGTCCGAGGCCGTTTTTGCCGATGCCCTTCTCGGGTGTCGTTGCACAATCCAATCTGCCGACACGACAACACGCTGCACGGGTCGGTGACCGATATCGAAGGCGACGTGGCGACGATTCTGTGGAATATATGGAAGAATGTTAGAAACGCAGCGGGAAACGTGGGCGCCGGGGAATTCTGAAGTCCTGCTTTGTTGTCCATTTTTTCTCCCTGCTCCGAGAAACGTGAGGTGCGGTTTTTGTTTCGTATTTCTCTTCTGCCGCGAAAGAGAAAATAGTAGGGAAAAAGGAGAGATCGAAGAAATGAGACTGTTACATTGTTGCAAAACGATGCTGAGGATTGCGAAATCCTCGGAATTTGCAGCAAAGCAACGAGCAAATTTGCCGGGGATAAACGACGCCTCGGCAAATTCGTGGCGATGGAAATTTCGTCGGGCGCGTGTAAATCTGGCGAGCTCGGCGGAGCAAAACAACGCGGTAAAATTCCAGAAAGTCGTGTGGCCAACGGAAGGGCAGCGTTGTAGCCAAGTCGAGGCGAAAAAGCGGCGTCGAACGGTATACCAGAAATTCCAATCGCTGGCAGAAATCCCGCCCGAGAGGAAGAAACGAAAACTCGGACGGTCAAACCAGAAACCAGAAGTCTGATATTTCATTCCCTTTCACGCGAGCATTTCCAGAAGCAACTTTGTAGAGTCAACGAAGCAAAACATTGCAAACATCGTGTCGTCGAGTCGTTGGCGAAATACAAAAAACAAAAAAACAAAAAAAAATCGCCTATTACCGGCCGAGTCAGTTCGTGAATTTTCGCGAACGAAAAATCCACCTCGCAGTCGGGAAATTCGTCGAGTCTCGTCGTTCGACGTGGGAATCGCGCTCGGCAACGGTGCGGAGAGTCAACGAGGCGACAAAACAGTGCAATGGTTATATCGGAAAGTCGTAGCATTGTACCGTCACGAGGACGAGGTCAGCGATGAGGCTGGCGCGCGGGATCGGTCGGTCGGTCGTTCGGTGTTGGTTAGCGCACAAACGAAAGTGAAAAGCCGCGCGCGCGCGCGCTGCTAGCGAGCGAGCGAGAGTGAGACGGGTAGACCCCTAGAATACCGCAAGAATATTACGCCGGGCGCGCGCGTCGGGACCAGTAACCGGGGCCCCCAGTCTCTAGCGGAGTCTAGTCGCGACTACTAGAGCCGGTTGGCCGAGCCGTTGCACCGCACCACGAGGACGAGGTCAACGACGAAGGCGACCGCGTCGACTTGCGCCCGAGATGCCTGCCAAGCGGCGGCGGCGGCGGCGGTGGCGGCCGAGGGAAGGAGGAAGAGGCGGAGGAGGCGGCGGCGGAGGAGGAGGAGGAGAAGGAGGAGAAGCGAGAGTAAGTTGCTGCTGCTGCTGCAGCGGCGGCAGCGGCGGCGAAACGATCGCCGGGAGGAGGGCAGTGGAAATCTAGAGACAGAGAGAGAGGAGGAACTTCGAAGCGTTTAGCGTGACGAGTGCCAAGGGAAGGAACGAGACTAGATAGGTACTTGGCGCGTAATCTACAAAGTAGACGGCCGATAGGCCTCGCGTTTCCTCCGGCCGCGCAGGTGGTCTTCGAATGGAAATAAAGGCACCGCGCGAAACGTCGAGGAAATAAAAACATAACTGTCGGCACATTTTCGCACGTTCGATACGTACTCGCGACTGTGTCCGTTGGGATTTAACGCGTCGACGTGAAACCGCATTTGTTGATTAATACAATTTGGTTGATAATTATGTAAAAAATAAATAAATAAATTGTGTCGTTCTGATGAAATATATCATCGCGACCGTTGGAACAAAAAAATTCGCGCGATTTCACCGACTTATTTTTTGTCAACAAAACACTCGTTCTCAAGGTCACTCGGAGTGTCGTTGTGAGTCCAGCGATACGCGATATTAGTCACTATTCTAACCCACAAAACGACCGTTGATTTCGTCAGACAGCGGATTCCGTGAAAACATTTGACTGGACAGCGATGGCTTCCCGGGAAAAAAGCGCGGCTAGCGTACGAAGTCTCGTGTCGCGAAACGGTAAACCGGTTATCTAACCGGACAAATGTCCGGGAATTTATCGACCGCCCGCGGGTAACCGAGAGTGAAAACAGAAACGAGGAGACTCGTGGAGGACCGAAAGCCGCGAAGCAAAACCGTTGGATCACCCGTCACTCACTCTCTCTCTCTCTCTCTCTCTCGCACAACAACAACAACAATGGCAACGCCACCGAGACTTACCGAGGCGCGGGCTTGAGGCCGAGCGCGAGTAGCACATCGATATCGGCCATCTTCTGATAATCCGCGTTATCGACCGCGCTCTTGTTGCGCTGCTGACTCGGTCGCTGTTGTTGTCGATGATGCGACTGATGATGCTGATGATTGTAGAGATATCTAGTCGAGGATTCGGCGTTGCTCGCAACGTCGCGCGGCGTCTGCGGCCGCTGTTGGTGCTGCTGCTGCTGCTGCTGCTGCTGCTCCTCTCCCTCCATGCTTCGGGCGTGCTGCTGCTGCTGCTGCTGCTGCTCGTCGTTGTTTCTCTTTCCGTTGGAATCGCCAGGGGGCGATTTGGCGTCGTCCAAGGTCGCCCGACGCTCGGTGGCATCGGTGCCATTAGTTATTTTCCTGTCGGTGATGATCTTGGCGTGGGCGACCTTGAGCAACGAGCGCTTAGCGTCCTCGACGAGCATCTTCGTTACCGGCTGAACGTTAACTGGCACGCCGAGCGTCGGTACGGCGCCCCTGCGTAACCGACTACGCGCCGGCAGCCCGAGCACGAGGTGCTCGATGTCCTTCTCGTACGACTCGTTGTTGAAGTGCAGCGAGCATATACGCGCCGTCTGTATGTTGAACGGTATCTCGCCGTTCGAGAGGGGCACGCGGCCACAGGCGCGCACCCATCGCGAGCGCACTTCCGGTATCTGGGGGAATCGATGGTAACGGATACGGCGACCTCGGGTACGGCGATGACTGTTGCGACACGTTGCCACGGCGCACTGCGGCATCTTTTCAATCTCTCTCTCGCTCTCGCCCTCTCCCTTCCCTCCCCCGCGGCTACTATTGTTTTCACGCGACTTCGCGTCGTCCCCTCCTCCGCCTTCCGTTTCCCTCTGGCTCCCAATATTTTCGCTGGAAAATCCCTCCCGCGATTCGGTGTCTCGTTTTCTTTTCTTCTCCGTATCCCCACTCCACTTTTCTCTCTCGTACTCGTTAATATTGCCGGCTTCCGCTTATTCCCTATACTTTTAACCGCTAAAAAAATTCCTCGCGCTCGTCACGAGATCTCGAAAATCGTCACTGTCACTCACTGTATAATCGCGACGTCCTTCGGCGTCGTCGCCGTGGTAAAACGTATTCCTTGGTGCATAAACAATCTTTGGCCTGGTTTCCGTCACTCGCGGTTTCTCGATTATACCGCTCGTCGGTCGTGGGTCCGCGTGTAAAAAAAAGGTGTCGCGAATATGGCACAGAGTCGGGGTTGTTCACCTGGTGGCAGCGAGCAGCCCCACGTGTTCCCCGACTGGTCGCTCTCGCCCTTTGGCTGCGCGCTCCGGCCGCCACAGAGCTCGTAGGTGGCTCCGGCGCTAGAGCGCCGCTCCTCTCGCTCTCGAGAATCTTATCGCCCGCCGTGCGTTCCTTATCTCAGAGCCGCATCGCGTCGCTCGTTGTCTCTCGCGCTCTCGCTCTCGTTTCCTCGGCCGCCCCCACTCGGCCCTACGCAAACACGCGACGCCGCTGAGCAGGACGAGTCGTGCGTTCTCGTTCTCGGTATTGGCCCGCGCGCGAAGCTACTAGTCATCGAGTCGGCCGGCCGCGAGGCATCGGGCGAGCACGTTGTCGCTCGTGGATCCGGCGCTACCGGCGGCTATTTGTTTTCGTCTCATCGCCGTCCACGCACAGACGTTTTCCACGTGCTTCTCTCGTTGCGGCCGATCGTAGCACAGAAATTCCCTCCTCGCGCGGTTCACGATCGAAAAACACGCTTCTCGAACTCTCACTGAAAATCCAATCAACCTCGTCGCCTCGATTATTCCACAGCTGCGCGCGCGTGTGTGTTTCTGTGTGTGTGTGTGTTTGTTCCACGGCGAAACGGACGAGAAACGACTCTCGTGTCCTTGGACCGGCGGAGAACGATGCACTGACGTCGCTGACGACAACGACGACGTCGACGAGCGGCGCGGAGTGGGGGAAGCACACGGAGAGAACCGACTACAGCGCGCACGGTGCGCGCCTTGGCTCGTCCGCCGACCGCGCGCACGTCCTCTCCTCGACGTTACCCGCGACGGCAACGTCGAAGGCAACGCGGAGAGGCCCGCTCTCGTCGCGCGTGTGAGTGTCTCTCGCACGTGGCTCTTCCAACGGGCGAAGCTCGCCGTGTGTTCTCCGACGATCGACTTTCGGTCACCAAGGACTCGTCACGTGTTGCGGATTTTGCGCGAACTACGGAACACCGGCGGCGCGCACGTTGGACAAACGGTCTTTCGGCGCTCGCACGACGGAGCGACCACCCCGTTCTTTTTTTCTTTCTTTCTTTCTTTTTTTCTTCGACAGCGATTTCAGCGAATGCCGAAAGCGAGCAGATTTTCCCGAGCGGGGACAACACGGAGAGCGCGCGCGGCGAGCGAGGTGTCCTTGGGCGTACGGTGAACGATGCACTGACGTCGCTCAACGACATTCAGCGAGGGAGGGGGGAGTGGGGGGAGCGCCGCCGCTGCCGCTGTGACGCTGCTCTCGAGGAGAGCGATGACGAGGGGCGGCGCGTGGTTCGTGGCTGCGCCGATTTCACGAGCCCACGGGTGTGCTGCTAGGCGTTACGAGGTGGCGGACGGGGCGCGTTGCGGGCGACGGAAGTATAACGAGAACGGCTTCTTCTTCGAGGCTATTTTGCCGGGGAGCGAAAAGAAATTGAGTTTGCGCGCGACTCGGGGGAGTATGGTGTGGCTGCCGGAAAAAATGAAGCAAAAGTAACGCGAAAGCAGCGAGAGTGGCTTTGATGACTCGAACTGTCGCATGAATTCCGACCAATCGGAAGGAGGATGAGTCTTGTATATCCGCGCACCGATTTCCACGAGCGACCCCGAGCCGCGTTATATTTATTACGGGGCCGCGGCGCGCTGCGCGACGACGGAAGTAAGTATAACGAGCACGCTGACTGCTCTCGCCTCGTCCGCGCGCGGCGACGATGATCGCCGAGAGGTCGAAAGGGCATCGGTACCACTGCCGACGCCCTGCGCGCTTGCGGACTGCGCACGCGCGACAGTCACACACGTGCCCTCCGACGACTCTCGGGTTTTCGGGCGGCCGGGGAGGGGGCACCGGGAGCGCCGGGATCGGCAACAGGAACCACGAGGAGCCCTCGGCGTGTGTAAGGCCGGTAGGAGTGTCTCACCGAGTAATTTCGACGCCGGCGGGGAGGGGACTACGGCGACGCGGCGGCCTGTCGGAAAAAAATGTGCGGGCGTGCGTGGTGCGCGCTCCCACTCGCCGGAGTCTTTGTCCCCCGCGGTATATATATGTGTTGCGCGCGCTCTCTATTTGGCGCTCCGGAGCGCCACGGACTCGAGACGAATTTGTCTTTGCCGTAAAATTGTCGCTTGTTGCTGTTGTCGTTGAAGATTGTTAATGTATTTTTAATTAAGTATTTTACAAACGTTTATCGTGTTTAATTGTTATTGTTTTGGAAACGATTGTAAGCAGCTTTTGTAAAAAAATAAATAGAAAAGATGTTCATATTTTTTTGATAATTATACAAGAAGGATTTCTGCCTTTTTCGAGGAATTTGTATTTTTCGAATGTGACGACTTTTTTTCGAGATTGAAGAGAAAAGCCGAGAGATCCGTACGAAGTTTTACAGCTGAAGTCCGGCCGCTGGCGTCGAGCTCGAGATCTGCTGAATCTACAGAGGTGTTTTTTCCGCTCTCCTCTCAAGCGCTCTTTCTCCCTCTCTCTCTAGCTTCGGTTTCCGCTCCCGCATGAGATTAGATACGGGACCAGCGCACGTTGGAGAACACGTGACCAGAGCCTCGAGTTTCAAGTCTTCGAATAAGCATTCATTAAAAGTTCACAAAATCGTCGACTTTTGGGGGTAAAACGAGGCTTGTCATCTTCGATATTCTCCTTTATGGTTGAAATACCACAATTTCGCCTTCATCCGGGCACTTGGAGTGAGAATTTGCCACTTCCGGTTGCCTCGCAGAGGCTTCCGACCATCTGCTGTGCAACCCGGTGCGTTTAGGTTCAACAGAGGTCATAATTTTCACCTCCGCTTCCATTCCAAAAAGATATCTTCCGGATATCTATAAATCCTACGAAAAAGATATCCTTTGGATATCTGTAAATCCTAGAAATAAAGTATCTTTGGGATATCCGTAAATCCTAAAATAAGACATCTTTCAGACATCTATAAATCCTAGGAAAAATACCTTTTGGATATCTATGAATCCTAGGGAAAATATCTTCTGGATATCTATAAATCCTAGGAAATAGATATTTTTTTACGAAAAAAAAAATGGTTTACAAACTATTTATGGATTTAATAAACACATAGAGTGAGATCAAAGGTAACGTGACGACTGCAACGCTGGTACCAACGAATTTTTCAGCTGGTACCCAGCCCTCTGTTCTTCCGTCCTCCTGTCTCCCATCCCAGCTCTTATCGTCAGATCATATCTCAACTATACTGTCTCTAAAGTCAATAAACAGACAATTCTTCGTACCAGGCCTTCCTAATGCGAGTGAACACCCAAAAAAAAAAAAAAATTACTGTATGCTTCAAGCGACCATAAATCTATTCTTAGCTCGTGTTACCATCAAACCAAGCTAACGAATACTCCTAACAACAAACAGATACATATAATCATTTCCATGCTCAAAAATGACCGCATCTCAAAATTATTTTCGACCTCATTTCAAGATTGAAAAAATATGCTTGTGTTCATCGTTCTAATCTTTTTCCAGCGCGTCCTTGCAAGGTCGGCGAATTTTCGCGCTGGAGAATCCGAATTATTTCGTGAAAAAGCGAGTGGCGACTGCTCTGGAGAAAAGGAGAAAGAAAGAGCGAGAGCGAGAGGAAAAAAATAGTGAGGTTCGCGGACCTCGTGGGGATCGCACGCGCTCGCGCCGGTTTATTCCGAACTGACGGAGGCGAGAGACAGAGGGGATTGGTCCGGAGTGTGGACTCGCGCCGCAAGCCGGAAGGCAGCGACAGCCGGCAGCTGCGTGCAGCGTGCAGCGTGCCTCGTGTCCGCTTCAGACGGCGAGCCAATGATGGTGCTCCAGGAGTCGGGGCGTCGAGGCGTGGTGGGGAGAGGGAGACGGGGATAGGGACAGAGAGAGAGAGAGGAAATGAGGGCGTTTGGAAGCCGGGGGAGAGAGGTCACCGCTGTGCCACGGCTGTACTCGGTCCTTCGGGGGCTCGCCACCCCTCGGCGTGACGCGCGGTCCTCGACCGCCACCGCCAAGCAACCCTCCTCTATCTCCGTCTCGCTCTCACTCTGGCTCCGCGTCTCCCTTCCTCGTTTCATCATCTCCGCATCTGCAAATGACTGTCGGAGCCTCGCACAATGAATTATCGATACAGTCACTTAATAACCCGAGAAAACGTGGTGCATATCGATTGAGACGTCGCGAGAGAGCGACGGAGAGAGAAAATATTTTCGTATTACAAGCTACTTTTGATCTGTCTATATATTTTGCATTTAAAATCATTAACGTTACGTGGAGAGAAATAATTTGTTTATCAGCAAAGGCAAAGGGCACTCCGGGCCACCGAGTTGGTTGGGACGACGAATGAGCTGGTTGCGATATCCAGATGGTTGGTTACCAATTAATTTCACTGCCCAAATTAATTCCACGGAGCCCGAACAACCAATTATTTCTCATCGCGTAGGATGTAACGTTAATAAAAATGGGTTTTCGGCAAAAATAAATGTGTTCCGAGGTCGATCGAATTTTAGAGAAAGTTTTAAAAATAGACTATGAGTTACTCTACTTTCCGTCTTTGAAATGGTCACAACAAAATTCCCTTTTTTTTAAATATAATGGGCATATATTTTATCGCCAGAATCTGAAATGATCGATGAAATAAATGACCAGAGTGAGTGCGAACGAAATGGGACGGTTGCAACGTCTGGGTACCACGTAGATCGCCAGCGAAACGGTATAACGTTCACCATCAGGGACGACGACGCCTGGGAGCATCTCGTGTTACGTCGGGCTCTGGTTTGCTCGCTAGTTCTCCTCGGACCCACGACCCTCTTCTCTCTGCTCGGCCGGGAACCATTCTTCGTCGTACCCTCGTTTCTCGCTCTCTCTCTCTCTCTCTCTCTCTCTTTCTCCTTCTCGCTTATTCTTCGCTCTCGACTGGTAGCACTGTCCTCGTCTCGCTCTATCTGCCGCGCGAGAGAGCTTGGGTTACCGAACCGCTGCGCCTGCCACTACACTCGACGCTCCTCCGGCCTGGGCAGGGTTCGCCAAGCCCCGTCGCCTCTATTCGAGAGATATCGGACAGCGCGCTGTGTGCTGACGACTATACGTGTGTATATCTCTATGGCTACGTGTGCTGGCACTGCGCTCGACATGTGCGGGAGAGGCCACGACGATGGTCACGAAGCCCGAGTGACGACGACCAAGACCAGCGAACGGGGGCATCCGGTGCGGGCGCCTTCTCCTCTTCAATTTCTTCGTCGCCGCGTTACAACGTCCGCCAACATTTTTTTCCTCAGCCGCGCCACGGTTTCGCCTCTGAATACGCTGCGGGAAGATAAGTGGCTGTGAGAATAATTCGTTTGGAATTAAGATCGGTCGATTCGAGAGGAAACATCTCGCGTGGAACCGCGTGAAATTGAAAGTTAACGGAATTGATTGGTTTCGAGCAATGATCATTTTCGTAATGATGGAAAAGCTCGTCGAACCGATACTTAGATCGATTGATGTTATATTGGAAATGATGATTATTGATAATGATGAAAAGAAAGGCCGATCAACCAAGTGGATCGAAGGAGAATTGAAGAAATGTTGGTGGGTCTGTAAAAGGCCACTAACTATAAAGGCCACGTGATTGCGTGGCCTTTATAGTTACCAGCACCCGGTTTTATAGTTTCCACGACAGTAAAATTATTATTTGAAAGTTACGGCAACGATAAAAATAGCTGCGTGGATTAAATATTGATCGCTATCCCGTCGCCGTTACCAATACTCTTCTCTCCTTCGAGCGTGACAATTATATCCGCCGAGAATTCTTTTCATTTACTTTGCGACTCGAAAGAAATTCAAACCGGCAACCGCGGTGATTGCGTCCCATTGTGCCATCCCGCTTAATTGGTGACCACCCGCGGGGCAAAAACACGAGACTTATAATCATCGCAATTATCGATACTGCCCATTGCATCGCAGATTCATAGCGTCCTGTTGTAAATTCATTTCAGCAGAAACGAAGAAAAAAAAATAGCTTTCCGTGCATTGCATAATTTTTCCCGACACCCCGGGCGTCGAGACACCGCCGGTGGTATCTCGAAAATATCGAGCGTGTCGTCCCGTCCTCTCCGCATCATTTGCAACCGGTGTTCGCCATTGAATGGCTGCTGGCTCGACCCTCTCGCGCTCGGGCCTCTCCCGAGCCGCGTTCGCCAAACCGGCACGAGGAGAAGAGAGACGGGGATACCTGGCCCGGCGCGCACCTGGCGCACAAACCCAAGGTATTTTCTTTGTTGAGATCCCACAAGTCGCGCCAGGCCAAAGTGGAGAACGCGCGTCGTGCCCGTCGCAAGTGAGTCTCCCGGTGTCTGCACGTCCGCCGGCTGGATATTCTCGTGGTACCGGGGCCTCTCTCGCCGTTCTCATTACAATACCCTCGAGAGCCCGACGAGTATTCGCGACGAGGGAGAGAGAGAGAGAGAAACAAATACCGAGAGGGAGCAAGAGAGAGAGAGAGTCGAAGAACGCGCGTATATAGAGACGGATATCGAGGGATGGTCTCTCTGGTGTACGTGAGGGTGAACCAGGCGTCCGCCTACAGCAGCCACGGATGCTTTTCACCCCTCTCTTAAGGGGCAACCACCCCGCGTTCACGTGCCATTTTCTCTCTTTCCACGGTCCCTCGCTCTTTCCCTCGACCACGAGCGATATATACGTCCACACACGCATACACACACACGTATGTACATTGGCGCCTCTGTGGACGAATGGAGCGCGAGGGTGTGTAAAAGAGAAATATACGGAACGAGAGCGAGCGAGCGAGCGAGCTAGCGAGGGAGAAAGAGAGCAGCGCATTAGCCGGCGAATGGCGAGACCGAGAGCGAGGGAGACGGGCAGAGATGGCGAGAAAGAAGGGAGAGGCTTTGCCAGGGGAGGGAGAGTCCCTTCATCCTTGAGGTGGGGTCCCGGCTGCTACCCCACAGCGTTCGCTAGGATCAATACCCGCCATCCGAACCCAAGTCCAAGCCACCCCTGTTGCCTGCCTGCCTGCCTGCCTGGCCTGCTTGGTTGCCTGCCTGCCTGCCTGGCTGCCTGGCTGCCTTCCTGCGTTGCCTGCTGACTCTCCCTCTCGGCTCTCGCCGCCGTTTTTCACGCACACACGGCGGGCGGCGACGGCCCCGTTGTAATATCCACGAGGGAGAATCCGGCCTATCCCCTGCCTCTTCGAAGATACCAAGAAGGACCGCGCGCGCGGAAAGCGCCAAAGCGTAGCAGCAGCAGCACACGTCGGGGGTTCGCCGTTACCAAGGCCCTCGCTCTCGGCATCCCCTTCTCGGCGCGTCTCTCCTCTCCGTCGGTTCGCCTCTCGGTTTTCTCGCTCCCGCGCCCGCCGCTCGAGTGCCTCGTGATATTTTCGGCTTGATAGTGGAGCAGGGACGTTACCCCCCTCGTTCTGCGTGACCTCGGAGACCTCCGTCAGAAGCCCGGTAAGATCAAGGGGGAATCGATCGTTCGCCATTACGAAGCCAGTCAGCAGCACCAGCAGCAGCAGCAGCAGCAGCGAAAGCGGTAGCCTTGGTTACGTCGTCTTTCGCCGATGACGAAAAATCCTCGATGCTGAGTGAAGAACACATCTGCGGGCAGCGTGAGAATATTTTTGTTCGTGAGGTGAAAGGCGAGAGTAAAAAATGAAAAAAAATAAAATAAAATATATATATATATACACGAAGAGCCCGTGAGTCGGTTCGCCAGTTACCAAGGTTTCCGTCCTCTCGGCCCGGTCGCTCCTCCTCGTCGTCTCAGGTATTCTCGGGGGCCTCACCGCGACGCCCGGTCACCGGATTGCAGGAGACGCGAGGCGCGCACACCGGGCGAGCCTTCGCGCGACCTTCGATCGCGATACCTGCACCGGTATTCGCCGAAATTGTGACCGCGGCCGACTCGACGGTCCGGTTTCCGAGACGCGTCCGAATAGCCGAAATATCTCGTTCGTCCCTGTAACCAGTCGTAAAGCGATTCAAAACGATTATAATTCTCACGGGAGGGGCCGCTGTGCCAAAAGTGGTACCGTTACGGAATTTTGCGTTGCAGATGATGACCAGCGGAAGAAGCCGATGAGCGAGGAATCGGTCGTCACTGGCGGTGGTTTCCCCGATGGTCAATCGGAGTATCCGCGCGCGCGGTTGGCCTCGCCTCTCGGTTCCCGGTATCGCTGCGCGGCCGCTAAACCCCGAAGCTAACAATAAGTCGTATCGGCGCTCGATGAGAACGCCAGACGCTGAAATACGACCTATCGTTACTTTCGGAAAAATCGATTGCCCCCGAGCCACCGCGAGAGTAGCGGACGTGTGTGACGTGACACACGGAGAAAAATGGTCGGTTCTCCAGGAGCGACTGAACAGATGGCTTTTCTCGCCGGAAACTCGTCGGATGGACACGCTAGCGCCGTCGATCCGGCGCGGTAAATAATTACTCACGTGCCAGGGATAATTCGTGACGAGTGAGTCATTATTAATACCGATGGAGCTATCAGTTGGCCCCACCGATTGGCTTGCAGCGATGCGAAGTATCTTTTTTCAGAGCTTTTAATTACTAGCCTGACTGACTTTCGGAGTGCAGTGATTAGTTAGTCGGGATACATGATTATCGGTTTCATGCAGCCGAGTGATTTAATGACGCAACTGATGAATTATTTTGCGAGTGATTGATCGCCATAACCAATTTATTAGGAAACCATTAGGTAACCGTGACCAACTGGTTAGGCTGCCTGATTACTTCTTTGGCGCCTCCAACTGATTTAGCGACACAACTGACGAATTGCTCCGCGTAACCAACTCATTGAATCGCGTGAGCAAATAATTTCATGCTATCAGTGCGAGCAAGACAATTATGTCTGCAGAAAATTCGGGAATTCCCCAGAATATTTCTGTAAAAATACGGTGGTCGATGGTATCCCCATCAGTGTCGATACACTAAAATCTGGTGCTGGCTACTGTAAATAGCGGGTCGAAACGAAACCCACATCCATATTTTTGTAGCTATGGTAACCACATTTACCGCATGAAAAATGTTAAGCCCTCACCAGGGACCAAACCTCATCGGACGCTTCGGAAATATCAACAATCGTATAATTTTCCGAAAGCCATCCCGAACATCGGTACACCGAGACAAAATCCTGGTATCGGTTACAAGTAGCAGGACCAACAAAAATCCCAACTGCATTTCACCGTTACCGCGACGACGTTTAACAGCCGAAAAGTTTAATCCAGCGTTAAACACAGTCGCCTGTGCCAGCAACGAAACGAGCAATCGTCGCTCACAGTCGTTGGAATTGCAATTTCTCTCTCGTCGCGCGGGACATTTTCCGTTGCGCCACGACGAGCCTTTCGAGACATCAATACCTCTCGAAAGCAGCCGCCCGGTGCCCCAAGCGGGGTTCGGTCGCGAAGAGACCGCGCGGCACTCCCTTCCGACATCTGGTTGCGGCGCCTCCTCTTGGCCGCGGCTTCTTCGCGAGCGGCCACGTTGGCGAAGCGGGACTTCGTCTCTCGGCGCGCGCGAGCCCAGAGGACAAAGAGACGCGAAGCCAGGCGCGCTCGGCGTGGCCGTTGTTGCAGAACATTCCCCTTTGGCGGGCGCGCGAAGCCTGCGGGGCGAACGAAGCCGGGGAACGAGGACCAGTCGCGCCAAGGGAGCCACGACCGCGCGGCGCGCACTCCGAGGGAGCGAAGCGCCGGCGAAGCCCGGATTATTTGCTCCTCAGCCGCAGGGGGAGAGCGAGAGAAAGCGGGAGAGAGAAAGACTAACAGCGACGGCGTTGGATACGCAGGAGCGACGGGGAAAGAGAAGAAAATCTCTGGGTACCGACGTGGGCTCTCTGATAGTGGACGCGGTGCGTAACGAACCCTTCGTTTCTCTCCCTCCGTTCGGCTCATCATTCTCTCTCGCTCACTTCTCGTCCTTCCGTCTCCCTCGCTCGCCCGCTCGGCGGTGGCCTCGCCCATGCACCGCTACGCGCCACACTGGTACCGTTTCTATGGTACCGTTCTCGTGCGGATTACCCTCGCGCCGCGCTCGATCCCTCTCCCCTTCTCTTCCTCGCTCTCCCAGCGACAGCTATTTCTCCTCCAGCCTCGATTGGGGTGAAAATACTAAATGGACCTGGGGGCTCTTCGGGGCGGAGTGAAACGCATCACCCCCGCGTGCCCCTTCTCTCGTCCTCGTCGCTGATTTTTTTCGCTATCTCGCTCTCTCGCTCTCCTCTCTTCTCTTCCTGCTTCGCCTCGTAGTTGTATCCCTTCTTCTTCTTCCTCCTCCTCCTCGTCTTCGTCGACGTTCCTGCTCTCGTTAACCCTCCCCCCGAGACAATAAAGATACACACGGATATTAAAGCAGGGTCTCTCGTGTGTGAGAAAGAGATAAACGCGGGGAAGTAAAACGTGGCGTGACTCACCACTTGATGCTCCTTCGTATGATGCTCGTGATGATTCGCTGGGACTTTCGCGTGGCCACCAGACCCGTGGAAGACGCTCCCTCCGTGCAGCTCTTCTTCCGTCTTCTCGGGGCTTTTTCCGCGCTCTTCTTGTCCGTGGCTGTTGCCGCTGCTGCTGCTGCTGCTGCTGCTGTTGATACTGCGGACGTTGGCTCGCTCGTTCCGTTGGTGCGACGCGATTTTTCGATCCATTCGGCCACGTCGGGCGCTCGATTGCCGGACGTCACGTTTCTGCTCTCGTTCGGCAACGATGACGACTCCGTTGTGCCGAGTTCCTCCTCGTTGACGAGATCGCGAACGGCCGTCGGAGGACCGACGATCCCGACTTCCGAGGCCTCCTGGGCGCGACCTTCCTCCTCCGTTTCCTCGCCCTCGTCGTCCACGATCTCCGCATCGTCCTCGTCCGCGTTTTCTTCTAATTCTGCTTCCTCCGCTCTTCTACCCGCGGCGTTTCTGTTGTCGCTTCCCTCGTCCGCGTTCTCCTCCGCCTCGAGGACCGGAGACTTCGCGCTTATTTGACGCTTCTCCTGCGACTCCTCGGCAACATTCTCGATTTTTTCTTTGCGTGATTCCGCGGAATTGTCGACTGGGGCTGTGGAAGCTCGCGGCAAGTTCTCCGGCAGATTTTCCGCGGCGATCGCTCGCTCCGAGCTCACGGGATCGTTTTCGCGAGCCGCGGAGGTTTCGGCTTGGGCAGTATTGTCTTTTGACGAATCTGTGGAAGCCTGAATCTTGCTCGGACTCACGGGAGGTTCTTTCTCTGACGGTGGTACCACCGACGAGGAGGAATTTTCCTGAACGTCCTTCGAGGACCTTCGGGCTGGCTTAGCGGTCTCTTTGGCGGTTGGGCCATCGTCGGTGCTTCGAATTTCCTCCGAACTCAGTCTCCTCGAGGTCTCACCGCGCTCGGAGTTCTCCTTGGGTTTCACGCTTTTTTCCGCAGCCCCTGAATCTTCCGGTTGCTCGGGTGCGACGACGATTTTTGCCTTTTTCTCGGCCCCAACGTCGCAGACCGCAGGGGCTTCGGGTTCGGTGTCCCCTTTTCCTGCGCTTCCCAGAGGGGGACTCTTGTTTCGATCCTCCGCCATGATTTTAGCGGAACGAAGGACGAGAACGATGACTCTAGACGTCGAACATCCTGCGGGGAATCCTTTTTTCGGAGCTGCTGGTTATTCTCGCTCTGCAGGACGTCGTTTTACCGAGCGTTGAGCGAAGTCCGAGGGCGCCTGGCTCGAGAACACGATCGATATCACGGGCTGTTGGTAAGGAACGAACGTTTTACCCGCTGCTGCGCCACGATATCCGGTGTCGGTAACTCGGACGAACGACACTCTCCAGGGCGGATTGTTTTCACTCGAGGAAAACACTTTTCGTGGATATTCGTGTTCTACCACAGCTGTTGAAGAATTTTTTCCATATTACAAATTCCATATTAATTGTCAGTCTACATTTCAGACATTTGTGTTCCAAATGAAGGTCCAGTCTCTCTCTGGTCTGGCTTATGGCCAATTACTTTTGCACAATTTCACTCAAGTTTTCTCAAATGTGGACGTTTGTGTCACTAACAATGTTAGAGTTTCATTAGTCCATTGGCTGGCCTTTTTAGCACAAATTGGAATTTTTGCGTGTATCAATGAGTACAGCAAACTTTTGTTGAAGCTCAACAAATGAACGTCAGAAGTTTTTGCGCCAACGCAATTTGAACGTTATCTGGGTTTTACAGCAAATATATGTTGTTGATTTTACTAATTACTCCGATTGACGATTCTAACAATTCCATTAGTTCATACATTGATAATTTTGCGGATACATATGTCGCTGAATAGATCACAAATTTATATAAATGTTTCTCACGTTGAACTTGAAAAATCTATCTAAGCACACATGAAATTTGCAATAACACATATTTTTTTCTCTGTCCTCCTTGATTCTCATCCACTATTCTTTGGAGTGAGTAGATAAATGCTTACACACATTTTTCCTGTTTGAAGGTCTCGACAAACATCTCTTGCGAAACTTTTGCCTCTTCTGACCATTAGAAGATGCAGGCTTCGTATATTCCGGTTTATACAAAAAGTTCTACTTGGCAAAATATCAGAGGATTTTGCAGCCTCTTTAAGAGTTGGCGTCAATGAACCGCAGTGATTACGTTGCTCCTTCCATCCATTTGAACTCTCGGACTGTTCGATAGGACTCAGACGCAATGTTTTCTGCGTCAGAGTGTTACGTGATCTTCCAGCCTCGCCGAGATCCCTGCGACATCCAAGGACATCTGAAGAAACCTCGAAAATCAAGTTTCTCTTCTCCACCAGCTCGATCCGTCCTTCGGCAGTCAGTCTTTCGCCGCAGTGCGTCGATATCTTCAAGTTACGAATTCACATAACCTCACTTTTTCGCCGTTACACTCGGTTTCACGAATAAAACCTACGTCGAGGGAGCGATGAGGGCTAAAAATGGAAGAAAAATGCGAAAAACCTCGGTATCACGACGTGAGGGCGCGTGAGATTGGCGTTTTTGAGTCCGAACCGACGAAATCTCGTCCAAGTATTCGCAAAGGCCGGTTTGCGGAGCGCGCGATGCATTCGATTTATCTGCGTCACAAACCGTCCCACGTATAACCAACAAATCGTCGTCGCGATAGAGGCGATTCACGCGCGAGTATCGTGCGTACAATCGCGTCAATTGTCTTTCAACGCGCTTGTCCGGAGCACGGAACTACTCGGCGAATGGTAATTATGCCGTTTTTGAAGCGCGACGTACGGGCAGAGTTAGCGCGATGACACCGTGTCTCTCTCTCCGTGAAAGACACTCGTAGTGAGGCTAGTGACCTCTACACGCGAAGTCCGTTTCCCCGCCGCCCGCTGCACCGCATTCGCCTCTTAGGTATAGCGAGTACTCTATAAATTAACGACGTTAACGGCATACGCACTCGAAATATTGATATCGCGAGTACGTACGTGCCGGAGATAAGACGGTTAAACTGAAAAGTTTCGTTCATATTAGATAACCCGTTTGTACACCGAAAATTGCCTGTTCTACGTCATTCGGCTCATGCCGAATGCAAGACCATCATCGTCATCTTCGACTTGCTATCAGGTGTCCCCCAAAGCGAACGCCTCTTACGGTTGATATCTACAGGAATAACATCTTCGCTAAGCTTGCCCACAATATTGAATTTATAAATGGAATATTAAAACGTTGGCGTACTCATGACCGCGAGCGAAACGAGCACTCGGAGAACGTACACGCTGGTCTTTGGTATTGTAAACGCAGGTCATTCAGGAATGCTCAAGTATCCCCGATTCGTTTGGAGGACCGGGGGAGGACAAGCTAGGTGCTTGTAACGCTCCCGAGCAAGTTATTCGGGGGAAGTTCAAATAAGTGACGCGATACTTGCGTCAGCCAATTACAGATCCAGCATTCCGTTATTATTGAAACACGATTGGCCGACGCAAGTATCATGTTTCATACTTAGCAAGCCGTTATCTTCGAACTGGTTCGCGGATTTTTTCAATGATCCAATCCGAGGAGGGTGCATGCTTTTTTTCGTAGCGTTTAGCCGCGGAGGCATGTGTGTGCCTTCCCCCAACCATCCCGGGCTCAATCGGTATCGAAAACTGTAATCAACTGTTTTCACGCTTATTGGCATTTTACAGCTTCTAGAAGAATTTAATTGAATGCTCTGGTGATATCCGCACCCGATGAAACTCTTCATGAAGCTGTAAAATGCCAGTATGCGTGGAAAAAGTTGATTACAGTTTTTATTACCGACTGCGGTATTTCACATGCTATTGACGGCAGCACGTGGAGTCAGACGACTACAGTAATCTGCAAATTGAAACAGCAGGGATTACTATTCGTATCGAACAGTATTTGAAGTAATAAGAAAATGAGAATAAGTACCATTCAAGCGGGTTTTGGGGGCATAAGAAAATCGACGGTTCGATTAATTCAAACGAATAAACATTGCGAAGTAATAACTACGACGAAAAATTTCACAAGAATGATGACACGTTAAATGCTTTTTCACTGCATCTGTCTTCATATATTTACAGAATATTTATGATTGTGATATATAATTCGCCATATCGTTAGTATCTATATAATACAGGTCAACAAAATAGCGATGTCTCAATCGTTCGAACGCGTTACTTATGTGTTTTGTAACGGAGCGTACACGAGGGTGGCCGTAGAGACGCTCGAGGAGATTTAATAGGCAACTAGATGTGCCTGGTAGTTTAAAACGCAGGGTGAACACGTAACTATCCCTATCGCGTTACAGCGATACCGAGTACACGAGCTCAAAGGATTGGAACGATTCACAGGGACGATACCCTCGCTCTCCCTCTCTCTCGGGTTATTTTCCTTCGCTCGATAAAAGCTACTATGCTGTGTCCTAAAGTTAGCCGCGACGCGCGTACAGGAGTGAGACAGTGAGATAGAATGAGATTACACGCGCGGCGCGACAAACGAAATACAGAAGAAGTCTACCTGCAGTCTTATTACGATTGCGCGCACACACATTCCGCGAGCACAGTCGACAACCACAGACGCACGGATTATACACGCTGTCGTCGCTATACGCTAACTACGTTCTACAATAATTAATGTATAATGCAAGGTATATAAATATAAAACATTTTGCCTAGCTACGATGAAATTTATCTACAATGATTATTCCGGTGGTCGCAAACGAACGTCCGTATCTTTATCAGGGCGTCACCAATTTTTCGAAACCCAATAAATTGAGACATAGAAAATAAAATAATGTCCTCCTCCCTCGAGTGTAATTAATAATAATTTGTACAGCCGCGGCGTTAATTATTTTCAATTTTACTCGTCACACGAAGTTTTTTCTTCGCGTCTTCTCGTCGCAATTTGTTATATCGAATTTAAAAAAATTGGCGGTTCCTCCCAATATTTATAGTATTTTTCAGGAATCTTCGTCACTCGAAGAAGAAAAAAACCATTAAAACTATTATTCCGATAATATAACGAGCACGAACTGCGTGTGAAAAAACATGAATTTATTTAGTTTAATTTTCGTATAATTGAAAATGTCATACACACTTGCCGGTAATTCTTTGGGAATGTGATCTTTTACGAATAATCATATCAGAATAATATTTTTTATGGTTACTCAGGGTTCCCCCTTTTTCTCTGTCTCTCGGCGGATCCTATCCTTCTACCTTCGATTTTTCTTCTTCTTTTTTCGAAACTACCAACGAATAGCACCTAAATTACAAATGCATAGCCACGAGTTCCAAGTTCGTCCAACGAGCTCCGTCTCTCACCCGAGACGGAGATATAAACACGATGTACACGATAAAAACAAATGTTGCACATTCCCGGATAAACCTATGTAGTAATAGATGGATTGGTCGTTTGATCGATCTTCCGTAGGTTGGTTGGGTTTGACCCTTAAAGAAGGCACCGATACGAAATCGGAGTTCGTACGGCCAGGGGGATCGCATGGCCCGCAAGCGCAGGAGCTGTAGCTCAATGGACACGTGTAATCGATACACTTTGCTTGACACGCGCTTTCTTAAACGGACTTTTTGCCCCAGTCCTGCGGCGACTTCGAGCCACAGTCAAACAGGAGGACAGAGAGAAAAGAATAGAAAGAGAACGCTTGACATTTGTTTGAATCGCACGTAAAACGCTCTTTCAGTCTCTTCGTATTGCACTACGGTCCCGTTACATAGGTTTTTTTTGCTTTGATTGCTTCATCAAAAATGCCGTTTCTGCGGGACAAGTGCCGTCGCCGTCTTGCGAACGTCTAATTAAATGGAAAAACAGATTCGGAATAAGAATCGTCGCGTAAATGGCATCGGGGGAAAAAATGATTGAAATCAACGAAATATTTTTACAATAGTCGCTATAACATTTTTCTTTGGTACGAAGATACGATTTATCGAACTAATATTGAATCTAATGAAGTATGTTTTGATTTTAAAAGGTCAATCTTTTTTTATTTAATTGATTTCAGTCACTTTTTCTCAATGTATATTTTACAAATCTTTGAAAAATAAAAATTCAATGTGTCAACTTGAAAGTCCGAACCATTGAATGGCCAACGGCAGCTCGAGAGTCTGGCGATCGGTTATCTGTTCTCCCTAGTGATAGACTCCCGACAACTGACGCCGAACGAAGTACATACATTGTTGTTACTCCAGTTATTCAGATCTATAGCCACGTGGGGCTACGTAAAGGACTATTGACTATTTTTACTCGTTGACCCCGAGCCCCGAGTTTACAACTACCTCAGCTCGTAACGGAAGCCTGAGATAGTTTATCATTATCGCTAAACTGTAGAAAAACTCTTCTTTCTCCTTTTATCATCGAGCAGCGGAAACGGAATCGATACCGAGTCGACGAATGACGGTCAAGAGGCGAGGGTAGTTCTGTGCCATGACGTGCGATGTTGTTGCTGCTGTTTCTGCTGTTGACTCTGTTGCTGTTGCTGTTGCTGTTGCTGTTGTTGCTGTTGCTGTTGCTGCTGTTGCTGTCTGTGTATCTTTTGACTGTAACAAAATAGAGAAAGAGTAAAAATACAATCACATTATTGAAAGCTGTTACACTAATCGATCAATAAACAAAATGAATAATCCATCCCGACAACCCTGTTACTTCTAACATGTTTCAACTTGATTTAACGCGACTCTAAAATTCAGAGAACATACAAAAATTGTTGCCCCCCGTAGGTACAAAAGCCTCGTAATATTAGTAATGACTTCATTGCAGCAACGTCGCGAATTTCCAACCCCTACACGAACGTAAAAAAAATGTATGCGAGGACGTCGATCGGAGTGAAGTTTTTTCAAGGCGCAGAACTTTCATGAACGTTAGCTGGAGATTATTAAAAAAAAAGTTTTTCATGCCGATTTGGCTACTATAGCTGGCTGCGTGGGGCATGTGGAGAACGTTGGTGGCCGTCGATATGAAATATAAATTGACGATCGAAGCTAAGCCGCTTTGAAGCCTGACTGGGCGCAAAAGAAGGTCGTACAAACGACGTTGCGAATGCTTTGGCTCACGACGAAGCGACGGGCCGGGCGGGCGGAGGGGAAAGCCCGACGTTGCGTCTACGAAACTGCGAGAAAGAGAGAAGCGAGGACAAAAAGAAGGAGCAAAGAGCGCCGATGGAACCCGAGTTGTTGAACCATCCGGCATAGTGGAGCAAAGCAGCTAGAGCGTAGGGTCGGGGCTAGAGGTATCATGCTCTTGGCATGATATAGACAGCGTACACGCTCGCTAGAACGGCCGGAGGACGCGCGGGGAGTGTGCGTCGAGGATCGATCGAGGTGAACGAGGGAGAGCTTTTGCGCACGCGTCTTCTCCGAAGCGTCACCTTTGGCTAACGCAACGCGACGATCTTCTCGCGTCTATCAACAATACTTTCTGCCATATTGCGAATCACTGCGATCAGGCGACGTGGAATTAAAAAAAAAATTATTTATTGGAGATTAGGAAATAGTTATTGGGTCCTAGTTTCTCTTTTCGATGGGTCGTTATTTACTTATAAAAAAAGCCTTCTCCCAATATTTCCATATGGTTAATAGTTAAGTATAGTTAGGTTAGTTAAGAATTTATTTGCGTTCTTTTGAATTCGGATTTTTATACATCGTTATTGTCAGTCGTGCGTCTGGTCATTCACACGTAATTATATCGATCGATGGGTTACCCATCCACATGTAATTGGGCTATGCCCGTTATCAAAAATAAATAAATAAACAAATAAATAAATAAATAAACAAATAAATAAATAAATAAAAGCCTCTTTGGTGAAGCATTATTCGAGCGTACGAATCAAAACTTCCTGTACCGACACATGAAATTTTGGAAAAATGTTTGACGGGCATATGTTTCATGGCTACAGTTGCGACATTCTCACCTAAAGTTTGCCGATCATTTTGTCGGAATTTCGTGACGCAACTCTGCTCGCAATTGCGGACGCACCTTGAGGCTATACTTTCAAAATGACTTGCCCAAGTACCGCGAGCTATTGTTGCACTCTTGCCAGCAAAATGTTATGCGGGTGCACGGAGAAAAAAAATTACCAAAATCAATGACGTATTTGTTTCATTTTTTTCTTCAATATTATCCAACAGACATATTTTTTGGTACAAAGATATAGTTTATTGAAATAAAATCATAATGTTTGGAACATATGTCATTCATTGCAGTCAGTTTTTTTCGGTCTATTTTTGTTTTTATTTATATCCAAAGCTGTTGCCACGACGCAATCTGGCTGGCAATATCGTCACATGGAACAGAGCTGGGGAATTAAAGTATGAAATGGGGGAGCCTCGCGTGGGCTAACGCAACACGTCCAGTGGACAATCATCGCGAGTCTCCCAATTTTTTCCACCATATTGCGTACCACGACAGCCAGATCTTTTTTAAAATGATTCTACGGACCAAAGTGACGGGAATTTTTGGCATATGGAAGAGAACTGTGAAATGAAATTATGAAACGGGGGAGCTTCCTGGCTCTCGCGATGGATGTACAGAGAAGAACGGAGAAGGAGAAGCAGAGCGTAGGAGAGAGAAGACAACAGCGTCGCAACGCGGATCGATCGGGAGAGCGTCGACGTTGAGCTTTCGAGCGATTCTCTGCAGGCCACTCGCACAACATCGATTCCCTTTAAAGGGGGCGAGTGTGCTCTGGGGGAGAGGGTTACGATCCACTTTTTTTTCTTCTCTCTATCGTTCTCGCCCTCTTCATCGCCGTCCTCGGTCCCCCTACAGCACGAACAGCAGTCCACCCTCGCATATGGAAAATTAACGATAAACGTGGTCGCTCCACGTCTAGCCAGCGAATATTCCACCGCGACTCCACTCTCCCGTTTTCCCGACAAAGAACAAAGAAAAACATTGTAGCCGACAAAGAAAAAAGAAAAACATTGTAAATCAAGAAATGAAGACATAAGACGGAGAAAGTTGCAGTGGTCAACTCGGCACAATTTTGCGGATTGAAATAAAGTCGTGCAACGTGAATTACAGAAATGCAGGGGAAACCGGCTAATGTCATTTTTGCATCCTCGTGGAGGAACTTTTGTTTTCAGAAAAAGAAATTACAATTCGGGCTTTCAATGTCACGATGCTCAAAATAATTCAAAATATTCGAAAACTATAAATTAGACGAAATATCTCATTTCTCCGGATTCACGTGAGAATTGTAAACTCAAGCTTTGCCCTTTCGTAAAACCGCAGATACTTTAGAGGAAAAAATTGAAAAACAGTAATCGAATGAAGCTACGACGGAAAGCGCAACTGCAATTTTCCAATAAAAATAACGTAACAAGATCCGGAAATCCTACAGCGGCTGGCGACTTTAACTACAGTCATACATCAACAGCCGCAAATATCCCCTCATTAGCTTTCGCGAGATTGTTCAATGACGTGTGCTTCCTATTTAAGGCTCTAAATGGATTCGTTTCGTCCATGTCGCTCCTTAACCCTACAACAGCCAAGTCCCTTTTGTCTCGATGAAAATAATTTTCCTGTTGTTTCCATATTATTATCAGTCTGACGGGTAGCTCGGCCGTACGCAGTTTATTGTTCTACACTCGTGAGCGACAAATATTCCGACTGTGAATAAATTACTATATCCGGAAAACGACGAATACGGGTCGGTGGAATATCAAAACGCTGTCACCATTGTTCCTCATTTTCTGTACTTATAGATTACGGATCGTTTAAAGCGCCAGCGGAATGTGCATGTCACTCCGTTTGCGTACAGCAAGTCACACGACGTTTGCTTTTATTTTCACGGTTATTTTGTTTTTCCACTTTATCGTACTTAGAATCGCGAATGTATCGGTATTTTAGCGCCCAAAGGGAATACAGCCCCTAGAAATGCAACACGGGCGAGAGAAAATGTGATCGCAGCCCCCGTTTCGCACGCAACTCCTGCTAAACGATACCTGTTAACGAGTATAATATTCAAGACCAAAAAAAAAAACGCCATCCATGGGGTGACTCGAACTTTTCTTTACATTTCACGGTATGAAAAAGGTCAAATGCAACCCTTCCTTTCCACCCCTTCTACTGAATTTAATAAAGCGTGATTTAAAACACGCATTAAAGGCAAATATTTTTTCGTTCACTTCCCTCTTCCCCTTCCCCCTTCCCAATGCCTC
The DNA here is from genome assembly GCA_963932165.1 of Pimpla rufipes. Taxonomy (NCBI): domain Eukaryota; kingdom Metazoa; phylum Arthropoda; class Insecta; order Hymenoptera; family Ichneumonidae; genus Pimpla; species Pimpla rufipes. Next base: position 17,009,155 of record OZ010632.1, on the reverse strand, counting down.
TTCAAAAAATCACTGGATAAAATATGTCGCATTTTCGATATGAGTATTGTTGTCGTGTTATTCGTTCTATGATTGGCTGCCGGGTTGCCTGCAACTCGTTGGTCACCAACCAGCAGCTCCAATTGTGTTATTGTATTTTGATAGTTCGCAGGGTGTGCGAAGTTTCAAGGTTTTGTAACGTTATTTCGGGGAGAGTGTTCGGACGTGCGCTTATGGCCTAAATTTGCATATTTATAGAGATAAAAAATCATTTTGTTGAGTTTTTCTCGATGAATTTTCCGTTTTTTGGGCACGCAACGGTGCTTTTCGGAATCAGCGCGAAATCTTCCATCGGATAGAGTTTTCAAACTTAACGAAATCCAAAGAAAAAAAAACGTCGCAAAAAACACAAGAGGTACGTTTTTTGCGAATTTTTTTTTTTCGATTTCGTAAAATTCAAAGACCCTACTCAATGGGAAATTTCCTGCTCATTCCGAAAAGCACCGTTGTTTGCCCGAAAAACATAAAACTCGATGAGAAAAACGTAAGAAATGATTTTTCACTTTTTTCGAAATTACATCACTTCGTTAAAATCGAGGTTACTTTTTTTCGATCGACCAAACCTGGATTGTTTACTTGTGATCGAGAGAAAACTGTATAACAAAAAAATGCCGCAAGGCGGAACGCGATATCTTGATTTCTCAATTTTTCACAAATGTTAAAGCCAGACCCCCAAAAATCGCAAAAACACGCAAGGGGTAACTCTTTGAAAAATTTGCGATTTTTGCGGGTTCGACTTTAAAATTTTGTGAAAAATTCAGGAATCAAGATATCGCATTTCGCCTTGCGGCATTATCTTCGTTATTGAGTTTTCTTTCGAACGAAAGAAGAAAATCCAGGGTCGATCGATCCTAAAAAAAGTAACCTCAATTTTAGAGAAGTGACGAAATTTCGAAAAAAGTGCGAAATCGTTTTCCGCGTTTTTCTCATCGAATTTTCTATTTTTCAGGCAAACAACGGCGCTTTTCGGGATCAGCGGGAATTTTTTTTCCTTTCGATTTCGTGAAGTTTCGATTTCGCTGATTTCGAAAAAAACTCCGTTGTTTGCCCGAAAAATAGAAAATTCGACGAGAAAAGCTTTAAAAAAATGTCAGCGTTATACGCACAACTCCCGTCTCTCGCACAGTTCGCCATCAAGGCCAAAGTGGCAAAACACAACAAAGTGTCGCCTACCAAGAGTACGAAGCAGCTACCTACCTCCCAAAAAGTGGATGCCACAGGTGCGAGTCGTCGTGCACGCAGGGCGGCGAGATTTCGGTGGAAGTGACCTCGGACTCTTGCTTCAGCAGCCCGGTGCGTACCCTGAGTAGCGGCGGCGGTGGTAGCTGCGAGGGTGGCAGGACATCCTGCTGCTGCTGGTGCTGCTGCTGCTGCTGCTGCTGCTGTTGCTGCTGCCTGAGCCCCGAGATGGTCGACAGGGATTGACCAGCGCGCGAGGGCAGAAGTGACCGAACGCAGCCGCGCGAGAGGTCGATGGGACCGGGCATAAGAGTGCCAATGGGTTTGCAGCTTATGAGCTTCGGTGGTCCGCGTTGAGTCCTCCTGTTGCCGCCGCCGCCGTCCGCACGACCCCGCGGACGGTTCAAGGCCTCGGTGTGAGCGAGATCGAGGCTCTGCTCGGGGACATCGAGATCCTCGTCCTCGTCGTCGTCCTCGTCGACGTCCTCGTGGTCCTCCTCCTCCACGAGTTCGTCCTCCTCGTCGAGTTCCTCATCATCTCCCTCGGCCGGCGGCATCGCCAGCGGATGCGGCGGCCGATACGTGTAGTCCGCGACGGGACCCTCGCCGTGGTCCAGGACGTGCTGAAGATGCGCCAGTGAGATGACAAGAAGATCGGGATCCCTGAGTAGATCCGGCCTGGTGAGAGCCTCGGGTAGCCTGAGCTCGGGCCTGGAAGCCAAGAGTTTCGGTATCTCGAGAGCCGGAGCCGCGGCCAGGGCGGGCAGACGATCGCGCGGCACGAGAAGAGGATCGGGAATCGCATCGCCCGAGCTCTCCATGAGTTCTCTCAGCTGATTCGCCGGCTCGACGCTCATCCTGGCGCTCGGCCTGCCCGGCTGCCTGTAGCCGTCGGTTCTCGCCCTTCGCGGATGGGGTCGCTGCTCGCGAAACCTGGACGACGGACTCTTGGCGATCTCGCACTCGATCGGCTCGCTCCTCGTCCTCTTGGCCGCGAGGAAAATTTCCTCGGGACTCCTGAGCGAACCTCGCACGCTCGTGTGCGCGTTTCCCGGACGTTGCGGCCGAGCGACGTCCTGACGAGCGTGATCGGCTCGACGATTCGACAGACGACTCACGACGGCCGCGAGCCCGGAACCCGAGGTCTTCTCCCCGGGATGAGGCATCACGCCGGGCCTCACCGGAGTCGCGAGGATTCCCTCCAGGGTGATCTCGCTCCTGGCGTCCTCGGAGCAGGTGACCTCGGAGCTGCTGCAGCAGGGCGACGGCGCGCCGGGATGCTGGGCCTGCTGGGTCGGACTGGGCAGCAGTCTGTCGAGGTAGACCGCGGAGGTGGAACGTTTCGTTGTGTTTCTCGCGGTGACGACGCACTCGGGCGATTCCAGGCGCGTCTCGCAGGCGGGAGGAGCTCGGGTGGTGACGGAGATGGAGAGACCCGGGGTGCTTCTGAGAGCCTCGAGGATCTCCGAGCTGGTTCCGAGCTCGCTCGAGCTCGAGTCCACCCTCTCGCAGATGTTTTCCCTTCTGTGAATCTTCCCGCCGGTGATCCTCTCGCGGTCCTGCGAATTTTGCGGCGAGTCGCACGTCTGGCTTATCTTCACCACCTCCGGCTCGGTTCTCATCGCGGCGACGAAAGATCTCGCCGGGAAGCAGGTCTGTTCGGATCTCGTCTCTCTGGCTGTTTCGGGAAAACGCGGAGGCGAGCGACACGCGCGCTTCGAGCTGTGCTTCACGCTCATGTAGGAATTGTGGAGCAATCTCTCCTGAACTCGTTCCTTCTCCTCGCGGCAACGTTGCCGCGCGTGATGCTGCTGCTGCTCGCGACTCTCGTAGCAGCTGGAGATGTTGGTCTTCGTCGAGTCCATGGGACTCGGCAGATGCGCGGCCGGCGTGTCGGTCGCGAGCACCGGCGAACCCGTGGAATCCAGCATACTCAGGATATCCCGGATCTCGGGCTTTTCGGCTACCACCTCGTTTTTCCGTCGCTGTTCTTTCTCGTCCCGGGCTTTCGAATTCGTCCCCACCAGCTCGGCTTCCTGAACATGAGTCTTCTCGATTCCCTCGTCTTCCTCCTCGTCCTCCTCCTCCTCTTCCTCCTCCTCCTCCTCCTCGATGTCGTCCTCGTAGACGCTCACCGGCCGGCGAACCCCATTTTCCGCTCTAGCGAGGTACAACGGCTCGAGGACGACTCGCGGCTGCAGATGCTGATCCCTCTTCGCTCTCTCCAGGTCTATCGAGCCGAAACGACTGGTTTTACTCGTCGTGCCTCCTTCGTTGTAATCCTCCTCCACCTCCTCCTCCTCCATCACCTCCTCCTCCTCCTCCTCCTCGTTCTCCTCTTCCCCGGCTTCCTTCTCCTTGCCTTCCTCCTCGCGGGCGACGCGGCGCTCGGTGCCCGCGGTCGGTCCGCTGTTGAGAAACCTCGTGCCATTCATAAGAAGCTCCCAAGACCTTGGCGAGCTCATGACCGATCGATTCCTCGTCTCCCGATTCTCTCGTTCCGTCTCCTCGTTGTTGCCCCGGCTCTCTCTGCGTCGCTTCTTGCCGTCGTGCCGCTTCGTCTGCCCGCCCGAGCGTCTTGTCGCGCTCTCGGCCACCCCGGGCAACCCGCTCGAGTCGTCCTCGCTGATATTTTGATTATTCGCCACGCCGCACGCCTCGCCGCGTCCGTCGTTCCACGTTTTCGCGCGCGTCGTCCGATCCTCACCCGGATTCTCGACGCGCGCCGCCGCCGCCTTCCTCCGTCTCTTCTCGCTCTCGCTCGTCCGGCCGCGCTCGCGTCTTCGTCGCTTTCGCGAGTGCTTGCCAAGTCGCAGCGACAACGCGTCGCACGCGTCCTCGAAGTCGTTCACGGACTCGTCGCTGTGATTCCGGGATCGCGTGGACGACGAGTCCCGGCCCGGCGGCTCATCCTCCGGCGCCGGCGACGGGACCGCCGGGCTCTTCGTCGAGGACACCGACCAGGGCGCCACGGTCGACGAGGATATCGTGGCGGGCGACCAGCGCGATGAATTCGGCGACGACGTCACGGACGACGTCGCCGCGGGGCTCTCGCACACTCGATGCTGGCAGTCGGCCGGGCCGCCGCCGCCGCCGCCGTTGCCGTTGCCGCTGCCGCCGTTGCCACCGTTGCCGCTGGCTCCGAGGCTCGTGTAAACACTCGACGCCGTTCGCGGTATCGAGCGCCATCCCTGCGCGGTTTTCGTTAATTTAATGCGATTACGCTTGTCGTAATCCTCGCAACGAACCTCAATTATGCGCTGCTCCCGCTGCAGTGCCCAGAGGAAGATCGGGTTGACTTTGGGCCGATTCTCCTCGTGGCCACCGGTTCGCTTCTCTTTGTCCCGGCTGTCGTCGCTGCTCGGCTCGTCGTGCGAGTTGTGATGGTGATTGTTGTTGTTGTTGCTGATGTTGTTGTTGTTGTTATTGTTATTGTTGTTGTTGTGATGATGATGATGATGATGATGATGATGATGATGATGGCGTCGCGGACGTCGGGGCGCTGTGCCCCTGGCAGGGGCCCCGCTCATCACTCCATCCAACCCGAGTTTGGGGTCCTTCTGTCGTATACAAATCCCAGGTAAATTCAGCCTCGGGTCTTCCCAGTACTTCGGTATCTTAACGGACTTAGCCTCGCCGCGCCGGGATTTTTCCGCCGTGACACGTGACCCGCAGGCGCGCGCGCGCGCGCGTGCTCGCTTCACCGGACGCGAGGCCTGGAATTCACAACGAGGCCGCGGGAGCCCGAGTCGCCGGATGGACGAGCCATCTCTCACCACCGAACGGCCGGTCGGCCAACCGACGTTCTTATCTCGTCGGGATACACGGCTGATGCGTCCGGCGTTCCGACGTTCCCCCCCGCTCGCCGCGACATCGCGCGGCGGACGCCGGTGGCGCCGCGGAACGTGGAATCGTACGAACTGGCTGCGGGGTCCGATCCGGGGCGGTTTGTAACCCTCAAAATTTGCCGGAAAGTTTGACACGGGTAGCGGCGAGAGATTGCCGAAAGGCTAACAATCCGCCATTGAAGCAACGACGGTCTTGACTTTTGAGTTTTTTATATTATGATTATTATTATTATTATTATTTCTTTTTTTTTTCAAGTAAAAACTCTGATGTTGACACAACCAGGCGCCGCGCACAGGTGTCGACGAATACTGCGATTTTGTCGCAGTCTTTTCAGCCCTCGCGCGAAGTATCCAAATGTCCAGACTTCACGCTCTTCGTGGCCCTCGCCACGAATGTCCGACGCTTCAGATTCCGGAACTTCGAAATACCCGGTCGAATACACCGCGGCGGACTGCGAGCCTCGACACACGAGAAAAACACGACTCTTCGAGAATTCGTCCAACTCGAACTTGTGGCTCAATCCGTCGGAACCTCCCGACGTTCAGTGTCCAAATTTACACTTCGCGCCCTTCGACCTTCGGCCGCGAGTGTCCTCCGCGTTGTGGGGCCTCGACGTACGTCCCGGTCGAGTACCGCGTCCAAACTCGACCGAGGCTCCGCGCACTCGGCGCGAGAGAAACGCGAGTCCACGAGTACCACGACTCACCGCTGAGTCGGTTGACTCGAACTTGTGTTCACTATTCGTTCTGGAACGCGTTGCGAGATATCCAAGTTTGCACCGCACGTTCCTCAGCCCTCGCTGCAAATGGCAATCCGCGAATGTCCTCCGCGCTGTGGACCCTCGACACGCTCGGTCGAATACCGCATCGGAACTCGAGGGAGGCTCCACTCGGCCCCTCTCTCTCTCTCCCTCCCGACGTCAGCCCGCGATGCAATTCCGCTGGACACTGGTCGCGTATCGCACTGGCACTAAAATCGACGGTTTCAGTCACGGGAGAGTCGACGTCGCACGTACGTGTGTGTGTGTGTGTGTGTGTGTGCGCGCGGGGCTTAGCGTAGCAGCGGAATGATGCGATTTCGGTGGGCGTACGGTTAGAAGAGTCTGGGCGCAGAACGATGTACAGAGAGAGAGAGAGAGAGAGAGAGAGAGAACGAGCGGGAGAGAAGGAGAGAGGGAGAGGGAGAGAGATGGACGTTTGATAATGATCGGGCGCGCGCCCGTCCTGGTATATATCGTGTGGTAGATAGAGAGTACGTAGTATACGTAGCCCCTGCTTTTGCTGCTTCTGCCGTCGCTGCTTGCCGCTGCTGTTGCCGCTGCCGCTGCTGCTGCCGCTGCCGCTGCGATGACGGAGGTTCGCTGACCCGCGGTTCAAACTAGTATAACGCCGGTGTGGATCGACAGAGGCTACGAGTTGCGTATTAATTAATCGTTGCACGCCGGTTGTTCGATCAATCGATGGCTCGCACGCGGAGCAGACCAGCCGTCCGGACGGATATATATGCATACAGAGACGAGGACAGCCGGCGAGACGGAGACGAGGCGAGGCGAGGCGTGAGCGGGCGAGAGAGAGAGGGGGAAAGAGAGAAAATAGTGATAACGCTGGTAGGCGATTAGCCCTGAACCCGAAGCCGCGAGGTTGCTCGCGGATTCGCTGCCTGGGAGCTACTGGCTGCGCGGTCCGCTGCCTTCGTCTCCTCTCCTTGGCGCCCCCCTCGACGCCCACCGCCCGCCCAACACCCGCGCGCACCTCGGATCCGCGGGGCGAGCCGCCAACCCGCGACCGGAGCGCCGTCTCGTCGCGGCCGACGCCGCGCGCTGCGAGCAGCAGCGCACCCGTGAGCCTCGACGTACTTCGCGCACTATACGACGTGCTCGAAGCACCGGCGATGCGGCCGAGCTAGATGCGGGCTAGTGGCGCGCGGTAGCGACGCGATATACGTCCCGGTGCTTGCCGGGTACACGGCTCGATGTGACGATATAGGCGAGTGCGGCAGCCCTTGCCGATACCGGCTCCCCCGGTGCGCGGGTACGCCCGGTGCGGCAGCACCCGGAGGACACGGTGAATTTCAATCGGGGGGGAACGCCGACGCGCGCGCAACGGATATCCGCAGATCGTCGTCGGTGTATCGCGTCGGTTCAGATGATACACGGGAGTAAATACGGGAATATAAAAGGCGGTCGCGTGGCGGTTTGAGGAATATTCCGCCGGGGTTTTGCGAGATCACGCGACAGACGCCATTTGGCGTTTCTCGATCAGCGTCGTTTCCCGCGATCGCAGGGAGGGAATATTATGGCAATTAATATCGATTTTGTTCCCGCTATTCGCGATAAGGGAAAATCGTCCAGCGGGACTGACAATTGCGCGTGGTTTACGATAGAGTGCTGCACAGTAACGCGGATCCTACTTTCCCCGCGCGCAGTAAAACTTTAACTATCCGTCTCCGGGTTAGTCAATCGGCCGTTCGCTAACGAGAAACTCGGCCTGATCCACTTCTTCGTCGTCGCGATGTATAAACACACACGGCGCGTTGGCCGACGCGACGGATGAAAAAAGAGCCACGTCTCGGAATCCGCGCAATAAAATCGGCGAAGAGACGACTCTGTGTCTCGCGGATCGCCGAGTGACGAGAGCTGCTGCTGCTGCTGCTGCTGCTGCTGCTGCTGCTGCGTGCAGTTGTGTCGCAGCCTTGAATATCAGCGTCTTGTAACGCGCAGTTCGAACGCGTACGTGACGTCCGTCTCTGCGACAAACAGGCAACTCTTTCATATCGGCATTAAGTACGGCAAAGCTGGTACGCAAGCTGCGTGCGCTCGGTAGTCGCACAGTGTCACGCGGCGTGTAGCGTCAGTGACCTCGGGGTGCGCGACCGCGATGACGATGGGAAGCGACAAGACACCGAGGCTCCACTGTTGATACCAAATGCTTTCCGCGCGGCCTGGGCCGAACGTGTTTCGAAGTCAAACGCAAGGTCACATTTTCAGAATGTGTGTGGGAATGACACGAAAATTAAGCGGACGCGCTTGTCAAGCTGCTCTAAAAAATCAATGCGATCAACGGTATTAAAAAAAAACGAAACGATAGATGAGCATTATTTATTTCGACCCCGACTTTGTCTGTATTGCGCTAAACCTGTATTTCTACGTAACATTATTACACACTTCGTCTGCAACCACACCTGCTTTGTAAATATATATGATGGTGAATTCACCCAATTGTTACATAATACACTGAATAAATGAATAAATAAATACAATTATTGATACTATTAAAATGGTATCGGAAGTCAATGGTTATTACCTCGTCACGAAGAATAGTAAAAAAAAATAGAGGTCGAAGGATTGCCATTTTAGGGAAGAAGCAAATACGAGCAAATGTAATTCACGGATTCGTGAGAATGATCGAAAAACGAGAAATCTAAGTACTCGCTTTCGCGTTGCCTGGGCCGCGCATATTCGGGGTTAAACGCAAGGTCATCGCGAGGCTGTCTTTGAGAATGACAACACACTTTGACGTACACGATTGCGGCGCTCAAAAACGAGCTACCGTTGATTCAATCGAATTCGAGATGAAGGGAATCGATGTCTGGCGAGCAGTGAATTAATAAAATGGTAAATAATCGAGCGATGAATAATTAAACAGCGATTTTGTGACGCTTCAACCTACGAATATTCGTCGATCGACCGACGATTCCGCGAGGTCCGCTTCACGGCGACGAATAAAATTCTCGGGTGCGGGTCTAAAAATAAATAAAAAGAGGTCAAAAGATTGTCACCTTGGTGGAGAGGCAAATACTCGCGCATGTCGTCCGAAACTACACCGAATTTCCGAGCGATTATTCGATGACCGAGCAGGCCGCGCGGCTACCTACCGCTTTCGCGTTGTCCGGGCCGGGCGCATTCGGGGTCAAACCCAAGGTCATCGTGAGGCTGTCTCCGAGCATTATACCGAATTTAAACGCGGGTCGAGCCCAAGGTCATTGTAGGGCTGTCTCTGAGTACAACGCCGAGGTGTAAACAGAAAAATACGGCTGTGGAAAACCACAAATGCGATCGCGACGAACCGGCTTAGCGAACGAGTCGCTTTGTAGCGAGCAAACATTCGCGAGACCTTGGGTGACCTCGAAATATTTTTCTACGACGATGAATAGAATTCTTCGGCGAAGCCTAAAAATAAGAAAATAGAGTCGAAAAGTTTTGACTTGCCAGCGAGGAGGCGAAGTACTCGCGAATAACGTCCGAACCGACCGCTGCTCTCTCAGTTCCCTGAGATTATTCGATGAGCGAGTGAGATCTAGGCCGCTTGTGGGCACGTCGAGGATAGGAGGCAACCGAGCGGGACGAAAGACGAGAATAAGAGCGCACACGGAGAGACATGCATAAAGCGTGTTCACGTCGTCGCACGCGGCGGCGGCGGCGGCCGCGGCCGTCTTGCCTATCGCCCGATGCGTGCCTGCTGCCTCGCTGGGATCGCGCGGTCCGCATGTATGAAACGAGTTTTAGCGGCCACGCGGTAATTCGTGGGCGGGCCTCGGCTCTCTGTGCTCATCACCTACTGCATGACGTGAAAAGAAATTCCACGAGAGAGACGACACGTTTTTAATGATAAACTTGGTGCGCTGCTATATTACGACTCATTAAAATTGAGAGCTCAAAAAAATTACTGCATCTATGTTTTTTTATTCTTTTTTCTTTTTTTTCCAGTACATTAATTTCTGCCTTGGACTGCACCGTTCGGTTCCGAGTGACACTAGAGTTTAACGAGCGTAGGTAGGAAATATTTAACGACCTAAAAAAAATGCACAACGCTACAGTCGTCGGGGATTATGTTATTAATTGAGGCTCAACAGATGTTGGAGATCTGGAGTAATTAATTGATCGAGCTGCGGCCAATTCTTCGCGGTTGAAACGACGATCGGGGGGATTCGGACGATGCAGTTTAGTGAAATAGTTAGTGAAATATGTTGAGCATTTTTTTATATCATGTTTTTGGAAGATTTTAGTGCCAGCGAATAGCAGGGAATGGTAAACGTTTCTTAAACGATACCTGAAAGTCGTTTTATTTATCGCTTTTCGAGCGATTCTTGCTTGCATCTTCGTTCGAGATGGTTTTAAGGGCATCGCAGCCAAAAGCTGCTCGAAAACCGACGCGTGCGACGACTTTAAGACGTTTTTTAAGCGTTTTGGGTTTTTGCTTATCTTGAATATAAATAAGAATGTTTGGCTTCCCGTGGAAAATTTCGTCCAATTAACGATCAAGTGAAATTTTCCACCCAGTGCATTTTTTTCCGCCCGTCCTTTGGACCTCGTTAATATTATTTTTTAACGCTGTTGTGGCGTCATCGCCCCTTCACCGAATATTTATAAGAAGAAAACGCGAGGCGTAACATTTGCCACGGAAATCCGCCATTGAGAATATTTTCAAGCGTCGAACATTGGCGCCACCTGCGGGCCCCGCGTTGAAATATCGTAGTTCCCGCCTCGCAGCGCCGATGGAGCCACCGAAAGCGTTCGAGCGTTCCAAGATTCTCCGTCGATAATGAAGGAATTTTGAAGAGCAAATATTGCGATGAAACACTGAGAATCGAGGATCTTAGATCGCGGCGATTAGGGCCCCGAATATCCCTCGTAATTATTACGATGTCGCTTAATGAAAATTGCCCTAATTTCAGTATTTGTTATTTTCGTCTAGCTAACCTCGTTGTTTTCGTGTACAAACCGGTTGTTCACACACGTTCGCTCCTCCAATTCGTCACACATTTTGTCCCATACACTGAAATGGACCACCGTGCCCTGTCCGGAAAATAATCACGTTTACACTGGCGTCATCGACCGTCGCATTCGTCTTTTATCAAATGTCCCGCGCACAAAACGTGTCGCACACCAATTCTCTGACAATCAAAAGGACGCTTCGTTGACGCAGTCAATCGAAAGCAAGAAAAAAAGAAGGAGGAAAGAATGGTCTCCGACAAATATTAACTCAACGATAAACAACGAAATGATACTGCGGGTCCTCGATTATCTTCATTCCGCAGCTCGGAGCGGCTTCCCTTATCTCGATACCTGGACTAAAACAAATATCTGGAATTTCTCTGAATCCACGAGTATCGAATGCTCAGCACTATTTTCGGAAATGCGAGGGAGCTCTCGTTAAAGTTTATACAGAGCGCGGCGCTTTCGTCGGGGGTCGATTAATCGTTGAATCATTGAAAAAATATTTAAACCACAAGAGGAATTTATTGAGCGGGTTTCGCGGTGGCTACGCGGAAATATCCGCAGTGCGCGTCCACGGTTGCCCGCAACTATTTCATTCACGACTGATTAATACGGGGAAATGATTACGCTCATTTGCCAATAGTTTGAGGGGCTCAAAAACAGACAGTCCGTTCAGCTATTTATTCCGAAGCCCAATCACTGTTATTTATAGTACCAAGATTTCCTCAAGTCATTTTTTTCCTGATTCAAGGCGGAAGGGACGTGAGACACATCTAAAACGGGTGTTAGAATTTTTTTAAATTGATGAAACAAAAAGAAGATAAAATAGTACATTACGTTACAAGGTAGGAAAGTGCAACTTTTCACCGAGCGTGAAGTTCGATGCCCGAGCGAAGCGAGGGCAGAAATTCACACGAGGTGAAAAGTTGCACTCCTCCCATGTAACGTACTATACTTTTCTCCCGATTTCGCTAAAAAATAACCACATTTCGTGTGTGCAACGAGGACGCAAAATAAGCTCATTTTTGACAAATGACGACACGCATGCGTAGTACGGTTTCCATTACTCCCGCACGGGCAGAAATGAGCTGATTTCCTCCCTAGGGAGGTAATGAAACCGGACTGCGCATGCGTGAGTCAGTTGTCAAAAAATGAGCGATTTTCCGCCCGCGTTGCGGACACGAAATGGGTTTATTTTAGCGGAGTCGGGAGAAAACATGTATTTGAGTTTTGTGAGATGTTATGTACAGATGTATAATTTGGTATAATACTCAGGATATAGAAATCACTCTTTTTTTCGCACAATATACATGCACAATAATCCCTCGTCAAAAAATCAGTGGCCAGAATATCTCAGATTTTCAATAAAAGTATTGTTGTCGTGTTATTCGTTTTATTTTTTCGTCGACAAAAAAATATTTTTTTCAAAATCGATTAAAAAAGGTTAATAACCAGTGTTTTCGGGGGTAGAATATGCGACTTGAGAATGATGGTATAGGTTAAAAGTCGATATTTTGAAAAGAAAAAAAATTGGGGTCGATTTTCGGTCCGGAGCCGGTTCTACGATTTCTGACAGAAAAAATATTTTTTTCGTCGCCAAAAAAATATTTTTTTCAAAATCGATTAAAAAAGGTTAATAACCAGTGTTTTCGGGGGTAGAATATGCGACTTGAGAATGATGGTATAGGTTAAAAGTCGATATTTTGAATAGAAAAAAAATTGGGGTCGATTTTCGGTCCGGAGCCGGTTCTACGATTTCTGACAGAAAAAATATTTTTTTCGTCGCCAAAAAAATATTTTTTTCAAAATCGATTAAAAAAGGTTAATAACCAGTGTTTTCGGGGGTACAATATGCGACTTGAGAATGATGGTATCGGTTAAAAGTCGATATTTTGAATAGAAAAAAAATTGGGGTCGGTTTTCGGTCCGGAGCCGGTTCTACGATTTCTGACAGAAAAAATATTCTTTTCGTCGCCAAAAAAATATTTTTTTCAAAATCGATTAAAAAAGGTTAATAACCAGTGTTTTCGGGGGTAGAATATGCGACTTGAGAATGATGGTATAGGTTAAAAGTCGATATTTTGAAAAGAAAAAAAATTGGGGTCGATTTTGGCGATTTTCGGTCGGGAGCCGGATCTACGATTTCTGTCAGAAAAAATATCTTTTTCGTCGCCAAAAGAATATTTTTTTCGAAATCGATTAAAAAAGGTTAATAACCAGTGTTTGCGGGGGTGGAATATGCGACTTGAGAATGATGGTATAGGTTATAAGCCGATATTTTGAAAAAAAAAAAAAAAAATTCTGAGGTGGATTTTGGCGAAAGGTTTTTCAGGCACGCGCGCCAGCGATTTAGATACCAGCGATTGCATACTTCCTGACGAATCGAGGGAAATGCCTAGTTTCCGATTCACTTCCGACATGAGTAATCCACATCCTCCCGTAAAATGTATCACTAAACGATAGCGTCGCGAGTTTATCTCACTTCTCGAAACTCATTGTATTGGTTTTATTGGTCCTATGATTGATGGTCATCCGAATAGCCATTGTCAACAAGTTTATCTCAGTCTTGAATTTGACACAAGAAATCCCGACCGAAATTTTCGCCTTAGCTGCGTCGGTTTCGGCTTTTTTCGAACGGAACCGGTTTTACGAATTATGACAAATAAGAACGTCGATTTTTTTTTTTGTTTTTTTTCAAAATCACTTTAAAAAGGTTTCTAACTAGTATTTTCAGGGGTAGAATATGCGACTTGAGGACGATGGTATAGGTCAAAAGTCGAAATTTTGAACAGAAAAAAAAGACGTCAGAAAAATCATCAAATTGCTCGTAAGTATCATCGAATCATCACTCGCGCGTGTATAACCTACTTCATGTACAAAATTCAGTTAACACGCAATCAAAATAATCATTTGCATAAAAAACAAAGACGTGCAATTTTCGAGTATCTTGAATTCAATATTAAATATTTGACACCCGATGAATGCATATAAGGAAAGGTAGCGAGAGTCGCGAATCGTGACACGCGGACGATGACGTCCCGGGAATGCCACGCGAGCGAGATATCGGCGATGACTTCCTGACATATCGAACAAAATACCCTGTTTCCGATTCGTTCTATGAGTAATCCCAATCTCGTCGCGAGAGATAAAGCCCGAGCTTATGAGGAAATAAGCGAAAGATACAGAGAAATAGAGAGAGAAAAAGGAAAGTGACGGACGCGACTAGAGGCCCACGAAGAATAAAGCCGCAAAAACGTTCGCTATATCGATGAGTACTACCTGCCGGCCAGAGAATTCAAGTGCACTGTGCAGTGACTCGCTCTGAATTACGTCACGGGCCGGACGTAGGTTTACGCCGAAATGCACGCGCAGTGCTTGGACGTAACGACCAGATGCGTCGAATTCCTTCACTGAAATATCCTTGGGGGTCATGCTGCAGCGCCAATGGAGTCAGCAGCAGCAACAGCAGCGGCGGCAGCGGCAGTTCAAACCATCAACATTTCCAAATTCGTACGTCTCCTCGTAGAAAGCTGGAGCCGAGTCATTCATACGAATAAAGCACTCGACGCATTGACTCGCCGCAATTTCCATTAATATTCCACGGGCGATTCACCTGTAATGATGTAAACAAGCGGTTATACTGGGCTTTCCCCGTTCTCAGTACCGAAACGTGTGCGTCATTATTGGGATTTTTTTTCTGTACAAACTGCATTCGAAAATTACCCATGTGGCAATTAAGGATTTTCATGATTTGTATCTCAACAGATGGGATGAAATAATTAGCGAGTCGGAGCAACTGAATAAAAAAATAGCAACTAAAATAAATTATTTCTGTACGAGTAGCAGAGGGTTTCGTAAAATCGATATTTAATTTAGTTCACGAGGCTGCTGAGAAGGCGTAGAAAAAAATTGAGCTGGTCAGTTTATGTAGAACTCTGCGTGTTCTAAAAATCGTATATTACGAGCAGCTAGAAAAATGTAGAAATGTAAGAAAAATGTAGAATAGAATTTTATTTAGCCATTCTCGCCCTTTAGGGCATTAGAATATAACATGTTTTACATTTTGTTTTACATATATCGTACAGTGTACTCTGCTTTGGTTTGTAACATACTTCTTATTAATAGTCTCATTCATTCCTCGCTCACAATTTCGTCGTTTTCCATACTTTCATTCATTCGACTTAGTTTTTCCACTTCTTTTTCATACGCTCGGCAATACATACACAAACTCTGTTTAATCTCGCCTTTCAACAGTCTATTCCACTCATTTTGTCCATTTCTTCCTTCAAAAATATTCTCTACCTCCCTCCTTAGGTCCTTATCTACTAATTGCTCGAATACTTGGCACTCAGTGATATGCTCTACCTTTTCTTTCGCTTCCCCGCATAGCCTACAATGTTCTTCTCGATACCCCTTATTTCCTGCTCTTCCCACATTGCCGCACCTCATCCTGGCCCATTGCTCTTTGTGATTGGCGTTAATTCCTTTTTGCTCCCAGTATCCCATTACTCCTATTCCTTCCTTTCGCCACTTATACTCAGGACAGTATCCCGACTTATCTATTCGACACCAGTCTTCTTGAGTTGTTTGGTCGCTCGTAGTTTTACAGTTTTTATTCATTTTCGCTTCCAGACTCTCCGTATCTATTCCTATCCTCAGCCATTCCATTAATTCGCCGTCTCCTACTCTTTTAAAAGCTACTTCCACCTCTTTTGCCCATCTTGATGCCTTTCCGTTCTTCCAATTTCTCAGTTCTTCCTTTAAACAAATTTTCGGCCACCTTAGCTCGTCCATCTGTAATATCGTTCCAATATATTTGCCTGCTCTCCTTCTCGCCTCAACTTCAATTTTCTGTCGACCTGACTCCATTCTCCATATATACGCCGGAGTATTTCTGCTCAGCCCCATCATCATCTTTATATATCTCCCAGCCATCTTTTCTATCTCCTGCCGCTCCTTCCAACCCCATATTTCTGCTCCATACAATAGAATCGCTTTGACCAAGGTGTCCAGCAGGTACGCTCTCCTTTTGAATCCACTTATGTTTGCCCTTTTCATAATCCCCCAAGCCGCGTTTGTTGCAAGCTGCGCTTTTGCCGCTAACGTCTTCAGGTGTTTAGTGTATGAGTTTTTTGTAGTGAACCAAAATCCTAGATACTTATAACTGCTTACTTCTTCCACTACCTCACTTCCATACTTCCAAACTTCCCCCCTTTTCCTCTTTCCACCCTTCCTAAAAACCATCACTTTTGTCTTCTTTGTGTTAACCTGCATCAAATTCTTTTTCACCCATCTTTCTAGCGTACTTAACATCTCATTTAACCCTCTCGCATCCTCCGAGACTAACGCCACGTCGTCAGCAAACTTCAACGCAAACACCTTCCTTTTTCCAATGACTGTGCCACCTTCATTTCTTTTTTCCCACTCGCAGTCCAAATCGTCTAGGAAGATATTGAATAACGTGGGGCTTAGAGGGCAGCCTTGCCGAACACCTCTCTTCGTTTCGAATCTCTTTGTGCAGCTTTCCGGGGTAATAATCTCATTGACTGTTCTTTTGTATATATTTTTTATCATTTTCACCATCCTACCTGTTATTCCTATCTTCACGAGTTTTTCTATCAACACTTTCCGGTCAACCATGTCAAAAGCTGCCTTAAAATCCACAAAAGCGACATAGAGCTTACCTCCTTTGTGTCTAAGCCTATTTTCTATCAGCGCATTTAATACAAAAATATGATCCCTTGTCGACCTCCCCGCTCTGAACCCATTCTGGCTTTCTTTTAATTTATCGTTCACTTCTAGCCAAAATCTCAACCTGTTAGCCATGATTGCCGTGAGGATCTTATAGCCCACGTTCAGTAACGATACCCCTCGGTAGTTTGCCGCCTCATTCTTATCCCCCGCTTTCCAAATTGGATAAATCCTTGCCACTCGCCAATCCGTAATGATCTTTCCCTCTTTCCAGATGTTATTTAGAATTTCATGCCATACTGTCAGTACCCTCTTTGGCATGCCCTGTAAAAACTCCAGCCTTACCCCATCCACCCCCGGAGCCTTCCGTTTTTTCATGTTTCTCATTACTTTTGTCATCTCCTCTAAATCAATGTCTCGATTTAACTGCTGTGGTTCGCTCGACACCTCTCCCTCTTCAATTTCCTCCGTCTCTTCAATATATGCTTCTTCACCGATCTCCTCATCCGTTCCCCCTAAAACTTTCTTAAAATGTGCGAGCCATTCTTCTTCCTTAATCCCTTTCCCCATCGCCTTCTTTCTTGGTCGAAACATTCTGATCGCCTGCCAAAAGTCACTCATAGTCCTGCTTTCCTGCACTTTCATCCATTTTTTCTCGTACCATTGCTTCTTCTTCCTCCTGTATAAAGCTTTCAATTCTTTTTTCTCCCCAATCAGAACTAGTCTGTCAACGGCCCTTTTCCCCTTCAAAAATTTGATTAGCGCAGCCCACACCCTTCTTCTTTTACTTTTACACTCGTCGTCGAACCACCGACGACCCGTGTTTTTCCTTCTTCGCTTTTTCATCCCTGTTCTTTTCGCCGCTGTTCGTATAGTCTCGAGCAGTCTCCTTAACGTTTCTTCTGTCGTTCCTTGGCTCATTTCCGGTTTCCATAAATCGTCCATTAGTTGCTCGTACTTTTCGGCATTCTGATTTTTCCACAGTAAAGATTCCCCTACCCTTTCGTTCATACCTCTTTCCTCCTCGTCCTCCTCCGTTTCTGCTATTTCTGCTCTCACTTCAAATGAGATCGACACTGGCAGGTGGTCAGATTCCATTCGGGGCAAAACTTCTATCGCACTCACTGGGATCGACTTCGTTGCATCCTCCTTGATTATCACTACATCTATAACCGAACTTCCGTTCGGCCCTACATACGTGAGTTTCCCTTCCAGATCGCCCTGTATTCTTCCGTTGAGGATCGTTAACCCGTATTCGTTGCATAACTCAAGTAATTTCACCCCTTCCTGGTTAACCGTTTTATCTTCAGAGTATCTTCTCCATTCCTCCTCCCCGAACAATCTTCCCTGTTCTTCACCAATCCTTGCGTTCCAATCGCCTACCAGCATTAAACTTTCCCCTTTTTTAATGCTCTCTTGTAATATGGGCTCTAACCATTTCTTTACTCCCGTAATGCCTACATTATTATACCCCGAAATTATTTTAAACACGTCTCCGTACATTTCCGTCTCAAGCACAAAACCGAATTCCCACTCATTCACTCGCATATGCAACTTGTCTTTTTTTACCCCTACAAGCTGCCCTCCTTTTGCCCTCCCCTTCTTATTTTCTCTAACCGCGTTTTTGAAAGACCACTCAAATTTATCACTCAGTGAGTTTATCCAACCCTCTACCGATTTTGCCTCAATCCACGTTTCCTGCAATACTACTACCGAATAACCTTCAACAAACGCCTTCGCTTCACACAAATTGTCCATCCCTGCGATATTCCACACCAGTAAATTCCAACTCAGTGGCTCTCTTCTTTGCGGCTCCGAAAATTCGAAGTTTCCAGTCGTTCCTTCCGCTCGTTCCACCTCCAGCACCTCTCGTCGATGATCAGTTTCATGTAGCCTCTCTTGACGCGCCGTCCCTTCTGCTCCTCTTCCTTGGCTCTCTCCCAGATCTTCTTGTGAATTTCCCTCTCTTTTCTCGTCAGATCATCGTCGATGTAGATCCTGCTTCCCTTGAGTAGTCCTCTCTTCATCATGAGACTTTTTTTGTCGTCCAAAGAATTTAAATGCACCAAGACAGTTGTCCCGTTGTTGTTCGAAGATCCCCCTATCTTCGCCGCTTTCCTCACACTTATCTTCGTTTGGAGTTTGGTGCTAAAGAATTCTTCAACGTCGACTTTGAGGTTTGTTCCGTTAAACTCTTTTCCCTTTATTATGACATTTGATCTTCTGGCCTGTCTTTCCTGTTTTTCCATTTTGTCGTCAAAAGTTGCCCACAGCCTTCCGGTGTCCTCCTTGCTCTTTTCCTTTGCGATCTCCTCTACCCTCCTCTCCATCTTCTTCAGCCAGCGTTCCTCGTTTTGCACCCGTGGTATACTATTTGCACCAGTTGTTGCTTTTCCCACCTCCTCTTGTATCCAGCTCTTTATCTCGATTTCGTTGTTACCGACACTCGGCTGCTGCGATGCCTTCTTCTCCAACTCATCGACTCTTGTTCTCAGAAGTTGCCTTTCTACAGCCCATTCCATCTCCCTTTTTCGCATTTCCTCCCTCATCATGTCTATCTCGTTCTGTATGGCATGCCTGTACAGGTTCCACTGCTGCTCAACAATCTTTTGTGTTTCCGCTTTCATGTCCAAAAAGTTACTTAGCATGTTCTTCTCCATATTGCAAAATTGTTCTTTCACGAGTCTATGAATGTCCTTGCCTGTCATTGGTTCATCCGTTTCCCACGATTCCTGTGCCAGTGCTATAACCTCCGACGATTCCACTTGAATCTGCTCACCCATTACCCTCTGCTGATTGAGTCGCGTTCCTCCCTCACTTCGCTCTACGTGCGCCGCCTTTTTTCCGTCCGCACTGTGGACTTTCACCTCCCTTCTCGTCACTGGCGACCTCAACACTTTATTGCTCCCCCTGAAACCCTCCACATACTTCTCCATCCCATTTCGTTCCTTCGCTTCACCTGGTTTGGTCTTGTTTCTCGAGCCCGGTGGTCTTCCTCTTGGTTTTTTCTGTTTTACCACCGGAGTACTCCCGGGTTTTCCCGCCATCTTGTCTCTCCCATCCTCCGCGCCATCTGCCTTCAAAGTCCGCTCTAGATCCCCATCCGACGATGTTTCTAATTCTGGCCCCTCCGCGTCGCTGAAGTCGGTCTCTGACTCGGTTCCCGCCATCTTATACCTCTGTTCACTCTAACCTCCCCGAGCCTTGAAATTTTTACCGTCCAATGTCCACCAGAATTCGGGATTGAATCGACCACTTTTTATCGCCCACGCATTCGCCAACCTCTCCTCTTCAGTTTCTTAATAGTCCACCCACGAGGAAAACACTTTAACCACTTTTATTATCGGACAAACACAGAGCCTCACAAAGCACGACTGCACGGCACATCCGCCATCTTTTTCCTCCCTGTAAGAAAAATGTAGAAATTCAATAAAAAAAATTCAAATATGTTTGAAATTCAATAAAAAAATTGAAATATGTTTGAAATTCAATAAAAAAATTGAAATATGTTTGAAATTCAATAAAAAAAATTGAAATATGTTTGAAATTCAATTAAAAAAATTCAAATATGTTTGAAATTCAAGTAGTCGGTTAGAATTTAATCAATCAATTCGTTGAGCGCTGCCAATTGTACGTAAACTTTTGGTGTGTATTAAATAAAGTAGGGGCATCTCTTCTTTCTCTTCTTTCCCTCATTTTGACGTGGAAGATCCATCGAGGAATTTTATGGATCGAGCGGAAGCCTGTGAATTCTTGAAAATTCATAGCTGCATTTGTCATTCTTAAATGCAGCGATCTTAGCGTCGCGCGTGTCCGATTGTCACGAGCGAAGGAATCGCGCCAATTGTCTTGTATAATTGACCCTCCTCGTCATCAATTATAACTCCGTCAATCATGCAAATTACGTCAACGACGACAAAGTGAAATGGTCACGTCGGGTCCCGCGCGACGATAGTAGATCGGCTCCCATGCCGGCGAGGAAAATTAAACGGATGCACGTAAACCGTCGTCCGTCGAGGCACGAGCGTCCGCAGATTTCGAGACTCGTGCGCGCGCGATTCACACGCGAGTGCGACGGACCGGCGCGACTTGCCTGCTGCTGATTGTCCGCTGCCTACTATACTGGCACGCTCACCACTCTCGTTTTACTACCGGCCTCCCTCTGCTCTCCACCTGTGCGCCCAACATAAATCGACGCCGTCTGCCGAGGAGCCAGTCAGTCCGCTTCGCGGCTTTGATCCACCGCGGCGTCTCGCTTTACTCCGTAGATCACTTCGCGTCTCGCCGAATAATCGCGCGCGTTGAAACAGAAAAAGAAATACAATTTGAAAATCGAAAACGTAAATTTGCAAGCGGCGAGCAGTTGAATTAATTACCAAATTATTAATATTGATATTGTTCATTAAGCACTGTCGACGATTCGGTAAAAAAAAAGTAATCGAAGAAAAATCAAGTTAAGAATACAGATGGAAATTAAGTTGACTTTTTGAAAGTAAAAAAAACCATTAGCATTAAAAAACAAAGTTTGCAGATAGTTCAGCACGAGAGTAAAGCAAAAACACGTGTCAATCTTAATCGATCAATTGTGTCGCGTAATTCGAAGAAGAAAAAAAATTCTCACATAATGATATCGATCGAGGGGCATTGCGATCCCAAAGTAGTTGATCGAACATTATCGAGACGTCGTTCAGTGATTAGACCGCGGCCTTCCATCAAACGAAGATAAATCAGTCTTCGCTCTATCGCTGTGGAATTTGAGACTAATCTCTCGTGTCGAATCCTCGCGCTATCCGAGGTCTTCCTCAATTTTGCGCGAAGTGGAAGGCGTGCAGTTCTCAGCGAAGTCTCAAAGCGCCAGCCTTACAGCAGCTACAAGGACAAAATCGTGCATTATAATTAACAGGAAGTCGTTCGTTCACAAGTGAGAATTCTGCAAAGTGAGTGAGAACCCAACGTGAAGAGCTGATTGTGAAGAATTGTCAGCCGGACAAGAAAAAGAAGAAAAAAAAGAAGAAGAAGATAAATAAACTCGCGACTCGAGTGTGGGCGAAGAGAGAGAAATCTACGAGCGGAGGAAAAGACTGGAGACTCGATTGAGACTCGAGTGAGACACGAAAACCGGTATAAATCATCTCGGCGAGATAAATCGGCCGAGAGTGAGGAGAGAGGCGAGATACGCCGCGACAGAGGAGACGAATGGGAATACCCAGGTGTAATAAGAACCGCTATGCCGAGATTTTCACCGGTGGACGTCCCACGCACGTGATACCGGATATGAGAGCGGCGAACGCGGCGGCGGCGGCGGCGGCAGCTGCCGTCAGGATATCCACGACGGGGAAGCCGCAGGAATCTCGGTCGCTGGTCCTCCCGTCGTTCTCGGGTCGGCTCGCCTTCCTCGTATCGATCCTCTGCGTCTCCTTGCTTTCTGTGGCGCCGAGTGCGGCCCTCGTGACGACGACTCCACGTCCCACCATCTTACAGGTTCCCATGGTAAGAACCCACCGAACGCCACACGGTCTCCTCCACCGGGCCTCCAGTTATTATCGGACACGGCGAATCCACGCCGCACGTTTTCCTGGAAAGATTTTGGAATCACTGTAGCTTGAGATGACAGAGCGAATTCCCGGCAGGTTGCTCTCCCGCGCTTGGGAATTTATTTTTAGCCGCGCGCGTACCTATAAGCCGCGCTTGGGAGTCACGCGTATCGATTTATATACTCGCGCGCCCCGCGTGGATATATCGTTTGTTGTTGTGACGGGTTAAACGCGAACCCGAGGTTAAATTGGTTTGTTGTGCCAATCGGCTTTGCAGTTGTCGGCGAGATGGATATGCCGATCGAAATGTTACCTGCGTTTTGAATTAGTGAAACCTTTCATTTCCGTTTTCGAATTAGTGAAACCTAGCGTTTTAGGCGCGCGAATGATTTCAATGACTGCCCGATTTCAAGCAATTCGCGATAAAGAAATTTTTATTTTTTAATTCCAAAAAGATTTTCATTTCAGAATTAACAGAAAAATTAAGTAAAAAAATCTCATGCGATTGATCGACGCGTAACTATTTTGTGATAGCGGAAAAAATAATTCCAAATATTTAAAATGATTGGGGAAACATTTTTTAGCGAAATGTTTTTTTTTTTTTCTTTTTTTCAATCCAGGAACAGGAAATCATTTTTTTTTACCTTTTTCTTCCAGAACGACTCGACAGTATTCGAAACCTTTTATTTCCCTTTTAGGCGCGCAAATGATTTCAGTGACTGCCCGATTTCAAGCAATTGGCGATAAAGAAATTTCGATTTTTTTATTCCAAAAGGATGTTTATTTTACAATTAATAGAAAAATTAAGTGAAAAATCTCATGCGATTGATCGACGCGTAACTGTTTTGTGATAGCGGAAAAAATAATTCCAAATATTTAAAATGATTGGGGAAACATTTTTCAACGGATTTTTTTTTCTTTTTTTCAATCCAGGAACAGGAAATAATTTGTTTTTTACCTTTTTCTTCCAGAACGACTCGACAGTATTCGACGTGGACTATCACGTTCTGCCGAGGGTAGGAAAATGTTGCGCAGTCGGGGAAGTTTTAGCGAGGGACGAGGCCGGCGACGCAACGTGCTATTCCATCTCGAAATACTCGAGCCATGCGGAGTCATCTTTGAGCGACGATTACGTGTTCTCTCCTCTCTTCAGCGACTTCAACAAAACCGGCGCCCTGGCGCCGGGCGACGAGCGCGACCGCTTTGTCGCTATCATCGGTGATCCCTGCCATTACAAAAGGTAAATTGCTTTGAAATGCCTTACAAATACAGCGTGAAATGTCTTCGCAAAAAATTAACATACTCATCTGAGAAATGTCGGTGTGGAAACAGGTGTATAAGCATTAAATATGCAGGAATGAGGTAAAATTAATACATGTCCTTATTAAATCGAATTACAAATTCTCCGATAATGTTGAACGTCTGTGATTAATGTAATTACATTTTTCGTTCTTTCCAATCTACTATCCTTTTTTATCAACTGGCTTCTTAATACATTTTTCTATTTTATTTTCAAATAAAAAAAGATAGTTTAAGTCTCCCTTAATTTCCATCACCCGGCAATGGTTTCATTGAGGCTTGTAGTTCGAGAGACGAGGTTGCGCATCGCCGCCATGTATTACAAAAGATATATACTCATATATAAAATAGAGATAGCGATCGACGGCACTGACACCGATGTAAAATATAATTGTCGAGTGGCAACGACGGCGGTTCGATTAGACCCAACAAGTTTTACGACTTAGTGGAACCGCAGGATTTTTGTACAAAACGCTCGGATTGACAATTTTATTGGTGAGCATTGTATCGCCACCAATCTCCATTCCTCATATATTTTTTTTAATCCACGACGTGGAGAGGCAACCTCGTTGCCCGATCTACAAGCCCGTCCAATCGATCATCAGTGTCACGCGTGACTCGTAAGTATTCTCGTTGCGTAAAAAAATGTATAAAACGCGCAATATCGAGCGAGATACAGGCGGTGAACCCGTCCTAAGAGCCAGCGCCGAGTTATCAGCGGATGGAATCGCGATAATGGAACGAGAGACGCAACGTTCGATCGGGGATACCCGAGCCGGCTTCATTACAAAGGCGTATCGATAACTCGCGGCGCGACAATGTCAACTAATTGGGCGTTGAAACGTCCGACAGCAATCGTAATTGTCTTTAGAAATACTAAAACAATTTTCTGTTCCTCTCGTCGAAAAAGTCGAGCGAGGACAAGTACTACCTGTTGCTCGACGTTTCGATTTCCTCCCTCAATGTCAATGATTGCAATTATTGAGATAGCGACGACAGTCGTAATTGGTTTTACGATTACTGCATTCATTTCTTTTTTCTTTTCCCTCTCAAGGTACAGACTCTTGCCGGAAAAGTCGAGCGACGACGAGTATTACCTGTTGCTCAACGGCTCGATTTTCGCTCCCAATCACCTGCCCATAATGCTGTCCCCTGGGATCGATTACTGCATGGACATCGACCCGGAGATTGGCTTGACCACGGTGTTCGTGTGTTTTCCCGAAGGTTAGTTTATTAGTCTTTTTAGGATTTGCAAAGGCTGTGCAGACGACTCGATGATGCTGAGCTGCTGCACGGTCTTTCAGCATGTTGCAGGACTGAATTTTTTAAATATAAAAAATATTTTTTATATTAAACATTTTTCTAATCCCAGCAGTTTTTGCGAAAAAAATTAAAGACATGATTTTTCCTGTTTATTCATTTCTTTACTATTTTGTCATTCTTTCAATATTTTCAAACCCGTAATAAGCGACAAATTTCCCACGGGAAATTAAAATCACGTTGAAGCAGAGTTGTAAATTCCTAATTTTTATTGAAATAAAATTGATGGTACGATTGGCTTTGTGATTATGTTTTTGTAATAATAACTCGTAATTATTATAATATGATATGTAAACTTTTAAACAGAAGCAAAAAATGTTAATTTTCAATAAAACTTCATGGTCATGTTGTTGAAAAAATGGAGAAATACTGTTAATGCATTGCGCAAAAAAGATTCAATATTAGGCTTTTCTTACAGCTATTAAAAAATGTACATATAATTTTATAATCGCTACAGATCATCATTATAAAATCGTAACTACAAAATAAACTGTTGCGTTAACTTTAATTTTCAAAGTAATGGGGACTTACAACACTGCGTTGAAGTCATTCGCGGTATCGCTTCATTCCGCCCAGTCATAATTCAACACGAACAACGCTGTCTCTGCGTTTCTGGGGTGACAATTAATGCTTCTTGCGACTCTAACGAGGGGTTTTCATCGAATCTCGCTCAGCCCGATAATGCGTACATGACGCGTTCCCGATGCCCCTCAATTAGTTGCTCCAAAAGCAGATAGAGATTGAATTTCTCACGGTGCGGTTCTGCCTTTCTTTCGTAGAGGACCGAATAGCCACGGCGGACGCAAGGATAACGTTCTACGCCTGCGGACTTCTCATATCCGTGCCGTTTTTGGTACTGACCATTGTGGCCTACTGCATCACACCGACCCTCATGGACATTCACGGAAAAGCTCTTTGTCACTACTGCGGTTGCCTGGCGGTCGCATTCACGGCGCTGGCGATCGCTCAACTGGCCAGCGGTCACCTGTCCGATCAATTCTGCGTATCAATCGGTGAGTTGGTCTCCGAATTAACTTGAAATCTGTTCGTCGAAGCTGAGTCGTAACTCGCTCACCGCGATCGCCGATTTATCGCCAAATCGTGGCTTATAAATAGAAATTGAAGCTGAGCCGTAACTGAGCCCGCGTTTTTTTGTTTTCTCCCTCGCAATTTGTCGCGCGCAGCGTTCGTCATTCAGTTCGCATTCGTCGCGTGCTTCTTCTGGCTGAACGTGATGTGCATCGAGACGTGGCTGCAGGTGCGCAGACACGTGGATGCTGGAGACGAGGTGGACGGCGCTACCGGTAACATCGCCACGCTGAGATCCACTCCGCTTGGCGCGCGAAGACTATTCTTCTATTACTCCCTCTGGGCGTGGATACCACCGGCGTTGTTGATCATCTTCTCTATGATAATGGATCTCAGCCCGACGATTCCTACCACCTACGTGAAACCCAATTTCGGAGCTGACAGCTGTTGGTTTGAATGTGAGTATATTAATCAATGGAGACTAACAGTACCTCAGTAAATCCCTATGGCCAATTGTTTTTATTTTTAAATAATCTTTTCATTATTAAAAATATAAATAATGTATTAATAAATTATTTAGTATTAAATTATCGAGCTGATAAGTCCTAAAAACTTTTTGGATTTGTCAATCTAAGTCAAGTTGACCCGGAAAAAATTCTCTTCTTTGTGTCAAAAAGACTATCGAGACACTTAAAAAAAGCCCGGTGATAAAATCTATCAAGATTATAATTTGATTTCATGACGATAACAATTGTCGTATTACTTGTTTCAGCCGACGAGAAGGCGATGCCATACTTTTACGTGCCGGTGGGTTTCCTTGTATTCGCGAACGTCGTCCTCTTCACGATGACAGCGATCGCGCTGACTCGTCACCAGCGGGATCTCGACATAAGACGAATGGCGAGGAACCGGGAGTCGGATCGCGAGGAGCAGCGGCGGTTCCGGCGTTTCAAGCGCGTGTTTCTAGTCTGCCTGGGCCTCTTTTTCCTCATGGGCATGAACTGGGCGATGGAGCTGCTGTCCTGGTGGGCGGGCGGTGATCCCCTCGCATGGTCGGCGTTCGACCTCATAAATGCTCTTCAGGGTCTTCTCGTCTTCGGGATATTCGCCCTGAGAAAACCTGTCAGGGTTCTAGTCTGGTATCAAATACAGAGGCTGCGAGGCATCGACGCGGTCGAGCCCGAGGTCAGCAGCACCGATCGCAGTTTGCTCTCCGTTCTCAACGGCGACTCTCTTCCCAGGCGGGGCGATGTGTGATCGTCGCCCGGTGATCTTGAGCTTGAATTCCGTCAGCTGCCCCGCGAACGTCGTGAAAATGAACGACGCGATCACGAGATGAAAAATCGATGGCCTGTCAATGAGGCCAGAAAATATCGACGAAAAAGTGTTCCGAAGATGACCGAACAGAGCGTCACTTGACCTGCAAAAGAAATAAGTATCCGAAGAAGCTTAAGAAGCGAAGTTAGCAAAAGTGGCCTTAACGTAAATGACGGTCTTTCTCCATTAACGTAAAAAAAAATAAAACGACCGTCACTTTGTATAAAATATTGAATACAAAAAATTCAATAGTCGTCATGTTTGATAAAGCTAATTTGAAGAAAACTAAAATATCTTCGGAATATGGTGATTCCACCATCGTTTGAATGTCACAAGATAACACAGACTGACTCGTTGCTCTTGAAATCAATTAAGGTTGAGAGCAGAGAGCTTAAAGAAGTAAAACGAAGAAGCGGAAAAAACAAGTGTTCCTCTCGGCGCAAACGCATGAATCTTTTACAGACTCTCGTTTCGCGAATTGTGCAACGACGCCTGCAACGATACGGGATTGCATAACGCGGAAATCCGTTGCAAATCGAGTGCTTCAAGTGTGCCTTAGACGCGAGTTCGTGGTGATTATTCACGCCGGTCTCCGTTGAGAAACTCGCGCGAGCGATCCGCAAAAGCTTCGAAGCAGACGCATTCTGACTAATTTTAGCGTCTTAGTGTTGCTAAACCGTGCGATAGGGCACGTACGTGAAAACAGAAACACTCTCGAGCGTAAAGCGATTAACACGCTTTATTCACTTGGGCTGCGAAAACCCAATATCTCCAATAACCCACACGTTTATTTATGTTACTAACTTGCGAAATATCGCAGAGACTGTATTGTACCAAGTATTAAATTATTATCGTCGAGTGAAGCGGCGAGTTCCGCTCTCCAAGGCGCTGGCGTTAGCCTCTAAGAATTGTTTACGTTTATTTTGTTGAAAATACTACTTTTTATTTGTTCTCCTCTCTTTATTCCACAATCCCCTCTTACAATTCCTCTTCTTCTTCCACTTGTCCTTTTGATTCTCATTGGTAAAATATCCACCCTCAATAATAACAGTATTTAAAATGGTATTTGTTCGATCCGCCCATAGACCCGGCCGTAAAGCTATCTATAAAAAAATAAAGTGTTGTACAACGTATTTGACGGGAGACGATCTCCGGAGATATAACGCGGTCTCTCCGTCGCTCCTCCCGTGCAAAGCGATTGCGCGTTCGTGCGTCGAACGTAGCGTCAACAGGTACCCAAAGTAAGCTCCAAAAAGGAGACGCGGGAAAGTCACTCAGCGCAGGGATTTGCGAACATGCGTAATTTCGATCGTGGTCCAGGGACTACAAGTCGCATAGTTAAAAATTTGAAGCGAGTATTGAGGTGATGTACTACGCCGACTGTGTCGCTATGAGTGCGAGGAAGATAACACGCTAGTTTTTGTTACCGACTGAGTAGTCAATCACCTTGAGGCCAGCATTCAAATGATTCGAGTAACTCGATTAATTCTAATTGCAGTAAAAGTACGCGACGTTTCAATTCGATTGTCCAATTGGCCAATTGAATTCGTTTAAAACGTTCGCACGTCCCAACGTAAAGAAAATTCACCCCGTGCTCCGTCGTCATATATGCTCGGTTCGATCCTCGTTACAGTAATAATCGTCGTTGCGAGTAGATCCAGCGACTCGCGTTCATTCAAAAGAGATCGATTAAACTAATTTAAGCCGTCGAAAGTTTGCGAGGTAACATTTTTTAAGTGCGAAAACGTGGCGCGCCGTGATGATGAGCGTTAGTTGATGCTCGTCGGGCTAACGCCGGTTCCGTATAGCCTCCGATGACCCGGGAACGGTGGACTCATTCCGAGGATACCGATAATACCGTCGCTTCGTTGCGTTATGTACACCAAACAATACATTCCCGGTGCTCTGAGCGCCGAGTCGCTGAAGAATATTCGGCCGGTGATCGACGCAGGTTCCTCCGTTGATTGAAACTCGTTGTCTGTTTTTCCTGCAATTGTTGCATCGTTAAATCGCTATTGCAGAAGACGAGGAAAGAGAATTGAAAACTGTTGCACACATTAGAATATCTTTTTAATTGCACAGTTGGTATTCACCTCGGCCGACGTATTCGTAGACTATGTAGTCGTCGAGGCTCGAAAAGCCCACGTGAAAGAGGCCGATCCAGTCACCGCTCGTCGATCTGGCGTTTCCCAAGAGCTTGTAGGACACGGAATTTTCCTCGTCTATGAACCACGCGGTCACCGGCTGAAATTCTACGCCGTGTTCCTCGTAATCCGGCCGCGTCTGCGAGACAGAACATTCATAATGATTATTCTGCATTCAAACTTTCAATGTTTACAGAAAAGGCTGTTTTGTTTAACAAAGTTAAAATATATAATACTAGGCTAATCACACGCGCCAGCGCGCGTGCCTAAAAAAACTTGCCTAAATCGACCTCAGGAATTTGTTCTTTTCGAAATATCGACTTTTAACCTATACCATCATTCTCAAGTCGCATATTCTACCCCCGAAAACACTGGTTACTAACCTTTTTTAATCGATTTTGAAACAAAAATTTTTTTGGCGACGATCTTTCTGTCAGAGATCGTAGATCCGGCTCCGGACCGAAAATCGCCAAAATCGACCTCGGAAATGCTTATTTCAAAATATCACCTATAAAAGGTTAATCAATTTTGCGCTGCTGCGCTCTTATAAAGCTTGAAAAGGTTACGGGTGCTGCCCCGCCTGTCCTCTCATGAAATATTTCAAATTTGACACGAAACTGATTTTATTTATCACGGACTTTCCTGGCAACCAATCACAACTTCAATAGTTTGCTAACAATGCTTTCCGTTACTCATGAACTTTTTAAAAAAGGGATAAGAGATGCTATTTTATTAATTACCGTAATATCGAAGTCGCCGCTAACGGGCTTGTGATCCGATTGCACGTAACTCGGATGACTCCTGTAACTTCGTTGCGTGGCGTTAAGCTTCACGTCCTCGTAAACGTCCGCGTTAACTTTGTACAATATTCTATCTGTCCAAGATGGTCGGCGTCTGCGAGTTCGGAAAACATTTATTTGTCATATTTACAGCGCGATTGTTCCGTATGAATCTGAGCAAATCATTGTACTAACTTGAGATCGTAGTTCTGCGAGGCAAACTCGAATTTGTACGTCGGTGGGAATGTTACCTCAGCCTCCGTCAGCTCGGCAAAGGCCTCTCCTCTCCTCATTACATCCCTCAGCTGATCCTTGTCCAGCAGGGAACTCAGCTCCTCCCTCTTCACCTGCAAATCTATCTCCTCCGCGGTAAGCCTTTCATCGTTAAGCCGAAAATTTAAGTCGCCTATCCAAAAGATGTAACTGAAATAAGGGAGATTACAGTCGAGGGATTTCGCTCTGACAATAATATTGGCTCACTGTTGCTTACTCGTGGTACAGAATATTCCGCGTTTCCGACACATTGAACACGTGATCTCTGAGAATGGTGTTGTAGTCCGAGATCCGATCGGCCAGCAGGTGATCGTGTGGAGTCAAATGCGTGTTGACTATGCAAATACTGACGCCGTATATATTTAAACGCACGCTAACCGCTCCTTTATTACCCTGCAAATCATAATAATTATAACTGTCGCTTTCTCGTAACTTTCGAGATATCGCGTTTAAACTAGTCGTAGAAATAAACAAAACGTTATCGGACCAAATGCCCGGATTTACGCGAGTACTAACTAAATATGCTTACTGCTTACCCACATTCCCCCAAACCCTGTTTTGGTGTATTGAGCTTCTATCAGTCTCAGATGAGTTATGTGTTTCCTGAGGCAAAATACATTGAGCACCAGACCCTGCAGCCTCTGCGTACGTATCTTAACGTAATCCTTGCTTTTCAGCGCTTCCCTAAAAGAGATTTCCAAAGACTGTGAGTTACAATATATCGTAGCCTGACCAAACGGGGAAAAACAAGAACTCGTATCTACCTGAAGCTCTTGGTCCACGGATCCTCGAAGAATATATCCAAAACCATGTTCTGCGGCTGTGCCTTCACCTCCTGCAAACTGGAACATATCGCAGCGCTACTGGAAACCCTCTGTCGAAGCTGCCGCTGCGCGTCAAACAACCAAGCGTCCCTACGTACCCGACTACAAAGAAATCAGGCAAAGGTTCAACGCAGTCACCGGTGATGCCCAGAAGCTGGTGGGGTTCCTGCTCCGGATATTTTGTCGCGACGTTCCATGTGACAAAGCTGATTCTGCTCGTCGGTGTCGTCGTGACGGTGGAGATGAGAGAGAAAAGAAAAGGAAAAAAAAATCAAAGCAAACCATCGATAGCTCAGAGATAACGATCGACTGATATCACATAAAAGTTATCGGAAATTCTTACCTGAGTCGTCGATTATTCTCAGCCATCTTAGCTCGTGTGAAATGCGACTGTTGCGATTTGGACGAATTTGCCTGAATGCGCTGTGCCAGCTCTGTCAGCTAGAACGTCACTGTGAGCGACACATTCGCTTTCGCTCGCTTTCACCCTCTCTCACTTAGCCGCGATGCTTTTGATGCACCTTTTTCACAAAAAAGCGACACTGACACTCGCGACTTAGGGCGTAGAGCGAGGAACCTGATGTCAGTGACACGCGACAATTCAATGGCATTTGGCGGTGTCTTGTTTATCTTCGCGCGAGAAATAAACACCGAAAACCACGAGCTAAGAGTTTGATGTACCGCAAGTGTCGACGACGGCACCTGTCGCCATATTGTTTGTCAGCTGTCTCTACGTGACGTCACACGTCACACGCGTCACTCAGTGTTTTCCTCGCGTCGATGCGACCCAACCACCACGCGCGCTGACGCTCTTGATTTTTTACCGTTTGCGGGCAAGAACGCGATGCTGTTATGTAAAAAAAAACGATATTCGCTAGAAAATTACAGTACCTTCGGACTGAAATTTTAATTGCTCTACCACTCGTAGCCTGTAATCATGGAAAATGAAACTACTGTAAAATCTGCATTTTCGAGAGAAATTTGTGAATTGTTGTAAAAGGGAGATTTCGACAGTTCGTTTAATTTTTTATTTTTTTTATTTTATGCGATAAAAACATTTATGGATGATTTCGCGTAGCCTCGTAAATGTGAATGCACGACGTGATACAAAATCCATATAAAAAAAGAAACAATACACTGTTCGTATTTACATAAATGCGCGTTAAATGAAACGTATGATAATTTTTATAGATAAATAATTGAGATCTCGTGTGCTCTCCGATCGCCGAGGTTTCGCGGACGATACGAGTCCGCGGTTAGTACATCATTCCCGGGTGAGCTCGTTGGAAGAATACATTCGGATTCGCGGAGAGGGTCGTGTAGAGATTACCGGCCTCGAGCTCTGGCCTCTGCAGGTACATGCCCGGCGGCAAAACGAAAGTCTCGATGGGGGTGTGCACCTCTGTAACGAAACGTCGAAGAAACCGGTTAGATTAAAAAAAGAGATATATATATATAATAATACATGTGGCATAAGAATAATCCAGCGATCTTGAGAGCGACCTTCGCTCTTGATTTTCATTGTGTTCCACACGTAACTGCGCGCAATAACGAGAATTACGGTAAATGGAATCACCGCCGTGCTCATCCAGCGAACACCTCGCTGCTACTTACGCACTTGCGGTTGTCTCGAAGAAGAAAGAAAAGCTTATAACTATTTTTCAGGCCACCAGGTAGTATACAGATGAAAACAATTTTATAATTGTTGTTTTGCAAAAATCATGCGAAAAATGATGGTATTATGTTTACCGCGTGTTAATTTTTATCGTCATTACAAGAAAAAAGTTGGTTTCAAAAGAAATTGGAGATGGAGAAAGTTTTTTGTTTACTTCGAAAAAACACTGGTCAGAGTTAATTAAAAGGTTAAGAGCTAAATAGATCGATCACGCGATTGCCGAACCGCGGCGATAGAATGCCGCGGTAAAAGCAGCAAAACAATGTGAGACTGTGAAGCAGCGCGTCCAGCGCGTAGATCTTATCCGAGGTGCGTCTATCGTTGGTTTCATCGTAGCTTTACGCTCGCTAGATATACGACGCTGCGTGGAAGGATGGATTCTCGCGCAGGAAGCACACTATAGCGCGTACTTAAGTGTTTAACGGTACCTTCGTCCATACTTACCAACGACAAACTCTTGTTAAGAAAAAGAGAAATGAGACCCGAGAGGGAGAGAGAGAGAGAGAGAGATACACTGAGCATCTAAACTTATACGGTCGATGTAACGACACTTTTAACATCAATTTCTCACCTGCTTCTGAGTAAACAGGACTCCCTCCGTGTCTGCACGCGCTGCATCCTGGAATGCCGGATGAGACGAGCGCAACTCGATCTGGTATCGTCGACGAACAACCACGTTTGTTAATAGTGTTATTCGACAAATTCGCGGGATATAGGAAAACGAAGCGAGACTTCAATAGGACGATAGTCAGCAATCGATATTTTCAATAACGCCGATGCATGCGTTACATACTTAGCGTGCAGAAAGGGTTAGCTCAGTGAGAACAGAAGACGCGACGAGAAAAGCGAGCGTAGATATTTAAAAAAAAAAGCGTGGAGAAAATATCACCTGCACTCTGGTAATGCATCTTTCTCTTGAGCGAGCCCTCGGCGGGTTTGAAGTGAAAGAACGACGGCGAATATCCGCTGGCGGGTATGGAACTCAGTCGATCCTCGCGTTCCCGAATCGCGGCGGTGCAGGCGGCGGCCACCTGGCCGTCGCGTCCCAACGCTGCGAGTTGACGGCCCTTCGGCAGGAACATGGTGAGAAAAACGAGGAGCGACGTCGACAGAAGACCGAAGGCCAGCCAGGCCTCGCGATTTATTTCCAGAGCGGTCAGCGAACCTATCACACTCGTTATCCACACCGGAAGCGAGAGACCGACCGCCAGACCGATGAACGCCGCCTCCCTGTAGTTGTCCCGCACACCTCGAGCACGTACGGCCAGGCAGGCGACACCGAACAGAAGGATTCCGGGATATCTGTGCGTAAAATCGAATAGCGATTTACATAGGTCATGAAATATAAATATATATGTACATTAAATTGCGCGAAAAATTCGTAAGATCTTACGTACCCCAGGGAAGCGACTGTCTGACCCACAGGCGTCTTGCAGCACGACAGAGTGGAGTTTTTCTCGGCGCTTCGCACTTGAATCACTGCCGGTGACTCGCCGTAGAACCATTGGCCGACTATCGCCACTTGAACGAGAACTGCGAAGACCAACACCAGAGCCTATGTGCAATGTTAATTGATGAATTATTAAAACTCGTCCAGCAGGTGCAGAGATTAACGTGAATGGATAACAGACGAAAAAACGGGTAATGAATCAAATTCGTAGGGAAGAAGTACCGGTTTTGGTCACCTTTGGTCCAATTGCGGCCACTGATTTCGAAAGGACAGAATTATTTGTTTTGTTAAAAGGAAACAAAATTGTATCGATAATCTTGATAAATTGTATGGATACTTTCGAAGTATCATCATGAAAATACAAGGAAACTACGCTATGAAATAAATTATCGTAAAAATGGCCACAACTGGTGCAGTGGCCACAACCGGTGCATCAACCCTACACACGGTGTACTTTGATAACAAATTTTTAAGGACTCTCAAAGCAGTAAGATAAACGAGATACTTGGGACAACGTTTTGGAGGTACTCAGAAGGGCAATGAATTACCTGATAAGGAGCTGGAAGATAAACGCCGCTGTTGAGGGATAAAAGGAAGACGCACTTGACAAGCAGCGCGGCAAACACGAGAGCCGCTGGTAGCCCGACAAGCCGGAAGGCAGCGCAAGTCAAGGGATTCGGTGTGAGAGACGCGGCGGCCGAGAGCCCAGCGAGGAGAAACAGACCCAGGAGCAGCGCTTGACCGAGAAAGAGATGTCGTCTGCTAGGTGCGGCTGCTCTCGCCTGTGAACAAACCAAACGCTACAGGTTTCGCGCGCAATAACAGCGTATTTGTGTAGTGTATGCGCGTCAGTTGCCAAGACACGCGTGATACACGCAGTTTTACTCGTAAAGCATGCAAAGAAGGTATCAAGATGCTTCTGGCGTATGTATAAGCGATTCGACCACGGCAGTGGCGACCGGTCGGCCGTGCTCGTCCGAGAGAGAAATTATTGGAGCCTGTCGAAGTAGAACAAGCCGACGAAAACCGTATCGCCGCGGGCGATTATATCAAGCTCTATTAATTTTCATCCGCGCCACACGATTCCCTCGATTCCTCCGAGTTGTCGTTTACGCGTATTTACGTATCGAAATATCGCATAAATACAGCAAGTCTGGCCTCAATTATTGCGAATCAGTGAAGTTAACAGTAGTGAGAGCTGTAAAAACGTTAAAAAATGCTATGTTAATTTCAGTTTTTTTTTCAATTAATTAAAAGTTTGCCGTTTATAATTTTTTTAAAATAGAGAAAGTATTAGAGTGAATAAGATATGTAATTTATATTCATTTTGATGGCTCATAAGAAGCTTATCATTTCAACATATAATTAGGGCTGTAAATGTCCGTCGTTTAATTTAATTAATATTGATCGTAAAAAAATAGAAAAGTGCGGACATTTTTTCGAAAAAATCGATATATACTCAATGAATTGAAATGACAATTACGGTAACAATCTTCCTGCAATCGTATATTTAAAAAACTATCGAGGCATTCATGGCAAATTTCGCGCTGCATGGATTTCCCGCTGAAAAACAATTCCCGCTACATGGAAAATTTCGATCCACCCTAATAAACAACCGTAAAACCTGCTCCGCAGTGCAGATTTAGCCGCCTCGCAAGACGCGCAAACTGTTCCCAAGAAAGAGCGTAGATTTCCAAATTGACCATGAACACCAAGATTTCTACGAGATCCCCATCAGAGCCCAAAACGCCCCGGTTTCGTATGCCGCGTAGCCGCATCGCCGCCGCGGTCGAGTTTTCGCCGCAGCCAATGCCAGAGCGTCCCGGCATTGTTCACCGACCTTGAGAAGCACGAAGATCTCGAAACTGGCCATGAGGAGCATAGCGGCGGCGCTGAGAGCGGCGAGCGGCAGGGCCCACGAGCGTTGCCTAAGAAGCGGTTGCGTCGCGACGGAAACGACACCGATTCCCGCGTTACCGCCGGGTATTATTCTCCCGCTATCGTCGACCGGATATCCGGCGTTTCGGGTCGGAAGCCCGCCGGCCGCGACGGGACGGCCGCCGGCGGCGCCACGGTAGATCGAGATCGTCCGATTGGGCGTCGGGATGCTTATGACACTGGCGACACTCGCGAGATCGTCGCCGCTCTTCTCCGCCACGACGTCCGGCACGAGGAAGAATTCCGTCGACAGTTCGGCCCGATTGACGCTGTGATGCCGATGGTAACCGGCGGGATAAGCGGCGCCTGCGCCGACGACGACGCCGCCGCTCGCCTCCCGCGAGTCCTCCCGAATCTCCGGCTCGGCGCTCATGTCGTGCGTGCCCGAGGCTGCGACAGCGACCGCGTTGCACCAGCTCACGCTCGGTGTCAGCCACGCGGTCGCCGCTGACAGAACTATCGGGCTCAGTCTCATGTTTTCCCGTCGGTCCCGCCTCTCGTCGCACCAGCGATCACGACGACCGCCGCCGCCTTATCACCGGCTGATTATCGTCCCGATGCACCGTATTATCCGTTTGCGAACTGGCATCCTCGGGACTCGCGCCTGTGTTTTCTCGCGTTTCTCGCGTCTCCCGCTTTGCCTCGCGGTAATTTACCACGATATCGGCGACTCAAGCGGCCGTAAACTGACCGTCATTCGCGAAAAACCGCGCGGATGCCGTGTGTGACTGGTAACTTCTTACAACTGTGCAGCGACAATACGCCGGACAATAGGCACTCGGGTTGTCGTGTGGGTGGCGTCGTTCTCGTCACTCGAGAATTCTGTCCTCGCGTTCCTCGTTTGTTCCTTGTTATCGCTCGACGGCGCGGTCGAGTCGTGCCCGTGGGACGCGGCCTTTTTACCTCGATATCGGTGACGCTAACTGCGACCGTGGTTCGTCACTACTGTCGCGGACCTTCGGTAACCGTCAAATTGACCGGCCAGTCGCGACTACGCGAGCGGCGGCAGCGGTGGCGTCGTATCGCTCGCCGCTGGGGATTCTCAAGTTTCGCGGATCCTCGGCCGGCCGTTTGTTCCTTATATTTGTCCTCGACGGCGCAGTCCGGTTGCCCTTGGGACGCAGAGGGCGCTGCATCGATGTGTTATTCTTGCTCCCGGCGAGTCAGCGGCGAGACGGCCGCGGGTGCATATTTATCCTCACGATGTATCATCGACGGAACGCTCGATGGTCTATCGTCGAGGGGAATAACACCGAAGGAGGACGATTTAGAGTCACGCACTGCGGGGTCTCGGCACGAAGACGCGGGGAATATAGGGAGCGACGCACGACCGCCTAGTCCGGAGGTTTGAAAGCGGACTGAAGAAAACTCGAGGCAAGCGCGCGGAGAACCCGCCGCTCGCCGTGCAGTCGCGGGCACTCTCTGTGTGTTGTGTATGTAGCCGTGGCGCGTGTACGTACGAGAAACCACGCTCGGAACGAAGCCTATCCGTTACGGGCCGAGGAGGAGCCGCGAGGATGTGCCGGAGGTGGTGGCGGTTGAGAGAAAGAGAGAGAGAGAGAGGGGCGGGGATCTCTCGAAGGCTGCTTCGCGGGACAGCGAAGCGAGAAGACAACCTCTGGAGCAGCGAATAAATACTACAGTCGAGGCCCGATTAACCGGGTTCGGATTATCCCGCGGGGATAAGGAGCGGATTCTCGGGAGGTTGCCGCGCGTCGCGTTGCTCGGTGTGGCGGATGTTTTTTTGTGTCGTTCTCGCGGATTAATCGAGCGCTATGGATTCACGCATTTATTCGTATCGTGTTTATGATGGAATTACTATTATGAATTAATGAATGACATTTATGCTTTCCGGCGGCTGGGAACTGGATCGGAAACGGCGAACGAGGCTGTTTCGCGATCTGGAGATGAAATTGTATGCGCGACATTCGTGAGCTTATCGCGGGGTAAAAATCGACGATTTCCATGCTGATCTTGTTTTCAGGGCAAAAAAATCAGGATCGTGTTGCAGCAAGATATTTTTTTATGCTAGTTCATTTTCGTTAGTTATTTGCACGACATTTAGCAGGACAGTAGTGGATGGAAGTAGGTTTAGGTTTCTACCAGGCCACATCCCAGATCTTAAAGGTAACCAATCACCCAAGAATTCGAAACAGTTCTTATGTTTCAGTCTTAGTTGTGCAGTGTCCTCGAAGGGCTCGAAGTCCTTGATGGAGGTTCTACTGTATCCAGCAAGAGTCACGCGGATATAGCATTGATAGAGCGAGAGAGAGAAGCGAAAGGACCCAGAGTGAGAGAGAGAGGGCGAGAATGAAAGGAAAGGACAGGGAGGAGAGAGAAAGCGAGAAAGAGAGAAATGTCCAAAGACGATGCAACGTCCAACGACCGGCGGAAGATAAATTTACATATTTGCTGGTGACGTTCGTCAACGGAAAACCGTGATGCGACAAAAACGTCTCGCGCGGGTCGACGAGGGAATGAGCCGGATGTATCTCGACTTTCCTCTGCCATATCGGAGAAAGAGAAAACTAGAAAGATAATAACTCGGTGTGCCGCGAGCGCGGCTACGTAGCGAGTCACCGTGTTATTATTTTTCGCGTTCCTCAATGCTTCGATACATATGCGTAAAGATCGATCTTTGGCGCACGCACGTTTCGAGGACTTTCTCCGTTAGCGAGGAGGCCGCGATCGTGTGTCTAGTAGACTAGTTTCGCCGAGCGTGGCTCCTGCGGATTACTTCTCGATGACGCAACGCGCTGCCCACGCACAGCGCCGCCGCCACACATTGTCGAACGGGGCGGTCACGAAAATGTATGTAGGTGAAATATGCGCAAAGAATATGCGTGATATATCAAAGATTTTAGTGCATGACATTATGTGTCCCATACATTTTCTTTAATATATTCACATATACATCGTGTATAAAAAGTATATATTTTCGGCACGTATTATATTTTATGAAATATTACACATAAATATCAAACATAATACGTGTTGAATTATCACAGAGCGTAGCATTTATGGCAAATATACATGACACATTTTACACGACAAAAGCTTCTCTATGCTTTTTCATGTACATTAAAAAAATTCTTCTTAATAAAAAAATAAACACGTCGGCCGGGTCGTTTGCAGCAGCGATAAGGGGGTACATAAAGATAATAGCATTACCGGGACGGCATTCTGGGTAGGACGGTAGGAGTACGAGAAAAATAGATGGAATGTCTGGCGTCGAGTGTGCGGAGGATGGAAATTCCGGGAACCCTAAAAGCTGAGAGAGCCGCGCGGTGAACGCAAGCTGGGTAGCCCGCGTCGGCTGTGTGTGTGTGCATATGGGTAGTCGTGTCCCAAGGCGCAACCGGTTTCGACCAACACTCGATAAAGTCATGTTTGGTATAAGTATACATCGTATATCCCAACGGAACCCGGCGGCGACTCCGGGCCCGATTCGTCGATTGGTGCTTACCCGCGGCTCCCAAACGGCGATCGCGCCTCGCGAGCGACAATCGCGTTTTCGCGTAGACGAAACGCGAATGTTTTTGAGGTTAGACAATAAGATGTCGGAATTGTCAACATCGCGCGCCGCTTCATTCCACCGAAATACTGCAGTTTCCTCTCTTACGCAAAAAAGTCAAAGTCACAGACGCAATTTTTTTTATTGCTTCTGCTTCTATATTTTTCTGCATGCGTTTTTGTAATTCGCGTTGGTCACTTTTTCACGGAAAAAATTCTCCGATATTCTTCCGAACAATTTTCCGGTTTTGCCGGGTTTCCCGATGC
Source organism: Pimpla rufipes (assembly GCA_963932165.1). Classification (NCBI taxonomy): domain Eukaryota; kingdom Metazoa; phylum Arthropoda; class Insecta; order Hymenoptera; family Ichneumonidae; genus Pimpla; species Pimpla rufipes. The sequence continues at coordinate 16,969,319 of OZ010632.1, read as the reverse complement.
ATTAAGGTGCGACTTGTATTGTGAAAAATGCTGAAGCACCTCGAAGCTAAAATTAAAAAATAATCGCCGAAGATTGACGAGCTGTCGTCCCACTCCTGGTGAGAAAATGTTACCCGGGCAGCAGGGGGGGGGGGGGGGGGAGGAGGAGGAGGAGGCGAGGAGCGTCTGGAAAGCGGGGGGAGGGCGACGCCTAAGAATGAATCGAGGGAGTCAGAGGCTGTCGGCGCGGCGCGTACGAACTATGTTTATTAAGGAGGAAATGCCATAGCGCGCTGAAAGGTCCGCACGTTGTCGCCGGTTGTCTTCTCTTCCCGGCTCTCCGGTCCCTTACGTTGCGCGCGCGCGCGCGAGCTGCAAATAAAGCAGCTGAACCCCGGCAAGAAAATAGCATAAATTCCACGGGTTTAATGACTGCGTGCGAGGCGGATTTACTTTTAAGCGACTAACGGTTCTGACTCGAATGACGAAAGAAAATATACGCAGTAGGAAGTGGATACCAGGTTATTCCATGTTTTTTTTACAATTCAATTAAAGCAAAAAAAAATCGTCAAGAAAAAATAAGATTTCGTCTCCTCGTATCTGGCCCTTGGTGTATTATACGAGTCCAGTTGCCGAGAGGAACCGGTCGGCGAAATCTGCAGCGCGCTGAATGCCTCTGTATACACGCGAAGAATTTTCGTGCTGCGAAGGGCGCAAAGACCCGAACGGCGAAGTCAAAGACTCGCGAGCGAGAAGTCGAGGCTCGACTCCCCCGTTTATTATTATTATTATTATTATTATTATTATTATTATTATTATTATTATTATTGTTATTATTATTATTATTATTATTATTATTATTTTTATTATTCTTTCTCTTACTCATTGTGAGCCGCAAACGGCGAAGCCGTCGTCGACCTGGGCAATGGACTTTTTTTCTTGCTTTTTTCGGTCCCACCTTCGTTCTTTTCTTTCTCCTCTTCCTCGTTCTGTTGTGCCGGTTTTTTTTTGCACTGACTCCAAGCATAAAACCCTGCATTCGGACGTTACAAGAGAGTTTTACGCTCCTTTACGCTGCTTCGTTCTCCTCGCTCTTTCGTTCTTCCTTCTTCTTCTTCTTCTTCTTCTTCCTCCTCCTCTTCTTTAGGTTCGTTGATTTCTTTTGCAGGCTTTTCTCGGTCTCACTCGCCCCTTCAACAAATCTCGTGTGCGACGGTGTACGCGAAATACCGGAGTCTTACCGTACGACGAGCGATGCGGCTCCCCAACGTACCACGCAGAATATTTATTATATCCATCCCCAAATGAATTATGGGCCGTTAACGTTGCAGCTCGCGGTCGAGTCTCCTCGAGTCAGGCTCGTCGCTTCGAGCACCCCAGTCTGGCTGCGTTGTTGGCGATCTTCGTCGCGATTTTCGGAGCCGAGTACGTGCCGAAGTTTCGACAATGTATAACGTCTGAAGTAGTTTCCTTTTGTTTTCTTCAAATTTTAGAAGAAATGTTTGTTTTCGGTAAAAATAAATGTTTCCACTTAATTTGCTAAGATGGATCTTCCATTTATTGAAATATTTCTGAAGCTTCTGAATCCGCTCGGTCCGAGATTATACGAAGAATTCAACGAATGTAATGAAAACGGATGTTGCGACTTGAGAACGATGGTATAGGCGAAAAGTCGAAATTAAAAAAAAAAAAAGAAAATCGAGGGGTCAGTTTTGGCGATTTTTGGTCCGGAGCTGGATCTATGAATTCTGACGAACAGAAGGTCGAACAAATTATTTTATTTTCAAAATCCCTCTTTTAAAAGGTTCATGAGTAACGGAAAGCATTGTTAGCAAATTATTAGAGCTGTGATTGGTTGCCAGGAAAGTCCGTGATAAACGAAATCAGTTTGGTGTTAAATTTGAAATGTTTTATAAGAGGACAGGCCGGGCAGCAGCCGCAACCTTTTAAAGTTTTATAAGATCGCAGCAGCGCAAAATTGATGAACCTATTATAGGTGATATTTTGAAATAAAAATTTCCGTGGTCGATTTTGACGATTTTCGGTCCGGAGCCGGTTTTACGATTTCTCACGGAAAAAATATTTATTTCGTCGCCAAAAAATTTTTTTTTTCAAAATCGATTAAAAAAGATTAATAACCAGTGTTTTCGGGGGTAGAATATGCGACTTGAGAATGATGGTATAGGTTAAAAGTCGATATTTTGAAAAGAAAAAAATTGGGGTCGATTTTGGCGATTTTTGGTCCGGAGCCGGTTTTACGATTTCTGACGGAAAAAATATTTATGTCGTCGCCAAAAAAATATTTTTTTTCAAAATCGATTAAAAAATATTAATAACCAGTGTTTTCGGGGGTAGAATATGCGACTTGAGAATGATGGTATAGGTTAAAAGTCGATATTTTGAAAAGAAAAAAATTGGGGTCGATTTTGGCGATTTTCGGTCCGGAGCCGGTTTTACGATTTCTGACAGAAAAAATATGTTTTTCGTCGCCAAAAAAATATTTTTTTCAAAATCGATTAAAAAAGATTAATAACCAGTGTTTTCGGGGGTAGAATATGCGACTTGAGAATGATGGTATAGGTTAAAAGTCGATATTTTGAAAAGAAAAAAAATTGGGGTCGATTTTGGCGATTTTCGGTCCGGAGCCGGTTTTACGAATTCTGACGGAAAAAATATTTATTTCGTCGCCAAAAAAATATTTTTTTCAAAATCGATTAAAAAAGATTAATAACCAGTGTTTTCGGGGGTAGAATATGCGACTTGAGAATGATGGTATAGGTTAAAAGTCGATATTTTGAAAAGAAAAAAATTGGGGTCGATTTTGGCGATTTTCGGTCCGGAGCCGGTTTTACGATTTCTGACAGAAAAAATATTTTTTTCGTCGCCAAAAAAATATTTTTTTCAAAATCGATTAAAAAAGATTAATAACCAGTGTTTTCGGGGGTAGAATATGCGACTTGAGAATGATGGTATAGGTTAAAAGTCGATATTTTGAAAAGAAAAAAATTGGGGTCGATTTTGGCGATTTTCGGTCCGGAGCCGGTTTTACGATTTCTGACAGAAAAAATATGTTTTTCGTCGCCAAAAAAATATTTTTTTCAAAATCGATTAAAAAAGATTAATAACCAGTGTTTTCGGGGGTAGAATATGCGACTTGAGAATGATGGTATAGGTTAAAAGTCGATATTTTGAAAAGAAAAAAAATTGGGGTCGATTTTGGCGATTTTCGGTCCGGAGCCGGTTTTACGAATTCTGACGGAAAAAATATTTATTTCGTCGCCAAAAAAATATTTTTTTCAAAATCGATTAAAAAAGATTAATAACCAGTGTTTTCGGGGGTAGAATATGCGACTTGAGAATGATGGTATAGGTTAAAAGTCGATATTTTGAAAAGAAAAAAATTGGGGTCGATTTTGGCGATTTTCGGTCCGGAGCCGGTTTTACGATTTCTGACAGAAAAAATATTTTTTTCGTCGCCAAAAAAATATTTTTTTCAAAATCGATTAAAAAAGATTAATAACCAGTGTTTTCGGGGGTAGAATATGCGACTTGAGAATGATGGTATAGGTTAAAAGTCGATATTTTGAAAAGAAAAAAATTGGGGTCGATTTTGGCGATTTTCGGTCCGGAGCCGGTTTTACGATTTCTGACAGAAAAAATATTTTTTTCGTCGCCAAAAAAATATTTTTTTCAAAATCGATTAAAAAAGATTAATAACCAGTGTTTTCGGGGGTAGAATATGCGACTTGAGAATGATGGTATAGGTTAAAAGTCGATATTTTGAAAAGAAAAAAAATTGGGGTCGATTTTGGCGATTTTCGGTCCGGAGCCGGTTTTACGATTTCTGACGGAAAAAATATTTATGTCGTCGCCAAAAAAATATTTTTTTCAAAATCGATTAAAAAATATTAATAACCAGTGTTTTCGGGGGTAGAATATGCGACTTGAGAATGATGGTATAGGTTAAAAGTCGATATTTTGAAAAGAAAAAAATTGGGGTCGATTTTGGCGATTTTCGGTCCGGAGCCGGTTTTACGATTTCTGACAGAAAAAATATTTTTTTCGTCGCCAAAAAAATAATTTTTCAAAATCGATTAAAAAAGATTAATAACCAGTGTTTTCGGGGGTAGAATATGCGACTTGAGAATGATGGTATAGGTTAAAAGTCGATATTTTGAAAAGAAAAAAATTGGGGTCGATTTTGGCGATTTTCGGTCCGGAGCCGGTTTTACGATTTCTGACAGAAAAAATATTTTTTTCGTCGCCAAAAAAATATTTTTTTCAAAATCGATTAAAAAAGATTAATAACCAGTGTTTTCGGGGGTAGAATATGCGACTTGAGAATGATGGTATAGGTTAAAAGTCGATATTTTGAAAAGAAAAAAAATTGGGGTCGATTTTGGCGATTTTCGGTCCGGAGCCGGTTTTACGATTTCTGACAGAAAAAATATTTTTTTCGTCGCCAAAAAAATATTTTTTTCAAAATCGATTAAAAAAGATTAATAACCAGTGTTTTCGGGGGTAGAATATGCGACTTGAGAATGATGGTATAGGTTAAAAGTCGATATTTTGAAAATAAAAAAATTGGGGTCGATTTTGGCGATTTTCGGTCCGGAGCCGGTTTTACGATTTCTGACAGAAAAAATATTTTTTTCGTCGCCAAAAAAATATTTTTTTCAAAATCGATTAAAAAAGATTAATAACCAGTGTTTTCGGGGGTAGAATATGCGACTTGAGAATGATGGTATAGGTTAAAAGTCGATATTTTGAAAAGAAAACAAATTGGGGTCGATTTTGACGATTTTCGGTCCGGAGCCGGTTTTACGATTTCTGACGGAAAAAACGTCGCCAAAAAAATATTTTTTTCAAAATCGATTAAAAAAGGTTATTAACCAGTGTTTTTAGGGGTAGAATATGCGACTTGAGAACGATGTTATAAGCCAAAAGTCGAAATTTTGAAAAAAAGTTCGAGGGGTCAGTTTTGGCGACCTTTCCTTCAAAGCACAAAAGCTCAATTGGATTACCTAAATCGGGTAAATCGTGCGTAAGTCTCAACAGATACTGAATGAAACAGAGACTCCGTTGACAGAAAATAATCCACCGACGGCGAAGCGGATTCTCCCGGGTAATTTGAATACCGGTCGATCCGGAGTTCTCACGAGATTTTTTCCGCGTTGCGCAACCTTGTTTACCGTGGAGGCGCGACTAAGTTTCCTTGAAAGATAGAGCCGAACGGGTTTTCACGACGACGTGGAACGAAAGTCGCGACCGGCGGTCAGATATTTTGATACGCGCGATACCAGTACGAATCATGCAACGTCTGAGTGAACACGATAAAGCGGTGCTGGACGTGATCTTCGATCCGCTACAGTTAATGGGATCGAGCTTCCCTTCCCAGGAGACCGCGGACGCTTCTGGCGACTCAGCGAGTTCCGCAAAGGACGTTCTGCCCGAGGATGTCGCCGAGATCGTCGCGCGAGCCATACGAGCTTCGGAAGACGGAAAATTCGACGAAGCTCTCGAGCTCTTCGACAGAGCCAGAATCGGAGCTCCAGGATCGCCAGTAGTGTTGAACGACCGAGCCCAAGCACTGAGGCTCGCTGGACGTGACGACGGTGAGAAACCGCACGAGCATTTTTTTGCCGAAGTAGAATTTCGTTCGTCGCGGGAGCCACGCAAGACACGTCTGAACGACTGAAGCCGACCATTATATTAACATAATTTTTTCAAGTCACTGACTTTTGGCCTGTATCATCGTTCTCAAGTCGCAAATTCTACCCCCGAAAACTCACTGGTTTCGGGCCTTTTTACTTGACTTTAAAAAAGATCTGCACATTTTTATTCTATTTTTCTTTTTCACAGGCCTGATACTATTTTTCATAGAAATTTCGCATAGGAACGATTCGTCTCGAAAAAAAATGTGACAATAGTTTCATGGTGTTTAATAGAAATATCTAAGTGGAAGTTTGACCTATATCATCGTTCTCAAGTCGCAAATTCTACCCCCGAAAACTCACTGGTTTCGGGCCTTTTTACTTGACTTTAAAAAAGATCTGCACATTTTTATTCTATTTTTCTTTTTCACAGGCCTGATACTATTTTTCATAGAAATTTCGCATAGGAACGATTCGTCTCGAAGAAAATGTGATAATAGTTTCATGGTGTTTAATACAAATATGTGGAACGAATGACGTCTACTTATTGCCTAAACAGATGCGCTGAAGGACTTAAATTTGGCGGTGGAGCTGAGCGAGGGTCGCGGCAAGGCTGGAGTCCAAGCCCTGTGTCAACGTGGTGTCCTTTACCGCTGCGCCGATCGCACGGAAGAGGCTCGACGAGACTTCGAGCTCGCCGCTCGCGGTGGCTCGAGTTTCGCTCGCACGCAACTCGTGAATTTGAATCCGTACGCGGCGATGTGCAACGCGATGCTGCGAGACATCAGCGCGCAGTCGTCCAGCTCTTGACTCATCTCGCTGTTGTTTAAGAATGTACATCAGCCGAATTAATTTTACCACGTGTTGATCAATTCCATCAAATTTAAAGTTATGTTTAAAAAAATATTTTCTGTAAATAAAACGCTTTATAAAAATTATTATACCATTATTAAAAATTGTTGACGAACGAAGCGATCAGGAGCGACACCCTCGAGTGTACTTGAAAAATCTTCAGATTCATCTGTTTTCATTCTTTATTTCTTTTACGTGAATACGATGCCACGCGATCTACCATATAACGTAATAATTATCATTGGAGTTGTCACATAAAAATATAAATTATAATCTGTTGCGTGTAGAGGAGCGTCGAGCGTGCCCAGGTCTCCGTTCACGTGGGCGAAACTCGCGCGAAACGGTCGACGAGCGATTGCACTTGATTTTTCGTTTTTTATATTTAGAAATCTCTGTATACCAACGATTAATAATAATAATAATAATAATATTAATAATTTGTAACAAGACACCAGACGACGACGACGACTATGAACTATCGTAAGTATCACTGCTGCTGCTGCTACTACTACTAATCTACCCATACGACAATGGCGACGACAACGAGGACAAAAACGAATTCATGCTGCGCTTCGTTGGTCGACCGTGCTCGAAATGCAAGGAAAGCATGCAAAATGAAATACCCACGAACAGATACCTCGAACGTCTTTCACTCTTTGTTTAATTTGTTTGCTAAAGACTCCGTGGGACTCGGTCGAATCCCAGCTCACTCCCTCCGCGATCGCCGCCATCGGCGCGTCCGAAGAACCAACCCCTCTCATTCAAATCCTAATTTCTCGTAGTCTCGAGCACGGGAGAACATCGAGAAAGTGTCTGCGTCGCTGTGTGTGCCCTGACAGCCAAAATCGCAGAAATGCGCAACAAATAGTTGTCGAAATTATTGCATTGGTCGACACAACTTCGAAATTGGAATACCTCTTTTAAACGGAGTTTCACTCCACCCATTAACTTTTGAACGCGTTGTCGTTGTGTATTTCTTGCGTTACTCATTTCGTATCAATAATCATTCGAAATGCCCTATCCTATCTGCTGTGAAAAAAAAAAAAAACGGAATGTTTTCGGATCGAAGACAGAATAAACGCGTTCTATTTGTTTTTATCGGTAAAAAAGTGTCGAAAATCCTTTATGATGTGATTATTCGTAACCACATTCTAATAGTACAAAAATTCCAAGAACTGAATACAAGGAATTGTGGTAGAAAAAAGCTGGTTTTCTGGGCAAATTCCTTCGAGGCTTCACCTATTTCAGGCAAAATAAACGTCTTTTATTTTTGTTTACTTGTTATACCCGTAAATAAAATCTCATGACATATCTCATGCGATTACTTCTAACGATGTTCCAATAATGTAACAAAATTCCAAGCCCCGAGTACAATAAATCGTTGAAGGTATTTCCATTGTCTTCGTCCTCAATAAAATGCAATAATTTCGAAGCGCTTCCGCGGTGATACTTTTTCGTTGCGACTGCCCGTGTGTGTTTTAAGTATTCGAGATTCACCGTAACGGTAATTAAGTAACTGTTTATGCTTATTATCGAGTCGATCTTGCGTTGTCGCCACCTGCGCCCTCGAAATCCGAGCTCAGAGGCGAAATTCATATGTGACGAGACGCGCGTCGATAAGCGCTCGTCGGAGAAGTACCATCAGTGGTAGCGAACCTCGGCCAAGGACCAAAGTGGAGAACCAAATATCTCTACTTGTCCTCGAGCTCGGTGTGCTGAACCATCTCGAAGTCCCTGCCTGTGTTTGACTTTTCGCTCTCGGAGCCTTCCTCGCCTCCGCTAACGTCGTCGCCGTTCGACTCGGCCGCGTCGTTTCTTCGCTCCGTTGGTGTCACCGGCTCCTCGGTCGTCGTTGCTTCCTCCTTCTCGGATTTGTCATCCTCCCTGCCGCTGTTTAAACGATATTCATTGCAGGACGCCGAAACAACGCGGCTAAATTGAGCGAGAATGTTCCATTAGCGCTTACGATTGTGGCTGAGCTCCGTCCTCGGCGTCGGAGTCCTTGTCCTTCTTGTGCCTCTTCTTTTTACTCGACTTCTTGTCGCCGTTGCTACAGGATCCGCAATATTCGTACTGCGAAATAAAGGATTGTGAGATTTTGCTTCTTTTGGGTCGCAATAAACAGTGAATCGTGATTTTCTTTTTTAAAGAAACTACTGCCGCGACTTACCTGATAGAGCGGCCAGAACGAGCCAAAGAAGCCAACGTCCTCGGCGAGATTCGGCAACAGCCAGAGATGATGTCTGCCCAGAGTCAATAGCCACAGCATACAGAAGACTATGATTCTTATGACCGCGAGCGCCAGTATGAAGACAAAGAAACCGGCCCCCGCAACGCTCAAGTAATAGACGCCGTGGCGTATCGTCAGGGGCCAGAGGGGGAAGAGACAGACGCCTATCGCTCCTAGCACCACGAGAGTACCGAAGAACCAATAGTAAACGGGTATCGGCTCGTATATCCACACGTAGGCGTCGTTGCAGTCTGCGAAATATTGCTCTATGTGCATCTCCAAGCGTACCTGCAACGACACGACAAACGATTATTTCTTTATTACCGCGCGATTACTGTTTTTCCTCTTCGCCTCGTGGAAATAGTTTGGCAACACGCGGGAAGCGATTTCGAAGAAAAATAGGTGAGTATACAAACTCGAAGTATTCGAATAACTGAGCATTCGATATGTCTCTAGGAAGAAGAGACTGAAAAATGAACAACTCGGTTGATTCTCGAATTACCATCGAAGTTACTGGTAAAACAAAATTGTTTCCACTACCTTTGGCTTCTTCTTGGGCTCTTTACGCTCTTCCACTTGCTTCTCCTCGCCGTCCTTCTTTTCCTTGCTGTCCTTTCCCTCATTCCCGGTGTCTTTGGAGCTGTCTTTCGTCTCCTCCTTCTCCTTCTCCTTTTCCTTATCCTTCTCCTTCTCCTGAGATTTCTTCTCTTCCTTAAGTTCCTTGTTGCTCTTCTTCTTGCCTCCTCGAATTTTGTTTAGCTCCTCCTCCGACACAACGATTTTCTTTGCCCTGTGAAAGAACTTGTGCCTGAGCATAGTGTCCAAGAAGTCTGTGACTTGCTCGCGCGACTCGAACAGCGTCTTGTTCCACGGCGAATTCTCGAGCAGAGCTCCGACCGCTCGCGAACCCGTGAAATATTCCACATTGTGACTGAGGAACTTCGTCTTTTTCGATGGTACGTTGTCTCGTATCCATTTCGCTACGGCGTACTCGTCCTTCGAGGGCTTATCGCCGGCCGTGCCACCGCCGTCACCCGCATTGGATACGTCCTGCAAAACGTTGTTTAAGTACAATCAGAGGAGGAACAATGTGGCATGGATTTTTTTAGTTGAAAAATGTTTTTGATGAAATAAATGACCATAAGATTCTAAAGACAAATTTATATTTGTACTTTAAGAACTATGGTTTTGAATACATTTTCAAACAGAAAATCATTTGAACCTTAAGTTTTCCTTCATTGTTACATATAAACATAATTTTATGTGACAAACAGAATGTGACAAGTAATCTATTTAACATTTATCTGGCCTATCAAATAACAATAGACAAAAACTATAAAGATACAGCATGATAATATTGTAGGTACTGCCTGCAGATATTTCACATGTTTTACATTATCTACATTCAAAAGGTCTTGTCATTCTCATTACGATATCCGCTTTTATTTGTGTATAGGAATCAAGGTATGACTATCCATTTATCTGCAGCATGGTCAATTACCAATGTTTCTCAAAAAAATTAATTCACACAAATTGCAACGCTCCAATTGAGTCAACAATGATAACGACCGCAGCGATACGTCGTGACCTTAAATTGGCTACTCATCAAAGGTTAATCCTTGGACGCACCGCCTGTGCGATAATCGAGCCATATGTTTAAACTTTGCATCGCAAAGATTCTTTGCCCCGGAACTTGTGCGGCTTAAAACATGTGGTATTCGCCTTCCTGGCCACCGATCAACGTGCTTATCAGATAAAACTGTGAAAACACCAGTTAGCCAGCCGACTGGCTCTCGCGAGAAAAAAAAAAGATGCCGACAAACCGCTCAGAATTCGCGAAACAGGCGCTCCAAAACGAAAGACCTACGTCATCCGTCACATATTCGGCTGTTATAGGTGCATCTCCTAACCGCACGCACGTGTCAAAAAGCGTTGACCGTTAGGTCCGCACGGCGGACTCGCGCACCGAGGGTTCGATCGATCACGGAGATACGCGATGTCGACGAAAAAAATCGCACTTTTCGTCGAAACCCGTTGTAATTAATGCCATACGCGATGCTTACATCTTTGCGCTTCCTGTTTTTCCTCCGCTCGGCCATGTTGTAAATTATTGTCGCGCTTGCGTGCGTGTCCGACGACGAATACGTAGCAGACGTAGCGGATCCGCGGCTGATCTCTGGTTACAGTGGCCGTGCAAACTCTCACGCTTGAACAAAACTTTCGGCGCACACATTTGCGTGTTTGATGCTCGCTTGCCTACGTGGGACTTTGACGTGTGTGCGGGAAGATCGCGACGCTTCGGAGATGACCCGACGAGTGATGTTTCCCCAAAAGCGGCGAACGGTTGCGTCCCGCGACCGCAAGATGGCGGCCAAGGTCACTGGCCGCTATCGATCGACGTCGTCCCGCATCAAAACACTTCTGTCAGAATCAATGATGGGTGTGTGACGCCAACTCGCCAACCCTCCCGTTTCTTTCGTAACTTTTAGTTTATTAGTCCCGTTTTTTTTTGTTTCACCGTTTTGACCCGTCGGGCCTATTGTTTCGTTGTGTTTTTATTGTTTCCTCGGTGGTTAGTTGGACGACGATATGAAAGCGAGGTAAGTCACGTCGATTTGTCTGTTTCGGAGCAACTCGTGGCGATAGCCATGTGCATTCAACTTTTTTTCGCTTTTTTTATTTACGTTCGGTTATTTACGAAAATTCAGGAGTTATGTTGTTGTCCTCCCATGTAGAGTTTGGTAATACCTGCTGACACATAATGAGAATGCGTGACACACAACAGGAGTTGATATATTACATTGGCATTGGATGATTTTTCATGACAACTACGCTGAATCAAAGAACATAACAATTAATAAGTTTAAAAGAACTTAAGGGGATAATACAGCGATTTTTGTTTATTGTAGATTTCTGAGGTTTAAATGTTGCTTGTACAGGTCATCAAAGAGTCATAGCATTCATCATCGAATCTCATTTTCAATGCTTTTCTTAATTACCCTGGTAGCAATGTATTCATTGGTTTTCCACAGAATATTTTTCTGTACCTGATTAAAAAAAGCATTACAAGTAATATAATGAATATCTGAAAATCTTTAACACACTTTGACTGCCACTCATCAAATAACAGTATAAATTTAATTCTGATAATATATTTTCATTGTTTCTTTAAGTTGTAATTATTCAATGATAATAGCACATTGGCACAATCCTTCAGCAACTGATTCAACTTGAAAATATAAGCAACTAATACACAGCTTGATAAAAACGCAAAAAATAGTTTAATATTTGAAAGAGATAACAAAAAATTGCCAAATTGCATTACATAATAAGCATCAAATTATTATTTCTTTTATTGATAATTCTGAATAATTTTAAGGTATATCATGAACCCTGTAGATTTTGTTTAGTCACATTGAGAAGCAACGAATTTTTCGGAAGATGTATGGCTTTTATCGCTAAATACAAAATCCCTTTTGTTGCCAGCAATGGCAGAGATTCAACAGAGCAATTCACAGACCACGGCGGTTACTTCGACGTCGTCGTCAGGCCGATGCTGCAGCAGGGACATGAGGGTGAATTGTGCGGTTGGCTGAAGGAGATGAGTCTCATACGCACGGATTTCGGATGTCCGCGACCCGAGTGTCTGGGACGCAATCTCACATGGAGCGCCGCTCGCGTCGTCGACAAATACAACTGGGTTTGCCCGGATTGCGCCAGAAAACAATCCATCAGAGACAGCTCCTTTTTTCTTGCCGTTAAATGTGATTTCAAAACGTGTCTGCAACTCATACTGGGCTGGTGTCAGATGTTTCCCTACGAGCTCGCGGCTCGGTACTTAGGTTTGTTCGTACACGAATTTATCAATCATTTAATCTGTTAAACCTTGTTGCAGCAATACAAAGTTTAACGTAGACTCGACTAGTGCAAGGCGTTTCAAGCGCTTCAATAATTCTGTATATATTTTTTTATCTCTGTTAAAAATAGAATAATAAATTCTGCTTACATTTTGCAGCCGTTAAGGAACACATTGTGAAGAAAGTTTACGAGAGATGTGCCAAAGTCGCCGACGACTATGTCAGCTCGCATCTTGACGAATTTAAGCTGGGTGGGCCAGGCTCCGTGCTAATCGTGGACGAATTCCCGAGTGGCTACATGACCGAAAATACCATGGACGTCAGCGTGTCGAGAAAGCGTAACAATAATTCGCACGCGATTCTGTGCATCGCGGAGGCGAACGCGGTGCCGCCGCGCATGTGGCTGCACATGATACGCAGCACGCCGGGGATGAGCAAGACCAAGGGAAACGTCAACAAGTGCGGTATGGTCGAAGAGGCATTGAAGGAAATCGTCCGACATGCTCTGCCCGGCAGTTACATCGTCGCGAATAACCGAGCGCGCTGCTGCAATTACGAGTCGATCAAAGAGTTGAAGCAATACGTCGTGATGAGCGTGGAGTATCTGCAGAAGTTCGATGTACCTGGAAAAAATAAATTGCTCGGAAACCTCGGTGAGTTTTATCGCTTCTTGATCATTAAATATTAACCCTTGGGTAATATTTGTATGTATGATGTTAATTAATTACGCTGTTAAAACATTTGCAGAAACAATATGGCAAACCGGAGTAGAAGTCTGCGAAGAAGTGCAGGAGTCGACGAGCGCCTTGGGTCAGCACGTGATATCGACGCACCTGTGGCGACAGAGGTTCAGCTCGCCGCCCTCGCTGGCCTTTGAATGTATGCTCAATCACATCGCCGAGACTTACAGATTCACGTGAAGGCGATCTTGTTAAAGGTGGCACAGTGGTGACACAGTCTTCCTAAAATTGGCCGTCTTTCGCGGCAAAATTCGTTCAAACCCACCTGATGACGCCTCAGTGCCTCACGATTCCTCGGGATCGAGATATTTTTTTACTCAAAACCAATTTTTTATACGTATATTATATATATAGATATATATTTATATAGTCTATCGTATCGGACGATTGATATTTCAGAGTTGGCTGTTTTCATCGAGCGCCGTTTCTTGTTAGCTTTTGTCAATATTTTAAGGATCGTGATTCGGGGCGATTGGCTACGATCCAAGCAATCATTCGAGCCAAGTGCAATCATCCTCTCGCCCCAACCAAAATCGTCGTGTTTAGGCGCACAAATTTTATTCGGGCAAATTGAGTTTATCCGAAAGGCATGATCGTGTTTTCGCTTTAACGGAGCCCAAGATACGACAGTTCCTCGACCAAACGGATATTAATTATTAGCGGACCGTATAGGGACAAGAGTTATATATGTTAAGTTTGTTTCATTTAGGGATAACTTTTATCGTGCCCGAACGAGCAGAGCCTGTTGATGTTATAAAATATCATATATTATTCATTTTCAGACTTGATTTATAGTTACAAACAAATTTACGCACAGTTTCGCCGTGGAACCTTTGAATCGTTTATTCTCGCACTCGTGTATAATTAATTATAAGTTCTTTTGCAATAAACAAACGCACATGTATTTTACCCGTTTGTTTATTTTTTCTTCAATTGTTAATTTAAGAGCACGTTTCAGGTGTGAACAATGATTAAAGGTAGTTCTGCCGTGATCGTGATCCACTCTGTGGCACCTAAATTTGTTATATATTAAATCACATAATAACACTACGTATTTTGTATACGTATATAAAATATAAAAACGTGAGCACATGAATTGTGTCAAGCGTGCGTTAAAGTGAAAATCATGAAGAAATAAGTGTTAGTTACTTACGACGCACTGTTACAAAACCGTGTTAATAATTTACGCCATTAAAATGCCGGTCCCAACGGCAAAGTTACATTTTTTGAAAATTTAGTAGTAGCCGCTGTTCGCGACTTCGGCACAGCGGCAGAACTTCCTTAAGCTAGAAGTTTAAACCCGTAAAGCCGAGTATCTTCCGCTCAACGTAGATCCAGTTTATCGAGATTCATTACAGACCTCCTTCCCCGTCCCAGAAAATGAATTGACGTTAGTTCTCCAATGTCACCATTGTTCATTCATCACGTCGCCTCGTTCATGATTTTCTTATAGTCCATCTGGTCTGCGACCATTTTCTCGAAGACTCGATACTTCTTGCAGTGAAATCTGAAACAAACGTTCGTCAGCACTCGAGTCGAAATTCCTCGATTTACTACGAGAGATTTTCGTTCAATGTTACTTACTGATAGGAAACATTCCTGGGCCTCACGACTTTGGCACTGCCGCCCATTTTCCGAATAGCCGCGTCCAGAGAGGAGAAAGTACCAGCGGCGCATGCACCGAGAATCGCTGCCCCGAGCAAAACAGATTCGCGTTCCTCGGGTATAAGAACAGGAAGACCAAGAACGTCGGCTTGACTCTGTACGAACAGAGGATTCTGGCTGAGTCCTCCGCATATGAGAATCGTGTCGATCTTATGACCGGCTCTGGTCAATTCCTCGAGTATATGCCTGGTGCCGTACTGTGCGAAAGATAGAAGCGATCGTCACAGATAAGAGAGATATCAGAAGGGGATTAAAAGGTTTCCCCGCGGCTTGACGCCAAGGTTGCCCCCTGTTTGCCAATTACTTACGGTTAATGCATGCATCGTCGCTAAGTACTGGATCGCCAGATTCTCCTCGTCGGATGCGAGCGAGAGACCCGATATCTGTTTGAAGAAGGAACGAATAAAAAAACGTTTAGTACATAAAGCTGTGATAGACAAGTCAATTTGCCCTCTCGGATTTTTTTGGTAACAGAAAATGCTTCACTCTTTTACGACCGAGCCTTTTACAGTTTATCATACCATTCCCTGAAGCGTAGGGTCTGCAAGAGGGGACCGATTGCCGTGATAATCCGGCCACACGTGTACGTCCTTCGTCAGATAAGACACGTCCGGGTAATTTTTCTGCTCCGCCATCGATTGCAACAAATCCGAGAGATATTGCTGTATATGCCTGCAAAAATCGCAACATTACAGATAACACCAGGATACGAGGTGACGAGAAATGAATTCTTTCTACAAAAATGGAAACCAACATTTTGCCATATATTTTACTACGAATTTCCGTGGCTGCTGGATGCGTCTCGATCACATGATCCAGCAATTTCCCTGTCGCGCTCTGACCTCCCTCGTTGAGCCAAAAGCCGCCGACCAAGGCGCTGTAGTACGGTCCCCAAACACCCTCGACGAATATCTCTTTCTCGCTCAATATCATGTGACACGTGGAAGTGCCACAAATCAATCCTACGATAAAAGATAATTATTCTTCCCTGCAGAAAATAAATATATCGAAAAATGTATCTGATGTTTTACTAGTAGTGATCAAGCCAAGTCTTAGACCAGAGATAATTTACCCAGCCTGCTGGTGATCTCATCGGTAACGCCCGGAGCGGAACATCCGAGCATCCCCAAGGCACCCGCGTGCGCGTCGATCAGCGAACAACCCACAGGTGTTCCTTCCTCGAGGCCCAATTCAGCGGCTGCCCTCGCGCTCAATCCAGAGCCTACGGCTTCTCCAGGCGTCTTTACCACCTTACCTATGTCGTTATAGATGAAAAATTATCGATTCTTTTTGTGCCGAAAAATAGTGGCGGTTGAAGTTTCAAGATAATCATACCTATTCGTCGCCAATTGTCCTTTTTGAGACCCGCCAACCCGATCTGCTCGAAAAACTCTTCGTTCCATCCATTCTTTCCATCAGGACTCGCGCTGTAGTTCCACTTGCAAACGAGAGAGCAGAGTGATCTAAATTTTCATTAAGTGTATTATTAAACACGCTGTTCTATTTTTCAGACTCGGTTTATATAATTAAAAATGAAATTCCGACGGCGCTGATGACAGAACTTTTAGAGTTGATTTTACGCGGGAGCAAAACAAATAAAATTTCCATTGCAAAATAATTGGCCACCTCGTCTCCGTTTCCGTTGCCTTCCAGGTCAAGAAATCCGGCAGGTCAAAGAGCAGCTTAGCCCTCGTCCACGTGTCAGGCAGATTCTTCTTCAACCAAAGTATTTTTGGTATTTCCATTTCCAGGGATATTTTACCGCCGACGTATCGCAACAAGTCGTGGCCCAACATGTTAATGTAGCTTGCCTCTGCCTCAGCTCTGTGATCCATCCACAGTATAACATTTTGCTTGTCATTTCCTGTAATGTTTTTATAAGTTAAAGCCAGGTGTTCGTTCAAGGTCAAACAATGTTCTGCAAATTATTTAACTCCTGTCTGCAGTCTTTTCTGCCCAATCCAATCTTTTCATCAACTCACCTGTTAAACTTACAGTGACCGGGGAACCAGACTCATCCACAGCTACCAAAGAACATGTTGCATCAAATCCGATTCCCTTCACAGATTTAGCAGAAACACCATTCACCACTGCCTGTAAATTAAAAAAATATGGAATTAATCTTTTTCTTCTTAATACCAAGATTTTTAAAGATAATTTATCTCTGATTACTTTGATCCATTTGAGTCACAACAAAAAGTATTTTAATTACATTTTTATTCAAATATTGTTATCCCTGATAGTGAATCATGAAACAACTTCCACAGTTTTCAATATTTCTGTCTGTAATTCGAGTTGCATTATCAGTTCATTATCACATATTATTTGGTTATTCAAGTCTCGTACAGAACATTCCACAATATTTAATAGAAGTGCAAAAAACAACTCTTAAAAATGACAAACATTTGATTCCATTAATAAAAATAGATTACCTTGACAACTCTTCGCACGGAAGCCCATATGTTATCTGAAGATTGCTCATAAAAATCTGGCACAGGATTATAAGTCTCTATGGGCTGAACAGCAGTTTTAACTAGTTTTCCCGTAGAAGTAACCAGAGCAGCCCTCGCACTGCCGGTGCCCACATCGACACCCACGTAATAACAATCCATTAACAAAATTTACAAAAAAGGAAATGCAACGAAAGCCACCAAAAAACTGGGGAGTCTCTGAAACTACAAATCAAACTGTTACTCGCAGCGTAGCTCGAGGCCGAATGATGAACGGTGTGGTGAAACAAAAAATGCTCTGCAGGCTTCACTCTATCGTTTTGTAATGAAGATTAGACATTGACACACGTGACCTTTAGATAACGCTGGATAGCCGTAAAACTGATACGAGCAACATGGCTTTACCGTTTGTACACATTCCTCGATTTGCATGCGAAGTCAAGAGCAATCTGTGGGTTGTATACTCACTTACACAGAGACGCGTGAATTAGCGCGTCAGTTTTTCCGCCTTCGAGACACTGCGGACTAACTTACGGTGTAGAACGGCGTCGGGCTGCATTATAAGCGCGATATCGTAATTGTTGTGTAATTGCCGAGAGTTCGACGTAAAAACTGGAGAGCCTCGGAGTCGAGTCATTCGCATGTGCGTTTCAAGTCACTTTCGAATTACAAGCGGAGCGCACGTGCTCGGCCCTCGGTACACAGTGGCGAACGCAGAAATACACCGTGGCTTCACACATCGGACGCTCGGGGAAAAACGTCTTTGGCGTTTTTTGTGATCGCATGATAATGCAGTGACTGAGAGACACGTGCTGCGAGGAGTCAGCTGATCCGCGCGGTGTGGAGCTATTTTGTTTACGAATCGTCGGCCAGTTCGCTCGTCAATGTCGAAACGAATCGTTGCTTCCAGTTAAAACGAGTCGTGTTAAAAATGGTGCGATTTAAAAACAGGTGCGGTTCTCTGACTTTATTTATTTCATCAGTTTGTCGTCAATGATCTCGATGATTTTCATCAACAAATTGTCCCTGCATACTAAATTCTGTGTATAGGGAAGAAAGAACGAGGAAACTATTTAATTATTTGATTTTAGATATATAACAGTGGAAATCACACCTCAGGACAATCCAGAGAAGCCGTTGGTGCTGAAAACCACGGCGTTGCACAATGCCATACAGGACAAGGTGATAAAGCTGTACGGAGACTTTGGTCAGGCTGCAATTAAGTCAGGATTCAATGGTGAGGAGTTTTTTCTAGTAGCTCGCAAACCTTCAAGTCTTATTTTTCCATTAACACATTTGTCTCTGTTGCAGCCAAATATTGCAATACGCAGACAAGAATTGCTTTGATAAAAGTCCGGCATGGACCTCACAAATTTGTATTGGACGCTCTGCCTTCTATAAACGATGTTGGAGGTCGTTTGGTTGCCATGAATATTCTCTACGTAGGAGCGACAATGAAACACTGTTTCCTCAATGTGAAGGTAATTTGTGCCACCTCTATTGTTATTAAAATTTGTTATGCATAAAATGCATCAGTGTCTGAAATCCTCTGAGCACCAGTACATACCTTTTCCAAATTCTTTTCAACAATACTAAAAGGTAATCTAGAGGAGCATAAAGCAAAATTATTATTATTATCATTTTATTTTTTTCCAGAAACACCAACAATCCAAATTGGAGCAAATGTGGAACGAATTGAGAAACGACCTGGAGCGCGAAAAGATGCGCGACGCTCTGATGACCCTGACACCGGCGATGAATGACTACAAATAAATGTAACAACTCCATGTCCTCCGTGCGCGAAATGATAATAAAAAGAACGGATAAATCGTGAGTAACGTACCTACGGCGTTGATTCTGACTTATCAACTCCAGGTAGTCGGCGCGCTCGAATCGCCGGTCGGTGGGCGCGTTCGGCGCGCTCCTCCCCCGGGAGAGCGGGGCAAATCCTCGCGCGCGCGATGATCGCGAGGGCGCTGCGTCTTCCGTTCGGGCGAGATCGTATCGAGCAGCGAGTCGGGAAAGGGGGCAGGAGGCGCGCGAGTGCGAGCGAGAACGAGCGCGACGAGCGCGAGGCGAGCGTCCTGTGTCCCGCCCGTTCGGTGTTCCGGGGTTCTCCCCGCGTCAGTTGCGTTTCTCGTTGTACTACGAGCGAGCGGAGCTTGTCGTCGTCGCGTCGCTCGCCACACAAGCTCGCACGACGGGCGCCAACGCGAACGTGCGGGGCTCTCGGATCGAGTACGGTCGTCGCGTCGATCCTCGCGTTTTGTGTACCGCACACACACCGGACTCGGTAATTGGCCATCGTATGCACGTAGTACCAACGTCCGCCTTATAGGATATCGCCCGATGCTCGTTCGGCCGCGAGATATTCTCACCGCGTGAATCTTAGAAAGCGCGAAGAAGCGAGAGATTCGCAAAGGTGGCCGCGGCGAGTGAGACGACGTCCGAGTGTTTCAGCCGCTGCTGTCGAGCGCGAACCGTGCGAACCGAGCTCCGCGGGCTGCAGCGCGCAACGAGATCTTCGAGGATCGCGAACTTCGTCTTGGGACCCCATCCCATCGTAACAAGGTACGTGGGCAAAAGTACATACAGCCGCTCTTCCCTTGCTATTGTCGTGGACAATTGCATCTCGCTTTTCTCCGCGATCGGAGTTTATCAGCTCGCGCGAGAGTATCGGACGCGACGACGCGCGGTTTTATTAATAAAAATGCGCTTGTCGTCTTATCTGATAGACGATTATCGGGCCATCGATTGTTCTCGACCGATGCGCTTATCGTGCATGTGCGCCCGCCCTGCTCTCTCGCCTCTCTCGGCGCAGGAGGTCGCGAAATGCATCCATATCCATCGCGGCGACATCGCACTACGTGCCCAGTAACGAGCCGGTAAAACGTCAGCCATCGGGTCAATCGACTGTCGCAATTTACATACTACATTGCTTTTTCCGTGGTTATCTGCTCCACGAGGGAGAATAATAACCTGGAAATTTGATCTGAATAATTGTTTTCACAGTTTCATTTAGGGCTACGTTTAACGAGTGAATCGCTATTGAAAAAAAAAATCTTCCTTAAATGGACCTTTCCCTCCTTTCGTATGTGACTTGCATACGAAAGATATCCACATTGGAAGGGACTCCGTTTTTTTTTTGCCTATGGACGACTATCAACTGTCGCCATTTACAATATTTCACAGATAGACATTATCGGCGGGTTTCACGAATTTTTTTTGGTGTGTTACATTTCTCCCTGGGTTCAGCCATTGCACTTATTACAAGGTCGTCCGGGGTCAGTAGCCAGCTCCGCCCCCTCCCTCCAGGAGTTTATTACATGGACCCTTCGATTTCAGCCGTCGAACATTCGCGTGTGAATCGCTCTATATTTTTTCATTGGAGCGTGAATTTTATTTTGGGCTCGACGCATCGTTTTTGCAACGTTTAACGAAAATAAAAAACGGTCTTATTCGATATCACGTTTTATTTGTCGATTAAACACTGATACGCGACTGTCGACTTTTACAATATTTTATCGATTTATTTTTATTATTCTTATTATTTGAAGTATGACACTTTCTCCGGTCTTCAAACATTATTTTCCAAGCTCGGTACGGTTCAGTAGTCAGTCTCCCTCCGAGGAGTCCATTAGATGGACCTTCGCTTTCAGTCAATGAGCGTTCATGTGAAATGCCCCATATTTTTATAACTATATCTAATTTTATTACAGTCTCGCTACATAATTACAGAGAAAACGAAACGCCGGCTTCCGTTTCACTGGCCGACTAATTTTTTCTATTATCTCTATTATTATTATCAGACCATGTATGCACCGTATTTTCTTAAATTGTAGTTTAATCACAGCCTCGCTATATTATAAGTTATGCAAAATCAGCTTCATTTCTTAAATACTGAAGACAACAACAAAAAATACTATATCGTTTTAAAAATACGTGTTGTTTACCGACCGAATAAATGACAATTTTTATCACGATTATTATTATTACTATTATTACTATTATTACTATTATTACTATTACTACTATTATTACTATTATTACTATTATTATTATTGTTGTTGTTGTCATTATCAGTCCATGTGTGCCCCATATTTTCGTTAAATTGTAGTTTCATCCCAGCCTCGCCGTATTAAAAACTACGCAAAGTAGTTGCATCATTTTTCTAATATTCCGAACACAAGGGAAAAAAACAGTTTTTCGTTTCCAAACGTTTTATTAGCCGGCCGATAAAACGACAACGCTGCGCGCGTGAAGCGGTCCGATCGTGCCACACTGCGGATCCCACAGTCGTAATCGCAGTCCCGGGGGTTCGCGCAATTACATCGGGATTCGTGACTCTCCGTCCCCGCGATGATGTCACTCGTGTCGGCGGGACAAGCGAGTGCGGTTTCTCGTGCCCGGTGGTGGCAGATGCCAAAAACGTGTGTGTGTGTTTTGCCGCCTCGGTCGTCGTCGTGGTCGTCGGGACTTCGCTGGCCGCAGTGGCAACGAGGAGAGAGCCGGAGAATCGTGCAGCAGGCTCGTGAAACAGCGCCCGGTGTCGCGGGGCTGTACCGAGCGGACGAACAATTCCGACGAGGGCGAAATTCGGATCGGTAAACGGCCTCTGTAGAATGCAGATGCTCGGGCCGGCTGTGGACGCGTGAAGTCAGCGAGAGCGACGAGAGAAACCCCGAGGGATATATTTACTCGTCTCGTTCAAGTCACTCACGCGCTTTATACTCTCTGCCTCTCTCTCTCTCTCTCCCTCTCTCTCTGTCTCCCCTTTCTCGCTCTTTCTCTCCTCCGTTCCTACGCGGCGGGACTCCCGTGCGCCTCCCGTGTGCAAAAACACAACGTCCTCTCGACCCACGCGTCTCTGCTAAATTTCCAGGAATCGGGCGCCCCGCGCGCAGTGTATTCTCCAATTCTCGGACGCGCCCGAGACGTTTGTTTGTTATAAATACTATACCGGGCTACATGTGCTCGCTCGTAATTGCCGTGCGTTCGGACGTCGTGTTTATCGGAGGTTGTAAATACACAAGTGACGTCGGGTCGCTTGATACGACGGGGGCTTTGTACGCATCCGTCCGCGCGCGAGATTGGGCGGGGGAAACAGCTGGTCAGGGAAGGCCCGTTGCCCGAGATGTTAATCGCTCTCTAATCGGGGACGGGGAAAAAAGAGCGTGAAAAAGAAAAATAGTCGTCCGATTCCAATATACTAGTCCACACGCGCGCTTACCCAGTTGATGTTACATTATTTTATTAATTCTTTTTTGGAAGTGTCTCCGTTTTATTATTATTATTATTATTATTATATATATTTTTTTTAAGAGACATAATTTATTTTGAGAAGTTTGAAAACTCTATCCGATGTAAATTGTTGTGCTGATTCCGAAAAACACCGCTGTTTATCCGAAAAGTATAAAATTCTACGAGAAATATGCGACTTTTTTTTCGCATTACTGAAACTGCTCGTTTGTTGGTAACGTTTGTTAGTAAGTTGTAGGCAACCCGACAGCCAATCAGAGAACGAATAAACCGACAATAATATTTATATCGAAAATGCGAGACATTTCACCCACCGATTTTTTTAAATTTTTTTAAGAGGCATCCTTAAGCCTCTTTGGCGTGTACTTAGAATAGGATTATGGTGAGAGAAAGTCAATGACGTAAATTCAATGTATCGACAGATATTTATCGGGGTCTAATCGCGTTAAACGGAATAAAAAATAAGGCCGGATTTTGTATCTTTGTTTTTTTTTTACACATTCTTAAGATTGTACAAAAAATGCTTGAAAAAGATTAACAGATTTTTTCGTGCTCGCGACTCGATATGTTAATTGCTCTCTAATCGCCAGTTGGAAAAAGCGGACAGCTATCTCTGACAATTGTGTGATAAAAAATAAGCCGCAGATCTCTATCATGCACTCGAATGGGATCTTTAATCGCACTCGACCAGTCAGCCGACGATTCTCGTTAATACTATATAAATAATACATTTCATTGTCATTTCGATTGCCTGTTTGTAACAAGTTTTTCGCACGATCTTGCCAGAAGAGGTCAGTAATAAGCCGGGATTAGCGAGTAGGGTGAACCCGCAACGATCGCGGGAAATCCCCTCATTAACGCCTTTCCAACTATTGTTATTGTACACATTTCAGTCTTGAACATTCATCAGTAACGGCTTTTGCGGAAAAGTTATTCCGGAGAAAAAAAGCACTCGCTTCAGTGTTTTTCTCATCAGATAAGCGACTTACAGCGCCGTCTTTATTTCAGCAAGAAACGTGCAATAGTCGGGCGCACAGGTTGAAAGTAATTGTGAAATTTCGCTATTCGTCTTCGCCTTTTTTAGAAGAATTTCTCGTTCTTTACAAAAAGGAAAAGAAATTGCAGATGTTACGGATTGCATTTTGAATTTCATTTATATTTTCGGAGTAACCCGATCAAATTCAAAATACAAACATGAATTCGTTACACCCCCTAAAAAAAATGTAAACGAAATTTAAATTTTCGTTTTTCATTATTTGAGTAAATAAAAATGATTGATTCCGATAATTCGATTTTTTTAAATATCGCTGAATAACATCTGCCGATAAAAAAAATAGTTTCTCGCGTCGATACATTTTTCGCGAAATTCACAATTATTTCCACCATTGCGCGCTTAGGAACTTCGTAGTACCATTTTACGTAATCTAAGCTAAAATCCAACGACGAATTTAACCGGAGACCGTGCAGCTCTTGGTGATCTTCACGGAACTTCTATTTCTCGTTGGCGACACGATTTTCGGTTTCTCGTAAAAGATTCGCACGGTTTTGCTGGTGGTACGAAGAATTCTCCTCGGTCGTTTGTCGGCCGAGTTATCATCGTCGATGACCGTGCGTTCCGTGAGGTCGTCGCGAACCCTGTGATCGTTTTTTTTCGTCCCAGCTGCGCCGGAAGTCGACGAATTTTTGGCGCGTGCGCTACCGGCGATATTCACGCGTCCGCCTTCCCCGAAGTAGTGAACTTTCGTGCCGGTCGAGTCGGGTCCGAGCGAGACTCGACCGCCGTCGCCTCTGTACTCGATGTCACCCGCGTTTCTGTCGATCCTGAGACGACAACCGTCGCCGTTGATCCGAATTTTGCCACGATTGTTGGCCATAGTCAGTCTGCATCCGTCCCCAGTCACCTCGATGTCTCGCTCGTTCGATTCCATCTTGAGAGTCAGACCGTCGCCTGTGAATTTTTCCAGTCCCGTAGGCTGACTCATTTTTTCGCTCTTCTCCTTGCGAGACTTTTCCGAATGTTTCCCAGTCCGTAAGCCACACATTGTGCGAATTGTGCGTTAACGAGAAATATGTTATGTTCGCAGGTAAAATTCCCTTCACGTGGGGAATACTGAGAAAACCGTCTTCGTTCTCTATCCGCACAATTTCGCGGGGCACTCCGGATCGTCGTGGGCGGTCCAAACTGGCGACAATGAGAACAGATTTGAGTGGAGAGTCTGCACTTCGTTCTTCTTCTTCACTCGGAACTTCGCTGGATATTCCGCACGATGAAAGGCAATCCAATTGGGTCACTGTGAGAACTAGACAGCTGAGACAGCGCTGATATTCTTCTCCTTTCCCCTCACAATTTGCTCGAATATTCCGAGCGTTAGAGAGCAATCCAACGTGGTCGTAGGAACGAGTCAGCTGAAACGTCTCTGATATTCTTGCAATTCTATTCACAACTTCTATGGATCACCTGAATGAAAGAAGGCGAGCTAACACGGTCGCGGTAAGAATAAGTTAGGCCGAGGTCGCAGTCTTCTTTTTATCCTCTCACTGTTCGTTTGGTTCTTCCGAATGTCAGAAAATAATCCAACGTGGCCGCAGTAGAAACGAGTCAGCCGAGACTCATTTTTTTCTTTTCACTATTTCCACAGCTCCTTTGAATTGAAGAAGCCGATGCAACGTAGCCGCAGTGATAACGAGGCGACTGCACCAGCGGCTGCACAACTGTAGACTCCGCCTTCTTCTCTCTCGACTTATTTGGATCTCCCGAATGTCAGAAGACAATAGAACGGAACGACGGTGAGGCGACGATTCCGCCCCAGTACACGTCTGGTCGTGCAATGCTCTCAGGGCGTCGTATAACTGGAGATATAAAGTCATCGTGGTACCTACGGCTGACCAATCGCGGCACCGCAGTTCAGGTTCTTCCCCCGATTCAGACGGCGAAGTGGCATTCATGCCGTACGCGAGCAGCGAGTCCGTCCTTGCGGCGGAGCGCGCGCGACGTAATCGTAGGAGGGATTAACGTGGCTGTTTGTGTACGATAATGATTCAATGGCAAGGCGAGAAAGCAGACGCGCGGACCGGGAAGTCCCCTGGGCGCTACGTCCGAGTTACGCGAATTGCGTCGCGTCGTCGCCGCTCCAAAATCCTCGGTGGAATTGAATTTTCTTCGTTAAATTGCCAATCGGCGATTGTAATCGAAGGAAACCGTCTGATTCCCATTATCGATGCAGGCGCGAGGCCCGCGTGCGGGACGGACAGACAGTCGACAGAAATAAACTCCGTGTCTCGATCGACCCGAATGACCCTCGGATTGACTTCGTTACCGCTCCTCTTTCCGGGCTGAAAATTGCTTCTCCCAACGCGCGGATCGATACGTCGGCTCTCTTTTACCCGTTCCACTCTAATCGCATCAATTTCGATGTTTGCGTCTTTTTGCTTTATCGCCGGGGAAGCCTTCGTGTCCGTGAACCCTATATTCGATCATTTGATGCGAGATGGAGTGAAATTGGCTATTGCGACGTACGGGTCGATAACTCGGCTCTTCAACTCGTTTGCCATCCATTCTAATCGCGACGGTTTCCTTGTCTGCGACTTTTTGCTTTATCGTGGGAGCGAGCTTTGTGTTCCGCGAAGCTTTTTTTGTTGAGATTGCGATGTGTGATAGCTTGTAATTGGCTGTCGCGACGGTCTGGTCGATACGTCGGATTCTTTGAGGAGATCCCGGCGGGAATACGTTTTGGAATTTTCACGCTTGACAATGTTATTATTCGGAGTTTTTGTAGCACGTAAATAAACGTGTGGCGCGTGACTGATCGTCAAGTGAGCGTATGTGCTAAAATTGTTTCCACAAATAAGCTAGTTTGATGACACCGAGCAGCTGCGTACACATGTTTATTCTTCATCTGAATTATATTTAGTAAAAAATGCCAGAGTGAGCTCTGGCAGCCGACCCAAAAATATCGGAGTCGGACCAGCGATTTTTTTTTCTCGAAATATCGACTTTTTACCTATACAATCCAGTTTTTTTTTACTAAGTATTTGCAGAATTGTAATCAGTATTTCAATCAACTAAAAACGTTTGAACGAATATGCGAAGACGAGATTTTAAATCACAAACCTTTGCACCTTAAAGATCGTTTGGCAATTAATTGATTTTTCGATATACTTGCAGAATGCCGTTGACGCCGAAGAAATGAGTGAATCCCCCGAACAGGAGATCGAGTTTCAAGATTGCAGCGAAAGTGGAACGATGTTGCTCCACGGTGAGGTTGACGAGGGCGAGGCGAAGTCAACGTCGAGTCCCCAACACGTGGCGCGACAGGATTCCGGAGTCCCGGAGGACATGGCCTCGCCGTGCGCCAAAGATTCGCCGCCAGACGTCGAGGAGGAGGAAGACGCGAATGGTACGATGGACAGTGATTGCAACGTCACGGTGATTCACGTTACAGCCGATAATTCCGAGGCAATTGAGGGCAACGCGTTGGCGCCGGATCCTTCCATAGTCGTTGATGAAACTCACGGCGAGGCGTCACCGCGGGACTTCACGCCGGAGGGCAAGGACAGCAAGGACGGTAGCGACAGTGGGGTCGAGGGTTGCGCCAGCGAACTTCCCAGGGTAAGAACGAAATAAATTTACCAATATTTTCAACCGTATAACATCGTTATGAATCAGATGAAACGTAGATTTATGGAATTTTTATAGGCTCTTGACACCTGATAACATTTTTTAAAGTTCCCGACATTTAAGTTGTAGGGATTATTTTTTTCTAAAATATACCGCTGACTTTGATACAAATTAATTCAATAAAGTGAATTATAATAAGCTAGCCGGTTGTAGTGGCTCGCGCGCTCGCTACATGCCCGAATCAAAATTAGATCGCGTGAAATTAACTTTACGAAATCGAGAATTTTTGTTTTTTTTTCGATTTCGTAAAATTTAAAGGCCCTGTCAGGTGGGGAATTTCGCGATGATTCCCAAAAGCACCGTTGTTTTTCCGAAAAATAAAAAATTCCACGAGAAAAACGCGAAAAATGGTTTTTCATTTTTTTCGAAATTTCGTCACTTAACGAAAATTGGGTTTACATTTTTTTGGACCTATCGAATCTGGATTTTCTTCTTGCGTTCAAGAGAAATCTCTATAACGAAAAGAATGCCGCAAGGCGGAATTCGATATCTTGATTTCTGATTTTTGTACAGAATTTTAAAGCCAGACCCCCGAAAATCGAAAAAAAAAAACGCAAGGGGCACCCTTGCAAAAATGTGCGATTTTTGAAGGTTCGACTTTAAAATTATGTAAAAAAATCAGACATCAAGATATCGCGTTTTGTCTTGCGGCATTCCCTTCGTTATAGAGTTTTCTCTCGAATAAAGAAAGAAAATCCAGGTTCAACCAACCCAAAAAAAAGTAACCTCGATTATAGTGATGTGACAACTGGGTAAACTCGCTAAGCGCGCGTATGGGCTGGTTAACATAAATAACAATTTCTAATTTTGGGACAGACTTCAATTATGGGTAGCAAGGCTTTATTATTTCGGGCAGACTTTAATTAAGGGGGCTGGGACAGACAAACAGACAAGCAGCCAAACGCCTTTCCGAAATATGTATAAGATTAATTAATGACAAGTTTGATAAACTTTATTGAATTCTACAGGTAGAATACGCGAGCAGCTTTAACGGTTTGGACGAGGCGTCCTGCGACTCGAGTCTGGTCAGCTGTTGCTCGGTGTACGAGGATCCCTGCGCGATACTCCCGGACGATTCTCGCATGCAGAGCATCCACGTGGGCAGCGGCGGTGGAGGAGGCGAGGGAACGAGCGAGGGTGGCAGCGAGAGTTCGTCGGTAGCGGGCAGCGTCGGTGGACCGCGAGCCGGACGATCCACGACGTCGGCAAAGCGCAGCTCCTTCGCCTCCTCCAATTCCAGCAACGTTTCCGCGACGCCGAGCAAACGGAAGACCGACTCGGGAAGTAGCAAGAGCAGCAGCACGCAATCCACGGGCGATCATCCGGCCTCGCGTTGTCCAACGACGCCGCGCGTTAAGGTCCGAAGCAGCGCGACGACGACGCCGCGCGCGGCTTCGAGCAACCGGACCCCCGCGAGTAGCGCGTCTTCCCGAGACAGAGGCCGATCGCGAGAGGGTCGCTCAGCGACACGCGAAAGCGCACACGGTAATAAAATATTTCGCGATTTCGCCATAATTCGTTGTTCTCTCATTTCTCCCATAAAATTTCGCGAGTGGCAAATTGCTGATGTTAATGTTTTTCCGATAATTCGACGCGCCACTTTTCGGGCCGAACTACCAAGAGAACGTACGATTTATCTGATGTGTATTTTAAGAAACGGAGATCTGGGAATTTGATGCGTCACTCTTTATCGCGTAGGCGTTCCTGCGATTGCCAACGGCGAGCGTCGAGGATCGGCCAGCACGAAATTCCGAACTCCGGGAACTCCCCTCGGAGCTTCCTCCAACGTAACAATTAGAACGCGAACCAGACCACTGCCGGACTCGCTACCGTCGGTCCTGACAACGGAAATCGACAGGGATTTGGCGGCGCAACGGGGCCGAAGTGCCACCGGTGCCCCGCGGTCCAGAGGCGGCTCGTGCAGCTCTCGCGGCCGCGGAAGCACGCCCGGCTCAACTCCGTCCGAAGACAGCCGCAAGTCGCTTCTCTCCGCCACCCCGAAGAGTCTCTTCAACTCAAGAAGCGAGAGGAGCGGAACTTCGTCCCTCGACGAGAAAGCGCTTGATACGTACGCAACGCTGCCGCGTACACGGTAAACGACAATTACCCATCTTACAACAATCATTTTGTCCACAATCGTTCACAAGTTTCCGTTAATTCCTTGAAGTTTTGTGCCACTAAGTTTGACCAGGTATCACAGTTATTTTTCTTATTTTTCGCAGGAACAAAAGTAACTTCTCGCTGGTAAAATCCATCGACCGGGCGGACGAGATAAACGGCAAACCCGAGAGCAACCGTTCGGCGAGCAGAGACGCGAGTCTCAGTAGGCTCAGCAGCGCGAAAAAACCGCGCGTCCCCAGCTCCCGGGAATCCGTGACTCTCCGCAAGTGTCTGCCTCCCTATCCGCGCGCAAAGGTTACGGAGAAGACCAGAATTTATCATGAGACGAGCGTGCAGACGGGTCTCACGTGTCAGGACATCGAGAAGGCGCTGGCCGGGGTCGCTGTGCGGCCGCACGACCCCGAGGTTCTCGAGAGGCTGGATGGCGAGAGTCAAACCGAGGGCACTTGGGAGGACGTCCGTGTCATTCAGACACAGCTCAAGACTGTTAGCGCCGAGGCGATTCAGTTGAAACACGAGAACGAGAGACTGGAAGCCGAGCGAACGAAACTCGAGAGATTGCTCGCCGAGGAGCAAGCCGATCACGCGTTTGCCAGGCAGGAATTGGACAGAAATGCCAGACGAGTACTCGCCATGCTGGGAACCCCGCAGTCCGAACAGGCCGAGGGCAGCGACAGCTTTCTCGAACTCGAGACCCACTTTCAATCGTCCGGTCAGGTCGTCGCCAATCAACAGTCCGAGATCGCTGATTTGCAGTCGCTCTGCAGAATGCTCAATAGGGTGAGTTATCGGCAGATCTACCGATCGTTTTGGCAACGTTGCGAGTATTTTGAAAAATTGTTGAAAGTACCGATCTGTGTTTTGATTCTTTAAGGATCTGGAGAAGAGTCTGGCCGCTCAGAAGGCACTGCTTCAGCAGCAGCAGGAACTGGAGGCTGAGTCCACCGAAATGCAAGATTTCTTACAGGAGGAAAAAGCTACACTGGCCGAGGCTCTCAGGGACGCCGAGATTGAGGTAAATTTGTTATTTTTTTCAAATATAAAAAGTCTTCTGAGTGACTTTTGTCCGACAAAAGTGTCGTCAATGAGTGTTTGTGCGAACTATATTTTTGAAAAACCGATATCTTTGTGATCGATGTAGATTGCGAAAAAAGACGAAATGCTGGAGCAGCGCGACAAGGAGTTGGCTCGACTCACGGAAGAGTGCAAGCATCTCGTGCGGATAAGCGAGCAAAGAAGGTAAAAAATATTTAATCGCGGAAAACGTAATATCGCGATTGACGATAAATATTTTCTTATCGCATTTATTTCGCCTTGCAGACAGGAAAACCTCTCGTTGGGTATGAAGTTGAACGCCGTGGAGCGACGAGGCCGAGACTTGTTGCTGGGTCAGGGCGCGGCGGTTTCCGGAGCTGCGGTTGCTCTTTCCGGGCTGGGCACGAGACTCGATGGATTGGTCGATCAGCTAGTCCGGTCGTATAAAATCTCGGAGAAGGATCTCGAGGTTAGTCGGATACGACGAATTATGCAATCGCGCTCGGCAAGCGTTTTATCGCTCTCCCTCTCACCGTACTTAATTTTTCCAGGATGTGGTTTATCACAACGAAGCGTACAGCAGGAGCAACAGCAGCGCGGAGTCGAGCCCGGTGAGCTCGAAGCACAGCCTGATGAAGGAGTGCACGCCGAGTCCAAAAAGGGGCTCTTTCGTGTCAGCGGTTATCGGAGCAATCAGAAACGCCGCGACTCATCCTTTCGCAACGAAACCAACTGCCGAAAAAAAACCGTCCCCCGTCGAGTCCACGAAGCATATTTTCAAAGGTTAACATCGCTGACTGCTGATTCACATTACAATAATAGACTCTTCCAAAGTCCGCGTTTCTCCCAGTGCGCATGCAGCTTTTTTGCTCAGTTTCTTTTTCCGTGGTTACGGTCGATCAATGAACATAAATCTGGACCATCGGTTATCTTTTTACTGAAACGGAACTATGAATTCAGATAATTTATCTTTTTTTGTTTGTTTATTCACGTTCTTCGTGTTTTGGTTTTTACTCGTAGAACTCAGTACAGAGTCATCGTCCGATCTACTCGACTTCGAAACCGAGCCCTGCCTCATGATGGAAAGTGTTCTCGAGGATGTTCCTCTGCCCGACACATACTCGCACAACATGGTCTCGAGCTGCGATTCTTTGCGCCGAGCTCTCAGCGTTCCCGAGCCCATCGACGAGATGACCGCCCGACTTCCGAGACTCAGTGACGAATGCACCAGTCTTACGAACCTCACGCAGGCCATTTTGAACCGTCGCAAGGTATTGGTTCTCTTTTATTTGCAAATGTCATGAAAAAAACTGCATTCGGAAGGAAAATTGCAATTCAGATTTAGAAGATGCAAATTCAATCGCGCATTTCTGTCATCGTTACTTATAACTTGAAAAGCAATATTCGTGGTTAAAATAAACCCCAGACAAGCAAATTAGTTGAGTCAACCCATTTATTGACACAACGAATTTGCTTGTCTGCAGCTTGTTTGATCAATTTTTTCGGTGTATTATATACTTTCGGAACAGAGAAGAATGTACACAAAAATATTGTGTACGCAGACGTAAACATCGTGTGAATAAATATGTACTGTGTTTTCTTCAGGCCGAGGATGAGGAAGACGTCGACGACTGTGATTCCCCGAGCGAGTCGGACGGCGGCGGCGGCACGGAGAGCAACTCCACAGCCCCTGTCACCGACTATAGTCCCGCGGTGAATCTCGTCGACCAGGTTATCGATGTCGACAATCTTGTGACGAAACTGCTGAAGGTGCTGCGCATTATTCAACTGGACAACGACACGTGTATTCGAGAATTACGCGACGACAAGTGAGTGCAAAATATTTTTCCTTGGCTTTCAATCGTTATCAGGAGTAAGCGGTATTCGAACTAAGAATATTTTAAACGCATTTTCGTTCCAACATCCTAAAAGAGTCAGGTTAAATAAATAAAAGAATAAATAAGTATAAGGAAAAAAATCATTAGTTGTCCCACAATATTTGTCAAAAACTTCACTATTGCATTTCCTCCAATCCAGAACCGACTTGGAGTCAAAGCTGGAAGCGCACAACGTCGAACTCGAGGAATTACGAAAAGTGGCGGAGAATTTTCTCAATACCGACGAGATATTCGCCGACGCGGTGGACGATCGACGCCACACCGTTGTGGAGAATCGTCGAGAATTCGCGGACGCGGAGGAGAATCAGAGGCCGACCAAGGATCACGATGCGAGTTGCAGTCCCGACGGCGCCGTTCCGTCTTGAACGCGAATCTTCCTAAATACTATAATAGTCGACGCCGTAGCTGTTCGCATGATTCTACAGTCGAGGTTCTCCAGTATTTCGTACGATACGTGAATTATGTAAATAAGTTTTAACCCCCCATCGAGTGTCCGCGTTTTTAATCGATCGATTGACGAGAACGCGACGAGCCAATCTCGTGAGATTAATTCGACCACTCGGGACAACGTTTTGGCGATGAAATGTTTTATCTAGTCGTAGGGAGCGCGGTCGACGAGGCTCCCGCCCCTCGGGACGACATCTGGTAACGCAAGTGCGACGCTCTCCTCATGATGAACAGACTACAGCTGTTGTACAGCCGCTGAAGAAAAATATATAGACCGTAGTCCTAAGGACACCTTTTTCTACTAAAAAAAATCGAGTTGTGATGATATATACCAAAAGAACAAAAAAAAAACACTAAACTGGTCAGACGTGTATGTTAATTTTTAATCAAAAAATAAATCTCGTCTTGGTATATACAACGTCAGTGGTGTTTATTGGAGTTGGATGGTCCTTTGTATACCCACGATCAAGAATGCAACGGCGACATTTATTTTCAAGATACATGATTTCCCTCATTCTTGTATGAAAAAAAAAGTTTACACACGTGGCAACCAATCCTACTAGTTCCTTTTTCGAAAACAATTCATATTAAACCAATTTCGGTATAAAATAGAAATTCGAAAATGGATACGTGAATCTCTGTCCGCAAACCGGTAACCAATAAATAAAGAAACGGCAGATCCATCTTACGGAACCAATTAAAAATTATCTGTACGTAACAGGCTTAAAAGATCGTTATTGCAGCTGGATTCCGAAAATTGAAGACAAAAAAATTCATTGCTGACTGTCTCCTCCAAAGCAGTTAGGTTCTATCGTGATCAATAATTTGTATGCCACCCGTTCTACGTCGAAATTTCAAAAACAATGAAGAATATTGCTCGGGTTGAATTCTTTTTTTTATATATATTTTTAATAAAACCGCAAATACACATAAAATCTGTAAGAACTAATTCACACACCTAACAGTTATAAATAATAGGCGATGAGGATCACATTGGAAGACGATTAATGGAAATGAAGGGATGACGCCGCGACGATACGTGAAATGGCTCAATGTTGCGGCTGAACTTTGCGAAGCAACGGCGACAGGAGGCTCATCAGTCGTAAACCGGGTCTGTGAGTAAAAGAAAAGAAAACAAAAATATTGAAATCTCCAAAACTACAAAACACAATAAAAAAATAAATCGAACTAAAAATAAAAGAAATCGAACCTGTGAGCTGATTTAGCGCTTGATGACTTCTCCTTGATAGCCTCGGGCTCTTCCTCAGGTTTGGGCCTCGATTCTGCAGGCTCCTGGGGTCTCGATTCTGCAGGCTCTTGGGGTTTTAATTCCGCAGGCTCCTGCGGTCTCAATTCAGCAGGCTCCTGGGGTCTCGGTTCTGCAGGCTCCTCGGGCTTCGAAGGTTTCTCTGCGATTCCTCCCTGCTGAATGCCAAATATATTCGCATCCATAGCCCCAGGAAGGCCCCCGGCGAGAAGAAGAGCTTCGACGGGCGCGACAACGACAACCAGACCGTCCACGTGAATCCGATAATTCTCCGTTCCGTTCTGGCGTTGATCGTAGTGATCGCCGGGTTCGGGGGACTCGTTACGATCCGTCAGAGCCGGCGAGTTTATCGGCGAGGCCAAATCCTGCGAAGCGAATCTTCCGGGAGCTGCGATGCACGTGGAAACGACGAAAAACAACAGGAGTATGAGCTCCGTCGTTTTGAAGATTCTCATGTTGATGCTGCAGCAGGCTGCCATTTGTTAAGGGTGGAGACTGAACAATTTGTCACTTGAATGGCCTTTGTATCTCACGATTAATCGAGTCGCTTTTGTTCACGATTGATTGTTGAATTAACTAATCAATTCTTAATAGTCGAATGTGCTGAGGAAACTTGTTGCAGTTGCCGTCGACTCGAAGGGCGAGCGAAGTCTGAGACTCGTAGTCAGGACGAGCCCAGGATAGCCGGGGACGATCCCCACTCGGAACGCTCGACCGGTCAAGTTCAAGAACCTCGCGTGACCGGAAGATCCCGGATCGCTCTCCGTGCATCTACCGTTCGAACGCGCGATTGGAAGGCGCAAATGGAGAACCAGCGATGCACAACGTGTAGCACAAGTTCGACCAATGTCCGAGTGGGTAGGTCATAAAAGTCTTTGGATCTTGGCGAGCGACCGGTTTTTTTTAGTGAAGCTTCAGGGTGGTGCAAGAATAATTTTTGTGGATTCCCGTATAAAAATAACATCTGCAAAGGGTAGAGGAAGAAAAGTATTTAGCAAAAGTATTTTCTCAAAGCCATTCGAATATGATTTTTTTTAAGATTACCACTTTTTCTAATATAAAATTTGCTATCCTGGCACATTTTAATTAAGGAAAGGATTATTTATTTACACCTCACATTTTTTTTATCTCGAGTAGAAAAAGAAACAAACAGAAATTTTATAAAGAGAATCGGATCAAGATCAACAGTGATTTTCAAGACCTCATTTTTTTGTAAAGACTGAAGAATTTTGTATTCGAATTATATTTGACAAAAACCAACAGCACTTGAATTTCGAGAAATATTGAATTTGAAAGTCTAGAAAAAATATTCTACTGATTCAATTTACAGGGTTTTCGTGAATCGCGACTACCGGACATAGTCGTGGCTTACTTCAGTGGCCAGCAGCCAGGCCCACAACAATATCTGCGATCTGCAACCAATAATCCGGCACCAAGTCGCAAGAACCGGGGGGCAACGTCCCGTAGTGACCCGATCGTCCAGCAATTGAATTCTCCGGGTTGCGCGAGTGGTAGCGAGCTACTCGAGAGCAAGAGGCAGCGGTGATGATACAGGTAGATAGGCGCTTCGGCCGAGCGTTTATCTCGAGCGTGTTAGCGACTAATCGTCGCGAGGTCGACGTG
The DNA here is from genome assembly GCA_963932165.1 of Pimpla rufipes. Taxonomy (NCBI): domain Eukaryota; kingdom Metazoa; phylum Arthropoda; class Insecta; order Hymenoptera; family Ichneumonidae; genus Pimpla; species Pimpla rufipes. The sequence continues at coordinate 16,933,564 of OZ010632.1, read as the reverse complement.
TCGACGACCTCGCGTTTCACGCATTTGTATACAGACTCGTAGCCTTGGCCTTGCTCTTGCCTTAGTCTTCGCGTCTCCCTCTTTCTCTCTCTCGCGGTGAATGCCAACTTGCAGCACCCGCTTGCGTAACGGAGAAAGGGGACACGGGTGGGAGTGACACGATATTTTCTTGCGGTGCTGCACGCCCACCGAAAGCAGAATAGACGAACCAGCGCGGGCCAACAATCACGACTTTACGAGCGTCACAATCTATTTTGCACGCTCCGATGCATCACTTCGGGAAACTATGTAACGGGGTTCGACAAATTTATCGCCGATAAACGACCGCTTTGTGTAAATTAATATCAATCCCGTACCAATGGAATTCTTATTAGAGCGATTTTTTCTACCGGCTAGACTACGATTTACGTTAATTCAATTTTCAAATGCATTTCGTGCAGGTGGCGAAAATTTCGTCATACAAGTTTTCAGTTCGCGGTGCATTCGTTTTACAACACACTTGTATATTACATTTAATTAAACGATTTGCGCATGAAAACTTGCAAAACCGGCGCGTTCAGTTTTGAGCAGATTTTTCTTACGGAGTAGAAAGTAGACTGATTCCTATTGAAACTAATTGGAATCGATTGACTAGCAATCGTGATGTATCGCGTGAATTGCAGATTTGTGGGTCATGTAGCATTAGCTTATGGGAATCCATGGTATTGATGGGACTGTGTAATTAGGGAAGTTTCAGAGGTTTGGCGAGAATCAAGAGAACCCAAGTTAAATAATTCTATATTTATTGACAAAGGTGATGAAAAATAACATGACAGTGTGATTACAACGACGAATAAGATTCGATGAAATATGCTATATTAAATACGAGTAATGCAATTACCGATAAATTCGCAGAGAATTCAGACACTATTCAACTACCCGGGCTTTGCAGACTCCATCGATACGATCGCGATATCTGTCGGGGCCGCAATTTTCAATCCCGTCACCGATCAGCTTCAATTCCTGAGGTTCCTCCGCAGCCGGTCCTACGTCATTTCCAGGACTGTTAAGCCCCGTAACTTTGTTCTCCAAGCGATCAACCTGCTGGCTAATTGCTCTCGGTGGCAGCTTCGAAACGGATAATTCACCCGATACCTGGTCGAGACTTCTGGCAGTCTTTTTCGATTTTTCACTAGCTTCGACAGCTTCAGCGTCAGCTTCGATTTTAACATCCTTCTTCAAATCGTCTTCCTGTTTCAGGCTCGCCTGCGCCGCTTGGGAGGGTTGAACGCTTTCAGGAAGATCTTGTTGGATGATGGCAACCAGCTTCACACTCGCTTCCGGCTGTTTCTTCAGTTTTCCTACTTCGACCTCGTGGCCGGAGATCGAAGTTTCGGCCCCAGTGTCAGTGGAATCTGCGGGCGCAGCGCTGATTTCCGCATCTTCGGCGTGATTGGCGACCCGCGAGGCGACGTTTTTCAATTCGAGGGCCTGGATCACGAGGTCGTTCTGCAGCAAACTCGAGAAATCGGCGGCGCTTCCGCCCGAAGACGGCGCGACGACCACCAAGAAATTCTCGAGCTTAGCGTGGACGTTCAAGTTTCCGTCCTGTCGCTGATCGTACGTGTTGACGGGCCTTCGCGGGGCCGCTTGGCTGGGTGCCACTTGGAGCAGCGTCACGGTCGCCAGTGCCGAGGCGAAAAGGAGAAATGTCGTCTTCATCTTTGCTCCGGATGAGCTCTGCGGTCCGGGGTGGCGAACGAGATGCGACGCTTGTAAACCGCTCGGCGAGACTCCGTGGGTGCGCGCCGGTGATACTGTGTGGCCGTGCTGAACGGGCTCTGATACGCGACTGAGAGACGAGGCCCTCGCGATCACCCAGCTAAGAGTCAATTGGCGCTGGATGGTTTCAACGGCACTGAGCGATCGTGTCCAGCAGAAAAGCTCGCTGAAAAAGGAATCCGGAGACTGGTAGGGTGGAACTTAACGAGCTCTCGTCCATTTCCTGCAATTTTCTTAGATTGGCAGGTAATTTGCGCTTTTTATTTTAACGCAGATTTTTTTTTTACTAGTATCGCCGTTAAATGTAAGTATTTTATGATGCAGGGTTTTTTTTTCGGCGTACAACGACTTTATATTTATTTCTTTAATGGATTATGCCTTTTTGCATAAATAAATATTTATACATTATTTAATTTTGGTAATAATAAAAATGTTGGTAGCAGGAAATGCATAAACAATGCAAGTAGTATGAAATTGACAAGTCTGAATATAAAACATTGCAGAAGTAGTTTCATTTTTTGCTATACTGTTTTTTATTTTTTACGGGAGGTTGTTCGAGATTGTAATTCTTCCGAAGATGCTTAATTATTTAAAAAAGAGGATATTCAATTTATCTTTCGCATTTTTATTGTCATTGTTTATTACGCAGGTAGTCATTTTATAAGAGTCATCCTTATGCTCGTCGACTCGCGAGCTACGCCAAATGTTTTTCTTATAATGATAAACGAAGTCGCACTTGTATTTGCACTGGGAAATGGGAGAGAGATTTCGATACGTAAGTTCAAGGCTTTCGACGTCTCTAGCGTATACGGGGTCATCGATTACTCGCGAGACATGAGTACTCTCGACCTCCTTTCACAATTGAGACGATTATCCAACGAACGCGATACGTCGACCATGCGTAATTGAATTTCGCGTCGTGAATATCTAATTATATTCCACTCGAAGAAGCGCCATCTCATTTTTAACTCGACTGGCCAGTATTTTTTTGCTTCCCCCTTAGGCTACAGTGGAGTGATAAAGCGTTCGACCCGGATCAAAAAAAAATTTACAAACATCCACTTGAAAAAATGGCACACGGCTAGACGAGAAACTAGCGTTGAAAAAAAAAATGTACCGGTTCGGCTAGAACCGATTTGTCTTACGATTCGGGAGGTATCATTCAATTATCTCTTCGTGAGAATCTCACTGCTGCGGCTCGGATTTGTATACTCTGATGGGCAAATCTTTCCGCACGGTGAATCGGCCTTTTTGGCTCAGCTTCGAGCCCAACCTCATGGTTAATCTGATCGGAAGAAATAAGATTTTTTCATGAGAATTTCCCCACATTTTTTCCCATTTTTAAAAAATACTGGCAAGCTTTGTGACCGAACTTTTAACTAATAAATTAACGTATTTTAGGTAAAAAAAAAATCAGTTGCGAACTTTGCCTGGAGAATCAGAATAAATACTTACGGCACAAGAGATATCCGACGGCGAAACTGAGTCGTGCGGCATCGGCCTTTTTTGTTCATAGCGTATCCAGCTGGACAGACTTTTTTGGCGCTTCCCTCGATCGTCGCAGGCGATCCCGCCGCCTCATGTTTTTCCTCATTTTCAGTCTTTTCAATATTGTCAGCATTCAATGATTCATCGCCAGAGTTCTCTTTGGTTCGCAATTGGCTATCCGTCTCGTTCTCGTGAAGATTTCCCAGACTGTAAATTGTGCTGTTAGCTTTGGAGCTATCGCTGTTGGATTCGTTCAACGCCTCATGATTAATCGTCGGTTTTGTCGTTGTTTCAGGCTCCACACTGTTCAGAGAAGACGACTGTGAAGAGGAAGCAATCGAGATCTGCGTCGTCGAGGATTTCGGTGGATTAGTCGGCCAGGTGTTCCACGGTTTGACCGAACTTGTCGGCGGGCCTGCGGTCGTTGGTCTCACTATTGGTTTTATCGTAAAGTCCGCATAATCGTAGGCGTAATCGTAATCCTGAAAAGAAAATCGCAGTTCACTAGTAATTGAGAAAAGTGAGCGGTGAAATATTGACTAAAAAGTGAAACAAAACTATTAATATTGATATATTATGGTGTAACATTTACTTCATCTAAATTCAACTTGAAGAACTGGTTTCACATTATGCTTTGGATATCAATACAACAATACTAATAAGAATTATTATTCATTTTAGTAACCGACCCATTTAAATAATAATTGAAGAAATATCCTTTTCGAGTGATTATTAAAATGAGTTACCGTGTAATCGTCCAAGAGTTCGGAATCGAGCAGTGCAACGACCTGTACATCCTTCAAGTGTATCTGCACGTTGACATCCCCGGTTTGGCGCTGATCGTACGTAATAGGCGTGGAAGAAGCTGCACGACCGTTCCAGGCAAGAACGCCGAGAGCGCAATATAATATGTATAGCATGATGACTTCCGCGTGTCCCGGAGAGCGATATAGACCGTCGGGTACGAGAGTAAGCGTAAAAATGGCAATTCGTAGCCCCTGCTCTTCGTAGAGTTCAGGCTAAAGTAACTGTGCCGCAATGCTCGACTCGATAGTGGCTATCCGCTACCAGGGAACCGGTATTTCTTGAGCCGGTTTGCCACGGAGAGCGAGACCAAATAACTACAAGGATCGAGCTCGGCCGTTGGCCTTTCCTGCGAGATTCTTCGTGCTCCTCGAGTTCAACTTACGCTTCTTGCGTTCGGTGCGCTTGTATCTTCTAACGTGTACATTTCTGCTTTTCGATGATTCTGGGTGTCGGAAATTTACAGCGAATATATATAAATACGCGACTCACCGTATTTTTTTTTATTGATATTGGGACTGGAAAACTACTGTAAATTGTTCTTCCATGATATTCTTTTGTGGAAGACATAATTGTTTCTTCAATTGTGGAATAACATGAATCATACTTTGATGCGCGGGACTGCAGCAAATATAACGAATTATGTTCAGCAACTATTGAATGGAAATTAAGAATTTTGGCATTCATATTTAAGTGATATATTCATAGACATATTGTATAAAAATGGTACAAAACAACAGTTTTAAACGTCCGAGCATTACTCCGCAAAGCTGTTTATTATGTGATTGTGATTTATATGATTGAATTTCGAGTCCAGGATTTACCTGTAATTACGAACTCAGAATTCCTTTCATCATTGATCAAATATCTTCAAAAAAACATAGGGAATCAAACGTAGGTGTGTAAAAATGAGAGTAGGCTGATATAATTGGTATTCATGTATTTACTTAAAAAACGGAATTAACATTAAATAATGTTACATTATGTTTCATAACTTTTTCAAAGATTCTATCGGGGTTATAACTCTAATTAAAAATGATCGCAGCAGTAATACCAGTAATAATCGTAACATTTGTAATCCGCTTTTCTCACCACATTGTTCAAACCTAGTTCGTGCGGTAGCCGCCAGGCTTGACTGCGAAATGTCAAAGCTGCTCCTCTCACTCGTCCACCACGCTATAAGTGACAGCAACTCTGGCGATTGGTTTGAATTCGACGTCTGGCCAGCTGTGGCCAATCGGCACAGCAGATTTCGCATACCGCCGCACGTCTGTGTAGTCTCGAAAGGAAAGCGACCTAGTGTCTCTGAATTCCGCAGATGACACCAATGCGTTGATATTTGACTGCATATGACACATATATACACAAACACGGTATATACATGCGATGCCTTATAGCGTGTGAATTGTTTATCCTTGTCATCAATCTGTCAGCTGACAAACGCTTTGCGTTCGGTTCTACGAGTTCCGACAGCCTCGCAAATCTATGTTGAAACCAAGCTGAGCCGCGAATAGAAACAACGATCACATGCGCGTGGTACCAACACCTTTGTTTACGATGCTTCGTGTTGTCGCAAAGAATGCTTCAATTCTTTAAAAAATCTGGTAATATGACTTGTCACACTATTTCATAAGCCGATCGTCGCCGCTTTTAGCGGCTAACGCATTGTTTCATCCATTGCGAATCGTTTAAACTCTCGGGCCGATGTTTGTTGTTACAATCGTGTTTGAGGTTATGGTCAATCACTGCTTCGCCTCCGCTTCAAACCTAAATATTCGAACTTTTTGCAACGCTTTTCGGGATATTTGGGGTCCTATCATTTGCACAGGATGCTGGGCATTGGGTGGCGACGCCCATTCGTCACCTAGCTTATTTGCAACAACCGTTTTTAATTCCTGCAGAAAATTCCTTACGATTTGGTTAATGTCAACAGTAGCCTAGTTTCCCAGAATAAAAAAGCCATGGGAATGAATTTGTTCTGCAGGGATTGTTCGTTAGAGCATTTATGTTGATTCGTTGGATGCAAAAATCTATGTAATAACGTTGTTCGCAGGCCAAAGAGACAGAGCAAGCGACGTCCCTCGTGGTTCCCCCGGAAAACCACGGAGCTCGGAAAAAGCGGTAAACAATGCTTACGCCGATCGTCATCTGTCGGAGAGGGAGTCGAGGCTGGTGTGTAGCCTCGAGGAGGAAGAGGAAGAGGGCTGCACGGAGGACCGCTCCATAGAAGTCTCGTACTCGCACTCTCGTCTCTCGAAAACGCTGTCGGAAATTCTGGCGGACAAGGGAGCGCTTGGTTACTTTATACAGTTTATGGAGAGCCGAGGGCGCCTGGCGCTCATCAAGTTCTGGATGGAGGTGGAATGCATATGTGGCTCCTACAAGGAGGACGCGCCGAACAGTACAGAGCATTCGGATCAAAACTTCAATTGTCCCGACGGGGAGCGGCTGAAAAATTCGGGAGAGGAATTAAACGCGTGCGAGAGCTTGCGCGAGTGTCGCGCTGTAAATAGTAACGAGTCTGGATCAAATTTTAACGAGCCAAAGACTAGCGGTTTGTCGATTGCTCGCGAGAGGCAGCCGGTCTCGACTATAAAGCAGGATGCATCGAGAATCTACAGAAAGTACATTGCCAGTGACTTGTTGCCAGTCAATAGCGTATCTAGAGAGGTCAAGGCCGAGATCGAGGAGTCTCTGGCGTGCAGAAATATCGAACCTTTGATCAGTTGCCTGGCGTCGGTTCAACGATTAGTTTACAAAGCGCTGGAGGAGGAGTAAGTGTTACCGGAGCAATAGGCGCGGGAGGATAGAAGAAGAGAAGTTTGGATACTCAATGGTTCGTCTTGCTTTGGTTCTAGATACATCAACGACTTTTTGAGAAGCGACTTCCATTGCAAGCATCAAATAGACGTCTTAACGAGCGGGGATGTCAAACTCGCTGATATTCTCTACAACGAAACAGCGTTCTTCTTTTTCATGGAAGTAAGAGACACATCGGTTCAGAGGGCGAAAGCCTTTGTTAAATTTATAGCTGGGAAAACGACTGATGACACTTTTGTTGTATTTCAGTTTATGGAACTCGAAAATAAGCGCGAACTTCTGGATTTCTGGATGACGGCGGTTAATTATAAGCAGAATTTGATGGAGAAACGCGGCGACATCGATCCCAGTGAGGCGCAGACCGACGCACTCATTATTTACGACAAGTGCGTCCGATCGTACATCTTGCATGGATTCACTTTTTGTTTGTCAAGCACTTCTCAAATTTTCACATATCTTCAGATATTTCAGTTTGCAAGCGACGATGCCACTGGGATTCTCCGATAAAATTCGATTTCAAGTTGAACAGAACATTTGTCGGGAGGGGGGCGATGGACCACAGCCGGACTGTTTCGATCGACCCTGCGTCATTGTATATAACTTCCTCAGTAAGGTAAAAACGGTCGACAACAAGAGTAAATCTCTCGTACATTTGATAATTTTCATTAGAGATGTTCGGAAGAACCATTCACTTCGATTTGAATATTGAAAATGAAAAAAAATTCAAAGCGAATTTAGTATCGAGTATTTTACACAAATTTAGAATTAAATATTTGATATGAATTTAGAATTGTGCATTAGATTCGATTCGAATAGAAAATGAAATGTTACTCGCACATCGCTAATTGATACTATCAAGAATTTGTAACCCGAATTGTTACTTACCCATTGCACCACCCTACAGCACTACCTGCCCGCCTTCTTATCTTCCCAGTTGTATTATAAATACTTATCGGAGCTCATCGGGACCATTCAGAGTGGGGCTTGCACGGGTCTTCCTCATCCTCGTATCAGAAGAGCCGGTGAGTCGTTATCTCGCGACACAATGCGTGTGATTAGCTTCCCGGTGTATCGTGTTTTTTGTAATACAACGTAGATCACTTTAGAATGTTTCAGTTCTTTAAAAAATCCGGTAATATGCTTTGTCTTATTATTTCGTATGTCGATTGTCGTTCATTTAGTGATTAACGCGTTGTTTCATCGACTGAGAAAGTTTTTGAGACGCGTGTTGACGTTCTTGTTACGTTCAGTGTGTCATGGCGTTTTCGCAATACAACACGGACCAACATAGACCTGAAAACTCCGTTTGATGATTCTTCAAGGTTCCGACTGCAGCAGCGAAGTGAGTACTTTGAGCATTGGCACCCAAGATATGACGAACAGCGTCGCGATGACGACGCACGGCGAGGGAAATCGGTTGGCCGACAACGACAATACGAGAAATAATAATTTCGCCTTGAACATCGATACCAGTCAGTTGTACGACCCCGACTCTCTGTGGAGGCGGACAAAAAGCACGTACGTATTCGGATGCAACGTCTTCGGCGTGCTTATCTCGCATGAACAGATAACTTTTAAAAAAATGCAGTATCTCGAAATGTTTCTTTCGACCAGCTCGATCAAATATCGCCGAAAAAAAAAGCCAAGCGTTACACTGTATGAGGGACCCACTCAATTATCATTCAACGAATATATCATTTTTTTAGCCTGAGCGTCGGCTATGTCGACGACATGGGCAGATTCGTCACCGAAATAGAGCCAGATCCTCGAAGAAAATACGGTGAGTCGCGGATCGAAAGAAAACATTTTTTTTCGTTAGCCACTCTAGCTTCCGGCATAGAGCAACAATCGATGATATCTCGCACTGTAACTAAGAGCAACTGCCACCAAATCTGAAAACACGTATTATTTCAGAATCTCGTTTATCGCGCGCCGTCAAGAGGTTCATACACATTGAACAAGATAAGGTGAGCCTCGAGATATAAAACCGGTCGCGATTCGTTGATCGCAATAAATACAAAAATCTCAAGCGAAATGCGCGCGAATTATGGCATGAAAGTTACCAACGTTAGCGCATTGAAATCGGTATCCCCGTTGGCTCCAATATTTTTCTCCTCGTAACGTCAGTGACGATACTAAGATGATCGCGCTTGGATCACGTGTGCGAAAAAATGTCGATAGCCTAAATGATTTCGCTGCAGCAACGTTGTTGATCTTCAAACGGAGCAAAATTATGAGTATTGAGAGTATTGAGTATCTAACCGTTGTGATTAGTCAGGAGAACTCATAGTTGGTACACATTTTTTTCATTTCTCACAAAAAAGAAATTTCCTCGCTAACTAATGATTTTCCCAGCTCTTAATTTTGTTCGGTTGATGCCAATGCGAATGTCGGTGAGATACGTGATATATGTTTTTTGGTGACAAATAGGCAAAAGAAGAATTGGCTTGGAAAATAGCGGAGATGATTGTTCGTGAGATAACGTCGCTGACACTCGGAGGTCGGGACATATCGACGTGAAGAGGACAATACGTAGAGCAACGGGCAAAGTTGCTGCGTCAAATTCTGCACTGTGGTGGATCGTACCTGTGGACTTGACTGCGTGTTTCCTGAGACACAGAAACAAAGCAAATGAGGATATCAGTTGAATACGTCGACGAACCGTAATGGTAAATCAAAGTCTCTCTCTTTCACTCGCTCTCTACTTACGACGCAATAGAAACTGACGTTACAACGACAAACACGAGAATCTTACGGATAACACAACGTTACAATCGTTTTGACCCTGTTCTACTTAAGTGAGATTATATCATAGTATTTTATTCGCTTTTAAGCTCGATTTAAGTGCACCTCGTGTATCCTCCGTGTGGTACATATCAGGGGAATGTTTCGCGTGAGATTAGCCTTCCTTGGACAAGTGAAACCGGACGTTAGTTTCACGATAGTTTGATTTTTGTTCTCCTTTTATGCGGGCGAAGCGCTTAGCGATAGTTAATTCTGTGCTAATTCAGCATTGTCTTGGCTATTGTGAAGGGCAGTTAACACCACAATTTCATACGTGGGGAATTTGATTTGCAGCTGAATGATGTGTTGCAGAAATTTGTCTTAACAACAAATACCTTATAAGCGTCATAGATTTATACGAGTCTTTCGAATGATTTTTATGTGTTTTTTGCCGATATTTCGCGATTATTTTTACTGTACTTTTTTAACAAAAGGATCAAACGTTTCGATCGGATTCAATATTCAAATTGAAAAGTCAATAGTGTCTTCCTTGCTGGACATGAATCTCGTATGATCGCATTGTATCATTAAAATGTCTCCGAAAAGTTTTATCCGAATCATTAAAAGTCCATCGAAAGTGCTGTTCATTGGTGCGACCGCTCTCACACTTGTATCTCCGTAAGGACTATCATTCTTGCGTCCACACTTCAACGTCAATTATTTCGCGGCGTTCCACCGACTCGCTCGGTAATTCCTACGTCATATTAATCAAAGTTAAATTTACATTTGTTCTCTAACCTGTTTATTTTGATTGTTTGTTTAAACCTTTTACCAACGTAATTAGTAGTCGTATAGTTGTAGTCGAAAGAAAATTATCGTCGTCTTCGGTGCTAACGCAATTTTTATTATTAGATGCAGTTATTATAATCGGCTAACTACGAAACGGAGTCGTGACCCATTCATTGCATTTCTCATCTCACTCTTCTTACGAATTCGTCAAATGCCGTGAAAGTTTCCTTCAAAAGCCAATTTTTTTTACTGCCAATGAGTACAAGATAATCAATGAAACCAATAAAAAGAAATTCGGGCGAGGTGAAAAAAGATTGTGGGTTCGCGACTCTGCTACTGTAATATAATAATCGAACGGCCGTAAATGAAAATTTGTACTATTTGAGACGTCGATATTTGCGTAGAAGAGAATAATGAAAAATACTATTTTTCGACGAATGGCTTTTCGGATATACCGACGAGTGCTTGCGTTGCGGGCGAGATCAATCGGAAGGATCTAATTGGACTTTCTTCGCAAGTAGAGGAAACGATGCAGAAACTGTTTGTACATATTTGCGAGCAGGCGGCTGTACAAGTACTAATCATAATCGTGCAAGTTAGTCTGTCAATGTTGAGTCCAAATAAAGCGATGAAAAGCGAAACGTTTGCAAGCGAGTTGAGTCTTCACAAATGTGCTTCCTCCATGCCTTCTTTCCATAAATATAGTTGTATATATTTTTCCTTTTCTTCTTTTAAATATAAAAAATGTAAAGTGGATGAACATGAAGATAACACTGGTGCTCTTAGTAGAAAAAAATCGATATTTAAATAGCATTATAATACTTGAACACATTCGATATTGTCTAGTATCACAGTTGTCGTGTTTCTCTTGTCACTAGAGAGAGGATGATCCGTTTATACTGGTATGAGGCGTACAAGCGTACTGAGGAGTCAACAGTGGCGAGGATTCCGAGACGTTCTCGTTGTTCCTTTGCTCCTTGGATAATCTGCACAAACCCAGCTTCCCGACGCACCACTCGGTGCGAAATTTTTCCCGTTTGCCCCATCGTTGATAGACGAGGGCATTGAAAAACGCTTGCAGTGGATTCGTCACAGCCTGAAATGAAACGATTTTCTAAAATTGTTTGAAATCGGTAGAGATCACACGGCAGTTAAGGGAACCAGCTCTAACATTAGCGTTCGATACTTGCCATGATGTACCACAGAGTGATGATAATTTTCACGGGTAATTGAAACCACAGCGTCCACAAAAGAATTCCGTTTATCAGATTCGGTATCCAGCAGACGTAGTAGACGATGTTCGTGAGGACAAATTTGAGTCTTATCGTGTGCACCAGTTTTCTCTCGCGTCCTGTTATCTGCGAGAGGCTGCAGCTCACCGCGTTCTGGAGATCTTTCGTCGACGCGACGTACAACGCCGGATTGACGATCATCACCACGGCGAGAAGGACGTACGTTGCACAATAATTGGGAAGTATCCGCAACACCGCTGTCGACAGCGACGTCAGATTATGGCAGCTACGTTGATGTCGACAGAAAAGGAAGTAAACGAGTTAGTTTTACACTTTCGAAGCTACGAGAAATTAAGATTGTTTTAGCGAGTTCGTCGTAACGAAATGAAACTCACTTTGCATCGGGAACATATAAAATAGTTAAACCAAAAGTGGTGAGAATAGCCGGGCAAATCCAGGCGACGGCGTGGTAATACGAAGGATGCCCGGGACGTTCGCCGAGTAAAAGTTTCATGTCGATTGCATAGCAGAGCGTCCATATCCACGTTGCCATGTAAAAGTATTGCGTCCAGGCCTGGAATACTTGTGTTCGGTAAATGTGTTTCATTTATAAATAGGGTAATCTACAGCCTTGTCGCCCTCGTTAAAAGAATACAATTTACCGACGACAGCGCGCAGAATACCACGCTGGACGTGTCGTCGTCCATTGGCATTATCGTCTTGAAGTTCATCCATAATGCTGACCTCACGAAAACTCCTGCAAAAGGGGATGTCGATTAGGGCGTTTTTATTTATGGGGCATTCTTTACCGATTCGGCCTTGCCGCGATCTCCGAATTGTTCGATTTTATCGTCAATTTGTCATGTTATTGTTCCAACTTTAATAGACAGATCTTTTACGTGCATTTTTTTGGGCAAAATTTGTTTTTCTTGTAATTTAATTAACATGTTGTTAGCCTGACTTTTTAAAATTCACAATAATTCACAAAATTTTTGTTTTAGACAACAACATTTTTAAAATCTATTCCCAGATTAATATTTTGAGTTTTATTTGAAAAAGACTAGAAGGTCTACTGCGAGCTTTAAGGACTACTTTAACATTTTAACATACAGTTCAAGATTTTTTCAAAGTTATTCTTATGCTTTTTTGCCAAACAATACTGTGAAAAAAGCTGGAACAATTTTTATAAATTCAGTAGAAAATAGACAACATTTTAATATGAACAAAAATAATTCAGTAGAAAACAGACAAGATTGTAATACGAACAAAAATAAATAAAAATAAAAATCACAAGCAAATTCACCACTGCATGCAATGAGAAAAATTACAAACCCAGCGAAGCAAGGAGATCAGCCACAGCGAGCCAAACAATTATTTGTCTTCCTCTGGCGGCTGAGAAATTCTGCCACCGATGAGCCGATGGAGACACTTGTCGTGGCAAAACCTGTGGAATGTCAATGAAATAAAAAACAAAATAAATAAAAAATGAGTTGTTTCGTGGGATATAACCAGAATAATTAATTGATCCATTAAACATTAAATAAAATATTTTAAAAAATTGCCAAATAAAAAAAAATAACGAAATAAAAACGAAATTACAATGTACCTGATAAATAGCTCCAAGTATCCCCATACTCGAGGACAGCATGCAAACAGTGTTGTACATGTCGGTATTGAATTCTTGCATTATAACAACGGCCATGTCGGTCTTGTTGTTGTGATGACAACAAAACGTCTGTATCGTCGGATCAGCCATATTTGTGCTTCCTCAGAGCACGCGGCTGTACAACAAACAATGCGACTATAAACAACGGTCGGGCATGTACGTAGTAAGCTAGAGGTGACAAAGCGACGGGACGGAAGCGAAGAGTGTAACGTCTATAGCGTCTCCGATCTCCGTTCGTCAGCATCGGCGAGCGATGATCCGCGGAGGGAGACGGGCGGGATGATAAGAAAGTTGCTCTTATCTCGCGCGCGCGGGCGACTCGACAAACTACGACTTGTCAATTCACCGTAAGCACTTTACGTACCTACTTGTTGGTCGCAATCGCGATATCCGTGCCGGATTTGCGTGAATTTCAGCGTCGAAACTAATCTCGCACACGGTCGACGCTACGATTTCAAATCGACCACACGCGGACCTACGAAACTAGAGAGCCCGAATCGGACGAACGATAATGCGCTCTGCGTGCGTTCGGCACTTTTACTCGAATAAACTTTAATGGTAAATGCGGAGACGCTGGACGCAACGATACCGGACGGCTTATGCAACTCGCCACTCCATAGCCGCGCACTTTATTTTACTTTTCTTTTTTTCCTTCCTTTCCCACTGCCTACCTACCCGGAGAAGACCCACAAGAGCCTTGACCGACTACTGCATTCCGTATACCAAGCAGATGCACACGCAACGAGGATGCGTCGGATCTACGCGCGGGTGGGAACGGCGATTTCATTACGAGGATGCGTCTCCGGTAATGCAGGAGGAAACAGTGCCAGCCGTGTTCCGACGATTGAGCAGAAATCTAGCGAAAGGTGGAAATCGCTCGTGAGCCTCAAGGATGCTCACATTACTCGTCCTGACGAACTCTCCGATCGTAATATTTAATTAACCGATCAACTGAGATTCGATCAGTCCCTCTCGGGAAGTAAGGTGATGTCTGGGGCTTTTAGTAAAACCCAAATGAATACCCAACGCTTGTCTGGAATTTATCTGTTACCATGTGACAAAACGTTAGCTTTCAAGAAGTTTGCGGACTTTTTGGAGTGCAAAATAAATGTAATCCAAAAGTAGTCTGGAAGTTCCAGACGACTTTTGGATAATTTATTGAAATACGTCGATTGGGCTGTTTCGTGGTGTGTGAGTGACCTTGAAACGACGTTGCGTCAGGAGTTTTTTTAAATCAAGTGGTTTGGAAGAAACATCGTCGGATTTACTTGGCCGTTTGGCTGAGCACCGAACTCAGGAATTACACAAGCATAAACGTTGCGTTACGCGTCTCGGTTAATGCCTTACTTTCATTACAATTTTATTACAAAGTTTTATTTCCTATTTCATTACATATACATTTTACTTCATACAAACATCACAGCCTCGTAGACGTGTAAGTACAACGCGCAATAAGACACGCATAAAAGCAGCATAGCCAGCGCGCAGCATACACCGAAATTGTCAGAACTCGCTGTAGAAATTCGAACGCTACGCATCTGCGGGTTCCCGCGGAGGCGCGAAAATTCAAAAATCCGTCTAGTGACCCGTCGCGGCGCGAAGTCCCTAGGCCGCGCGATTCGCGGTGTGCGGCTGGCAATGGCGGCGCGTGGGCGCGCGCGCATGCGTGAGAAAAATCGCGACCCCTCGCGTTCAGTCCGTTCGGAGAAGTGTTTCCGAGGAGTTCGCTGCCTGTGGACGGTCCGTGTGTGTTGCCAATCGTATATATCCGACCCGGGGGCCCCGTCCTCGTAGCGTTATCCGTGTAACGCAGTTGTTCGTCGCGCGGCCGAGCAATACCGTGGGGCATCTGTTAGCGGCTGAACGTGAGTAAACAGCGAGGAACGAGCGCGATTGAGCGGCGACGAATAGCAGCGAACCGACTGTTCGTCATCTCTCGTGCCCACCGCTGTTGGCATCGTATGCACGATGGTTTAACAGCCAGACGTGACGGCTCACTGGCAAAATGGCCGTACGCGGATTTACAACAAACCGCTCGGTTGTTGCTCGCCCCGAGGAACCGCGATGCCTTTCGTCCCGCTGTCTCGCTCGTTGCATTTTCACGCCCACGACAATATCCCCCCGAAATCTCCACCTCAGCCGTTGCTCTGTCTTTCTCTCTCTATCTCTTTCTCTCTCTCTGTCGCGCTCGCGCTCGCTCGCTCTCCCTCGTTATGCGCGTTCGTCTCTCTCACTCGCACGCGCTCTCCTTGCACGGAAAACACGGACGAATCAATGAAACACGAACGCGAGAGGGGCAAGCGCTGCAGTGCGAGCGAGACGGAGCGAGAGACACGACCTGTGCGAGAAAGCTTGTTGCACCTCCTTCTTTTCCCAGCGATTGATTTTTCTTCACCCTTTGCTGTCAATTTTTTCACCCGTTTTTTCTTCTTTTCACCCCCGCGGTTGTGACTTATTCGCGAGAACGCCGCGGACAGCTGTGCATTTTTGCACGCCCCGTGCGATCGATCCCGCGAGATTTCTCGGTGGCAAATTCGTCGGCGGGCGGCGGAAGATGCAGCAAATTTGTTCAAGGGCTCACGATAGGATCTTCTTTTTTTTGCCTTGTTTTTTTTTTTTTAAGTGGGAGTGCATTTTTTTACCGAGTCTTTGTCAACGGTTTTGATTTTTTTTTTTTTTTTTTCAAGAATAAGAAAAATCAGCTGTCGCCCGGCGCTGTCAATGGGCAGACGCGCGAACGCGTCGATACCCCGCGTTGACTTTTCAATCTTGTCCCGCGAGTGGAACCGACCGGAGCGGCAGCAGCCTCTTCCGGCTCATTCATCCCGCAATCTCGTCTCTCTCGCGGACTCGCCTGCGGCTTCGCAATCAATAATTTTGCACTCGCGGCTCTTTCTCGCTAATCAATTCAGTTTGACGCTGCCCGCGATCGTCAGCGCGACGACGGCTTTGATTTTCATTGAGGACTCGGACTTTGACCGGCTTTTTTCTTTGTCTCGTGCGAACCACGCGAGAAATGTCAGAAATCGTTGCATTCTTCGTCGTTTGATTTTTTACAATTAAAAGATGCAATATTGTTTCTTCAGTTTGTCTTGCAATATGAATACAATAATATAATAATATATTAGCAACGACAACAATAACAACAACAACAACAACAATGCAACTACTAAGAATTGTAGATACTTTTTTGCTAACGGATTCATTTATCAGGGTTACATCCCCAATTATATTTTCTAAATTGCATAATAAAGTTTCGTTTAACTTCAGCCAGGAAATTGTGGAGTTGATCATCGAGATGAAGCCGGATAATCGAGACCGGCTGTCGTGGCGAAAGCCCTTAAAAAGCTCGCCGAGATCGAAACGTATACTTCATTTTAATTAGAACGTAAAACACGATCCCTCGGCCCTTTAAAGGGGTAACCCGAGGAGAGCAGGCGCGATGGAGTAGAAATCGCATCAGGTGCATTATCGCCTAGGGGGCGGCGATCCGCGAGCACGAGGTGCCCAAGACGCGCGAGAGCCGGCATACTATTCTCATTCCGTGTATCGCGCGTGTGAAGATCGCTTCGATATAACCCGCGTGTACCGCGATTACCCGACGAGGATCTCCCAGGCGATAATGACTCATTATGTTTTCTACATAGGAGAAGCTGTTAATGCCCGAGTAGACTGCGCGTTATTACCGTACTCGCTCCTTCCTCTTCCTAACAAAATGAATAATAATATCGTCGATGCAACTGTCGACTGGTAATCATTACATTGAGTAGTAAAAATTGGAAAAAAAGTCTGGGAAATTTTAAATAATATTTTTCAACATTTCAAAGCGAGAGAAATTGTCAAAGAAAATATGGAATTGGCGATTTGACATTTTATTATTTAAATTAATTTAAATAATAAAATGTCAAATCGCCAAAAAGGAAAGGAAGGGAATAAAAGGAAAAAATGAAATTGAATTGTAATTGGGAGGAATTTGAAAGGAAAGGCTTATTCATTCGTTTTTGGATAGTAAATAAATGTACAAAAGTCGCCATATTCCAATTGGCAGCAACTACAGACTTTCTGGTTTTAAACAGCAATTTTGGCTATTTGGCTTCCGCCTCGACCATCCGGGATATTGCGAGATAAATCGCAACAGACCGATTTCTTGGCGTCGGGGAAAAAATATACTCGGAGGGTGTAAAATCGAGACGACTGAGCTCGCCAAGAGGGTAACGCCGGTTGTCGTTGAGGAGAAACGGCAAAGAGGCGATAAATATTTTAGTACATTCAAAGCGGGGTCGTTACAACGACGCGGAGCGACAGAGAGAGAGAAAGAGATAGACAGAGCCAGAGAGGGAGAAGGAGAGTCAGCTAGCCGGCCGGCCTGCTTGTCCTCCCTTTCTCTGTTCCACCCTCGTTTCCACCATCGTTCTCTGTTTCTCCTCCCTCTGGATGTGTGGAGGGGTCGACTACGACGCTCGAGATATCGATTTCGGCACATCGCACACGCATCATCATCGCGACGATGCCGCGACCACCGCATCGCCATTCTCCCCACTTTGGTTCTCTCTCCCTCTCTCTCTCCCCATCTCTTTCCTTCTCCTTCCGCTTTTCTTGCTTTCTCCTTCATCCCCTATACACCCTTTGCGATTGTCAAGGTCTCCTCTCAGCGTCCTTCTCTCTCTCTCTCTCTCTCTCGTTCTCCGCAGCTCTCCTGCTGAGATGCACGTCAAGTGTTTTCGTGTACCACAAACTCTTTTACTTTTTGTTCTCTCGACTTGGCCCCCTCGTGAAGAGAGAAAATTGGTCCTGCCCGGGCCGGCCGCGTCATAGACTCGCCCGTTTCAACATCCCTTCTATAGATTGTATGACGCTGGTCGTTACGTCGTTGGCGGTAATCGATCATTCACCACTAACGTTCAACACACTGGAAATTGCATTTTTTTGGTGAAGAGTTTTTTTGAACGAACATTTGGCAAAATTAATTCGAAGATTAATGTTTCCTTGTAGCAGTAATTTCACATGCTTTGACAGCAATATTTAGCTTGAAAAATCTGAACCCAACAGGTTTAAATTGCTGGCAAGCAGTGGCACAAAATGCGGTAGATTATGGAAGTCACGGCAGGCCTGGAAACTACTGAGCGACGATTATTAATTATTATTTTAAGCTTCTATTTTTATATTTCAATTCGACTTGTTGATAGTTGTCATTTTTTAGTTACCAGCTCAGTCACGGTTTCTCCGAATGATGAGACAAAATCCCGAGGAAAAACTGAATAAAATATACTCCCAAACATTTTTCGCGCGAAGGAACAGAATTGCAGCGAGTTTACAGCGATTTTTCTATTTCAGGCGACGCTGATGGCGGTCCACTGAGTATCGAGCCGACTGGAGGGAGGGTTCTGGTCCAGCTCGCTTAAAGGAAGGCTTAATAACGTCCCCGACAAGGAACAAGCCGGCCCACAACGAGGATCATGAAAATGGTGTTGTCACAACGGCAGAGGGAGGAGTTGTAAGTTGGTCGTAACCACTGGAATCCCGAGCGATTTTTCGAAACGCGGCGACGGGGACGACGACTAGACACGGTTAACCGGTGACTTCCCTCGACGGCGTCGGGCCTCCGAGCATCGCCAGGGGCCGCACGCGAAGGCGTTTCGAAGCGGGGGAGGCTCGATCAATCGTTAGGACGAGAGAACTCGAGGCTCGCTCTCTCGCTGACGCAATGAGACCTCCTCGTTCTGTGGTCGATTCCATCGTAGCGAACGCCCTCGAAGCTATAAAATAAAAGCAACCCGAGATCACGATCTTAACGTTCGGTTCAACGCCAAGAGAGTAAACTGGAACGGGCATTACCGCGCGAAATCCTTTGCGATTTAACCGAAGCGCGTTTATACTTGAAATTAATGAATTTTCACTTCTCTTTCTAAAGAGACTTTAATTTCCATCTTCCGAACCGCTGCGTTCGTTCCGCACGAAACGAAAAGTTAACAAGAAATGCCCATAAAAAATAGGAAAAAATGAAAATCCAACAATTTGTTACATTCGGAGCTAAGGATTTTTTCGCGCAACAAGAATCGGTCTTGTTTTTCTTTGCCGATAAAAACAAAGTACGTTCTTTTTTTTTGCTCGAAATTTCGCTTCTCTCTCGAAGCCAAAAGAGCAACGAAAGGCCGTTCGACATCGAACGTTCACGCCTCGACAAAATCGTGTGCTCAGTTGCTAATTTCGTTGTACTTTTCCGTTCCTAATACATTTTAAAAGCCACGCGATTCCGGATTAGTCATAGATCGTTCGCGAAGGGGTAGTTTCTGGTTGGCGAAACGCTGGGGCGAAGCGGCGTGGGGGTGGGGGGTGGTGGAGGAAGGCGAGGGGCGATGTGTCCGCGGCGAGCACGCGCAACTCGGGGGATCGATACCGGGTAGAGAGCGCCGGCCACCCAGTTACGTCCTCGTTGGAAGGAAAATCCAAGCAGCGACCACGACGACTCGAACGCGAGCGACGCGACGAGGAGACGGAGAAAAAGGAACGCGAGAGGAGAGAAGGAAGAACGAGAATCGCGCGCATTGATCAATGAACGCTGGCACGGGCTGCGACTCCTCCTTCTCATCTCGTTTTTACATTTTTCTCGACGCAACGCGCTTGACGCTTGCCTCATGTATTTTTTTTTCCCTTTCTCTCATTCTATTCACTTGGACGTAGCGCGACACTCGACTTGCTGGTCTGTTACCTCGCTCGCTCGCTCGTTTGCGCTCGTTCGCTACACCTGTGGCCCCCGCTGCTGTTGTGAGGAAGGCGAGCGAGAAGGGCCTGACGTCATCGGCCAAGAGTCAAGACTAGCTGGAAGAATCTCCTTACGCACCCAACTGTAGGAACCGGATCGTAACACGACCACCTCGCATTCGACTTCCTAACCCCTCCCTTTCGCATCGCGACTCCCTCACACTTCTAATTTCGATGCGGCTCAGCGCAGTAGCGATACCTCCAAGCCGCATATATTTCCCTGTACTTATGCAAATTATGATTCATATTTCTCCGTTTGGCCCGTTTTTCGTTCGTTTTTTTGCTGGATGAGAATGTTTATAGCTTGCTGAGTTCATAGCAAGATTCTCTACCTATTTGCCATTCCCAGTTTTTGACAATACTCGCTGGTACAAGATTAAATGCTTTTCACGAAAAGTAAAGACAAAGAAAGGGGAAGAAGATATTTATTATGTCGGCAGGAATAGATTTTTATTCAATGTGTCAATACATTAACGTGATTATTTACAACTTTCCAGAAGTGCGAAAATACAATCACCATTGGTAAATCATAAATAATTCGTTGGAACCAATAAAAATCAATTGTATTTCAATCAATTAAATCTTCTTACCAAACAAATGTTTTAATGGCACTTGCGAAAAATATCTCATCGTTGTCAGTGACTTTTATCAGTTACTGCTTTCTTTACAACAAAAATTCAGATGCAGAATAAAATTGATATATCCTCGGACCCATGCCATAAATTAGATAAGAAATTTAGCCTTGCAAATTAGTGTTGAATTTCTTGGCAACTAAACGAGCCACAGGAAGTTGCAATAGCATCGAGTTCTTCGAAATTCTTCTTCTTTGTAAATTTTAAGCAGCTGTTGTAAATGTTAAAGGTCGTCGATAGATGAATCGAGCATCGTTATAGAATACAATACAGGGCACGAGAATCCGTTGTAACGCAATAAAACGTGGACTCGCGAGAGCGAGAGAGAGAGAGAGAGGCGCGCAGGTTCCTTTCACCCTGCGCGTAGTCTCGTGCCGGCACCGCCCGACTTTCGATCTTTTTCTCAGCCCCCACCCGCACAAAGAACAGTGAGCGCAGACTGCGTCCCGAGCCGCATCGCATAATCGTTCTGATATTATCTGCGTGCGGGATTAAACGCCCCCGCAAACATAGCTACGCGAGTCCCACGACTCGGTGAGAAGACCTTCCGATACGCCCGCGATGAAAGCTTCGCGATGCAGGTCAGGTGCATCGCGCCTAGACAAACACGATTCCAATGTATTCGCATCACAACTTATCAATTCTTCTTTCCCGTTTTTCCTTCTGCTCGTCGTAATCTTCTCTCGCTTCTCTTTCTCCTTCTTCTCGTCGCAAGAACACAATTACGCACTATCGGTAAAGCAAAATAAAAACAAAGCGTTCCGCACTGGTTTAGCGAGAAAATTGAATTTCTTTCATGAATACAGAGTGCCTCGAATTTTTCTATTTCGTTCAGGAGCTTCTTACATCGAGTTTACCTACCGACTACACATTGACACAATTTCTTGATACTTAAGTATTGTAAGTTTGTAAATGCAAATTACAAACCTTGCATATTGCTTCGTCGCTCTTCTCTCTTTGTCTTCGAGACAATCTTAGTTCCACGGAAAATTGAATAAGAATTTTTCGCGAAACGAAAGCTTCGTTTATAAGGAAGCAGAATTTAATTGCGCAAGACGCAGAAAAAAGTGAGGCACAATTTCTTTCCGAGTACATTGGTCGCGTGATCGTAACACCCCCGCGTCGCATTTCTCACGAGTGCAAGGGCCACCTTTCACGGTGCCGCGGGACTACAGTCGCGCAGTAAGGCGCTTTCGATGACTCCGCTCGGTGCGCTCCGAAAGATGCAGGTCATACTCTTGCATTCCGACTGCACCTGAGTCTGTGCCGCTGCGCTGCATTATTCGCGAAGGCTGGTTCTGCCGTTGGTGCAGCGAAAAAACGAGCCAAGTAGCACGAATAAGTGGATTACACACTTAAAGAGATGATATTTCTGGAGGTACTCACGAGGCCAGTGCACCCCCCGCACTATATACAGCGCACTGGCTCTATCATAGTTACGTATACGTATTGTACCAGGCCCGAGTACCTCGCTGAGTGATCTTCTCACGGGAGCGAGAGCGCTCACCTTCTTCAGACACTGAAAGCTCCCTCGTTTTCCGACTTATGCATACCTCGCGCGACCGTCGTTTTTACTGTATCGCCACTGATTTGTCACGAGGACAATGAGTCGGTTTAATTATGAGAAAAACTGACTCACGAATAATTACACCGTGCACTCCCGCTTTGCACTTAAAGGATGATGGAGCCCGTGTAAAATTCTATTTGAACGAGTACTGGAATTTCTTAATTGCACAAAAACTTTCGAAGTGCCACCGATACGGACAGAGACGATAATACGTATATGCAAAAACACATATAGGGGCCTCAACTCATCGCAGAAAGAAAAGAGAAGGCTGTACAGTGGGAAAAGACGATTGGAATTAATTAAATATTTTTTCTAATATTAATAGCAATTTTTGCTATCGAATTTTCAGTTTGGAACATAATTCACTTTACCTAAAAATCCAAAATTTTTTCGATGAATTTTATTTTTACCTTAAAAAATATATTTTCTTGATTATTGGGGGGAAAAATGTTTCGTTGATTTCAATAATTCTCGTTTGCATTGCGTTTAAGGTCGATAATGTTATCCGTATCATGAATCTATATGTTCTAATACTCCCATGTCGATAATTAGTGTCGAGTTTACGAACTAATCTTCATCTCGTTTGTCCGTCGCAGAAATAAGGCGATTGCGGATTATCTAAGTACCAACGGGTACCAGGATGCGTTGGAGGCATTCAAGAAGGAGGCTGACATGCCCGGCGAGGTCGAGCGCAAGTACGGCGGTCTGCTCGAGAAAAAATGGACCTCCGTTATACGGCTGCAGAAGAAGGTGAGAGACTCGTGGGTGTCCTTAACGCGGGCGTTAAACGGCTCTCGCGAAAGATGTACGTTTACATGTACCGCGCGCGCATTCGCTAATCGTGCTCATCGTCGGCTCTCTGCGCTAGGTAATGGAATTAGAGTCTAAGCTGTCCGAGGCCGAGAAGGAGTTCATCGAGGGTGCACCGACGCGAGGAAAGAGGTTGTCGTCCGAGTGGATACCGAGGCCGCCGGAGAAACACTGTCTCACCGGGCACAGATCCCCAATAAACAGAGTCATCTTTCATCCGGTTTTCAGCCTCATTGTCTCCGCGAGTGAGGATGCGACGATCAAGGTACGAAAAGGAAAATTGACTTGAAACAAAAGTAACGAATATTTGAAAGGGCGGAGCTCATTACGCTTTAGCGTAACATAATTTCCCCCTGCGTAATGTTCCACGACTATGTTGAAAGACGTTTTTTTTTTCACACAACGTCGAGAGTACTACGAGGTTTATTCGCTACTCACTATATTTGTTTCGAATGAAAATAGGTTTGGGACTTTGAGAGCGGCGAATTCGAGCGCACTCTCAAAGGCCACACGGACAGCGTGCAGGACGTGGCGTTCGATCCGTCCGGCAAACTCCTTGTCTCGTGCAGCGCCGACATGTCCATCAAGCTCTGGGACTTTCATCAGTCGTTTGCCTGCGTAAAGACAATGCACGGCCACGATCACAACGTCAACTCGGTGTCGTTCGTACCGCAGGGCGACTTCGTCGTGAGCGCTTCCCGCGACAAGAGCATCAAAATATGGGAAGTCGCGACGGGATATTGCGTGAAAACACTCACAGGCCACAGGGAATGGGTGAGAATGGCGAGGGTCAGCCCGTGCGGCGAGCTCATCGCCAGCTGCTCCAACGATCAAACGGTGCGGATTTGGCACATGGCTACGAAGGACACCAAAGTGAGTTTCCGACGATTATTTAAAAACACTTTTTCATTCAGTGTCTCCGGTTTAAGTTGATAAATTAGGTGATTTTTACCTAAACAATAATTTTGATGAAATTCTTGCAAATGTTTGAACTTTTTTCGCGTTTTTTTTTATGCTGTTTCGTAAAAAAATCATTGCAATTAATTTTTTAATATTTTATGAACAGTTCAATACTTTAATGTTATTATTTACAACTGTCCAAAAGTGCGAAAATACAATCATCATAGGTGAATCATAAATAATTCGCTGGAACTATTAAAAATCAATTTGATTTAAAACGCAAAACTTTTTTGCGTTTTTTTTAATACTGTCTCGTAAAAAAATCATTACAATCAATTTGGTAATCTTGTACGAAAAGTTCGAACTCCGGGACCACGATCATGTGGTGGAATGCATTGCCTGGGCGCCGGACAGCGCGAGAGCGGCGATCAACGCGGCGGCGGGAGCCGACAACAAGGGCGCTCACGAAGGTCCTTTCCTCGCGTCGGGTTCGCGGGACAAGACGATCCGCGTATGGGACGTAGGAGCCGGTGTCTGTCTTTTCACGCTTCAAGGACACGACAACTGGGTGCGCGGTATCGTCTTCCATCCCGGTGGCAAATTTATCGTGAGCGTGTCCGACGACAAGACGCTGCGGGTATGGGACACGCGCAACAAGCGAGCGATGAAGACGCTCGAGGCGCACGTTCATTTTTGCACCTCTGTCGGTGAGTGAAGAATCAATTATTCAATCTTTTTACACATTTCGTAACGATAACATTGATCTTCTAGAGAAGTCATAAATAAGAGCGATTTTTACTTAAGAATTAAGAGGCAGTGATACTCACTGCGAAAATTTGAAAGTTATTTTCTCCCACTGTTACGTTCTGCCCATTTTCACCCACAATACTCGGCAGATAGAGTTCAGATTTTTATAGAATGTGCAGAAGTATGGCAGAATTGGGCTGCTCTCAAATCCTCCCCGAAAAATCCCAAATCGCTCCTCGATTCTCAAAGCCGTTTGTTCAGGAGAATCGAACAAAAAAGGTGCGACAGAGACAGCGCTAGATGCGAAAGCGACAGCGCTAGATGCGAAAGCGACAGCCCTATAGGCGTTTAACATTGGGCGAGGAAGTTTGAAGCAAAGTATCACTGCCTCTTAAGATGACTTGGACAAAAAATTAACGAATTTCTTTAAAGTCGGGTTTAAAAAAGTGGTAAAACTTATTCAGAGCACCTCATTTTGACACTAACATAAAGTCTATTATGAGACAGGTCTGCGAGAAGAAACGAGAAAAACGGAGTTTCCGCATTGAAATTTAACCGCCCACGTAATGTTCCCAGATTTTCACAAGAGCCATCCGTACGTGGTCACCGGTAGCGTGGATCAGACGGTCAAGATTTGGGAATGTCGCTAGTCACCGAAATTTCGAGCTTTCGTCGAAAATTCGGGAAGTTAAGAAGAAGAAGAGGACGAGGTCGACGCAGAGGAGGCAGAGGAAGGGAGGAGGGAGGAGAAGGAGGATGGTTGGTGAAAGACGGACGAAAAAGTAAAGCAGAAGAAACACGAAAATCCCATAAACGCGCGCGTCTCACTTCGTCGAAATAACGGGCAGGAGAGTAAGCTGCTACAAAAAGCTATCGTACATACTACTATTATAATTATGAGAAAAAAACGAGAAAACAAGAAAACACATAAACACCTACGGTTAAGAGCTCTTTAATTAATTTATAATAAAGTATAATTAGTAATTATTGATATGATTATGATGATGATGAGGAGGACAATGATGATGATGATGAGGATGATGATGATGACGATGATATATCGTTTCACGATATAATCATCTCCACAAAACTCGAGGACGATTTACTCGAAGAGGATCAAGTTCAGAGTTGGGTTTTTCGAGCGTGATTTACGAGGGACTAGCTGGGGTGGATTTCCCGCGCGGAAATTTACATAAAAGAAATACATGCAGAAAAACATGTGAAATATATGTCTTTGGTTCGAGATCAATTTTATTTCACATATTAAATATAAATATATGCGAAAAAATATATATAATTTTGTATGTGAAATATCCGATACAAGGAAAATGTATTTCACAAATGTTCGTTGCATGTATTTCACTTATGTACATTTTTGTCGGGGTTTCCATGCGTTCTCAACCCCACCCGCGACTCTCCCAACCGAAAATTCAAGAAAAATACACAAAACGATTCTCGTTTGCTGCAGAAACTCGCGTTTTCCGGTTAAACGACGATCGCAACAGCCACGTTCCTCCGACTCTCCTTGTATATCGAACGTCACGCGATTACCGCGCGACTGCAATTGTACATACCTGCTTCGAACGACACACGCGAATTTTTCGTTCGTTTTTAATGTCTTTCCTTCTTTTATTTTAGTTCTCTTTTTTCTTGTCGCGTACTCGGTAATCGTAATATCGTGTATTTTTTGTTTCTTCTTTTTTTTTCGTTTTGACGAAAAGATCGGTCTACGCTACTTTGCGAAATGGGACAAAACTCGCGATCGGTCCTCCTCGTGCTTCGTCTCGAATCTCTCCGGCAAAAGTCGCTTCAACATCTCAAAAATCTGATCTCCTACGCTATTATTTGTATATCAATGTTCCCGCAATAACGCTCTACTGAAAACTGCATCAGTTGGGCCAACGAGTTTGCTCCGATTTCGTTTGTCTTTCGATCAGTCGCGTTCTATTCACGGCCATTGAGCGAATATCGGGGTTTGCATCGCATCGAAGATGGTGAAAACGATTGATCCTCTGACATACTTTGTTACCGAAATTTTTACCAAAAATACTAATTAACCGACCTTTCATACGATTTTTAGAAAAAATTCGTCCATTCGACGGATTTTTTAAAACGAAAAACGAGACTTTTTTTTCGTAAGCTTAACGAAAAGTTTCTGCTGACATTTGTGGGCAAAAACTTTTTGTTAAAAGTGAAAAAAATGTCAGTTTATTTTTTATTGGGCTGAGTAATGCAGATAAAAACATTTAAAAAAACAATAAAATATCTTCTTAATTTTTTAATGATTGAAAAGATGGTTTTAAAGGTTATTCAAACCTGGTGAGACAACGGATAATCGTGACTTAATTATCAGTAAAAACGACGGTTACAGAGCTTGACAGGGAATCGATATTTTGAATCAATGTGTACGAGGTGTAAACTGAGATTTGCAACTTCAAAAAAGCGACTGGAACGCGATTGGTCGGTACCTCGATGTGTGAACAATTTTCTGGGTGAACTCGCTCGCCCACCGCCCGTCGATTTAATCCAGCCGGGTACCTTCTCCTCCCACTCGCGGTCTCTCCGAAAGCTCGTATACTATTCGATTAATATATATACATAAAATATATATACATAAATATACATATATTTTTGCCGTTGGCGAAATAGCTGTAAAACTCTTTGCCTGGATGTGTAACAAAAAATCCGACTCTTTTACAACTTACAAGACCGACCCGTTTAACCGCGACGATCCAGATAGTCCAAAGTCGTGAGGAGGGTAATCGGAAAAGAAAAAGAAAAAAGAAATACATAAAAGAACCCGTGAGGAAGACCGCGCGAACGTATCGCTTACGCGACAGCGAATTTGCTTATCTTTGGTCCCGCGACTTGGCTCCGTCGCCAGCGGCGCCGTGTACATTATTTTAAACGTGTAAAACAAAGCGAAACAAAAAGAAAAGAAAAAAAAACAGAAAAGACTTGTCGAGTGGAGAAAGAGGTGCGTAACGAGGATCGACGAAGCTCTCGCCCAACCCCTTCCCATCGAATTGAATCTAATATTCGTAAAACATAATTGTACGGAGCAATGAAAAAGACAAAAAAAAAAAAAAAAAAACACGAGAGCGCGCGGTTAGTTTTGATTTTTGCGAAACGCGAACTCTGAGAGATGCGAGGTAACTGTAGTTACGTACATTTAAAAATGATGAAAAGAAAAACCACTAAACTAACTACTAGCTAGAGATGTAGCACAGACTTTTAACTTAGCATGAAGAAAAAAAAAACCCAGATAAATACGAAATAAAGAACGATGAAGGGAGCGAGATACGAGTGACACGGACTTTTAACGACTGCAAAGGAAAAAGTAAAACAGGCCATCGGAGAAGGCATTTGACGATAGAAACAAAAACACACAAATAAAACACCCGGCGTACACTCTCGATTATTCAAGATGCAATTATTTAAGGAACGAATCTTTTTCTAACGGTGTTACAACGTTTGTTCTCCCATCTGCGTTTTTACTCTCTTGACTTCTTCGAAAAACACAAACACACATACACACACAAGCCTCACGCTCAACGTGTGCGAGCCTTTGTTCAAAACGAAACATCCGTACGAATTTAATGTTCAACTAAATTGATCTTTTTGGTGAATAATAAACGAAGTTGTCACTGACTCTCGTGCAATTTCTCTGATTCTCATACGCTTGAGAGAAGACACGGACAACGTTTCTACAATACTCCGCGAAAATTTCATTTCTAGTTCTAACACTGAGAAGCAGTTAACCAATCGGTTTTATACTGTTTTGTAGCTTACGTGCAGGATCTAATTTTTGAAACGCAAGGTCTACGCCCCAGCATGATAAATAAAAATTGTCGAATTTATTGTTGGAAGTGTTTTTCCAGAAAACCCATCACGATTAAAATGCTCCTCTGTTGGGCAGAAAACGGCGAAGTTTTCTGTCGACTTGGACGAGAAACGAATTTCGTAACGTGCCTACATTCCTTTGTGTTTTGGGTCTACGCATGTCTAAAGTTAAAAAGAACAGAAAAAAAGAAGAAACAAAAGAGCACTGTCCTGTGTTACGACGACCATCCGCAATATTCGTGCTACGTCCTCCTGCTACGGATTTAAGATCGAACAATCTTGCATCAACAGTATTTCAGAAATTAATAATCGAATAGAGAAAGAGAGAGAGAGCAAGTGGATGGATCGCGGTGCTTCATGCGAGCTTCGAGGGAACGCGACTCGGTACCGCGACCATCGAAACACGTTTGTCGCTCTATTTTCTTTTCTCTTTCTTTTTTACTTAGAAAGAAAATCCACTGTAGACGTATGTTACTATTATAAACACATAACACGATGTAGAAAAAAAAAGCTTTCCTCAGTACCGCCGCGAAAAGTTCCCCAGACCCGCTTAAATGGGCGCTTCTTTGCAGCGATAACAAAAAGAAAAAACTTAATTATCGAAACGAATGATGGAATAATAATCAAGTATTATTCATAATTTGTGATATATCCAGTAAACAACCTGTGTCAATAAAGAATTTGGAAATTACGACGTCGGCCGTTAAATATACATTATTCTGTGTTATGTTGTCGTTAGATTACGAGATGATCCAGAAAAACTGATCGAGTGCCGGGTGAACTTGAGTAGTGCTCAAAGTCATACGCAATTTTCGAACATTTACAGCTTCCGGAAAGGTGGACCTGTGGGATACTCGTCGCAACTTATTAATTATCTCTTGTATAAATCGATTTTAAAGACACAGTGCCAATAACCAAGTTTGTCGACTTAAAATTCGCAATTAAAAAGGCTGTCTCTTCGCACTGCTACCTTTTTTTAAAATTAATCATACACCTGCTGCAGAACACGCACCGCTACCATAATCGCCCAGATGATATGGACGCTTACGCAAATCTGTGCAAAAACTATTTTAAAATCGTTTTTATTATTTTCTGTACCTTTTTCCCGCCGGACTTTTTTCTGACATTCAAACAGCCGAGACCATCCATTACGCTGGTCACGTGACTTGATCCTCCTTTCAAGATCATGTTTAAGTCACGTCAACGTGAGAGAGAGAGACTTATTTTTCCTTAGAGAGGGGAGATTATACCCTTCGTCGCATCATTTGAGCCTCCTCTCCAAATGAGTCTATCTTATGTGGCCGCCGAGAACAACGTTTACAGTTTTCGTTACCAACCGAGCAGAGTAAGCCTCGGGTGCTATACCGACTGAGCCGCCGTAGTGTTGCCGATAAAGCAGATTACGGACTCCGAGATTGAGAAAAATGTTCATGTTACCGACTTGCGATAATATTAAGCTTCTACCCTTATCGGTTTCGTATGTAATCTGCGATATCACATTTTCGCAGAAGCATTATTATCAACTTTAGTTTCAATTACACGATTTATTACCTGCATGATGTACGCCTCCGTAAACTCCTGCATTTTAGTTTCGTCCAACGAATCGCCGAGGATGCCGAAGTTGTGAACGATAAGACACGCTGTAATCGGCGTCTTATAGCATCGAAGATATAAAATTCAAAGTCGAAGGTAAGCTATTTTCTACCGGGATAGAAAATAATAATTAATTGACAAAACCACCCCTTGTTGAATTGAACAATGTCCATTATATTATATATTTTATTCCCACATACACACGGCACGTTGTGAACCTTTTCTTAAATATTAATAATAATATTACCGTAATTATAATAATTAATTAATAATAATAGGTAATTATGTAATTAATAATCGTCATCGCAATAATCAATCAATCAATCGACAAAAAGAAGAAAACAATATTAAACATAATAATTATGAATTCATTAGATATATATTTATATTATGTATGTATATATATGTATATTTATATGTATAATAAATCATATGGTAATAATCATTGTATTATCATATATTTATATGTACAGAGGGGTACAATATTGTTATTCTTTTATTAGTGTTTATATTTATAATCGCAATATTCATTATCATTATTTTTTTTTATTTCTGTATACATACACAATTAATTAGATTTACGGGGGTTGGTGGGACAGGGGAGAACCCTCGCGCCTTTTTATTCTCTGCTGTGGCGGTAATAATTATTAGTTCGCGTGGGTTATTTTTTTGCAGGGGCTGGGTGTCGAATATAGCGTAAATCACGCTCGTTCGTTCCCTTCGTCTCTCCCGTCTCGCCACACTTTTTTTCTTTCCTGTTCTCGCACGTTCTGCCCGCTCGAGTGCCGAGCGCGGATATTTACACGCTCGCGTAGAATTGATCCAATTTTCCAAATGGTTATATCGCTCGAATTGAAATTTGAAAAAAAAAAACAAAATAAAATAAAACAGATCCGCGCTCGTGTCGGACGTGAGACGCTTCGTTTTCCTCCAATATCATACAAAACATCCATTATAGTCTGGCCGTTTTGAGTAGAGAGTCGTACGCGATTTAGCACGAGAAGCAATTCCGAGCGATCGCTATATAAGTTTTTTTTTCATTAATTATTATTATTTCATGTATTTTCTTGCCTTTCCTCGTTCTTTCTCCGCCCCTCGGAGGCGAGGCTGGGGACACTATTAGTTAATTATTAATCGTTAATTATTCATTAATTACTATTATTAATTATATTATTGATAACATTGCTGAGAAACGCGGTCATTGTTTTGTTCTTTCTTTCTGTATGCTTTTTCCTTTTTTGCTCTTCAAAGTGTGTGTTTGTGTTGCGATCGCGAAGGAACGTCTCCCCACGAGCGCTTATTCCTCTTATTATTACTTATTATTTGTTTTTTTTTAATTCAAGCGCCGAGTATGCCGGATCCATAATACATGTAATATATGCTCTATTGTTTATCGACGAGTCGTACATCGAGTTTGTCTCACGAATTAATCTTGGATTTTCTTTTCGTTCGTCAATATTCAATTATTATTATTATTCAATTTATCTACGACGCGAAAACTCGCGTCTGTCGCGCTCTCACTGTCTTTCTCGCGGTCTCAAAGACTCTTTAAAATCGTACGGCTCTCTCGAGGCGCCCGGCTCTCTCGCCAAATTCGGGCCTCCCTTAGCTCGCCTTTTTTGTGTTTTCATCATTTTTCATATTTTTTGCTTTTTTCATTTTCATAAATATTCTGTACAACGTTATAATTATTATAAATCATCATCGTCTCGTCGTCGTCCCTCGTAATCATCATATATATCTTATATACCCTTATCATCAGTTATTTCATTATTATCGGTAGTGTAAAATTGAAACTTTACGTACTTATGTAGATGCTATATAATACCTCATCTCTCGTTTCAGCTTCGCTCGTGTTTGTTCGCTTGCGCAAATTTTTTTTTTTCGCCCCTTTCTCTCTCTCACCATCGCCCTTTTTTCACTCTCCTTTCTTTTATCTCGGTTTTTTAATTCTCAATTACATAATCGTATAATTTAATATGTTCGCTATACGTATTTAATTTTTTTTTGTTGTATCGTTATCGATTAGTAAGAATATGTAAAATTGGTATTTCCACTTTTTTATTATTTCTTTACGCTTGTTTATAATCAATAAATCTTGTAAGCATCCACATAATCGTTTAATATACATGGAATTAAGAGTGGCTTATTTATTGCTTGTTATATTGCAGGTTTCTTTCGCTCGGTTGTTCCTTTACCATTGAAGAAATCACCTTTTTCACTATTTTTGACCTTCCCTCTATTGCATCTCTCACGAGCAGGACTGAAGTTTCCTCGCTTTGCGAAAATATTTCCGTCCACTCGTTCCAAATCTTAAGAAATAAAATTTCAAATTTACTCCGAAAACTTCGTCACTGGACAATCATTTTTCTTTTCGTCAATTACAATTTTGCCTTAGACCACGCGATGAGAAGATTTCATTTTATTATTGCGTCTAGGGGGGGTGGATTGTTGCCCCTTCGGTTCTCGTTCCAAATACATTTTACATCTCATAGATCACTCTGATATGTGAAAGTTCGAGTGAAGGGAGCGCGGCCCATTTTTTTCTGGTATTACAAATAAAAAATGGTCGAATTCCCGTCGTGACGAAGTTGTCGTTGAAACGAGGGCTTAAAGCAAACGAAGCTCGAAAACAATTTTTGTTCGATTCAATCTCAACACGAACGCTAGCGGAAGGGGGGAGGGGTGGAGTGATGGCGTTGTGTAGAACGAGCAGAACTTTTTCCGCAAATTGCGAATTAGCGTGTAATCTCGATTCGATAATGTACTCTGGTTTTTCCGTGTGATCTCTTCTCGCTCTTTCGGCCAATTCCCTTTTCACTGTTATTCCTGTGCACGACTAATTGTTCTTTCATTTTTTATCAGTTTTCCGTTTCTTTTTTCTTTTTTTGTTAATAATGATGATTCGCGAAGTGACGAAACCTTATGTACAATTATTACGTTGTATTGCTTTGGTTTACGATAATAAAAAGTGAGGTTCAAGCAGTCGCCGCGAGGAAGTAAATCAACGCCGAAATTTGCGTTCTTAACTCTATTCGCGACTGTCTCAACATCCTCGTAATTACATAATAATTATTTTATATGACGAAAGAGTTTAGTGTGTGTTTTGTATGTGTGTGTCGAACGAATTCGAAGTGAAGATAAAACTGTAGTTTCCTATCGATTTTAATAATAAGAATAATAATATTAATAATAACACAATAATAATAATAATAATAATAATGATAATAATATTATTAATAATAATAACAATAATGACAATAATAACAATAAGGACGTGTTAACGTGCTTATTTTATTTATCTCTGAAGCTTGAAGCGCGTGGTGCCGGTGTCTTCTAAAATGAGATATTACGAGACTAAAAAATCTAGCTTTTTTCGTCTTTGTTTATTTTTCTTATTAATCTTGCGCGTTTTTGCATTTTTCAATGTCTATGCTGCGCCGTAATTCTCATTATATTTTTTCTCGTATAACTTATGACTTTTAACTCTCTCGTCTCGTTGACGGTTGTATCAACCAAACGAAGAGAGATTCGTGTGTCTGCTTTTCTTTCTTCATTCTTTTGAATAATAATGCTGATTATCGTAATAATATAAACCGATGTACAATTCGTTCGAGCTCTCTCTTCGCATCGGTTCAAGAATAATATTGTACTCGTCATTGTCGAATAAAGCTGCATACGCAAGACGATATAGTTATCACGAAGATATTCCTCCCTCGCTTGTTCTTTGTGTGTGTTGAGCCTGTTGCCTTGTGAATTTAATTTCCAACGTGCTTTGCTTTTCCATCTTTCGCTTTGATTCCTCTTGAGTCTGTTCTGTAGCTTTTCGCAAAAATCACACATATCCTAACTAAAAAAAAAAAAATCCGGTTTTCGTTTCCTTCTCTTGCGGAATGACAAACTAGCTAATAGTAATAATAATCGAATGAGAAGTCGTCACAGTGCCTCTCTCGCTCATTTTCTTGGCCGTTGCTCTGTTTCTCTTGTTCGTTATTCACCACCAGCAACACCACCGCGTGATGTCCCTCGTAACTCTATTATTCATACGCGCGTATGGTATTTTTTATATATAATATGTATACTGCTTTTTTCATTTTATATATATGTATATGTATATATATTTTTATGTATATAGCCTCGAGAAAGAGGCGATCGAGCTCTCGATGTCTGAAGCTTCAACCTCCCCTTGTATTTGTGTATTTTTTCCCTCCGCTCTTTTAAAAATCGTTTCAGCTAATAAACCCCCGCAGCATTTCGTCAATTAATCGTCGTAAAAAAACAGCGAAACCTTCGTGTCCTCTGTGCCAGGTCGACCTCGGTGGTCGAACTTTTCTTTAAAAACATCGATAATTATATACAAATGCAATAAAACCATTTTTTTCGCTCTCGATTTTCCTCACTTGCAAATTCCACTCTCGAGCCTCTGCTTCCTATCGTAATATATTTCATAATTCACTTGTCAATCACCGCTGATCACGATACAGATATAGACGTTATATATTTATATATATATATATATCAATATTTTTTTGTATGGTTTTTTTTCGTGTTATTTAAATTTATTTATAATTTATATATTTATATATGTATATAATATAAACGCGTGGACTGTACTCGTATTTGTTTGCTTTCGCTCTTTTACATTTTCTTTTATCTTTTTTTGTGATTTTCTACCCAATCCTTTCACTATCCAGAAGCCTGACTTGTTGGTTTAATTAATAATTGATCGCAATTGCAGTTATATATGTCTATGTTTATTTCTTGTTGTCTCAAGATGGTTGCTCGTGTCGCCGGAATATCCTCGATATTTTTGTCTGTTGCCAGTCCCACCGGACTTTGTGCCTTTTTTATACTAATAAAACTCGAGTAATCCTTCCGGGACTCACGCGGAGATTCGAATGTCGCAGCGAGGAGGCCTTCGATCGCCACCTCTCGAAAAGTTTACAAAGCTAAAACTGTGTTTCTCTCATAATTTTCTTATTTCATCCAATCTCATCTGCTGCTCTCTGTTTTGTCTATCTACCTTTCGTGCTCTCTCTCTCTCTCTTTCTCTCTTTCTCTCTCGCTCTCGCTCTCTCTCTCTCTCTCTTTCACTCTTCCTCTAATATTACCTAAAGACTCGAAAAATCTCGTTTTGTTTCCTCATTTCATTCGACGGTCTTCTCGTTTTAATTCTTTAAGAGTTCAATTGAGCTGGTGTTATATCCTTGTAGTGTTGCTTCGCTATTATTCGCTTTAAACTTAATTTTTTTGGATGCCACGTTTATGCTTTTTTAAATTTTAATATTTTCTTTTCTTCTGTTATACACACACGATCGGATTTTTCTCTCTTGTTTCTGCAGCTTTAAGTTATTTACGCGTTACAGAGGGATATTATTCTTTATCTAAGATATTTGTTTCAGTTAGTTCTCGATAAAAAACAAAAGTACAGAAGGTTGACATACGCGAACGCGAGGTGAGCGTCTCCTCAATTTTATCATTCGTCATTTATCTCTCGTTTTCCTGCCACTATTTACCGCTACTCGTTTCTCGAAGCGTGTTTCGTGTATTTTTTCCGGTGTACAAATGCGTTGTGCTTTTGTCAGTGTGTGTTTTTTTGTTTATGGATACCACGTGTTGGTCCAATAGTTTTTTCCTCCCTCTCATATTCTTCCCCTGCCCTATTTTATTGTTGTCTCTTGGGACGTATCGAACTGGCTACCATTTTGTCCCAACGATTTTATCCCCCTTGATACAGCCAGTTCATCCCATCTTTTTTTTTTGTTAATCGCAAGTATTGCTACGTTCACAAGAATTGACACCATTCGCGCTCCATTCAGGCGCGCTCGCCTCCAAAGAGATTACCCACGAAATTCTTCCTCTTTTTCAGACAAAAATGACTAAACAAAACGAACAAAATGGTCGCAGTTCGACGTTCCATCGCTTTCTCATCCTCTTTTCGCTACCGCTTGTTTTTTTCGCGTTTTATCAAGTTTTACCCTGTTGTCGAATACAATATAACCGTATTATAATCATCGTACATATATTTCATTCATTTTCATAATGATAATAATAATAATCTCAGTTATTATCATCATTAAATCTGCAAATTTAATATTTAAGTAATAGTGTCAACGTAAACAGATATACCCCTCGTTTAGTAGTGTTTCTTTTTTTTCGTTTCGGTCTTAAATATCTTTCAAATTTTACGTTGAGGACTCGAAAAATTAAGATCTTTTTTCGTTTCCTCCTGCCTCGCACATCGCAATCAACGAAAGTAATCTAACGAATCCGAACAAATGATTAGAAAAGGAAATGAAAAATTGCATTTTTACAACAATATCAACTGTGATAATAATCTCGCTGCCAGTGTGTACGTGTTCGTGGTTTATCCCCAATCGTTCTAATTATTATATCAAACAAGCCTCTCGTCATCGTAAGAGATTGGTGTTACGGATTTGTTTGTTTTACAATTAAAAAACATAAACGCTCGCTTCGTTCTTATTATTACATCCCTCGCAAGTAGCGTTTCTCAAGATAATTGCTCCTTATTTTTTAACCTCTCGAATTCGCTTAATCAATAATTAATAATCGTTTATAATCGAATAAACGTTGAATGTTCTTGCTCTCTCGTTCTTCGCGACTCACAATTCTCGTCGCACTCCCCCGGGAAGAGAATTGATCCTCTGGGATATTCTCGACAATATTTTTTTTTTTCGGTTAATGTAAAAACTCAATCGCGAGATTTCGCGCAAAAATTTATACAATACGAACTCTCTCGCGTATCGACGTGAATGGGCGACGATTAACGAATAATACAAAAAGAAACGACGAAACAAATGGTTAACAGCTTTTTTTATTCCCGGGTGTGAGTGGGCGCGTGCGCTCAATGTTCGATAATGGAATCGATCGATCGTCAATGATCGATCAATCAATTAATATATGTATATATATATTATTCGTACGTGAATTGTTGTTAATTCATCGCAACTCTGCCACCGCTTTTTTTTTTCTCTTTCTCTCTTTCTCTCCCGCTCAGCTTAGACCCTAAGGATTTTTCATCATACGTTGTGTCTAGTATAATATTATCAATTATTTATATCATAATATATATATATATTTATATATATATATTATAGACTTAACCGCTTAATTATTTAGCAATTAATAATTATTTCATTAATTAATTATTCATTTATTTATTTTTTCCCTTCATTATTAATAATATTATATATATATTATATTATTATTTATTCAATGTCGGAGAACGGGCCCGCTAATACGCAGATTCGGCCACGGCGCTCTTTCCCTCTCGTTTGCGTTTTTTTGTTTTTTCTTGTTTTTTATTTTATTTATTATTTACCATTTTAGCTCTGCCTCGCCTGCTCTTTTTCTTGTTGTTGTTGTTGTTGTTGTTTTTGTTACGCTCTCTTCCCTGGACGTGCTGTTACGGACGCTCTCGCTTTATTTCCCTCCGTCATCGTCAGCCTTCTTTCCTGCCTTTTATACTTTACTCTCTTCCTCGTTGTTCCGCTTCGCTTAACCACGATTGTATCCCACCGCTTTCAACCAGCCGTCCGTGTCTTTCGCTCGCTCTCTCTCTGTCTTCGTCCTCGCTGCCCTCGCTCCCTCTGTCACTCGTTTCCGGGTCAACTCGCCGTCGTCCTTTCTCGCTCTCTCACTCTCTCTCTCTCTTTCCCTTTTTTGCCACCGGAAACGATCGACCCTTCCTCTCTCGTGCACAACCCTCGTCGTCCTCTGCCCTTAGATCTTATCCTCTCTCTCTCTCCCGCAGAGCGAACTCTCCACCCGCCGACGCCGGTTCATCGCTTCGTTTTCCTTTCTTCGCTCGTCCCCGACATTCCACGCTCCCTGAGGCTGTCCATCATCACCGTTTAATCATCGTTCTCGCAAGGCGTCCACGTTTCTCGTTGTGCCGTCAGTCGATCGTGCCGCGCGTTGCCCTCTCGTCCATCCTGCGAAGAAGAAAATAACAAATTGCGTTGTACTAACGTTATCCCCGATGGACTTGGTCGTTATGCTGACTGCTGAGGTTACAATGACGAGATTATATTCATCGCGGCGACATTGAATTTCGGGTGACGAGAGTATATCGAGGCAACCAGTGCTGGGTAAGACAGGACACCGACTACGGACTTTGCGTTCTACGTCGCTGTTAAACAAATTGTGCAAATTCAATGCACCGGGCCGAATGTTTGTTATGTATAAACTGGTGTTATTCAATTCGAGGTGCAATTGTGATGCAAAATGAATGCACGTTTACACACAAATTTAAGTACACAATAAAAATCAAAGTACTCGTGAAGTTTGTGATACGCCGTAAATCAATTACATCACACTTGTCAATGAAATTCAACACACCAGTTAATGTATAAAAAATTGCAGCTCCAATGCATCGAACTTCGCGCAAATTATTTCTACAGCGTACTTCGGTTCCGTTGCGACTAGCCAAAATATGCACTGAAATAAAGAATATTTCTGTCTTGTAATATTTAGCGCATTCTTTTTTTTCTACCCTGGAATCTATAAAAGTGTTTTTGAATCTGTGTGACCGACGTATCGCGATCGGGATCGTTAAAGTATCAAATCTGTGTCGATTTGTCGTGTACCTAGGATAGCACCCGAGGCGTCGACTGCGAATGACTTTCGTATCTGGTAAATAATCGTGAAGTACAAAAAAATATACCCAGCACTGTTCCTAGCACCACCAGGATCGATACGTACTTGTTGTTAGGTCTTAACAAGGCTCAATGGTAGCCATTAGTGAACGCCGCTGGTATCAGAGGACCCTGGAACAGTAGACAAGGACACGAGGTGAGACCAAAACTCTGATTTCCGGCCGCAATAACAGGCATTCAATATGACTTTAAGTATTTAAAGACAACTTTAACGAAAAACACGCACACTTATATATGTTTTGTTCTTGAGACTGGGCAGAGCGCGCGTGTCCTCGAGCTTACGCAAATCCTCTCTCCTCGTATTGGCATAATCCAAGTGCCGAGAGCGACTCGTGCCGAGTGCAAGAAGAGAGCGAGACGAGCCTCGCGAGAATGGCTGACCAAACAGTGACCTCTACTACTAACGCACTAACGACCCACTCCAGGGAAGACAGAGCCCCTTCTCCCTTCGCTCCCTCGCTCACCTCCTCACTCACGATACTCACGATTATTACTCACGAAAGGGGTGCATAATACACACACTGAGGGGCTTGCTGTGAGTACTGTTAGTATAAAATTAGTCTGGTTCAAATTAAGTCTATATAATCCCAAATGTATATATAGTATATAAATTTAACGAGAATTTTCGTCGTGGCCTTTCGGTCGAAGGGCTGCGAGAAAATTCTCCGTTCTCGAATTTAACGAGCCTTCAGTCGTGCGATCCATTGGAATGAGTACTAAAAATCTTTTAATCATTTTTTCGATCCTTCGGTGTGAATGAAAATTAATTTTTTTTTTCTTCCGTTTGACTCGAAAATACAAATGCCGGAAAAGCTTGAGGAAAAAAAAACAATTAAACTTTAATGCTCATTCCGGTGAATCGTACCGCTGAAGCCTCGTCAATCGAGGTTACCCTAGTGGCGCGAGAGTGAGGAGAAAACTTACGGGACTGTAGTTGAGCGGGGCGCGGGACACGGCGATCGCAGGAAACGCGGTGGTTGGGGGCTGCGGGCTGGCCGCTGCCTGGACGTAGCTTGCGACTGCTGAATCCGCGGCCGCTGCTGCTGCTGCGGCTGCCGCGCTCGAACTGTACATGTCAATCGGGCCGGGCGAATTTGCCGCGGGGAACGAGCGACCCTGAGGCCCTCCGTGACCTCCGCCCCCGTGCGGTGAGGCCGGCGGAAATCCGGCCTGCGCTGCCGCCTGGTAGTTGTTCATCACTGCAAAGTAACAACGTTTTTCTCGCGTTTACACACAACCCAACACAAATCCCTCTTACTTCATTAGTATTGGTTACACAAAAAGCACATGCAACGCGTTATTATCATTTTGTGTTGTTGTAGGGAATAGGAAAAAACTTGGGCTTTTATTCTGAGCAGCGTATTTCCATAAAAGCGACGGACAATTTTTGTCAAATAATAATTATGAAGTCAATTACAAAATTAATCAAGAAAAAGACTTGGTTGGGCACCCGATATGTGACCCATCAAATCTTTTTCTCCGCTATGAATCCTGAACCCGATTAGAATTCTGTTGGTAATAATTTTGAATCGCCTTTTCAGGTCCACCTTTTAGTTTCCTTAAGGCGCGGCGAAACCACCATGAGTGCGAGAGTGATAGAAAATCATTTTTGCATTTCATACGAAGAAAAATAAAAGTCTTACACCATTCAGGATCGAAAGAGGAATGGTGTAAAACTTTTCTTCTTCCGGAAACGTTGGGCATCGTCGGAATAATTGGTTACAGTTTTTATTACCGACTGAGCAGGTTTCGCCTCGCCTTAAGCTCAACTATTTTGTGCATTTTGCGGGACAGATAGGGAAGAAAGGCGTCGACGCGCCACGAGCAACGGAACACGGAGACCGGTGCAGTGAAATACACATTTTTCTCGTTCCGCGAGAAGCCAGAACGAGCCGTGAGGTCGTAAGTCGAGGGCCGAGGCCACGAAGGAGTAAGGACGCGACCGCCCTCTTCCCCCGTCAAGTGCTCTCGATATGTGTCGTATCTCGTGGCGAGAGAGAATCCTTTAGAGATTTATCGTGGCCATAGGACGCACACAAGAAGGAGAAGAGAAGGACGAGGACGCGGAGGAGGAGGAGGAAGAAGAAGAAGCAGCGGTTGCGAGGAATTCGAAACTCGCGGAAGACGGTGGGAAAAGAACGAGTTAAGGGAACGGGGGTTTTGGTTGCAGAAAAGAGATTCGAGAAGACGAAGAAGCTCCGAGCCGTCCGGGCGCGATGACAAACCGAACGCCTGAGAGCGCGCGGCGCTCGCTCGCCCGCTCGTACAATCTAAAAACCCATTCAGCTTTTAAACTCTCGACAATGGGGGAGGCGGCCGAGGAGGGAGGGAGGGAGGGGGGGGGGGCAAGGGCAGCCGAGGGTTCAGAACGGTTACAAAGTTTCGCTACGCCGCTCTCGCCCTCGGGGTGGACCAGGCGAGGCGTGCGGAAGCGACGCGGGGCGATTCAAAAGTTTGATTTATTTGAGAGCAGATTGCGGACGGCAGGACGAAAGAAACCCCCGCGAGGAGAAGAGAGCGGGGAGAGAAGGGAGACGATGGCGGGGTGGTCTGAAAGCTCGCGTGGACACGCTTCGGGCGTGGGGGGTGGGGGGAGGGTTTGGGGGAGGGTTCACTCCAAGAAAAATACGAAAACGAGAGTGGATGAAGGCGAGGGGCCCACCGCGACTATCGCCTTGGGATACACGACGCTCCACATATGAGGCTCAGCGGCGGTAAAATCGTCGTGGAATGTTACCTTTTCTACTTTCAGCCATGGCGGATTCTTTTGGAAGTCGAATACCGAGGGGAATAGCGATAAAGAATTACTGCGGATGGGGAAGAGGAGGAGGAGGCGGAGGCGGAGGAGATGAAATGGCAACAAGTGTCGCAGTTGGAAATGTAATGGTTTCGTTCAGTTTTTGTGATTCGGCATTGTGTAACACTTGTATCGAATTTAATCAGTTTTGTCTTGTTCTGACTTTTTTTCTCTTCGCAATATCTCGTGCTGATTTTACTAATAATTTATTAGATCTTCTGCCAACTGGGATATTGAGCTTTCGGGTTGGCAAGAGGATGAATGAAAATTCGTGTTTCTTTTTTTTAGCAGACGTATTTAACAAATAATTGAGATTGGATCTTCTGCCAACTGGGATACTGAGCTTTCAGGCGGCAAGAGGATGAATGAAAATGCGTGTTTCGTTTTTTTTTTAGCAGACGTACCAGAAAGTGCTTGCGTTAGCAAGGGCGTGTTGTTGTTCGGGGTGAGCTGTCCGTTGGTTAGATCCACTGAAACACAAAGATCTGATTCACAAGTGTTTCGAGGGGCGTCGGTACCTGCACGAAGAGCGAAGATCGGTGGGAGGGAGACCAGCAGTCATAATAAAACCCACGCTCCCGTGTTGCACTTTGCTAAACTCGACTCTCGCCGCGCTAATCGGAACCCCGTCGTTTCGACAGTCGTCCAGCGTGTTTGCTTTCCTCGATACGAATTTTTAGTTACGACAGAAAAAGACGTATTTGAAAAACAGAAAACAGAAATGGTGTCATACATGTTTCTTTTTTCAAAATCATAAAATAAAATAAAAGCACAATTCATGGCTCT
This sequence comes from Pimpla rufipes, assembly GCA_963932165.1. Classification (NCBI taxonomy): domain Eukaryota; kingdom Metazoa; phylum Arthropoda; class Insecta; order Hymenoptera; family Ichneumonidae; genus Pimpla; species Pimpla rufipes. The sequence goes on along the minus strand of OZ010632.1, from coordinate 16,891,165 downwards.
CGATGATGGACAGAGAACCGACAGGCAGAAATGTATGAAACGCGCACTCGATGAATCACTTTCGTACTTGCTGATCGAATTAGTGATGTGATAGAATTTTTTTTTTAATGTAATAATTACTGTATGCAAGAAGAGACAGACAGATGTAGAGGTAGAGACAGATTGTTCGTCTTTTCTATTTCATTCGCAGTATCGTCTGATTAATTTTTGGCAGGAGACTAATTTCATTGGCGTGCATTCCTTGCAGTTAGAATATTCTTCTCGTGAGGAGTTTATAAGATACGACTTCATACATTTCTTCCGCAGTGAACTCCGTTGCAGATGCTGGATCGTGGGCTCCGTATACGCGCGGCCCGCACTCTCGTTCCCCGCGGTTCCGTGGTAGTACATTGCCGGCACTCCTGACATTGATAGAAGAGAGAGATAACGATGAAAAAAATTGTAAATTAAAAAAACAAACGATAATCTGGACAGTGGGACGGGGAACGTGAGGAAATTGGGTGTAAACAAAACGAACGAATTTTTTGGCGACGTTATTAACGAAATAATAAAAAGTAAATTCGCCATCAATGTAGTATATTATTTTTTTGGTAGTGTATGATGAAAGATAATAAATAAAGAAACCAAAGCAACGAAAAAAGCGTATGAGTACCTTTTGTTTTAACGATAAAATTGTTGCTTTCGAAAATCTTACCAATCGTACTTGTTTTTCCAAGCGATGGTATCACCTACAAAAAATATTTTCCCATGCTCTTTCTTAAGGATCTCCTCGTGAGAGAAAAAATAACACGAAAGAAATCATTCGGCCGGTCGTTAGGAATCACAGAGGGTCACGTGCTCACTTTTCCTTCGCCTCTTTGTTTCTTCGTCCCTACGAGTGTTAGAGGGGCACGTGTATCGCTCGTAGGGGGATAAGGCACGCGTGTATATGGTCACGATGGCTGTTACATATAAAAAGTGCCGCGCACTATACGCGGTAGGTTCGCTAAAACGACGAGAAATAAAAGCGGATTACGCCAGTTACTTTTGTAGCGCAGCGGCGGAAACTGCGCGGCGACTGTGCAAGAACCGCGGCGCACCGGGCCGAGGGGGCCATGTCCGGAAAATAATAAAAATCACGATCCAACCGAGCGAGATGGCGGTGTCGGGTGGACGGAAAGCGAGAGAAAGCGGTCGCGAGAAACTCCGGCGCGAGAAAGATGGAGAAGACGCCTGCGAGGAATTGTTACGAGATCTCACTCGACCCGGAAAACTAGCCCCGCGGTTACTCGGTTTTTTTATCCATAGTCGTCCTTTTTTTCGCGTCACCTATCCGAGATCACGAATTTATTTCTTTTTTTTATCGGGTAAGAACTTGAACTCTTAACTGATCTGGATCAAATGGTAGAGTAAAATACTTTTCCACATTTTCGGATAGCAAAGGTGTAATTTTTGTTATGATTACGAAAACTGAGTTAGTTCTCTTATGATAATCAAAATTGAGGACTGTTGCGATCACGAAAATTGAGCTCCGATTAAAATTACAAAGCGTGCGAAGTTTCGTCGACGCGAAAGAAAACTCGGGGTTGCGTCTTAGATTCCCCGAATCGGAGGGCCGACGTGCATCGGCCGAATTGCGCGTATCCCACCGAGCTTTGCACGCTGATATGTAGGCCAAGAGTTCATCTATTTCGAGTTTATTTCCTAGGCTGACGTGAAAGCGATCGCGAGCCACGGATAAGAGAGGCGGGCTCCAGCGCGGCAGCTGCGAAAATCCGATGGTTTGCGGTGTATCCTGACGCCCGGAGGGAATTAGCCCGATCGGTCCGCGTGAGTTTAAATCCAGAGGGTTAAAAAGTGATCACCGCCGGGATATAAAAAAAAAACCGCGATTCTGGCTGGTGGCCTATCGATCACTCGCCACGGGAGCGTTTCTCACGTTTTCCTGGTCGTGAAAATTATCTACCGAGGTGCAGTGTGTTCCGACAAAACGACTGCAAAAGCCGCGATTAGCGTAGAATCAACGACGTGGGCGTTCACAAGCGGTAAATAGTTATTTGACTCAAAAAGTCAAATGCCATTACCGTGGTAGAAAATCCATGGCGTCACAGCCGACACGATTCAGGCCCTGATCAGGCAGAAATTAGGGCCGTGGTGGCCTTTCCAGGACCTGAACCGGGCCTGACTCGAACCGGATGTAATGCTACAGATTTTTTACCAGGGCAGAGACTTTTAATTTTAGCTGCACTATCGCTACGCGCCTTTTCCAATGCTATTTACAACCGAAATAATCTTCAGAGATGCAACGAGGTGGCGAAAGAGGCGCGGAGAAATCCGTGAATTTGAGAGTGGAAGGTGAAAAAAGTCGTATGTGGCCAGACAGTCTGAAAATCGTTTTTAGCTGGTTGTTCGCTGGTTCCAGGACTCCAAGGCATGTCAGGCATGTATTACCAAGTCAAAGCAAAGTGCAAGAGCAATTCGTCAGGCCAAGGGGAAGCAACACACTGGATGACAGTTGCGAGATGACGGCGAGCGATTAGCATTCGAGTTCGAAGCCGGTTAGTGCGGTCAGCGAGGTAGAAACTGTTGGTTACAAGAATTAAAATAGTATTATGTATCATCGGTTATATCGTATATATCATATATATAACAAAATCGTTAGAAAACAACGACGTCACTATTCTACGAACGAATAAATTCAATTGTATGTATATATATCGATCAGGAGGCTCACACACTCGATGACCAAAATATGTTCTATTCTACACGAAAAGCGTGACATTGCATCGTGTCACGTACGTCCTTAATTCTTTTTTTTTGTTCTATTCTAATAGACTCCTCTAGGTTCTAATAAACGTTTGCCCAATTATTATTTTTCGTTCGATAAATTCGGTTATTGCGGGTGCTAATTTGTTGCTCAATATACTAATCGGTAGATCTTGTGGGACTCAGCGGGAATGGAATAAACATTGAAGAAGAATGAGTTGTAGTGAAAGAGATTAGGCGGTTGGTCAGCGGGAAATCTTACGCACAAAGTCACGGTAAATTAATTAATAATCAATTGAAACAAATACACGCATCAAATATTCAAATAATTTCCACTCTCATTGCTATCTACTCGACTATACTACTGAATCTATTTATCTATTGACCAGGTCGCGACGACGACACCGGTTTTCTTTTTTTGCTATTTTATTTTTATCTGTTTAAAAATAATTCTGAACCGTCGTTATCGTCGACGAAATCAATAGACAATTCACCACACACACACACGCACACGACTATCGACGCCTCGTCGCTACTTCGTCTATGACAATTGAATACAATAATTATCAACGACTGGGTAACAGTTAGTAACTCACTCACGTTTGCCTAATTAACAATATAATGTAATACGCAATACTCCGACATTATTAATTTTTTTTTTCGAGACATTCGCTCTATTTGTCGCTCGAACATCTCGCTATATATGTAGGTATATATGTATTATATTTAGAAGCCTAGGCACTAAGCTAAGTGGTAAGTACTTAAACGTAAAGTTTACAGTGGTTAGTCGGATAACGAGAACTCTTACTACTGAACTGTGTCTAACCAGAGAGGCTATTTAGCTTCGTTTAGCTCGAACTTTCTAGGTCGACTCTACACTCTCACGCCACTGCGGCTCGACCTCGCACATTAGATTCTTCGTTCCACCATCGGCGCCTACCGCTGCCTTCAGTTCCCGTAGCTACCTTGCAGGATTCCACTCTTGGGAGCGAATAACAGTTTCGTAAAGTCTATTGGCACACGACGGTTTTTTCTTTTTTTTAAAGAAATATTTTATTCCAACAAAATAATTTAGACTCGCAGCGACGTCTATCCGCAATGGCGTTTTTCACTAGACTTTTCTATCGATTAAATAAAAAATCACTTTTTACGACGATATATAGATTCTCACTAAAGAGCACAGGTTTTAGATAGATGGTAGATTACTCGCCCCTAGGTGACTGCATCTTCGGGGTAGTCTTGGTCATCAGTCTCGGCAACAGTCCCGTCCGGGTGTCTCTTCCTCGTTACGATACTCGAGTGTTTTTTTTTTTTTTTTAGGGGAAGTCTTTCGCGATTCACAGCCCAAGGGATGAAGCTCGATTTGAATTTTTTGTGTGTATTGATAAGAAAGGAAACAAAAATATTGAGATTACGCTCACTGTTGGGCTGTGTATCCGAGCGATGCTCGCTGCTTGACTCGGCATTTTTCACCGGAACTGATTTTCACCGTTTTCGAATTAGGGCGTTTTCGAATTAGGGTTTGTTTTTAAATTAGGGTGATTGAAGTTCCGGCTCAAAGGCAAAATCTCACAGTTGTAAAGCACGCTTAGCTTCGTGTCAGTCAACGAAATAATGGTAGTTCTGGAAATGTCTAGTTTTAAATACTATGAGCTATGCAGTCATCCAACACCAGTTACGAATTACGGGATATAATATATATTCGGTATAATAATAATAATATAGACAGTACGGATGTTCAAGATATCAATAGATATATATATATGTATATAAATACCTAAATATTGGTGGTGAGTTATTTAATTTTCAAAGATTATCTCTCGTTACGTTACTTGTAGGCTATTCTAAGTAACTAGGTGGAAATAGACGTACTCGAGACACAACGTAGGCGATCTAATTAACTTGTATCTTTTATTATCAGTAACTGCGAAATTCTTGGTCACCGATACAGAGGCCGAGAAAAAAAACTACCCTGAGCTCCTCGCTTTATCGACAAACAATAGATCTCTCGTTGCTGCTCATTGCTCGAATATTGGAAATACTTTTTCAACTGCCAATAACCAAATAAGCGCACCATATTTTCTCTCCTGTGTCAAATATAATACCACATAAATTGAAATCTAAATGCTCCAAACACTCATGTCATACGATTAGTGCTTCACCCATCAGTGGATGTTTAGCGTAACCACAATTGAAAAATAGTTCTGTACATTCAGGCTGCGTAGGTGGGCCAAAAGGGTCGTACAATAGAAAGGTAAAAGAGAGGGAGTGAGACTAAGATAGAAAGAGAAAGAGAGAGAGAGAGAGATAAATAAAGGGACCAGGAGGGGGAAAGATAAGGAATTAAAGACAGCGAGAGTGACGCACGAGGGATAGAGAGAGAGAGACGTTTCCTCGTCTTCCTGGCCGGGCGGAGCCGGAGTCGGTGCTTGATTCGTTCTGTGCCTTGTGCGAAGCCTTAAATCCTTCGTGGGGTGGGGTTTACGACTCGCGTGTGCGGCGTGTAATCGGGAACGGGCTTCGGCGTCATTTCCCGCTAAGAGATAAAGCTCCGGGCGCGCGTTACGACCGCGAGAGAAAGAGACAGAGAGGATCGAGAATAAAAGAACAAAAGAGAACGAGAACGGTGGTACAGAAGAAAGCGAGGTAGACAAAAAAAAAGGAGACATAGAGAGAGAGTGGAAAACGAGTGAATGCGAGAAGCCACCGTAGTAATTTGAGACCTCGCTCCAGAGAGGAGTTTCACCACGCGCCCGCGTCCTTGAATCACTTCATCCCTTAAATCACCTCCCGCCCGCCGCCCCGCGCGCGACTCCCACCCCGGAACGAGTTGCAACGCGGACCGTGAAATCGCTAATGAGCCTCGTAATTAATTCAGCGATGAGGAACGCGAGAGAGGATGAGCCACGGCAGTCGGGCCACGTCGTAGGGAATCTATAAACTTAGACGTCGGTGTGTTGTATTCACCCCCCGTCGCGTTATACGATCCCCCATCCGAACCCGACAGCGGATCGGGACCATCGATCTCTCGACGTTTGCCCGACGGTGGGTTCGACCGGTGGTTAAAAATTCACGCAAAAATAATTACACGAGCAACGGATGCACAAATATCAAATCTAAAGTACGCAAAATTGTTTTACTTTAACTCTGCATCATCCTAGGTGTAATTTAGGCATTCCAACAGATCAATTTATATATAAAAACAATAATAATAAACACGTTCAAGTCAATCCAAAGTTCAATCAACACTATTTTTGTTTTCTCGTATATACGTATAGCGTGGAGAGCAATATGTATATATTATATATAAATTTAACGTGGGAAACGGTAGGGGGTTTGATCAACAATGCTCGAACTATGGGATTTTAATGGTATCTATATCGTAACTAATTGGAAGTAGATCAATGACGGGGCGAGTGGGTGCAACGTTTCGGAATAGAGCGTTCTGAACGATCGGGAGCATCGGAGGAAGCCCCGCGGGGGTCACGTGGATGAATCCAGTCGATGAAAATTTTACAATATGACGAGAGGATAAAAAAACGAACGACGGTGAAGTGATGAAAAAGGAGTTAAGTGGATTTGGTTAGTCGGTGGAGCTCGCGAGTTGCGAAAATATCTCAATAACCTCGCGCTTGTTCGTCGAGTACGACTTGCAATGAGCTACACCGCACTCTGGTCTCGTATCTCGTCGTCAAGGACTCGACTTCGAACTAGGCGTTTTTTTCACGTTCAAATGAGAATTTCAGCAATATGCCCTTCAAAAGTTCAATGCGCGTCAGTATCGAGAAACAAGGATATCAGGAAAAAAAGTATTTAAAGGATTTTCTGATACAAATTTTTTGTAAATTTTTAGAGGGAAAAAATATAAGTTTATTTTGTTAATAATAAAAAAAAACGTCGTATGATATAATTTTCAAGAATATCTTAGCTGCCCCAGCTGACTCTTTTTTTAAATATAATTTTCTCAGAACATTTTCAATTGCAAGTATCGATGGAAATGGCAGAAAGTATGACGTGAAATTATGCAGGGTTTCGATGAAACGAGGGAAACATTTGGAACACATTTATGGATAGGTGGACGGTACGTATGTCTACGGACTAAGGATTACGGTTACCGTAAACACGAGCGAGAACACGAGAACTTGGTTGAACAACGTAGTCACTTTGGGGTTGAAGCTTACCGGTGCAACCCCCGCTGGGGCTGACGGACACTCGGCCCACCCTTGGCCCCACTGCGCGGTACACGACCGCTCCTACCCAAACAAGAGAGACAATCACCTTTCTTACACATTCTTTTTCCACCTTCTGTTATCTATACATACATTATATTAATCGGGTATAATTTTTGTCCACAAAAGGAAAAAAAAAATAGAAAAAAAGGATAAAATTTCGCCTACGCAACGTCACATTACGAGAGAGCGTCTTAGTACCTTCTAAACATTCGATACTACAAATTATGTATCCTCTTATTGAGCCACCGATTGTGCTGAAAATCTATCGAACGAAAGTGAAAATAAACCCTCGTCAACGTACTGACTAGACCAGCTTTGAAGTTTGGTACATCCTGCTTAATTGGTTGCGATGACACGTAGCTCATAGTAAAAAGACTCGAGATGCAAAAGGAGAAAGCGTCTTTGCGATAGAAAGTAAAACACGCGTGTCCTCCGCTATCTCGTTAACTGAATGTTAATTTTCTGTGCGGGTAAGCAGCGGGAGAGAGAGCTCCTCGGCCGTAATTTACATTCGTCGAACCTCGATACTTTTTTTTGTTGCGTGATATCTTTTTATTTATTACAGACATTCATTATTTTTCTTTAATTATAATCCTTAAACGTTATTATCCATACGGTAGAGCTTCAGCGAATAATTACAATTATTGTGTGTGTGTCGTTGGTACGTAATTAAATGTTAATGTACGTTTTTTTAAACACGTGCAAATAACGCCTTCGTGTTTGCGTTTTTTTTTTAATTTAATTTAATTTTTTTTTCCAGAGCGACCTCCGACAGAGCTTGCGCGCTTTAATAATTATCTCGTCGAATCTTCGACATTCGTCTTTCGAACTCCTCACTTCTCTTTGCTTGCCTTTAGTATCTTTTTCTGTCTGTTTTTTGTTCTTTTCTTTTCGTTTATTCCGTTCGTTCGACTGCTCGACGAATCGTTGACAAAATTATTCTCGCGTCTGCGGGGTTCCTCATCCTCTCGTCGTGCACTTGGAGTAACCAACAATTTACTCAACCCATTACGCGATCGCAGCGATTTATAACAACAATCTTACGAATAGCAACAATTCAACCGTAGCTCGATAGCGATAACTTCGCCGTACGATGATTGGTCGCGTGAATTTTTTTTTTCATTATTTCTTATTTTTTGCCCGATCTGCCGTTTAGATGGGGGTGACAAATCCGCGAATCCTCCGTAAGACGGTGAAGCTAACGCGAGCGAACTACTGGCGCGCATAAAAATATTATAATATCGTTAAGCATCGTGTAATAACAAATGTAAGCTCAGGACAGATGGTTTTTTTGTATGTTTGTTCTTTTTTTTTCTTAATTCACTTTGACTTTTCCTTCGTTCCGACTCGTCAAGCTTTCGTCTCGTGTGTTTCGCACACGCTTTCGAATTCGTTCGACGCAGTGTTCACTTATTTTATCGTAAAGTTCATTGGTTAGTGATCTTGGCAAAGAGAATTATGAAGTTCCTGGCGATTCAATCCAGTCGACATTACTCGTGAATAGAATTATCATCGAAAATCCGTAAAATTCATTCCATTGCGCTGAACCGACAGATTATCTTGTTCGTTTGAAAGACGTTCCGCGAATGTGCCAATTACGTTTCCTTATTCACCCACCTCGATCGTTTGCAAAGTTTTATTTTATGAGAATTTTCATAGCCTCTCGCTCTTTGCATTATTTAATTCCACTTCCTTCATTAATATCGATGGCCGTTTGAAAGTTTTTACAAATTTTAATCTACATTCGAAGAGATTCCATCGCCAGAGCCTCCTGTGTGATTAAAAATTTCGATCGTCCCTCATCGCGGGACGAGGACGGACTCGTCCTTAGAAACTGTACGCGTCTATCTAAACTCTTATCCTTCGAGCGAAAAACACTTTTTCTTTTTTTCTTTTTTCTTTTATTCAATTCACTTCTTCATTCCGTAACTAGACTCTCCTCTTATTGCCTTGCCTTGTCTCAGCGACGACTCGACTCGAAATTAAATAACGGATCACAGTTTTTTGCGAACAAGATGAATGAACGATAATCGAATGGACGATTGGACGGGAAGAGAGAGATTATAGATTCGAGTGATTTGGAACAGTAGATTGGGATTGGGTGTTGCGATAGAAATGATAAATTTATCCTGGGCAATGTGATTACCCCACGAAGACAAAGTATATGCAAAATATATAAAATATATATCTTGGATGCACAAGATATATTTTTACGAAAAACGCTGTACCTCGGATATATTTTAGATTATATGCGAAATATACGCAGATGAATAATATATCTGAAAATCCAAAATATACGTCAAATTTATTGCTGACATATAAACAGTGAGAATGTTCTGCACGTCAGATATATTTTAAAACATATTCTTCTTCCGTGGGGAATGAAAGAAAAGAACATTCTGAAGATAGGAACACGTGAAAAATGAATCCAACAAAAAGCACAATCCTTTCGATGGCCTTGGGCGGTTCCACTTGTTTTTTTTGTCAGTATTTACTTTTGCTTGTTTGTTTTTGTTTCGTTAGTTTCTCAAAGAGGGTTTCTCTTCTACGAGGGTCTCGGAACTCTTTGTCTCTTGCCTAATGGGGCGGAGGTCTTACACTACGATTAGCAGTATTTTTTTCCTTTTTCTTTGGTTAACAGAGTGGTTCACGTGGCGATTGCAACTTGCTGGTCGTTTTATTTTCTCTTTGACAATGTAATTGTCTCTCGCTTCACGATCGGTCCAATTTAAGTTTCTCCACTCGACAGCAGCAGTTTGCATTCTCCACAACCGGAAAAACGCCTATCCGCGAATACACCTATATCACCTAAGCTAATTCGATTTTTTTCTTTTTTATTATGCTGCTTTCGTTTAACCCTTCGATTAAAAGGTTGTTAGCTTATAGAGATTACATAGAACTCACTACGTATTAACTACGTTCAACGTCTACGAGAGAAACACGTTAAGTTTAGAGAAAGTGTGTGTGTCTGTGTGAGAGAGTCAGAGAGACAGATAATCTGTGTGTTAGGATTGGGACCGTTTGAAAGAAGGAGGGAAGGTTTGGCGATATTCGATACTCTGTATTTGGTTTTTTGTTTTTTATGTTATAAAATTTTGTGTGTGTCCTGCCATACAGGGCATCCTAGATTCGGACGTGCGCTTTTTCGTAGTGACATCAGTAGGCATACAGCACGCAGTACTTCTAATTCACTTTTTTTTAAACAATTTCTTCAACGGATTGAGGATGAGGGAAAGAGAGAGAGAGAGAGAACGAAGATGTTAATGGAGTTCGACAAAGTTAGTTCCTTTTTCTTCTCATTTTTAATGAATTCTCTCTTTCTCCCGAACTGGTGGGGATATTTCAGAGTGGGACTCGTGTGGGGCTTGGGGGGAAATATTTTCTCGACTAGTTTTCGTCATCGTTCTGCAGTTTTTTTTTTCCTTTTCTCAGCATAACACAATTTGCATAATATCGTTCGTTCGTTTCGTTTGTTTGGCGATACCTAATGGAATGGGGGTAGAGGCAGGCGACGCTTCGCTTGACGGAGGACCACAGAGTTTGCCAGCCACGCGTCTGTGAACATGTTTTGCACAACTTCCAGGAAATAATCGCCAAGTGCTCGCAATAATCAACAAAATTGTTATTAAAATTATTTGCGTTTTTTTAAAGAGAGCCGGATCACCGATCGTGAAACAATTCAAATGGACGAGCTTGCGTTGTGATCGGCACACGATCGGTGGATTCGAGGACTTTTTGGGGATGAAAGAGACATATATAAACTTAATAACGAGTTTCAGCGGCTTCATTGATCGTCGCGTATTCTGATTGCATTGCTTTCGTTGTCACTTCAATTTAATGACCCGCGCACGCGTCTCTGATAATATCATTTTCTTTTTTTTCATCTCGCGGCAAATATCGTCATAGAAACAACAGTGCAATAGTTTAAATGTATATATATATATATAATATTTATATATGTATATATTAGTATAATATATATATAGTCTCGTGGCACGTAGGCTCCTTAATCAACAAACATATGAACAATATTGATTTACATCGTTCCCCGTTATTGTTGCATATCATCAATTGTCATCATCATACGTAATATATATATTTGCAATTTATCATTTATTTTTCGCGATATTTATTCCCAAGTCGAGAGATGAAGACTGATCTTCTTTCTTTCATTTCAAACTGAAATCGACGTGTGAGATCAAAGAGACAGCGAACTTAACGCACGTCGGGGCCACGTTGAAACGCATATTCTTTCAAAGAGTCGCCGTTTTGATCTTGCTCAACAAGTCGTTACGTGTCTTACACTGATTGAAAAATCATCAAAAGTATCGTAAATATGTCTTGTTCAGTTTAGAAGCTTTGGCCCTTCGAACATACCCAGGAGTATAAAAATGGGTCCAACGTGTACGTAGTCTCTTTAAAATAGGGTGAATATGGCCTTATTTCAACGGGTCGCAGATAAGCTGACGTCGTATCACCGATAGACCAAGAACAAACGTTACATTACGATTCGCGATCTCGATCGTCGCAATATTCCGCGATGGAAACGAATTATCGGGTGCTTTTTCGCGCGGTATGGCACATCGGGGAGTAAAAGGCCAAGTTGTATATCGATACGAGCGTAGAATCGTAAATCCTCGAGTTTTCCAACCGCACGACACGATTATCGGGCGCATGAGGCGAGACACTTAAAAAAGTTACCACCGTCGATGCGCGATATTGCCGTTCAACTCCCACGCACGCGGCTCCTTTTACGAACAATTATGTATTTACAATGTTTACACGTTAACGGCTATACCCGGTCGATTTTTAGTGCCGGCCGAAGGTCGGGCTGGACAGGTGGCACCACGTAAATTGGATTTAAAATAACGCGTCAAAGACCCAAAGGCTATTTCGAGATCCCCTCGGTGTGATGTGCAGAAGCAACTTGTGCACCGATGCCTCGAGATGTCGAGCTAAAGTTGTGAAAGTAAAAACAACAAAAAATGTACATTGTGATACTAGTGCGGAAAGTGCATCTTCTACATCTGCAGGCTCACAGATAGAATACGGACTTTTCCGCACCTGTCACAAAGGTGCGGAAAAGGAAGGTATTATACAGACTGAGAAAATATGATTGAAACATCCCCTAAGCTGGTTTGATATTTTTTTATCTGCATGACGAGCGTCATTTTTGAGTTTTTACTTTTAAAAAATTATTATAATCATAAAGAAACATTTCACCCGCTAGTTACCATGAAATTTCTTTTTGGTATGAAGATAAATTTATGGGATCAAAAATTAATATTTGCATTCAAATGCAACTTGCTTGAAACAATAATTCATTTGTATTTCTGTAAATCATAGATTTATATCCAATAAAAATATATTGTAGTGACTATTGGAAAAAACGTTATCATAAATTTCAGGAATGTTTTTCTCCGCATTATCTAGCACTCATATCACTATATAAATTCGTAACAAATTTTATGGTCGGTTTGAGCTTTTCGAAAGCAACGCGCATCGCTTGTCATCTCGAGGTTTCTGATTCTCACAACTCGCTCCTTGGACAATCACTCGGGGCTGCGAAAAAGTAAATCTGTCTGCAGGTTCCATGATGGCGGAATGACGAGGAGCAGGACAAAAGGATCGCTCGGGAGAACAGAAACGAATAGAAAACCGATTGCGGGCTGAAAACGAGGACACGCAGAGAGGACCATAACGATGGGCAACCATGAAAGAAGCAAACACGAATCGATACGATACAAACGAAAGAAATTAAACGGGTCGTGCACGCTCCATCGAATCGCAAGTTCTCTCTACAGTTGTACGGAGGGGGGAGGAAGAAACGCCGGAAACCGGAGAAATGGAGAAAGAGATCGGAGCTCGCGGGCGAGCGCAAAAAAAAGGAAGAAGAAGAAGAAGCAGAAGGGAGAAGAGAAGTACGAGAGCGTGGAATAGCTCGGAACGAGACCCGGACCCGAGGCACTAGAGGCTGATGCCGCTGCTGCTGCTGCTGTTGCTGCTGCTGCTGCTGTTGCAACCTCGGGTGGCTTCCAGGGGGCGGAGAGGCACCACAATAAACCCACCCGGTCCTGTCACGCTAACGGTAACCGACGATTTATTGCGTGGCTGCAACGTGAACGCGAGCGTGCTACGGTAATGACTGTGAAATACGACGGCGGTACTCTCTATCTGCGCTCTATCCTTCGTGCTTCGAACCTTTCGCTACGCGAGTATTCCCCTTAATAAATAATAATAGAAAAAGAAAAAAATTATCGAAAATTACGACAAAATAAAATAATTGAGTTTCGTGAGTCCTCTATAATCATCTAAATTTTACATCGTAAATAATCGTAAATAAATATTGTAATTTTTTTTAACGGTGAATTAAAAATGACAGCGAATTTTTTTGCGCTGGTAATAATTTAATTGTTCAATCGTCTTATTCGTGCTTCGCAAAATAAACAATTGAGCTACAGGTTAAATAATATCGTTTTTTTTTAAGTCTAAAGAATAATTATGACAAATTCTCGAGATCTCAAAGTTTCGTTCTTCCCAGGTGTCGTTTGCGTTTTCGTGGATCTTTTTAACGTCGCTCTCTCGGACCCGCTGGCGAAAATACGTCATTTTTTCCTCTCAATTGCGTGTGTGTGTATGTGTGTGTGCGACTATATACAACGGCGAAAACAGCGACGTCCGCTCTGTTCCCACTCGTGGCTGTGCTGCCGATATCTAGGCATTTTAATCTTTCATTTTCGGTCATTCTCTCTCGCCACGTTTGATCGATCGACACTTGGCCCAGCCGGCTCTATCTCTCATTCTCTCGAATGCCACACTGAGCCAGCGCACGTGAACTCTACTCACACACGGGTCATCGTCGCGACGCAGTTTCGCGCATTTTTATTTTGCGTTTTTTTCGATTTTTTTTCATTCCGTTTCTCTCCGTTTTTCGCTTTTTGCATTTTGCCTTTTTTGTGGTGTTCTCTCGTTTCATCATCTATCGCAGCTGTTGTTGCGGTTTTTTTATTACGTATTTTGTCAGTTTCTGTATTTTCAATTTTTCCGTTTCTCTAAATGGCTCATTGTTCGGGAATGATTCTGTACTCTGTCGAGTAGCTGTGTAGCGACGTGTCTCCGGAATTGAGGGTCGGTAGTCCCAAGGCACCTGTAAAGTACCAACATACCAACCCCCTAAGTAACCCGGCAAATAAAATAAAAACTCAAAGTTTCTAAGAGTAACGACTAGAAGGAAAAAAAAACAAAAAGAAGAAAAAACATCTCGCAAAAATCACAAATGAAGATGTGTTTCTTGTCAAGCAAAAAATTAAGGCCACTACGAACTACATTGTCGTTAAGTAAACGTAAATAAAGGAGGAGACGAAAAAAACCAGAAAAAACTACCCCTAAAGCACTACAGAGGTTTAAAGGCGTGTGTATGACCAGAGAAACTGCGAACTCGTTAAAACCCATTTGGTATTCTTTTTTGCGTCCCCACTATCAATTATTCACCTTCGATTGATTATATTATTCTTCAATCTTCGTCCCCCTCCCTCGGTACCCCCGTTGGGACTTTCTGGAATATCATTTTCGCGCACGATCTAACTTTCGTTATTGGATTCAATCGTCGCCGGATAAAGACAGAGAGAGAGAGAGAGAGAGAGAGAGAAAGAGAGAAAGAGAAAGAGAGGGAGAGAGAGAGAGTGAGAGAGAAAGCGAGAAGGGAGGGAGATATTCTCGGGGTGAATATCTCGAGGATTTTCCTCGTAAGCTGAGAGGCAATTCCTTGGAGAACGATCGACCAGATTCGTTTATTCGTGCCGGGGGTGGTTGGACCTCCCTCGAGAAATTATTCAGCGCGTTCGTGCGCGAATACTCGGGCCCCACGAATGCTAAACGTTTTCTCGGTTTTCTCTCGCCGACGGAGGGAATGTTTTTCTCTCTTTTTTTCGGACATTGCTTAATCGCGGCCTGAGACACATGATACAAGGGCGAAAAGGGCGGAATATGTGAAGACGGAGCATCGCGCGCAGGGATTGCAGCGCTCGGGCTAAATGAGACGCGCCGTTCGATCATCATCATCGAAGGGGCGACCGAGCCACAAACACAAACCCCACCCAACCCTCTTCTACGGCCATGCCTCGTGAACCATTCGCAAGTAGCAGTAATCGAAGGATTTTCAAGGGTGTCGAGTCAGATGAAAATCATTATTTCAATCGACGGCCATATAAATTGTATTAGTATCTTCTTATTAATAGTGTGCATATATTCAGTTAAGCAGCCGTTTCAGTGCATTTTGGAAATAATGCATTTTATAAAACAATGTGTAGGAAAAAGAAAAAATTAAATTAAACGGAATAGGAAATGGGGACAAAACGATCAGCAACTTTCTTGATTAAAAACTTATTATCGGTGAAAAGAAAATGTTTGTAAATAATTATTTGAGTCTCTATGTATGATATTGCTGCCGTGATTTCTTGACGGTGTGAAATAACATTTCGTACTTATATTTTTGTATCTCCGTTTTGAAGTATATATGAATGCACACAAATAAATTCTGCAATTCTACGTTTTCAGTTTGACTCGAACCCCTCAAAAATACGCGAAGCACGCGTAATAAATGCCATAGTTTTAGCATAGTAAAATACGGGAATTGGTGTACGAGAGGATTTTCAGGGGGAAAAGTGGGAGCGACGATGATGATCCGCGGAATCTGCGAGAGTGACAAGGTGGATGCTGCGTGGGGTGGGTTCCGGGACGAGTCTCCGACGTCCGAAAAATATAATACATTATTTATGAGTCCTTTTCCACCCTGCAACCCGCATCGTCGTTGGCGTCGTCGTTCTCGCAGCTTTCGTTACGTTTTAGCCAGTGTGTACAGTTTTGACGGAAAAGCCACGTGTATATATACATATATATATATACGTAGTTACCGGAAACGCCGAGATGGCGGGGTTTTGGGCAACGAGTCGCAGTTTCTCTGGCACTTCGTGTGTCTATGTGTGTAGCAGCGGCTGTGGTACGTGGTACACTCGCTACGCAACGTTCATGCTGGAGTTTCCAATTAAACTTGTTAGTCATACAGCGCAAAATTCCTTCGGCACGTTTGTTTGCAAAACCACCCCCTCCCCCCACCCCGCACCCTCCGCCCCCCGAACGCGTACGACAGTTCGCGTGAGATCTTCGATAACCGCGGGCTTCACCGAGTACCAACAGAAACGAAAGAAAAATCTATAAATTGAGGCAAAGAGACAGAGAGGGAGACAAAGAGAGAAAGAGAGAGAGGGACAGCAGATAAAAAATTGAGAGAGATGAGAAATGTGAGCAAAGAGCGATGGTTCACAGATAGCAAAAAAATACGAAAAAAAATGTTTAACCGTCACAAACTGGATTGTTGAATATGCAAACCAAGTGAATTGTTTGGCACATATTTGACCATCGAGTTGATTGTGGTAGTTAAGGGGTGTTTTTTGTCTCTGCGATTGGCAACAAAATTATTAGGAGAATAAAGTTGCAATATGAAAGGTGGTGCAGGGTGTGGGCGGTTCGAGAATCGGTGGAAGTGGGAAATGTGCTTTCATGATGTATTAATCAAACGTCCCGGACGATTGGGTTCTGGAATTTCATTTTGAGCTCGGTTGGCTCGGTTTTTTTCGAGATTTTTTCAATTTAAATGCGCGATATGCTCGCCGCTTGACCCCCCTTTGCCGCCGCGTTATATACTCTCTCTCATGGCGGAAGCTCGTGAGCGCGGGGACCCTCAATAATCAACCCCCTTTCGATCACAATCTCGTATTTCCACGGGTTTGCAACCGATATTCCTCTCCGCGATCATTCTCCGGCTCTACTCCCGGGCAATATGGTTCATTAAACGTACGTATAAAGCCGCGCCGTATAGTTACAGAGTATGACGTACACGAGATATTGTATAATAATCGGGATATTTCAGTTAGTGATGTTACAATAGATTATCATGGACACGCGATAAACCGACCAACGACCAAAGTTTCAACGTATCACGATATATATATATATCGATATTTATGTATATATATATATGTGTATGTTGGTAGCCTAGAATAATTGAATTTTCAATAATTTGTACAGTTTTGGAAATGACCGTTTGGGACAACTTGCAAGCTGATGTCTCGCGATCGAGAAACAGCCCTCGCCATGCTTCGGCGGATTAAGGACATTCCGTGTCTGTATCAAGATGTTCACAGTCCCAAAAGCATTTAACGTCTCTCAAATAAAAAAGAGGAAAATATGAATCTTTCATTAATGACTGAGTCGGTAAATTCGTACGAAGGTTCATGAGAAGTAATTTTGTCTAAAAAAAACCTTGGCTTTAAAAAAAAAAAAAATTGACTACAAATATTCAATTATAAATCATTTCCAGATTTTACGGACAAATAAAAGAGACAAAATTTGCGAACGGGTTCAGGAAACTGAAGCCTCCTTAATACAGACTCGAGTCTGTCCCTCATCCTCGATATCTCCGGAGCATTCAAGTTATCCCACTTTGTATATAATACGTTCGTTGGTCTGATCGCCGAGTCTTGGACTCGCGACGAGTCTGCGATCGTTAATGCGATCGGTGGATAATAATAACATAATTATTATTATTGAATAGCAGTAATAATAGCGATTAGTTATAGTGTGCGCAGAGCTCGAGTTAGTTCACAGAGGCATGGCATTGTAGAGGTCCAAATTGGGATGGTAAAAGAGTGCTGTGGGGGTGGGTGGATTGTGGTGGGGCGTCGGGGCCGCCTGTATGTGGTTAAGGTTAAGGTTTAGGGGCGCGATGTGGGCGGTATTATGGTGGTTAAGGTGGTTAAGGCTAAGGTGGTTACCTGTCGGGTAGGGTAGTCCGAAACTAGGGTACCCAGAATAGCCGCGGCCTGCCGCGTATGCCGCGTACGCTGCCGCTGGGAAACCTGTTAACATAAACACACATTTTTATATTAATTTTCGTCCCTCAGCGAAGAGTTAAAAAAACAATTAACAGACAAATTTGAGCAAGTCAATCCTCCAAATTTTTTAAGTTATTGAAGGAAACAAACACTTAAGAAAGGAAATTTAATTTAAAAAAAATGGTAACACAAAGAAAGTTACTTCTCTGAAATATTGAATATGTAAAAAAAAAACGTTTGCTTCTGCCTCAATTGGAATCACAACTCTACAGAGCTATAGAAGACGCTCTACTCTAGGTACATGAAACGGTTCGATCCAATTATCGGGGCCTATAAGATAAAGCGTCGTTGGCGCTATGTGCCATGGTATACACACAGAGATAAAACCCGATTGAATAACACGGTGGCGCGTGGCTTGCAATAGAGAATAAGAGAAAGGTAAATGAGGAAATAGCTGCCATACGACACCGATCTACTTGTCGTCGAGATAATTCACCTTTCGCCCTCCGATATTTTTACTCACCATCAGGTAATGCTCCCAGGGACCACATAAAATCTACAAGGAAAAACAGACTCCATTAATAAAACAGGCAACCGCGAGTACATACATATTTTGTCGATTTCTTCTTCCGATCCGATTCAGATCGGAAGTTCCTTCTAAATCTTCCACTTTTTTCTGTGATTCGTTTTTTTTCCACCAACTTTTCACTGTCTCTCGTTTGTATCCTCTCGTTCTATGTTCGTTCGATCGATCGTGTGACCGCGATCGAGATTTCCGCGAGCTCGCCGCAAGCGTTCGGCCGTTACGCTCGTATTTACACGCGCAATCGAGGAGTTAGTTCGCGAAGCTATGCTCTGCGGGCTCCGCGGAAATTCGGCTCGATCGAGGTTTCATCGAGGATTATTTTGAAGAAAGAAGGAACAAAAAAAAACCATGTAAATAAAAAGTAAAAGTTCATCGTTCCAGGCTCGAGAGAAAACAATAGCGAGAGGTGTGTAGAATGAAAAGTAAAAAGAAAGTACACGAAGTAAAAAAAAAGTAGAGAAAAAAAAAAACAAGAGATAGTAGAGGATCAAAAGCGATCTAGATTAAATAGATAAAGAGTGGCATCCATGAAATTTCATAATTTCCACACTAAATTCAAAAAGACCACACAACTAAGAAGACTTCGACTATATCGCATCGTCTATAGCGTATAAATATCGTTTCCACTAAATTCGCATCAATTATATTCATTTAAGCTAATAACTACTTGCGCGCGTCCTAGGTTTTCCCAATTCTACGACAAAATAAACCGTCTCTCTCCTATTAACTAATTTTTGGTTATCATATTTTCTTTTCTTTTTTTCTTGTTGCCGCAAAAGTGTGTTTTGGTTAATTGAGTTAAGATTATTTCACGCACTTGTACCATTTCTCATCTTTTTTTGTCCATTCTATTACTTCACTAGTAGCTTATCGGATATTCACTAAAGGTCAGCCGGTTGCCTGGCGATTGTCGCGCTCGCGTCTTAGGTCTCTGTGTGTTTGCTTCAATATTTTTGTTTTTTTTTTCTAGGCGACCCTCGTTCTTCCTTGTTGACAAATGATCCCTATCGCGTCGCGTGAGGTTCCTTTGCCTCGTACATTTTGAAAGAGAATTACGTTTGTTTATTTTTTATTCCTTCTTCAAGTGCACGTCCGCCACAAAACCGCCTGGCAAAGTGCTGACACGTACTACGACATTTAAGATCCGACGATACGATATTAAAGAAACACCGACCACAATTAAACTACACACTACTGACTCGCTATTCTAATTTCCATATCGATTATTTTGCGCTCACAATATATATATATATATATGTATAATATACATATATACGCAGTATTACGCTTGATGACAATTACGTAGCTTTTATTCTAGGCAATTTAAATACACTGATACATATTTAATTAGTATTAGTGATTCCGTACCTAATTCACTACCGGGCTGGTTTTTATAACTCGAAACACGCGTCTCTAGTATGCTTTTCATTCTCTTCGTCACATCGCTCTCTTTTTTAACAGGAGAACTTTAGACACTAAAATACATTTTATTTGATAAATGTTAATTTATGCGAGAACGCGATTACTTTCACGCTCCGTGCGGAGCTTGAACTCAAAATCGCGGCAAAATCTCGCGAGACTTGGCAACTTGTTGAGCTTGTTCGTACTTCGCATTCGAAGAGTGATCTTTCACAGGAATACTTGAAAAAAATAAACAATTTTCTTCTTCTCTTCTCTCGATTTTTATTGTTTCAAAACAAACAAAAAATAGTTATCCGCGCGTCCAACCAAAAACCGGCCCAAAAAAGCAAATAAAATTTTCATACTGAGTATCCAAAATAAAAGACGTAAAATATACGTAATAAAACAAAAGCCTGATGTTAAGTCTGGTCTACTTACGAAACTGACTGTGTTGAGCCTCTCGGGCATAGTACGTACTTTCTAGGGCACACGTCTCACGCATTAATGATTAAGGTACGCTGGGCTATAGCTTAGAAGTGTTATATGTACCATGACAAATATAAGGTAGGTAGGCAGATAGACAGGTAAGTACGTACATGTATATTTAGTTAATAAATACCCGTTTACTCGGATATTACTGAATAATAATACGTTAGCTAATTATCGCAGTTTCTCTTTCGTTCTTTTTTTGATTGTTTCTTTTTTTTTCTTTTAATTAGTATAAGATATAATGCGATAGGTCTCGTTACGTACGCCTGTGTCGATTCTTCGTGGAACCGGTCGAGTAATCCGATAGGAGCAACAGTACCGTTTTTTCAATAGAAAGAGTGATTTTAATGCATTTTTAGTTCTTATCCATGGTTTCGTTATTTTTTTAAATACTTGTCATTCGGATCCTATCGCATCTTTAAATATTTGGCATTTGCTCTTCGCAAAAAAAGAAGAAAAAACGATTTTCTCTGATTTCCGCGAAGCATCGACCCGAGACGCATAATTCTAAATCTAACGGTGTTATAATGGCTTCTCAACGCTAGATTTAAGCTAGATATATCTCGACAATAGGAACGTGTATTTACTGTTCGCAATATATATTAAATATAAAATGACTCTCTCATCTAACTAGATCGATCCTAAAGGTCGCGCTAAATAAGACTTTCGTTTAAATATATATATATATATAATGTATGTATATATATATAAACTAAGTGATGTGTCACAAAGTGTTATTTACCTATGAAGATTACCTAGGTTTCAATGCTCTCGATATGTAATAAATATATATATATTTATATATAAGGCTATTACAAAAAATCTAATTGGTATAATGCGACTCTCATAAAATATATCGATCCCAAATATCCAAATACTATGGCGTTTTATAGGTACAAAACAACATATTCATATAGTTTTTAATATATCAATTACCAAGTGTTGTTCTTTTTCTGTTACTTTTGTTACTCCCTAAAATCGATCTTTCCTTCGTTTATCGTTTATTAGGTACGTATTTTTTTAAATATATTTTTAAGTTAATGTGTCGTACACACATAAATATATATATATATATTTATATATATAATATCGTTAATATATTTAATATATTATATTATATGTAAATTGATTCGTAATTTTAATCGTATTATCATAGATTTGATATCGCGCATCTTAATTCTCCTTGGCATCGTTACACATAATAGTAGAATACTTTTTTATTTTGCGTTTATTTTATTGTATCGTATCGTATTTAATTCACTTTACTCCTTCGACTTCGTTCGATTATTATGAAATTTCATGAAGTTATGATGAGTAGTATAGCATACTTGGTGTACGACGAAAAATATCATGTCAAGTATTCGCGACGCGATGAGTGACTAGTTGATTCCACTGCCACGTCACGAGCTAGCTCCGTTGTTTTTTTCTTCAGTAATTTTTATTTTTCATCTGTCGGTCGTTGTTTCGAATTCCATAAAAATTCCATAGTTCTCGGGCGACCTACGAGCCGCCACTGTATCTCAATTCGCCGTTGTTATTAAAAGAAAATAACAATAATAATAATGATAAAAAATATAAAAAAAGAAAAGTTTAAAAGAATAGTTTGTCGTTTTGTCGTTGTCCGATCTGTAAGACTCGTCTGACCTAACACGAAACTTTCTACTGTGCCCCGATGCTAAGCCCCTCGCAGCTTCACCATCTTCTTTCTGGCCTCTATCGCACTAACAACTACAGACTTTCAAGTTCTACCAGATAAATTGACAATCGTCACCCGTAACGAGACATCCCGTGGATGAATAGCTCCCGTTATCGCGGACACGTTCGTACCACCCGAGGGTTTTCGTACCCAGCAGAGTTCCCTGATCCTCGTCTGCCCGCTCCGCAGTCGAGCCGGAAGTGAGAGAACCCGCCAGTTCTCTCGCCATCGTCGTCTACACACACTCGCCGACCGCCGACGTTGCCGTTGCCGCTGCTACCACTGCCCGAGGGCTGAAGGCATTAAGTTCCATAGGATTTTAATTGAAGTGCTTTTAGCGGTAATTGTGATAGACGCCGGAACTTAATTATTCGATATAGCCGGTACTGGGCGCAAGGCTTACGCGGAACTGAATTAGGTACTTTGCAGCTGGCATAGTTATTATCTTTCTTTCGACGGGAGGCGAACATCAACGAGAATCAGGCGAAAAGGAAGACTGTACACGCTCAAAAAAGCCACGTTGGTCATTAACAATTTCTCTGCTAACGAATTTGGCTTACCGATAACTCATCTGTAGAGCCGAGCGAAAATTTCGACGCCCTTAAGGCAATTTCGGGGGGTACTGAGAACAATAATTTAATAAATCCCCTGATTTATTAAATTATACAAAAAGTAACAATGATTTGATTAGCGGGAACTTCTAAATTATATTTTTCCAAATGATCAATTTCAATTGATGAAACAAAATAATCAATATAGGAAAATAAATCACTTGCGTTTGGTGAAGTTTCCGCTCGGACTAGTTTTATGAGCTCTTGAACACGTTTTGATTGGGTGCATGAACGAACGCGACGACGCGAACGGAGCCACTAAACGATACTACTTATTACTTTGATTCTTTTAGTTTCATTATCGAACACATCTCGTGTTTGTTTATTGTCTCTAACCGCACTACAGCTGCTTCTAAAATCCTCTACCGGAATCACTACCAGTCTTTCTTGATTGATATTCGTCGTGAACAAGTTTTGTCTCCAACAACCTAATTTCTCTCTCTCACTTTCTCCCTTTCTAATGATACGACGCGTCGTCCTACTGAATATAACGTCTCGAGGCCCCCGTTGGTGAGCTAAACTGTCTTTTTTCCTACAGTAAATATATAATGATAATAATAACTACAAACTATCAGTACTTTTTGTGCTACGATCACAGTGTTCCTGAACAAGTCGCGTAATGATAGGTGTATTTATTATAAGTACACGTCGAGAGCAGTCTCTTCAAAGGGAATGCGAGTCGCGTCAGTCACGGAATGCAATGCAGTAAATGTCAATAGTTAATCCGAAGTTTCCGTGGTATTTAGAAGAAACCCCCGCAGAACGCTAAAATCCTCCTCGCCCTTAGAGACGACTGACTGAGCTTTTTCTCTGTGAAATCTACTTCCAAAAACATAGCTACAACCTGAACCAAATATTACGCAATTTCTAATTATCAACGTTAAGATAATTTGATAAACATTGAACAAAGCTAATTTAAACATTTAAATTTAAACGAATTCGGAAATTTCGTTTCAATTAGCTCAAATATCTAGAGAAAGACTAAAGGAACAGTTTTGAGCATTCTTCCGACAGATCCAAGGGGCGTAAGACGCTCCCAGCTCTTACAAAGACTAAATGAATCTCTACGAAATATCAGTGACAGCGATCTGACTTCATCTCAAAACTTGTGATAATTATTGAACAATTAGAAAAAGTCTCCGTCGGCCGTGTCTCTCGGAGTGACCGTAGAATTCTTACTGGGGTCTCGAGAGCGGGGTAAGGATCGTCGGTCATAGGCCAATTGTGGGAATCGGATGATAAACGGCCCCCATGTCGAGGCCCTGAACCCCGAGAAGATCGCTCATTGAGTAGGTGAGCGTGGCGGCTCGTGAGGCAGCTGCAGCTGCGGCCGCGGGATGCGGTCTGTAAGCAGCAGCTGCAGCTGCGAGGGCCCGCTTAACGTCGTAAACGGCGGCTGCCGCGGCCGCGGCAGGTGCTGTTGCGTACTGATAAGTCGCGGCCGCGGCGTTCGGTGCTGTCGCGACTATCGGAGCTAGCAAGTGATGAGGCTGGGTGGCTGCGTGCGCCGTTGCGGCAGCGGCTGCGTGTGCAGCCGCTGACGACGGCAGCGGATACGGCGCGTAACGATAAGTCGTCGGGGGTGTCGCGACCATCACCAACTCACCGTATGCACCTCTCCCGGCCGCTCGCGTCTTCGCCAGATTCGCTGGTAGCATCACTTCTTTCGGCTGGGCCTTCTTGCACTCGACCTGAAAATAACTCGTTAACGGTACTCGTCGTGCTTCGTCATCGGACAATAATTATTCACTACGACAATAACACTTTGTCGACCGTAATATACATCGCAAGTGAAACTTGTGTATACGACAAATGTCGATCGATAGCCATGTGGAAACAAAGTATACCGAAACGTATGTAAAATAAAATACATATATCCGAGATGTCAAACTTTGTGTGGCAAAAATATGCGATATACATAAGGGACCAATAATAGAGTAGACAAAAGTGGTACAGAATGCTTGGTCGTTATGCACAATTGCAAATAAAACTAACTCGTGGTTACTTTGTTTCCACAGAGACGTTTGCATAAATTTCAGCAGTAGGTCAATTCGCCTGCATCGAGAGAGACCCGGAGCGTCGAGCGAGGGAGAGAGAACCGAGAGCGTGGACGAGAGGCACAATCGCGAATGAGACGTGACACAGGACACATCGGTCCGTTGAAATAACGACGAAATTCCATGTAGTAACTGCCGATTCCCTGGACATTAAACCGATCACCAGGTTAAATATTTATCGACCGGATTAAAGATCCTTCCGGGTGAATGGTTGGCTCGGGGGTGACGGGGGGTAGACGAGCTTCGTGCAAACAATGCCGCGCCAGGAGGATATCTCAGCCGCGCGGATTTCCTGGGATGCCTCATGTGCCGTTACGGTGTGTCGTCAAACAGTTCGACAATCTCCTGCGCGTCGTCGTCGCCGTCGTCGTCGGCTTAGCCGTCGTTGGGACGTTCCTGCGCGCCGCTTCCGCCGCTTCCTGGTCGTCACCCGGCTCGCCGCTTCGTCCTTCCCGGCTCTATCCGCGACGGCATCGCGACGTTGAATCAGTAGTCTCCTCTCGGCTCCAGGATCAGAGCGAGAGCCGAGTGTGTACCAAATACAAATAACCATCCTGGAACGCGCGTCGCCTGTCCCTTCTGGCCCGCTTTCGCCTCCCGCTTGCCCCCCGTCGCGACCGGCCCATCCACCGGCCTCTTCTCGATTATCCGGTAAATTAATTCCGCTCATCTCCGTATCCGGTGTGCGAGACTCGACAAACACCCGAGTAACGTCACGAAATAGCGTCCGTCTTCAATGCTCATTGGGATTCAACCTATAACTCTCGCTCTCTCCATCCCTTTCTCGGTTTTCCCTCCATCGCTCGTTCTTGATCTCTGACTTAACCTGTGAAAATAAAGTATAATTGTATATACTTTTTTTATATGTGGTTTTAGAGCATCGGGACTGATAAAAATTGGTGGCTAACTGATGTAAGCCAAGAGGACTCCCACTGTAACAGACCGCTCGTGGGTATCTTTCGACGAAAGCGATTTCAAGTACTGCTTTACAAACAGAATGATCTGAATAGCTCAGTTCAAACCCTATGTTAACCAGCGATACTCACCATTTTATTGTTGATCTCGTGGAAATGAATCTCGCATACTTTGTCGACTACGTCCTCGCTCTGAAACGTAACGAAGCCGAAACCTGCAACAGAGAACATGGAATCGACATGAGCCAAGATGTCAATCAACAGAGGCAAAGAAAAAACTACAGTGACGAGTAGAAAAGGTCGCGATATGATCAGCCGGTCCGGGCGGACCAATATATTATCTTGCATTCTCCAGATCTTGCAATATCTCTGACGTTCCGTGCAATCCGAATGCATCCGTCGGGACTTAATCGACTCTTCCTGGAATTTCTCTTGCGCAAGATGACACAGAGAGCGAGACAGAGAGACTGCGAGAGAGACAGTCGGATAGGAAGGAGACGGAAATAAACCAGATATAGTCTGGGGTACCAGGCGTTGGTAGGTCGGTCCGAGTTACCTCGTAACTTCATCAAGAATCAAGGGTTATTAAAAACTTTCCATTGCTCCCGGGGCGATTTTAATCTCGCTCCCCTCGCCCGAGCTCAGTTCTCCCGGCTGAGGCTCCCAGCGCGCCGAGTATAACTCAGCGAGCGGAGTTATCCGCGCGAGCGGTGGAGGGAGAAACCACGAGAAATAAGAGAACGAAGGAGTTATGAATCCGGGTGCGATGTCGTTTAAGATAACCACAGAGGTTCCCAGTGCCCGAGAGTCGAGACTCGCGCGCGAGAGAGAGAGAGAGAGAGGGAAAATATCCCGGAAAACGCTGCAGTCGTTTTCTCGTCGTTTCATGCAACTGCGGCAAATACGAGGAGCACGAGATTCGGTGGGTCTCCGACGCTGCGACGGAAAATTAAGAGGGCGTCGGGTGCCCGCGCGTCAGCGATTTTAATTCCCCTGGCATAGAGCGAAGCCCGGAGAAAAATAGACGGTAAAGCCGCGTTTCCTCTAACGCTGTCCTTCGATTTTCGTCGTTAAAACGCTTTCTCACTCTCTCTCGCGCGCGCTCTCTTTCTCTCTTGGCCCAGCGAGGCCTCGCGAACGTAAAAAGAGCTTTTTTGCGTAGCCGTGCGAAAGTTGCCGGTGGCGAGAACAATAGGCCCGGAAACTAAGAGTCGAGCCGATCGAGGGATTGATCCAATCGATTTGTGTGTGCCCCGACGGAGTTTTGGTCCCTGCTGCCTGAGGATTGGAAGCTCCGCGTGAACTGCGCCGAGCTCAACCGTCTCTCTTTCTCTCCCGGGCTGCTCGTTGACGTCGCCCGCCGCGCTGGATGAGAACAGGCGGCGCGGCAATGACGTCAGTCCCGGAAGTTCGCTTTCACAACTGAGACAAAAGACTCGCAACCCTTTCAATTATTCAGATCCGCACCATCGAGCGCCAACTCTCGTGCTCGGCTGCTGCTCTTTTTCCCCTCTCTCTCTCTCTCTCGCTCTTTCTCTCTTTTTTTCTCTTCCCTTGTCAACGTCATCCGCGGTGGACTTTTTTCTCCCGTTGTTTTTCGCAACTTTTACGGCGACTTGGTTGCTCGGTTTCGGTCGAGGTGAAACCCTTTCGACTTGAGGTCCACCGGGCGGTGATTGAGTTACAAACTTGGCGAGACGTTCGCCGAACGTTTCGACGGCGCTGGAACGCGCGGCCGGGGAGCGCGTAACGGACGCGTCTCTCTCGTTTATGCAATTTGCCGGGGACTCTACGCCGCAGTCGGTGCGGGCTACGCGGCAAATCCACGGGAATCGGAAAAGCCGAAGACCAGGGCTAAGGATACGGCTACCTAACGCCGCGCAGACGCTGCCTCTCCATTTGCCTCGGTATCGAGTTTCCGCGGCGGCGTTTAACTAGTTTCGAGACCTATTACGGAAGACCTGCCAATACAGAGCGGTGAGACCGAAACTGGGATTTTAAATGTCGCCAGGGTTCATTGAAATGGATTCTGTACTAAATATTCAATAAGTTATATTTTCCTCGTCGAGGGCCAGGGTTTTTGTCGTATATAATAAAACGGTTCTGTCGTATATAATGAATATATTAATTAAATTATAATTTGCAGAGTATGACAATCGGCAATTTTCCTAGACGACAATTAGATATTGGCGACGCTCTCACAATTCTTGCATTTGCAATTTTATTGACGGTTTCCTTAATATAGTGAAATATATGCAGACGTGTGCGACGACTGGGACGTGTGCGGCCATTGGTACGTTTACCTTACAACCGCCGTCCAATAGGAACGCTCGAAAGGCGGCTTTAGTATTTTGACTTCGATGTGTCATGTCCTTTCTAAAAGAGGATGCCGAAGGTAATGTCGCAGAGTCCTAATATCGAATTGTTTCGGTGATACCTCGAGTAATCTGTTTCTGCTCGATAATCCAGTTAGCTCCATAAACCACAAATTGATGTTTAAAAAAGCTCAGCATCGATAAATATTCCATGCGCTATACAGGTGAAAATAGACGCGGCGAAACCGAGACGACGGAGCTGAGAATATCTGGCCAACGGTTAATTGATGATGTTCGTTTGTAACAAATTCGAAACTGTTTAATGGAGTCAGAGCTGACATTACGAATTTATATAAAATGTCATGTATTTTCTACACTGTCGGTGTGGTAAATCCTATTTTCGCATGAAGAGTTTTAACTGATAGGCGGTAATTCCCATTTTTCGTGTATATCATACATGTATATATATATATATAAAACCATATTATATACACCTCGGTTCTTCCAGCGGAGAAACAGAGCGTCCGGACACCTCGGTTTTAGCTCGGAACGCAAAAGGCAGAAGGGAGGTCGAGGCTGGAAAAAAGTGCCAGCTCAGCTGCTTCTCTGACGACCACGAGGAGAGCGAGAAACCCTCCCCCCGTTCTGCCATTCGCATATACCACCGCAGAGACCAGCACACCAGATGTGCTCATTTCAATAAAAAAGGAAAAAAGAGAGGGAAAAAAACGAGACCAACCGGAATATCCCTGGGCTTTCTTTCTCACTTCCACTCTATCTTGACCGTCGATATGTACCTCGGCCGAGGTATATGCGGCGAGTAGAGCTTTAGCTGCAGATGGTTGTCCACTAAACCGCTCCCCGTCGTTGCGCGGCCTTTATCCCTTTCGCCCCCATCCGCCCTTCCCCTGACCCAACAATCCCTTAATAATGTAAATGTTTAATAAGCGTCGTTACTCGCAACCTGCTGCAGAGTTTGCAGTATTCGGCCGACGAACCGTCAACGCACGTGACGCAAAATTTTAGCTGCCTAAGCTTTTTTAGCATCTTTTTCTACCTTTTTTGGAAGATTTCAAAACAATTTGCAGGATGGCATTCCCGATTTTTCGTTAGAAAATCTTACCATCTAAGTTGTAAAGTGAAGTATCCTTAAGAAAATCTTGAGTGGGTGCGTACGAACTTTGAAGTAACCTCACGTAAATGCAAAAATAAAATGCGAAGACACCACAATACGAAACCGACAAATTGCTCCTGAAAACTGATTTGTACACGCTAAAAAACATGAATAGGACTCAAAATCACGGACGCAAAGCGTGAGGAACGAGATAAATTGAGCCACGACTTGACATCGCCGCTTGGTTCTTTAGAATTAGCCTGGCCTGCGCTAAACCCGAGGCAGCACTGTTCCCTCCCATAACTAGAGGTTACGAAGGATTTCGACGTGACTTTAGTTTTAAATTCTTCTACCCGCTAATTTTCGGGATAAATTGACTGACCCACTGTGCCCGGTGTCCCCGCTCGCACCGCCCCGGTACATTTTCTCGTATTATTTCTTTAATTCGTGGCGAAAAATGCAAATAGCGCACGAAACTTTTTCCTCTCGTTGCTTCGCCATCCAGCGCAGCGCAGGCGAAACGAGCTTCTCCTCGTCCACCGTTGGCTGGTTCGTTAGAAAAATTAATCCACGGTAGTGTGGAGCCCCCTCTCCCCCCCCCCCCCCCCCCAAGGTTTTGTTCGGCATAAAGGTTTCTCGGATTTTTCACGAGAGATTCGTCGCGGAACCGGAGCCTCGACTATAGCGCGCGCGGAGGATCGGTGTGAGGGGCGAGGGGTTTGGTCTGGAGGCTGAGCTACCGCAAGGGATGATTTCATTACACGTCCACCGCAACCCTCTATACCATCGCCAAGCTCTTTTTTCTCCTTTTCTTTTTTTTCTCGCTCGCTATTTCTACTCGTTGCTCTCTGCGGCTTGCGACGGCAAATTTTTCGCCCCTTTGCCTCCATACACCCCTTCAACTTGCCTCCCCCTCTCCCTCCACCTCCTCTCCACCTCTCGCCCTTATTTCCCTAGACTGGGTAGCCTCGAAAAGCCCAAGCGAAAGGACTCTCGTTCGCACAGTAGACACGACCTTCTGCCGTGGAACGACCAACTCGTGGAGTCGGTGCGGTGCATCGACACGTACGCGTCGGCCCATTAGACTGAGTCATATGGCAGGCGTAAGGAGGAGGAGGCAACCAGTGCCATACGCATCTACCCAACAGGGCGAAAACGTTGAGAATTTTTCACCTCATTTTCCTTTTTTTATTTCAAACCCCCCGGCTCTTCTATTTTCGTCGTGACGCTCTCTCTCTCCCTCTCTCTTTTATTTTTTCCTTTCCATTGCCAACGCACGAGCTTTCGCTGCCGCTCTTCATCCTCAACTTGAGCGACGCCATCTTCGACCTCACTCGCCGTTTTTTTTCTTCTTCCTTTCATTTTTATTTTCCTCTTTCTCGCTCACTTCCTGTCGTTTCTGGCCTCCCCCCCCCCCCTCTCTCTCTTTCTCTCACTTTTTCTCTCTCCCCCTCCATCCCTCTCGCTCTCTCGAGTATAATGCGATCCCTACATTGTACAACGACGACCATGTTAACGTTTAAAAGCCACGCGACGAGCTCCGAGCTCTTTTGCCTCGGCCCCACCTTCTCCACCTCCTCTTCCTCCTCTCTGTACTCTTCCTCTTATTCGCAGCTTGCTACGAGGAAAACCGCCGCCTCTCGCCCGCCGTTTCAGAATATTTCACCAGGGCGTGGTGTGGTGGTTGCGGCGCTGGGGCATCCCGCACCCCATTGAGAACGAGAGCACCCGCGAGAGAGCTACCGGTGAGTGAGCGAGTGGTAAAAGGTTTCCATCTCAAAAGGCACGCGCGCTTCTCGCGCCCCCCCGCGAGTGCGCGCGCGCGCGCGCTCCACGCTCTATCCGTCTCACTCGACGCGCGAGAAACGATTTGAAACTTGTAAATGGATACGACTCTCAGACCTCTGCACCCTCTATTCGTCTTCTCCGCCGTTTCCAACGCTGCTGCTCTTTCTCCCTGGGCCCACCTCCCCACCCTTGTAACCCGCCCCCCCCCCCCTCCTCTATCTCTCATCGCGTGCGCGATTTCTCTGCCTCCAAAAGCCTCCGGCTCGGGGCCGACGTCGACGCCGTCGCTTTTCCCTCTGCAACACACTGCAACACGTTTGTTTCGGAAAGTGCGTCTGCGACGAAGTGGCAATGCACGAATGGCAGCTACGGCCTCTGTTTGTCTCTCTTTCCTCCTCCTCTCCCTCGGCTCCCCCGACGTTCCCGGACGTTTCGCTCCTGCTCCCGGGCTCTCCGGCGTCGTTGCGACTTCGGGTCGTTGCGCTTTGCCAAAGAGCCAAACGTGAAATGGAGTCGGCACTGAGGGTTAATAAATCCGGGGTATCCACAGTTGAAAGTTTCCACCCTCGTTCTCTCCGCTCTCTCGCCGCTTTCCGGCTTCTTGTCTTGATCCTGAAGCGTTTGGAAACTCCGTCGTTCGAGGGGGGGGGGGGGGGGGGTGAAAAATATGTACACATTTAGTGACAGATGTCGTTGAGCAGTCGAGACGACGATCGCTGAGAGCGAAAACTGCCGCCATTTGTCGGGCAACTTCGGTCGTAAGTGGGAGCAAAAAAAGTGTGGTATTGGCTTTTTTATTGTCAAAGTTCAACTGCGTCGCCGATTTTTTTAAGTCGAGAAAAAAAAATACATTTTGGGAACCGAAATCGCGGGGTAAAAAAGCGTGAGAAATTCTTTGCTAATATAGTCACCGAAGCTACTAACAAGAAATGCAAAGAAACACGACCGTCTCTATCCTGCTCCTCCCGCGCGTTATTTACTCCGGTATCTGGAGTTTGGCAACGCGATATCGCTGTAGATACAGGACTTTCCCGACGTTGCTTTTGCGCAGCGGGAAAATCAGCGAGAGCAACTGGAGCACAGAGTCTCGTTAATGCGCTAATCGCTCGATCGCAGCGACGATAGTTCGTAGGTTCCGTTTCCGGAGAATCGCGCTGCCAGGAGGAGAGGAGGAGGCTATATACGGAGGCTCGATACGAAAGGTGGGAAGCGCTGGTGGAAGGGACGAATCGGGGGCAGAAGCGAGAGGGAGAGAGAGAGAGAGAGACAAGCAGTGAGAGATAGCGATAGTGAGAGGGGGAAGAGGTGGCCGGATTACCGGCAAAACTGAGTCAGCGAGAGCGGCCCGCTTCGCCGAGATAATGCGGGAAAAGCTCGGCTTATGCCCTTCCCCGGTAATTCCTCGTTAAATATCGCTTCGTAACGCAGTAGTAACAGCCCTGTGTGGGCACACAGTCCTCTAACTCTATCTCCCTCGTCCCCCGCGTGCCACGTATACGCGTTATAAAGCCACGATAGCAACGATAGAATGTAAATGCGCGGGACGCGAAGTGAGAAACGTAACAGAAACATTTCACACGCGTTCTAATTAACCCCCTTCGTTGTCGCACGAAGTCACCCCGACTTCGCGGTCCTTTTCAGAAACATGAGGTCCATTTTTTGTTTCGTTTTTTTTTCAACTTTACAGCATCATGTTTCGAGTGGGTATCACCCGCGAGTTGCGTCAAACCGAAAACGGTTTAGTGATAAAAACTGCGTTCGTAGAATACAATTTCATTTGCAAAATTGATCAACGTTGAAGTAGTTTCATTTTAATTGAAAAATAAATCAAGTGATGCGCATGAAAAAATATTTCTACTCGGTTTGAAGAAATGAATATATATCGAATCACCGGTTCTGATAGGATTTATTTGATTCAGCAAAAATTGTATTCGAATCGAACAAATCCCATGTGTGATTGCAGACACATCCAACTTCGCTCCGGGAAAGAAGACACGTTCCGCACTGTTCAAATTGAGCCCCATGTTTTCTTGCCCTCGAACTCGCCCGCTAATTTCCAGCTGGCAGTCGTTAGAGGATCGGCCGATTAAATTAGAGCTCCCCGGAGAAAACCGCAGGTGTGACGACGCGGGTTGAACCTCGAGAAATTGCTACATAGGCGTGAAGTTGTTGCGCCCCGACCGATAAACCTGCGGCCAGGCGCGCTGCTCGCATAACCGTGAACCGCCGGTTTGGCTATCTCGAGTTTCTCGCAAACCCCCTCCCCCCCACCCCCCGTAACTTTCTCACCCCGTATAAATTCTAAACTACGATACACACCCGGAGTCTATCTCTCAATCGTATTACAATGTCGATGGCGGCCGTGAGAGCCCGCGGAATGGTGATTGGCGTCGTAGCCTCTCTGGGAGTGCAGCAGCACGTCGCGACGCTTCGACGAGGCGAACAGCGAACAAGAGAAGCGAAAGGGTAGGAACGGCGAGAGCGGGCGAGAGCTGCACCTAAACCCCCTGGGCGAGCCGGGCTGTGTTGGTTGTGTGCGGTGGTCCAGCCAAGTTTTAAGTCGACTCGTAAAGCGCCAGTAGTTACGGTTATTACTGGTCAGACCGGCCAGCCGGGGCGAGTCGAGAGGCTCGGGAATGCGGAGTTCGGTTATCCCGCCGACTGTCCACTCCCTGCGTGGACGTTGGCCGAACACCATCGACCGGCCCGCGCCCGGCTACGGCCACGGGCGAGTTAGTAGCCAATAAAGGGATGGCCGGGACACCGCGAGCGTTACTGCCGCTCGTAGAGTCGAGTTACCGAGCGCGCGCGAGCTTTCGTTACCGCTTCCTACTCTCGTCTCGCACCGAGAATCTCACTCCATCCCCTTAGCGCGCGCGCGCGCGGGCACCAGCGACTATCGTACAACCTCTCGCCGCGCCCCGGTCGCGTCGCTACTCCACCGTGACGATTCCCCTCCCGCCGCAAGAGTCGATTAATACGTTATCGCGTGTACCGAGCACTCGAGGGCCAAGAGAACGAGGCATTTCGGAAGATCGTTTTCAGTTAACTCTGAGTGGGACCAGTGATCAGCGTGGATTTTCGGAAAATAAAGCGGCACCACGGGGAGGAACCATTTTTTTTTCTTTTTTTTGGGTTCGACGTGCTTTGCGCTGGGCATCAGTGCCATCAGTTTTTGCACTTGTTTTTGCAAGATTGTTAGTACGGAGAGAAATAATCAGGAGTGATGACAAATCTTTTGCTATATTGACGAATTTTTTGTTGTTGCAGCAAAACGTTTGGCTACCACATCAAATTTTTAGCAACGGTAGCGAAACTTTTGTTGTCTCTCCGTTAACATTTTTCCCTCTGAGGAATTAAGTCACGAAAAGTTCAGAGAAATTTTTGTACACAGTTAACATTGTTATGATATAATATTGTTGAAGCTCCCTCTGACGGAAAAAAGAGGGACAAGGGTTTATCTTCATGCCACTAAAAAGCGTATGACGAATCTTCCGTTGCTCCGAGAGACTTGAAAATCAGTAACAGAAATCAGCACAAAGATTACAGTTCGCGTCGCGCGAAGTTTCGCGACTCGCATGTCAAAATTGTTATTAATTTTACGGCAACTTATTTGTATTAATCTCGCGGCGCGAGTTTCCCGCCAACTCGCGCACGCCGAGATCCCATCCGAGTCATATTCGAGGAGACGACCGTGCCCCGGGTAACTCACGAGTGGCGGTGGCAACGCGCGCCGCACGTAGTTCCATTAATATTTACACTACAAGTCGACAGGAGAGATGTACGGAGTTTGTCTCGACGTTATGGTATAGTATTCCTGTGGTCTGGCTCCGGGGCTCTCCCCCCGCTTTTCTCTCCTCCCCCCCCCCCCTCCCCTCTCACTCTGCCCGCTCTTGCCGCGCGGGTTGCGTTAGATATCAACTTGTTGATTTACTGCGGTAACAGCGAGCGAGCGCGCCCGCGCGGTTCCGGCGTCTGTGCTAACACGGGTGCGCTCTACTGGCTGTGGCGTCCGACCTCCGCCGAGGCCATCACTACTTAATGGCTCGCCGAACGCTCTCCCCTCCCGTCCACGGAGACTCCGTTTGGCCTCCGCGATTTACCTTATCCGCTGTGCTACCAACTGGCGTCGTGGAATCGTCGGACTCGCAGCCACGGTGATTCCACGACGCACTTATTGCCATAATTTCGAGAATGAAATTTTGGCCCACCATGAATAATTTTTCTTCTTCGCTGTGCGACCAACCGCCCAGTGGAGTCGTTGGTTGTGAGGCCAACGACTGCACGACGCATTTTGCAATAATTTCGAGTGTGAAATTGGCCACTGCGATTTGCCTTATCCGCTGTGCTACCAACTGGCGTCTTGGAATCGTCGGCCTCGCATCCACGGTGATTCCACGACTCACTCATTGCCATAATTTCGAGAATGAAATTTTGGCCCACCATGAATAATTTTTCTTCTTCGCTGTGCGACCAACCGCCCAGTAGAGTCGTTGGTTGTGAGGCCAACGACTGCACGACGCATTTTGTAATAATTTCGAGTGTGAAATTGGCCACTGCGATTTACCTTATCGGCTGCGCTCCCGACCGGTGGAATCGTCGGCTATGAACCGGACGATTCCACTGGACGCGTTTTGCGACAATTTTCGAGAGTGAAATTTCCACCAAACGCGCAAAAGTGCAGATCGCACGAGTCGCTCGTATCAATTTTACATTCGATTCGAGACCAGAGGACTATAATTTTCGCCGACCACTTTACGTCGCTTGCCGAAGTCGAGCGCGGGGTGGAGAGGAAGGGAAGAAGTTTCGATATTTCAACGTTTCGCGTCGTCAATTTCTCAGCAGCCGAGGGTCAGACAGATTATCTCTCTCCCGTCCTCCGTGAAATTCACGGCAAGAAGTATATTAATCCGCTCTCGTCTCGCGTCGTGACACTCGCCGCGAAGCGGCGAAGAGTAAAATATGGATGGAAAAGTATAAGTACCGGAGAGGAAGAGAGTTTTGCTCATGGCGAGGATGAAGTTTAACCCAGTTTTCGCGAAGCAGCTCGGATACAGAGCACGCGAAAACTCCACGTTTTCGAGCAGTCGAGTTATATATAACTATCGTATCTTTCTCAAAGTACGGATAAGTACAGATGAGTAAGCTCGTGTCTCAGGAGCAGAGGAAAAGGGAGTGGCTACTTTGACTACTTTTCAAATACTCGCGTCTCGGTTAATCGTCCCACCATGTTTTTTTTATAATTAAAAATAATATAAATTTAAAAATAATATAAATTATAAATATATAAAATTTTTATAATTAAAAATAAAATTATATATAATATTATATTTGTTTCAAAAATGAAAAATCAATTCGGTTTACTAGGCCAATTTCGTGTGCCAATTTTACGTGAAGCTGATCGAAAACTTTTTTGCAAATTTCTCGAAGCTAAAAGTATCAATCTCCAATTGCAAGACAAACGTTTGCCGCACGAAGTCGGATTATTCCCGCTTTCATCTACACGTAAATCACAGCGCAAGGAGGCTACACTCACACAAGTCGAACGCACTTGGAATTCCGAAATGCACTTTGCATCAAACACCCGTCGAATTTTAAACTTCTCTCGTATCTTAAACGAGAAAACAAAGTTCAAAAACTTCCGCCCACAAATTCGCTTCTCCGGAGAATAATTTGAAAAACACTTGAAACTCGAAAAATCCGAAAATCACCTTCGCCTTTGACAAAAATATTCGAGTCCACAAGACTGCCGCGGACGTTTTCTTTTTCCTCCTTTCCTTCGCGCTCCTCGCAGCGCCGACGAATAACACCGAGGGGTAAATCGGACTTAGCATACGGCCATTCAGTCCCGCCATACAAAACCCGTCGACTTGATTAGCATACGAATGAGGGAGCTTTCACCGAGTCCAGGTGAAGAGCTTCCACCGGGCAATATCGCCAATTGCCTGATCGGTCCAATTACGACTTTTCCCCCCGGTGAGCGCGCGCTGTATAGAATCGCCCGGCGCAACTGGGTATCGCGCGGAGGTCACTTCGAGTGGTGCTTTCGCTTCTCGTAAACCTTCCGGCGCGTTATGTACATTGAGCGATAGAAAGGGAGATGAAAAGGGCCGAGTGGAGGAGTCGGTCGGTCGGGCGAGCAGGAGGCGCAGCGCGAATACCCGCGGAGCTTTCTCACAACGCTGTTTCCGCGCGACTATGGAAACTCCCGCCGCCGTCACCCTCACGTCGTGTGTACGTACTGTGTACGGTTGGCGCAACGTGCAACTGTATAAATTGCACTTAAAGCGAGTCTCACGTTTCTCACGCTTGGTTATGCGAGTCTCGTAGAGTCGAGGGGTTTGCTGGCGTCGGAGAAACGTTTCTCCGCCTGTAGCTGCTGCTGGTGGTGCAGCCGGTGCCTTGAAAAACCCTTCCTGACTCCGGCAGCCTCGGTCCTCGTATTCTTATTCCGCTTTGTTCCTCCTCCTCGTCTTCGTCTTATTCTCGCTCTTCCTCCAGCGTTCCATCTCGGCGATTCCGCTCCGGTTCCATTCTGTTTCCTTCTGTTCATCTTCTTGCCGGGAGGACCCGGCCACCCAACTCGGTTCTTGCCGCCGCCGTCGCTGCTGCCGCTGCTGCTGCTCTCAGCTTTTGCCAAAGTAAAATTAAGCGGACGTACGAAATGGAGGCGGTGGAGAGGTTGGTGCACTCGTCGCTTGCTGCTGTGCTCGCGGCTGCGTCCTTGGGGGAAGCGCGAAGCTTCCTCTCCCTGCTCCTCAGCGGACTCCCTGGGCTCTCTCTCTCTCTCTCTCTTTCTCTCGAAGCTCCTTGGAGATGCAGGAAGATTAGGCAAAGCTGTGCTCTGTGCTTGCAAGCTGCGCTCACGCTGCTTTATGAATGCATCGTCTCTCGCGTCCCTCTTTCTCTACTGCAGCAGTTGCGTCGTCTACAGGCGCAGCAGCAGCAGCAGCAGCAGCAGCAGCAGCAGCAGCAGCAGCAGCAGCAGCAGCAGCAGCAGCAGTGGCGGCAGCTGACGCTGTCCCGGGCTAAGATGCCGAAGCTACGTTCCGGCGCTTTCTCCCTCTTGGAAAGTAAAGTTTCTAAAGGGAGCCCCGTTCGTACTCGCGTCGAACGGGAGGACAGAGGGATGATGAGAAGGGGATAGGAAGAGAGAGTAAGAGAGAGAGAGAGAGAGAGAGAGAGAGAGAAAGAGGACGGTGGGAAGACGAGACGACGTCATCTTTCCCGCTATCTCGTCGACCATTACCGACGTTCGAGATTTGATTGCCGGATCATGACGCGAAAGCTCGGCTCCGCTGGCTGTCATCCAGATCCATAAACTTTGATCCTCGAGCGAGCGTTATATACGTCGTATCTCTCAGACGTCGGTGGGAATACCGTCCGAGGCATAGACACGCTGGTTCGAAGCTTTGATTCGCGCAGTTATTTGCCGACGGGCAACCGAGAGAGAGGAACATTTGGTACCGGATGATCCACCAAAGTGGCTTTAAAAGGGCCAATCTTTGCTGCCTTTTTTGAATCTTCATTTATGGGCGTAATGCTGTTTGGACAGACAAATATTAGGCACTGATCTGTATTAGGCATTTTTGTCTGTTTTTTTTCTCCGATTTCCATCCAAAATGCATTTTCGACCGACAAAGAAGACGCAAGTCCGTCACCGTGAATCACCGAATTTTCGGGTTCCTCGCTGACTCTGACAAACGGCCGCAATGACGTAGAAGAAGCGTCGTGCCATTTTTCCCCTTCAATTCTCGAGTGATCGTTGATCGTCGTTTTTTTTTCACTCAAAATCATGGGCCACGTCCGGCGGGCGAAATCGCGAGGGAGACCGGTGCGGTGTAAGGTACGAACTGGTTGATGCTTTCGCTCCGGCCAGCCCATTACCGTCCGGGAATAGCGCCATAAGATATAATTGAACGGAATCCCTCTCTATTAGAGGTAGCCATCATTTCACGAAGAGCCCGGAGGGTTTCGGGAACGCTGAGGGAGCGTCGAGGACGAGGAGGAGGAGGTGGAGGAGAGGCGGCGGGAGGAGGAGGAGGGCAGCAGTTGAGAAGAGTGGCTATGGGCAACCTCGACTGGTCCGTGGCGTGCGTTACGTTGGGTTCTGCCCTCCTCATTTAGGGGATGAAGCTATAGCCCCATATTCCCGAAGCTCTGGCCACGCCAGTTCGCTCTCCACTCTCCACTGGCAGCGAGTGCCCCCACCAGACGAAGACACACACGAGCGGAATCAGCAAACCACCCTTCGCGCTGCAAGACTGCTCTGCT
Organism: Pimpla rufipes; assembly: GCA_963932165.1. Taxonomy (NCBI): domain Eukaryota; kingdom Metazoa; phylum Arthropoda; class Insecta; order Hymenoptera; family Ichneumonidae; genus Pimpla; species Pimpla rufipes. The sequence continues at coordinate 16,852,051 of OZ010632.1, read as the reverse complement.
GCTCTGATGTTCGGTGTACGGGAGCTCGGCAGCTCGATTCCCGGCACCCTCGTCCTCATCCAGAAGTGGTACATGTATCGTATTTGTCAGTGGAGATGTTGCTCTCTCTCATCCCTCCTCCCTCCCTCCTTCCTCATCCTCCACCTCCTCCATTTTGTATGTACGTTGCAGCAGCCCTCGTGATGGCCCGTAACCGGAGGGCAGAGCCTCGACCTCAACCCCTTCCCAGCGCGTTTCACACTGACCCCTGCTTCACTCTCTCTCACGCCATCTCGACAGCTCCTGAAAATTATTGCAATCATTCGTTATCACTGGAAGTCTCGTGTACGACGATTCGGAGCGCGAGAGAATGGAATTTCCGCGCGGAATTGTTGGAAAGTGCGGTGGGGGAAAGGGATTTTAAAAGGCTGCCGAGGGTTCGCTCCTTCGATGTCATCTTCGTCTTCTTGTTCTTCTTCGGAGAATATCCGCTTATTCTGCTTCCGCCTCGAGTGGAGTCATTCGAGTCGTCCTTAGTGCTACGTAGGACCCACCGGGCGCCCATTGTAGCGCGTTGATTATGAGCAATAATGAGTGCTCCTTAATCAAGACGAAGACCGTTGTCGTTGTCGTCATTCGAGTCCTCGAGGATTCCCGATTCACAGGTTCTTCGCGCTGCTGCACCCTTTTGCCGTGCTTGCTTCCTTCCTTCCTTCCTGCTTTCCTTCCTCCCGTCCTCCTCCTCCTCCTCCTCCTCCTCGCTCTCTTCATTCTCGTCCCTTCGCCGAGCTCCGTGCCCCAACCTTCCATCGGCCCCGAAATAATGAGTCGCAATCAGCGAGCGCACCGTGGAGAAATGTTTACGCTGCAATTACTGGCCCGGCCAAGAAAATTTTACGACTATAGGCAGCAGCGCGCGCTCCGCTATTATAGTTTGCACTACCACTGTACTTTTGGATTTTCCTCGCGGTTCGCGGAGCTTCACGCCGCGAAGATGAGCTACGGAGTAACGAACAGACTGCGCGCGCGATTCGAGATTTTAAATATGCATACTCGACGGAATACAATACGATGAGGTAGAGTTTGAAAAATGTGTTACGACTTTTTGTTTTTGGAAGAACAATTGGGTATATACCGAGAGAAAGAATTGGTTACTTTTAGTTATGCTACATTTTTTTCAAATCGCACAGTAAGATTGCATAGTGAATGCAGAGGATGCAAAATTAGGAGGGGATGAGACGCGCAAATAATTTTTAACACCGTTAAAAATTATTTAAACGTCATGCATCGTACGAGGTATCAATGTAAGTTTTTTTTAAAACCATCGTTTCGTCAGCAAAAAAATATTTTCTCATGATCTTGATAATACGATGAAACCTTTTTTTTCGGACCGCTACAAACCAAAATCTTTGACAGAAAATGTATTCCCGCATGTTCCTCTCCATAACTCTACGCCCTCTTCATTTGATCCCCGCTCGGGAGACACCATCGTTTGCTATCATCTTCAGTCTCTCGCGCCGTCTCACTCAACGCGAGAATCCCCGCGGTGTGGCAACTATCGAGAACTGGCCGAAGTTTTATTATGAAACAATACAATATGTGTGTATATCGTCGGAGGTAGCGACGGGGGTGAGTTTGTGTGTTCGAGGGAAGTAAAAAGCAAAGGAAGAGGAAAGAAGAAGGCCGCTTTCCCTTCTATATCTCTCTGTCTCTCTCCCCCTCGGCTATGCCACACCGAGCTTTTGATTTACGGTCCAACTTTTATATCGCATCGAGCGCTGTCGCGTGGCCTCCTCCCTCCCTCTCTCTCTCTCTCTCGCTCTCTCGACGAAGGAGAGCCCGAAGAAAACTGCGATGGTTTGCTGTTATCCCTGCACCACCCCGGTGGGCAATATTGCAGCGCAGCGTGCATTTTACATTAGAAACTTCGAGTCGTTTCCCCGGGTAACCCCCGTCGCACGAATCCCGCGTATAGTATACGGTATACGCGTTGTACGACGCGACCGTGGCGCGTTCGTGATGGTCTCCGGGTTACCGGGAGACAAGACTCCGGAGAGACGGGAGATCCAGAAGAAACGAATGAAAATTTTCTCGTAAGGTAAATGTCCCCATTGGCGTCCATGCTCCCTCCGCCGACCACTTCGACAGCAAACACGTTCTAAACGCGTACTGTGCAACAAAATAGTTATTTATTCGGTGCCAGAATATTCGGAAGACCGTGTGCGGTTGGGTATTGCACCGAAAAAAGTAAGAACAATCATACATTCTAAGTTTTCTTCGAATTTCCGACCGCTCGTCGCCAACCGAGCGAATTCTTAACAGTGAGGTTAAGTCATGTCGACCGCTTAAATAGTCCGTATATCATTCGAAAATAGTATAAATCGAATAATTCTGCCACTAATCGATATATTACGGTTTCATTGACACGTTGAGCATAAAAAAAAGTTGAAATTGTTATTATTTTTTTTTTTATACGGTGGTCGAAGTTAGGTACGGCAAAATGCCTAAATGTCCCCATTACCGTTCACGATATTAGCCTTTATATTCTAAGTCTACATACAAGAGAATAATTGATTCTTTTGTATGCAGAGTTGTCAGCAGAGATTTTAGCGACAAGACAAATATTAAAAAGAAGTTTTTAACGTTTTTAGGGGGACGTGTCAGTCAAAAAAGTTCCATGATATCGGTTTCAAAAAATCGGTTCTGTTGACCGTGTATGAGGAGACGGAAATGTAAAATAATATTAAATTAAACTTATACTAAGCGCCGAAAATCGAAAAAAAAGAATTACTTAATAAAAAGATTAGGTTGAATCCGGATCATGTTTATTTGTGTTCATTTTATACCATTACACTACGGAATATCCATTTTACAGGCTGTAAAAGAGGTTAGTCGATAATGGGGGCAACCCTGGTCGGAAATGTGCACAGCTGTGTCGGCGGAGGGGACACTCATATGAATAGTTTTTTAAGTCGATATCTGGCGAAATAATTAAACAAATCGAATAAATAAACGACTTTTCGAAAGATAATTAATCAAATTTCACTGTGGTGAAAAAAAATTGCAACATTTAATACCATTAAACAATTAGAAAATCAAACAATTGTCTGGTCGGCCTTATAGGGGTCGAGAATGGGGACATTTACCTTAGCACGAGGCGCGAGTTCTCGGTCCTTTTTCTCTCTCTCTCTCCTCTCTCATATCTGCGTGTATTATCCAGCGCCTCGTAGACGCGAGGAAAACCAGTGGGGGCTTAAAGTCTCGAAAGTGAGAGAAAAAGAGACTCTCTCCTTTCTCCCCCCCCCCCCCTCCCCCTCCCCCCAACGATCATCACACAGAGCAGTATATGTATGGGAAAGCCAAGAGGGAGAAGAACATCGCCAAATTCGAAATTCAATGCAACGACTATCGACTCGGAAAGCGATAAAAGCGGGGGGTTAACTGGCGCATAAGATCGAGGTGGATTTTCCCGCTGTCCTCCTCTCCGCGGCGAAGTGTATGCAGAGCGAGAGGGAGTCGCAGGAGGAGCGCGGGGGAGGGCGCCGTGAGGGAGAGGGGTGGATGAGACTACGACTACGACGCACATTATCCGCACTCCCGGCGAATACATAAACTCGAAATTACTCTCGCGAACTCTCGCTTCGCGATATCTCCTCCTTGGTGTAAGCTGCTGCCTTTCTCTCCTTCATGTATACTTTACTCGCTACGCAAACCCCTTTTCTTCCCCGGTCTTTCGATGCGTCGCCCCTCCCCCCCCCCCCCCCCCCCCCACCTTCACCCTGCGTTTGTCGGAACGAACAACGAGCGCCCTGCAATCCGGTTGCAACACACGCGCGACTTTTGCACTTCGCGCTTCTTTAATGTACACGAAAAACCCTTGCGATATATCGCGAGATTGCCCGGGCTCCCTTCCTTCCTTGTTCTCGCTCGCGCCCTTCCGGGAGCCTGGACAATTTTGTTTTATTGCACTTCTTTTATACTCCAGACGATTGAGCCACTTCGTTGGGTCTGTTGATACTTCGCTCTTCGTTGCGTTCTTCGAGGGAGGCAATGGAAGTCGCGCAAGAAACGACTCGTATTTTCTTCCTCGCTGCCGATTTTTCAATCATTTCAAAGTAGTCGCATCAGGTTTCAACGGTCAAGTTTCCTGGTCAACTGCATCAAGGCAGTTGAGCTGAGAACTCGTTTAAACTAGCAAGTCCTATTCCCACGTTTCCTCGTATGCGACGTCGAAATAGGATCGACTGCAAAAGGAAATAGTGTTTTTATTGTATAATTATTTGGGATGCTCGAACATTGTCCTTGTGGGAAAATGGGAACTGAGCTGTGAATCCAGATACGCGAGCCAAAAAAAAAAAAAAAAATACCGATTAAAAGATGTATGAACCAAGAACGTACAGAAATTTAAAGGTAATTCAAGTAATACGTAAGATATTACGTAGAGATATAATAATTACGTGATAAAAGGTACAAAAAAATCAGTCAACTTTATCACCTCAAGATCTGGACGACGATGACCACCATAACCCAGTGACTCGCACAGTCCCCTCATTCCGCATCCGGCTCAACAGAAATTCCTACGGTATTACGAGATTGGCTGCGTTACTCTTATTATTACTCACTCCTGCAGTTTCCCGCTTCCTCTTATTTTACTATTCTTCTTTTATACTTCTCAGCCGAGGGACACTTATCTTCTCTGCTATGCCGACAGTGTACTTATCTACCCTCCCCCCACCCTCCCCTTCGCCCCGCTATTCCCCCCTCCCCATCCAGGAGCTTCCATTCCTTATTCGAGACGCGCAGCCGGCGCTCCTCGCCCCTCGTCCCCACACCCTCGCTCGCAGTGCAAAACTATAACACTCCTCGCGCGCGCAGTTGGCTCTATCACTCCTCGCGAAACGTTACGAGAAACGCACTCTTGCCCACTAAAAAACTTGAGGTTCGTACTCGCCGTAGCCCATCAGCCGGCCAATGAGATAGTTACGTACGCGAATCGGGTGCCCGGCAGTTCTCGGTGCCTCGAAAGCACCGCTGTAACTCGATTAAGGGCTGTAGAGAGCGAGGAAAGGGAGGAGGGAGAAGGGAGAGGGGTGGGAGGGATGGGAAGGGAAGGGAAGGGAGGGAGTAAGACAGAAAGATTCCGGGTGCCGGCGCAGCACTCCGTTCAATTATCGGTCGGTGTGCGGCTACGTTACTTCCCTCGTCCGCTACTTTTATTCTTTCTTTCCTCGCGCGCGCTTTTTCCACGAATCCTCAGCCGCGGCTGACCCTCTCCAACGTCCGAGCGCGGCGCGCACTCCTTCACTTTTTTCTTCTTTCCGTACTTCGCGGGCACATAGCCGGTTTCTTTCTGTTCTCTCGGCGGGCGCCGTGCGCTGTTTCAGAGCGTTTTCCAGAGGGGTCGAGAGGGATCGGAGTGGTCGGGAGTCGAGCAGAAACTACCCTTAGCAGCCACTTCTTTCGCAACTTTGGAAAACCCGTGGGGGAGGGGGAGCGGGCGCGGAGACTCTGAAAGGTCCCGGGTACTTGTAAGCAGGGTGCAACCGATGTTTCCACGTCCACGGGGATTTCTAACGCATTAAGGAGTCTCCCGACTTTTCTCTCTTTCTCGCTTGCTCGCTCGCCAGCCCGTCCGCTCGTCTCTCTCTCTCTCTCTCTCTCTCTTTCTCGCTTTTTTTTTGCTCTCGAATGAGCGACGAGCGAGAGAGAAAGATAACGGTACACGCATTGTTCTCGTTATCGGGTGAACAATGCTGCCGCGGTAAAAGCACTCTAGCGCTTTTAAAAAGATTTTTTAATCACTGCGCCGCGGCACGGGATTTTTTTTTTTTTTTTTAAGGGGTCCGAGTCACTTGGAAAAAGGGCACGAGAACGCGGATTTCATTGACGCTGTTATTGCCTTTGAGGCGATTGAGTCGGGTGAAAATCAGTTGCAATCGGATATATGAAATATTTTAACTTGATAAAAATTGTAATCGCCGAGCGGACCGAGAGAGCGAAACATTTTCATGAGTGGTCTTTCGTTTGTGGACAAGGTCGTCGATGCAAATTTTTTTTCTATTTTACATTTGCAGAATTCAGGTTGCACTGATGAACCAAATCGGTTTCAAAAGGCCGTAACCGGCAAGAAAAATCTGTTCGATCCTGGTACAGGAATTCCTATAGCTCATTTTTTCACGCTAGTCCTGTGGTATATTTTTGCACACGTGCAATTACAGCACCACTTAATTCTCATGATCATGAAGTTCCCTGGAAAATGTGGTCGCTTAAACTTCTCTGTAACTCAATGTATTTTGATAAATTTAGATTTAGTATTTCGTGCTCGATTACCGTGAACTCAGTGAAGTTGAAGTTGTTTCAAGAGCGTGATTATAGGGGCTGCGAAGCTACCCCTGGTCTATAACCTCTCGTCCCTCCAGAGTTGTAACAGACCATGCGGCATAAGCGAGCCAGAATAGACATTACATTAAGCCATATAGTGCGTCGTAGTAATCTCAGCTATGTGTATCCATTTGGTGGCGGTTCTGCTGCAGGGGGTTGCGTGTATATGTATGGCCCGTGCGGTACATGGTCTTACAGCCTACGGAGGCGTATATGCTCGTCTAGCTATTCAGCCTCGGGGTATAGCTTAGTTGCCGAGAGCTTAATTGCTCGTCGAATCGATGCTGTACAAGCTTGCCTCGAGGATGCACAATGTGCAGTTTCCATCTACCCCGCAACGCGCCCTATTGCACACAACAGATGCGGTGAATGGAGTAACTGACACGACGATATGTTTAAAATTAATCATTCGCATTTTTCATCGCCTTTCTTTTTACATGAAGATCTGACGGGAACGTCACTCAAGCAGAGTATAACAGCTCTTCGAACGGTTGTACAACATGGTTTATAAGATTCACGGTATAACGTGCAGTATGAAATCTGACGTGCATTACTGAATTTTTAAGTTTGTAAGTACGTTTACTGTCTGCGACACAGAGCAAAGCATGGCAAATTTTTTATTGGTCTGCGGTAAAAAAAATAAGCTTTTTACAATTTTTCAATCTTTCAGGTTTGAGGTAAACAATCAAAAGGATTTTTTTGCAATGAATTTCAATATGTTTCATGTGCAGAACACACATACGAACATACTCTAAATGTGAAGAGAATTAAAAAATTAAAAAAATACAGTTACTTATTAGCTGAGCTGGTACTGAAGGGTGTAATTTCCCTTTGAACTAGAAGGCTATATATCGCTTGATAGGCACGATAAATCTTGAGGGATTCGAGGGCTGTAGTACCCTTTGCAAGAAGTTGCGTTCTGTATATATAGAAGTGAAGCGAATCAAATTCGTCGAGGAACAAATGACTCGGATTCTCGTACAAATTCATTAAGAGATTTTGCGGCAGGCGGCGAGAAGAAGGAGAAGAAGAAGAAGAAGAGGGCGAGATTGTGTCGAGAGGGTGTTGCACACAGGGAAGCGGAAGGTTGTGGTGGTAGTTGGCTCGGTTCCGCAGGTTTCGTGAGGAGGACTGATGGCTCTTTCAAGGAGGTTGGATATTACTTAAGCGCCTTTCGAGGGTCGCCCTCGCAACCCCGTCATTTCTCATTTCAGCCGGAGCCTTCGCGGCAAAGCGAGGACTTCCCCAGGCGTAGTCGTCGTCGTCAGTCGCCTTCTTGCTTCGCCCTCACGCCACGCCGCGTAAAAGCCTCGTGAAAAATATTCTAAATCGATGAAGAGTGGATCGATCAATTTGTTTTTTTTTCTTTCACCTCGCAGCCTCGCTGGTCTCACGAAATTATTTTCCCTGTCGGCTACTCAGTATTAAATTGCTTCCGAGACACACGTGCATCAATCATTCTCATAGCATTTTCATCAAGGGCTCCGGTGATAATGAGCGAAATTTACGCATGGCTTCGGCCTCGTTGATTCAATTTTCATGACTTTCAAAATAGAATTTTGGTACGAAATTCGTTGTTTTTATTGTACGAGCACAATGTTTACGAACCGAATTTATCGGGGGTCAATTGACAATTGAAATACGTCTGTCCGTTAAACGAATAAGCGATTATGGATGAAAACGAATGAATGGAAACTCTGATTGAAACGAATGTTCGAATTTAGCGAACAATACATTGCGCGCGAATTTTTGTTTCGCACACTTCGTTTGTAAATTTCATTAAACTCAGCGAAGCAAGCACGTTGTAAATTTCACAGAAATTTTTAACGCTGTGTCCACATAGCATCGCGTCAATTTCATCCTATGGCTCGTTCCAAAGCTCATGCAGTCAATGGAGCAACCCCCCTGGCACACCGTGCTGCTCATATCCATCCCGCTTCGATCCACCCCTCTGCTCTCTCGATAATTAGCGACAGTCGTTCGTCACTACGACATGCCGACTGATTACACCGCCTGGTCTCCCTCCCACCGGCCCCCTAACCACCCCTACAGCCCCATCGCTCACACGGCTGCCAGTCTCATCCCTCGGCGTTGCAATAATAAAAAAAAATCCAAATTGGCTCGACCACAAAAACGATACAGGTGCGTGAAGCCAATTTTCACCCTCCCGGGAAAATTCAACGATCATTTCCGAGACCGTCCCCCTCCCCGTCATTACCGGCCCCGTTGCACAATTTCTCTTTCCCTTCCCCTCCCGTGACCCTAAAAAGAAAAAAAAACGTGTTCGGTCTCCGCGTAATTCTCGACAAAATAAAATATTACCAGGACGAGAATTAGCATTATTATTATTATTATTGCATCAGATTTGCGAATAACCCAACGTCACCACCGCCCTCTGTGGAATTCAACGTGGGGTTAAGAGACACCGAGCTCTCGCGGCGTATAATTATTTTTTAAGTTCCACCCCTGACCCCCTGCCCCATCCCCCTCCGACGCGCAACACCAAGGGGATAAACTAATTAACCCACTCTCTCTTTTCTTTTTCGCTTCTCTTGTTCGTAAATGGAAACTTGGCCTCCGCTCTACCCCTTTCTCAAACCGCTCGCGAGTCCTTGCGGCCGGTTGCCATAGCTTTGGCAACCCTTCGCGCTTGTTCTTTTTCCCCCTGCTCGTGGGGCAAGCTTTGTTTCCACGAAGAAAAATTGCGAGATTTTTACGTCGGCGTGATGTAAATATTCTAAAACGTCAAGAAATTTTATTCACAAACTAATGAATGAGTGCAGCCTCCACGGTCCACTTTTAGTGTTTCTCCAATTTCTTAAAACTTCGCCTTCAGCATTCACGAGAAAGCATTTTTACGTCTCGACCAAGTATAAAAATTTACCACAAAAATGGCTTTCCTGCAAACATGAATTATACTGGCGTTTGGGCGGACGCTTATTTCCTGGCTGAGTTGATATTTGGTAAAGTTTACATTTCGTAGAGATCTAAATGTGTTGAAAATATTTTCAAACTGTCCCCTTGCTCAAATGTCTTTAATGAAAAAGTTACAAACTAGAATCTTGCATAAAACTTCCTCCCCGTTTCTTGATCTGTAGTTACCAAAGCTTTCTCCACGACAAAGACAAAATTGAGCGACGCGTATTTTCACGGAAGGCGTCGCGTTTAACTGTGGTCAAGAAAAAAAATGGAGACTTTGATATGCAAGACATTGCTTGGCAACTTGTTCCGTTTTATTTCTCTTATTAAACTATGTATCAAACCCCCGTCGCAACGTTTCTCTGTGGCTCCCTCGGCCTCGAGGTTTCTCTCTCAGCGCGCGCTGGCGCATCCCACCGAGTGTACGCAAGGATTTAACGTCACGCTCCTCTGACCGCAACGTAGTTATGGTCTGGTTTGCCTCACGAGAGAAGCGCAACCGACTGCCAGGAGAGAGAAACAGGGTATAACCTGCGAGCAAAGTTTTCGGCGACTCTCGTGGACCTTGGCGTCGTCTCTCTGCGTCTCGCGCCATCCACCGAGGCTCCCTGCTCTCTCTGTGTGTCTCGCCAACTCGACCGCGAAGCACGTCACGTTGTTATTAGCCCCGGTGTTAATTAACCGTGGTGAGATGGACCCAGTGGAATGAGAGACAGACGGAAGTCACCGGAACGGGGGGGGCCCGGGGAGCTAAGCGCTTCCGGAAAGCACTTGGGTTCGTCGGCGCGCTCTGTGAACGACGGAGATTCACTACGTTGATATATAAAATCGACCATCCTCATCCTGGCGCCGCGAGTTTCGGGCAATGCGGGTCAGTAGGAGCAACGCCAGCACCTGGGTCACCTTTATATTCGCAACCCTGACATATTGACTCGACGCGTCTCGAGTGTCTTTCGTCTGAAATCAAAAACACGATGAACATTTCTAAAATCAAACGTTGATACGCAAACCTCACCAGGAATTCGCGAATTCACGTCCAGTCGTCAAAACACGTGGCAAAGCATCTGGCTTCGTAAGCACCGTAACTCGAGGCAACTTCAACAGCTCCTCCTTTAACTAAGACACCACGAACGTCGTCGTCTCGCGGAGCGCGCGATGTTGCGAATCCAACCCAGAGACAGAGCACGGAGAATCCTCGGCAGGCTAGAAATACTCTCGGGGGAAGATATTGGCGTCGCGATGGCAAAGTCCTTCTTAGCTCTGCAGCAGCGTGGAAGCCGAGGATTTTGGAGTCTTGAATATTGTACACAGAAGGCGGGAGGAGGCAGAAGGACGAAGAAGTAGCTACGTGGCGTCGTGTATACACAGAAGCGAGAAGTGGGTTGAGGGCAACGGACGTTTCGTGATATTGACGTGTGCGACTCGTGGAACCTGTTCCCAGGGCCCGGGGACGGGGCTCGGGCTGGGACCACGAGATTCCGTCGGGGGCTATGGCTTCTGGCAAAGCCTGACGTCTTCATAGATGCACGAGCGAGCCGGGGAAAGCCTATATAAATGAAATATACGCGGTTATGGCGGAGTTTACGTGGATGAATATTTCGAAGCAGTGGTACCCGGAATTCGTGGGGCTCAACGGTATCGCGGAGACGCGTTTACGCGAACGCGGGGCCTCGGCGCGATGCCGCAATGTTGCGAGGCTCTCTCATTTGCCTCCTGGCGAAATGTCGACGATTAAATGTCAGCCCAGTGCGCCTACGCCATCTCAGTCGTCGTCGTCGTCGTCGTCGTCGCCGACGACGTCGTCCTAGTCCCTCGTCCTAATACTGCACTTTGGGGAATATGCTCCACAGAATTGTATATACCATATGCACCGAAAGCTCCCAGAGGAATTGAACTCTATACTCGATCGCTCTTGCTCCCCTCACTGTCTCACTCTCTCTCTCTATCTGTCCTTTCGCTTTTCCGCCAACCGACTGCTAACCGTGATTGGGACTATGATTCACTCGAGTTCAGCCTTTGACATTTAGTCAGCTCCGCGAGAGTCTCCGCTACGCACCCGAGAAAATATCTCGCGCGATTCGCCTCAAAGGCAACGCAGAGAGACACCTCGATGTTATTTTGCCTCGAAAACCGAGGAAACATTTGCCTTCACAATCGGCAATTCCTGCGGAATTATTTCCAACCCTTTTATCCGTCAGAGCGACGAGCGGGCATTACGAATTACAGGATGTTTTTCCGAGTGCACTCCCTGACACGGAATTAAGAGCTTTGGATAATTCGAACCTCTGGAATCCCGGCGCGGGTACCTGTGGAGCCTGAGTGGCGCGGGAAAGCAAAAAGCGTAGCGCCCGCGGGGGACGCGGGGGGTCCGAGGTTGAGAGACGTCGGGTGAGCTTTCCGCCAGTCCTCTCTCGTTGCTCACGACCATATTTTGCGGTTAAACATGCGGATTAATAGCACTACGTGTCCCTCTCTCGTTTCTTTGCGCTCGTCGTCTCGCCTGTGTACTTTCTTCTTCTTCTTCTTCGTCTTCGTCTTCTTCTCGTTCCTTGTTTGCGCGGATCCCCGGCAAGCTCGCCGCCCGACGCTCGCGCGTGGGCGCCCCACGTCCTGCGCGCCTACTTTAATTAAAATTATTCACCCCAGCAGAAGAGGATGAGCCCCGCGCGCGCGCGCGCGCGCTAAGGGAAATTACGCTTCGACTAATTGCGAGTGGTCGGCGCGAGGCTGAGGCACCAGGATGATGCCAAGAGTGCCCGGATTTTCTTCTCTTCGCGCGCTCGCTGAAGCGAGGACCCGCCGCCCCCGGCGCGCCGAGGGCGCGAGTGGTTACGAAATTGAGTCGGATCTCTCTCGCCGTTAAGGGATGATCCCGTCGAGAGTCACGCCGGGAAGGGCTCGGGAAGGCGTCGTGAACTTATGAAAGTGTCGCCGATAATGAATATTCGTCGCGGATACCGGGGACGAAAAAATAAAATAAATAAAATGTAAATAACGCGGGACTATGGAAGAAGCTCAATCTGGGACGTACGTGGATGAGCCGGCTGTGCCGACAATATTACCAACGCTTACTTTGCATCGAAGTCCATCGAATACAAGCGTTACCCTTTTAATTATCGTCCAGCTTCTTCCTCACGTCCGAAGCTTCCTAGAAGCTCGACAGACGAACCTCGATAGATTCCCAAGCAACATTGAAAAAGGTATAACAGCCGTGAAAATATAGAGAACAGCGAGGTGAGTAGTCAAAGCCCCAAATAGCGGGCAATCGACAGTGGTAAAGGTGATGTCGGTGAGACAACCTCCCGGACCGTCTAGCAGCCGCAAATGTTACAGCACTTTGTGATCACCAGAAGACCATCGCGGACGAGCACTGCGCGCCCCGTCTGAGAATCGACAATGGCGAGGAATCGAGCCGCGAACGCTTCGCCAGTGGTAACGGTCTTCCTCGATCGGACGTTATCAGACCATGGGTAATCGTCGACGGTGATGTTCTCGGCGTTCCTGGCGGACGCGCTCTACGATACCGTTTCCGCCGATCCAGGCCGATGGTTCTCGATTACGGGAAGTCGCTCGCTCGCTCGCTCAAGAGTCAATGGCACATCGTATCGACCTATATGAGACTTGCAGCTTTCAGGAGCTTGCACCATACATCTATACTTTAGTCCCTAGCCGCATATATATATAAATGTGTATATATAGATACAAGTATATACATGACCAGTGACTATAGACACTGTATAGAAATCGGGGAGGGGGTGGTTCGCGAGGCGATAAAGTCGACGTCGAACGATAAACCCGGGTAGCCCGGGATCGCCGTTGGAGTGTCACGAGCTCTTCTCTATTCTCCATCGTTTCAGCTCGGCTATGTGGCCGAGAAAATGCTTCCCTCGGTCGCCTCGTCTTCGATCTCGGTATCTCGGCTATCCCTCTCTTCTTCCCTCTCTCCCCAGCCTTCCTGGATTCAGCCGCGTGGCTCGGTACGCAGGGAAGGAAACAGGCGACGCTCGGCAAGGCTCCGATCGTGTTTCCACCGACCGAAGCATCTCCAGGATCCCGGGGATTACGCCGGCCTGACACGGGAAGGCCAGTGTTGCCGGTGTACCGCGCGCGGTACACACATCCGGCGAACGGCACCGAGTACGTAGACGCTCGTCGGGTCCGGCGTAGAAGCGTGAGATATCCGAGAACGGAGAGTGGGCTCTCTCTGTCTCTCCCGGCCGGCCGGTGCACCCACCGACTGCCGGAGGTTCGCGCGTACACGACGCTAAATCCTCGAGGATCTCGAAAGCTTTCGGACCCACTGCCGAGAAAACTGCCCGTCCTCGCGCACTCGCGCGCGCTCTGTCCTTAAATCCTTATCCTTCCGGGTCGCTTGGCGCACCGGGAGATAGGCCGGGTGGAGGCGAGCGAAGATCGGAATATGTGGATGAACAAGTCGTGTAAAGAATGAGAGAATAAAAAAAAAGATGTCTTTTGTAGAATTCAACTGAACAATCCTTCTTTTAAAAAGTTCATGAGTAACGGAATACATTGTTAGCAAACTATTCGAGCTGTGATTGGTTGCGACGAAAGCCCGTTTTAAACAAAATCAGTTTGATGTCAAATTTGACATAAGACAACGGGTGCGGCAGTGCACGTAACCTTTTAAAGCTTTATGAGAGCACAACAGCGCTAAATTGATTAGCCTATTATAGGTGACATTTTGAAAGAAAATATTTCTGAGGGCGATTTTTGCGATTTTTGGTCCGGAGCCGGATCTATGATTTCTGACAAAAAAATCGTCTCGAAAAACGACTTTTTTCAAAATCGAGTAAAAAGTATTGGTAAACAATGTTTTCGGGGGTAGAATATACGACTCCAGAACGATGGTATAGGTTAAAAGTCGATATTTTAAAAAGAAAGAAAATTGGGGTCGATTTTGGCGATTTTCGGTCCGGAACCGATTCTATGATATTTGACAAAAAAAATCTCGCAAAAAAATATTTTTTTCAAAATCGAGTAAAAAGTATTGGTAACCAGTGTTTTCGGGGGTAGAATATACGACTTGAGAACGATGGTATAGGTTAAAAGTCGATATTTTGAAAAGAAAAAAAATTGGGGTCGATTTTGGAGATTTTCGGTCCGGAGCCGATTCTATGATTACTGACAAAAAAATCTCGCCAAAAAAATATTTTTTTCAAAATCGAGTAAAATGTATTGGTAACCAGTGTTTTCGGGGGTAGAATATACGACTTGAGAACGATGGTATAGGTTAAAAGTCGATATTTTGAAAAGAAAAAAAATTGGGGTCGATTTTGGAGATTTTCGGTCCGGAGCCGATTCTATGATTACTGACAAAAAAATCTCGCCAAAAAAATATTTTTTTCAAAATCGAGTAAAATGTATTGGTAACCAGTGTTTTCGGGGGTAGAATATACGACTTGAGAACGATGGTATAGGTTAAAAGTCGATATATTGAAAAAAGAAAACTATCTCTGATGTCGATTTTGACGAAAAGTTTTTCAGGCACGCGCGCCAGCGCGTGTGATTACCCTAGTAGGTAGATATAATAATGATATTTGTAAATATCTCGCATTTACGATATAAATATTGATGCCGGGTTGTTCATTCTCTGATCAGCTGTCGGCTAGTGTTTTTAAGAATGTTTGGCGAGAAAAACGTCATGTTGTGTGATTGAAAAAGAGATCACGAGGTTCCGAAGGGCCGGTGAGAAACAGCGAAAAGGGGGAGTATTGGGTTCACACTGATAAATAAGGAATACGCAGTTTTGCTGTAAAATTCTAATCAACAATAAAAGCAATTTCATTCTGTTTGACGGAAAATACCGGGAGTGGGTACGTATGACCTTTGCGAAACGATCGCGGAAATCGATGTTGTATAAACTCGGGTTCACTGCAATTCGATAAAGTTTTTCGTCTGGAGCGCAAGAGTGACGTTTCTTTCTGGGTAAACGTGAATTTTTCATTCCCCATTTCTCGTCTCGTACCACGTGTGTCCGTGTGTGTTTGTGTATATGCCGCCGGCTGACTTTTCCACTCGCAAAAGCCTATAAGGTGGGTATAGGGAGGCAGGAGGGGAGGAGAAAGAGAAAGGGAGAGGCCGCCGCACGTTCGTCGGACGTCCGACGTCCGACGGAACGGAGCCTTTTTTACTCTCCGTTTCCGAAGGAGAGCGAAGCGCGCTAGCCAGCGCGATGCCAACTGTTGCGAAGCCGTCACAGCTTTGGCAAACAGCGGGCAAACTCCTGGCAGTGCTATACTCGCTGCCGGAGAACGCACGAACTCGCTAGGCTATTCCATGAATGCTCGAGTGAGCGAAGCCGTCGCTGCTCCTCGCGGCTCCCGTGCGCCCCGCGCGTAACCGAGAGCACGAACAACATCCCTCCACCAACACAACCCTTGCATGCGCTCCTGGCAGCACAGCAGCACCCAAGCCACATTCTAACGCGTTCCAATGTATCACCTACACGCGTTTTTGACAAACGGGGTAACGCGGGTCAACCCCAAATTACCCCACATTCCCAAAATAAATCTTTGCCCACAAATTATTTTTTTCGAGGTGAAACGACACCAGTTCAGTCGGTTTTCATTTATTTTTAAGATATTTCTCTGTAGGAATATGAGTCGTCAATTGACCGCACAGATCTTTGATATTAATTATTTGAGATCCTCGCGCGGAAATAAAATGTATTGGAAAATATGTAAAAAATATATTTGACGTATCCAATTAGTCATCAGAAAGTATATTCTTAACGTATATGAAATATTATACGTGGCAAATATTTTTCAATCATTACCCCCAGTGAAGTTAGCATATTTAGTGCAAAATCACAGTTTTAATACGCTGCCTTGGCCTCGCATTTAAAAAAATATACACACATATATCAATGAGTGAAAAATCAGCTCTTGAAGCGGGCGTTTCACGAGGCATTAGGCAAATCGTTAAACACACCTGCCAGCTGCACGTCGAAGGTTCGATTTGTATCCGGCTTGTCGATAGTACTTGCGTGTATATCACAGAGTGCTGTACACGTAGGAACGCGGAAAGTGCGCGTACCGGCGTCGTAGGCGGGAAAGGGAAGGAGTGCCCCGACGGATATCAATTAATTTTAATTAACGCAGTCAATTTGCGCGCGGTCCAACCCTCTCTCACCTTGTCCCTCCGCGTCGCTCCGCTGAACTCGTCGATATTCGAGGAATACGACGTGCTCGGCGAGGCCACCGCGCAAACGTGAGGGTATGAAAGAGGAGAAAAAAAATCCGAGAGTAATGACTAATCCGTCAGTTTGGCTCGAGGCTGAATTCGAGAGGAAATTTTAGACTGCCACGCTAACCGATCGATTATTAATTACCGTCTTGAAACGTCGATATGCCAAATCTTTTTTTGTTTCATACTTCTTCGAAACGTTTCTCACGTATAAAGTACCGACTGTAAATTCATATTTCGCGGAAATTCGTGACCGGGATATCTCGCGGGGGTTACCGAGGCATAACGAAAATTCGCCCCTCCCCGATATCTCCCGAGCAGTTGGTGTACTAAACCACCCGCCCGGCCTTGATAGGCCTGGTGAGGGTCTCTCCAGAATGACCTGGTCGAGGCATTCAGCCGAGTCTCGTGACTCGCGCGGCGAATAATAAAAAGAATTGCTGCAGGGA
Source organism: Pimpla rufipes (assembly GCA_963932165.1). Lineage (NCBI taxonomy): Eukaryota > Metazoa > Arthropoda > Insecta > Hymenoptera > Ichneumonidae > Pimpla > Pimpla rufipes. The sequence continues at coordinate 16,835,117 of OZ010632.1, read as the reverse complement.
GATAAAATCGATATAAAAGTGGGTATCCAGAGTGGTGTATATAAAGCAGCTCTAGGGCACTTTCCTTGGGCTCGACGCGAAATGGGGTATAATAAAAAAAAATATATATATATGTATGTGTATAAATTCTCCGGAACACTCGCTGCTCTCGGACGAGCACGCACTTAAAAATAATTTTGCAAAGTGCGAAAATTCGTCGACGGCAAAGTTTTATGGCCGGAATTGTGTATCGCGCGCCTAAAGAGAATTCACATTTATCGTTTTAATTGAAGAAACTTGCAAAATAAGGAAAATTGCGTGGTGAATGTCTAAAAAAATATACGAAATAAAAAACTGGTGACAGTCATTAAATGGGTGAGAAACGGTGGAAATATAATAACGGACGTATGTCGAGGATGTCACCGAGAGAACGGATTTTTGCTTTGCGGAAATATTCGGTTAGGCGACCCACAACCATTTCTCTCATATCTGGCTGGCCAGCGCATCGGGGGTCGAATTCGGGGAGAAAGTCGGTCGAGCCACTGGAGGGTTGAAGGCTATTGGGAGATCTCGTTGGGTCGCGCGGAGTGCGTCGAACAGCTGATAATACGAAGGGCAGGAGGAGTCGGTCGGGGAGAAAAGTGCGAGCAGCGAAAAGGGCAGAGGGTGGCGGAGGGTCCGACTGTTTTTCGAAATTGGACGAGCCTCGAAAAAATGTCCCCGGTGACTCGCTATCTCGTGAGAGAGGAGGACAGGGGTGGGCCACTCGTTGCGGAAGGTGATGAAATCAGCGCGGATGGTACAGAAGACCAGGGGAGAAAAGGGAGGCGAGAATTTTGCGTCCCTCTCTTTTTCTCAGCGTTTTCTCCGGGTTTTCAGGGCACGAGCGCGCGGAACGGTCCACTGCGATATCGAGGCCGAGGGTTCGGCGACGACTGAACTACACAACGGGGAAAAGAAAAAAAAAAGAGGACGAAAAAAGCACGAAAGTGAGAAAGTGGCCGCGTGGCTGAGCCGAACAATTTTCCGCTCTTCCATCATCGCCGGATTCCCGACCTTAGCATCGCTTCGTGTCTCTGATGGGTCTTGGCTCTCTAAAGAAGTCAAGAAAAAGAACAAAAGAGAGCGAGGAAAGAATCCAGCTCGTTTTTTCAACGATCGGCATGGAAAAACTTTTCCGTCTCCCAACCAGTCGGCTCATCGCCGGGCTCGGCGATGACGAAGTAGAAAGGGCCGAGACTAAAGTGCCTGGGATCGAATTTACAAGAGGGGCGAAGATAGAGAAAAAAAAATCCCAGCTGTAGCTGAGTTGACTTTTTCCATAAGTCATTCGCGCGATATGTTTCAGTCTTTCTTCGTTTCGTCTGCGGGAGACGGGAGAACAAAATCGTGAATAATATTTGCACACGCTGCGACTCACGAATCGTCGATTCCGCTGATAGGAGATGATTTCTTACCTGCAACAGACAAAAAAAAACGAGAGTTAGAAACGGTCGATACGTGAATGCGATAAGTTGATCGAATTTTTGTTTTTTTTTTTTCCTGGCGTGGAAGTGAAATGATTAATCGTTGGGAGGGCGATCGAAGGGGGGAACCGAGCCAGAGTGGAGAATGAGGCGGGCAATCGGATTGCCAATTAACCCTCATTTTTCCATCGGCCCCGACTGAGCCGGGCCTGGAGGATAAGTGCCCGGGTAAAAACCTGTCGAATCGTTGGACAGGACAGTAACAGGGAGCCAGAGGTAATAGGGGTACGTCCCTGTGGGGGTACTTGCCAGCCCGGTAATCCGATAGGCCTAAGGGGCCTCACTCCGGTACTTAGTATGATTAAACCGGACAGGTTGGCCTGGATAGAGGCGTCCGCTTCCTCTTTTTTTTAACCTCTCGCTGCTTATTTTCGTAAGCTCCTTTTTCTCACACTCGCGCTTCCCATGGATCAAGCAGATCCCAGCTCAGCGGCCATAAATCACGGGAATAGTAAAATAAAGGTAAAACTTTCCACCTTACAGGCGACTGAAATTAGAGTCGTCAACCCTCATCGCTATTGAACAAATTATATGTTTTCCTTCCGTAAAAAGTCCAACCCTCAGAAAATCTATTGTTGTCAATCTATTCGTACACACTGGGGTCGGAACGAAGTTTATGATTTCAAGGCGTAGATTTTGTTATTTTGTCAGTTTTCGAGCGATAGTCGAATCTATGAGTTCTGACAATTATTATTATTATTATTTTTTTTTTTAATTACTTTAAATAGGGTTGAAACCAGTATTTTCAGGGGTACAAAATACGACGTGACAACGATGGTATAGATAGAAAGTCGATCTTAAAAAAAAAGTTGAGATGTGGATTTGCGTCGTTTTAATTGTTAAAAAGTTAAGTTTTAATAACACAGCGCGAAACTCGACATTTTTTGCATATCATCTCAAATTGACGATGAAAGTTCGAAATTTCCATACCGTCGATAGATATCGTGACATCAACGTTTTTAGAGGTAGATAGATAAAAGCGTGTCAGCCGGTGCATTATAACGAGGAACGGAGGCGTTTGTTGTGGTCGTGATCTCGCCCGGTCCCCGGGGGGGTTAACTCTCCGCATGAAAAATCTCATGAACTGTGCAGTAGACCGCGACGCGCTCGCCGATGGTGACTTCGTTATGAGAGTTGTAAAAGCCTCGTTGAACAATTTCGAGCACGGGCCGACACGGTGTACACAGTTATTTGCGTATCGAGAACGCGGGGTGGTATTTACTACGAAATAGTGCACGAGCCAGCCGGCCAAGCGAAAAACAAGGTGTGTTTTGCGACACGTGCACCTCGTGCACGGGGCTCGCGCGGCGCACACACCGGAGCGCAAATACTAAAATATAACGCGCTTCACCAATTTACCCGCGATTGCGCCGTGATTTTTACCGTGAATAACCGTCATGAATCTTTTAATCGAAAAGATTACCGGTAATTGAATTGGACTCTATTAAAAAGGATTGAAAACTATGAGGCGCGCGCACTTTTTCTTCCGCCCGAATCGGTTTTAGTTCCCTCCACAGTCTCGCTGGAAACTCAATTAAAATAATAATTAGTAGAAAATATTTTCGACACGGCCTTTTCAATTTGTCTCAACCGCACATCCGTATCAATTTTAATAAAAAAGAAAATTCAGTCGATCGTCCCGCCGCTCGACGACAACAAAAAATCGCCGAGCGCGCACAATAACGTGGCATCGAATTATCGACTGTATTTTGCATTGTTCGTCCACGGCCGCGTGGGCCCCGACGCATAATAATGAAGACTCCGTTTCGGGCTCTCATTAACGTCCCTGTATCGCCGAGTTACGGCGGAAAATATGCACGCGCGGAAGAGTGGATTGAATCAATGGAGTAGCGAGGAGAGGAGAACAAGCTTAATGAAAAGAGAAAAAGAGCGAGAGACTGAGAGAATGAAAAAAGAGGAACCGAGTGGATATATCAGTGTGTCAGGGCGCGCGAGGTACGCATCAACGGATATTCAGGTACTCTATATCCGCGAGTACGTGATTTACCCACGCACCGCGTCTATTCAGTGAATAAAGGAGAATCAGAGTGAAAACGAGATACAGAGCTTCAACGATCAGGAACAATGCGCCACGCTCGTAACAACCACCCGAAGGGAGGTGAGGGGGGTCGACGACGACGTTGGCGGCGGGGGCTTCGGGGTGCGGCTTGTAACCCGATATGAAATCAATTCTAATCAGCGCGTTCCGAGGAGCTGATGCGAGGAGACGTCAGAAGAATTGGAAAGGGGATGAAAACCCGAATGACGCCGGGGCGGATGAAATCGGAGTGAGCTCCGAGCTTTCGTATGGCAGCGACGTCGTCGATTGTATAAAAACGTTGAGTGGCGAGTCAAAGCTCTGTCTCCTCCCTGATTTCCGCCTCTCTCACGCTCTCGACTCTCTCGTCATCGTCCTCCTACTCCTACTCCTCCTCCTCCTCCCGTTCCGCCTCCTCTCAATCTGGAACAGTAGATAATCTCATAACGAGGGCATCTATTCCAAGCTCTCCCGGCTGCTCCTCTGTCTCTGTGTGCGCATCGGCGTCGGGAATGGCACTGATTAATGAAACGCGAACGGCGCGACGTCCGACTCGATTCCTAGTACCGATCTCTGTCTGTCTAACAATGAAATTTCAGAGGACCCGCGGAGAGACGACCCGAACGCGCGAGGACCCAGGCGCTTCCGGTTGGCTCCTGACGGGAGCCTCATTACCCGAATTAACCCGCGCTCGATGAGGAACCGAAATTACGTTTTGGGAATGCTGTAACATAGGAAAGAGAGATGGAGCGAGATCGAGACACGAGGGACAGTGATGAGATCTGAAAAGATTATTAGTTCGACGATGTTGTTGTCAATTATTGGTTTCACTGACGTCTGGATGTGCATAGTAAAAAAAAAACACGATGCTCATCGCTTCCTCCTGATTCCCACAACCACAAGAATTACTACAGATCTGAAGCCTTAATTGAAACATTTTTTTAACCTCAGTCGGTGCGAAGTTTTTTATATTTAATCGAAACGCGTCGACGTCGCGACGAAAATTACTTAAAATATTATTAATTCCCTGGTACGTGTTATTTCTAGAGGTTCGGGGTAGTCGATATTCAATTGCGTCTGCGGTAGTTAGCGATTCCCGTCGAGACATTGGCAGGGGTTTGTCGAGTCCATAATGAAGTGTCGCGTAGAACGAAAAACCGGGCTTGGCCCAGACCCACCGAAGGCCCGTCATTAATTTTTAATTGAATCTCGATCGGTAGAAATTAGTCTCGGTGCACCGGACACTCTGCATAGGCTCGTCGTGCTCTTGGTGCGAGCAACGCGGTGCTCGGATTGCGCCGCAGCGAGGCTCACGGAATCGCGGGGTGAGAAGTCTCCGGCTTGTTCGCCAGGCTCTCCCCCCCTCCCCCTCCCTCACACTCCTTCCTCTCCTTCCTCTCCTTCCTCTCCGCATCCCGAGGCATTCCACCGCCCTTCGACGCTTCGATTGATTATTCAATTATCGAGATCAATTCGTCGGGCTCGAGAGGCAGACGGAAATGGCGACAACCCTCCGGCAGCTCTCAGGCTGCCACCTCGATCTCACACCTCGCCCTCGTCCTCCCGGCCAGGAGGGCGAGGATCCACTAAACATTCGTTTTCAAATTTCCTCGCCGTTAATCAGAGACTTTAGCGAATCTTCGGGAGTTGAAATGCAATTTTACCGCCTCGGCTTGACGGAGTTTTGCCGAATACCCCACAATTTATTGTATCATTATCCAAGATGATAGAAAGCGGTGCATGAAAATTCGGTACATTTTCGTCTAGCCAAAAGAATGGAGTCGCCTGGAGAATTAGAGTAGTGAAATATGAATATCGAAATTCCTATAAAAGTCATTTACGGATACGTATTATCTTCCTCGAATCTTATGATCTTCAATTTAGGTCACTCGGGGACGTTAAATTGAAGTCATAAATTTATCAGCTAATTCTCTCCGCTGTAACAACCGAAAATAGCTTATACCCTCGGTATATTCGGGGATCGCGCGAAGAGTCATTGACGCAATCCAATTCAATTTTCCCTGAATTAATTTCGCCGTATAATGAGGATAGGAAATGGCGGTGCCACGATTACACTCCATAAATGATATCAAATCTCCTCCATGTGCCCCCCAATGGAAATAACAAATCGCAGTTTAAACTCGATTTAAGGATCGCAGTTGTCGTTCCCATCGACCACTCCCCCTCCACCCCGCGAGAGTTCGAGACGTCGAGATGTCGAGAACGAGGGGTTGCAGGATTGCAGAAGCTGTAATCAGGTTGAGCATTGAAGCAGCAGCAGCAGCAGCAACAGCGGCAGCAGCAGCAGCTTCGACATCAGCAGCAGCAGAAGGGCGATGTGTTGGTATCCCCTCGAGCCGATCTTCCCGTCCGATCGTTATGGGAATCGTCGGATTCCGGGCGTTCTGCGAATATACACCAAGGGTGAGAGGGGATATACAGCGAATAGCGGGAAGCTCCACGAGTGAGTTGCATATATACAGCTTGCGGTACTGGCAATTCCGTTCGAGCCATCGCCCCGAGTCCGCGAGCGCAAACCAAAACCCCGCCGTTACGGCTGTCCCGACTCGCTTCTCTCTCTCTCTCTCCCCCTCCGCACTTACTAGAACTCCGCGCACCGGCGAACTCTCGAATTCGGAAGAAGTTAATTTTTCGAGCGTGAAATCGAGCTAATCCCAGGGATATCTGAGAATCCGGTACGGATCACGGTTAAGCTCCCTCGCGTGCCTCGAGACCCCTGGACCCCGATGCACTTTGAAATTAATCGAGAGAGAGAGAGAGAGAGAGAGAGAGAGAGAGAGAGAGAGAGAGAGAGAGAGAGAGAGAGAGAGAGAGAGAGGGAGAGAGAGAACGAGAAGCGCGAGCGCTGAGCAGACGAGACGAGCTTTAGAGTAGAATCAGCGGAGACGATAGGGAATTCGACTCAGTGTTATGAGCCCGTTGCGAGCTTTGGGATATCGAACTTTTCATTCGAGCGCGAGAGAGACGGAAAGAGAGAGAGAGAGGAGGGAGAGCGAGAAATCGAAAGAGGAGGCGAAAATATCGGTATAATCAAGAATTTATTTCCAGGGAAATTTCCTCGAGTATTTTTCCCTATCAAGGCTGAAGATTCCGCCGAATCGACCAGAAAGGTAATTTCCAGAGGCAAAAACATTCACTCCGGATGCTGTTCCAATGTAGCAACGTGAGTGCAGGTGGCGTTTGCCAAAATCACCATCCACTCTGCTATTGGACGCGCCGAACTTTGCAGACCTGATCGCAAAAAATGTTAGCGGCGATTTGACTAGGATTGCAAAACCCTTCGGCTTCCTTTGCTGCGTAATTGGGCGGTAAAATCTGCGGAATATTGGAGCGCGGGTTAGGGACGGTGGGTGGAATTAACTCAGTTTAGTGTTGCGCGCGCGGGGGCCAAGTTATGGTCAGAGTATGTATTATGGGTATGGTGCACGTAACATGTGCTCCTAATCTCTCGGTATATCAAGCAATAATGTGGGTCGAGGGGGCCGCGGGGACCGCCTGAAACCGAACGGTGTATGGAGAGGCACGAGATATATAGCGCGGAATCATGAGAATGAGAGAAGCAGAAGTGGGAATGGCGAGGACGGGGGGGGGGGGGGGGGGGGGCGAGAGAGCCGAGGGAGGGACGAGGCGGTACAACGTGGCGGTAAATCTACCATCAAATCCTACCTAAAGCGTTTGGCCTTCGGAAAACGAGGTTCTCGAGGCCCTGATGTGCTTTGCCAGTCGGCGACCCTCGGGGAGCGCTCGGCCTGGCCCCTCTACCTGTTACAACTTTTGCTCTCGTCCTCACGGACTCGACGGGCAACATTGTCGCGCGGCACAAACCGAGGCAGAAGAAGCTCGGAATGACCGGTGGTCTTCTAATGACAATGGAATCCTCTCGTTCTCCGCCTTTCGCGGGAAAATCCTCTCCGAATCCTCGGCGCTCTCTCGCTCTCCGCCGTTTGGCCCCAATCCATCAGCAGTTTCTTCACACCCGAGAGAACCTCATCTACACTTGAAATGGCCTGGCACGTGTCAAGGGCGGTTGGCACTGCCGGGCGTAACCGAGAGTGACCGAGTTCGGATACAAAGGTTGACACTGAAAAATCCCTTTTTATTTCGACTACACGAGATCAAATGTATAAAAACATTGACCCTTTAAGGTCAGCACCGGAAATATACATCCCAACTTTTTGGCAGTAGCGACGTTTTAGCTGTTAGATTCGAATTTCTTTCATACTTATTGATTTCTGAAATTTTCACAGGAATTGTAAAGCCGACAGTTGCCTTGCGTTTTTCGTGAAAAAGAAAAGATTTCGATTTCGTAAAGTTTGAAAACGCTATCCGATAGGAAATTCTCTGCTGATTTCGAAAAGCAGCATTGTTTGCTCGAAAAATAGAAAATTCGACGAGAAAAACGCAAAAAACGAATTCGCACATTGTTCGAAATTTCGTCACTTCAAACAATTGGGGCTGCTTCTTTTGGATCGTCCAAACCTGGATTTTCTTGTTGCGTTCGAGAGAAAACTCTGCTTTTCGAAATAAGCGGAAAATTTCCCATCGGATAGTGTTTCCAAACTTTACGAAATCACACAACAAGGTATCTTTCGACTTTACAATTCTGTGAAAAATTCGGAAATCAAGATGTCGCGTTCCGCCTTGCGGCATTCTCTTCGTTATAGAGTTTTCTCTTGAATAAAGGAAGGAAACTCAGGTTCGATCGATCACAAAAAAAAGTAACCTCGATTTTGGTGAAGTGACATCTGTGTAAGCGCGCGAAGCTCCCGTATGGGCTAGTGATGTAAAATATCGACAGTTCGGTTAACCAGTTAACGCCAAAACAATCACATGTCTCGTTCTCAAACTTATTGTGACATACTTAGTGTCACAGGTGTATCGATAATAATAATAACAATAATAACGACAATAATAGGATGTGAAAGCGTTCTCGGTCCTCCACTTCGCTTCAACGTCTCTTACGAGTATGAAAGCAGACAGACGCGAGAGTTTGCGCACAGCTCGATTGACCCGGATTCCCGTGGTCTTTCGTCTTAATCACCGGAGGCGCGGGCTGTCACGTGATGGATGCGACCGTTCGCTGAACAGGTCCCGTCGGGTCGAACTCATCCCCAACTTTATCTTTGAGCCACCCACTAATACCACTTTCACCGTTGTCGTCGTCGTCGACGTCGTCAACCATGACCGAGACGACGAAGACGACGAAGCCGAGAACCCGACGACGCCTGCTCTCTCGGTCCTTCCGTCCTAATTAGACGATAGGTGCAGCTTACGTCCCTTTCGCTTCGCGCCGCACACACACGGAAACCCTCGTATGCGTAACCGACGGCGAACCTCGCGTTATTAATCGGCAATTACTCCAGCAGGCTCCAATCTAATCCACGTAGGCTAACAGACACATACAAATCGTTCGGCAAACTCGTCACGCCGAAAGTTCGCATAGGATTCAATGAAAATTAGATCGATAGAAACCCGGCTAACGATTTACGACTGAATATTATGTCCTGCGTTCGTGGTGCGAAGATGAAGAGTCATTCGAATTTCCGAAGCTTTCGCTCGAGAAGAAATTTCGAATAAACGTTGTAATAAATTGGAACGAAATTCGTTAGGAAAGCAGCCAAATACTTAGGACAGTATATACTGCGTTCGTGTTGCAAAACGAAAATTCGTCACGCAACTCAGACGCCCAACGCGAATTCCACGCTCCGATATTTTGGCAGCGTGAGGGCTTTTCTCGCGATGAGCAGTGCGAACGCTCGCGATGTGCGGGTAGTCGCGTTACGGAGGGCGATGCGTGTGGTGGGTCTCGGTGCGCTGTAATTAGCGACCTATTACAGGCGCTGCTGGGAAATACCTTAACAAGGATGCTCGGCTCGTGGTACCGGAGGCTTTCCGCCCTATACTCATCGTTCGCCGGTGCCTCATATGTATCTCCTCGCGATCTACTGTCAGAAGCCATCAGTCTGGAATTTCAATTTACCGTCTCTTCTCCACCCCTAGAAATAATTCATTGGCTTCGCGACGACGGAGCTGGAAATAATGTTACTCAGTTTGTCTCAGCGCTGGGCGCTGGAAGTGCCCTAAAATAAAGCATCTCAATATTGCGACATTTCCCGAATATTGGCATCCCTCGATTCCAGTCTCTGCAATACGACTGTCACTAGCCAGGCGGCTTCCGGATACGTCACTTCAGCGTCATCCGGCGGTGACAGATGCAGTCAGTTAGGACCTGAACGATCGGGTTAATCGTACACAGAGATGAAACGCAGTAAACTAAAGGTGCGTAAGGCCATCCATAGGCCATTATCCCGTGCACCGAGAGCTCGCACTGTGATACCCGGAGTGGATTCCACCTGACGACTCTCTCTCCCTCTCTCGATGAGATACGCCCGAGACACACTCAAAGTGTCGGAGAGCAGTTTCGAAGGGGCCCATCAACGAAGCAGCCCAGACGCTCTCGCTCTCTCTCTCTCTCTCTCTCTCTCTCTCTCACTCGCTCTCCGGTTGCACTTCTCTCCACCCGTAGCGCCAGGTACGGAGCCGTTTTGCTTTGGTCGGTGACTCGTGACCCCGCTGATTGGTAGTGGCAATTAACGGTGCCGTCACGATCTAACGGCCCTCGGTGCTGGGCCAGTTTCCCGCCGCCGGTGGCTTCTGTCGCTCGCCGGAAGTGCTTCTCACACGTAGATCATTGTTGCGTACACGTCCGACGGTTCGCCGGAGACGAGCGGAGTGAGTAAGCGGGATTATATAGATCCACTCCAGCACCGAGAGTCTCCCGCCCGTCCGTCCGTTGGCTCGCTGGCTGGTCGAATGTTCCCGAAGCTGGATAATTTTAGCGAGCTCTCGGGCAATAAGTAGTCGAGAACTCGAAGGAGTTTCCAAAGTAGAGGATGCTCCGCGACCTCGAGAGTGGAGCTCCGGACTTACGGACAACTTTGCTAACCTCCCGCGCGCGCGCGCGCGCGCGTTATACCTCATCGAGTTATAACGAGTCTATATAGCTCTCTGTCCCTGCTGAACCGCCAGAACCGAATGGATGACTCTCCGGGCCCTGCGAGTTGGGCTCTCCGCAGAAGCGAGAGGCAGAGGGAGAGGGAGAGAGATCCCGAACTTTCCCATGACATAATGGACGCCTTGTTACGGATTATCGTCTACCGCGTTCTCTACTTGACGCGAGTTAACCGGTTCGACGTTTTATCGTCCGTCTTCTGATCCTCTCTCGGTTTGCGTCTTCCTATATACGTCTATCCGCGTTCACGTAGTACAGGAACCGCTGCCGAAGATCGTCAAACCTGCCGGTGAAGCAGCCTGAGATTTATGCGTCCATCTGGAGGAGAACCCGACGTGCGCGCTTGGATCTCGAAGTACGAGGGTCAGACAGAAATATTGAATATTATTTGAACGCTGACGTATTGATTACGAGAATTTTATCTACTAGCCCATTCGCGCGCTTACCCCGTTGTCACTTTACTAATATCGAGGTTACATTTTTTTTATCGATCGAACTTGGATTTTCTTGCAAAAAATTCGAGAGAAAACTCTATAACGAAGAGAATGCTGCAAGGCGAAATGCAATATCTTGATTTTTTAATTTTTCACGGAAAACAGAACGGTTTTAAAACAGAAAGTTGCCTTGCGTTTTTTGCGAAATTTTTTTTTTCGGTTTCGTAAAGTTTGAAATCCCTATCCGATGGAAAATTTCGAGCTGATTCCGAAAAGCACCGTTACTAGCCCAAAAAATATAAAATTCGTCGAGAAAAACGCAAAAAAAAAATTTCTTTTATCTCTGGAAATATGCAAATATTATCCCATACGCGCCCATAACACCCTTCCCGAAATAAAATACAATAACACGACTAAAACTGCTCGTTGGTTCCCAACCAGTTGCAAGCAATCAGACAGCTGATCAGAGAATGAATAACCCAGCAACAACACTTATACCAAAAATGAGAGATATTCCATCCACTGATTTTTTGAAGAGGGATTTCTCTGTAAAAAGACTTGACAAGCAATAAAACATTAAAGGTGCAATGAATAGTTTTGCAAATTCATTATATTAAAGAGTTACATAGGATTTTGTGCCCAATTTTCAAGCGTAAGGACCACCTCGAGATGCCTTGCTCTCCCCGTAAAAGGGAAACTTTCGGGTAATCCAAAATTCGCTTAATTCATCGCTCACGGTGTAACCGTCTAAACGACTCGTCGAGTCATTCACTTTGGCCAGATCGATGAGTTTCACCCCAACGCGAGGCTGCCGAGAGCCACGTCATCAGGCTTTCGTAACTCCCGCAGGGGCGTTCGCTAACGAGGAGACTTCGGTCGTTCTCACTCGACTCACGAGTTACAGAGACGCCCGCGCACACACCTCTCTCGTGTATGCAATCACCTGACCCACTGACATTCCAGCGGCGTTCGGGGGATGATTCTCGAGACAGAGGGAGCCCTTCGCGTGACGCAAGCGGTACTTAAGGGGGGAAAACCAGCGGCGGCGGCAGCACCAGCAGCCTCTGACGTTAACCAGCGCCGAGTGTGGAAACGAGGATGAGCCGCGCGTTCTCTCGCTCACGAATTCTGTACTGCGAGTGTCGGATGTGTTAGCGATACGCTAACGATCCACCGCGTCAGTCCCCCCCTTCAATTCTCCCCGGCGTCACCGTTATCGAGGATAACCGGGCTGGAAACTGGGCGCGAGATAACACCCGGACGAGTCCCGTATCCGGCGGCGATGATGCCGCTGCCGCTGTGGCTGTTGCTCTGCTCCTCCACCGCTGTGGCTGTTGCTCTGCTCCTCCGCCGCTGTGGCTGTTGCTCTGCTCCTCCGCCGCGGGGAATAGCAGTTGCGGTTGGATATGGATGCGTCGCTCTCGTGACGTAGGAAAAGCAACGAAGGTGACTGCAGTTTGGTGCTTTTATGGGGTGAAACACTGTTATACGACGTCCTTGATGTGCCCGTCCGCCTACACGTTTCTCGATATTCGCGCATTCGTTGGTTTATCTCCGCAGGATCATTGACGCTGATGACCATTTAGCCGGTGTTCGAGGCGACCGTTTCGGTTCAAATGAGTACACTTTGAACATGGAGAGAGCAAGGGACGAGCTGTGAGTCTGGAATATCTTCCGATACTTCGACAACGTTCGGCCTGTACGAAAAAGAATTGTCAATCACATTTTAATTAACCAGGAGAAATTTTATCAAATACTTGGAGCATGTTGGTTGTGCGTTAAATTAATTATTCTTAGTCGTCTTATGATATCTGACATGAGAATGTATCCCGGTAACTTTTCTCTCGGTGATGTATTGTTGTTCCGAATCAGAATATGCACACGAAGTCATACGATTATTTGTGTATCTCGCTTCATTCACGGTTGTTCGGAGAGACGCGAAGGACGGAACAGGTACTAGAGTATTCACAGCTGAAAGGTGTGGGAGGGTGGTAGTAGTCAGAAACTCTGATGGATGGGTCTCGCGTGGTTGTAATTACAGTCCCGGGACTCCGACTGAAGGAGGGAGAAGGGTGACTATCTGATATTGCGAGCAAGCTTTATGGATCCTCGGCGTCATTCTCGTCGTCGCTGTGTGTCGTGTGTCGAGGCCTGCGCGCCTCCCTCTCGCCTCCCCGCGCAATCTAACGCTCGCCGCGTTTACACCCCACGCGCACCATCAATGCGACAATGACGAGTCAGATATTCAGTTAAGTCGTTTGGGTTTTGGGCTCGGGCTCGGGGTATTAAAATCATTGGAAGATTTAGTAATTTAATAACGAAGAAATCGGGGAGGGGCCGCTTCACGTGCGTGCATAAAGGGACGGCTGTCCCGCTCAATCCCCTTTCCACCCCTAGGTGGTAACTTCTCGAGGCTGGCTTTCAGGACCAAAGGAACGAGGGTAGGACGGGCGCGAGGATTGGAAAGGTTTGGAAAGCTCAAGTGCGGAATGCGAGTAAATAGCTGAGACGAGCAAACTCCGCGAGCATCGGCCGACGGAGTTTGCGATATGCATGTGAATGGGGGAGCTTTTAGCCAGGGGGTGGAGGGATGGACGATAGTGCGGCAAGGGACACACGAGATCGCCACGCGTATTTCCCATAACTTTCATGAGCCACCGCCATCGCGCATCTCGGCCCCAAAGACTTTCGGAAATACGAGACGACGACGCGGACGAGAGAGCGCGTCGAGTATTTGCGGTTTGCTGCGGCCAAAACGACCGGCGGGGGGACGCAGGCTGCAGCGCCGACGAGGCGATCCGCACAGCGCAAGGGAGGGATATAGGTTCGCGCTTAGAAGCGTTAAATCGCACGAAAAGATACGGCGGTCTGTAAGAACGACGACGACGACCATTCGCGCCTCTCCCCCCGGGGGCTGCGCGGCTGAGAGACCTGCGGCGGGCCGAGGCGGGGTCGACGGGGGTGAATTTTTACGAGCCACCTCGCACCGACCTCGCTCGCCGTTACGTCTTTCTATCCGCGACGACGGCGAGATATAGATAGATTAAAAAAAATTGAGGGAGGGACGCGAAGATAGCCATGTATATACGGGGAACGAAAGAGAAAATAACACAGAGAAAGATGTCACGAAGCCATAAAAAAGAACGTGACTAACGGGGACCGTGTGAATTTACGTCGGGGGGGCCCGCGGTTTATCGAAAGTTTATCAGAAAATTCGGTGAGCGCTCGGTTTATATCCACCGTAAATGGAGCCTCGGTGGAAATTTAGAGCCTCCTTTGAGGCGCAGGGAACAACGAAAAAAAGGGAGCCAAAAAAAAACGAGGCTTTCGGGACGTTTTAGTGTTATCTCCAGCGGAACCGTCGGAGAGGTCAGAAACAGCCCCGATGGTTTTTACCGATGGCACGAAAACCGGAATAGGATGGAACCCGATCGTGAATAATATCCAATTAATTGTCTAGCTCAAAGCGCAAATGCTCAATGCTCAATTACCCGTATTCACTGGCCTTACCCCCCCCCCCCCCCTTCCCCCCATCCATTGTCGTGTTCTTTCCTTCCACTGTAATTACTAGGCGGGCACGTGTAAAGCTCGCAATGGCGATGACGCTAAACGTAACATCGCATTCGTGCAGATCGTTCGGGTCCTACGTCGGTAAATAATAATTACCGCGCAGTCGTACAAGTTTAATATTATCATCAGCGGGGGGTCGGAAACTCGTATCGCGCGCGCGCTCCGCGCATACGATAACCGGAATACGTTACCGTGCGGGCTATAACGCTGATGAGGTGGTGGAATGAGTCGAGCGTGTGCGAGCATCGAAAGAGCTTTAATACCATATTCCACGTTTCACTGGCATAACAAAACCGAAACACACACACAGAGTACAACGCCGCAATCTACTGCGTTATCTTCGTACCCCCCCCCCCCCCCCTTCCCGCTACATCCTCGATTCGTGCCGAAAAAATATCGATGCAAAATCTCGAATGCAAATACCGCCAATGACGGGAGCGACGGGTGGAAGGGGGTAGTAAATAGATAAATTGACGAGTCGGAATACATTACTACACAACACGGAATATATTATGGGCTCTGCGTACATGGAAACTTCTCTGTATATGTATTTACCGAGTTTAGCCACGGAATTCAAGATTTACCAGCGTCCTTATTCCCAGCCCCTCAAGCCCACCCACCCCCCTCACCCTCCCCGCGAGATGATGAGAGTTAACTAGTTATAAAGTTGGCGTGTCGTCGGGCCGCCGCGACTCGTCTTCCTGCGGTCTCCTCGCCTCTCTCTGCCTCCACATTCTGCCTCACCTGCCGCACGTAAACGTGGAAACCACACACACACACACACACAGCCTGTTTTGCGAATCCCAGAGGTTCCAATACTTCGCGCAGCCACACGGCAATCAGGGCTTTGCCAGTAACAGAGAGCGAGTGAGAGAGATGGAGATGGAGACGGAGAGAGGCAAAGAGAAAGAGACAAAGAGTGAGAGAAGGAGACGAGAAGACAGAGAGAAACAGAGAGACGAGGAGAAAGGCAGAGAGAGAGCAAGAGAGAGGGTGAAGTCGTTGCCGCTTCTTGGATGCTATGCGGTAATTAAATCACTGATATCTCTGACTCCGGTGGGCCCGGCGAGGCCGCTTGTTGTGACCTCCGCAACTCCCTATCAAACTAACTTCTCTCCTGCTCCTCGGTTCCCTCGCCGGATGTCGCTCGGCGAGCTCGCGCAACCTCCGCGTTACTTTTCCCTCCGACTCGCTCTCCGCGCTTCCTCGCGCATATTTCCAACTTCGCCAAGACCTCGCGCGTCCTCCTCCCGGCCCCGCACCGTGAAGCCTTATCACCCTGTTTCTTAAAGGTGCGGACTCTATCTGGGTCGAAGACTCGCGCGCACGCATCATCACCGCGAGAATTCGCGAGCTCGCGGTGTTCTCCCCCCCGCGAGAAACGCGAGCGCCGGAATCTCGTGTTTCTATTAACTCGCTTACGCAATCCGGGTATTTGAATGCCCGGGGTGCCCGGGCGCTCCCGACGTCACAGTAATAGGATGAGGGTTAGTTAGCACGAGTACGTGTGTGCTCGACGTTAATTAGACACGTACCAAGCAGCAGCAGCAGCAGCAGTAGCCTGCACTGTCTGGGAAGCGCACGAAACGTATAGAATGTACACACTGGCAGGGGGCGAGAGAGAGAGAGAGGAGGCCACGCGTAATTTCAACAGCTGTCGTACGTATAGTACGAGGCATAAGGAAAAGGAGGTCGGAGATAGAGGACTCCTCGGAAACCGCACGCGTTTACACGCGAAACGTGGATGTCGGGGACGACGAAGGAGCCGCCGATGTACACCGCGAATGTGGTACGCGCCTCACGGGTTCTTAATCGATTAGATCGCACCCTGTGTTTGTTGTCTGAAGTGGATTCAATACCGGTATCGCCCAGACGCGAGTCGAGTACGAGTACTCTGGGTATTTCGCCTCCAAGTTTTGTTGTATTTCGACGTGGACCATTGTTGAAATAGGTGTATTTGTAAATTAGTGACACTGCTCCCTGATAACACCCCTGATGACATCAACGTATAGGTCTTATGTAGGAATCAAAAAGTACGCTTTTGAATGGGCAGTCTAACTTTTGCAGGCGCAATACTAAGAATAGGACCCAACAACGAATGCTTTTTTGGACATCATAAGCCTAAAAATGGAAACCCAGTTAGTGGACTTTAGTGTACTAAATGTTCACAAATGGACCCTTTGGTGTTGTCAGTGGCTAAATGCGGATTTTTTTTAATGACAGTACAGATCAATTTGGCGGAATAATAAAGGGCTGAATTAATTGAGTTTAAGTCTCGTCTGCACAATTCAATGTCGAGTGCAAATCTTATAGCACGAAAATTCTAGTCGATGCCTATGAAGTGTACTCAAGGTATGAATCCTATAGCATAAATCGTACGTTCAACAGTCTCAAAAAAAAAAAAAAAATCCAAATCGTTGCGCGAGTTAATTTGTATAATACAGAAACAAATCTCAAAGCCCGTGATTCGTCCCCTTGCAAAACTCTGCACCGACCACGACGAGGCAGCGTCAGCCCTCGATTACGAATTATCCAGTCGCCGCAACTTGTGTATTCTTGAAAACGAGGAAGCTAAAATTGCGTAATAACGGTAATACAGGCCACGTTATTTATCGTTATTTCATCGAATCCGCGGGAATCGAAGTCAATTTTCTTTTCCCGCGGTGTGTGCACTGTAATTCCCTCGGTGTATCCGTTGTACCGTCGTGATACCACCGAGAATCGATGCGATAGTCAGGCACCGCCTGACTCTTCGGTGGCCCCGCGCCGGTGCGCGCCCGAACCGGCTTATATGCTCGCCGGCAACGAGACAGAAGCTCGCGCGCGCTGTTAGACAACGACGTGGAGGAGAAACGCGTGGTGAGCACGACACGCGATGGATTCCACGTGATGCAATGTTGCGGCTGCTTCGGGGGGCGACAGGGGGGAAAGGCGCAGGCAGTACGGCCCAAACGTCGTCGACAGTCGGTGGTACCCGCTCGCCTATCGAGTTACGATTAATATTTCAATAGGAAATAGCCAACCAGAGGCCGCAGTGGAACACGATGTTACACACGTGCACACAGCTGTGTCGGCCGAGCCTGTGTGGTGCCACACGAGGCGCGCAGCGTTGCGGGATTCTCCGCCCTCGGCGGGCGAGCCACCCCCAGGTTTCTCCGGTTCGGTGTGCGGCCTACTCCACACACACTGACCGAACGCGCACCACCCCTTAAGCGGCAACCACCCGTTCCGACCTCCGCGCCGCTCGTCCGCGCTCGACTCTGACGACGTCGAACACAAGTCCCGCGCCCGCCTGCTCTCTCCGCGTGTACGTTAATCGCCTCATTGAATATGAAACGGGTATCGATTTGCATGATACCGATTGAAAATTAGATATATTACCGGTGCCAGCCGTTGGTACAACCCGCTCCGCGAGCTTCTGGGATATATGCTGACTACTGGATACTGTGCGCCACTATTGACTCGTCTACGTACGTATATAGCTCGCGCGGAGTCGTGTCTATTGGGGCTACTCGAGTCGCCTTATGCCCGGAGTCGTTAATTAATTATGGTCACTTCCCTTATGGAAATAAAGTGCACTCGGCATGGGTGGGGGTTATATATAGTCCAGTGGGGAAGGGTGAGTTTGTACCGGCCACCCGAGGGGAAACTTTGGTGTAGTTGGAGAGTGAATTTTCCATGATTAATTTTCAGTGGGTTACGAATTTTGAAATACCGACCGGTGAATTCTGGGGTTTTGGGCCGCGTGATGTAATCGATATTTCAAACTTTTCAGTTATGAGAGAAATGCTGAATGTCAACGAATGACATGGAATCATCGATTCGGCTGAAGAAAAGATTTTATCTAATGACACTGGAATGCTCGATAATTGCTCGAAGATAAGTCTGGGGAGAATAAACTTGTTTGGTAGGGCAACCTCAATTCGAGATGAAGTAGGACTCGTGGATGATTAATAATTTTAAAGAATTCTTTGCAGTTTTCGCTGCCGCAGACAGCGTCGATGGGCAATAAAGGAAACCGCAGCGCGCGGCAGCTCTGATTGCCGCGAAAGCACCGCCTCCGGTTTCTCTATTTTTTCAATTATCCTCGATCTGTCTGAGCCAATTATAATCTTGCAATTAACGAGAAGATAAACGAGGCAAGAAGGCAGAGTCGGGTGTGCGAGCGACGTGAACCGAGATGGGGAGAGGAATCGAGTGGATATCGGTGCAATCGATAGCTGGCCGATCGCCAGTAGCGCTGTCGGGAAGTTCTTCCCAACGAAGCGCGAGAAGAACGTTTCTTCGTTACCCGGAGAGCTTGGGGGTGAAGTGAACGGGAGGATAAGAGCAAAGATGCGAGTCTTAAGTTTTCAAAATAAAGGATATGACATTTGTTCCACTATCGAAACAAAAAATGTGAGAACAAATGCCTTTTATTTGTAAAGTTAGTGAAAGAAAAGATCTGCAAGCCCATCTGAAAATATTGCCATATGAGTATAATATTCTGACTACGAATACTTTTCTATGCTAGAGAAAGACCCAGTTGACCCAAAGAAAAAGCAAAACGCATTTGCTGTCACTTTATACCGTTCGCCTGACAAATCCAATTTCCTCTGTGTGATACCGACCAAAGAAAAAGTGCGTCAGACGAACGAGGCCAGATTGAGATATTCAAGCGGCAGCTTCGGTTTGGAAAATATATTTAAATGCCTTCGTTACATCGTCAAAGAATGGCTAATGCGCAAGAGAGAAAGAGGGAGAGAGAGAGCGAAGTGAATCTCGGTCTCGGTGGAATATCGTATTATTCCACCGCTAATATTTCTTCGAGCACGGAGCGCGAGGGTCGCCGCGGCTCGTCGACGCCTCGCACACGACCCGTTGAGTCCCGACGTTTCCGCCTCGATTTTCCAACCCCCGTTTCGTCTCTGTCTGTCTTTCGCTTCGTTTCTCTCACCTGGCAGCAATCCCATCTCGTAACGTGCCCTTCGCCCTCTCTCACTCGGCCTCCCTCGTGGCGCCCACGTTGCAGCCCGGGTGCTCCAACAGAAACCAGGTTATCGTAAGTGCCTTGCTGCAGAAGCATTTACCTTAGTTTGCGCACAAAGGCGAATTGTTAGCATTTATTCAAGTCGCCACCGTTGCAACGTGGCTGCCTCCAACGCGAAGCTCCTCTCTCCACCCTCTGGCACTCGTCGTCGTATCCGTTTCACTGCTATTTCTGCTCCGACGATTCTCATGCACGAATTCAAGAGACTCCTTCGCCGGAGTTCTCGTCAAATGCGTACTAAGGCTCTACAATTTAGTTTCCCCGTGGTCGTAAATCATAACTTGCGACTTGCCAGTATTTTTATGCTTGAATTCTCACTTTCACGTCGTTTCACGTGTCGCAGCGTGATTCGTATTATCCCTGTATGGTTTTCTATAGCTTGTATCATGTATTTTATAGATGTACCGCGGCTATAAAATGTCGATGAAGTTTTTCAATGCGCTGTTAGGTTTTTCTCTCAGCGCGGAAGATGCGCCCGACGATTAATTGGCCAAACCAACCAACATGTGGGTTTATCGCGACAAAAAACATGGTTGTGGCCGCCTTTTTTCCCGTGCAGCATTAATTTGTCACGTTCCTTCCATGAAAAGGTAGACGTTGCAGCGCACCTTTTGCCTATTGCACTTTCACTACAGCCGCAAATGTTAACTTATTGCTAAACCGTTTTCTCAACTACCCATAAATTAGGTATTTGCTTAAAACGCGTTTCCATCCCTCTGCAATGGTTTCCTCTCCCGCTTAAGCGAGGGACGGAAAACGTATCGCACTTTTCACTTTGAGATTCATCGCGTGAAACCTGGCCCTTATTTTCCCTCTGTGCAACGCAGAGATACTGAATACCCACATTTTCTTTTTGCTTGTAAAAAGGCTCGAGCGCCGATGCGCGAATCGCGTCGCTGACATCGTCACCCTGGCGAATATCTTTTCTCCGCGGTGTAGCCTACACTCTTTTCGGGGTGTCGTGAGCGCGCGAGGGAGATCACGAAGAGCGAGAGCGCGTGGTAAGCAGACCCACACACAGACACACTCACACGTCGACCGAGTGAAGGAAGGGAAGGCATTCGTCGCTCCGAAACTCACGGCATTAATTACCTCGACTAATTACACGAATTAACTCAAATTAACCCCTCGCCCTGTGATGCCCCTTCGTACCCTTTACCGGTAATCCCGAGGCAAGTCCCGCTCTCGCTGATTACACCTACCAGTGTCTGCACCGGTTCTGTGCACCGCCGCGTCGTCTCGGGCTATCTCTACGTGTGCTCGACTCTCTCTCTCTCCCTCTCGCTAGTGTCAGCCACAAACGGGGCAACTGAAAGCGAGAGGACAGAACTCGGGCGGGTAAATCGGTCCTCAATTTGGACGAGCGGCGCGCGAGAGTCAGCGCGCCAAAGGACACGAGGGTTCCGGGGGCAAAAGCCCTTTTCTATCCAAGGGATCTCGCCGACCGTTGAGCCGTAGGTGTTTTCATATCATACAATCCCCCCCCCCTCCCCTCCTCGACATGGGGCGACCCGTTTATCGTCACAAAGACCCGTAGCCCGAACGATCCATTCGCGAGAGATCCGCATGATTTCGTTGCCGTTATTAAAATTAAATTGCATTATTAACGCTTGGCAAATGATTTCCGGCGGCAATTTGTCGACCGCAGTGTGTTGCTCGATTGCCGGCGAAATGCGGAATGCCAAAGCGGAGCGAGACGCGGCGAATGATGGCTGGGAGAAGGCGAGGGAGGGAGAGAGCACACGGGCGAATTTGAAAAGGGATTAACCTCGTCGCTCGGTTGGGATCCGGTCTCTCTGCCCCGCGGAACCCAACCGAGCTCCAAGCTCCCTTCTCTCTCTCTCTCTCTCTCTTTCTCTCTCTCCCTCTCTCTCTCGCTCTCCAGAGCGCCGCGCGTGACAGGCCCCGTTGCACAATTAATTCTCTAATTCGTCCCGGGCGTACGTCGGATTTTATCGCTCCCGCGGAAGGACCACGGGAATTTGTATAGCTCTCTCTCACTCTTTCGCTCTCTCTGTGCGCTGGTTTCGGCGTGTACAAATTTGCGGCTGAGGATTTTACTAGTTACGGCCGCGTTGTACGTTTGTGGGAAACGATGTATGGCGAATGCTGCGGATTCATTCAGCCAGCTTTAGTCGACCGCGGCTCGCGCGCGGCTCCCTCGTTCCCGCTCGCCGTCGCCGATGATTTTCAATGAAGCCAACGATGACGTCGATTCATCGCGGCACAACGAAAATATTTTTAATCGTCGCCGCGGTGCGCGAGCTGCGATGG
Source organism: Pimpla rufipes (assembly GCA_963932165.1). Lineage (NCBI taxonomy): Eukaryota > Metazoa > Arthropoda > Insecta > Hymenoptera > Ichneumonidae > Pimpla > Pimpla rufipes. Next base: position 16,813,234 of record OZ010632.1, on the reverse strand, counting down.
GCGAATTTATCGAGCGCTTTCGTTTGGACGTTTTACAACAAACGTGCTACCACGATAAGAGCCAATTAATAATCAAACCGGTGGCGCGCGCGCGCGTTGCGTCAACGAAAATTCTAATTGCGAAGGAAAAAGCAATCGGCGAATTTTGACGTTGCGTGTTTATTAATAAGCCCGCGCTTTTGTGTTATTAGCTTATGATTAAATGGAGCACTGACGAGCTTTCCGTTTACGCGCAATTTGAGGCTTTGATCAATGTCAACGGCTATTTCAAGAGCGGCTATTTCACAGAAGTCTCGTATGTCCACTCACGCTGAAAGCGCGCGCTCGAAATGTGGACTTTGGATTACTAAACAGATCGGTTTGGCGCGAGTCAACGCGGCAGGTCTCTTGTTTATCGCACTGATAAACCCACCGACAATCTTCCCCGCTGCCAGAGATAATGAGGAAACAATAAAAAACGGCGCGAGAACGTGTTTTGAAAATATCATTATTTCGGCAGTCTAGACGTGTCCTCGGAGTAAATATCGGTCTCTCTCCGCTGATTCGCATTGCCCGGCGAGTCAACAGAGCCTCGTAAAACGATAAACTCCGGCCGCGTTCGAGGGCATTAAACTGTTATACTGCCCACGCGAGTTGTATACCGAGGCGAGAGAGGAATAGAGCGAGAGAGTGAGGGGGAGAGTGAGACAGAATAACGGCTGCATTGACTGGCCAAATGCATAATGCGGAATCATCGTGATGCACTTGAAAGTCACGACGACTGAGCGGTGCCGGGTTTGAGTGTGGGAAGACGCGAACGTGGCGCTGAATCCGGTGAAAAGAGCACGAGAGCTCGCGCGGCTGGCGCGATAAAATTACGCCCGCGTGTGTCAGGCCAGTTGGGAGCGACGGCGGAGGAAAAAGAGAGGAACGTCGGTGCGGATCTCGCGCGCAGGCTTAATCCAAAGTCGTAACTCATAATGCCGTTTTACGATCGGGGACACGACGGGTTGGCCCCGCTATAGCGCGGCGGAACAGTAGCGAGGCGCGCGCGGGGTGCTCTATGCAGACACTGTATAGCCTCCAGGAGTTGCATGCGCTCGTCGGATCGGGACCCGCCCGCCATTCGCCGTGTCGTCGTCCGTTCGCGTGCGCGCTGCTCCTTTCTGTACCGCCCCGCGAGCCATTAAAACCGACGCGAAATCGTGCTCGTCGTACGAATTCGGTGTAACGCGACGCGCGGGGCAGTCATTATTCTTCGCGTCGATGATGTCCTCCGGGGGTAGTTTCCATTCTCGGACATCGACGGTTGTTCGCGCGAGTTTCCTCGGCTCGCCGACATCGCCCGAATCGACGGTATTTACGTCGCGGTACACGAAACACTGGATTCACCTGAAAAACAGTTTGGGCGTGTAAAGTGTGATGTTCGTGTCTGTGTGGCGAACATTGATTTAGTTTAATAAAATAAAATGTGAGGCAACAGAGATGAACAACTGCATTAAAATTCCCACCATTTGGCTGTTTCACCAATTATTCATTAGTCGGCCTTATTTCATAACCGCCAACGTCCACTTTAGACGAAGTCCTTAAAACCCGCTTTTTCGCGGTAAACTTTACGAAAAAATTGCAAAAGGCAAATTTATCATTAACGAGTAACTATTTTTTCGTAAAATTTGTCGCCGAAAATGTATTTATAGGAAAGCTTTATGCAAAGCTTGAAAATTCAGGTGACACAATGTCCGAGTCACTTTTGTTAAATACTTATAAGTAAGTAATTTATGGAATAAACTCAAATGCTCAGTATTTCATAGCAGCGAAAAGCACTCATCTCTATATGAATGCTATTGTCTCGCAGCTATGATTATTCAGCAAAAAGAAAAAAATTACAAAACCCCTATGTGGATGCAAAAAGTCGACCAGTCGACTCGACGAGAGCGGTAACAACTGGCCCGGCGGGCGCGCAAACTCGGAAGACTCCGGGGACGGTGTTTGTTGCTCGCCAACCCCTTCTGGAGCTCCGGTGGGAGACCACTGCGAGTGACAGCTGGCTGTTCATTATTCCCGGATTACCGGGGTCGAGGAGGATCGCGAGGGTGACCGGAGAGCAAGAGAGAGAGAGAAAGAGATGAAGAGAGACGCCGAAACATAGCGAGAAAGAGCATACGATTACTGTCCATACGTCCCTCTTATATCTCCGTCCGCAGCGACACAAAATAAATAAAATCAAGAACGCGAAGCTCGTCCCCCAAATCCGACCCGGCTAATCGAAGCCCCCGAAGGAAGCACCGAAGCAAACACTATTCCAAGGCCTGACGACCTTCGTGAAACAAACAAAAACCAGCAGTTAAATACTTTATAACGTGTCGTTATAATTTCGTTGAACATGGAATAGTCTCATTTGGCTGGATTTGGCTCGGAGGGGAAAAACTGAGGGCTATTAATCTCTTTCCCCGGGCACATTTTCCCCCGATGCCCGCGCAGCGGCCTCTGAAGATCGAGATTGTTTCACATTGTGCGTATCGTGTGTATATATATGGCTCGAGCTCTTTGCCACTGTTACCTAAGTCTCCTTCGTGGCCGCGCGGGGGCGCTCGGGGGGGGGGGGGGGGGGCCTCGTGCGTGACCGCTAGTCGCCGCGTATACATGTACACCGGGTGCGTGTCCGAACATCCGATCGACCAGCCGCTTTGACCGATCGCTTTGTCGGCGAATAATACCGGGCGTGCTTTATCGTCCAGTATCGCCGCGCGCCGTTTCTATGTAACTGTATAACGTCCGGTTCTTGTAATCGACGTGGCGCCACGGTGCGCGCCGCGAGGTGGGATCCACGCGAGAGGAAGTAACCGAATCGCCATTAGGGATATAGAATGGTTAGAGAAGCGTGCGTGGCCAACGGGGACCAGTGATATTCCGTCCCAACCTCAGGCCTCGGAGGATTTTGCTTGCTCTCACGCTCTCTCTATCTCTCTCTCTCTCCCTTTCCATCTCTCTGCCCGCTGGAACCCACAGCCTGGTATATAATCCTCGCCGCACACCCCTCGACAGCCTCGTCCGACTTGGAAATATCACGCACTGTGTGTTACAGCGGAATACAGCGCAACTGGACGTACTATACACCCTACAACCTGCTGCTGCTGCTGCTGCCGCTGCTGCTGCTGGCCAATCCCGTTTCTCCAATTTGCATGTTAAACACCGCGCGTACGTCGCGTACCGTTCACGTTTCAGCCTCCCAGGACCCGACCCCGGTGCCCGCGCGTTGGTCATCCTACACGATCTGACCGGGACTCCCCGTTCCGCAGGGACTTCGCTCGACTACTGTAGCCTGCCTCCTCCCACCCCTCGGTTCTTGATTCCCAACGATAACTCGACTTGCTAATGCAATAACTCGGGAAAAATTGTCGCTCCGCTCGACGCGCAACCGGGAACCGTTAAATGTTAATAGAGCCGCGGAGGCGCGGCGCAGTTTCGAGCGCATCGCCGGTGAGTTACAGACGCGGAAAAGTGGAGCTCCGGTGCAATAATCTTTCACCCTCGACGAACCCCGATAGAAATCAATTTCGATGAAATGGATATTTCGCCCGGATTGATTTTCATCGGGGCTCTTCGGTGAAGTTAAACACAACGCGAGTTATGTGACGCGGAGGCGAATTTGACGAAATATTTCATGATGAATAAAACAGTATAAGGGTCTCGAAGTGATGAAAAGCGTGTCTCTGTTCATACGTTGATCGCTGGATTTTTGTCGCGCTAAGAGTTCGGATTTTCTTAAGCATCGTGGAAAAAATGACTCGGCGAACTACGTGGTGGAGAATAGGAGTTCCTTTTTTAGCCATAAATTCATCGGTGACTCGGTATATAACGGGGAAAAGACAATGGTCGGGAAAAAAATCGAGAGTCATCGGGCGAGCAGCGTCGAACGATTTTCCCGGGTGGTAGTCCGCTTCCTTTTCAGCAACAGGAGCTATGAAATACCCGGGAGCGAGGAGCGGCGCGCGCGGAGTGTATTGGAAAACTCGTTTCGAGGGCTGCCCTCGGTACTTCATCCCATCCCTCACTCACTTCCCGTTTCCTCTAAGCTGAGAATGATTGAGCAAACCCCCTGCGCGCTCTTTCTCTCTCTCTCTCTCTCTCTCTCTCTCCGTATATATTGCTCTCCGACTTCCACATGTGTGGCTGCTTCACCGAGAGGAACTCGAGTGATCGATTTCTCCCGCGGTTCCGGAGGCTCCGGTCCTCGCTTCGCCTCGGCAATGCGGGGCACCAAAGAGGAATTGATGTTTCTCTGATGTTTCGTCGTCGCTCGTCGTCGCTCGTCGTCTTCGAACTTTTCTAGTTATTCCGTCTTTTCGTTCTTCCGTGCCAGTGAAATAGCGGCCTCTCGTCGCGGTGCTTTCGTCTGAAAGGGACGCTGTAAAGGGGTACACGATGGACGAGGGTGCGAGATGGTGCGGGCCGTGTTTGCCCTCATTAGCTGCACAGCTCGAGCCAACAACTCTCCCTCTCTCGTCCCTGTTCCTCCGCTCGCTCGGTATCTGCGCAGGCTGCACAGGCTAAGCTCGAGTCTACAGTGGCATACGCGCGTTTGGCAATACATTTGCTTGGGAATCTGTCACCTCACGTCCCTTCCACGCCTAAACACATCGCCCGTTCGGCAAAATCCACTTCGCGGAATAAATTTTGCGTGGAAAAGTATAATATTCGGTCTCCATCGTTCCGGCAGTTTCTCGAATTTCTCGCAAAGTGCAAAAAAGCAACCGCATTGAAAGTATTTTTCCCAAATACAAATCGTGCCGATGATCGAAATTCGATACCAGAGAGATTTGGAATTCTGGAAAACATCGAAATTCCCTGGGAAATGTGGCGTTAAATAAATCCTGTTCTTCTCTCCTCACCTCCAACCCCTTCCAACACCTTCTCGCCTCAAATTCCAACGATTATCACGCTCCGTTCCCACCAACCCGTCGCGATTTCAGATTCATTCTCGTTCTTGCACCCCCTCGATAGCCTCGTTGCTCGTGGGCGATCGATGTACGGGAGGGTGGGAAAAACAAAAACGCGAAGGAAAATTGAAAACTGCCGAGCAAGCGAAGGGTTTAGACGCGGAGATTTTCGTTGAATCGCAGTCGCATAGTGAGACTCTGCACTCTGGACCAGGGGGAGGGGGGGAAGGGCGATGTTTACCCTCGTTTTTCATCGTGGCGAGACCCTCCTCCCTCCTCGTTCCATCGTTTTCCCTGGCTCTATCTCACTCTCTCTATATCTTCCTGCCTTCCTGGCTTCCCGGCTGACAGCCTCCAACCCTTTCAAGCCCCGCAACAGTAGCGACGCAAGCAGAACGGCTCAACCTTTCCTCTCTCTCCCAGCCCGGCCGAGGCTCTTGACACAGATATGCATTCAGCACACTTTTTAATTCTGTTTTAATCTCCGAGTTATTGCTACTCTACGCCGGTTCCCCTTCTGTCCGTCTCTCTTTCTCTCGCCTCCCGCGCCTTTTTTTCCCTTTATTTTTCGACTTATTCTCATTCCCTTTCGTGCGCCTGTGTAGCGGGACTTCCCCATTCATTCGTATTTTCAAATACCCCGGATATGACTCTTTCCTCTTCGGTCGATGTATTCCCACTGTTCACATCGGAGTAATACGACTCTGTGTGACTCTCTCACTTCTCTCTCTCTCTCTCTATCTGCTCTCTGTACCGTTGTAGCTTCTTCTCCGTCCCGCCCGTTCGTCGTCTCTCTCCCTCTCTTTCTCTCACTCTTCGTCCCTCCCGTAGCCAGACTGTGCGACGTGAATAATGGAGCGGCGGACCCGGTGCATACGTATATCCCGTAATAGAGTCATCCGTCGCTGGGATACCATAGAGCGATGCCGCTGCCTCTTCGCACACTCGCTCAGCCGAAGGACAGCAACAGCCACCGTTGTTCCGCATACGTTTCCTTTTTTTCTGTCTTCCTCTTTTTTTTATAATTTTTCGCGGTGAAACTCCCGGCGCACCGCGAGCCCCCCGTCGGATTGTCTTCATTCTCGGTTGGATTGCGGCGAGCGCTGAGCAAACATCGAAACGAATAATTAAGAATTTTTCCGACGAGGGACAAGTTATCGGCGAAATATAATTGGGACGCGCGTCGACGGTGACAGTCGGATGTGGGCACAATTCGGATGCAGAAACATTGAAAATGTTCACTGTCAAGAATTTTACTCACTAGACGAAATAAATAAATAAATAAATGCTAATTGTGGAATTTGTCGAGTTTTGAGAATTATTTGACGATGAAGAAAATCGATAAATTTGTAAATTTCATAAAACTCTTTGACACATTAGTCGGTAAAGTATGCGCCTTGTTACGTTTTCTCCCGCGTCTGCCTTTTAAAAGAGGCATGGATGTTGAGATTCCGCGAGGGTGAGCACGCCGAGAGGCTGTTGCGCCGCCGTTGCAGTTGCACGGGAAACACGAGACCGTGGACCTGTGCGGCAGTAGCAGCAGCGGCAGCAGCAGCAGGTAAATTAAATTTGCTTAATAATTTACGAGTGGCGAAGAGTGAGAGGGGTCCGCCAGGAAGGGCAGAAGGAAGGGTTGGTGTGCGAGAGAGAAGCGGGAGACGAGGGATTCAGAACGCGGAGGCAGAACGGGGCAGCCTGCGGGCCTGGCCTCGTTAAGTTTGAGTTAGAGGACAATAAATATTCATTAATGGATGAAGCAGCGACCGTAGTACCGTACGTGTGTATTTTCCACTGTGTGGACGCGGATTCAGCGCGTGTACAAAATACTTACGCGACGTAGCTTCGGAGCGTGTGTCGCTATTTCTGTATGCGATGAGTAAAAGAGAGTCACGATACTGTCTGATACCCATACACACACACGGACCGTAAGGACGTTCAGCTGTTGGTGCAAACATCACGGAAAATTGCACATTTTTTTCGTTTGTAAAAAGAGCCGAAAATACACACCGAAATTTGGCCATTTGTTCTCTCGTTGTTTACTAACTCCATCCAATTTATCCGACGACTTATAGCTGGAACTTGAACCGCCCCATTATTTTGCAGCTCAACGAATTTGCTCTTTTATTTTGTCGTTTATCGTGCTATTCGGATAAAATATTTTTAAACAATGAATTAGCATGAGATTACGGAGTAAAAAGACAATTGCGCGGGTACCGTAATACCGAGAACTTCGCGATACAAATGATAATCGTCAGTGACGCAAACGTGCCCTATAATTTCCCGTCGAGTATTTGGTAACTCGTGCAGTTCGATACATCCGTTAAGCTTCTGTGGACTGAAGAGCCAGAATGATTCCCAGAGGCAATAACGGGCAGACGACGAGGAAGCGGCACAGAGACGAGGCGGCCGCCAGCCATCGGGTTACAATATGAATAGCGATAAAGGAAGACCCGGGCCATTTGCCTCGGTGGCGCGCGCGTGCGATCCCTGCTCGCATGTGCGGTTTCGCCGATCGCAATTATCGTTATCGATACTACGGTGTTTCACGGGGGGGCTTCGGGACGGGGGGTGAGGCCGGAGCATATCGAGGAGAGCCCTCTGCCATTTGAGCGTAGAACATATCCAGGTGTGCAGAATCATCGTGTTCTCTCTTGGCTGTACCGGTTAGGCACGAGGTATTTCGCTATTCGAGACGACGGAGCACGCATCCCCCTCAAGTTCGTAGCTTGGCTGTATATGCAGTTTAGGAACCAGCTGCGGGCGCGCAGAGTGCGTCAGGGGTAGGAGGTTCGAGCTCTCTCGGCTTCTCCCTGGTCTCGAGAGAGGGAGACGGCCAGACGTGAGGAGAAACGCGAGTGGAACAGTGACGAGACGTCGTCGCTCGTGGTGCGGTGGATGTGTCGGTATGACCGGAGGCTTGCAATCCATTTCCGGGTGAATCGAGGCTCTCTCGCTCGATCAACGATCCAGTCGGGATCTCTACACTCGGAGATAGGGGCAGTTATACCACGCTCCCGTGAATTCTGCCATGACTGTATCGATCTCACTCACCGCGCGACCCACGAGAAACCCGTCTGGCCAATGCGGGAACTAACTACTCGAGAATTCATTGTGTTTATTCGCGCGTGGGGAACAGACGCCGAATTGAAGACAAAACTCACGTGTAATATTCCTCGTCAAAAAATCAGCGGGTAAAATATCTCGCATTTTCGTTACAAATATTGTTGTCGGGTTATACGTTCTCTGAATGGCTGTCGGGTTGTCCGTAACAAGTTGGTAACCAACGAGCAGTTTCAATCGTGTTATTGTATTTTGACAGTTCGAAGGGCGTGCGAGGTTTCAAGGTTTGTTATTTCGGGAAGGGTGTTCGGGCGAAGCGTATGGCCTAATATTTGTATATTTCCAGAGATAAAAAATCGATTTCTGCGTTTTTCTCGACGAATTTTCTATTTCTTGGGCAAGCAACGGTGCTTTCCGGAATCAACGGGAAATTTCCTATTGGATAGGGTTTTCAAACTTTACGAAACCGATTTTTTTTCATGAAAAACGCAAGGCGACTTTCGGCTTTAAAATTCTGTGAAAAATTCAGAAATCAAGTTATCGCGTCCCGCCTTGCAGTATTCTCTTCGTTATAGTTTCTCTCGAACAAAGAAAGAAAATCGAGGTTCGACCAAAAAAAAAACGTACCCTCGATGTTAGTGAAGTGACAACTGGGTAAGCGCACGAAGCGCGCGTATGGGCTAGTTCACTAAAAAAAAAACAATTTTTCGATTCAGGGAGAAAAATAATAGGTCAGGTGGGCTCGAAGCAACGAAATTGGTTGGGCCAATAAATCGATTGTCAACCAACTAATTCAGGGAGTCTATTTAACCATGCAAGTTGCAGGTGCTAACATTTATCTCCGACTACGTTGAACATTTGAAAATGCTGTTTCATCGCATTCCAACAAATTTTTCTTTAGAGCTAGCTAGCTTTTCAGTTTTTTTCGTTTTTTCAATTTTCCTTCTCCCACTCGTTGAATTTACTTTTGTTCCAGCAGGTCGAAGGTATTAATTAGCCGAGACTGTAAACGCGTGGGGTTTCTATTCTCGGAAGTGTATGTCGTGCATTACGGAGGGTCTTGTATACATGCATGTATATTGTGTGACTCGAGTGAGAGAGAGGGACGGAGAGCTTTGCCGTCCAGCCGGTGGTCGGATATTCGTGAGTTTTATCGCTCGCCCATTCCCCAACGATACGCCCGGAAAGGAGTAGGGGCTGGGGATGGGCGCCCCCGCCGCCGCCGCCTCCTCCTCCTCCCCTCGCATAAGACTGGACTAAATTCGGTTCTCTGGCTTGCCTTTCGTTCTATATACCCGGCTTGTATAAGGGGTGTATAAAAAGCTTTACTGGCTACAATCCGGTGCACGTGTTGCTGCTTCTGCCGCTTCTGCTGGCGTGAAAGCTCTCGCTCCTTCCCTCTCTCCCCTCCTTTCCGCTTTCTCTTCCTTTTTCGTTCACTGCGGATCGCTTCGACTACCGCGCCCCCCTCCCCGTTTTGTACCAAAGCACCCCACGCCCGCGTGGAGCGGTCTAGTGTACCAGCAGTTTCGACGGTATCCGACAAAGTTTCCGGATCATTTTCACGGAGTCTCTTTCGCTATGTCAATAATTAATAGAGCGAGCTTTGCAGTTGCCCGTTTGCGAGATAATAGTCCCCGGACGCTTTTGTCCATGCGCAAAAGCCATGAGACTCCGCGCTCAAACTTCCAATTCCACGGTGTTGTTCGACGATCTGTAACGACGTTTAAATGCATTTTGTACACATTCCGCCGACTGACTCTTGGCAAATAGTTGTTTCCGTAATTTTTTGTCAGTAAACCGATATTTTTCAGTAAATGCTTTTTTTTTGTGTGGCGTGTGCGAGACATTAGCGTAATGCATGAAACAAAAATGGAATACAGGGTTTTTATGACTGTTAATAACTAGGTACTAACTGCAAGGGAAAATAATGGTGATGGCAGTGACTGCTTCAAAAGACACATTTTAAAGTAACCTCACGGAAAAATACAATTCTGAATCGATAGCCAGAAGACTGGAAACAGCTCGAACTGTATTCGTGTTGAACCGGAAACGGTCGGTTTCTCGAAAACTATCCGGAAACCCTGCGAACTGCTCCTCTCTCTCCCTCTCTCTGTGTCTCTCTCGCTCTCCAGGGAGAGAAAGCAAGTGTTCGCTTGTGGGAGCGGATATAGGCGGCGAATGCCGGGAATATACTGAGAAGAGAGGAATTGCACCAGCAGGAATCGAGCTCGGAAACTATTCAACCGAACGCCCAAACGGACGCGCGACATACGCGAAGGAGTTGGTATGGTTTACAGCGCGAGCCACGCGAGCTTCGAAGCTGTGAGGCAGGGAAAGCTCGGAGAAAGCGAAGAGCCACCGATCTATACATATACGTATCGCTTATATATCTATATAGATATATGTAAAATATATATAGCTTAGTATAGAGATAGCAGTGTTGGGGTAGATGTATAGACAGACGCGGAGCGAGACTCGGTTTTCCCGTCCGATAGCCGAGACCACCGAGGCCTGGCCCGCGCCGTGGCAGCAGCGGCAGCCTCCGCCTCGACTTCTGGATTACGTCAAACCGTCGAGCCGTGAGGAGAGACGGCAGGTTCTCCCGCTCCCGTAACATCCGGCGTCGAGAAGTTTCCAACCGGCGAAGAGAGACGGAGCTTCGCAGAGCCACGAGCGAGAGACTTTGGAGATTCTCTGTGCTCCTTCTATGATGCTGATGGTGGTGGTGGTGGTGGTGGTGCTGCTGCTGCTGCTGCTGCTGCTGCTGCTGCTGCCTCTGCTGCAAGCTCTCACTCTGTCCTTCGGAGTAATTGCAGCAGCGACGTGGAAAGCGCGGCCAAGTGCCGCTGTCGAGGCTTTCCCTCGTCTTGCTCCCTCTCGTCTCCGCGGTGCATACAGCACCGGCCTGATTCCTCGTTGTCACTACAGACATTCGTTGGAAACTCGGAGATTCTCGGGATCCCCGGCGATGCTTTGTTGGATCGGTGATCCTCGTTAGGAGGGGATACGGCATGTGTCACGGATCTCCAGTTGGGCACTTCGGGTTTCTGTCTCCCGATACTTATTCGAACGAATTAAGGCGACTCAATCTGTAACAGGTAGACAGCGCTCTGCAACTGTCAAATCGCTTATGCATTTTTTTGGTAACTTCGTTTGACTGTCGAAGTCAGTTGTTTTTCAAGACATGCAAGCTATTTAGTCCAATCGATCACGGTTTAACGGCTCGAGGCTGCGCGATTCAATAGACAGCAGGCTTGGTTGCGACAACCAAGAATTTGGTTGTATATGCGTCAGACGATTTATCGGCTAGACCAATCGAGTTATTAGATAACGCAACCCAGTCCTCGGCAATACGACCAAAAACTAGGTCGTGATAACCCATGATCCGTTTGGTGTAACCAAATTGTCTGGCGCACATGTTACCAGGTATTTTTGTTTCCACGCAGATCATTCCGAAATTCGTGTATTTCGAGATCATTTTTTCGAGTCCTGGTGAAAATTTGGCACTCGTTGGACCGAAGTGATGACACTTCGATGGGCAGATGGGAAGTGATCGGAGTACCGAACGGACAGATGGTGGCATTAAAGAGCGCAGCGCATTGAGTTATACCGCGTCAAAGGATGTGCTGCTCCTCTCACATCGGCGGAGTCTTTCTTCAGACGCAATAACCGATCGAAATACTCGATGGTATTTACATGCCGCGGGAGGACTTCCGAGGAAAAGCAGAGGGGAATCCTTTGGTCAGCCAAGCTCACGTAATTCGTGCCGAGACTACCTCGACTGTATAGCGAACCGGGAGCCTCTCCCTCCTCTGGGGCCCGTATACACAAACGTGGGGTCCCTTTCCATCCGCGCGCGCGCTCACCTTTCCACCGACAAAAGCTCTCGTCTCTTCGAGCTGTCTATCCACGTGGAAATCATAGGGCGAGAGCGCCGTCTATCGCGATATATATTGGCGCAGAAGCGAAATTGTTTGCAACGTATTACACGAGACGGGAAGCGCAGGCTGCGGCTGAGTCTCACAGTCGTTGGCCTGTGGAGCAAAAATAATATTAACATATTAACAGAGATAGAACATTTTCCTGGTGTGAATATCGTCATGATTCCGACGATAATTCAGAATGAAGTGACACTTACGGTAGGAAAATCAGTGAGCAATATTTAAGTCTCGTTTTTCTAAATATTTTACGATTTCAATAATAGTGAAATGTGAGAATGCAAGAAATTATGCAGAATTCGTACAAACGATCAGGGTGACATGAAATTAATAGAATTTGGCCCGTATTATTTGCATTTTTACTTTAAATATTTACCGGGGAGTATTAAAAATTTGACTCGACTCTGAGAGTCAATCACCGTACCCCGTGCGATGTATGGAACCGATTTGCGCCGGGTTCCCGTCGCTCCCATGAAAACTACTTCCACTTTCCCGTGCTTCTTTTCCAATTCCCATGCAGTTCTCCCGCGAGAGACTCTCGACGATAAAAATCACTCGCGACGATCGTACAGCGGGTAGAGGGGGGGGGGGGGGGGAGGGGGTGGTCTGGTGGCGTCGAGCTGACGAAATCGATGGAAATAAATAGGGGGTAGTCGTTGTCGTCGTCGTCGCAGCAGCAGCAGCAGCAGCTCGGGGTAGCCATGGGGCTCGAGAGGGTTGTCGCCTCTGCTGGCTCCGGCGATGGTGCTGCAAAGCTCGAGATATCGGGACACGTCTCCCCGGGTGCAGCAGCTCCACAGAGAAAACCAGGAAGGCAAAAAGGAGTTTGAGTGTGGAAAAAAGGCGAGTGCGAGAGGGAACGAGCGCGCGAGGCGTCTCGAGACGTCGACAACTCGTTGCAGTCGGCGACGAGAGTACGCGGAGAGGGTGAGCGCGCCCCGCGAGCGAGCGAGCGAGCGCGCCCGCGCGCCAGAGAGGCGGGTATATTTCCTCAAGAATGCTTTCAAATCGATTCCCAATAGCGCGGAGAGCTGATCGAGGGAAAGAGGAATAACGAGAAGGAAAATAAGAAGCAAAAGGAAATACAGAAAGTGACGTGGCGGAGGAGCGACCGATGTGGAAATCGTCGCGACTACACCTATCCCTTATCCCTGTGTATTGTGCGAGTACTAACGTCACCGGCCACCCACAGATTGCGAGGCGGAAGGTCGAGTGTCGTGAGGGAGAATCAGAGTAAGCGAGAAGTCGGCGGTGCGAAGTGCCATATCGCGGAATCTCGAGCTCGACGAGCGGGGAGGAGGAGGAGGAGGCAGTGGGAAGGCAGAAAATCGTAGGAAGGTAGTGAAGCTTGCGTAGGACGGAGTGCGACCGGTGCTTTGCAGAATCGGAGTTTGATGTTGGTAGACCTGCTGCTGCTGCTGCTCCCGCTGCTGCTGCTGGATGGGAATGGTATTGGATGTCACCGCGAGAGAGATTACGTGCGGCTTTCAAAGAGGACTCGGCCCTCCCTCTCCCTCTCATTCTCGTCTGCCCTTCCCTTCGCTTTTCCTTCCTCCCTATCCTCGACTTCCTTCCTTTCCTTCCACCAGAAGCTTTCACTTCAATCCTTCTCCTCTTTCTTCCTCCCTAACCCCTCCCACCATCCTCCCCCGCAACGAGAACGCTTTCTCAATATTGTCGACACACAGCGAATTCCAAATCTCGAAAACAAGTGAATCTTGTATCTTTCCTATCACGTCAATAATTATCTTCAAGTACAACGAATATTTCAGGTATTCGGTTGCGGTATTTTTTTTGTAATCCAAAAAATTAGATGCTGCTACCGAAATGATTGACTCAATGAGGCACATTTCATGAGCGAGTCTAACGAGGATGGTAAGTACTGAAATATTTAACTGTGAGAAAAAAACTGGATGGAGGGTGCAAAGCACGATTATCGGAGCGTCGACTGTCCCCGAGGATCGAGACCGATTATCGAGGGAACGTCTATTGAAGCGCCTGAGCCTTGAATGGGTCTCGGGACGACGGTGGTTAGAAATAGTGTACGATAAGCGAGGGGGAGAGCGAGAGAGATATTGAAGTCCAGCGGCGAGCGCACGGTGGGGCGAGAGTGGAAGAGAGCAGCGGGACAGAAAGGGAGAGAGAAGGGAGAGGTCACGATATATTATACACTGGTAACTCGATATTTCATTCATCCAAAGCCCTTCGCGAACTTCCGGCGCCCGCAATACCACACATCCCGGGCATAGCGAAACAGGCGCAACTTGTACGGTTTACATGGGGGAGGTCGGTAGTACTCGGCGAGCCGGTCTCCCTCGCTCCCACGCGATCCCCTTTCCCCCCACAAATTTACCGTGGCAAGCCAGTAAGGTAGAGACGAATTTCCAAATGTATCGCGTAACCCGAAACACTCTTCCCAACTACTATCTACGAGGTCTCTCTCTTCGCTCTTCAATCTCTATTGAATACGAGAAATATATATTTCAAAACATTTTCAACAGAAAATATGGAACTACCCCGTTGCCGCCGTTGCTTTCATGTTTATTTAATTCACAAACCGAAACGGTTGGGTCGTATTTCATTCGATACAACGTGCGTTTTTTTTCTCTCTCTCTCCTTTCATTCTCTTTTTTTTCTCCGTCCCTGATGCCATTTTTACATTTTTTCCTTCTCTCTCTATTTTTCTTTTTTTTTATTATTCGGGCCACGAGATCGCTGTGAAAAAGAGCGAGCGGTTGCGGTAAAGCTCCAAGTAATTTCCGGTTGCATCGGCACGTGTATTCATCGCTTTTCTGCGTTGTACGCTGCGCGGAGCGACCCCCGACGCTTCGCTGCCCTATCACTGATGTAATACTGCGTGACCCAAGCGTGTTTCCCCGCTCTCCCTGGTCCCTCGTTCGACGCTCCGACTTGAACACTCTATTTTTTCTCTCTGTCGCTCCTTCTTCGTCAATGGCCGACCGGAAGAATGCCACGATACTTTCCCTTCGTTTTTTCTGCGGCTCTGCGGCCTCGAGCGCTCCTCCCGCCGCCCTCGCCGCCCCGCGCTGCGTTCCACGACGCGCAGTTCGTTGTTATGCGTGGCATGATTGGCTGTGGGACCCCGAGGACGTTTCAAAAGTTATGGTTCCCCAGACGGGAGGGAAGCCCGCAAGCCAACCCGACGATAAGGAGCTTCCCCGCGAAGCAGTAAAACCACGGGTGCCGACTGACAGTCGTTCGATTTCGATGCTACGCTTTCTGGCCCTTTTTCCGACTTACGGGATCTCGCAATTTCATTGATTTTTTTACTTGTTTTCGTCCTACCCTCTTTGTCGCTCAATTTACGACTCTGTCTGGCCACAGTTCACGATGGGTCGCATCATGTTTGAGAGTGTGAACAATTGTTGATAAGTAATTGTGTATCATCTCCAAGACGAGATTTTACGTCCGCTCGAATTTTTGGGTCTTCTCGACAAGCTTCGTAATTGATTTATTTTCGTGGCATCGCAGGAGGAATAAACACCGTGAAAATTTATGGCAGGATCATTGCACGCTGTGAACTCGGCTGTGTGTGCAAAGTATTTTATCCCACCTGATTCTTATTCTCACTCTCGGCGATTTTTTTTTCGTCTTTTCTTCCCTATTTCTTCTCCGCTTGAATTATGAAAGCGGAGAGGTGTCGTTGGTGTCCTCGTCGCGTTCTCGTAGGTTCTCGGTGGATGGTCTTGGTCGCGATAACCGTGCGAAGGGAAAAGAGCTGAGCGAGCGGTTTTTCCCTCAAGCGCCGAGATACCCGTCGCCAACAGGCAACGCTGAAAGAGAGGCAGGAGGGGGCATTTGCACGTGCAAATCACCCCATAAAATTTTGTTGGTACTCTGCAGATGGCACACCATACCAGCGTCCGTACCAGCAACCCTCTATCATCCTCTACCTATCCTACCCACCTTTCTGCTCTTCTTCTCTCGCTTTCGCCAACGCGCTAAAGCTTTTCATATTTTCACGACTCACGCAGCAGACCATTTACGCATCAACGTAAATCTGTCGAATATCCTCCCTCGACTTTTCTATGCCTTTTCATTTCACTTAACACCTTCAATGAGCACTTTACGGCAAAATCATTTTTTCTTCACGATTATATTTTGCTGTGACAATAAGCGGGGTAAAAAATATATGTAACGCGAATCGTTCCCTAGCTTATTCGCGTTAAGCAGTATATTGTATCGTCGGTGCCACAATTTGCGTTTGAATCTAAGGGTTTGTAAGTCCCGATACTCGTGGCTTGGAGATGGTGCCGTTGGTACGCTGCACGCCAACTCAATATTGTGCAGCTTTTGAAATTGAAGGATTTGCACTGATTTTTTTTTAATATCCCTCTTTTAAAAAGTTCATGAGTAACGGAAAGCATTGTTAGCAAACTATTAGAGCTGTGATTGGTTGCCAGGAAAGTCCGTGATAAACAAAATCAGTTTGGTGTCAAATTTGAAAAATTTCATAAGAGGACAGGCGGGGCAGCACCCGTAACCTTTTAAAGCTTTATAAGAGCGCAGCAGCGCAAAATTGATTAATCTATTATAGATGATATTTTGAAATAAACATTTCCGAGGTCGATTTTGGCGACTTTCGGTCCGGAGCCGGATCTACGATTTCTGACAGAAAGGTCGTCGCCAAAAAAATATTTTTTTCAAAATCGATTAAAAAAGGTTAATAACCAGTGTTTTTGGGGGTAGAATATGCGACTTGAGAATGATGGTATAGGTTAAAAGTCGATATTTTGAAAAGAAAAAAAATTGGGGTCGATTTTAGCGATTTTCGCTCGGGAGCCAAATCTACGATTTCTGACAGAAAAAAAAAAATTTCGTCGCCAAAAAAATATTTTTTTCAAAATCGATTAAAAAAGGTTAATAACCAGTGTTTTTGGGGGTAGAATATGCGACTTGAGAATGATGGTATAGGTTAAAAGTCGATATTTTGAAAAGAAAAAAAATTGGGGGCGATTTTAGCGATTTTCGCTCGGGAGCCAAATCTACGATTTCTGACAGAAAAAAAAAAATTTCGTCGCCAAAAAAATATTTTTTTCAAAATCGATTAAAAAAGGTTAATAACCAGTGTTTTTGGGGGTAGAATATGCGACTTGAGAATGATGGTATAGGTTAAAAGTCGATATTTTGAAAAGAAAAAAAATTGGGGGCGATTTTAGCGATTTTCGCTCGGGAGCCAAATCTACGATTTCTGACAAAAAAAAAAAATTTCGTCGCCAAAAAATATTTTTTTCAAAATCTATTAAAAAAGGTTAATAACCAGTGTTTTCGGGGGTAGAATATGCGACTTGAGAATTATGGTATAGGTTAAAAGTCGATATTTTAAAAAGAAAAAAAATTGGGGTCGATTTTCGGTCCGGAGCCGGATCTACGATTTCTGACAGAAAAAATATTTTTTTCGTCACCAAAAAAATATTTTTTTCAAAATCGATTAAAAAAGGTGAATAACCAGTGTTTTTGGGGGTAGAATATGCGACTTGAGAACGATGGTATAGGTTAAAAGTCGATATTTTGAAAAGAAAAAAAATTGGGGGCGATTGTTTGATATTAATTATTAAATCTACACGCCTTTTTCGTGGTATGCATGCAACACAGTACATGAATGAGACGTTCTTATTCACACTCGAAAAATTTGATGGCATTCAGTTGCGTTTTCAAAATCAAGTAAAAAAGGTTTGAAACCAGTGTTTTCGGTCAGTGTCGATATCTTAAAGATACTACTACTGCTACCACTACTACTACTACTACTACTGCTACTACTACTTTTTGGTCAAAATTCGGATTCCGGATTTTTTATAACAAAACCGATGAAAAAAATATTTGTTTGAAAATCAAGTTTCACCTCCGTTTTGCTTATTGTGCTGATAAAAAACCATCTATTGTATTTATCAAATATGTAAGAACCTGAGAGAATGGAAGAATAATAAATTTGGCATTTTCAGAATTTCGAAAATTGACATGAGTGGACCATGCATACTACAGGTGTTTTTTGTACGAGAGCCACGGCCAGACTGTCGAATCTTGGGATCGGCGAGGGCATCATGTCGCATTACTAGTTTACCCTCGCTTATACGTGTAACCTCAAATAGGTACCTAAAGTCGGTTCTGCAAGACATAATTCTCGCAATCCACCGCGGACGACAAAAACAGGTTGTAAAGACTCACCTCTGTGCCTGCTAGTCTGTTTGTCGAACATCAGCATGGCGTCCTCGATCTGCAACGACAAAAACACCGAAGAGTTATTATCTGACACGAGCGAATCAATCATAAAAGTAATTAAAAGCGCGATAAATAGTCGCCGACGAAGAATAACAGCCGAAGTCGCGGCCGGAGGAGAGAAAACAAAAAGCAAACAAAGAAAAAAGTTCGAAATACTTCAGTGAGTCAGCGGAGACCGTAAAGCACAGCTGGTTCTCCTGCGAGATTTAGGGGAGCGTGCGACACGACGAGAAACACGATTTTTCGTCGGGCCAAAGCCGTCTCGAAAGCTCCAGGCCTTTTCGTCGGGCGCCAAAAACACAGGCGAGGCTTTACACGAGGGACATCGCAGAAGTCAGACAGACGTCGAGGTGTCGCGCGCGAGATCGGGAGAGATTTGGTCTGCGGAAAGCTCAAGCCTTTTTTTTTACGATCGATTTCTCGCCACCGCAGATTCTCAAGCGACTCGTGGGCGTCCCGGCGCTGGCCGATGGAGAACCGGCGCGAAGGAAAACGCCCGGGGCGTCGCGCACCGACTGGCACAAGACTTTGCTGCGAGAGCGAAAAGCTTTCGCTCGTTTTCGGATACGTGGCAGAAGCGGAACAAGAGCTGTAAGCGTCGCCCGCGCTATCTCGGCTCTTGCGCGCCGAGCGTCGTGCCCCGTCAGCGAGTAAGTGACGTTGAAACGACGTTAAATTCTCAGCAGTGCGTCGCCCTCGCGCACTCGCCCCCCATGCGCCCGATCCCCCCGGGAATCGGGAGCTATTTGCGAGACTGCCAACGTAATTTTCCTCGACAGCTCGGCGCGGGATGCTGCACAAGCGAACGAGAAGAAGCTATCGGTGTGTGTGTGTGTCTCTCTCTCTCCCCGCCTCTCGCCCCTCCCCCCTCCCCCCAGTCGTGGGTTCTCTTCGTTTGGTGCTGTCTAAAATTCCTCCCCCAGGAAGCCTTGTTTGGATATCGTTAACCGTTCTCGCGTCTCTGCGAACAACCCCCTCCCGCCACTGTGAAATCACGGCAAATCTAGCGCTGTTGCTGAGGCTGCCGAGCGAGCGAGAATGTTGGATTAAAAAAAAAAAAATTGGTAGTCACGGCGAATTGTCGAGGAGCAACGACTCTCGTGTATTTGAGAACGTATTCGTCAACGGTTAACGATCGTTTGCACGAAATCCAAGGAGAAAATATCTGACTACACAAATGTTAGCGAGCAACTAACGTTACCACAATCGAGTTTGCGTTCAGACTTTAAGGAGATTCTAGCGCATCGCGGTAGTGAAATTAGCGTTGAATACTTTTATCGCTTCCACTCGGTCTCTCACTCGGTTTAAGCTTTTCGGCGAGAATTTCGGATTATAATGTGGAAGCCACTGCAAATTGCCGGAGATGAACAGCTCGCTCATTTAAGCGTCTTCGCCGACGGTTAATAATCGCGTTATAAGAAATTCAAGGAGCAATATTTGATTACGGTAAACAACTCAATTACCAGACCCGCGTTGGTTCCTCGGCCTTTGAATACTTAAAAATCTTTTAAAAATTAGTGTTGAATACTTTAAACCCTTTCTGCCCCGTTTTACGGATTAATTGAACCAGGGAAAGAGCGATGAGTCGATCAAAAAACACGGCTTACAATTAAACGTCGTCCGATTTGCGCCAAAACACAAAAATTGTTTCTATCGCTTTCCACCACCCACCGTTGAGCCTGTCTCGCGTCATAAAGATGCACAAAAAGTGAGAAAGATTGCCGGAGTGACGAGAGCGGAGCTTTTAATGAAAACAGAAGAGGCGTCGGAGCGTGAGATAAGTCAGAGAACCATATTTCTTGAGCCTCCTGCCGCGTCTGGGCGCTCTTCAGGAGCGAGAGTACGCGCGCCCTTTCATTATTCTTCGTATTATACCTTTGTTGCTATTCCTCAGGTTCAACCCACTCCCTCCCCCCGCCGGTCCGCATCACTTTCTCCACCCCCTGATGCATCTCGAGCAGTTAAATCAAAGTCTCAGCATTTTGTTTGACGCGACTGTCCCACGAGGCATAACGAAGAAGGAGTGACGGAGAGGGAGAGAGAGAGGGAAGAAATTCAGAGGGAGAGAGAGAGAGAGGAGAAACGGAGCTTACAGGTTCGAGTTCGCCACCACGTCGTGGTCGCCAGAGCGAGCGGAGGGGCTGCGGGCGAGGGATCAGACCGGCACGGCTGGTTCCCGCGATGAAATGGCCTTCTGGCAGGCGAAAGCAACTCGCAAGCTCTTTTTTGCCTTCTTCTGCCCGAGATAACGCCTCACAGTCGGATTGTACGAGCCACACGTTCCCCCGGCATTTTTTTTTAATTTTTATTTTTTTCCCCCCCTTATCTCGAACGCGGACATTTTTATCGGATAGGCCGGGGAGGTCGTGAAGACGAGTACGAGAGAGAAAGAAGAGGAATAAAAAAATAGCTGATGTTGCTGGCGAGAGGAAGAAACGAGAGCGGCGAGGCAATAAGAGAATTGCTGATTAATTATTTCCAGCTGAGTTACGGCTCCGAAATTGTTTTACCACTAAAACATTTCTGGTGGTCTCTCTCTCGCGAATCAACGAATGGAGCTGTAAATAAATTAATGCCGCGCAGCTATGTCGCGCAGTCCTGAGCGCTGTGAAATGCTCCTCCCGTTTGGCCGGATGCGTCGATATTCATTTTGCCTCGTCTTCGTATTTTTATTGCTCCAATTTTATTGTAGACTTTTAGTGGATGGATTTCCCTCTCTCTCTGTCTGACTCTCTCGCTTTTTTTATATATATTCTCTCTCACTCCCTCTCGTGCATTACGATTTTTCGTCGTTCTCCTTTCAAAAGCCCGAGACCTACAGCTACTAAATTCCTTTATTGCCCACTATACCGCGTGTTTGCCGAAGCCGCAGGCGAGACGAGAACGGATATCAAAGGAAACGAGGAATAAAATAAATATCACACGCCACGAGGTCCAAGTGTCCCAAACTCGTTGCTGTATATCCACCAAAGTGTCTATGTCCTCGCCTTGTCTTTTGATTCGCTTTTCACGACGCCCTTTACTCACACGGAGCACCACTGTCTTCCGCGTTTCACCTCTCTGGCACTCACCGCGCCTGTCGCTCCGCGAAAAAAAAGAAATCACCGCGTGTATATCGCCGGGCAGAATCTCCGGAGGGTCATCCCCTGGGTACTGTTAAGAGGCGGAACGAACCTGCGCCGACGGTGTACTCGCCTTATTACAACTTCGATTTCGGTCACGTTACAACCCTCGCCGGAGCGCAGGATGTCGGGATTGAGAGGAACCTTAGATTGCGAAATCTCTCGCTCCGTCCGATATAGTTTCCTGCGTTTCATAGTCAGCTTTTGAAATTGACTTGAGGTTAAAACAAAAGTTCTTGCTTCGACGATAAAATTTTCCGAAAAATTGTAACGCAGTTTTTATGGCCATTAAATTTATATGAAAAACGCGAGATATTTTCGCTGCTGATTTTTTTAATAGGGGCTGCAAAATGCTCAAAAATGATGAATTTCAGTGAAAAAATATTTGACAAGATTAGACATTTTTCGATTCATAAATTCCGCCATAAAGTAGATCCAAAGAATGAGTTTCTCAATGATTTCGGTATGTCGAATAGTTTCGAGAAACAAAAAAAAATAAAAAAAATAAAAGCAAAAAAGTGAGCGTGAACGTGTGGGAATCGCACGAAACCCATCAAAAGTCTGGGCAACATCTCGGAGTGGGCTAAAGTGGGTCACGAAGCCGGACGGGAAGAAAAGAAAAGCGCTTTGCAATTTCGAGGGGTCGGAAGAAGGCAAGAAGTGCGGTTGGGAGTTGCCCTCTCGATATTCCGGAGGTGTTCCACGAGAGTCTGACCTGTCTCTCGCTCCCAATCGATTCCCCTGGCTACAAATAATTGCCGGATGATTTACCGTCAGCGGGGAGACTCGGCGAACGAGGCAATCACGCGTGTGTGCGGCTGACACCCCCGAAAAAACACCACGTCCATAATAACCGCTCCGTTACAACATCCCCGGTTAATAAATGGTGCGCGCCAACTGGTAAGACGATCGCTACGCCCCCTCGGAATTTTCGTTGCAAACCTTCTTGTTTTTTTCCCTTTCGCTTCACGTCCTTGGCAATTTTCGTATGCGCTCTCCTCGAGCGATAACGACGAGACTCGGTTTTGCCTCGCAGATTTGGTTTTTCCCGACGTGTCTGTAAACCGTGCTGGCTGTTGCCGCACAGCCACGCGGAGGCTTTTCCAATACGCAGAGACAATGCGATGCACTCACACACACTTTGGGTCTGGCGCGCGCGCGCGGGCGCGGAGCTTTCGCGAAATAGTCTTGTGACCTGAATATTCATGGGGGTTTTCTCGTGGAACGAGCCGTACTGCGACGGAGGAGGAGCGTTGGAGGAAAGGTTGAAGGAAGGGCGAGAACGAGAGAGGGTTGTGCACGCCGCGTTACAGTATATCTGGCTAAACCGTGTGCAACGGTATCGGAGTGAGATACGACGGATTCTCCTCTCTCGTGGTTTTCCACCGGTAGGATAACAGCTTCTCAGGTCGTAGGGGTTGCAATTGTGGAAGCAAGGGGGCCCGGGCTTTCCTCTATTTATGGCGTGTGCAGGCCCGAGTCGCAACCCTTTGGGCCAACTTCTCGCGAAACTCGGCTCTCCCTTCACACTGCATCACGTACTTTGTGCACTCTCGGCCTCTGTCCGCCTGGCTTTAACTTTGTAAACGTAGTTGCAAATAATTTTTTAACTCAACGGCTTTCGCTTTTTTTGTGGAGGAACCGTTCACACGTCTCTCGGTAAAATTTGTAAAGGGTATAATGAGATACAAAAGTCAGAATTTTTTGAATCAATAGTTGTGCAGGGAAAAATAAATGTTTGCCTTGCTTTTTTCGCGTCACCTTAAGTAAAGCACCAAAATGTAATCACATGTTTTGTGAATTTGCAACTTTTTCTGCGATTTGCTATCTAAAGAAATGATAAAGTAGTTCGTCGTCACGTGGACATGATGGATAAGGAAATATAAGCAGTGCAGCTGTGTAAGACGGCTCGTGTACTTTCCTATATGAAATATCTGGCAATGCCAGCACGGTGACCTCGGCGACAGCGGGCGAGTCCGCCAACGTATCGCGATTTAATATCGTTGTCAGGGAGAGGGAATGACAGAGAAGCACGAGAAAAGCGAGGGCGAGAGAGAGAGAGAGAGGAAAAGGAACCTCGACATGAGAGGTAATCCGCTTGGGAACTCCTATTTCGAGACTCTCGAATACGTCGAAATTCTATAATAAAACCTGCGCTGTATGCTTAACATTCGACCTACGTTTGCTCTCTGACCTTCTCACCCCTGATTTACCGGCTATTCATACACATCCGATATACATCAATTCTCAACACACACGTTAAAAACGTTTTAATCGTTTGGCTACTCATAAATATCTCAGCGTTTGCGCAACGTCGAGAGCATTAATAACAAATAACGCGATGAATGGGTAGCGAAAAATAACGGCAAAATGTTTGTATATTTACCCACCAATTACGTCACTCAAAGAAACACAATTAAATAGCAAATTGTTACAGCGAAAAATAATTTTCGATTAATTTACACGATAAATATTTATAAAACAAAATGACGAAGCGCAAACTCGGCGCGTTTATACCGACTACGGTGGAAAAGCAGTTAATTCAATGCTCGTCGACGATAAATAAGTTCGAAGAACAGACGGAATACGGCGAGAGTGGCTTTCGATAAATTGCACGGAGAGCGAACCGACCGGAGAGTTCTGCAACCAGCTATTCAACGAGTCACGTTTTATCTGTTTTCCTACTTTCTCGCGTAGCTCCTTTCGGTGGATACTCGCGTGTTCCATCCCCGTATCGACTGGCTGCAGCCGCGGCAGCAGCAACAGCATCAGCATCCATCGAGTGAAAGTGGAGAAGAGGTATCGCGGGCTGATGCGTTAGCGTGAAAATTTCATAGGGATCTATAGCTCCCTGACTACATCGTCGAGGCACTCGGCTATCGATCCTCGGTGGAACTACGTAAATAAGACGAGGGCGAGAGAAGAGTGGCTAAGGAATAGTGTATACAGAGTAAGTGTAGAGAGAGAGAGCATGGCGAGTAACGCGTCTCGGCCGGTAGGTGACGGTAGGCCAGGCACCATGGGGAATGGGTGTTGAACGCCCGTGAAGTAGGCACGGGGCTGCTTTATTTACCGAGGACGATCGGAGGCCCATTTGCGGAACGCGACCCCGTTGCTTCCTCGGCTCTTTACCCTCCCCGCCGTTAACCTCGCTACTCTCTCTCTCTCTCAGATTCTTCTATCATGAAGCCTCGTCGTTTTTCTCTCTGTCTCTCTCCCTCGTCTCTCTTTCTCCTTCTTTCACTTCGACTCCGTAGGCGAACTCTGCGTTTGGCTTTTACCCCGAGCTTGCGGGTAATAGTTTCGTGATGCGAGCGTGGTGCCAGGCACGAGGTGTATCGCCGGTATATCGAGAAAACACGACATCGGGACGTGTACACTGTGACTGCGACGACGGACTTCTTTTAGACCCGGGGTTTCTCGGGCCGCGGCGACGTCGTTACTCCGGATATTTTTACATTTTCTCCCGTGCATGACTCTCGCGGTGACGTTGCGCGCCTTTTCCCTTCTTCGTGCCGCGGAGCTTTGAGATTTTCGCCTCGAAATGTCACGAAATTGATTCCACGACGAGAATATCGAAAAATATATTCGACGCGGGGGGAAACTTTCGGACGGATACTCGATGGAAACAGATTCCAAATATTTTCAAATATATTCGAGGTATTCTGTGCTTGCATCTGACTGGTCCGCATTGGAAAATAAATCAGAAATATAGAACTCTTCGGAGAAGAATTTTTGTCATCGGATTGAGACGACTCAGTCCTTCACACCCTCTCGTCACTTTCACAATCAATTCTCTTATCTCGTTAACGCACGTTTTATTTATCCCTCCACACGATACTCTTTTCGCCCGTTTCGCGGGGCATTTTTAATTCACATGTCGTATTATTTATTCGTTCAACCAATACTCGAGTGGGATATGCCTGAACATGTAGGACAGTATATTCAATACAGATGCGACGCGGGGTGTAGGCCAGGAAAACAGTGAGCGAGAGAGGGAGAGAGGGAGGTGGATGATAGAGCGAGAGAGAGAGAGAGAGAGAGAGAGAGAGAGAGAGAGAGAGAGAGAGAGAGAGAGAGAGAGAGAGAGAGAGAGAGAGAGAGAGAGAGAGAGAGAGAGAGAGAGAGAGAGAGAGAGAGAGAGAGAGAGAGAGAGAGAGAGAGAGAGAGAGAGAGAGAGAGAGAGAGAGAGAGAGAGAGAGAGAGAGAGAGAGAGAGAGAGAGAGAGAGAGAGAGAGAGAGAGAGAGAGAGAGAGAGAGAGAGAGAGAGAGAGAGAGAGAGAGAGAGAGAGAGAGAGAGAGAGAGAGAGAGAGAGAGAGAGAGAGAGAGAGAGAGAGAGAGAGAGAGAGAGTACCTGCCACTAGGTGTACAGGTATCGTTCGAAGATTTACGTTATCGGATATCGTTTTCCGATTGGCTGGGAGCGGCTTAACGGCCGATGTAAAGGTAATGGGAGTTTGTCAGGTGGGTTGGCCGGGTGGGGGGAGAGAGAAAGAGAGCGAGCATACAGCACACCACGAGCGGCAGTGGGCACTCCATACAACGCAGAGAGCCCTCTGTCTCCGGTCGCGCGCGACCCCTGCGCCCCCTGGTGCCGCCGAGCTCACCGAGTTTTCGATCTCGTTTCTCGCTCTCTCGTTGGCGTCGTTAGCTGGTTTACGATGTTTCCAGTATCGTACGATGAGAACGCGATAGAGTGAGGCGTGTGCAGGCCAAACCGAAAAACACGACAACCCTTTCCTCTCGTTCTCGCCACAGTGACATCCGCACCTGGTGACAAAAAAAAAAAAAAAAAAAAAACCTAATTGAAAGGCCTCATTTGAGCCGCTACCTTCGCTGACCCTCAAAAACACGGGCGTTATTGTCATCGACGAGAAATATTTCACGCCTCCCTCGGATCGCGCGGCGCGTAGGACTCGCGTGCGACGACCCCTCGGCATTCAATTTAACGTCCGAGTTAACGAGCTTCGGTGTTTACACCGCGAATTTTAAAGCCATCACCGTCTGTCGAGCGATGCCCCGAGCCTTCTGCACAGACTGCCCCCGCGCGCACGGCGCGTCGATGCGTAATATTTTATTGCAGCGACACGTAACTGACGTAGGTGACGGAACATTTTGCAGTGGCGCTCGGGACGTGTTTCAATAGTACAGTGCGTCGTCCCCTCGGGCTGATGAGTCGCGTTCGTGCACCTCGCACTCGCCTCGCCTCACACCCCAATAGTCCGCCACCACCACCGTCACCACCACCAGGTACCGCCGGCCGCTACTACTGCCGGCGCTGCTGTTGCCCCTACGTGACGCCGTGACGTTTAACGAGCCATAAAGGGCGCTAGGAAAAATTCATGCGAGAACAGGGGTTGTAACTTCGTCACGGGGTCGAAGCCGGCGGTGCCTTCCTCTCCTTCCACCCTTAACTGCGTTCACGAGGTCGAGGGATCGATCCGGCTGACACGCGATCGGACCTCGGGTCACACTGTTATTCGTTTTTTTTTTCTTTTTTCTTTCCTTTTCCTCCCAGGGACGCAACGCGCGAACGTCCTGTCTCTTCGATGCCGCAAAGCTTTTTACGACTCCGCGCGCGAAGACGAGGACGAAAAAAGAAGCGAGAAGAAAAAAAAAAGCACGAGACAACGAGATGAGGGTGCGAAAGTGACGCAAACGACTTCCCGACGATTCGTCCAAAACGTCTGTC
This sequence comes from Pimpla rufipes, assembly GCA_963932165.1. NCBI lineage: Eukaryota > Metazoa > Arthropoda > Insecta > Hymenoptera > Ichneumonidae > Pimpla > Pimpla rufipes. The sequence goes on along the minus strand of OZ010632.1, from coordinate 16,786,259 downwards.
GGTTTTACCGCCCGCGATGACGGACATTAAGGGTTGCCCGCTGTTCATCTCTCGCGTATCCCGCAAAACCTTGACGGGGGTTGAAAGCCTCAGCGCGAATGAGATCCGCCGGGCGGAGGGAGGCCGAGCGGGAGCGGCGGAGCTTCGTCAGCGAAATTTTACTCCGCCGCGCCGTCGTGTTCCGGAATTTCAATTAAGGAAGTCGGTGTGTTGCACGCTCCGACCGGACGTGTAATCAAATTGAACGTGTATAATAATCCCCGATCGCGGAAAAAGCCAGACGTCGTAATCCGAAGCCGCGGTGAAAAAAAGAAAAATGTTTGGTCGACGCACTTTTCGGTGCTCCCATCGCGTTGATCGCAGTCGCTGCTCGAAATTTCCACCCCCGAACCTGTTTATCCTCGTCTCGCGAAGACAATCAGGATTTTGCAGTGCTCCACAATCCACGACAGCGTGGATCCGCGGATTTCCACGTTCGAAATCACCTCTCGGCGACGCGCCCAACATCGCCGGGGAAACCTGATTACGGCGTTACGTGACGTCAGCGCGAATTCGACGAAGGCGGGCGAGACGCGCGCGCCCCGTGTAAGAAGGGAGAATATGTCAATTCAGTCCTCGCGATATCGTCTTACCGGGGTGGCGCGCGGCTGCTGTGTACACCGGGAGTCTCTATACGTGTAGCGCACAAAGTAGATGTATATTAGAAAGCGTCGGTGGTGTGGAACGAGGGATAGAGAGTGAGAGAGAAAGACCCGGGGATATATATAGCGCGCCGGCTGCAGTCGGATCTGGTTAAGGCAAAGCCAACAGCGGGTGACGGGCAGGAGGAGCGCGAGAACCAGCCAGGGTTGTTCCCGGTCGCGTCAGGGTTGCGATACTCTCGTTTGCCTCGTTCCTTTCTCGCCCGATATATACAGATATATGTACGGGCGGCGCGCACTCGGCGCAGCGATACAAGCCGCTCTCGTCGTTTCGAATGAAAGGGTGAAGCTCGTTCGGTCGGGAGCTCCCGCACTCCCGACGACGGGGGAGCCACCGAGGGTTGCCGCGCACACGAGCGGGACAGGTGACAGTTAGGAGGTTGCAGTCGCCCCGGCCTTTCCAGGGGCTTCTTAATTCCATTAGTTCCGAACTCGCACCCGCGTGCACCGTCCGGGGGAGGTGGGTCTCGACGGAGATAACGAGCGAGCGGGTAGGTAATACCCGCGGCGCACGCGGCCGCCGAGAGTCAATGTAAAAAATTGACCGCTCATCGACGTTCGTCGGTGTACGAGGCGATAAATTGGACGTACCCGCTTAAAAGATTCGCTGTGTTGCGGCGACCGAACTGTCGGGCTGCAGAACGCACTTATAACTCTGCGCCGTCAGTCGGGCTGACAAAAAGTTTATCGTGTTACAACTCCACTGGATTACAACCTCACCGCACGGTGCGGGCGAGGCGGGAATTGTTTTTGCGTTCGGGCGCTTGTAGCATCGGTTTTGCAACGTTGTAATCTTGTAGCGTAACATTTCGTAGCAGGGGGAAGAAGCGTTGCTGGTGTAAGAATTTTTGCTGATGCAGCGGGAGCGTCTGTTATTATGTCAACTGATTTGTCCGCTTGAAGCAGAAACAACGAAGCCGCCTTTTTCAGAAAACCGAATTCTCGCTACAACAGCAATTTTTTTCCGCGCAACGCGGTAGAAATACTTTCGAGAATTAAATCACGGCAGCGTTGACATTTTCATCAGCGAAACGAATGGCGGTACCGCGAATGCGCGGGTGTTCGCAGAAGTTGTAAAAAGTTCCGAGCTTTTTTTTTTACACGATGTTTAATTTTTCCACCGTGTACGGGGAACACACCCTGCAGACTAGTAAATCACCCGCGGTACCCTTGAATTTTCGAAAGATGACAAAGAAATTCCGACAAAAGAATGTCTCGTGGCGACGCGGGAGAGGAGGAATAATCGAGCTTGGTTCTTTTTGCTTCGTGCACCAGAAAAAAAATTCCCTTTCCACGGGGTTTCATTGGCCGTGGTGGTGGCGCGCGAGGGGCTAGGAAAAAAAAACATTCCTGAAGGAAGCGGAGAAGCCGAGGCTGCAGGGAGTGAGGTTCGATGTTTCACCGCGATATTTGATCCCGCGCGGAGGGTGCTTTGAGCCTCTCGCGAATGCCCCGAGCTTCTTCACCAACGCACCCTCCCCGCGTGTTCGTCTCTCACCCCGCCAATCGATACCTCAAATTCCGTTCTCACTTTCACCCTCGTACCGCGACGCGCGATTCGTCATCGGCGTAAAATAATAAGCAAGCGGTTATCCGAAACTTCGTCGGGACGACGTTTACCTCCCGGGGTCGAGAAATCTCTTTCGAAGCACCGCCAGTGAGCACCGGAGAGAGAGAGAGAGAATTACAATGTGTACTGTTGCCGAGCGCGCGAGAAGGGGGTTGAAAATTCTCGGCGACGGGAGATTGACGACCGTCGTGAAAGTCCGAGGGAAGGAAGGAGGGTCGAAAGGAGCAGTTACGTCTCGACACCGAGACGGAGGAGTGGGAACGGGAGATCCGAGGAGTTTCCAGCAGGGTGAGGGAAACGTTTATGAGCGAAAGACCCTGTAAACGGGGTAAATACGATTCGCGGCACGCCCAGCGTCGTTCTGAGAGCTTCGCGCCCGCGTCTTACTCTCTTACTTTCTCGCTTTCTCTTTCTCCCTCTCACTCCTTCTCACGCTTCCTCGTGCCAAGGATGCGATGGTTTACGAGGATAGAGCAGGCGAGGAGAGAGCGATGGAAGGCTTCAAGAATAACTGGGTAAGTAGGCTCCGGGGGATGCTGCCTGGGTATGGTCGGGAATTTGGCGAGGCCCTACACCTCATAAATTCTAGTTATTCGCTCTTGCTCTCTGCGCTCCCCCCCCCCCCCCCCTTCCCCTCTTCCACCTCCCGCTCTCTGCCTCTCGTTCTCTCGCACGAGCTCCGCTCGGGCCACCATTTCTCGTGTCTCACTCGCTTCCTTACAGGCACTTTCACGGTGCACCGCGTTCGGGAGACTCGCGAGAAATTGTCCAGAGAACTTGCCACCCAGCTGATGCAGAAGCTCCGGGATATTATCCGAAGCGCGCGCTCCGGTTCAGGAATTATCGTCGCCCCGCGCGAAATTTTCACCGGGCGATATCTCGTACATCAAACGGCCGGAGGCTCGGGGTATATTACCGTGTTTTTTATGGATGGGAATTCTCGCAGCCTTACGGAAATGAAAATATATTTCATGCATAGGTGACTTTTCGGAGGAGGACCCTAGGAGAGCATAGAAGATTAATGAAATATTGGGCTAAGCGAGCTTAGGATAACGGAGATGAAGAGAAATGGCGGGGTGAAAAAACCGTCCCCCACGAAAATATCGTATACTTGAGATATATGCGAGATTGTGTCGCTTGTATTTTGTTTTTGGCAGCTGCGAAAAGTTATATATATTCGCTGTATATATTATTTACCACCCTCGTGCAAATCCTGCAAATGTAATGTAATATTCCAGATATATGGAACAACAAATCTTATACGTTATCAATATTTCATCACTATGATATCGCTATAAACATACGAATTGCATAATAAATGTCTAGCGGCAAAAATAAAAAATGCTGTGTATACATTTTGTATACTTGTTTTCCATGCACGCCTGAGCCGAAACCAAGAATAACCGAGTGGGAGAGGAATGAAAAACGTCAAGAGCTTCCACTTTCTTCGAGTACTGGAGAATCACAGTCTCGCGGTGATTGTAAGTGTTTTTGTCATCACCGCGAGTGCGCCGAGTCTCCGAAAAGTCGAAACATCAACAGCGAGCGGTAGAGCGTTGCACAATCGCGGCGTAAATACTCGCCGCTTCTTCGGACGCCCCTAATTTCGCCGAGACAAAAGTCGAAAAATATCTCGTCCCGCGGTTGACGCTGATGGTCGCGGATTTTCCGCGGGGCTATCGGCCGCGCGGATAAACATCTCAGCTGGATGCCCCGGGAAAAAAGATTGAGACGTCAGCGCCAGTATAAAGTGCGGCGCGTCGTCCGCCGTCCAACTTATTCAATGATTGAAAGACAAACAGCGGCCGCAGTGCAGTTTCGTTCCCTTCCACTTGGGGAGTTAAGAGGAACGCGAAGAGCACACACAGCCGACGGAAAGCTCAACTTCTTTGACGCTTCTTCGTCTCGGCTACTGGCGACGCTACTTCGTCGTTTCGTCCTCCCACCCTCGGTCTCTCGTATGCGCGTTTTCCGACAAACTTTGCCCTCCCCTCCCCGCCGAACCCTCGCAATCTCTTTAATTGTATTGTGCACCCTGGTCGCTGAGTACACGACTCGCGAGACTCCCGATGATAGAAAAGTTCCTCGCGGTCTCGCGTATATCCTCGTGTTCCTCGTCTTTTTCTCAAACCTCCCCCGCCGCCCGGCCCGAGAGCTTTTTCCTTCCGCTTCCTTCGAACTCCCCGAGACCGGTCCTCTCTTTGCTCCGGAGTTCTTGATACTTCTCTAAGTCCCCGCGCTCGCCACCTGGCCTCGTTGTGCCGGGCAAATACCACCTCGAGAGCAGCAAATACCTGCTCCCCCTCTGCGAAAAATACCCTCATCCGTTGTGGCGGCAGCCGTTAAAAATGTCCGGCTAATTTTCTGAGTGCACCCGGCGGTGAAAAAGGATCTTTCGCTTCTCCAGTGAATTCGACGAACCTCCGAGGCGGCGGGTCTACTCGTCCAGCGAGCTCGATCTCTCGGTCGAAAAGCAAGCTTGTTTACTCACCCTCGATTCCACCCCCCCCCCCCCCCCCCGCCACCCTCCCCACCGACTAACCGGAAAGCATCAAACTGCCAGGCGAGAAAGCTAACGAGAAAGAATAGATAGCCTCTGGCCATTTACCACCTTTAGTGCGTCTTAGCCCCCGCAATCCCGCCCCCGCACTCGCTCCCTCTTCCCTCCCCACTCCCCGCCACCCTCGCACTTTTCCAAGTGGCCTAAATCATGACAGGATTTTACTGTGAAGGATACTCCCCGCTGCTGTTGCTGCGCCGCGAGGATAGTTGAGCGCTGAATACTGATAAATAGCTTCTCCGCGCTCCGCACGTGAGCTATTTTCCTCGAGGAGCCTTTTTGACAAATCGCGCCGAGATATCCCGGGCGCTTGCAAGTTTTACGATCCCTCGAGGCTGCCCCCCCGCACTTTCCCTCGCCACTCGCGGGAACCCACATTTAGGCGCCTCCCCGCAGTATCGTTAAATCTTAGATACCAGACACTTTGGCTTTAGGGCGGTTAGAGAAAACACGCATTTCGATGCTAATTGGAATTAGAATTAGAATTCGAAGTGGAAGTATGGTTACCACCCTTATTAAAGATTCACATCTTGATGAGCATTTTTCGTGTCTTTTGTCCGAAAAACTCATTTATCCCCAAAGCCAGCTGACGGATACGAGAGAGAATGAGTTTCGCGCCGCCTCTCCCCGATTCAAGTTACATAAGTTTTCACTGTGCATCTACGTTACCCAGGTGTAAATATAAAAAATCGTTTTCCGATATTGTCAACGCCCGACGAAAGTAACAATTTCCTTAGCCAGGGCGTCGTCGTTTGTTCGACAACTTTCGCGAGCACGTAGACAACCGATTTTTTTCAACGACCCGTATCGCAATTTTTTCTTTGCTTTTTTTTCTTCTTCTTTCATATAATAACAGTTACGACCGCGCTATCGCACGGTGCGTTCGGCGACAGAGTGAACGGCGTATAGAAGTCCAAAGGGTTATGGGCCGAGTGTGTGGAGAGGAGAAACGTGAGCGCGTCCCAGCGAGCTCGCGTATACATCGGCACCTGTATCTCTCACGTTCGACACCTGTAGCGCCGAGGGAGGTTTCTCACCCTTCGCTCGAAGAATGGCGCCGGGGGATGGCTGTTCGGTTCGACGTGGCTCTCTCTCTCTCTTGCGCGCGCGTGAGCGTCGAGGGTGAACATCCCCGGAGAAAGCGAGAGCCGGGTTGCGGGAGAAGAGAGGCGAGAGGGAGAGAAAAAAAAAAGGAAGAGGAGGAAAAACCCGCTATCGAGGTTTAAGGGCGGATCTGCGGGAGGCAGGAGGCGCGGAGGGCGAAAAAGAAATATAATAAATTGCGACCACGCGCGCGTAGAAACAACAGGATAATGGGAGAATCGGAGGATTATACGGTTGGGAGGACGAGAGAGGGCGTGAGAGGTTGTCGGTATCAGTGCTAAAAGAAGGGTGAATCGAAGGGGATGAAAAAGCTTCGGAAAGGTCGCGAAAAGGGCCATCCGCCTCTCGAGCTCTCTTATACTTCCGTCCCGATGTCTCTCATATTCTTTATGTCCCGAAGTGGGATACACGCTTTACCGTTTCTTCATTGTCTCTCGGCCAACCGCGCGATCCCCGACGGTGGCCGGAGTGTCGGGATTACGCGAGACTCGCGGCGCGAATACGAATAGACGATTTTGTCGCTCGTTCCACTTCGCGCGACTCGTAGGCGGCAATCGTGTTCCACTTGGAGCATCGACAGAGCCATCGTCGATGAGAACATCTGGAAAATATTGAGATACCATATGGAAAAAAGAGAAATGAATTTTTCGCACGAAACTGGTCGACAATTTTGCCGTAACAATATGATGATTTGTTTTAGCTGTGTCATCAATCTTATGGTTGCTCGGAACTTGAAAAACAGTTGGTGGAACTGTAAAAAAACCAGTGTAACTTAGTGGTTATTATTTTAAAGTTACCAATTTTTTCTCCTCAGTGCATCTATTTTTTGTTGTGTACAGACATGAATTTTCCATATCACTCGTGCATTGAACTCACAATGCCAGCTTAGGCGTAAAAAGTCCCAGCGCCAGTGCAATAAATTTCAGAGTAGATTTTTGTTTTACCGTGTGCACCAGAAATTTATGATACTTTCTACCGCAGTCGCTAACCACATATATGGTGATTTTAATCAGATCCTTCGGTACGTGTAACTTACAGAGACTGTCATTCCCGGTGAAAGAAGGGCGAGACAGGTGAGGCCGCGGGAAGGAGGGTTTTCCAGTGGCGCAACATACGTCGAAAACAGGGCAACAAATCATAGGCCTGTACAGCAGCAGCAGCAGCAGACGGCAGGCGGCAGCAGAAGGCAAGGGTAGGAAAGCGCGGTGACCATTGGCCGCAACGAATAATAGACGGGTACAACGATGTCGAGTATCGATACGTCGAACAATCGAAAGCGTGGCGCGTGGACCGTGAAAGCGAGCACGCCGAAAAGAGGGGAGAGGGGTGAGTCAGAGAGAGAGAGAGAGGACGGAAAGAGAGCGAGAGCGCCGAGTGCATGTCGAGCCGAGCCAACCGGCTCTAGCCAACCGGAGCGATAAACTGTGGAACTCTGTGTATATACTCGGCCGCTCGCTCGATGGACAGCCCGATCGCGGGGATTGCGAATCCTCTCACGGCATTGAACGATGCTATTCGATTACGAAACGTCATCTACGTTGGATATATAGTCGAGGATTTCGAAAAAAAAAGAAAAAAAAACGCGAACGGGCAAAATAAAATCTACTCAATCGTCCAAAAACCGATCGCGAGATCTACTATCGTTGCTCCAATTTTTCAATCGAAAATCATCGAGCGTTGAATCGTTTTTTTTTTTCACCCGCAAACGTACGAACTAAATTTCACCAGGTCGTCGAAAAAACGGTTTAATGATTCGAAGTTATGGTGTAATTTTTCAGCTAATCATCGTCGCACGTTGACTTTTTATTCACCTAGTCACGGTCGTAAAAGAGTACAATTCAAAGTGTCTGATCGCACACCGGACTTTTCCACTTCCACTTGATTCCCCGTGCTTTCCATAGCCTCGACGGGCCCCGGCTAATGATTAATGCATTTGTGCAAACGGTCAAAAATGTAAATAGACGTGTCAGGGGTTTAAAAAAAAACCTTGTGATTGGTGGCCCGTCGAATATAGTTTTTTTTTTCAGTCGAAATTGAGGTCGTTCGGTGATGGAACGAGTGAGTTTGCCGTGCTGACTGGACGGGAACGAGACCGGTCCGGTGGTTGCGGCACTGCGGGGAGTCTCTATAGAGGATTCATCGTGCGTTCTACATACGCACCGCGCGTATACCTGTTAGTCCCGTGTCGTTCGTTGGATGATTAATCGTTTAATTAGCGGCAGTGTTACGAGCCTACCGCGGCTGCTCCCGGCTGCCACTGCTGCGCCGTGTATATACGTCATATTCCCTCTCCCGTGCAGCCCCCGTGTCTGGCGGGGTCGGTGCAACCCCAAAGGCCGTAAAACGGACGTGTCGAGCTTCGCCCTCTTCTCCTCCGCGTCGTCATCACCCTCAGGGGGCCCCACGGAGACCCGCGGAGTTCACGACTCCCGATAATATCGGCCCGACGACGCGAGTTATCAGCCAGTCCGGTTTTCAAACTCGCTGATGTGTGTTTTATTTTTCTCATAAACTCACAAATTCCACCGAGGCGAATAGGAAGCTTAATCTGTTTGACAAACTGAGAAAAGAGTCTCGGGACAGGTCAGAATTTCTCTCAGCTGCGCGCCGACGATTTCGCGAGCGGATATTGAAAAAACGTCAAGGTAACGAATTGAGGGAAATAAAAAAAAGTGGAGAGTGAAAAAAAAAACAGCAGGTGGCAGATATAGGAAAGGAAAATAGCGAGTGTTTTGTTCGCCGGGGAGAGGACCGCACGTATTCTCGTTCGAAAATTCCTTTCAATCCCGATGGCGCCGTTAATCGCGGACACGATTCGCGTTTGGAACACACCGATACACGTACACACGGAAGAGGGAGGTGGGGGGGGGGGGGGGGGGCACTCGACGGGCGAGAGATCGACGGCGCGGAGCGAGAGAGAGAGCGAGAGAGGAGCGCATCTCTCGTCGGAGAGCCACACAGGACCAGGAGAAAGGAATTAAACGCACAAAAACGCATCCGCACATATAGCAACGGTATGAGAGGAGGAGTAGGAGGGACGGGGGGAGGGGGGGCCTTGATCCAGTGCGCGGCGCGTCGAGTGCAAATGAAAAAGCACCTTTTTCACGCTACCATCGCCCGTAGTTATTTTACGTCAGTTTACACTCGTATCGGCCTTTTTTCACTCTCCACCCACGGCTCGCCCCCCTCTCCCCCCTCCTCCCACATACCCTTCTCCGCCATCGAGCTTTTTCTATTCTTCTTTTTTTATTTATCGTTAACCCATTCGTTCGGGATGGCACACCGACGGGGGACCCCAGGCAAACGGAAGAGAGAGCACCTCGGAATCAAAAGCTCGATCATTACTTCTGTAAATATGACAATGAAAGCTACGCTCCCGCCGCCCGCGAAAAAAGGGGGTCGATGGAGAGCGGGGGGTGGGCACGCAGGGCGGGTGTGCATTGCTATCTCATGCTTTGCCCTCCAATCGCGACTCACTCGACCCGGGAAATTGCGCCACGACCATCGGAAATTCCCGGAAAAGTATCGACGTTCGTTAAAAAAAAAACGTAAAATCACGTTCAACTCATTCGTATAACTGCACTGTCGCTCGTGATTGTCAAAGATACGGAAAATTCGTGCGTCGTCGTAGCAAAAGCGACGCGTGGCTATCCGGGGATTTATTGAGCAAAGAACGAATTTCCTCACATTCAATCCTGCTGTAACATTTTTAATTCACTAAGAGAAAAATACATGGTTGAAGCAACAATACTATATTTTTACTATATAATATAATTCCCATGAGAGAGGTTTTTATTTTATAGTTACGACAATGATAAAAAAATAATAGCTACAGACATAATAATAACTCAACTAATCAAATACATAGCATTCAATACCAATTGATATGTTCGCCCCTCCTGCGAATTATATCGGTATAATTCAACCTACTATTCTCCTATATTTTTCTTTGAGTGTTCCCGACTGCGCCATGGAAAACAATTTCGGGACTATGGTGTCGTTTTTTTATCCCAATTTGTTTATCCTCTCATACTGCGAATATTGCACGACAACGCGAGAGTGAAGGACGCTCTGGCAACCGCAATGTGAAGTACGCTGAAGAAGATGCATCGGCTGATTATCGTAAATTAATTCGGCAGAGATGCAAATGCCATACGCTTTGGCGACTGCAGGGACATCAATCTAATTATCGTATCAAAACTGACACAGATCCGACGGCAAAGCCCGCGCGGCATTGTGGGCCGAAATCAAGATTCGGGCGTGTGTTATCTCGCGAGTCGAGACGTAGCTCTCGTCGCGGCGTGCGGTGTGCATGACACCACCACCGCGGCGGGTGTATTAATAGACCGTTGGTGATGTGTCCGGTCAATAATAATCTCGACGCAAGCGGGCCGCTCGTCAGCATCCCTCGCACGTGTATTAATTGCCTGGAGGTGCTCTGATTAATATTTATCATTTCGGCGTTACGGAGCCGCCGCGGGGGGCGAGAGGGGCATGGGATTAACATACGCGGGGAGCTCTCGCCCGTCAAAGTTTACGCTTTCCATTGACGCACACGTTTTGTACCCGCGCGCGCGACACGACCGTAGGGTGCGTCGACGAACGAGCGGCGGCCAATTGGCGACCCTCGAATTTCGCCGCGTCCGGGGGTTTCATACGACGCCGCACAATCGAGTCGCGTTAGACTTTGCCTCTGTCGTTTATACCCCGGTGAAATTCCGTACGTCGATTTATTTTTATATCGTTACGCGCCGGGTGAAACGAGAGATAAACGTTCAAAACGATACACGAGAGAAAAAAAAAAGAATGGAAGTTACACGTCGAAGCTTTTGTTTTTGGATGCTCCGCTCGCTCCGGCATTTCCAGAATAAAAGCTCGATGCTAACCCGTTCTTTCGGAATTTCGTAATTAATATTTTTCCACCGACCGAGCCCAGGGACCGGGCGTCGGCTTCGACGCAAACGCACAGAAAAATTTGGCTACGTCGAGAGTGAGAGAGGGCGCGGCGAAAAGAGGTACCGAAAAAATACCAAACCCTGCCTGGCCCACTGCCCCCCCCCCCCACCCCCTCCCCGCGCTTCCCGCCGCTCCTTTTCCCCTTTGCGTTTTGCTCGTCGCAATCTCCACCCCCGCCGCGCGTCCCTGTGCAGGGATTTTTATTTTTTCGCGCTGATACTCTTTTTATTATCACGATTATTATTATGATTCCCCGCAGTGGAGAATCTCGCTTGTGTACACCCCGAACGGGATTCTCTCTGACGGTATCGATACGAGAAAGGCTTTCGCGCTGCCTCTCTCCGCTGAGCCTGCAGAATCGCGCGAGATATCGTATAATGGCCATGTGGATCACAGGATCGCTTTGAGAGTATTAATAACGAGAGCTTGAACGCTCTGGAATTCTGTCGATGTTACCCCCTCCCCGTCGGACGTTTACGTTCCGTTTCGACGGCGACGAAGACCGACGGGAATGAAAGTTCGCCGATTTTTGCGACGAAATTAAATTTTTTTCCCCACCGGGAACGAAATATCGCATTAAATGCTTGTACGCAAACATTGTGTAACGATGTGCTTGAAAAATTAAAAATTCGAAAGGCGTTTTGCAAAAACTATTTTTGTTTGAGAGATTTACCGAGAGGGACCTAGAAATATTTCACGACTAAGTACCTAGAGAATCCGGAGTACTTGAGTTAACATTTCGAAAGGATAAATGACTTTTTAAAATTTACCAGAAAATTATAGTATCGATTTAGAAGTTTTTACTTCGTAAAATGAAATTACGCTCAGGAGCTCAATAAAATTCGGTCATCCGGAAAAAAAATGTTCCAATCGAATATAGAAGAGCGTAATTCCACAGGATACTTGAATATTGAATTTAATACAGAGGTTCAGTGCATAAAAAGTTCCGAATTACGGTGCATTAAATTTCCAAACATTTTCATCAGTGACGCCGTCCGCAACTACAGCCCGGCAAACTTTGACCCGAATACTTCATTGACCCTTATTGCATACCCGGCATTCGCCCGTTTGTGTGTCATCTGCGACGAAAATAAAAAGATCGGGTCCAGCCTGACATGGAATAAAAATGAGGCGTCCGCGCGGGGAGCGGCGCGCGCGAGTGGATATGAAAAAAGGGAAGGCGAAAAACCGGCGGAGAGAAGAAACGCGCGATGTATAGAGAGCGTAGAGGCAGCGTGATAATTAAGCGGGCGCTGTCGCGGCCCGATAAAACGCAATGAAATATGAAAATTGGACGATGTCGGGCAGAGCGGCACTTGCAGCACCGGCAGCGGCGTTGTGTTCTCGTGCTAGAAACGATGCTGGCGGACGTGGTTGTCGAGGCTCGCCAGAACGGCCGAAGGGGTGGCCCATGGGCTCGCTCTCGCTCTCACCCTCTCCCTCCCTCGCACCGCGCGCTACGTGTCGAGTATAGATATGGCGGGATCGCGAAAAAAAAAACGCGAAAAAAAAACTTGATGTTCCATTCGGTGCTCGTGGAGAGTGGAGGGGCAGTGGTATTCTACACTCGATGCCCGCTACCGCTGCGTCCCAGCGGGAAAACGAGGGCTCATTCGATCTGGCCCCGGAGCGGTTGTTACCGAAATTAGTTCGGCTCGCACGCCAATATAAATTGGCGGTAACGCGAACGAGCCGGCACCGTACACGTGCTGCCTCCTCGCTTGCCCTCCCGCGACCCCCCTCCGACCACTTTTTGTTATATTATTTTTTACTGCTTTTTCAAATTTTTATTTCTCGAAGGGATTTAAAAAATTGCATGAAAAAGAGCGAGAGAGGGAGACAGGGGGAGAGTTACAACTCTCGCCTTCGAGCGACGGGGCTTTATCGACGCCCGTGACGCGTTTCGTTTTACGAGTTGATTCTAAAAGAATAATACGTTCTTTTTTCCGTCTCTGTTTGTCGGATATTCCGAACGACTTTTGAGGAACGGCAGAACGGTCTCTGGTTTTGACACTCGCTCAAGTTGTAATTCTGGAGGAGGCGGTCGGCGAATGGAGGCACTGATGACAGGTGCAAACGAACGTCGAAAAATCTGCGTTTGTTCGTTCCTCTCTTTTTTTTCCTTTTTTTGCAATACTGCATGATTGGTATACGCGGCACGAGACGTTCCCTTGTTTCGTCGACTGTCGCTGGCGCCGATATGGGGAAAAAAAAGGATATGGAACCTTGAACACGAGGGAAAAAAAGAGTGAGATGAGAAAGGGACTGGAAGATATGGCGAACGAGGTGGACGCGTGCTGGAGGGATTGAGAAGCGAGGGAGTGGACGGGGGACGAGAGAGAGCAAAAAAGAAGCGAGCCGCACGACAATGGGTCCGGCAGAGATCGAGATAACCATTGTACCGTGTCGTCGTTCTTCGCTCGCGGCGCGAGCACAGTACTACTCGTTATTGTCCATCGTTCCCGTCGCCGCGGCCGTCGTCATCGTCGTCGTCGTCGTCGCAGCGACGGAAAATGTTCCACGCACTTTCGAATTGCTCGCTCGCCTCGGCATAGACTCGACTCATCCCTCGTTCCAGCTGTCCGACGCTCGCCCACGAAGATAGAACGGAGAAATGGAAAAATGAAACCATAAACTTTTCTTCGCCGATTCTCATTCTTCCGTAAAACCGGACACCCCGCGGGGCTTTTCCTCCCGTTCGCCGCGTTTTTCACCCGCGCTACGCGACGACCACGCGTGCTCCTTCCTCTCTTTGACAAATTTCGAATCTGCGGAAAAAGTTAATCGGTTAGTCTTTATTTGTATAATTTTTATATTGAAATAACGATAGCCAGGTCTTGAAATAAATATATCAATTTTCCCCAGTCTACGTATAATAAATATAGTCGTTTACGTTTTTTTGTTGTTAAAGCCTGGACTAAAATCTGTCTGTCTCTCGTAATCAACAAGATATTTTCAACCTGCGTGTAGCGTCTCGTGCGAAACGTCTCCACAGAGGTCGTCAGGCGTCGAGACCGTCGGGTTCGAGGTGCTGATCGAAGTAGCTTATTTCCACGCGGAGTGCGAAGCCGCCCGTATATTACTGCCACGTGCGTCTGTGTGTGTGTGTGAGGGAGTGTGTGAGTGTGTGTGAATGCGTTATATGGAGCGTTCGTAGACGCGGTGTGTGCCGAGAATTAATAGCCAGCGACACAAATTGGACGCGGTGCCTCGAGCTGTGGCGTTAGTAGTCGCGGAACGACTACGTGATTACGGGTTAATCAGAATTAATTAAGTGCCGTGGCATGCACGTCACTACTTCGTTACTATGTGACGTGTCAAGTGCTACCCTACGTCCGGTCCCTCCGGCGCTCTGTACCCCCTCCCCCCCCCCCTCTCTCCCTTGTCGCCCTGAACGACAGCGCGGAGAACGCCAGTACCATCGCCCTCGGCACTGTTACAACCCTGCGGTCCAAGGGTGAGACTGATCGGGAGGGAAAGGTTGGAAGGGTGCGCGAGCTGCTTTCCTGCCACCGAAAGATCTTAATGAATGATATGCGCCTGCATGCATCAATCCTCACGTACGCTTTGCGTACAAATTACGCTGTAACAATGACGATGTGTGCTCTCTATATTCTCAAAAGCGCCACTTATCCGTTTTATGTACCAGGCAACGCAGTACATGCACATTTTTTTATTATACGTTCCCCCGTACGGGACACTTCACGTTTTACAAGCCTCATCACCCCTCCTGATTGCATCCGCAGCTGTCTCTCCGCACAGACGTGTAACAGTCCTGTTACTGTCAAATTCACGCTGTCCATTTATTTATTCGATGAGTAATTTTTATTTTACGGAACACACCGCCGCGTTGGCGGAAAAAAATGTGTAACATTTTTTTTATCGTACCAAAAGGTCTTGCGTAAAAATGTACAAAAAAATGCGGCGAAAAGTGTAATAACGGAGGAAGCAACGAGTAATAATTTTTTCCATTACCCGTTCAATCATTTCCCGTTTTTGTAGCATTTTTAAACAAACTAGCCCACGCGTGCACATTTTTTCATACATGCCTCTTGCATTCCGTGCGGGATTTTCTTTTTTCGATTTAGTAAAGCTTGAAAACTCTAACCGATATCAAATTCCCGCTGATTCCGAAAAGCACCGTTGTTGACCCGAAAAAAGAAAAAAATTCGACGCAAAAAATGATTTTTTTCTCTGCAAATATAATTACATTACATTACTTTAGCCCATACGCTCGCCCGAACACCCTTCCCGAAATAACATTTACCAGCCTTCAAACCTCGCACGCCCGAGATCTGTCAAAATACAATAACACGACTGAAACTGCTCGTTGGTTTACGACTCCAACAGTGACATTTCGGTGACAAATAAAAACAATAATTGCAGTGCGAAAGATTCGTTTCGAGAAAAAAAAGTGAGGCGCAAAAAGGAATAAATTAGCGTGCAAATGGACGTATCGCAGTTGTCGAACGAATCCTTAACTCGGCAAATTGTCTACTTTATGCGCCAAGTAACAAAGAATTACACTAGCCGCGGTAACTGCAACCAACGACTCTCCGTTCCGTCGTCTACCGCTGGGAGCTCCCCGGGTAATCTAGTCTAAGGGGGTAGCAGTTCCCCCGTCGGGCTGAGTCGTCGCTCGTCTCAACCCCGAGAACTCTGGCGTTAGGGGTGTCGGCGGCCACACGGGACTTGTAACCACCCTCTAACAAGTGGACGGTTCGTTGGACAGTAGATCGTGCGGTTGCGGTCGTCTCGTTTCATTCAACAATTTCCCCATCCGCGTCGTCGAAATTCCCGCGACGTTATCGTCACTGCGCTGCGTCCAATTGGAAAAAAAATTCTTTTCGTCTCTATTTTAAATAACCCGTCTTTATTCGATCCGTTCACAAAATGAATTCCGTGTTTCCGACCACAAAATCGTTGTTTCAACCAGCGTTGAGAAAAAAAAATGATCGAAACCAATGAAATTTTCTTCAAAAGATCTAATAACATATTTAATTGATATAGATTTATAATGTATTGAAATAAATTTGTAAGAATCAATTTTATTCCAACAAATCGTATCTCCTTTCGTCTCAGCATTTTCTTCTGCCCAATTCGATATCTCATCTCATCAAACCCAACCTGTTTTCACGCCAATCGTTTCACAAACCGCATTTCACCTTTCGCTGTCATCCCAAAATATATCATATCACGCGTTGATTCCCTCGCGGCCCCTAACGACGGGAGTCAGTGCGACTACTTCGAGTGTGAAAAAAGCGAATGAAAAGCCGAAGACGCGCGTCCATTGAATATCGAGAGAGAGAGAGCTAGAAAGAGAGGCAGAGAGTCTGGGATTTCTCCCCCCTGGCTGAGAGAAGACGACGAGGCTCGGAGTTATCTCAAGCGCGAGTGGGACTTCTTCCCGTTGCTTCGACCGGTTTACGGTCGACAGTCGATGCTACACGTATTCGGAATAAGTAGGCAGAGAGCGGGGTGCGTCTGGGGAAGAGGGATTCTGGTGTACGAAACGAGAAACGAACGAGGCCAGCAGCCGCGGAGAGACGGACGCCGATTGAAGCGAGTTCACGTTGCGAAAGCACAGCGGTATATCCCTCTGAATGGAGCTTCTGAAAGAGGCTTGATTCACCCCCAACACACGTATACACAGTACACATTTATTACGCACACACTCGCACACACTGCAGCACTCTCCGTCCTTTCTTCCTCTTCTATATATTTTTCGCCGTCTCTCTCTCTCTCTGTCACTTTTCATTCCCTCGACAAGCCAGGCCAACTTGAACACGTACGAGAGGGTCTCTCTCGTCTTCTCTCGTTTCCTTTGCGAACTATGGCATCGCGACGACGTGGTTTCTCAAGGGGTCGAAGCGGAGAGCCCGCACGACACGTATAACACAGAGAGAAGGAGGGGGGTGAGAGGGGCAGGAGCGAGGGAGGTTGACTAACAATGTCGTTGAAAGACGCCTAATTAAATAAGACGTACAGAAATATAACCTGAGGTCAGGGAAAGAGTAGCCGAGCTATAAATGTATACGGCGTACTACAGGTGAGAGCTCGCGCGGAGAATGAGAAGAGGGTGAGAGTTTGTCTCTGACTAGCGGGCGTTCAGGAACGTCCGGGGGAGGATAGCCGTGCTAACAAGGTGTTGGAGAGGGCGCGAGGACGGGCAAGACAACGATGACGAAGCTAGAGACAGAGAGAGAAAGAGAGAGAGAGAGTGAGAGAGAGGGGGGGGGGGGGGAGAAGGCAGAGGAGATAGGGAGAGGCGCGCGGAGATCTCGTCGTCTCTGTCGGGTCAGCCCAGAAGAGCTTTCGCCTCAAGTGGCTCATCCAGCAGCCGGGGGCGCGCGCGCTCTCGCCCGAGGGCCACGGCCGACGCGTTTTCCTCGTGGAGAAACCTCGCGAACGGTAATTGTAGTGCCGGGCGCGACGTCATTCTGTGCAACAACGCGGCCACGAGAGACCGCATTGCAACCCCCTTTTACGTCCCTCTCGGTCTCGCGTGACGCGTGTGTCCAGCGGCCCCCTCTGCTCTATCCGCGGATCCTCTCCTTTGGTGTAGCCGAGGGAAAACACAGGCGGACTATGCAGCGGCACCGAGGCTAGCCGTGCGGAAGAGAGGTCGTTGCTTTTTCACTTTTATTTCGTGTCCCTGCACACCTTTGCCTTAATCAGCAGCCGCAAATCGTGCGCCGTGACATTCTTTCGACGGTGAAAACGGAGCCTGGAAGTTTGAAAATCCGATTAGAAACAGGGTTGTCGACTGCCAGGGTTTTATTTCATGAATATTCGTCGTGCCATTAACTTAATAGTTATTATTTCAGAGTAACGTAATTTATTAAAATAACTTTTCTATAATTTTTTTTTTTTTTTTCAAAGTATTCGGAGCTTATAACTCTGATGAGAATATTGAGATTTCTTCCACACGTTTTCGGTTTGATATAATGAGTCAATGAGAGTCTGAAAAGGTGGAATATTTTGGATGATGATCAACAAGGGACGAGCAGCTTTCAATTACAATCACAAGAGATGACAACCCCGCTACGAGCGAGAGAAGCTTCGTGCATGCACGGCGGATGAGAGACGGAGAGAGTTCAGCGGGGGTGGCTTTTAATTTTCTCGCCGTTAAACTGCACCCCGCGGAGTAACTTTATTAATAAATCCGCGGTACTTCGAGAGACGCCACGGACTTAATATTGATGCCTTGCCGGCTCGTTGGCTCGCCCCTCAGCCACTTTCCTCGCCACGCTTGCGTGCCTAAGCAAAACTCGCCGCTTCGTCGATAGACCTCGAGCTTTTCGCTCGACGAACATTCCGGAGTTTTTACAATTTTCTTTTTTGATCTTCGTCGTGCACCCCACCAGGCACGAATGTTTGGGGAAGTCTCTGTTTTAAAAAGTTAATGAGTAACGGAAAACATTGTTGTTTTCCAATCCAAGCTGTGGTTAGTTGCTAGGAAGTCTGTGATAAACAAATTCAATTTGGTGTCAAATTTGACACATGAGGACAGGCGCGGCAGCGCCCGTAAGCTTTTAAATAGTTATAAGAGCCCAGCAGCGTAAAATTGATTAGCCTATTATAGGTGAAACTTTGAAACAAAAGTATATATATTTCCGAGGTCGATTTTGGCCATTTTCAGTCCGAGGACGAATCTGTGATTTCTGACAAAAAGAACATCGCAAACATTTTTTATTTTTATTTTTTTTTTTTTCAAAATCAAGTAAAAACGATTGGTAACCAGTGTTTTCCGGGTTTAATAAAAAAATGTCTCGAGAGCAAAGGGATAAATAGAGCCGGCTACGATTTTTTTTTTCAGCATGTCTCCCAGAGCACAGTAAATTTTGTATTGCTCATTTTTTTTTAAATCGTGACCTAGTCTAATATGTCACGGTGGATAGAAAATATATGTTTCATACATATACGCGAGTAATCTCTGGCCTTTGGAGACGCCCGTAGGTGTAACACTCAGCGTATTACGATTTTACGCGGTGAATTTTCTGTGTGGAGCACGTCGAGCGTTGCCTCTGGATAGGGAGTGGAGATAGCGCGCGTGCACGCAATCACACAGCTACCGTGTCCGCCGGAAATAAAATCACAATCATCCGGCAAAGCCCCGGTATCTTCGCGAAGCGGGTTTTCTTGATAAAAATAGAAAAAAAAAAACCGTTCAAACCCCAGGACTGTAATGGAAACGTTGCAGCAATTGTTGCCAGCGTCGCCGTTTCTCGCAATTCTTTTCAAAAGATGCACTTTAATTTTCTAATATTCGCGCGGCACACTCTGTGATTAGAGATTCACACTCGTGATTCGCGACTCCACGACGGTTTGTTAGCCGCTCACAGCAGAATCAGTGGAACGAAAATACACTTCAGTTAGTACTGGGTCACTATTCGCAACTTTTCCGGGCTTTCCGAGTGCCTGCGGGGTGGCTCTCGCACCCTCGTTACAACATCGCGAGGCATCTAATTTCGCAAAGTGACGCCTAAACCTGCTATATGCAACGCGAAAAGCCGAAACTCGATACGCAAGCAGCGCCCCCTCGCCGGGGTGCGCGGAGGAGGCTAAGCGCCGACTACTACTGTGCGCCACGTTGTAAGTATCGGTCTGAGGCGTGGAATCGCCTAGAAGCAATGAAGAGGGTTGCTCGTAAAAAACTACGAAAAAAAAGAGAGGAGAAGAAAGGCGGGAGAGGACGGAACTAAAGAAAATAAACGGGGAAACGGCGGAAAAGTTCGCGCGCAGCTCGCACGCATTTGCGATGGCTCTCGGTGCGGAGAAACCGGGGGCGTCCGCGCGCGCACCCTGGTTCCTCAGACTCGCTCTATGGTGCACGCATTGCTTCGCTGCGAAACTTTAGAAGTTGCTGCTGCGCGAGCCAGGGCTTTAATTAATTGCGAGGCTCCGCGGTGCAGTGGGGTTGTGGATTTTCTGCTCTCGAGGAGAGGGCACAGCGACGGGCCAAAGCTCGTTGAAACTGTTGCGTCACTGAGCTCTCCCACCCTTTTTCTCCCTTTCTCGTTTTCTGTCTCTCCCTCCTCGTCCTCCCCCTCCCCCTCTCTCTCGCTCTCAATCTCTCCGCCCTGCTGATCTCTCAAAGGAAATTCCCATGATGTTGCGAAGCCATCAATTAAATAATTTCATCCCTTGAAATAATAGTATCCACGTCAAACAGTGCATATCCACCCTGTGAACTGTTTCACCGGCAATGAATTCTCCCTGAATTCGCGATATATATTTGCAGCAGCCGGAAGAAGAAAAATAGAATCGCAGTCGTTTCTTTCGCTCCCTCACGGATTCTCGGTGTTTCTCGAAGGAATACGTGGAGAAAGTCGGGTGTACAGTGACGGCCAATCCGTGCCGAGTCCAAACAGAGCCGAGACGAGACGAGAAGCCGAGAGACAGAGCCGAGCGGCAAACAGACTCACGGGGCTGAGGCAGCCCCGGCGTAGTCTCCCTCCCTGCCCCACCCGCCCACCACCCTCGCGGCCTTCCTTTTTCTTCCTCCGTTCTCGGTATTATCTCACGTCTCTCTTTCCTTCCCCCGAGTATTCTTCACCGTAGGAACAACGAGACTGAAAGACAGAGGAGCTACAGTGAAAGAGAATGAAGGAACGAGTCATGCCGGGTTGCACCCGGCTGCCACGCCCCAGCCTCGTTATTTCTTGAGAGCATCAGGAAATAGATGGAGAGGAGAAACGCGATGAAGAAAGAGGGAAGACCAGTTGGTTTTCGCGAATGGTTCTCGCGGAGCGATTCAAAAGAATTTTCACCAATACCCATCGCGCACTTTTCTATGCGCTCGTTGTATTTTCCAGCCCAGAGAACGTCGCACGTTCGTCAGCGTTCGAAAAACGTGACGTTAACTTTTTTTTTTACATTTTATTGTCCCAGGAGTGAAATGGATCAGTCCGTGTCGGAAAAAAATTGGAAGGAGTCATCAATTGAATTTCGGATAGAGTTCAATGAAGACTGACTAAAAATTAGGATTAGCGTAGGATCCGAATCTGCAATGTAGCAAGTTTGAGTATCACTGGGCGTCGATTCTTTCGTAAACCCTGAACTTTTATTTTCTTAACACGAGCGACAATAGATGTTTTTATAATATCGTAAAGATAAAATTCACACGTGCAGACGTGGAGCCCGGAAAATATTTGTCATTTCGCATCCTTGTTATTTTATTCTCTCGGGTCATTACTTTTTTATTCCCGGTATTTATATTTTCCACGGCGTCTAAGAGGCATGAGGTCTACGAGGGGCGTCAGAACGTCAACGCGGTGTGGTCGGGGGGGCCGACACGAGCGCGAGCGGCGTTACTCATCCCCCTCGAGGAATTATACTAACCTATATCGCCTTTCAGCGTTGTCGAGCGGGGGTGGTTTTGCGGGAGACGCTCGCGCGCGCGTTGCCTCGACACAGTGTCCCGAGACGCGGGAGAGACGCGGTAGCTGGTCCGTTGAATTTATTTTTATTCCGCGAATAAATAAAGCTTGCTCGCCCGAGGCGACAAGAACGACGACGGCGATGTCGGGGAGACGAGGCGAGGATCCCGTCTCGCTCGCGCTGCCTGCTGAAAGTTGGCCTGTCCTTTCATCGGAAACCCTCGGAACGAAGGTACGTAACCGAGCTTTTTTTCCACGCTGACGCTTCTTATTTCTCGCCCGTAGATGCCGCCCAGGGCCTTTATCTTTCTCCGCGCTCCCGGAGGGTTGTTTACCAGGGTTCAACTCCTCAGCCCAACGTTTATAAAGCCTCCTCCGTCTTGTTTCAGCCTCCGAGCGCAACCGTGTATATTTATTATTGCGTTATATAATTTTATACCCTTAACTACTTCGACACGAATTCCCTGGTCCCGCGAGCTCGGCTACGGCACACCGCTCTACCCTCCATTGCGATACTTATTTCCATGATTAGCGCATATTTGCCAATCAGCGTTTCGTGTTTCCCATTTCTTTTCCCAGCGCAGTTGTCTGTTTATTTGCTCGCAAATTATCCAATAACAATAAAATTCTCAAATGTCCCAGTTGACTCGGAACCGTCCGGAGACTTTATTGCAAATCGAAGAAAAGTATTAACGACCAAAGTGCATCTGAAAAAGCCATGAGAGTTAAATTAATTGAAACACAAGTGAATTATCATCCTCCATTTTGTGCCGCGGGCTATCGAGCGTCAGAGATAATTCGTAACAACAAGTAATCCACAACAAAATAACTCGAGCGCGCGGAGAAAAGTAATGAAAGGTTCGCTCTGTCGCCACCAGGCCGTTGGCCGATATAAAGAGTAAATCGAGAACGAAGATGGCATTCCAATTGCGCGTGGCGTCCAAGCGAATTAGAAGCGAAGCTATCGCGATATAGTGGCTCTTCGTTCACGGTGTGTCGCGCGGTTGCCGCGAGGACACGAAGCCTGCGGTGGAGGGTGTGAGGGAGGGGGGCTTGGTGGATTGAAGCGCCTGGCGAGGTATGGAGGACAGGAGGAGGAGGAAGGGGAGGGGATGGCGGTGATATTTCCCCCTGGAGACAGTCGATATCCCGCTATCGGCATCAACGTGGGGCCAACCGAGGCCTCCACCCACCTCGAAGCATCCCTTACAGCGCTGCCTCTGCTGCTGCTGCTGCTGCTGTTGCTGCTGCTGCTGCTGCTGCTGCTGCTGCTGTTGCTGGTGCTGTTGCTACCATACCGAGAAGCACACGCTTCGGGGTGCGAGAACGCGCGCGTTCTCCTTCAAGCATCTGCGATCAGAAGTGCGAGACCGAGGGAGACGGAAGTATCTCTGAGAAGCGCACGGCGAGCAGGACAGCGGCGAACGTCCAACCAAGGAGGACAAGGTAGGAAATGGAGGGTTGTTGCAGAGTCCCGACATGCCCGGCCTCGATTAATCAATGGAGAGCCGTGGGAGGGGAGGGGGGGTCGGAACACGACGCTTGCGAAGCACGGAGGACGACCAAGACGAGCGTCTTTCGTGTGTGGCGAACGCGTCCCTCTCGCCGACGCGATGCTGGACGCGTCGCCTTTCTCGCACGCCGCGTACCCGGTGGCTCCTCGCGGGGCGACTGTCCGAACGGACACTGACTCTTACCACTTGCTCGTCGTGTCGGGCGGCGAGCTTCGGCCGCACACAAGACACACGGAGTTATAAAGAACGAGACCGAAACGATCGGCGACCCGACGCGGAGGACCCTCGAGATTGGCTCTCACCGGCAAGTATCTATTTGATAAATGACTCGGACACTTCCGGTGTCCTCGAGCGGTTGGGGCCTCTCACTCTCTTTCCCTGCGCTGCTCAATGAGAAAGTGCGGCTATCGGCGGAGAATAGAAACATCCGAGGGGACTTTTCTATTCACACCGCGCGACACTGACTTTCTAAAATAGAAGATAAAAAAATTAGCAAACGTTTCGGGACGAAGTGACTGAGAATTTGGAAAAAATATCTGCGTTTAAAAATTGGATTCATTGGAAGTGCGAATTTCTAGTCGCAAAATATTTATCCCTCTTTTAAAAAGTTCATGAGTAACGGAAAGCATTGTTAGCGAACTATTCGAGCTGCGATTGGTAGCCAGGAAAGTCCGTTGTAAAGAAAATCAGGTTGATGTCAAATTTGGTGTAAGATGACAGGCGCGGCAGCGCCCGTAACCTTTTATAAGACCGCAGCAGCGCAAAATTAATTAGCCTGTTACAGGTGATATTTTGAAAGAATATATTTCCGAGGTCGATTTTGGCGATTTTCGGTCCGGAGCCGGATCTTCGATTTTTTACAGAAAAAATATTTTTTTCGTCGCCAAAAAAATATTTTCAAAATCGATTAAAAAAAGTTAATAACCAGTGTTTTCGGGGGTAGAATATGCGACTTGGGAATGATGGTATAGGTGAAAAGTCGATATTTTGAAAAGAAAAAAAATTGGGGTCGATTTTGGCGATTTTCGGTCCGGAGCCGGATATATGATTTCTGACAAAAAGATCGTGGCCAAAAATATATTTTTTCAAAATCGATTAAAAAGGTTTTGTAACCAATATTTTCGGGAGTAGAATATACGACTTGAGAACGATGGTATAGGTTAAAAGTCGATATCTTGAAAAGAAACATTTCCGAGGTCGATTTTGGCGAAAAGTTTTTGAGGCACGCGCGCCAGCGCGTGTGATTACTCTAGTTGAAAATAAAAATAACAATGTCCTGTGGTCTTCCTTATTCTCGTAAGAAAGAAGAAAATTTATCTACAACCGATATTCGGATATCTGAGTCTAAAAGCTCCCCCCTCCCCGGTTTCCTCCTGGCGTCTGTGCGGGACGAGGATGAATAATCGTGACTTAGTCATAGTCATGAAATAACTTCTTCGGATCGCTCGCAATTATCATACGATCTCAATAAAATAAAGTTGGTAGTTGGGCGGAACGTGGCGGTGAGGAAGGGCGAGCGGGGTATAAGGTCGATACGCTGTAGTTAGGAAGAAGGGTCTCTTCTCCACCGTCGTCTCCGAAGTTCCGAGGGTAGCGAAAGAGGGAGCGAGAGAGAGAGAGAGAGAGAGAGAGAGGGATGACACGTAAGGGATCGATTTTCCTTGGCGTCTACTTCTGTTCCGG
Organism: Pimpla rufipes; assembly: GCA_963932165.1. Lineage (NCBI taxonomy): Eukaryota > Metazoa > Arthropoda > Insecta > Hymenoptera > Ichneumonidae > Pimpla > Pimpla rufipes. The sequence goes on along the minus strand of OZ010632.1, from coordinate 16,761,789 downwards.
ACAGTGACAAATGGCAGGAGCCTTCTATACCTTTCAGCGAACTCTCCGCGAAGTGGATACCGCCTTCCCCGCCACGCGTCTGTGTCTACATTCCGGCGGCGCTATCTGTGTGTATCGCTCGCGCGAAGTAGCCTGATGTGTTTCACCCTCCTCCACCTCCACGGACTTGTTCGCGTTCTTTCCACGGTATCTCCTTCCTCCCGCCGCTGCGCTCGGGACTGGACTCGATGTCTTTCCATTAATTAACGACAAATTAGAATCGGTGCTGCTGAGAGAGGGAGAGAGAGAGAGAGAGAGAGGAGAGACCCCCTCGCTGGTTAGTCTTCCCCGTTGTTGGCCTGAGTGACAACACCGGATGAGGGTGAAAAGTCGGCTCGGCGAGGAAAAGCGAGTAGCCACGGGGGCAAATTTATCGTGAATGGAAAAGTGGAAGGTCCGGGGAAGTACGATAAACCAGACAGAAGGGAGAGAGAGAGTGAGAGAGAGATCTAGTGGCGAGCATACGTCAACTAGGCACATTGTAATAAAAGTTGTCCGTAAGTCACGACACTGCGAGGGGCGGCCGGTCGCGAGTCACCTTATGAGACAGTAAAGTCACGTAGGGCTGTGTTTTACATCGGGAGCGTCGTCGCCGTTGGTCAGGAAGGAGGCTCGGGTGGGGGGCGAGAGCCCGAAGGAAAATACGGAGCCTAGAGAGTCGCGAAGCATGCCGGAATTAAGGCTGCCGTTAATGCAACGTGTAGCGGGGATAACGCGCTTACTTACGTGTCCCCGTGTTGCGCCTACGAGAGGAAGAACAACGGCAGGAAGGCTCAGCGTGGGAGACATAGCGGGCAATAACCGACGTTGCAACCCTTAAATTTTACCCTCGTAGCTTAGCTCCGCTTTACAGCTTTATGAACGCGCGACTCGTCCCTCCCCCGACTCTCTTCTCGGCCCTTTCTCAGAATACATGGGGAACAATATTAAAATCTGGGTTACTCGTGCCTCTGCGTTTAATCGCTTCCACCTTAATTCTCCTTCTCGTTCTCCGGACATTTTTCGCGTAATATTGATCAAAAGAGCCGAGAACGACTGACCAACGTGGGCTTTGCTGGCGGGGTCATTGTGGTTTCCCCGCTAATTAGGGTGCAACGAGAACTCGGCATTGTCCGTTTCTTCGGTCTTTCCGGACTTGTTTGGTCTTTTCGTCTGAGGCTTTTCCGGGCCTATTTGGAGGCCGAGTGTACAAATATGCAGGCTCGAAGGGACTAAATATGATCCTCGGGGGTTCGGGGCGGGGGGGGGGGGGGGGGGGGGGGCAGACTGAAAATGATTTCAATTCGGATCCCGGTTGCGCATGCTGCCGGAGATGTCTTATTTTCACAGAAAATCACAGAGAGGTTGTTGTTCCTCGTGGCTGTTCGGTCTGTTTGTCTCGTGCCTGGCATAGACAAAGCGCCTCTCACTGCACAGGCTGGAGGTGGATATCGATTCCGTTAGAGTCCCGGCGTCCCCCCTGCCCCTCTCGCCAATGTGCCAACAACGTACCTCGCCGCTCTCGCTTGCACCGTTGGCCTTTTTGACTCGCGATAGTTTACCAGTTTGCCTGCCCAGATTGCTGTTGTACCAAGCAGTAATCCGGCGCATACAATGAACTCCATTCCTCCCCGCTTTCCTCCAACTAGCTCTTTGCTCCGACCTCGCGTTCCTTCGGCTGTTGGTCTTATGCTTCGCCCTCAGCCAGCCCTCGGAGAGCGCGAGAGAGGGAGGCAGCTCCTTCCCTCTTCCTCCGCGCCCGCAGATCGCCCACTCGCACTCCGCCGCTGCGCTCTCTTTCTCTCTCTCTCTCTCTCTCTCTCTCGACAAACACGGGGCTCCCGGAACAACTTCGAGAAACGAAACGAAACGAACCAAGTCCCGAGCTCATTTTCCCTCGAATACAACTTGTGGTTACGAACTCTTCTCTCGCTCGCGCAATTCCAACGAAAGGGACCGCGCGCCGCGCGCGCGAGAGCCGGGTAGCGACGGAGACGGAAACTGTGGAGTAGAGTCAAATAAAGCTGGTAGGAGAGAAATGGAGTGAAAGCCAGAGTGAGACTGCCGAAGTAAAAGGGGCGAGGAGAGCGCTATCATGAGTTTTCCCGAGTTTTCCACGAGTTATCCGCGGTCGGTGGGGGGCGGGTGAGGCAAGGGAAGGGGGAGGCAGGGACCATCAGGGTTTGCTGCCGTGCTCCTCCCGAGTGGGGGTGTTAATTACCACCCCGTTCTGGGCATGGGAGAGAAGTACCCTCCAGCCATGGTGGAGGCTGCTCTTCCACTCCCTTCGCCCTCCTCTGCTACTTTTCGCCTCCTCCCCCTCCCCCCCCCCCCCCTCCCCCCACCCCTTCGCAGCCATCGCGATTCCACCGAGAGTTGGGATATACCCGGCGACGTAGGAAAGGACGGAGGCACCCGGGTGCGAGATAACGTTTTCAATTACCTGCAGGATGTGACGTAGTTATGAGTTAGCTACCTAGAGTGAGAGTGAGCCGCACGGTGGTGTACGGGTTTTCTATCCCATCCCGCCGTGTACCCGCTGCGTCTCTCCTCGCGCGCCACCCGCCGCGCTGCCCGGAGATGATGAGCCAAGATGAGTGGAAGGGATGAGAGGAGCCAAAAGAGAGCCGCTCGAGGAATTTCAGCGCCCTGCGTCGCTGTTTCTCCCGCACCTAACACTCGGCGTAGTACGACGAGCGCGTGTCCTTGCGAGATAAACCAAAACCCGATCGACGCTGCGAGCCAAAAGCGTCTCGAAAATTTCGCCGAAAAGGACCGCGAGGACGGGGAGAGCGAGAGAGAAAATCAGGGAAAACTCTCATCAACGATGTCAAGCCGAGTCTCTCGCCGCCTCTCGTTCTCCAAGATGAGGGGCGACGAAAAAAGGATGAAAAGAGAGGAAAAAAAGGATTCACTCTGCGCTCACCAGGCGGGAAGATGAGGGATGAAAAAAGAAAGGAAGACCCCGGGGGGTTGGGGTCCGATCCAATTAGCGGACGACTTTAATGCACAGGACGGAAGGAAAAGGAGAGACTTTTTCTGATAATCCGAAGGATTCTCTCGTCCGAAGGCCCTGCCCTCGTTTTACTCTTCACTTCCTCGCGCGGACTCTTTATTCTATTTCTCTTCTTCAATTCTCTTGTAGTATAGACACCATTCACGCGTTCTGTATCTCCATTTTTCTTCGTTGCCCCCCGAGCGGCGGCCACGAGGATCTTTAAAGGATTTTCTACGCGCCATCCGAGGACGACACCGAGGGGGCGGGGTGCGGGTGCGGGTCAGGGAGTCTCGGTGGATAACGTCACCGAGTTTGAAAGACCGCACCTCGAGGCGCGGAGCTCGGGCTCGCTGCGGGGTAATTTCACGGCGACTAACCCTGGATGCATTTTATCCCGGGGTAACACCGCGCTCGACTCGGAAAGGAAATAAATCAGTGGTCGACCGCGCGCGGCACGCTGGTCCGTTCCGAGGAGCCGCCGCACTCCCGTCTACCGCCCGGAGATCATCCCCCCCTTAAACGAAATATTCAGCCGCATAATCTTTGTATCAACAAAAAGCCCGAATTTACCCGGCGATGTGCGAGGCATTTTTCAATTCTTTTTTATTTCATTTTATTTATCTCTCGAGTGAAACAGACAAGCGCTTCCTGAGATGAGAAATAAAAGCGCGAAGCTCGGGGGGCAGTTATACGATTTTTCCACACGCCCGGGTGCCTGGCCCTGACGTCATATTTATCTCCCTAACTGCGCGATTATGGCGCAAAAACTGTGCCCGACCGAGCGCGAACAAGGGGCGAGAAAAAGTGGGCTCAGGGAAGAAAGGGTGGTGGATGAAGGCCTCTCGCGAGCCGGCGCCCTTGCGAGGGACGATTTATCGCGTCGAGCGTGGCTCCTTTCTTTCTTCGCCGACGCTCTCCCGCTCTTGCGATGAAAAGTTAAGACCCATTCGTAACTGCTTTAACAACGCGTGCAGCCCGGGATGCCTGGCGGTCTTTTCCCGCCTAGGAGAGATACTTGCACTTTGCTTTCAGTGTTTCTTTTTTGTCCTCACTAGCTTCAATCAATTTGCTTGATGCCACTCGGCGAAATCGCGGTGATGCTGCCTGTCGTTAAGCGACGACTAATTAATCGCGAGGTCACGCGACTATTCTTACGGCTGCACACCGCAACTGCTCGATGGACGGCGAAAAGTTAATTCGCCCGTAAAAACAGTCGTACGTATCGGCGATAAGCAGTTATCTCTCGCGGTTGTCGGAATCGGCGCCGCAATTTCTTTGAGTGCATTGAAGTTAATCAAACTCTTGGCCAGGGGATCGATCGGAAATGGCGCACAAAGTGCATCGAGTGCGCGGTAAGTCGGACGTTAAAGGGGTTTGGCTTTATGACGCCGACGGGGAATAACGAGAAAGCGTGACGCATCGACAGGCGGAAATGCGCGTAGGATGGGAACACGTGTTCCGGCGTTCCGGCTAACAGCCCTTCGCGGCGTGTACACCATATATTCGGGCAATATTGGTCACGTACGCGTGGCATTATAGCTGCAATATACAGTCGAGAGAAAGCCTAGAATATTTGTGTGTGGCTTCGGCACAGAGGGTTAAAGCAGCAGCAGCGGCGGCGACGGTGGCAGAGAGAGCGAGGAAAGAGAGAGAGACAGAGGACACAGAGAGTTGCAGTGCGGTGGAGGCGCGCAGTAGTAATGGTCCGTAACTAGTCAGACCGGCGTGTGAGGCGCGTTGGCCGAGAACGACCGCGGAGGTTACGCTTCGCATTGCATTATTAGACACGTCGGGCATCGGCCTGGCAACTGGCGCAAATATTTCTGGATGCGAAGAGCTGGGTCAGGAGAGAACTGTAGCTACTCTGACGTATATAAACGTGAAAATGCAGCGAGTGTGAAAGAGAAGGGTAGAGCGCGAGCGAAGGAGGAAGAGAGAGAAACAGAGAGAGAGTCGGGTGTAGAGTAGTCGGGCATACAACGGTAGTAAAGTAAAGTAAAGTACGTAGCGCATTGTGCACGTAGAGGTTGCATGCACTTCTGACTGTAGACCACACTGGTCTCTCGCGTCACTCGCGAGTCCACTGCAACTTTAACAACACACACGGTAATTACCTTTGTTCGACGTACAAATTGCGGTGGTCTCTCACACTCGGCACGCGAAAGCTCGACAACCTCTGACGTCTCTATCTCACTTTTTCTCACCCCCTCCCGTCTCCCGCGCAGCTCGCTCCTTCTCGTTACGCGCTGCAACTGCCTTCCTATTTATGTGTACCGCGTGCATATTATATACAGCTACTATATATACGAACGGCTACGCTCTCGGGCCTGGTACACTCGATCGCTTTATGTCGGCGGCAGTTGGAAGCTGAGAAACAGCAGATGAGGTCGGAGGGATTCGAATTTTGACACCCAGCGGAGTAATGCGCTTCCGGCAGGAAGCTCAGCCCTCGCGAAGGTTTCTGGAGGGCAGCGATCTCGAGGGCGCGGAATAGAATCGAGCGAGGAGGCCGGGAAGCGGACCCTCCCCCTCCTTTGCCTCCCTCTCTCTCTCTCTCTCTCTCGTCGAGCTGGATCTGCATATTTAGCTAAGGGTCGCGACGCGGCCATTGGAATTGCAAAATCGCAAATTGGACTTGTTCGAGTCGTCCGGCGAGGAGAGAGCGCCGGAGAGAGCGAACGAGCTTGCGTTAGTTCGTTCTACGGTACGCTGAGACCCCGGCGCTCGGATCGCGCTCGCGCTCGCGCATCCCGTACCAAAGTTTTCGAATTAACTGCACCGCACACCAGGCAGCTCGCACGCCTGTTCTCCACCTTCCCCGTCGCTCTCTTTCACCCTCGCCCAGCTCGCTCGCTCGCTCTCTGTCTCTACGTATGCTGGGGGGGGAAATAATATCCGCCCCCTCGACGCAACGACTCGTCGACGAGACTGGATATAACGGAGATTAATGAGATTGAGATATTAATGGTAGACCAGTAATACCCTGAACACGTGAATTTCGCCAAGTTTAGAATGAAAATTATTGTTTTACTTCAAAGGCACGTCCGGGAGATTAAAGAGCCGCGAGGGCGTAAAAATTATGCAATTACCGGAGGTACAACAAAATGAGTTGAGAAGTGATTACGAAAAATTATTATTAATTTTTAACTCAAATAAAATGCATTTTGTCTGACCTACATCCGATAAAAATCTATAAAGCGAGGATCACACATTGCATTGTGGAATTTTATCAATATTCAGAGAGGCATCAGTGAATGAACTATTTATTTTATCATTTCAAGCGCGAAATTTAACCTCTTCAGTACTCACAGCGTTAAAATATTTCATAAAACGTATCAATTTAATGTGTTACATCTCCGCTCAAAAAGTTTCCCTACAGTCGGAAACAGGCAGCTTGTTTTTGCGGCATACAGAAACATTTCTCATCCCTTTCGCCGGGTCCTATTTTCAACGTCCATTCCTTTTTCTCCCCTCACCCCCACCGCTCACAGCGGCTAACGTAATGTAGCAAATAAAAATTGGAACGCGCCGCGTTCTCGTCGACGAGAGGTGTATCCGATTGGATTCTTCATTGAATAAACTTGGCGTCTCGCTTGGCAAAGAGATATGATGTTGGCTGCGGTGCCCTGGTCGTATCAATGCTGCGAGCGAGTGTGTGTATGTGTCTATGTGTTGCGGAGATATGCGGAGTCTCTGCGTGACGCGAGAGGGCGAGACGTGGCCCAGTGGAAAGAGGCTTCGCGAAGGGCTCGAAGTACGAGAGAAAGAGAGAGGAGGAGAGAGAGAGAGAGGAAAAAAAGCGTGGTCGATGGAACGAGAGGAAAAGAAATAAGGCGCTGAGGAAAAGGAGGTCGGAAACGCGGATAGGAAGACGATGTGTGGTATATATGGGAAGGAGCGCAGAAGAAGCGCGAGGTGGTTTCGAAGGCCAGGATCGGTTCCTGGCGACGACGTCGGCCCCGAAGGATGAAAAGCAAGCATCAACCCTCCTCCGAGCAGCCAAGACGTACCCGGCGACCCTGCTGCCGCTGCTACTACTGCTAACTCCGCTCGCAGCGTTCGAACCCTCCCACAGGGCCTCGTCGACTCCGCGTTGTCGTCCTCGACCGGCTGCTGATTCAATATTCGTTTTTCTGCGGCATAACTTCCTATTTGCATGGGTCCGCCTCTCGCTCTCTTCCCTTTGAACCCGTCCACCAGTCGTAACCTTACCCCCCGCGGGTTCGCCGTCTTTACCTCCTTCGTAATTTGTATGTGTTGGAAGACGTGTCCTCTCTCGTTTCTTATTTTTGAAATATTTTTCTACCCCACTCTCTCTCTCTCTTTCGGTTTCCCCGCGATAAGATATAAAAGTAACCGTGGACTCTAAAAAAAAGAAAAGAAAAGTGAGTCGTCGAGCAACAAAAGAAAAAGATAAATAAATTCGAGGGTTGGTTCCTTAGAAAAATGTATGCGTCATTCAGGGCGGGTCATCTCCATTTTTTATACACTTTTTTTTGCACTTGGCCTGAGCTTTCGGTAAAGATTTTGTTGCTGACATTTTGCAATTTTTTTTTCTTCCTTTCTTCGCCGCAGCATTAGTGAACGAGATCGGCAGACAGACAAATCGACGGGTTGGCCTTCGGCGTGCTCTCGATTCTTTCTTTCTTTCTTTCCTTCACCGACCGGATAGCACGCTTTTGTTCTTGGAATCCCAGCGAGAAGCCTGTGGTGTACAAACGATCGGCTATCCGTCTGCTCGCGTAAATTGGCACAAGCCCGCAATTTCTTTTCTGCGAGATCGGTCGATCGTGTCACCGAGGCGTGGGCCGCGCGGAGACGCGTCTCTTTTTCACGTTGCGCCTCGAGGCGAGGTGGCCCTCTCGCAGTAAACGGGACTTTTGAGATCGATTGAATCACTTAGGGAACACAACCCTCGTCGGCCACTCGTCTCTCTCGCGACCGAATGTATACACGTAGCGTAACCCGGCGGCGCACGACGAGCCAATTAATTTAACACGGAATTCGTGCTCGCCAGACTTACACGAGACATTTTTCGCGTGTCCGAATGATTAAACAGGAATAGATAGCTCTCCGCCATCTCACGGTTGACACACAAACAACGCGACTCTTCGCGAGAGAAATCCACCGCCTCTGTTTTTCCGACATCAACGAAGCGCTCAAATATTTGTCCGCTGTACTGAAACAAAACAAGGAACAGTTTAACGCAAAATAATTGACGAAACAAATAAACAAATTGTCCGAGTCAGAGTCAAAGAGTAACGGCAGTGTCGAAACTCCGGAGAAATCCTTCATTCCGGCGATAAATCTTGAATATCTGGAGTCGTCATGGTTCATCGGGTACGTGAAAAAATAAAACGCAAAAAAAGAATGTAAAATCGTTCACGTAACAACAGAGTGGTACAGAGACAAGTGGCCCGGCTCGATGGAGCAGCGTTTGGCGAATCGTTTGCGCGCTCGGTTTGAGTTGGTGGAGGAGTCAAGGGGGCAGGGGGAGAGACAGGGCGCGGGGGGGGGGGGGGGGGTCGAGGGTGGAGGAGCACAGATAGGCTGCTCTCGGAACGCACCCTCGGCCGAACAGTGGACGGCCGCCCGCCCGCGCACGGACACGTTTTCCCGAGCAGCCGAGGGGGATAGATTCGCGAGCCCGTGAATAATGGACACCGGAGTTTGATAAGGGTTAGTCGGTGAGTTTCGAAGCGCGTAGAGTCCGCGTGTGGTGTACACACGTATATACACGGCTGCATATACACAGCTGGGGCTTAGCCTCGCGTGTACAAACCTCCGCAAGCGCGCGAGCGAGCGAGCGAGCGAGCGCCCGCCATTCGTATGGTACGACCCCGCAGCAGCACTCGCGCGCTCGAGGTCGAATTATTTATCGACGAAAAGCTCGTGGCCTGCGAGAGAGGCGCTCGAACGCTCTCGGGGAACACCGACACAGCGCCGCCCGCGGAATGAGAGAGAGGCGAGGAGGGAGAGTACGATTTTCGTTGCTGGGCTATCTATCTATCTATTCATACCTCGTCGCTTCTATCCGCCCTATCCCGAAACTCTTCTCTCTATCCCTTTAACCCCCCCCCCCCCCCCCCCCCGACCGGGCCCGCCACCCCACGCACGCTTCCTACTCCGTTCCACTTCCTATCGCGAGAATCCAAACACGCTTTTCATTGTTTCTAGCGCAAATCCATCGGACGAGCTTGTTCAACACGCGTTGCCCATCAATCCTAATTATATGGACCGAGGCTCCGGCGCTCATGAATTTACACTGTCCAGCCACGCGCCTTTAAATAGAAAATATATTACTCCATTAGCGGGACCGTGTGTGTCGAATTTAATCGAATAAAACGGCATGGACTCGGAATTTTGTACTAAAATTATACCGTTACTCGGTATAATTGACTGAATTGCATCAAGTCCTCTTGGCAGATTCAAAATTGCGCTCATTAATATGAGTTCAATACGCGTTGATCAATGATCTATTTTGACGTAAACGTTGATAAACGTCGGTTAAATCCCGTTAATCGGGGAATATAAAAGGATCAAGGGGAATGATTACGGCGATAAAAGAAATATCGTTTTTAGGTTTATTCCGAGCGCGAGTTGTGTCGGTCGTTAATCGTTTATCCCGTGTACCAATTACGTAGCAAAATCGGCCTACATTCGGTGAAACGTGGAATTATTAGCTCTCGGTGATGCGCCGATCGGTATATGGGTGGTGGTCTCGCTGTGTGTTGCTGCCACTCGGGTGCTACCCCCATTATAGCATCAGCGGCCGAGCACCAGGGCAGATAGAGAGAGGAAAATAGCGGGGCACGTGTTGGAAATCTGTGCCCGTTTGGGGCTGATGTTCCCACCACTCTCGTCCCTGTTTGTATCTCTATCTATCTATCTATACCCCATTTCGGTATATCCACGTGATCCTCGACCTTTTCCACTGGATGGCCACGATCGATGTACGAACGAACGGACTGACCCCGTTCGAGGGTACGAAACACCAAAAGCCGGTGGTCAGTATTCCATTTGTAACAGGATATGCATCTCGCCATTTGCTGTATTAAATTCAACTTATCAGGCTTCTCGCGACCCTCGCTGACCTCCGTTCAGCTCACTTCTTTTTTTGTCCTTTTCCGGTTACTATATTCAGTATCATATCGACTCCTAAATTATAGCATCCGTTCTAGGATATTGTTGACGATTTTATATAGCTAACGCCGCGTACAAACGGATGGGTCCTGCCTACTAATATTTTCTTCTTCCAAATATCGACTTTTAACATGTATCGTTCTGAAGTCGAACACTCTATCCCTCAAATCACTGGTTCCCACTGTTTATGAAAGGATAAAAAAATATAAATATTTAAAAATATACATATATTTTAAAAAATATATTTTTATGACAAAACTCGTAAATCTGACTATCGCACGGAAAATGACAAAATCTGTTCCTTCATATTTTTCCGCGTTACACACACACTTTATAAAGTGTGTGTGTAAATAAAGTAGGATTAGCGCCCGGGTCCCTTTATATCAATTTTCACATTGAACATAAACAAAAAATTTCAATGCATCAACTTGATCCCGATTCCAGTGTGTCCGACGATGCCGACGACCAATCGGAGCACGAATAAATCGCCAACAATGGATTTTGTGACTCATGAACTTTTTACGGGAGGCGGATTTATATGTTTCATTATTCGCTCCTCATAAACGAAGCTTGACTTTCGTGAAAACATTAAAAAAATATATATGTCGAGTGTCTGAAAGGTCGATAAAAGTAGTGCAGAAAAAAATGTGGCTTTGTGAAACGTGAAAAACAGTCAAGAAAGAATGCTTAAGACTCTATACTGCAGATTTTAAAAAATACTTTGTCATGTAATTTCTGGGTAGCTAAATAGTATTCCAGATCAAAGGGATATGTTATTGTTTACTCATGATCAAAACCTCATTTATAGGCGTTAAATGAGCAACGCTTGGTAAGGTTTTTCCACTATTTTTGTTTACAAACGCCCACGAGGTTCTCCGGCGCTGTCAGTTAGCCGTACAACGAGTGTTGCACAAAAAGGTTCTGCCCGAATTTCCCATGGGTTTTTCGTGTCCACGATTTCACTCTCTCTACTCGCCCTACCAGTGAAAATCGCGCCCACGCATTCACTACCAGAGAGAGAGAGAGAGAGAGGCTTTCCGCTAATATTTCATCACGTTTGGTTGTAGAGAGAGAGAGAAAACTCCACGCACCGTGGAAAAGCGTCGGGAGGCTCGTCCCACGGCCATCTTGCTTCCGGTGGTGCGCGGTGCACCGGAAGCAGCCGGATGTGGCGCGACAAAGCGACGCTGCGGAAAAATCACCGGACCATGACGGCCTGGATAAACATTGGTGGCGCGAAAAAAACTATATACACCGTACCACGCAAACGGGACTATTTTTTTTTCCAGACCGGGGAGAGCAACCCTCTACTTTTCACCCCTCTGCTAACGAAATCGAAATCGAAAACGAGCGGCTATATGCAAAGCTCTCCAGTCCCCGCGCAGACAGCGTATATATAGCACTGTAAACGATAAAATTTCAATGGAAATCGAGTTGCAATCAGTTATACGACTTCGACGATCGAGTCGAGGTTATTGGCAGACGTGGCGGGGAAGGGGTTGGTGGCGAATGATAATTTCGCGACGGTTTTATTGGGGGATGGGTTCGAACACGGCGGGAGTAGAGACGATTTCGACGGGTGCGAGGACCGGAAATGCGTGAACGATTGACGCGCTCGAGCCGAAGGGTTGTCGATGAGCGATGAAATTCGCAACAGGGGGGGCTGCCGCTGGTTTATCCGCGAAATCGAATAAGAACGAGTGTCGGGGGGAGGGGGGGGGGCGTGGAAGGAGGGCCAAAGGGCTCGGAGTGCGCGAGCCAAGAAAATCAAAATTTCGTCTTCCGGTCGTAACTCGGCAAGGGCAACCCTACCCTCCGCGACAACCGCTCGGCGACGCTGGGGGTGCGCGCTGCATCGAACCCTCGAGCGTTATTTTCAATCCCTCGGCATCCTGCTGTTACACTGCTCGAGCGCGCGCGCGACGCACACCCGGGTGAACGCCACCACGACGGCGAGGAGGAGATCGGCCGGCCAGACTATTGGATTTTAACCTCATCTGCGGTGATGCCGCGGGTACCACGCGCGCCGCCCAACGTGGGGTATTTCCAAAGCTCTATTTCCTGCGAGAATAAGGCCACCCGGCCGAGCGGAGCCCTTAAGAGGGGATTCGGATTCAACGTATAGCGTCGGGAAAGTCGACACGGGACGACGTAAGAGCCAAGGGTGGATGGACGTGGTTGCCATCGATTTGCCAATCTGGAATTATCTCAAGCACCCAATAAAGCTTTTTCGTGTACCCGAAGCTTCGTCGTTAATGAAATACTCGCAATCGAGGGTTTTTGCGATACGTATAGAAGCAGTCTTGGGCCACAGGTTGACGATTGAATTCGAGTGAAATTTCCAGCGTAATGTGACCAAACGAACCAAAATGGTCCCTCAAGAGTGCAGCATTATTACTCTCCTTAACAATGCAGGAGGTTTCATTTCTCATCCGTCGTCCCGACTTAACGACGTAAAGGGATTGAAAATTTAATTTCACAGACGATTCTGATCCCCGGCGGAGGTTTCTCGATACGCGGCGGATGATCGCCGGGATAAATCGACGCGCCACCAGGGAAATCTTCGGGACCGCCGGAAGATCTGCTTGAAATTCTATTCCTAAAAAAAAGAGACAAAAATAAAAAAATAAGTTCAACGATCCTCATAATAATATAATTATCCCCCTCTGCAGCGAACTCAACGTTGCAAAACGGGAAGCGTCGTCGAGCCGCTCGGACTGCGCGAGCGCACAGCCATTTCCTTCCCCCGTATATCCACTCGGCTGCTCCAATCCGAAAGATTCGATGATTATGGCTATAGACAACAGCGATAAACTGCGAATATTCCTCCTAGTTTCGTTCGGTTATATATATATTCGACGCCCAGAGGAATCGACTGAGGCTCTGCCGTCGTTGAGGAGAATTTCGAAAGCCGATAAAGCAGCCAGCGTGGGGTTAATTGCCGAATGAAATTAAACAGCAGTTAAAGAGCACCCTCGTCGACGGCTGGTGCCGCCGGTGCTGCTGCTTCGCGAGTAATTATAAGAAGTTATATAAGGCGAAGGAGAGAACCTGGCCACACGCTTCTCTTCGTACTCCCATCCGCTCTCCCATTCTTCCCTCTAAAACCCGACCCTTGTACACTCTCACTCGATTCGCTCACTTCGAAGAGACGACCCTCTTTAGCCACCGGTGCTCACCTTCTCCTTCTCCTCCTTCTCCTTCCCCTCCCTCCCCCTCTTCTCGTCCTCCGTCGTCATCTCTTCGTTGTCAGCTCTTCATATTTCCGCCAAGTCTATGCGCGAAAGCCTCCACTGGCGCCATTCTCATCCCTCCCTACCTCCTTCTCGTTCTCTTCCTCCCTCTCCCTCTTCCTCGCTCGTAAGTTCATAGCCAAGTGCATTCAGCCCGTTTCTGAAAGTGGAGACCTGTATCCTCGCTACTGTACACCGTATACGTGGGGCTCTATATACCCCGCTATATCCTCGAGAGTCCCGTTAGCTACAATCAAAGTTAAACCCACCCCCCTCGTGGCTCCTCCGACGCCGCTGCCCTCCCCATCCCACGCCTTTTTGTATCTCGTCGACGCTACGACGAGTTACCAGAGGGAGAGGGGTGGGAGGATGGGGCGGAGGGGACCCGGGTGGAAACTGTTCGGGAGGAGGCTACGAAGAAAGAGAGTCAGTGGGCAGTTAATGTTTAATGGGGCTGTTAAATGCAGGTTCTTATTCGTTGTTGCCCTCCTCCCCCTCATTCGTGCTCCCCCCCTTCCCCCGGCCGGCCTCTTTCGCGCTCGTCCGCCTGCTCGGATGCGCCATTCGAGGCCCGGACACTCGACGACAGCGTTGCGGGCTCGGCGCGCATCACCCGGCGTTCACTCCCGGCGAAAGGGCCTCTCCGGTCAATTTCGCGCGCGCGTCCCCCCAGCGTGGGCGAAATGACCCTCACAAAAACCGAGGAACTAACATAGCAAGACAGAGGCAAAAGAGACGACTTTCGCGCGAGATATATAAGGGATGAATGTGGAATAAGCCGAGCGTAAATTTCACGAGAGAATGCGCTCGCTGCCGCTGCGAGTCTCCCTCCTCCCCCGGTGGCAGCGGCGGCGGCGGCCGCGCGCGAGGGTGAGAAACTACCCGGCCAGCTTCACGGCAGAGTAGTGAGCACGCGATCGTAAACCTTCTAGGTAATAGAGGCGAAGAATGAAAAGGGGGAAGAGGAGGGGCAGGGTGGCGGCGGCGCTACGGGGAAGGAAAGGGGAACGCGGACAAGGAGAAAAATATGAATGCGAAATGACCGAGCGTTTGATCAATCGGGGGCTGATTCGCGAAAACACCCGATAGACGCAGGTCCGACTGCGAGTGCTCGAGCTCGGGGCCCGAGAAGGTGGGAGGAGGGGGCGAGGGTGGACGCTTCGGGGGTAGTAAGCTGGCGCCGTACGGTCCTCGCCGGAATTTTCACACACGCACACACACACTGGCGCGCACTGTTCGTGTGGTTACTTCAACACCTATGCTCGCCTAGAGTGCACACTCCGACACGTTCGAACGGCAAATATTTGTCTCACAAACATTCCACCCCCCGGCCGCGCGCGACCGCTCGACACTGCCGGATTCTAGCGTGGCTTAACATTTTTTTTCGCGGTGTCATCGGTTTTTTTAAAGAGGTCGCGCTTTGAGGTGGTCGCGCGGGCTTAGACTGCGGATTCGAGACCGCGCGCGCTCTTTCTCTCTCTCTCTTTCGGATCACGTGTCGATGACGACGCACTTGGATAAAGTGCAAACAAGGTTTTCATAAAATTCGTTTGATTTTTATTTTTTCCACTTTTTTTGCCGACGTAAAATGTCCCGGCGTTTCGCTGACATTCGTGAAAATGTTCGCGAACGAAGCTGCGGAGTTATGAGGAAACATTTTTTTCGACGTCAATGGAAATTGAAGGTGATTCATTTCTTCTTGCAAAAGAATGCTTCACCGGTTTATCGCGTTACGGGCTTTTTCTCTTTCCCTCCTGGTGTATGATTAAGAAAGCAATAATTTTTCCGTGATACGAAGCAATTTCGAGATTTAAATAGTCGAAATTACTCGAAGATCGCGCCAGTGGCGCTCTTTCCCCCGGGCCGATTATTCCAGCAGCGACGAATTTCCGTTTGCCACAAGATGTTAGCGCCAAGTTTTCCCACGCCAAGAGGGGGATGTAATGCGTGAAGATAGGGGCAGAGACGCCCGCGCCCCGGTGGAACGAAATTTATGAGGGTCCTTTATTCCGCGACTCGAGGCGGAGAGGAGAAGCGCGCGTCGACTCAAGTTTAAGCAATTTATTAATTTCCTCTTGGTATGGGAATGACACTCGGGGTGACATTCTTCATCTCCCGTTTTTCTCTCTCAATTCCGGGATCTCGAACGGGTCGTCCCAAGACCCTCGGCCCTCCTCCTTGTGTACAACGTCTACGTGTAATACAGAGCTGTCCAATTAATTAATCCACTGTACTGCGAATTATCGCGCAAGGCTCGGGGCGGCGCGGGCAACACAGAGAGTGGCTTATCGATCGAGCAAACGATGGATAACCATCCAGTATAACCCACCGGCAGAGAGAGAACTATAAACGCGAACGCGCGCGGGCGTCGGAACAGCCCGAGAGAAGGAAGTTCTTGCAAACAATGTTCGGAATTCGCTGCTGGCTCGCCGCGGCGATTGTTCCACGAAAACAATGGTCTATTCCCTTGCTGGTCTGTTCGCTCTGGTCCTCTTTCTCTCGCTCTCACTCTCTCTCTCTCTTCCTCTCCCGCCCGCTCGCTCGTCGTCTCTTGGAGGTTGCAGAACAGCGGGGTTACTGGGATTCAGGAAGTGGGCGTACGTGTGTGGCATCCCTCGACCCATTCGGCTACACGGGAACTTGGCTCTCGTCTTGTTTTAATTTCCGTATGTGATGAGGCCTCGTGTATTCCAAAGATTCGCGAGAGGGACCGTGATAAAATTCGTCGGTCAAGTGGAACTTGTCCCAGAGCCCAAAGGGGTGAACGTTTTAATCCTCGACTCTCGGTGTCACAACGTTTTTCCATACCTGAAGAAAGAAAAGAGAAAAAAGAACAAACATACCAAAAATAGACATGAGAAAATAATTTCAACCCGCAAAGTGTGTGTTCTGCAGCTCGAAACATCAGGAACGCGAGCACAACACGAATAACAGTGAGCTGAGCAAGCAATAGCTGCCACCAAATGGTGGTGCGCTTGTCGCAGAGCTTTTGTTTGGGGAGATGCAAGCATCATTAGCGTCGCGTTCCGAGGGAGTGAGCGTAATGAGCGCACTAATCACCAACAGACTGTGCTCGCACCGCTATAACCACCCCCGCGGCCCCTCCCGCCGCCCGGAGCTGCGGGTAAAAAAAGGAGAAACAAGCTGCATCAGCGGCAGCTGCCGCCGCTGGATCTACTGGAAGATACAGATGTACCCGATACGTGTAAGAAGCCACCGAGCTCTTTTTGGGAGGATTTCGGAATTATGAAAAGTTGCTTTTTTTCCAAGATTCCCCGAGAAATTTTTCGCGCGTTTCGACAAAAATTGACTCGATTCTCAATGATCATTAGATTGTTACCGAAATTTCATTAAAAGCGAAATTGTTGTATACTCTTTCCACAATATTTTTCGAAATTTTTTCGCCTGCACCACGACCACATAACGTTACATTCAGAATCGTTTAAAACTGGAATATAGGCCGAACAATTTACAAATGCCGAGAAGGAGGATTATAAAAAATAAGATTCACCGCCATTCAACCGTTGGCATTCAGAATTTTCGCGATAACTCACAAACTGTTACGTCTTCGTCAAAGAGGATCGCTAAAGGCCTCTCCCGCCCACCGGCCCATCCTTTATGCCTTATCGTAGCGATTTATAATTGCATTTTTATCGGAATAAAAAATGACGTGGAATCCCGAAGTTCCTTTCGCTATCAACACCCCTCGTTGGACGTGAAGAAGAAGCGTCGAGAAGGGAGGGAGGGCAGGGTGGGGTGGGGGAAAAGGCGAGAGATAGTGCTAGAGGCTATCACAAGCCAACGAAAGCTGGGAACGAGCTTTGTGTATGTTATGTACACCCAGAAAGCGCGTATATATATGTGTGTATATCTACGCCGCGTGTAGCACGGAGAGAAGCTCGAGCGGGGATAGCAGCAGGAGAAGAGAGAGGAGCGCGGGCCATGCGAGGGTGAGCGCGCGCGAGGGGGGAGGAAGGGAGGGGGCGGGGGGGACGCGGTGGGGTGTATTCCTGAATGAATAGCAACGTGAAAACAAAAGCACCGCCAGCACAGGGTTACAAATGGCGTGTATTCGCGACGGCATTGTTTTAAATGGCTGTCAGACGGCCGGAATTTATCCCGTTTTGCGAACGTGACAAGCGCGCAGACCGGAGGGGTTTTCGCCGTTGCCGGGGTTCGCCCTACAACCCTGTTAAATTTATTTATTCACCTGGACGAGGGTACCGAGGCAAGAACGTCGCCGCCGCCACCGCCGCTTCTCCCATCTCTCTCTCTCTCCCTCACCTTCTCTTGCCGTGCGCAGCACCTTCCACACCGCGAAGGCTCCTCAAAGAATCCCACCTTAACCGTAAGAGAAAGGATCCCGAGGAAGCTGACGATCTCATCATCCGTATCGCAAAGACGATAAGCGGGAGGGAGGAAATCGCCGGGCGAATCTTGAGGAGGGATCGCCGCGCGGCGCTTCTGTGGTGGCTACAATTTTCGCCGAGCGACGAAATTCTTTGGTGTGTGCTGCTGCCCGAACGAGGTGGCCCCCCCGTCGTCTGGCTCTTCGGAGATCAAACGACGCCAGAGGGGACGAGAGGCGGGGCGCGCGGGGAGGAAGGAACGGAGGAAACTGGCCGTTTCCGGGTCGCGTTAATTTTTAATTTCTTAATTTCGGGTCCGTACCTTTAAGTACCGGCGAGCTAGCGCGCGGGCAAAGAACGAGGCGATAGGAGCCTCTTTCATTCGCCAACGAACGGTGCGGGCCTCTCCCTCTCCCTCTCTCTCTCTCTCTACCTCGTCTTGTGGACGAGGGAGGGGCGAGGATAGGAAGTTGGAAGTTGAAAGCGAGCGCAATTAAAGCTTCTCTCTCGCGCTCTCGCCAGTCGGTATCGCCGTCTTTTCCGCCCTCTACTCGCGTAGTGTTCGCTCCATCGTACACTCGTATTACCACAGGGCCTCCTTTCCACTTTCAACCCCCTTCGCCCTCGCTTCTCGAGGAGATCCATTCATTTTTCAAGTAACGTCGCTGCTGGATATACCCGTCCAAGTTTTAAATCGCGTGCTACATCCACCGAGACGCGAGAGCGACGCGAGTAAGAAGGGACGACGAAAGTCTCTCTAGCTGGTTTTCCGCACCGTAGCTGCTGCTGCTGCTGCTGCTACTGCGCTGCACCTCCTCCTGTTACCGAGCGACGGCGGGGGAGGCCCAGGCGGGGTGAGGGAGGAAGAGGGTGCCAAGGAGGTGGATGGCGGTCGGCGGACCGCTAAGGTTCGGTAATTTATCGACGAAATTTGCATCGACAACGGCCATTACCTCCGAGGGAACCGAGCAGGAAGCCAGCGGGATCGAAAGCTGCCCCTCACTCTCATCGCAGTTATTAGATAAATGGCGCAGTCTTCGGCTACACCGCGGCAAATTACGTATGAAGGGCCGATGACTGACGGAGATGGCGAATTCTCGGTTTATGATTAATTCTAATATGCCTCAGGGAAAGAATTTCCTGACTTCTTCAAGCTTCTCGGATATCCAGCCACAAGATATAAAAAAAATGTTTACATCCTCTTTCGGGACGTAAACATTTTTTGACGTAAGAGGAAACGCTTCCGATCTCAGAGCTAAGAGGAATTCGTTTTGCGTTTCATAGACAATGTTTCCTGTCGAAGGTTTCGAGCGAGAGAAACAATATCTTGCTGCAAAGATAAATTTTGCGAAGAGTGCAAGGTGATCCACTCTCAAGAATTAAGCTTAGATCCACCAAGTTTCCGATAAAACACTAGTCTGGCGCAGATTCACTTCAGGCTAAATTCAATGCACATTTAGCTAAATTGTCCGGCGAAAATCTCCTTAAATAGCCAATAACTTGCACGTTCGGTAGCTGCGACGGTCGACGAGTTGAGAAATCGCCGAGGGAACCGAAACGGCGCCCTGCGCCCGTGCGGCGAAGCCGGCGAACGTTATTTCAACTCCCATTACGAGCTCCTCTATCCCAATTTCGACGTGAATCGATTTCGCGAATGAGCTTACAGCGCGCCATCTCTCATACTATAAACTATGGTAACTGTATCGACAGTTCCAGAAACGAGCGTAACGACGAGAATAAATTATTAGCGTGGCAATGCCATTAGCTTTATCAGGGAGCGAATAAGACAGAGCGTGATTTCTCCATTTCGTTTGAGCACTCGAGGGGTTGTTTCAGGGTGGAAGTGACAGGATGGCTTCTCGCGAAGGGCGCAGCGCATCGGAGAGCGAGAGAGAGTCAGAATGAGACAGCGCGAAAGAGGGAGAGGGAGGCAGACCTAGGGACGGAACGAATCCAGATAGAAATCGAGGGTGAGCCACGACGAATAAAACAAGGATAAAGTGAGGTGGGAGGGGGGGCGCAAAAGCTGTATACCGAAAATCCTACGAGTCTGCGTCGAGCGTTTACGTGTTTGCGTGCGACTCAATGTGTACCCACGAACGACTCTGTGTTATCTCTATGTACGTACTCACCCGCCTTTCCCTTTGTACGTTTCGTCCCTCTTTCAGCTTCGTCCTATGATAGAACCAGGGCAAGAGAGAGAACGAGAGAGAGCGAGATAGAGGGAAAGCCATCGTGGGTTTTCATGTGTTAGCAAAGCCAAGGAAAAGGACGAGGAGCTCGCGGGGTTTGACGATGGTATCTCCCGATGTGGGTCACCCCCTACGCCTTTCCTATATACTATCTGCTTTACGTAGGCGACTCTCGACTCTGCCTCTTCGAGCCTCTCACGAGCACCGAAGAGCTTCCCGATCGGCTTTTCAATTTTCTATAAACATTTCAATAATCGCCGTGCGCCGCGCGTAAATCTCCGGAAATACCGCAACACAGCGACGAATAACTGGGACGGCAGCCGGGTGGATGCTACTCGTGAATTTCTAATCACTCGGCACTCGCACTCGCTTCGATGTGCCGCAAGTTTGGGGAGAGGATTGCGGCCGCAGCTGAGTCCTGCCGCGTATAGACGCGGCGAAGGAGAGACCGAGTTTTCGACGAAAGTTGGCCGTAACTCGAGACACCCGGCGTAGCCAACGGGGCGAAACGAGGAACGGCGGTTTGCTCGGTACTCGGAGTATCTCCTCGCCTGGGCGCATGAGAGCCGGTGGCGTCGCTGCGGCGACTCCCACCACTTTTCGTTAAGACTTCAAGCGTAGGTTTATATGCGCATATATCGTGTGTACAAAAGATAAAATCACGCTCGCTGATCTTTAAATGACATTTCAAAAGTTAATATAAGAGGAAACTGAAGATTGACAGTTGACAAAATGGAATATTGCTGGGAGAGTCCGCACGGAGAAAAATATTGCTGGAGTTAATGAAATATTTTTTCCAATAGACGCCAATCCATATTACTTGGTATGCGTGTTTGGTGAAATAAAATAGAATTTGTTGGTTCAAGCGAATTGATTAATTTTAAAAAGAATCATTTCATTCAATTAACAGCCTGTGCCCCGTTATGTTATGGAGTTACCCTATTTCTTGTTTCTCAGTCTATAACAATACGTAATTTGAATCTTTGTTTCAAACGAAATATTTAATTATATTTAAAAAAAAGGGCTTAGCCCATACGCGCGCTTCGCGCCGTTGCCCAGTTCTCACTTCACTACAATCGAGGTTACTCTTTTTTTAAATGATTGAACCTGAATTTCCTTCCTTCGTTGCAGAGAAAACACAATAACGAAGAGAATGCCGCAAGGTGGAACTCATTGATTTCTGATTTTTTCACAGAACTTTAAAGCCGGAAGTGAACTTGCGTTTTTTACGGAAAAAAATGTTTCGTTTTCGTAAAATTTGAAAACCCTATTCGATGGGAAATTTCGAAAAATTTATATCGATGTATAAATACTTGTACCGAAAATGTGAAATATTTTACCCACTGATTTTTTCAAGAGGGACCGATGTATGCGGGTTGTGCAGGGAACCGGCAAAATAGCCTCATGAGAATCTATTCGAAACTTATTAGGACCCGCTGTCCCGCCTTTTTGCCTTGGTGCACACAGAGCACCCAGGGCGAACTGCGTTCCCCGGTGCACACGAGTTGGTGAATATCCTTCGCAGAGAGATAGAGCAAGGATAAAGGACGAAGGATAGCCCTGGGAGCTCCGGGACTATCGGGCAAACTATTCGGGCGATTAGGGGATCCGGAGAATCGATAGCCTGACCCTACTGCTTGCTCTACGAATACTGACAATGTATACGTTTTGCTAAAGGTCGCAGTTGCTACGTCGGAGAAGCCCCCGGCCGACCCACTCACGAACGCCGATATCGAATCTAGCAGGAAACTCGGTAAAGCCTCGACGAAAATTGTCGTTACTTCCGTATTTGGACGATAGTTACGGTTTAATTTATCAAACGAAGGGACAATGCGACCTCTGATCAACGTTAACGAAACATGAGAATTGGAGTTGACTGACTTCGCGATTTTTACGAAAGTTCTTGAATTACCTTTTTTCAATGTTGTTTTTTTAGGTCATGATTATCGACTAATATCTTAAATAGAGAGACGGAATCAGGGAGACAAGACAGAGCGAGAGAGAGAGAGATATAGATGGCCTGTGTGTGTCTGTCTGCCTGTGTGTGTGTGTGATAAATGTCTACAATTACAGATACACGCCCGCCGAGCTCGCACGTCATTCGGAGCGTAGTCGGGATGGACGGTGCGGGGATTGCCAGTGCGTCACGCTGGTTACCGTGGCGTGGCGTGGGTTTGCAAAGCTTGCACGGCCAAAATCACTGATTCGCATTTGCGATACACGCAGTGAACGAGCAACACGGCGCATCGGAACCCAAAAGCTTCCACGGATTTAATGAGTGTACTATGGTGACACTGCGAAGCGTGATCGTCCGACGATCATAGGTGCGCGGGCGTGCGTTGCCCGGGGTATTGCAAAACGTCGAGCCAGACACACAACACAAGCGACTGAATGCCACAAATGAATTCTAACGATTAAATGCGAATGCACGACAAGCTTTGCCCGAGCTTTTCGGTATATCGCTGTACGTGTGCTGCATCTAGATTCGTCAGACACATTTTACTCTTTCCATCTTTCTCTCTTCCCGCCCGCCCCGACTGATTCCGCTCAATTTTCTATAAATACGCTTATTGGGTCACCGGTTTTTATGCCGGCTGCCGCGTCGCGTCGACTTCGCCGTCAATTCGCCTCGATAAATGTTTTATAATTCGAAGTACGAGCTTCGTGTTTCATTTCCACTCACCGGGCCAAACTGTTCGAAGTAATTTTTGACGTCCTCGAGCGTCGTCGGGGCCGACAGGCCGCCGACGAATATCTTCTTTGTCCTTGTCACCATCTGTAAACAAAAAAAGATACCATTCCTTTAGTCATAGAACAAACCAATTATGCTGATTACATTGCATTCAGAAATATTTACTGGAACACGAAAATTTTCGTGTAGTCGGTAAAATATAAATAACGCGTCTACCGTATTACAAGCTCTTGGCGCGTGTTCTACGGAAACTGTATTTATTTTCGTCCTCGTTACCCCACTATTATTTATATAATTAGCTCATGATTCTTGACGAGAGACGCCAACGAGTCTCTTCTTCTCCTTCCTATCCCATTTTTTTCCGCGGCAGACACTGTAGCACCGCGATACGCGCAATTAATAATGCGCCAGCGTAATCATCCCTCGACGGTGGTGAGCGTCGGAGGGGTTGCGGGATTGAGAGGGTGTGCGATGGAGTGGAAACTGAGGCGAGCTTGCTCGTCGTCGTCGTCGCCGTCGCTCCTCTCCTCTCGGTGATGAGGGTGGCTTCAAGAGTAGTAGACGACGACGACGACGACGACGACGACGAGCGCGAAAAGAAAAGCTACGGTGGGGTTGCAGCCCCCGCGGGGGAAAAAAGAGTACGTAGCTCTTCCACCCTTCTCGCGCCGCCTGGAGCAAAGCATTTTTTTCCTTTTTTTTTTCTCTTCCACCCGACGGAATCCCGAATAGCATTGCAAGGCGAAGTGAGAAGCAACGGCGTCGGTTGCGCGAGCCAAGGGATGAAGGAATAACCGAGAGGGTGCGACGAGGCTATGGAACGCTTGAGAAATGGCAGCGCGCCTCGCTCTCGGCACCGACCAAAGAAATTGATAAGAAGCCGCCTCGGATAAAATATGAACGGCGAGCGGCGCGCGAGCTGCCACCGGCCACCAGGGGCTGCGAAGCGCGCAAGAAAGAGGCTGAAGAGGAAAAGATAGAAATGGATAGAAGAAGCTGGAAGAAGCTAAAGCGATTTTTAACCATCTCCCAACTATTTTTCGTATTATCTTTCGCGACGAAAAACATCTCGAGTGTTTAATGATAACGAAACTCGTTCTGCTGCTACATTTCGGGCACGTAAAGCGATGAATTATCATAACGAATGTTTATCACCGAAGATTGTTCTTTTTGCTTCGCAATAATAATTCCGTAATAATATCAATTTTCAAGATACAGTCGCGACTTCAAAGAAATATCGCCGCTCTCAATCTTCCGGGACAACGAAAGTTCTTTCTTTATCCTTTTTCGAAATTCCCTCGACGAGCGAATTCTTGGCGTTCCCGATTACCAAACTTCTCAAGTTTTTGGCGCGCGAAATTACCTGGCTGGTTTCGTGCGCTTTTGTCGATTTTTATTGCACTCGGGGTTTTAAAAACTAATACGGCGAAGCGGCGCAGTGGCGCGGCAGCAGGCGGGGCCGTCCCCTCGCCTTGACGATGCCAGAAACTGTGCGGTACGTACACACACACACACACACACGTGCGCGAAGGCGGAGGAGGCAAAAGAATATTAGGGGTCGGCGGAGGGTGTGCACAGCCACCGTGTTACTCGAGAGCGGCCGATGGGGGTAAAAAGCTTCGCGGTACTTCGCCCGGAGGAGAGAAGTACAAGGAGGGTTGGGGGAGAAAAAAAACGAAGGAAGGAGGAAAGAAGAGGAAGAAAATACTCGTGCGAGCGCGGAGCAGGCGAGACGAAGTGGCGAAGGGGGAGGAGGCGACGGTGGCGAAGGGTGTGGCGTGCGGGATGGAAAGGCCGGTACGCAGGAGAGCCGAGCTCGGCTCTCGAGCGGAACCCACTTGCCTTTACGAGCTACGTGTACGAACCTACTTCTCGATAGTTGCAAAAGCTCCGAGGTATCGAGTTTCCCTCGGGTTCAAGCTGTGCGAGAGCGGGACGGCTGAGTTTAGCGAGGGGAGGAACCTTTGCTACCGCTTCTGCTACCTTTGCTGCTGCCGCTGGTGCTGCGGATCGTAGAACATTTCTTGTAAACGTCTACACTTGACGTTGACCCGGGCAACCGAGAGCAAAGGTTTCCACAACGCAGCAGCAGCAGCAGCAGCAGCCGCAACCATAACAACGACCCTATGCCCCAGTTTGATCTCCCCATCAAAAATGTGTTTCGCATCGCGTGTAGGAAAAAAGTGCTGTAAAGCTCCGAGAAAAATCGTTGCAGCTTTTTAGTTACGACTCTTTTGATAAAGAAATACGTATGGAGTAGATGGCAGGGTTTGCTGCAAAGTTAAAGTCACGACTTTTCTTGAAAAGTATCGACGTACGTCGAAATCTACGATCCGTTATTTTTGACGGACCTCCACGTAGTTTTTGAGGTAATCATTTTTCGAATCTATAAATGTAATTCTTCCTTTTTCAACATCTTGCGTATACTCTAGAAAAAAAAAAATACGTCGTATTGTACTTCATATTATTCTGTAGAATAAATTAATACTCGCCAATAAACAAATAATAATAATTATTTTTATTATTGTAATGTGAAAGGAGATCTCATTCAATCCCGCTTTCTCAGTGATATTTCCAGATACTTTGTAAGAATGGCCGTTATTACGGACTGACCCTGATTACCCCGATTCCACGTTATTTCTTTGAAGAGCCGCACAATAGATTTGAGATTTTTCTTCTCTGGCGTCCAATAGCTATTAGCGAGAGGAATTTCTCGAGATGGACACACACAGCGCAGTGTCCGAGGGTGCACAAGCGTGGGGGGGAAGATGGGGGAGAGGGGGAGGGGGCGAAGAAGGGAAGTCCAAGCGATTGGAAGAAGCGAGAAAAGCGCTCGACTATCTCGAAGATGAATCGAAATGAATGAAATCGATAGCGGGAGAGGATAAAGGAAAAGCAGAGAGTAAAAAACCGAGCAAGGAGATTCGAGAACAGCTGGAAGGAGCTCGGCGAGAGTGGGAGAAGGAGGAGAAAGAAGAGACGCTCGCGCACAGTCGACCGGAATCCCGATAATACGATCGTTTTATAATCCGGCTCTTGAATCGCGAGCACCAGCATTTCGTCTAGGATACTCGGTTAAGAAGACGGCGACGACGAAGACGACGAAGAAGCATCAGCGGCAGTAGCAGCCGTGGCGGCGAGGGAAGGATGTCTTCGCTGTGAGAGAAGGGAAGAGGGCAGTTGAAGGGCTTTTAAAGGGGGAAGAAGAGAGTGAAGAGTATATTGAGTTGGATGCCGCGGCGGTTGTGCTGCCAGACGGCGCTGCAAGGTGGAGAAAGACTGCGAGAGGCTGTATAGACGCAGCAAATGGACAGGAGTAACAGGAGCGTGGCGGGGAGGGGGGCAGGAGAGGGGAGGAGGGGAGAGCTCTGGCTAAATATGGAGGATCGAGGGGTGGGGTGTGTGCAAGCTGGTAAACTCGGGGCAATTTCAGTGATGGCTGGCTTAGACCTCTCTATCTTGGCGAATCTCCTACGGCGAATAACACACAAACCCTCTTCCCCCCTCCCTCAGAACTGAAGCTTCTCTATGTAGACTTTCCCTCCCTTTAGGCGTTTCAGCATCAGTTCACTCGCAGTCTCCCTCTCTCGCTCTCTCTCTCGGTCCTTGTTTCTTTTTAGCTCACTCAGCGAACAGCTGAGTCGACGACGTCTTCGCCTTCGTGGTCGTCATCGTGGCTTCCATATAACCCCCCCGCGAGTGTCCCTTATTCCTTCGCAAGGCTCTGCAATTCTTTCTCGCGATGCAAGAAGGCCCGTCCGCGAGGAGGAAGGAGAAGAGGGAGAGGTAAGAAGAAGAAGGAAAAAAAAACGCGCCGACGAGCCGAGAGACAGGAAAAGGGGCTAATCAGCGGAGTGTATAAAGTCTACGGGGGATGAAAATGAAATCGCTGCGCGCCACCGTCGCCGTGACGGGATTCTCAAAATTAAATAAATGTCTCGGTCTCGCTCTCGCCCCGGTCGCGCGCGCCACTTTCTCTTTCTTCTCTCAATCTAGCTCGTTTTTATTTCAGCCTTCCTCAAGAGTGCCCGCCCGGCTGGCTGGCGGGCTGGATGGTTGGATGGCTGGATGGCTGGATGGCTGGTTGGCAGACCCGAGCCACCGGGGTTTTTTAACCACGAGGCAAAAAGAAGCGACGAAGAAGCTCCCCGGAGACTTTCCGAGAGAAGAATCGCAAACTCTCGGGGTGGTTTTCCATCCGCGAGGCAGCGAGCGAGTGAGACGGCGACGTGCGCAGCCGGTAAAATAGAGGACGAACGCAACCCGGGTAGACGCTACTTATTCGAATGAAGACTGCACTCGTTTCTCTCAATCCTGTCGACTCGAGAGAAAGTCTCGACGAAGAAATTCAAGTTTCTTGATGGAAGATTGGTGCGCGGCTGCGGTTTGAGACGCGCGGATCGGGCGGTCGGGCGAGCGAGCGAACTCGACGCAACCGGAGATATCGGAAACGCTGCCGGAGACTTCCGGGGGATGAGAAGGCAACGAGAAATCTTCCGAAATTTCATGCGGATACTCGAGACGAAGTCGCGGAACGACTGATGACGCATTGTCGGTCGTTTTCGCGGTGCTTTGTAAAGAGCTCGTAAATTCTGCAATCTCGATGCGTCCCGATATTCCCGATTGTTTGCAAGCAGTTAACAAATTCCGCACCTCGTCAGTTGTGAATTTTCTCTCTCATAAAGAGATCTTAAGCTGCACAATCTCGATTCGCCCTATATCACGATTGTTTGTAAGCAGTTAACAAATTCCGTTCGCCGAACAATTGTGAATCTTCTCTTTGTCGCAAAGTTGATTGGTCTTTGCCAATCTAATCGCATTTTGGTTCGCGCGAAGCTCGTCCGTTCGGGGAACTGTAGTTTCAATTTCGAGTTCTTGTTGCAGCATCCGATGGAGCGAAAAGTAGCGAGTTAATGCGAGTATAATGGCTCGAAGAATGCGAGAAAACACGAAGCGCCGTCGAGGGTCGCCCAATGAAGGGGTTGACGGCGCGCGAGGGCGAGCCGAGCGCGCAGCGAGGGACCTTCAGTTCGATATCGAAGGGCCGGTCGAGAGACCTTAACTCCTTTACTTGTTGCTGGGTCGTGCGCGACTCACTTTTCCACCAGTTGCCTCCGTCGCGGCGGATATAAACCCCGAGAAAATGAAAGCGAGAGCGGGGGGAGGTTCGAATGGCTTTGGTACTAATTCGAGAGGACTTTAAAGTCAGTTCTTAATTATTAATTCTACGGAAATGCTCGTGGCTCCGTGCGCACGTTTTTTGAGAATAAAAAGTTACCGAGCAAGAACTCTTGCTCGCCGCTATCTTCGTGCCGCTCCCACACACAAACACAGACGCGAACACACAGACCCGCCATCCGACGGAAATGAGATACGGGGTCGAAAAAAAGGACGAAAAAAAAAAGCGACAAAATATAAGTCACGACGCGCTTCGCCGGTCGTTAGAGGAGATAAGAGCGAAATGCACTTGGCCGAGCACCACCCAAAACCGCAGAGCTTTTCAGTCGCTGTACGCGGAGAGCTGCCCGTCTCATTGTGGCGGTGGTGGCGCGCGCGCGCGGGGGGGAACGAAACGTTAAACGAGAGAAACTCTCGGCGCAACGGTGTAGCAACAGCATCAGAGGAGCGCCCGGCAGTGTACGAGAAGAGAGTTCCACTTATTATGCCGTGGTATTATGTAAATACCGGAAGGCTATTACAATTTTACAACTTACCGGGAGTAGCTTTATAGTTTCATCGCCCGGGGGAGTAGACAACCGGGGTATACGCGAGGCGGAGCTGCTATACGAGATGCGAGGGTGCAGCAGCGGCAGCAGCAACAGCAACAGCAGCAGCAGCGGCGGCTACGGCTACCTAGCTCTATGCTTATCCACTCGACCCCATCACTATATTTTTTCTCTCTTTCCCATTCTACTTTGTTCCCTTTCTTTCCCTCCTGCGAGAAATGCCCGGCGTTCACCCCTTTTTTTATTCCCTCCCTCGACGAGAGAGGAAACTATTTTAATTTTCCGAACCTGTCCCGCGACCTGCTGCTGTGTTGCCACTGCCGACGTCGCTGCGCGCGCTCGCCCACTCTTGCCTTCCTCTTTCTCGTTCGTGGGACACATATTTTCCCGAGATTTCATTCTTTCACAGAGACTCCCGTGTACAACCTCCTCGCCTCTCCCACTCCTGCCGGCCGCCCCCGCCATCCGACATGTTATATCAAACAGAATTTTATTATGCAACCGAGTTCTCGAACTGAGCGAATGCAGATGACTACGGGATTCGAAATATTCATAAGACAGACGGTAATATATATATATTTTTTTTTCTTTTTCTGACTGTAGAAAATATAGAGAGCCTCGGTTCCGAATGATGGATTTAAATTAGCTGAGGAAAAATTATCTGTAACGCAATTGCTACAACGCAAGGAATGCGCTGGATACCAACGGGTGACGAGCCCGAATAGCATGTAGAACATTTCCGTTACTAGCAATTGCGTTTCTCATCTTCACGATGGAAGAACACGTTATTACGTTCCGAATTTGCAAACCGAGCGAACGAAGACGTCGTATAAAGGACTGGCAGCGGCGCGAGCGTACACACGGGGGTTAATTTGGGCGAGATAGCGCGAGTATGCGGCGAGGAATGGAACTGCGTTGTGCCAGTGTAACTGCGCCCGGCGAGTATTGTGCGGGAGAAATCGAGAATTGCAAGATTCAGAGAGTCGCAGGAGGGTCCGGGGTTGGATTCTATGGAGGATTGCCGGGGCTGACCAGGTGGACAACTGCGCTCCACCCTCTCCGCCTCGGTCTCCCTCGAGGGGTCGCTCGGGGGAGCGACCACGATGTACTACACAGCGGCGGCGAACACGTAGACCGGGAGCCGAAGGCTTCAGCGAGGAAACGTGCTGGCACGTTCAGTGTGCCAAGAGGTGACCCCGGTGCGGACCCTAGAGGCATTGTTGGATCAATCTCACGACAGCTTGTACCACTGCCACTGGCCCCAACCCCGCTTCAGGCTCTAATTCCGTTCTCGCTAATAACGTCAAAACACGCGGATCTTCCTGATGACACACTGAAAAAAAGTGTCATTGATTCGAAAACAAAGATTCGTTTGTTGGCTGCCAAACCCCTTATATTAACTATAGTTCTTATTCTTCCCATTTGCGTTGCAAAAATAAAATATTGTTTTGTGTATTTTTAAATTATCGACTCAATCTCTGTATGAAATTGAGGGAGACTTAGAAATTAAGGGATCATCACAGTGTGACATTTTCAAAAAATCGTTTTTTTTGTTGCATTATCGGATAGTATACATTGTTATAAACATTCTCTCAAATTTTTTTATCGAAATTCGAATTATTTCGAATGGTCCTGGCATCGCCGATTGATCGTAAGTAAACGATTTATATGAAAAGTTCTCACTTCAAACGCACTTTTCTCGAAATGGTGTTTTTCAAAACAATTTCCACTCTCAAAGGAAGAGTTTTCAAGCTATCCATTTCAAATTTTGACAGAACATTTTTCACGTTATTCTCGGCCGTGCTATTGAAGTTTTTTTTTATCTTCCTATTTTTTTACGAAAAACTGTTGAAAAAACAGACTGAATTCGATACGTTTTGTTCAAAACGCCGCCATTTTGGCAAATTAAAAAATGCCTCCATAGCATGATAGCGGCTTTAATAAAGATTAATAATCTTTTTAAAATTTTCGGTTCAGATCAGCATTAAGGCCGCAATCCTGGACACCATGCAGGATCTTTTTTTAACCGGTCTTTTCAATAATGTATAACAATATTGAACAATATATAAATTAACTTACAAAAAATCATTTTGTATTCTTCACCACTGCCTTGATTTGTACAAAACAACCAGACCGATTAGCTTATCCTAACCATAAAAAATATAAATCGCGAAAACCAATGATTTTTCGGAGGGTCACACTGTGATGATCCCTTCAGTTGAATTGACAACGCCTATTTTGGCAAACCGCAAGCAAATTGTTTTTGAATCAATGATATTTTTTTGTAGGCGTAAGCGAATATAACGGAGAAGCTACGAGTCCAACGGGCGTGCAGTTCGGTTAAAACGAGAGGGAGGCGTCGCCGAAGGCTTCAGAGCTCGTGATGATTCTCGCAATTAATTCGCCTACGTCTGGCGCGAGGGGGCGCGATGACGCGAGAAGGCAAAGCGAAACGGCGAAATTGAGAAAGTCATTGCGGGCAAGGAAGAGGGATAGACTGACGGACAGGGTGAATAGACCGCGGGCGAAGGGTTACGAAATAGTCGAGGGGTGACTTTGGCGGTCTGATGAGGGGAAATGGAGTAGCAGCCCACGGTCGAACGGGGGAGTGAGAGGGGTAAGTTCTCTGAGTAAAATGGTTATCATCCGGCGGGTTACGAGTCTCGCCACGAGACAGACCCTCACGTACGAACGTTCACCGGAATACACGGCAATCGTCTCCGTTCTCGTCTCTTACGGCCACCGACTTTTTCCCACTTTTGTCCAACCCTCTCTCCTTCTGTTTCTCCCGCGTAAAAAAATCTGCTATCTCTTTTTTAGTCCTGGCTCATTCATATTGCGGATAGCAATGAATTTTTTATGCCCGATACTTTTGACCCTGCATTACATTATACATACACTTTTTTCAATATTGATTTCAGTCATTCTGAAGATACTTGGCAAAAATCCTTCGGAGATGCATCATGAACCATCTAGTGTGTGGCGAAAAACGATTACTCCTTTCACTTGGACAAAAATCTGAAATTTGTAATTAAAAAATGAACTTTATTACGAAATAGTAATCAGAAAGTTCGACTGCAACGAACCTTGTAACCATTCAACAATATTGAACGTATACGTGGTACTTTTGCCGTGCCAGAAAAAGAGATGGGAAAATACAGAACCGAGTGGTTGAAAATATCTCGCCGCAACGTTGAAACCGCAAGAAATCGCGTAAATATATTTGGGATCAAAAAACCATTCGAGATTTCTCACGTGCTCTGACATTTTACAAGTTAAGTTGGTGAGCTCGTAAATAGTCGCTGGGTACAGGGCTCGCCTGGGGCTCGGAGGCGAGGAAGCGAGTAGTTCACGTGAACACGAGAGCTGCTGCTGCTGCTGCTGCTGCTGCTGGCTGCGGGTTATCAGGGACCGCTGGCCAAGGCGTCGGCCTCGAGAGCGCCTCCAGGCTTCGCTATCGCAATGTCCAGCAGCAGCAGCAGTCCTGACCCTTCCTTCCTCTCTCTCTCACTCTCTCTCACACCTAGCCGGCCACTTGCTGCTGGCCACGCAGCGAACCGAGATCTCCCCAGAACAGCCAACGCAGCACACACAACTACCCGACCGAAGCACTAATGCCTCCTTGTGTACGTGAAATCTGCTCACCTCCGGGCTTTGCCGAGGCGTCCGGACGCGTGTATGAAATCGGTAGCAACGAGCAAAGCACGGAAGACCACGGGCAATTCTACGGCGCAAACCAGTCTGCGGACTTTGGTGCTTCTCCAGGCACACCCCCATTATTTATGGGGTCTCGATGCTCCACGAACGTTCAGCCGGTACCCCGAGAGCCCCCACATCCACCTCGGGGAAAATGCTCCTCCGGACACACCCTTGAGATCCTCGCGCGCCAGTGGCCCAACGCATCGCTCTTTATTTACTGGAGGGAAAAATACCGCGAGGCACACGATCCTCTCTCGTATTTTCGCGTCGCGCGGTGTACCGAAAGTTGGATTTTTTTTTCGGATGGCTTCGTCGCTTGACTATATTTCAGGATCTTTTCAGCTGGGAGCTGCAATCTTTTTGTAAATTCGTGGAAAAGACGACACTTTCATTTTACAGATTTAAAAACGCGAAAAAAGTGACATGATGAAGGACATTTTTAGTTTGTTAAACACACACAACATTTTTGTGTCGTCGGAAATAATTTCAGGCGGAAAACAAAGAAAACGCAATTCTTGTTTTATTTTTTACTTTTGTGCAGAAAAAGGTTTAGCACGGACAGCCAACAGAATGATTGGTACCACCGGAACTGTGTGGTTTGATTAACACACGTCTAAAAAATATTTTCACGCACACATTTGATGCGTGATTTTCGACGTTCGACGATTCGGCTTCAGTGGCCAAAAATCCGGCTTGCAGTGCACGGGGACCACATAGAAAAGTGTGACGCGTTCATCAAAGGCAGAGAGAGAGAGAGAGAGCCGATATACTTACAGGCCGCCGTGAGCGCCACCCGGAGAGCTTCGGGTACACGACCGAGGTGGCTCTCACCCTCGCGGCTGGCGGCGCGCGGGTGCCGGATTCCCTCGTAATCCGATAAAGTCGCAACTCAAACAGTTTAAGTCAGGATAGCGGCGGGGCCCCCGAATGCCACGACGAGCCGGGTTGGCTCACGCCTGCCGCTTTCGGATACACAGCGCGCCCAGTATATACCAGTTTACGGGAAAGAGAGCAGTTCGAGAGCATCAGCCTTGGCGGCGGCGGCGGCGGCGGCAGCAGGGGAGAGGCTGGTGCGGTGGCGGACACTCTCGTAGGGTGTAATGGGCCGGATTTGGGGAACGCGAGGGGCTCGACTACCGTCGCAGGGAGTGCGAGCGAGAAATGTTGAGCTCCTCTTCGAGCCAACCACCCCCCGCCCCCCGCCCCCCTTTCCCGCGCCAGCGAATGCCGAACGAACGTCGCAACTTTCGGAAATTAAATTCGATCGCCGAGAGCGAGCGGTTGCGGCGAGAAACACTCTTCGCGCTTGCCGCCCTCGGGGGGAAGGGCGGAAAATAAATAAATTTCCATAAATTCAATTCTCACCCTCTGATCTAGCGCGCGCGCGCTGCGCTCTCTCGTCGCCTACTTTTCCCGGCAATCGTTTTAACGATCCCCGAGACCCTTCGTAAATAAGGCAAAACAAACGGGCAACACACTAGTGATAAAGTTTCGTAACGCGGTGAATAATAATAAAGCGTCAGGAGGGACGGGAGGAGTTACAGCGGGGAGCTGAAGAATCTGAGATTCTCACCGTTCCGCCGAGCGGACAGGTCCTTTTCTCGTTAGCCTTGAGTCACGGTGCCGGACTCCCGGGTTCGCTTTGAGACACGCACGCACACACACACACAAGGACGGACTCTGCAAAAGCCCGGGGAATGTGAGAACCGACAGCGAGACCCCCGTTCGTATATACGCCGAGCATTCCCGCTCGCGTTACGCATTTACACAGCGCGCGAATGCGTGCGGAACGCGTTATAGTACACGAGCAGATGTAAAACAACCATACCCCGCTGCCCTCCTCTCTCTCTCTCTCTCTCTGTCTCTCACACTCTCGACGCGTATACGCTCTGAATACGCTTTCGTGAAATGAGATTCGATTCAGGACCGGTTTTTTTCGAGACCCGCGCGTCCATTCAAACAACGAATGTCCCATTCTTGTGGCGCTGTACAGGGTGATCAAAAATTTTTTGCCTCGCTGACTCGCGCCTTCAATCTACAAAAAAAAATCAATTTGACGCTATCAAACACCTGCACTGCGTTCTGCAAAACTGCAATGTGAAATATTCTACAAAAATAGCACAAGAAGCAAAGAAAAAAAAATGATTTAAGAATGCATGGTATTATAAAATAAATTCTTTCATGGTGAAGACATCTTTCGCTACGAAGGTAGTAATTTTTCTCAAATGTTGAACCTTTTTTGTAAATTGGTACAGTGGAAATATGGCTGACGTCACAAGGGACACAGATTTTTTTCAACATCACGCGAATCCTGGATTTTTTATGACCCGAAGTAGGTACGATCTTGCGTATCTTCGTTGAAGACCTCCCGATTATTTAATTCCCGATACACAACCGTGTTAAACGAAGTGAGAAGCGAGAGTTCCGCGGAGACGTGAATTTTTTTTTTCGTTGATTGGTACCGTCGAGGTCGATAAAGAATTAGCTGTGTGTACGTGGGCTGCAGTGGAGACGGGCAGCCACCACCACCTGCCCGGGAGTACTATCCTCCGTTGAAAATCGACCCCTTCTTCCCCACTGCACTCGCTTAGATCTACCGGCGCTCATGCTCTTCGCTCTCTGTACCACTAGCTGCCCACTCGCTGCTTCCCTACTCTTCGCAGTGCCCGCACTCTTTTATCGCGCGCTCGCTCCGTCGTCCTTTCTCTCTCTCGCTCTTGCTCCCTCATCCGCCGTCGGGCTCTCGATACATATCGGAAAATCACGCGTCACTCTTTAAGCTCGAAGATAAAAGCTCGCGAGTAAGCGATGTATAGGTAGGACACGAGGTGGTCCCTTGGGGATGGCACGCCTGACGTTCGCGAAGCGAGCAGCGAGCAGCAGCGGCAGCAACAGTAGCAGTAGCAGCAGCAGCAGCATCGAGTTTCTGCTGTGTGCCAGGCAGCCAGCCAGCCCGGTCGTCCATTTCCCAGAGCTTCCTTTGATCCGCATTAATGTCGGAATGATAGTCGAGCGTTTTCTCTTTCTCATTTTTCTATTTTTTCCCCCCATCTGTCTCTCTCTCTCTCTCTCTCTCTCTCTCTCTCTCTCTCTCTCTCAATCCCTTTTTTTATTTCAACTCGTTCGCTCACTCACTCGCTCGCTCGCTCTGTACGCGACTAACACTCGCTCGAAAAGCTCTGCTCCAATTTCACTCACTGCTAATACTCCGGCTGTAAAACCCTGAAAGCTCACTGCACTCTTTCCAACGCTTTCCAACTGCCCCTCCCTCCCCCCTCGCCGACCTGGAGCATATTCACCGCGTTCGCTAATATTCTTTCGACACTCCAATCGCTGTAATTCGAAAGAGGGATGAACGCGCCATGTCTCACTCTCGGGCCTGTCAATAAAAAAGGTGAAACATAAAAGTCATACCTCCGGTGCCTAATATTTGAGTTATTAAAGTCAAATGCCTTTTATTACTTTCATTTTAATCTGCGAAATGTCAACCGCGCTCGCCGCCTATATATCCCGCGGACTGCACGAGACTCGGAATAATTTTTGCGTACATTTGAATAGAATGAGGGGCTCATTTGCATTTCAACGGAAATAAAGATAGGCGAGGTCTGACGTTTATAATTCCTTTTTGTATGAAAATATAATACGTAAATATTGACGCGCGCGCGCTGCTACACGGCTGATGTAAACGTTAATTTTTTTCCACCCGGAATTTATCCTATCCTTTTACCCCTTTTTTTATCTATCTCTCCCGCAACTGATACGGGCGGAAATCTGAGTGGACCGCGAGAGCGGCTAATTAATAATGTGGCGAGCAGCAGCAGCAGCACCGGCGGCGGCCGGATAGCGAGCCAATGCTATGCGCCAAGTCCCGAATTTATGGTGCAGTAGTATATACACACGTAGTATGCATAGAACAGACCACTGGCTGGACGTTTGCGCGAGGGTGGTTAATACGCGAGGGGATGACGGTCGTTTCGCGGAGCGAGAGCGAAACAGCGAGACTCGGCAGGCTTTTGGCCCGCGTAAATGCAAAAAAAAGGAGGAAAAAAAAAGAAAAAAAAACGGGTGAAACGAAGACGAAAAAAAAAGTTGCACGAATCCACGAATTTACGTACAGATCCCGGTGGTTCGTCGGCGCAACGAAACCCGACAGATATAGAGTACAATGTAGCGACTCTGTGGAGTACGGTAAGCACATCGTTAATTGCGTATATGTAGAGTCGTACCGGCGATAAAACCGACTGTTAATGCGACCGCGATTCGGAAACGCGTTTCGAATAACAAAATGCTGCACATAATCGCATGCGGCCTACGCGCTCCGCGCTG
Source organism: Pimpla rufipes (assembly GCA_963932165.1). Lineage (NCBI taxonomy): Eukaryota > Metazoa > Arthropoda > Insecta > Hymenoptera > Ichneumonidae > Pimpla > Pimpla rufipes. The sequence continues at coordinate 16,725,413 of OZ010632.1, read as the reverse complement.
ATACAGCGATGCCCGATCGAATTTGCGAGCCGCCGCTGTCGAGTTTTATACCCCGGATAATTATATTCTATTCTCGTGCTCGTGCCTCTAACTATCTCTACGGTCAGCCCGTCGTTACGTAACCGCTCGGCGGAATGGTTAACACACGACACGATAATTAGAAGGAATTCTCTTAGCGTGTTACCGCGAGAAAGAAGGGCAGTTATCAATGCGAATCAGCGAACGACGTACCGACATAGATTCGCAACAGGTAGAGGAGCGATTTAATTTGAATCTAGTTGCGCGCTGCAGCCAAACGCGCAACGTTGTACAAGAAAATATGTGTGTTTTCGTTACAAATACTCGAGTACTATCTGCAGAAACGGTCAGTTATATAAATGGAAATGAATGTCAGAGAAAAAGTCAATAAACACGCAAAAAGTGATAGCAAATATTCGTTGATTTCGAGCATTTTTGAGGGCACTAAATGAAGTCTCTGTTAGTCAAAGTGTTTGCAGAGGGGCACGCGTTCAACGTTACAAATCAGAACTCGCAAAGCCTGAAAAAGATGCATCGGCAGCAGCAGCAGCAGCAGCAGGAATGGCAAAGGCGATTTCTCAAAAAGGTCGAGGGAAATTTCGGAGAAAAATCAGTCTCGAGGTGCAGCGGGGGCCTCTGTTTGGAAATAGACAGAGAGAGGAAATAGACATGCACGCGGCGACACAGAGAGCCCCTCCGTCGGGGCTACCAGGCAAACGGTGGAGAAGGAGATTGAGATGGAAAAAGATTGAGAGCACGTCGGAGCGAGGGAGAGAGAGAGAGGAGGGGGGAAAGGGCGCTGGATGGAAAACGACCGATGTTTGAGCGAGCTAGGAGGAGAAAGAGAGAAAGACAGATGGAAGGGGCGAGGGGGAGAAAAAAGAGACCGAGTCGCGGGATTGTTTGGAATGGGATGAGGGAGGAGAGTAGTGGCTGTCGATGCGAGGAGGGCGCGAGGAGGGTTTGGAGGGCTGGGGGGGGGGGGGGGGGACTTCGGCACGAGGCCGAAACCGAGGTAGAGAAGGACGAAGACGGGAATGAAGGAAAAGGAAGATAGAAAAGCCGAGAGGATGCCGGGGAGAGGGTCGAAGCGAACCGAGTCGAGTTAACCTACTTCTGCATTTCGGCCGTTTGTCAGAGGGCGGCTCGTGCCCTCCTCGCGTCTCCCTTCACTTCTACTGCTGTGCAAGCTATGCTGCTGCTTCTGCTGCTGCTGCTGCTGCTGCTGCTGCTGCTACAGACTCTCTGCTATGGCGTAGAAAGAGCTTGCGGAAACGTGGGCAAGGACCGTGTATTCCGAAATTTCTCTATTCCTCTCTCGCGCCCACATTCTAACTCGGGGTCTTCCCTCGCCTCGAGAACCTGAGACAGCAGAGTAACGTACTTACACGATAGGTGTAGAGATCTATCCCATATACGTGTATATGTGGGTATGCATGTATAGTGTATAAGTATATAACTGTAGACGAGATGCTCTAGTCGGATCGTTCGGATTTAAAAGCGTTTCGATGTAAACAGCGCGTTGAGAGGATCTCTCTCTCCGGTGGCATCGAGGAGAGGTCCTAATTCTCCTGTTTCAACTCTCCTCGGTCTCACTCCGATTCGATGGAAATTCTCTCGTTCACGACTCGCTTTCGATTTTCCGTTCTACCGTGACGCGCTCCTCGTCGGTTTTCAACGATATCGCTCTATCTCGCTCCTTTTACTTCTTTTGACTACGACCGGGGTCGCTCTAATCGCTTTTTTTTGTTGTCCTTGTTTTGTTCGTCTCTTTTCCTCTCACCGCCGTTCCCTTCGATGCACCTCTTGATTACTTCGGAGTCGCAGCTAGACAACCGCGAGACCCGATTTTCGCGTTAACGACTGCGGTGAAACCTCCGCGTTGCGGGCTACAACGAGATTTTTTCTTCGAACTCGTGACGCTCGGCCCCTCGACCTGCAATCGTGGCACACAGACAGAACACTTTTATACCGACGCCAAACATTGGTGACAACAGTACTGAAAGCGATATTTTTTATTTTGCGTGAATTGGTCGAGGCTTTGAATAAAATCTTCCCAATAAAAAAAAGATGTTTGATCCACAACATTTTCCAAATTTGCAACAGATAAGTTTGTGAATGCATCTTTTTAAAACAAAAAATGTACCATTTTCCACTTATCAAAATGAATTCTCTGCGAGGAAGTGAATAAAAAATACTTCCTCACAGCGATGACTTTGTGAAAGGTGGAAAAACACAATGAGGAATCAATGTGTGGGATTAAATGGTTTTCTGGCAGATCGATGAGATCCGACATTTCTCCAGGACACAAAGGCGATAGACCGCCTGACACTGCCCGCGAACGAGCAGAGTATGCGAGAGTACAGTCAACCCCTGCGGTGAAAACTCGGCGACGCTCGAACGAGCACCGGGACTTTAACGCCGACGTCGTAAAGAAAAAAACGCGGAAACGCGAGAGTAAAATTACCAGTGAACCCGCGCGCTTAAGGAAGATCGACGCTCGCGACTGTGGCGCACTCGCTCTCTTGCTTTTCGACCACCACTCGTAACTCTCTATAGCTCTTCTTTATTCTCTCTTTATTCTTTTTTCGCGTTTCCGGATAAGCGAGATATATTCGTGCAGCACGTGCGAAAAAGTTCCTGTTTCAAGAGGAGCTCGCGAACGCCGCCCGCGCTCCGGCGACGTTTAATCAATAACGTCAATCTCTACTTGCTTTTTTCCTTCCTAATAGCTTCGTTTTCGTGACATTTGATCCCGAGCGCTTTTTTTTTTGTTTGTTTCAGAACGGCGATTGACGTAGGAACTTTATACCACGTTTTTATCGCCGGAGCTACCCACGTGTCACTGAATTGTCACGATTCGTCGAATTTATGATTTCACAAAATGAGTGAGACGCTTCTTTTTCACTTTTTTGTCAACGATGAATCGCAGTTGCGACATCTACTTTTTTGTGCTCATATCCGCGACACTTTGAGGGTCCCGTTAGTGGATTCACGATACGGAAAGCAGCAGCGTCCGTTTACTGAGTCGTATAGAGAGAGAGAGAGAGCGCGGGGGAAGCGGGTTGAACATACCGGGACGTCCATCCCGCTGGTTTTTACGAGACTGTTTTCATAAACTTTGAGGACTCTGGCCAAGTCGTAAAAAGTATCAATCCGAAGGGTGCTCGCGGTGTTGTCTCGCACAGGGGTTGGTGGTCTCCCAATGAAGAAAGGGAAGTAGCAAGAAGATAAGAAAATAATAATAATAATAGTAATAATAATAGTAATAATAGTAATAATAGTAATAATAGTAATAATAGTAATAATAATAATAACAATCATGGGGGTTTTTTGTAACAACCAGGAGGACAGAAATATCCGCAAACCAGGGTGGATCTCCATTCGGGGGTTTCTCGTCCGCCTTCTCAGCTTCCACTTTCCCTCGTCTACGTCGGTCCTTAACGAGCGCTCCCACCGCACGACTGCGAGAGAAGGAGAGAGCGAGAGAGAGAGAGAGGGAGAGAGGGACAACACCAGGAAGCCACCAAGAGTCGCGAGATAAAATGAGTTTCGGGCTTAACGAGATACGCGGAGTCAGCGGAGCTCGCGGAGATAGATAGACAGCGGAAAAGCGAGCGTGAACGGGGCTCTCGAACAAAGAGGAGGCTCGTGCCTTTGTCAAAAGTGAAGGCGCGTGGGGTGAGAAATAAGGAACTCGGGGGGGTAAACCGAGCCAAGACAGCTGACTGCCCCAGTGTTCTCGACGGACGAAGTGGAAACAGTAGCCACCAATCAGACCACACCGAAAGCTCTTTTCCTTCATCTCCACGGGAAATTTTACTGCCTTCCGAGGGGCAACTAAACGATGTAAATTGAATATAAAAAATCGATGAGTATTCGCTGCAACCTCTGCACAGTTTCCATTACGGGTACTGGTAAGCATTACCACCCTTGAAGGCATAAAAACGATGCGATGGAAAAACTCGCATATAGATCATTATTTTCTAAATTGCACAAAGCCAGCGTCTATCCCAAATTGTGAATATAGTGAAACTTTGTGTAACACGGAGAATAATGAGAAAACAATGAGGTCTTATTACGCCTTTTCGTAAAAAAATCGAGGTGTAGGCTTTTCGTTCGAAAAATAAAAATCTCAGACGGGATGCACTCTCGGATGCACTTTTCGTCACTGGGTCGCGTGTCGCGCGTATTGCACAATTTCTCGTACCTTTTCAGAGGTGATGAGCGGCGTGATGTACGTGGTGACCGCCGTCGTGTAAACTTTTGGCTGACAGTTGTTGGGCGACTGTATCCCGTGGTACTCGGTACCGTTGCAGTACCAAGTAGTCGGCGTCGTCTCGAAGCCGACTTGAAAATTCTCTCACTGTCGCGAGAGAATCTTTCGGGTTTTACGGCAACAACAGATATTACGCAAACAACCGTAATATACAACACCGAGCGAGATGATCGATGCCGAGAAAAATCAACGCTGACAGCTTTCACCTGTCGCTTTTCACTAAACACTCGGAGAAAATTGTTCACGTCTAAGCCGATACTCCGATTCGCGGACGACTCATGAAATTCCAAAAATCTTCCGACGATTCTCAGTCGCGAGACTCGTCCCGCGATGACAAAACCCAAAACACTCGATTCCCAAAAACTCGGATAAATATTCCACCCTCCGTCGCAGCCGAAATTATTTTCTCCTCTTCCGCGTGTATCTCTCCTCTACGTGTATCCCTTCTGGTCCAAGATGGACGCACGTGTCGCCTTCTCACCCCTTATTTTGGTTATTTTTTTTTTTTTTCACACTGCAACTCTGTTCACGCGAGCAACCGTAACAACCGCAAACAACCCGGAACAAAAGTGACCTCAGGATTAATCACGTGTCTCGTTATCCAACAGCATCGAAACTCCGAGGTGTGATTCACGTTGCACTGTGGATTCTCAGAGCGAGATATCCCTCACGTTACGACTCGAGGAACGCGCGCGCGAATATCTGTGTACACACTGTGTTGGCTGTGTGCGCTCCACTGTGGCTCGTTGTCGCGCGGTGGTCTCGCGTCGATGATGATCGGTGCGCGAGTGAGACCGAGAGTAAAACAGAGTGCGGCGAAGAGCGGTCTCGTCGTGAGCCAGCGGCGGTAGCAGCGGCAGCGGCGGCGGCGGCGGCAGCGGCGGCGGCGGCGGCGGCAGCGGCGGCGGCGGCGGCAGCAGCGGCGGCGAGTAAGCGCGTAGCAGCAACAGAGCAACGGAGCAACGGAGCGCAGGCAGGTGGTCGTGTGCTGTCGACTCGGGATATAATGCTACACGCTGTGGTGCCGAGAACGGAATGGGGCGACCGTGGATGCCCGGGCAGTTCGCCGTAGCGAGGGGAGAGCGTTCGGGGGGGCGAGAGGGAGGGAGAGAGAGTGAGAGAGAGAGGCAGCGTGGGCGTCGAGGTGGGGGATCGCGCCGTGGGCCGTAAGGAGTCGAAGGGGTAGAAACAACCCCGTGCGAGGGGAGAGCCATCGCGTGGGGCGTCGATGGGCGCGAGGGAGACGGCTCGACTCCCCACCGCGCGGGCTCGCGCAACCCTGACGTCGGGACGCATGCGTTTCGCCGCCTCCGCTGGCTTTCCGTCTATCTCTCTTCTCTCCTTCCACTTCCCTAACCCGCCGTCGCCTACTCGACGGCGACCGCGGCTACGGCTCTGCCTTTGTGTGTACACGCGCAGCGCCCGGCTTTGCCTGTATTCGCGAATGGTGGTTGTGGATCGTGAGTGAGTGTGTGTGCGCGCGCCTGCGTGTGTGTGTGCGTGTATTTCGCTCGCTCACGCTCTCGGTGTCCCTCTCTCTCTTTCTCTCTCTCTCTCTCTATCTCACCCCCGGCGTCGCGACGTCCCGGCGGCGGCGGGGGCTTCGCGAGCGCCGCGTCGAGAACCACCACTGAGCTCGCGAGCGAGCGAACGAGCTCGAGCCCAGCATCGACCGAGGACGTGCGCCGCGCGCCAGGCGGACCGACCCAACGGGAATACTTAATGCCCTGGCGTTGCTGCTGCTGGTGCTGCCGCTGTTGCTGCTGCTGCTGCTGCTGCTGCTGCTGTTGCTGCGGGTGGTGGTGTCGAGAGGGAGAGAGAGAAAGGGAGACGAAAGGAACGAGAGTGTACTTGGGTTTTCTATCTCTATTTCACGGCAAAAATCTGTCTGATGGTTGCTGCTGCCGTTGCTGATGCTGCTGTTGCTGCTATAGCCGCCGCTGCTGCTGCTCTCCCTGTGTGCGCGCCACGCTCGCTTGACGCCGGGATAAAAGAAACGAGAGAGCGAGAGAGGGGGAGAGCAGGCTTTCTATGCGCCGGGTCCCGAAAGGGTGGATTTTGACTACTTGTTACACCAGACGCTCTCGCGCCGAGGCGACTAGACACGCCACTCGCACACTCCCGTCTGACTATCTACCTGGAAAATATGTGTACGGGCAAACAAGGGGTTAAAATATTACGCGTTTTTCTCGGCGTTATTCAAATTTTACAGCTATGAGATTTCTCTCGCTGGCTGTTTTCACGAAATTTTTGTTCATTCGTAGTTTATTTTTTCTATCGGTGCAGGAAAAAAAAACGTGTCGGAGATTCAATACGCGATTACTCGTTCGTAACGCGGCGTTGCGAGCGCGTAAAAAACTCAGACCGAGGTATAAAAAATTGGTATATCACACATTTTTCAGAAATAGAAAACCGAAAAAAAACCGATGAAAGTACTTCCGGAATTTTTATACTCGGTTCCGAATTTTTTTTTTCTCGCACGATCGAAACATCGTAACGAACGCTGAAATCACGTGAGATTTTTTATACGATTTTTTTTGTTGCCGATGAAAAGAGAGTATCAGATTTCGTAGCCCGAAATGGCCTCTTAAAATTTCGCTCTGATTGAAATTCGTTCGGGAGAAACTGCAGAATGGAGAAAATCTAGAGAACGGGTATATCGCTCGATTGTAGTACTAGGACGAAAGAATAAACCGGGTGGAGCGATCGAAGGACGGCAGTAAGTATTTATGAGGGTTGAATTCCTATCTGGGTTACCGTGCACAGTGCATGTGTCGTATCATAGCCGCTCGCTGCTTATTCTTCTTCCACCCACTTTGGTATAGTTATAGCGGTACTTTCCTTCCCTCACTCCCGTACGCTTGTTTTTTTTTAGGATCTCTGGTTGGGACAGGACGGGCAAGGGAACGGTCGCTCCTCCGGGCTGTCCTCCCCTCGCCGCCGGTAACTCCGAATCTACCTTCCTGCCTGCCCTCGCCGTGTCTCTCTATCTTATCGGCGAGGCCTCGCTACAGCAGCTGTCAAAGCTAGCCCGTCTCTCCGTCCCTCCCTCTCTACTACCGCTCGAAGCTCACCGAGCGCGCACTCTTTTCCGATTGCTGCTCGCCCCCCTTCAAAACCTATAGAAACGAATTGGCTTGACGGTTACGTTGGGTCTGACCAAATACCGGCGCTCGCTACTTGGAACGATTCTTCCTCTCGACGTTGGGGCCCCTCGGTATCCCCCGTCTCAAACGTCTGTATCCTTTGCCTCTCGTGCTGGCTTGAGTCCAGCCTCCATTCGGTGTGAACGTATCCTACGTTTAACGCGAAAGGACGCGATGCTCGGTGCAGCGGTACACGAGCTCGGATCTTCGCTGAGTTTCTGTGTGAGTGCACGTTGCGAGTCAGACTTGTTAGCTGCGCCATTGCTTGTTAGAATATACATTTATTCTGAAATTATACTCGTTTTATTATTAAATTGTTTCATAATAACAACCTGCAGTAGTGATGAGTAGTTTCTTGATAGATGAGAAAATAATTCAATTTCAAAAAGTGTCAAAACGAGGGTTTTTGGTGGTGGAATATGCGCCTTGAGACAGATGATATGGATCAAAAAACGATATTTCGAATAGAACAAAGCAACAATAATGTTCGAGGGGTCGAACTTGGCATTTTCGTCTTGGACTCGTTTTATGAATTTTGACAACAAAAATCGAAAAAAAATCCAAAATCCAGTAAAAAGATATTGAAACCAATTTTTTCCAAAGTCAATATTTTGAAAAGAAAAGATGGACGACCAGAAGGACCATAAAAATGCGCCCAAGTGTCGTGGAATCATCAGACGTGTGTAAACCTAGTATATTAAAAAAGCGCACCACCGTGTGCGAGAGTGATTGCAAGTACGTGTGCTTTGTGCATGTGCAATGTCTACGTCGAGGACCTGCTCTACTGTATACGAAAGAGGCGTGCGGGGATCTAGCTGAAGCGAAGCTGGCTAACCCAGAAAAGATTTCATTGAGCAGCATGGCATCGCTCTGGCTGCGAGCCAATACTATGAACCGCGCGCGCTCGTCCTCGCTCGCTCTTCCTCGTCTCGTCGTCTGGCCTACACGCGCACAACAACCGACGTCGCACACCCCCGCAGCCCCCGCAGCCCCGCAGTGTAGACGGCAGAATGTGATCTGCAAACGTGCGCAAAACTGCACGAAACCACGCGGACAAAGTGTTCGTTTACCGTCGCCATTTCGGATACAAAAAAAAAACAACAAGTTTCAAGCGCAAAAAATACAGGACGAAACTACGTTTTAACTAACACCAGATTTTCGTCTCGGCACAGCAGTCGCTTCCATTAACCGTCAGCGACGGTGAAACTCGGCGCTGGCTTGAATATCACATCCAACTTTTCTCCCCCGTTGCTCTAATTTGTTAGTAAATATCTTAAGGTTCGCGACAAATTTTCTTCTAGCTGACGGCGAGCGCCGGTTGCACGAGCCGGTGTCTGGTGAGATGTAAGTGGATGGTGCAGTGGCTTTCGTGTTCTTCCTCCCCGTCGAGAAAAACAGGACGATCGAGCGTTCGAACTTTAGCGCACAGGTCACTCCTCAATCCCTTCTCTCATGCTTCTCGCTCTCTCGCTCCTTCTCTCCCGTACTCGAGCGCAAGACTGCGGCTAGAGATCAAAGAGCGAGCGAGACGAGCGAGAACGGAGGTTCGCGCTCGGCAAACAAGTTTTCCGCTGACACTAACGTCGGGATAGCTCGACAGCCGACAGGTCGTAGCGCTCTTAGCGCAACCATAGGAATGCACTGCTGCGAGGTGAAAGAGAGATAGCGGAGAGAGGGAGGGAGCGAGCAGCAGTTCCCCTCATTCGAGACTCGCGACAAATGGGGCAACGGGAAACGGGAGGGAGAATTTCACAACGAATAATGCGACCAATAACTCGCGACTCGCGGATTTGTCTGTCACATTTATTCAGCGCTAACCCTCTCGCCGCGCGCAATTGGTCGAGAAATATTGCGGAATATGCGGGGACGTCGTGACCCTCCCCCCCGCGGCCTTATTAGAACACCCGGCGCGGCGGAAGAGGAGAGGAGCGCGTTGCGTTGTCGCAACCTCGCCACACTCCGCGGTCGTATGCACGCGGGGCTGCTGCCTTGATGCGCGCGAGCAGTCGAAAGAAAATGTCGAACCGAGCGGGAGACACGGAGAGGGAGTGCGAGAGCAGCGTGGGGGCTTCGCACGTATGTCTAACCAGAAGAGCTGACGGGCTTCGCGTCTGCTTCTACTGCTTCTACCGCCGAGGCGAAGCACCGTGGAGCGCGACTCTCGCGCGGGCCGCGTATTCAGCGTTTGGCTTACATCCAGATACACGCCCAAGACGCTGAATGAACTTGGCGGGAAAACTGCCGCACACGGATTTGTCGTGTGCGTGTGGTATGTGTCTGAGGGGCTGCGCGCACTCAGGAAAAAAATATTGTTTTAGTAATTACAGAATATCAGCTATCAATTATTACCTCGTGCAGCTACGTTTTATAATTGTAGTCAGTGTACAATTTTGAGGTCACAGTTGCGTAGTGAAAAGTATAAATAATCCCTCATCAAAAAATCAGTGGCTAAAATATCTCGGGTTTTCGATATAAGCATTGTTGTCGTGTTATTCGTTTTCTGATTGGCTGTTGGGTTGCCTGCAACTCGCTGATAACCAACTCGCAGTTTCAATCGTGTTATTGTATTTTTACAGTTCGGAGGGCGTGTGAGGTTTCAAGGTTTGTTAACTTTATGAGAGGAAAGGGTGTTCGGGCGAAGCGTGGGGCCTAATATTTCCATATTTCCAGAGATAAAATATCATTTATTGCGTTTTTCTCGACGAATGTTCTATTTTTTGGGCAAGCAACGGTGCTTTTCGGAATCAGCGCAAAATTTCCTTTTCAAACTATATTTTTTTCGTCGCCAAAAAAATATTTTTTTCAAAATCGATTAAAAAAGGTTAATAACCAGTGTTTTCGGGGGTAGAATATGCGACTTGAGAATGATGGTATAGGTTAAAAGTCGATATTTTGAAAAGAAAAAAAATTGGGGTCGATTTTCGGTCCAGAGTCGGATCCACGATTTCTGACAGAAAAAATATTTTTTTCGTCGCCAAAAAAATATTTTTTTCAAAATCGATTAAAAAAGGTTAATAACCAGTGTTTTCGGGGGTAGAATATGCGACTTGAGAATGATGGTATAGGTTAAAAGTCGATATTTCGAAAAGAAAAAAAATTGGGGTCGATTTTCGGTCCAGAGTCGGATCTACGATTTCTGACAAAAAAAATATTTTTTTCGTCGCCAAAAAAATATTTTTTTCAAAATCGATTAAGAAAGGTTAATAACCAGTGTTTTCGGGGGTAGAATATGCGACTTGAGAATGATGGTATAGGTTAAAAATCGATATTTTGAAAAGAAAAAAAATTGGGTTCGATTTTCGGTCCAGAGCCGGGTCTACGATTTCTGACAGAAAAAATATTTTTTTCGTCGCCAAAAAAATATTTTTTTTTTAAATCGATTAAAAAAGGTTAATAACCAGTGTTTTCGGGGGTAGAAGATGCGACTTGAGAATGATGGTATAGGTTAAAAGTCGATATTTTGAAAAGAAAAAAAATTGGGGTCGATTTTCGGTCCAGAGCCGGGTCTACGATTTCTGACAGAAAAAATATTTTTTTCGTCGCCAAAAATATATTTTTTTCAAAATTGATTAAAAAAGGTTAATAACCACTGTTTTCGGGGGTAGAATATGCGACTTGAGAATGATGGTATAGGTTAAAAATCGATATTTTGAAAAGAAAAAAAATTGGGGTCGATTTTCGGTCCAGAGCCGAATCTACGATTTCTGACAGAAAAAATATTTTTTTCGTCGCCAAAAAAATATTTTTTTCAAAATCGATTAAAAAAGGTTAATAACCAGTGTTTTCGGGGGTAGAAGATGCGACTTGAGAATTATGGTATAGGTTAAAAGTCGATATTTTGAAAAGAAAAAAAATTGGGGTCGATTTTCGGTCCAGAGCCGGTTCTACGATTTCTGACAGAAAAAATATTTTTTTCGTCGCCAAAAAAATATTTTTTTCAAAATTGATTAAAAAAGGTTAATAACCACTGTTTTCGGGGGTAGAATATGCGACTTGAGAATGATGGTATAGGTTAAAAGTCGATATTTTGAAATGAAAAAATTCCTGAGGTCTATTTTTGCAAGTTTTTCAGGCACGCGCGCCAGCGCGTGTCATTAGCCTAGTTATGTAAAAAATTCCGAAATAAAGATAGCGCGTTTCGCCTTGCGGCATTCTCTTCGTTATAGTGTTTCTTCTCGAACAAAAGAAGAAAATCCAGGTTCGACTGATCGGAAAAAAATGTAACCTCGATTTTAGTCCAGTGACAACTGGATAAGCGCGCAAAGCGCGCGTATAAGGTAGTGCAATCAGAAGATTTAAAAATGCATAGTTCCTTCTTTCCAGTCGCCAGGACTGCCACGATTTCTCAGAGTATGAGGACGAATATTTTCCGTGCGATTATCACGACAGCGTGGAAATATTTGATTAGAGATTTTTTCTCTTGCCGGGACGTTGTTGTCAAACACGAGAAGTTGTGCCTTCTTTCTCTGGGCGCGTTATCATCGTTTTCTCTGAGAGAAGAAACGCAGCTCCGCGCCCGGGCGTGAGTTTCCACACTCACGGGTAAAGGACAGAGAAGCTTGCACACACCGTGGGGGTGAGAATTCAACGGAGCTCTCTCGGTCCCCTCGTCTCTCTCCCTCTCTCACTCTCCAACGGCGATGAGAAAGTAGAGGGCTCGCTCGGGCAACTGCTGCTTCTGCTTCTGCTTCTGCTTCTGCCGCCGCCGCTGCCCAGTGTACACGAAGCAACGGCCAGTTTGTCCGACACGCTCCAACTTCTCCCATAACGTCGTGTTTTCTGTTTACGCGAGAAACACCCCTCGCGCTATCCTCGTTTTTCCTCACCCGCGCGGCCTCGCGTCCCTTTGGAGAGACAGAAACCGGGGACGCGCAGGAATTCCCGCAGTATTTCTGAGGCAACGCGAAATACCATCGCAATATTTAATTTATATTTTTGTTTTGCTTTGTTTTCAACTCAATTCCACGCGGACGGCGGAGGGCGACACCGGCGTGTATCGTAAATATCTGGCGGCTTGACGAGGGTCCGGGTGTTGGATGCGGAGGTTTTATTCAGCCCTTTATTAGAGCGCCTCTCTATTTCACCCCCGGCTCGCGGGCCTATCACGTCGAAAAGTGTTTCAAAAAATATACGAGGCCACGTCTTAGATAAACTTAAGAGAAAACTTGGAGCTTAGAACTTTTTGCCGCTAAGGTTTCCTCCTCGTCAGTCAGTGCTTCCGGAGCCCCCTCTTTATTTCACGCTGTATTTTGAAGAAGCTCGAGGGCTCGGCGGGAGGGCTCGAGAGCGTGCGAGGAGGGCGGCCGCTGCAGAACGCGAGCGCGAGGGCAGCTCGCGATAAATAACGCGGGTAACGTCGATATATCGTCCTTCATCCCTTAACCCCGTGGGCGAATTATTGCCGGATAAAATGCCGCGACGAGCGAGCTGGATCGGTGAAGCAGAGCGAGAGAGAAAAAGTGGGAGAGTGAGAGGCTGCGCGCGGCGGCGAGAAGGTGGCTTTCCGGTGTCCCAACCTGTGCGCCGGGGCAAGATGCAAATCTCGATGGAGCTTTGTCAGCGAATCGATAAGCGATCGATGAACATGTACCCTAGGCCAGAAGCCAAGAGAATATGAAGCTTGGGGAGTGTGTAATATGCTGACGCCGGTGAAGGAAGGCAAAAGAGCTTTTGCCAGGAGAAGGGTGACCGGGGTTCGTGCGCGAGGTCGAATCGCTGCGTTCACCTCGACGCTGTGATTCAACTGTTGCGATCAGTTTTCCAAAAAATGTCAGTGAAAAACGAAATTCACAAATAAATTCTGCAAAGAATGTTCTCTGACTCAGTTGAAAGTTGATATTGCTTGTTGAAAGATGACCCACCATTTTTTTTATATTGCTGCTTATAATGAAAATACCCCGTATGTCAAAAGTCATTCCAATCACGCGAGGAAACGACACCACATTATCAACTCCTAAGAACCCAAGTAAGAACCGCGGAGTAGATGAGTTCGAGAATTTGGGACTGATCTCGGAGGTCAAGTCAAGCTACGTTCGAGATGTCTCGGCGTCGTGCTTCCTGACGCGTCAATCCTCCCCGCTGGCCAGTCGTTTCCGCGTAGATCGATAGGTTACATTTTGAGGCCGCGTAATTAACGGCTAAAATTGATGTTTCTCGGGAAGCTTCGCTCGTGCGGGAAGACTCCAACAAACTCCCTCTTTCTCCTCCCTCTTCCCTCTTCCCTCGCCTCGTCTTTCTCACTCGCCCGCCTAGCATTTGAAACTTTGTCCGTAGCCTCTCCGTCGACATTCGCTGGCGCGCGCGCGCCCGCGCACGAGGCGAACAAGAAACTTTGGAGGAAGCTCGTGCGTAGAGCGAATAATTAGGAAACACCTGGCATAGAAGGCCCCGCGGGTGAACGACGGGGCAGGGGGAGGTGGTGCGGCTCTCACTTCTTCGTGCGGGGAGGAAAACGAGAGAGACGAAGCGCGAGCTTCAACCGCTAGTGTGAAAGAGACGAAGACACGGCGGACCGGGGGAGGAGGTCGGATGACAGCGAGAAATTCCACGTGTCGTAACCGCGTGTTAAATCGAGTTGGCGCGAAATTTGGCTGTATCGCGGGCTGTTGCGAGACGCACCGTGTTTCTAACCGAAAAACCAGCGACGTAAGGAGCAGAAGGAGGAGCAGCAGCAGCAGCAGCGGCAACAGCGGAAATACCGCAAGCAAGCCCCATTGCCGAAAACTCGTTGAGTAACTTCTACGCGTAATTCGTGTCTGTGTATCGCCCGCGTCTTCTTCACTTGTTTGCTGCTTCACGGGACGCGCGCGCTTGCCGAGTATAATTTCGTTAGTTGCGTCACACCGGTGTGTACCAACAGGTGGAGGGCTGCGGATGGTTTTGTGTCCCGGTAAATGGAGCGCGTATTGCCGGGAGGGCGGTTTTCCACGACGCGAATGAGAATTTATGAAAAACTGTGTTGATCCTGGAGCGGTCGAACGAGAGCCATAATCGAGAAATCCGATTTTCCTCATCTTGCGCTAACGCAATTTACATCACGGCGCCGAGTTTTTACAGCCTCTCGAAGTAATTTAAGCAACGCTAATATTCGTTATGAATTTATACCCCAAGAAGGTTTTTACGTGCGAAAGAAATATTTTGCAACCATTACATTACTGCAATTAATTTCTCTGTCATTAATTACATCAATTAATTTTAGTCTCCCCGTTTTTGAATAATTAATTGAAGAAATTGGAGCGGTATTGAAATGGCATTAATTTATATTTCTGGAGTATTAAAAATCGCAATACAAATGTTTGTGCAAATAAATTTACACCCAATTCGTAAACAAATGTAATAAAACAAACTGTCGCCTAAGCAAATAAGCGTTTCTGGTCTCTCCGCTTTTCAACAAACAGCGTTTTACAAGCGGACCCTCCGAGACTATATTTCTCATTCCTCCCTCTCGAGATCTCGCAGTGCAGCGGCACCGGCAGCAGCAGCTTCCGTTGTTCGGTCTCCGGCGCTGCGTGTTTGCAAACTCCGGACATCTTCGCGTATTTCGCGTGTGTACGTGGCGCGTCTGTGTGCACAAGGGCAACGTGTTTTCGTCGAACGAGCAAAACATTCGCGAGGATTTTTCCTCCAAGGGGATGCTTGCCTGGCTGGTTGGCTGACTAGCTGAGGGTGGAGGCCGCTGCCGCCGCTGCAGAGAGCGGGAAAGGGTGTGTCGGGATACTCGATTGCCCGCGACGCGCCGACTGCAGCGAAAACTCTTCGGTACATCGTGGGGGCCGCGCGCGTGGCTCGAGACGTCACCGTCGACGTTCCTTCCACCCTTCGTTTTTTTTTCTCTTCTTTTTTTTCTCTTTCCTTCTTTTTCTTTCCTCTGTCCCTCTTCGCTCTTCGAGCTTCCTCTTTTCTCTAACCGAGTCGACCCAGTTCGATGGGGCAGGGTTTGAGTTTACCGGGGTACGAGAGGTGGTCGCTTGCTGCTTTTTGCCGCGAGACTGAAGTCCAGATCAAATGGACAGATATACGAAGAGAGAGGCGATTTTCTAGCTCGATATACTTAGCCGACAATCCTCGAGCTTATAGACGTCGCGATGAAACTTGATCTTATAGGTACGGCAAATGTGGGCTGCCGAGCAACGAGAGTCACCATCGACCGCTTAATCTTTCTAATAATCATTTCTTGTTTTTTTTTACTGTGTGTGTATTTGCAGTCGTTATAGTGATGATAATTTTAGCAAATTTCGTAAGATTGGTTTTGCGCACACAAGTTCTTCTACAGACGGTTTTCGTTTCTCCGGTCTCCTCTGGTATCGTATATCGGGTGTACGCGCGACTTCACGTCCTCTCGGATGTCCCGCGACGTAAAAAGAAATACACCGTGGAACGGGGACGCGGAAAAGTTTTGTGAAATATATCGGGAGATGGTTCGCAGTAGAAGTAGAAGTGAGACGTTGACGAGAGAAAAAGGGAACAACAGTTTCCTTCTGGATTGTTTGAAGGAAATAAAGGGGTTGGTTATATCTATGGTTAGCGAATGAGCCAGAGCGAGTGAGAGAGGAAGAGAGAGGGAGAGAGACAACGGGGGGGGGGGGGGGGGGGGGGGCACAGTACTCTATATCCGTGTATAGTTCGGGCTAGATTCGAGAAACGAGGAAGACGGGGTGCTCAGGGGTGGGCAAATAGCTCGAATCACGCGAGCCGTTGCCTCGTAATTAATAGGGCGCACGAGAAGGAGCGCCAACCGCCACCCCCCGAGCGCACAAGGCACAGAGCGTAGAACGCGAATTGTGGTGGTTGGTAGAAGCGACAGAGGGCATGAGCGCAGGGTGGGCTACGCTCCAGGGGTTCTCAAGGAAATCAGGGAGCAGCCAGCACATCAGAATTAACAACCATCTCGCGATCGAGATACTTTATTTTTCCAGAGAATTTATTTCTCTCAATGCAATTAATGCATTCATCTTGGGTATAAATCACCGTAAAGACTCGGCACCTTTTTCACTGGTGTGAAACCGGGAAGCTCTGCTATCGAACGGTCCTCTTCGCGAGAGCGCGGGCTGCGCCGACTTTTAAAAAAATGTCGATTCCACGCTCGACAGAACTGTAACGTCGGGAACTTGCTTAAGGGAAGTGTCTCCCGTTGAGAGAACACAGTTGCTTGAGCGAGAGCTTTTCTCCTAGGGGTTTGTGGTCGCGGCCTTCGGCCGGTGAAAAATTGCCAAGACTCGTGGCGAATTTTTCGTCGCGCCCCGGGGGTGAAAGGAGCGAAAAGGGTCTGTCTATATGTTGCACAGCGGCGGTATGTGTGCGCCACGTATAGCCGTCGCTATAATACAGCCTCTTTCAAGTAGGTCATCCTCTGGCCTTTCGCGAGCTCGCTGCACGCGCTCTCGTTCTGCCTCTCCCACTGTGTGTGTCTGTCTCTCTATCTCGTTCGAGATTATAAGACGTGTGTGTGTGCGAGTGCAAGAGGCTCGTCGCGCAGAAGTTGAGAATTTTTTTAGTCGCGTGGGCGAAAGGTCGTCACACGGGGAGGGAGGGATCGCCGGGGGGTGAGGAGTGGTTTAAAATAAGAGAGAAAAAAGGCGGTTGTCCTCGCAAATATAACGCGAAAACCGTTGAACGGAGAGAGGGATGAAAAGAGTTGGCTGCAGACGCCGGGTGCGCGAGAGTAAATCAAAGGAAGGAAATGAATTTTTATCGAAGAAAGGCGAGTCCGTAGGGGATTACGGTGGTGGCGGCGGCGTGGGTCCGAGACGGGGCAGCTACGTTTCAAGAAAATACCCCCCTCCGCCGAGTTGAGCAATGGCGCCTGCAGAACCCTGGAGGAAGAAAAAAATGAGAAAAAAATAAAATAAAAATAAAGACAAAAAAGAAAGCGAGAAGGTAAAGTCGTGGCGGCGAGCGAGAAAGGAGGGCAGTAAGTAAGTGAAATCCGTGAAAAAGTCGCGTTAAAAAACAATTGCTCGAGCGTATACCGGGCGCGCAGCCTGCACTTTGTGAGCGAGGAGGAAAGGCAAATAATATTCGTCGTTTTGCTTCTTTTTTCGCCCACCCTCTCGCCCCACGCTCCTGACTCAGACCGCGAGAAGGCGTGGATTTCTTAAATGAGCTTGAGAGCAGCTAAGCAGAGAACAGGTTAGCCATTCTCGGAGTGCTTGCTCCGCGGGCTGGGCAAAACCGAACGAGTGATGAAAAAAATAGGGGGGCGGAGGAGACGGAGGTTGGTCCGAGGGGCTGACTAATGGCATTAATAAATGGAAGCTGGAACCTTCCCGAACCGCTGCTTTAAGCTTTATGGGAGAAGGAAGGAAAGAATGAAAAAACGCTGCGTTTTATTTAACCGCAGCGAGAATTGATTTTAACTCGGCGATAAAGTGCGCCGCGCGGTAGGTAACGCGAGGCCTTTATGTCTCAAGAGCTCTCGACGCGTAAGAAAAGAAGACGTTCACGCACCGGAAGTCGCATCTCCTTCGTTACACAATGGAACTTTTTCGCCGCGCGAGTAATCCTAGAAGACGCGACTGTCTACATTGCGGATCTCCTACCGATCTCACTGAAATGGATATTCTGTCGTATCCTCTCTCTCCTCTTTCGTCTGTGTCTAAGTACGCAGGACTATGTACGGTCCGGTGTTCACGCGTCTTCTCTCGTTTCCCACTTCCTCTTCAAGTGTACCTCACACGGAAAAAAATAGTTGTATGCAGCAAAAAAGTGGTTGTCCGGACTGAATTTAGACTCTCTTTCAACAATTTTGACTCTCTTCGTTATTGAGTTTTCTCTCAAACGAAAGATGCAATTATCCCTCTTTAAAAAATCAGTCGGTAAAATATATTGCATTTTCGATATAAGTATTGTTGTCGTGTTATTCGTTCTCTGATTTACTGTCGGGTTGCCTGCTACCCAACGAGCAGTTTCAATCATGTTATTGTATTTTGACTAATTATATTTTGCTATCGTTTTTTCGGAAAGGTTCGGGCGAAGCGTGTGGCCAGTGATAAAAAATAATTTTTTGCTTTTTTCTCGACAAACTTTCTATTTTTTGGACGAGCCACGGTACTTTTCGGTATCAACGCGAAATTTCTCATCGGATGGAGTTTTTAAACTTTATGAAATAAAGAAGGAAAAAAAATCGCAAAAAATGCGTGGTACGTTTTTCGCGAAAAAAAGTCGATTTCGTAAAGTTTGAAGATCCTATCCGATGGGAAATTTCCTGCTGACTCCGAAAAGCACCGTTGTTTGACTGAAAATAGAAAATTCGACAAGAAAAACGTGAAAATCGTTTTCACACTTTTTTTTCGAAATTTCGACACTTGAAAAAAATTGGGGTTACTTTTACTTATCTTACTTTTACTAAAACTTACTTTTACTAAAAGTGGGGTTACTTTTTTATCGATCGAACCTGGATTTTCTTCTTGCGTTCGAGAGAAAACTCAGCAATGAAAAGAATACCGCAAGGCGGAACGCGATATCTTTATTTCCGAATTTTTCACGGAATTTTAAAGTCAGACCCCCAAAAATCGCAAAACAACGCAAGAGGTACACCTTGAAAAAATTTGTGATTTTTGAGGGTTCGAATTTAAAATTCTGTGGAAAATTCAGAAATCAAGATATAGCGCATCGCCTTACGGCATTCTCTTCGATATTGAGTTTTCTTTCGAACTATGGAAGAAACTGCAGAATCGATCAATAAAAAAAAGTAACCTCAATTTTAATCAAGTGACAAAATTTCGAGAAAAGTACGAAATCGTTTTTCCAGTTTTTCTCGTTGAATTTTCTATTTTTCGGGCTAACAACGATACTTTTCGGAATCAGCGGGAAATTTCCCATCGGATAAGGTTTTCCAACTTTACGTAACCGAAGATTTTTTTTCACGAAAAACGCAAGGCAACTTTCGGCTTTAAAATTTAGTGAAAAGTTCAGAAATCAAGATATCGCGTTCCGTCTTGCGGCATTTTCTTCGTTATAGATTTTTCTCTCGAACAAAGGAAGAAAATCCAGGTTCGATCAATCCAAACAATATATTGGGAGATACAGACACTGGCAAATTAGTTGTGGGAACTCACCGGCGAGTTACTGTCGCATCTCGCAAGTGGTTTGCTGCTACCGTCGTCACGTTGTCAACCCATTTTTAGTTCTCAACACATCTACTGTCTAACGACGCATCTGCACTTGCCACGGACAGTTCCGTTCAGAAAGTAACGTCCCATTCCCCGTGGAAATTGTATACGCTGATATTCCGTTAATTACAATCGTTCGGTCGACGTACATTGTCCATCCCTGCCGCGTATCCGTACGAGTAACCGAGAGCACGTAGAGCGTTGGAAAGCTCGGTGGGAAACCGGTACAAGCAAAGTAGTAATCCCATGAAGTGCAACGTGAATGGGAGTTCGCATGAGCTGCGGGCGCAACGAGTGCAGAATTCTCTCTCGCTCTCTCTCCCTCTCTCGGTGTCGGCGGTAGAGCCAGTTGCCTAGCTAGCTCATTTCGGTTGTTCGTCGTCGCTGCTAAATCTCTTTCTACCCTCTCGCTCTCCCGCAACTCAACTCCCTCTCTCACTCTCTCTCTTCCCCCATTCCCGTTTCTCTCGCTGTATTCCCGGTTTCCGCTGTTGGGTTTTCTCTCGCTCGGCTTTCCGCTCGCACACGTTCTCGATCCTCGAGTCTCTCTAAGCGGTCTAAGCAAGCCCTGAGAGGGCGACCGAGAGGGGAGAGCCCGGTGGTGGCAATTCGTAACAACTATTAGCGAACCGACATTCATCCCGTTTAACTCGAGTTAGCGCTTCGCGTTCTCGCCCCCTCTGCCCCGCCAACTCGCGCGCGCGCGCGCGCTTTAAGACGAAGCCGTTTCGAAAGTGTCGCACGTGTACTGGATAGAATTAAACCACACAGAACCTACTCATATACCAACGCACAGTGCGGTGGAGTTACACAGCTTGTAAACTCGTCGTTGCTCAATTCATTTTAGCGTTAGCGTGCCACAGGGAGAGAGCGAGACGGCCAAAGACGAAGACAGAGGACTCCGGTGCCCGTAGCGCTAATTCACTCATATAGTTACGGCAAACCCCGCAATTTACACACTCTAAATGGTAACAAAGCACTCGCCGTGTGTGCGCCCGACGTTTTTAACCAGGTCCGCGTGGCCCTCGCCGATTCGCGCAAAACTCGGGCTGGACGCTCGGCGCGTTCTCGGCCGGGTGGGAAAGTTTTTTGGGAGGCGAACGCGGGAGGCAACGGTCGAGGTTGCGGTGCAGTGGAAAAGCGCCGCAGTCGGTCGGAGCGAGAGGGAGCGAGAGAGATCCATTTACACCAGTGCTTGATGCCTGGCGCTAGTTGCGAGATGAGTTTTCGAAAGGCAAGAGGCACAACCGGAGAGTAGCTGCAGAGAAAATAACCCAGTGGTCGTAGCTTGCGAACATTAAATGCTCTCTTCGCTTAATCCCTGCTCGACCTCCCGCTCCGACTCACTTTTCCTCTCCCGCTCTCGCCGCGCCTCTTCGCACTTTTTGCCCTCCGTTCTTCCTCCCCCCGTTTGTCCCTCCCAACCATCGAAAAACTGTTTTATTGCAGAAACCCGTGCAAACATATTAAATGTAGGTAAATGTGGGCGCTTTGTTGACTAGTTCCGGCTAAGGCAGCGAAAGGTTCCGGGCGCCGGGGACGCTCGCGACTATTCGCGACGTTATGAGGGGGGCGAGCGGGACGCGCACGGATTTGCCCCGGGTCTGTGTGTATATCGCGCGGCTCGCCACCAACGGAGCGATAGGATGGGTCAAACTCTCTCCGCACAATGCAACGAAGGGGGAGAACAGCAGCGGCGGCAGCAGCAGCACGAAACAAGCCTCTGTACTGCGTCGGAAGACACGGCAACAGGGTTGCGGATGTCGGTCGTATCATCCCTCCTGTACACCGACGGCTATGCCGCCGCCGCCGCCACCACCACCAGTGGCCCCCTCGGCACATCCTCCTACTCCCCACGGGGGCGCACGAGCCACACGCTAATTCGGGATGAACGGCGGCCAGCCCGGGTTTGCTTTAGGGCTGATATCAAAGCCACTAATATCTGCACTCCGCGAGTTCACGTGTCTATCGTGGGTACCGGAAATTCCGTGCCAAGCACCATTAAATTATCGTTTCTTCAAATGCGCATCCGAAGTTTTTAGTTGGATAAAGAGGTGAATTGAAAAATTGAGTCTGGGTCCAAATTGAGGCCTTGGATAGCCCAAGCAGCGCACTTGACTGTCCGATAGTATTTAACTTCTGAACATGTAGTATTCAGGACTCCATCTCGAGGAGCTGTAAAAAAAAATGTTGTTAACCGATCTCACAATATTTTTCCTTCGAGATATCGACTGTTGGCCTGTATCGTCGTACATCCTGTCCTTGAGATCAACGCTTTTAAACCTTTCTTTTCTCGATTGAACTTTTTTTTTTACGTTTCTGATGTCAGATACCATAGATCCGGCTGAACAATAAAAGTATGATTACAAGAGCATCGAGCCAGCGATACATCGTGACACAATTTTTTTTATAAGAATAAAAAAAAGATAGCCAACAATTCCCGTGAAGTTTCGCTTACGGTGTCAGCCGCATTTGATCCCCAATTGTTTCCGCGACAATAACGTATAGAGCTGTGTAGTACACCACGAGAGGCGAATCCTGCGGGCGCGCGCCAGCCTCGACCTGACCCTCTTCCTCGTCCTGTTTCACACGACGACGCCACCGCCGCCAACGACGACGACGACGACGACGACGACGAGTGTCTGTTAGCTGGCACGTTGCTCACTCGCCGTCGTCTCTCGACCGAGGCAAGCGAGAGATGAACCACAGGGAATAGTGTGTGCCGAGGCTCATCAAGGTAATGCAGCTGGGATCGCCCGGCGCAAGGTTCGCCGTGGCTACAGGAGCAGGACGGTCGGGCCAAAAGTGCGAGAGAGACGGTAGCACGAATATCTGTGCATGTCTGTGCGAGCGTCAGAGAGAAACCACTCCGGTTGCGAGACGAGGCTGCAGGCACCTCTCGAGCCCAGGATTCACGAGATATCCTGACGCGCGCGCGAGTGAACCAACAAGCAGCAGCGACGGCTGCAGCAGCGCGCCTACCGGTACGGGGAATCGCGGGAATATCGGCACGGCAACGCTCCTGGGAAGACGTCTGACTGGAACGTCGTTTAATTGATCGCCGGATCGAAATTCCTCGGAGGCGCGAGACCGGCGCGATGTGTACTCGGCGAATTCAACTACAAACCGGGCGGCACTTCCGACGACCGCCAATGGGATTGACGCGCCATATAGATATATATCCACCGCCGGTTCATCGGTTAATTTCCAACGCTGGGAAAGATATTCGCGGCAGCCCGATATATCTCAATCCCGCACCGAATCTCGTCGCGCGGTTTGTTCCTTTTATTATACATGCCCGGCGCGCGGAGATGTGTGTGCGGTCGCGTATGCGCCACCTGTATGTGCGCACGTAGGACGTTGTCCACGTGAATAAATACCCCTCGGTGCGGTTTGCCGCTCGGATTGATAGGCTACAGGACACTTTGGCAAAGTGTGGGCTGCCTCTTTCCGCTCTCGTTCGTGTATATCAAAGCCTCCCGTACACGAGGCGAGCGAGACAGAGTGAGAGAAAGAGGGGCGGAGGACGATAGAGAGCGAGAGACGTTGAGCAGAAATAGAGAGAGGAGTGTGCGGTAAGAGCTTAGCGAGAGAGTTGCCCACGAATAGAAATCCTCCTCCGTTATTTCGCGAGACACCGAGCTCTCCCGCGGTCGTCTCTCGGCCCGACTTCTTTGCTGACGTCAGAACGTCACACTTCTACCAGCTCCCGCCCTCGAAGCCCCGCGTCCCCCCTCCTCCCTCCCACCCCTGCCACCCAGAGGCTTCTAGCTCGCTGCCTTCGCGACTTATTCGAGAGGGAAGACCTATCTACGCCCATTTTATAAATGAGAAGTGACTACTACGGCCCGGAGAGTTACGTCAGTATATTTTATCAGTCCGGGGGCTGACAGCGCCAAGGCGCTGCAACATGTTTTAATTATAATATATCTTGACACGATTTCTCTATCTCGAACGCTCCGCGCGACGTTTCACTTCCTCCGTCTCGCAGCCTTCGACTCGTTACGCGAGTAACGAAACTCTCGCTATCGCGCGTTTTTTCCCCCGTAACAGGTACGCGCGAATCGCGGGGAGATAGGGAGGGAAAAAAGGAAAGGTAGAGACGTCGCCGACTGCGAGTATCAGAAAGTGTACGGAGAGTGTCTCGCTATCGCATCGCGTTTCTCTTGTCAATTCAATTGAATCCCTGCGAAGAACACTTTTTTTTCTTTTTTGTCGTTGTTGATTTTTTTTTCTTTTCAAAAAGAAAAAAAACATAAGTTGCAAGAAAGATTATATTGCAAGAAATCCATATTGCTTTCGAAAGACTGTCGCTGTGTGGTCCCCGAATGGCTGAAACTATCGTTATCCTTCAGGATGTTTCATTCCACGCGCGACACTGCGCCGCAAGAAGTGGAGAGTCATTGGTTGCGGGACGTTTCTTAGGGACAACCCTCTTTCTATCCCCTCAATTTTCCGGACTGTGTCGAAGACGTTGAGAGAGAGAGGAAGAGCAGCCGCAGCACCCTCGAGCGTCTCTTAATTATAGGGTTGCTCGGCTGTTCATCCCTCTTCCCGGGTCCCACTGTGCGGGCTCCCTTCCAGCGTGACATCAGACAGCAGAGCAGATTACGAGTGGAAAACGTCCGATCGAATTCCTTCATCCTTCTCTTTTTCTCCCTCGCCGTCGTGTTTTCCACTCTAACCGACCTAAAAAGCTTGACGGGGAGGTCGAAAATACATCCGGCGATGGCGGTGGAGCCGCGACCAGAGGTTTCCCACTCACATCCCCCGGCCCGCCCCTCGCGCTTAGTTTCAATTCGAGACCCTCCAGACTCGCGAGGAATCTCCGGGCCCACCGTAACCGATATCTCAATCGAACCGAGAAAGTTTGCCCTCTTATTTCGCACACCTACACGTGTATATACAAAGAGCGCGCTGCAGAAGGCTCGAGTCGATCTCTCCCGCTGCACACGTATCGAAAACCACCCTTTCGATATATAACTGACGAACGATCGTACCGACCGAACCACCACCCCGCGACCCCCAGCGCAACGCCACCAATTCCCAGACGAGGCTGATACGATCTACCAAATGTCACTCGGCCAGAGCTGCGCAACACAGAGGACGAGATAGAGCGAGCGATAGAGAGAGAGACGGACGAGGAGCAGAGGACCCGTTTCTATATTTGAATTGAAGTTTCGCATGACGCGCCGCGCATCATCCCCTTTGCCGCGTACCCTGTCTCTTGCTCTCGCTGGCGTTCGGGAGCGACCGAGAGAGTCGACTGACGAGCCTCTCTCCCTGTGGTTAAACGTATCGACCCAACTTTTGACAGAGAAAGACAGAGAGCGTAAACCGCCGACCAGCGATAACCCAACCTGTGCTGACGTTCGCGCCGTAAATAATGTTACACACTCGCCCGGTGTACCGCACTGACTGAATTCGTTCGATAGTTTATACATAGAAACGCGAGTGTATCCAAGTTCTTTGCCTGTGCCTCGGCTCGGGCTGACAATATTTTTGCTTTTTTGGCAATCCAGTAGGAATAGCTTGTGTCAGAAGCGCGTGTCAGGGTACCGAAGATTATTGCGTACTGCCGGAGTGATACTTTGAAATATTAACACCTAAAAAATGAAACAGGTTTTCTATTTTTTCTACATGATTTTTTTCAAATTTATCGCGTCTGTATCGAAATTTTAAATGAGTCTGATCCGCAATTTACTGTCTGTGAAAATCCGGCTCGAAAAATTTATCTCAGTAAACTCGGGAAAAGAATTATTAAGACGTCGGAAGAAAATTAACAATTGAAATTTCCACGCGCGCGACTGGAGTGGAATTTTCGACAAACAAGACAGCTGAGGCGGTATACGGCTCGGCAAGCTGGAAAACGGAAGGGGCCGGGACGCGGCGGCGGCGGCGGCAACCCTTGCTTCGAAGATCTCGTACACGGGAAAGCGCGTCGGGACGACAACTAATGCCAAGATTATGTAAACGTCAGTCTCCCTCCGCGACGACGAAGACGAGCTTGCATCTGCTGTGTCGAGGCCTCGTACGAATTGTTCGCCCGGGAGGACTCGAGCGAGACTTCCCACGAATCTGTTCCTCCGTGGAGGTGGGGAAGCTGCTATTGCTCACGGCCCGCGCGACTGTTCATCTTTTGGCAACTGATGCCGCACGTGCGGATTCAGTTTCCTCGTGAAACACCGTAGAAATTTCGCCCGACTTGTCGCGCACAATGCGAAGAAGCACGCGGAAGCGCCGCTTTTGCCTATCGAATAAATTATTAACTGCTATCTATTCGCAAGTGGATAGCGCGAAGAGCTTGAAAGCTTCTTCCCTGAACTAGTCCCTGCGCATCAACCTTCGTGAACTTTCCGACTGTGTTTCCGAATTTTTTAGATTGGCTACCGCATCGATTGGCTCTGAAAATTGATATAAAAATAGGGGATTATACATGAGCGCTTTTTTGTAATTGATTAGTTACTAAAAAGAGATTAGTGTTTGAAAAACAGCTGTAATGTTGTATCTGAAAAAAATACAAAATATTCGTTATTGATCGTCATTTTGAGAAATCGACGGTGTTTTCGGTGAAGGTGAAGGAAAAGAAGCAAGCAAAAAAAAGACAAATTTAATTTCGGAAGGCGGTCGGGGCTGCTCGATTCGTTAAGGTAGTTTTTCTTCGGGGTATCAGCCGCTCGGCATCTCGCGGTAGTCCAGACGAGCAGCCACGAAGCTTTCTCCGGGTCCGTCGACTGCCACTCGTGACCGTAATGGTTCCCTCGCGCCATGTAATCAGCCCGAAGCCGTTAGGTGGCAGGACTCGACGTCCTCCCCGCGCGCGCGTTGCACTCAGTGATAACACGTCGGGATCACTTAGAGCCCCAACAGAAGGGGGGCTTCTTGCTATTCACTGCATCACGGCATTCTGCTCCTCGCACATTTCCACTCTCCGCTCGATCTTCCACGGAGGTGAACTACTCCGGGCTATATCGAGAAATCAAGCCCCGGTGGATTAACAAAATTCTTATAGGACGACCTCTCGGATTTAATTTCGCGACGAAATCATAAATTCGGCAAATAATTAACGAATTTAGAATATCCAGGGAACGCGCCGCGAGATATTCTAATCGCGGCTTTCCCAATTTTCTCATTTTCTCGCGTAAAATCTCGCGTATAACGTGTACATCGTGGCTCCCGCTGGTAAGTGTGTGTGTGTGTATGTGTGGGGGCCGGGGAGGGGGGACAGATCGTGTAATTGGCCTCGACTTTGCCGCGATTTCAGGATCTCCCGTGGAGCTCGCGCACCCGGTTGGCCCAATTAAATATAAGCTATACATATTCAATAGTTTCGCGGAGGCTCGAGGCTCTGGCGTGAGCCGATGGCCACAGAGAGAGAGAGAGAGAGAGAGAGCGAGAGAGAAGGAGCCTCACAGACGAGACGGGGATTTGTTCCAGGATTTGAGAACGTCGTCTTCGTCGACTACGCCAGAAGGACAAAAGCCGTCGTCTGTCTCAGCGCTTTCCTTCAGCGCTCCTCGAACTTCTCGTCAGTGACAAAGTTCCAGCTTCCGTCCTCGTGCCCCTCTCACTCTCTTTCTCTCTCTGTCGCTCGTCTCCTCTTCCCCTCAGTCGGAGACGATTATACTGCAATCTACCCGTGGAAACTCGTGCGCCGAAATCCACTGGCATCCACCGCTCCAAAACCCGCCAAAACCCGTCGGTCCGAGCAAGTCCGGCCAAGTTTCACATTTCTTATTTCTATCGCGTCCAGCACTGGGCGGCGGTGAAGGCGGTGCGCACGTTAGTCGTGGAAACTGCCGAATCGCCGAGAAATCTAGTCAGCAGTCGGATGGGTTACCGCCGTAGCGCGGGTAGTTGCAGTCCTCGCGACAGAGTAAATGCAAAGTTGCATCTCCGGACCGTGGGTGGGAGGGGAGCGAGCAGTGTGGGAACTATCGTCTCTCGTCGTGATTTATAGGTGGGATTGAGAAAAGTGTCTCTCTAAATTCTCGGAAAGTTCGCGTCTTGCGCGCGCTGGGCTGCTGCTCTCTCCCTTTCCCCCTCTCTCTCTCTCTCTCTCTCTCTTCTTCTCTCTCGCCCTTATCTCGGGGCTCACGTTAGACAGGTAACTTTTCCTTTATCCGGTGTGTTCGCCCCGTCGTCCTTTGCCAGGCTCGAGCGGGGGAGACCCTCGGCAATGAATGGATGTCAAAAACCCGGCAATTAATTCAGGCTTCACGGGGGCCAACGGGGGCCAACGGGGGGTACGGCGAACAAAAGGGGTAAGAATACCGTTGCTTCCGACGCAGCGCAACGAGAGAGTTGGCGCTCTGCTCGGTACTACTTTGCCGAAAGTTCTTCCTGCGATGATTCTGACGACGTCGGACGAACAGCGAGAGGAGGAAGAGAGAGAGAGAGAGAGAGAGAAGGAGAGGAGGACAGGCAAAAGAGGAAGAGAGAGTACAATGCGTCGACGGATCATCCAACTTTACTTTGCTTATTGTAATTCAATTTCACGGGGGTGTCGCCCGCGCTCGGTCTGACTATCTGTCTGCTCACGCGCGGCCGTATCCACTGACGCTTTTCGTCCCTCGAAACAAGCCTTCTTCCGCGGG
The DNA here is from genome assembly GCA_963932165.1 of Pimpla rufipes. NCBI lineage: Eukaryota > Metazoa > Arthropoda > Insecta > Hymenoptera > Ichneumonidae > Pimpla > Pimpla rufipes. Next base: position 16,697,263 of record OZ010632.1, on the reverse strand, counting down.
AATACCCGCACGGCACAGCCGTACCCGCTCCCTCCGCCGCTCGAAACCCTCGAGGTTCTCCTTGTACTTGACAACTGTTTAACATCTTCTTTCGCAACTCCGATTTCTCGAGCTATCTTGGCAGTCGTCGGCGCGGTTGGAAAAGGAAGTCTGACAAGGAGATCTCTCGGTCCCACGACGGGACGAACTGGATGAACGTGGAGCAAAGAGGGGAAACAGCGTATCACCGGTTAATTCTGTTCAACGCTGGTCCACAAGGCGAAAACACCGCCTGATTTTCCGCGAGTGCGAGGTGGCTGAAATACTGCTGAATTAATTCCAAGAATATTTCCACCGCGTGCATCGTTTGAGCGAAAACCAGTTATGAGGATATGTGGAATTAGTAATTGCAGTCGGTAAAGTTGAACAATAATAATAATAATAATAATAATATACTAATAATAATCGGTACTCCACCAGTATTCCAATGTTCTTAGCAACTTCTATTTCCGCCTCCTCGAAAAGTAGAATTTGGAAGCCGGCGGCGGCGCAGTATGGAATATCATGCACATTATAGCCGCACGCCAGGGCCAGAGCCACGAGAGTTGGCGGTAGCTTCGCGTTTGCCGAGGCTCCGGCCAACTCGGGTGTGTTGCCGTATGTAACGCCGGGATGCGCGCAACCGCTAAGTGCGTTCGTGTACCTTAATATATTCATCCCCTCGGTTCAGCCCTCTCGCTCTCGTTGGCTCTCCCGAGCTTGGAGCGTCCCTTTTCCGAGGACCCGCGAGAGTGCGGGACCACTGCAAGCAGCATATCCAGTGGCAGATGTTACCGTAGCAATGAATTTTCGGTATTAATATATGGATGCGCGCGTGAATATAGCTGGGAGAATATTCTCTCGCTCTCTCTCTCTCTCTCTCTCTCGGTTTCACTCGGAGTTAACGAGGGCTCTGCGCTCCCGTATACAGAGAACGCAACTCTCTCCTGCCCTCCCCCCACCCCGCCGACTCTCGAGCGTATCTCTGGCATGCAAAGTCAACATCGGTAACTGGCCGGGGTGGCGAAGGGTAAGAAAGTCGCATTTCCGAGCAATATCTTGCACTAAATTGTACGCCCGCTCTGGCAAGACGCCGTTGCAACGACCGTTTCTGCTTGCACTCGCAGCAGACTGCAAACGTATAAACGCACACACACACACACACACACACACACACACACACACACACACACAAATACCACACGTGCGTAAGCGTGTGTATATATGTACACGCTATACACCCACCGTTTATTCCTCGTACGCTCGAGCGAGCTATGTGCAACGTCTGCAGGGCCACGACGACGACGACGACGACGGCGACGTCGACGTCGTGGCGATGATGCCGCACGGCAAATACGCCTCGGCTCTGTTTACACAGCGAGCTATCAGACTCAGCAGTAGGTGGGTTCGCCTCTGCTTGTCTGCCTGCCTGCATCCCCCTTCCCGCGCTCAATCCCTGGGCTGACTAAACACGCCAACTTTGATTGCCATAACGGGGCTCGCAATGCTTCGTCATTACGCATTTCCCTGGCAATATAAGTGCGGATGCGGCACACTAGTTTCCGGAACTCTTCCAAGGTTAGCTGTTTTCTTTTGAATAAGATATATGTGCACGAAATAGTAGGGCAACCGTCAAGCGGCTGATGGAACACGCGCCAGGCGATTAATTCGTTAGACCAACAACCAAGTTGTTGGTTATCACTGGTGCAATTTGATTTTTTTAGCACTACGATGTTGTATTAAGAAGAAAAAAAATCAATTCGCCATGCTATCTATAAACAAGAATTAGCAACCCCATTCACCCTCTGGCGTCCCTCTCTTCCGCAAAAACCATACAAATGGATGGCACGACAAAAACCATCGATTCCACTTGCTCAGAGCTCCCCGAGATAATACAATCTCGCTCCGGTCTAGCTTGACTGCAACAATGCCCCGGACCCCTGCCACCCCTTCCGCCGATTCGCTCCGTAGTAACCGGCGGAGGGAGAGAAGCGCGGTGCATCCCGTGTTCGCTCGGTTAGCCACCCATTTAGCGTTATCTCGTCGTTACACTTCAATCGACATCGCGCGTCAACGGGGTGTCCGGTCGAGTAGCCCGGCGCGAGGGGTGGATACGCCGCGCAGTTAATAACGCCGGGAGAAAGCTCCGCCAATCGTTCTTAAGTGTCTATATATCCTGTCTATCTGTCTGACTATCGTCGACTCGTGGGAGCCGATTGACGCAGTTTCGCGCGAAGCTCGTCAATCCAAGTTGGTCGCCGAACGACGGTGAGCGATGCGGGAAGGGACAAGAGCACAATACGGAAAGGGAGCGTTCGTCGTTGTCCCAGTTTCTATGGCTGGAAACTTCGCCGAAACGCTACGAGAGAATTTCCCCCGGACCACCGAGATGATACGGGAGAAATTCTCCCGGACCACCGAGACGCGTCCTTCGCGAACACCTCGCCCGGGCCACCTGACGTTTCGCACACCACGGGGCTGTGATGATCCCTTGTCCGGCTGATCCGCGTTACCCGGAGAGCTCCAGTCGGTTAATTGCGGTTTCCCGCACGTGATGAGACGAAACGGATTCACGATCGTCTGGTTCTGCAGCCGACTGACCGGTTGGCAGAGATTGCGACGCTCGAGCCAGGGGTAAATGCGAGAAAGCCAAAGGAATTGCGAATACCGCGAGTAAATCGGACGAATCCTCAGTTTCGGGATTTTCGAAGAATAATTTTGATATAGTTTGGATAATTTAGAATCCATCAAGTCGGTAGTATATATTGGTTTAATCATAAGTACCACGTTTGGAGTATCAATATATTTCAGTAAAGAGCGATTGCTGTTTGAAATAAATATAAGTTCCAGCCCTCATTTTTATTCTTCCGAATATTCCCTGGAAGGGAAAACGTGTCTTTTTTACCGCGAAGAATGTACACAAAAAATGTGCGGTTTCGAGAAGAAGAAGAAGAAAGGCGACGGAATACATACAAGGTACGAGGAGGGATAAAAGTCGGAGGTTTTTGCGCGTTATAAGCCGAGGTGTTGCGCGTCGAGAGCTTCTCTCCGATGAAAATTTCGTATGCAGACATATCCGGAAGTTGGGTTCCCGGGGAAGGCGCGCGAGTTCTCTCGGTTTCTCAGGCACCTCGTTCGAGAGATTCTTACGAAGCTCCTTCCCCCCCTCACCCTTTCTCTATAGCTGCCCCCCCTTTTGATTTCTTCGCTCCCTACTTGGGGAAGACCTTTATGGCTCAGCTACAAGTATAGCCCGACAGTGCGGTGGGCGTCGAGCACACGGGCTTCGGTTATTACATGCACATTCTATTATCCTCTGTATCCGCGTATTTCGAGGCCCCCGAGAGGTGAGATCCCCCGGCCAACCCCCGCGAAGCTCATTCCACCCACGGAAAGCCAACTAACCCCCGAGTATTACAGAGGCCGCGAGGCCTGCATGCATGCAAGTTTTAACTCTTTTCGCAAACGGCGCGTGTTCCTCAGCCTTCTTATTTCCCCGCTTCCTCTCGCTACACCGCGATCCTCTCGATCCCTCCTGCTCTCCCGTAACCCCCGCGCGCGCCCACACCTCGTCTACACGTCCCCTCTTATTTCTCTTTCGCTGGCCTCGTTCCGCCGCGGCGAAACGGAAAACTTCTCGACTGAATCGGACGGAGCTTATTCCACTCGTGCATGTATATATATATTTTTATATACATATATATGCATATAGTGTATATACGTATGTATATGTATGCCAACTGCAAAATCCTGGCGCGTCGCGCCCTCCTCTCGCGCGTATAACAGGAGGCATATATTCGAGGCACCCCACGGGAAATACCGGGGGCCAATTAATGCCCGGGAAATCGGAATCTTATTTTGTGAACGGCGCAGTTGGCTCGTGTGCCCTCAAGGCAATTCTATATGCTCACTCTCTCTCTCGCCCTCTCGCCTGCCGACTCTCCTTTCAAGCTCGGTCCTCTTCGTATATAGCGCGGAGTCGAGCGCGAGAGGAAAATCGCAAATGAATACGTAATACTCGGAAGGAGAGAGGGGGGCGGTAGGCAGGAGGGAGCCGGTTGCGGAGGGAAAGCAGCGGGAGAACAGAGCAGAGGGGAAGACTGAAGGGCGGAAAGAAAGGAAGCGAGTACCCGCCGCTTCGCTGTCCCTCGGGAGAGGAAGCTGTTGTCCTTTGAAGTTCCTTTTTCTCGACGCAGCGCCGCGGAACTCTTGGTTAGCGCAGTGGAACACCAGCGGCACAACTGCAACGACTAGAAGCGGGTTCTGTCGGGTGCCCTCCTGCGCCCCCCTCGTTCTACCCACGGTGGGGGGGGGAGAGGCTGCGGCATTCCAGCCGGCGAAGAGCGATGCGGTAATACGATAGGATGGAACGACCAGTTTTCTCTTAGTCTCTGTATAGTCTACTCTCTCTCCGCGCTTTATATATTTTTCCGTCCCTCTTGTAGTTCCGCCAACTACTCCTCGGCGTTCAACGGTTACAGTCGCGGCGCTGCGAGCGAAAGGACAAACGCGAATAAGAGCAACCGCCGCCCCCGCGCCGCTCCCCGGAGCTCCGTAGCTTCGGCAATTTAATAATGAAAAGCGATCGTTGCGGTCGGCCTCTGTATACTTTACGCGCGTTGAGATCTTCTATTTCTTTTGTCGTGCTCTCCTCAGGCCCGATGGCGCATTGAGCGAGGAATGATAATAAAGATTAATCTATTTAGTTGCCCTTCTACTGGGAATTTATCGATACTGCATCGTCGTTCGTGGCAATTTGTAAATGATGTTTGTGTCGTTGATGTAACCAATGGTTAAACCTGTCTCGTCATCGAGTAATTCTATTTATTACTTGCATTGTACATACAGGTGGCTTTGCAAAACCGAAGGACTGTGTATAACCTTTGGTTCATGATTGACACGTGTGATTATCCTGTAATTCACTGTGACAGCACATTCAGAATTGAACATACTTTTTCTTCTTTGTGGAATTTAATCAATGATAAACTCTACTCACCTATCCTCAAAAACCATTTCTGTGATTCCGCACTGGACAGTTAATTTGCACTGTCGTCCTGAGTCGACGAACTGGAATGTTTCCTGCTTTGTCCTCAATTTCCATAAACATTGTTCCAATACTGTGTTCCCTGATTGACGGGTTCTCAGTTATGTATCTTTTCCTATGATCTTCCTCAAATTGGAATTTATTCAACTTCCAATGAAAAATCTGTGTCGTTAGTTCTGGCGTGCGCTTCAGCGCTACACTGTGGGAGAATTTATAGCAAAACGTAAGTGGAAAAATTTCAATGGCGCAACATTGCCACATTCCTAAAAAAATAACTTTGTGATCAGATTGCGCAACTGCTTTATATCTATGTACTTTTATTTATATTTGAATATTCATTTACTTTTTTTATGGCAAATATATAAAATATACATGAAAATTATTATCCACACAATGACTACTTGACGTACAACATTTTTTCCCCTGTAATATATTGAATGTTAGATATATTGATTTTAATGGCGTCGTTAAAAAAACATTTGGCCCTGATTCTTCTAGAAGAAAAATCCGCCATCTTCAATCTGTGACTGCGTTTCCTTTTTTGTTACTCCCAAGAAACGTACAAGAGGGTCGTAGATACAAGTAAGTTACATTATTATCACGGAATGATAAAAATTGGGTCGAAAATATGCGTACCGGTTATCATGCGTACCGGTTATGCACTGCGGTTATCGATGGAGCCCGCGTTCTGTCATTATGCATATACGAAAACGGAATACCTGTTGGATACACCTCGATTCGCATCATCTTTCCTACCCCGTACTTGGCATCCTTCTATCAAATTTGCGTCGTTATCGTCTCGAGGAAGGTAGTGGATGCTAAGTAGAGAATATTTAGCGTTCTGTCATTATGCATATACGAAAACGGCATACCTGTTGGATATACCACGATCCGCACCTTTACTACCCCGTACTTGGCATCCTTCTATCAAATTCGCGTCGTTATCGTCTCGAGGAAGGTAGTGGATGCTAAGTAGTGAATATTTAGCTCGTACGCCGGCGAAGACATCGGGTGGACCGTCATGTTGACTTCGTCGAATTTCGTTTCGGACGATGCGAAACCCACGCGTCCGTTTCACGCGCCATGCAGCGTCCAAAACGATGGCTGCGCCTAGCCGCCTACGCTGCTCAACCGCCAACCGCTACCGGCAGCGGCAGCGCCTGCGCAATCGCCACGAGACGAAACAGCTGATGCCGAGGATACCCAGAGCCCGCCGAAACTACGGTATCTAAATGTTTTTCGAAACAATTTCCATAGAACTTAACGCTTAATATAAATTGATATAAATTCACGAATATAACAATATACCTGCACATTTAGCAGCTCAGGCCGCGTGAATGATACACGGATCGCATGCGGTGCCCCCCCCCCCCCCCCCCCCCCAAGGCATTGTACGCGCAGACGCATCGACGAGCCGGTAACAATACTTTATGACTATCGATTTGAAACATAATTCGCGAACTGATTGAGACTCCTACGCTATTTCCCTTCTCGTTGGATACATTTTTCAACACGAGTTATCGCCCGTCTATTCTCGTACGTCTGCCGCGGCGTATAACCTGTATCTACTTCTAGACTCTTGCATTAGTAAGGCATAACATCTTCCTCGGAAAAACTGCACCCTCGTGACTCAGCCCGAAGCTCCCCGACTTTTCCTTCTTTCTCAGAAACAATGAAACTCCCAATCACATTTTGTATTCCCCAGCCTCTCGGCGGAACCCCTTCCTTTCTGCGCTCGCTGCACCGCCTAGTTCGTTCGTGTTCCCTAGGTAGAACGTTTCTGCCCACCTGCTGCTGGTGCTGCTGCTGCCGTTGGTCGAAATAACTCGCCTCGTGAATCCCTTTACATTTTTATAAACCGGCTTAATTCGCTCGAGAGAGAGAGAGAGAAAGAGAGACGCGACTATACGGAAATACGAAACACATTCGCGGAGAGGGAATCGGAAGGGGACGTCGAGAGAAAAAGAAAGAGATATAGAGAGATGCGAGAACAGCAGCGTTGTATGTATACACGTATATATAGTTGGTGGGTGGTTCTCTCGAGCGGCTGGCACGCGGTCGTGCGCCGTTTGCGAGCTCGCGCGGGCGTTCTACCAGTTGGTACAACTATGCCGCTGGCCACGATGATAAATCGTGTGACCAGCAGTTAGGTACGTTAGCTACATACGGTGAAACGATCGAGAAACGCGCCGGTGGGAGGGAGAAGCACGAAAATTATTATTTCAGAATTTATATTCGAGCTCGAATGGGTGGCGGGGATGGAGTGAAATTCTCACGGAGCGGGAGAGAGAGAGAGGGAACCCAAGCAGAATTATTGCGTACCATTATGTGCCGCGGAGAGAGGACGGAACGAGAATTCGCGTTGTAATCGTCGTCGTAGGTCAGGGACTGGTTCATACGAGAACTATTAATAACTCGTGAAATATGGTCGCAAAAGTATTCGCAGATGAAACTTCACTTGCGAAACACCCGCGGCTTTCGACAAATTTACAACAGTTGTTGGTGATAAACAATAATTAATATATTCATCGCTCGGGAACGTTGCGGCGCCTGTCGGAACAGCTGATCGTTAACGACGATGCCAGATTTACGTGGAGGCGTACATCCTGCGCTTCCCGCGAAGCTATACAAACTAAGGTAACGCGCCTAGTTTAGCTGGATTTCGGAGTTCGTGCAGCATCCCGAAGAAGTTTGGGAACTGCTCTCCCACGCAAGATTGATTTCGTCGCCGTTAAGTAGTTGATTGCGAAGCCGATAAAGAGCGAAGGAACGGAATAAGGCTAGATACGGGTTTTCACTGTGGGACCCAGCATTTCAGCTTTGTAACCTAGTCTACGAGGAAGCTCGAGGCAGCAAAAATACAAGTAATATTTTGTATAAAAAGGTCCAACTAGGAAAATACATCGCTGTTCGACGAATCAACGTTGCGCAGGATTCCAAATGTTTTATCTCCATATTTGCAGCAGTCGCGATTTTTTGTGTAAACAATGAGCCAGTGTGATTTTGCAGCAGCGGCCAAAATATCGTGGTGCTACGTTGGAGACTCCTATAGATTTTGATTGTCACAATCAAATCACGTAGTATTTGATGCGAAGCAGCAATTTTTGTGTTGCCAGGCAGTACCCGAATAGGTTGCATATATTCGTCTAAATATCGTCGGTGAACGATTCAGCGTCCCAAAAACAATTTTCGGACAGACTGGCTTACAAATAATATTGATGTGGACATGCATAACCCATCGGGATAACTTTTTCGTTATCGAGCAAGAATTTCAGCTGGGGCAATCTTTTCGGCGTCGACGGTTGCGTCGTGGCCACTGCGCATGCGTCGCTGCTGCCGCAAGTGCAGACGGCGAAATGTAAACAGTCGCCGCTCGCCGCCATTTTGCACGCCGTGGTCCGCGCAGATCGTCGCGGTAAATATTCACTGTTTTCCCACAACTTTTTCGTTGTCATTACAAAGTCGATTCGCGATTCGGCAGACGGAACAATTGCGAAAATAAGTTGAGTCAGAACGACTCGTGACGCTGCGTATTTGGCAGGTATTTTGAGATTACATTCCCGACGCGATTGAGCCGTCGTTTTGTTAGGGCGTCGTGTCGCTTATTTTGTACACATCGCATATTAATGTTTTCGTGACAATAGAACGGTATTGTTTCTCTCGCGCAATAATAGTCACTGTTGAAACTTAACAAGGGCGCTAATATTCGGTGCTACAATATCGCAACTATAGTGCTATTAATATATGCACATTTAAATATAGTTTCCCCCGGATGAAGTTATACTTTGCAGGTGGATGACCCAATTATCGGTCGGTGTACCAGTAATTGACCGTTCGTGTTGCAATAATGGAATTTAACTACGGTTGAAGTGCGCACTGTTCATTATTCTCACACTAATCTATGACTCATACATGTTCCTTATGCAAATTCTGTATGAAACTGCACATATTTCGCAATCAGATCCCATTTATCCAACTGGGAATGGCTGTACTGACCTGTTTGGCTTTTACGATTCTGTGTAGACTCAGAAGAGTCTGTGCAATATGTAAAGTTGAAACGAATTTGTTCCACAGATGGAACCAATGAGTTGAATTTTACATGTGGCAAAGTTCCGTCGACACCTCTGTTTTCATTTGTTGGCATTTATAAATTCATCTTCACAAGTCGATGTTGGATAATCATAACTGATGCTCACATATATCACAGCTAAACAAATTATATTGCAGGAATGAAGTGGATCAAGATGGATGATTACGACAAATACTACCTAACGTCATGCAGATGTCTGATGTGGAGAACGTTTGAGATTAATGGTGACATTTCAAAGTATTGTGGGGTCAAACTACTTTCCGTCTGCAGCGGTTGTTCCAGTACTTGAGTGAGTATAATTTTTCTCTTAAAAAATAAGAAATTCTTAGCTGCAGATTTATGCTGAGATATCGTCAATTTTTATTAAAAATCTCAGAAATCAAAAATCATAAAAAAATTAATGTTTCAAAAATTTCTGAGATTGATTATTCTATTGATCCTATTGTTTTTCCAATTTCAACGTTTTTGATTATATAAAAAAAAATTTTTTTTTTTAGTACCACCTCTGACCACAACATTAAAAAAAACGAAAATCATGAGTACCATACTTTTTATTCAGAGGTTGTAGCGTCTGCGTTTGATATCTCCTCTGAGAGGGGCAAAGAATTCGAATTATTTCATTCAACTCGATTAACTACATCCTGAACAGACACAGTAGAGTCGTGCGTTGCGATTTCCATCGGCGGCGAGACCCTACGAGTTTCACCTCACGTACTTTCGTCCCGCAATATCTTATCAATCACCATTCACCCCCAGGCGCGCTCACAATGGTAGCGCGGCGGCGCCCGATACGTTGTATTAATGAGATGGAACAGTTATAGGCAGGGGGTGCGTAATGCAATTAATAGTAATCAACGATGCGGAAGCGAAGGCGAGACTAGAGGTACGAGCGCGCTGGTAATGCGAGCCACATCTATCTATCTCCCTTTTTCTCCTTCTCCCACTCGGGTCTCGTGATGGTACTTGCCACCGGGGTCACAGAGCGGTAGAATCGGTGCGTGCGCGAGAGTTAGAACACCAAAAGCGATCCTAATTACTGATTAGAAGAGAGAGTAGCTGTAGCTTAGGGAAGTTGAATGTGTGTGTGTATGTGTTAAGGGTGAAGAAGATGGGAAGGGGTGGGGGGAGGGGGCAGAATACGAGGCAGGGGTACGAAGCAGGTTCGCGTACTCGCGAGACCAAGCAGCACACCGAACCGCATACCGGGTTCTTGATAGCTACCGCGATCCTATCCGACATCCTTCCTGGACGCAGAGGGTGATGGGAAACCATGCTTCGCCTCTCTCTATTGCTATATTCTGCGGGAGGCCACGACCGAGCGAGTAATCGGCGACCTCGATTATCCTCGAATATCGAGAGAGACCGAGATATCGGGATGCGGGATAAACGTACGAGCGCTGTACACGTTCCCGCTCTCGCACACGCGCCTCCGTGTGTCGGTATATATCCGCGCCGAGACAATTTAATCAAGAGAGTATCAAACAAAGTTAGTGCCGGGAAATTAAGTTCCGTGATTCGGAAGATGGGTATATGTCGTGCGGTGCGGCTGCCACAGTTTACGTAGCGTCGCGGATTCTTGTTGCTATCTTTTAGCATTTTTTTCGGGCTTTAGTTTTCAGTAAAAACGCTGCTGGTTTCGTTGAATTTGCATTTTACTTAGTTGTTAATATTCTGGTTACATTCGGTCATGACTGTTGAAAGCGCCGGTTTCATCTTTTTATATATATGTTTTTTTTAAATAAAAATCCCTCTTTTGAAAAGTTCATTAGTAACGGAAAGCATTGTTAGCAAACTATTAAAGCTGTGATTGGTTGCCAGGAAAGTCCGTGATAAGCAAAATCAGTTTGGTGTTAAATTTGAAAAATTTGATAAGATGACAGGCGGGGCAGCACCCGTAACCTTTTAGAGCCTTATAAGAGCGCAGCAGCGCAAAATTGATTAACCTATTATAGGAGATATTTTAAAACAAAAATTTCCGACGTCGATTTTGGCGATTTTCGATCCGGAGCCGGATCTACGATTTCTGACAGAAAAAATATTTTTTCGGTCGCCAAAAAAATATTTTTTTCAAAATCGATTAGAAAAGGTTAATAACCAGTGTTTTCGGGGGTAGAATATGCGACTTGAGAATGATGGTGTAGGTTAAAAGTCGATATTTTGAAAAATATATTTTTGAGGTCGATTTTGGTCAAACGTTTGTCAGGCACGCGCGTCAGTGCGTGTGATTAACCTAGTATCTCTAAATTTTGTATTCCTCTTAAAAAAGTCAGTGGGTAAAACATCGACGGTGCTTTTCGGAATGAGCGGGAAATTTCCCATCGGAAAGGGTTTTCAAACTGTACGAAATTGAAAAAAAAAAAAAAATGCGAAAAACGTAAGGCAACTTTCGGCTTTCAAATTCGGAAGTTTCAACTTTTGAATAATTGTTATGAAAATCGACTTTCCACAATGATGATATTTCCGTTTTAATATAATTGAGACATTTTGCCGAAAAGCGTTTGTACCGGGTAATCGTAAAGTTATTTTTCTCTACAAGTTTGCCATGCAGGATATATCCGTCTGCTTGTGGAGAGGCCAGAATCGACGGGGTTTCCTGATTCCCTCGGCCGTTTGGTGAGCGCTGTGCACTCGTGGTTTTTGAAAGCTCCTGTGGTGCTCCTCGAAACACACGAAACAGACAGAGGGATGTTGAACGCGAGGGATTTCTCTTCCTTCGGTAGAGGTGTACATACACGCGGCCCGAGGAAGAAGGGAGCGAGAGAATGGCCCAAGTGAGTATAGAGAGAGCAGCGCAGCGCGCGAGTGTAGTAGAGGCTGCGGTTTACAGACCGCAAGCTACTGTACGCGGAATCCTGAGGCCGTGCTTCTGCTGCTACCGATACCGTCCCTCCAAACCCACGAGCTCCTCTCTCGCCGAGCGCGCTCTCGTTGCCGCGTACCCTATCCCTTTTACTTTCCCTTAACCCGGAAACCTCTCTGTAACGAGCTTACTTCTCGTAATATCCGCAGTCGCGTCTCCCCGAGCTCCGCCGTATGCAACACTCCCGTCGAACTAGCTCTGCCCTCTCAGAACCCTTGGGTATATTCGAGACGGAGGATTCTAATACCCACGCAAATTTCCAACCATTTTCCCCGTAAGGTCAAAAGATTTTTAACGTCCACGGAAAATACCATCCCGAAAACCGGAAATTCCTTCACTCACGAAATATACCCAGTATCAAATAAACCGCTCGCCGAACAAACTTTCGCCCTTTTCCAAATTCCGGGAGTTCGCCCGCAGTGCCTACAATTACCGCACGGTCATTTTGTGATATCAAGTGGCTTTTAGCTTTACACCAACAGACTGCTGTGAATATGAACAATCTCATGTGGTAAATTCGTTGTACAGATATGCAATAAAATCACGTTTTACAACCATAAATTGCTCAATTTTCAGTCGTCACCGAGCCACGAAGTCCGAGTACCGAGTAAATGCGGTGGGATTGCGGGAGACTGAGGTCGATGTAGCCGGCACTTGGGACTGCAGGGATTTGAAAATCATAGGCTTTGGTACCGTCCCGTGAAGACCCTCTGCTTCTTTTTTCCGGCGACGACGCGAACAGAGCACGGCAAAATTGGCCGTGGAATATTTACGAGACGATCTCACGGTGCGGCACCACCCTTCGGCGAGGGTGAGCGACGAGAGCTTTTGTGACTGGATATCCTCGTCGCGGGAAGACCGGCGCTGTCTCCGCTGCCGTGCTTCTCGGCACCTCCGAAATCCTCCACGCGTTCCAGCGGATCTTCTCGTCGAATCCGTCCGAACAAAAGGAGGACGCGCAGCCCTCTCGACGCCCACCTGGACCTGTCCCGGGCGCCGAAAGAAATCTACCTAGGCTGTCGGGACGGAAGCGGCGTGCGGTGCATCGCCGAGGGTGAGAAAAGTGGCTTTACAGGAAGGGTGGACGAAAGCTCGCATGGAGGGTCGCGCGGAGAATGAACGATGGCGCGAGAGAACACAGAGACGCGCTCGAGAGCCGAGGAAAAGAAAGGAACCGAGAGAAAGAAACGAGCGAGAAGCGAGACAGAGGTAACAGGGTATAGGGTAAAGCTTGAGAAGCTAAAGTTGCCGGGCAAGGGACGCAATCGAGTGGGATTAAACCTTCTCGATTGCTTCCAACTTCACGCGACTCGACGTTTTGTCGTCTCTCTGTCGTCCCCTCTGCCTCACTCTCTCTCTCTCTCTCCTACAGCTCGACGTCGAGCTTGATTCTTTCGCTCGCGCTTTCTCCCGCTTTATTCCCATGGTCTAGCGGTGAAAAGACATTTGATGGTAGCGAGGCGCGAGGGTGCCACAGCGTACTCGGGTAGATTCTCATCCGCAGACCTTCTCAGCGCGCACTCATTCACTCTCCGTCCCTTTCTTATTCTCACTCCTGACAACCCTCTCCCGGTTCACGGGGAGGGAACGGGGGCGGGTTACCCTTCGAGATTCTCACCGGGGTTAATTGGACGTTTTTTATTGTCAATTTGTGATTGAGATCGGGGTCCAAACGTCTTTGTCGTTAGCTCGGACCGGAGAGAGGAGAAAATCTCTCTCGGGCGACCGAGACGAGCGATGAGGCAAAGGATTCTCAACGATCCCACCCGAGTGAGTGAGGGTAGTCGTTGAGGAAGGGTACTTTCTATGAGGTAGAACGAGAGTGAACGAATCCGAAATGGTGCTTTGTGGAGTCGCATTAGGGCCTCCCTTTGTCCCTTATCGCCACCCGGAATGCAGCTTCTTCCTCGTCTTCTACTTCCCTCGGCGACTCGGGAGGAGGGGAAGAGTTTACAAAGACCTCGCTTCGAATCGTTTCATTCCGTTTCGTTTTATAAGCGGAGCAGTTCCATTTTCGCTTTCTTTTCGCATACTTCCGTTCCGTTATGCCGCCTCCTTTGCTCTTTGCGCGGTGCACGGTGTGTCCATGACGAGATACGAACCGAGCGCCGAGTACACGGCAGTTCGGCGGCCCCCCTTCATCCGCCTCGAAGCTTTTTTCCCGCCGAATCACCGACGACAGATAACGGGTTACGTGGTGACGAGATAAGTCGAGCTCGCTCGGGGAGAACGAGAGTGGCGGTCGGTGGGGCTCGCCCGATATCTCCGAGCGATACAGGCAACGATCTCGCCGCGGAACGTCGCTAATCTACTTTTCGTTGGTGCTCGGTCGTCTTGTAAACGACGACTATAATACAGAGCGTCGTTTCTTCCTCGCGAATCCTTTCAATCGTCACGCTCGACTTGACACCGGCTTCTATCTTGCGAGAACGTTGCGCGCCGGCAACAACGACTCCTTCGTCCAAGTTTTCGGCTAGCTCATAAAAGTCGACAAAAGTCGAGAGGAGAAAATTCTCGCTACCCGCTGTCGGACTTTGGGCAGACGCTTTCGGGAAAGATGCGACGTTTGGGGATGAGGTCTTCTGTGTGCGTGCGTGTGTCGCGAGAAGCTGCAGACGAGTTTCCACTTTGCCGTCAGAGGAAAAACGACGCTGTCCACTGGTCTGTGTATCGCTGTGTGCGAGAACTCTGAGAGCGACTGGTATAAACGCTCGTTGTCTCTCCAAGAGGAAGAGAAGCGAACAACGAAGCTCGCCACTCGCTTCCAAGCTCTACTCCTTCTCGTCTATATCACTTTTATCTCTCGCTCTCTCGTCGCGCGCTACACTTTCTTTCTCGTCTTCTTGTGACATGCTTACACGGAAAAAGCTCTGAAATATTAAGCGCGCAATTACCAGGCCCATTCACCGTGTGATGCACCACTGCGACGTAGCGCGCGCGCTCGCGTGTGCGCTCGCGTTTATATCACAGAAACGACGAAGGAGGAGAGAGAGAGAGGACGGTTTGTTCTGCGCCAAAGGGCGATGCAGAAAAAAAAAGACAGAGAGGGACTTACGCACCTAGCACGCAAACCTCTCTCGTTTACCCTCGTTTCCCTTCCCTCCCCCCTCTTTCTCTCTCTCTCTCTCGTTCTATCTGATGCCGTGCTTTATGCGCTCGAGACTCAATGCGATGATAAAAAGCTCGTATGCAAAAGATGAAAAGCTTTTGCGCGCGCGAGCGGGTGATAAAGAAAGACTTCGGTGTCCAAACGAAAAACAGAGATGAGACGAAGAGAGTAGCGCATAGACGAGACAAAAAAAACACACCGGCGAGAGCTTATAACAAGTACACGGCGTCGCATTGTTTCCCAGATGTTGCCGCCGCGCCGCGTGAACTTCAGCGCCGCCATCAGGCGAAAAAGAAAAAAAAATGGGCTACGGATATTCCAGGCTGTCCACGCAAGCTGAGAATGTGAAAAACGCAGGGAAATCAGTGAGGCTGGAAGAATCCAGGATTCGCCACAATTTTTTGTTCACGTCCAAATCCGTTCATCATTGGTTTCTCCTTATCAATTTTATTCTCGCAATTCCACGATCACCCTATTTTTTTCTCTTCCTTAAACACAACGAGTACAAACATCCGAATCTCCACTGTACGCATCGAATGCAAGAGGATCAAAAGTCTGATAGGTAAAACGCGGGGAGTGACGCCAGCGCGACGTCGAGGAAATAGACTATTCGGGCGCACGGCCCTTGCGCGTCAGTCGAAACGAGTGACGAGTCGAAAACTCTTGCGGGCGCAGCTATTCCTGGTTTTGATAGTGGCAGGAGCGAATCTAGTAGTATATGTAGGGCTCTAGTCGTCGTCGTGGATGTCGTCGTCACCGTCGTCGTCGTCGGCGGCGTCGGCGACGGCGACGGCGGCGGCGTAGAATGGAGAACGGGGGTGCGAGATGCCCTGGAGTGTACAGCCAACGCCGTAGGACAACCCGGGGGGATGGGTTGTGCGGTGCTTTCTCACCCCCGCAAGCTCTCACCTCACTCACCTCGCGCGCGCGCGCGGCCGCGTATATCTATGTATAACCAGTATACACCGGGTGTACGGTATGTAGTACGTGTACGTATAGCTATACATTATCTAGCAGCCATTTCAGTGGCATCATGGGGTGAATGCAGGGGCCGTGAGCGCGGAGCCGGGAGGGATGCAAGGCGGCCGGGGGAGCTGAGTTTACGGGCTGCTCCATCACGCGAGAGCTTAGCTTATCTCAATGCAACAACGTAGTATCTGAGGCTTCCGTCTCCGGCTCGCGCGACGCCTGGCCTCGCTCGTCGCTTCTCCTGCAATGCTGTTTCTCCTCTCTCCTGTACCTTGTACTCCTGTGTTCTCTTGTCTGCGTGCTTGTACTTCTCTCTACTCCGGCTCCCAGATCCGTTCTCGTTTCTGATGCGGCCAAACTACTGTCCTCTTCTCTCTCTCTCTCTCTCTCTCTCTCTCTCTCTCTCTCTCCCTTTCCCTTCGTCTCTTTCCTCTCTCTCCATCTCCCTCTCTCGCTCCCTCTTCCTCTCGTTACGCGGGGAACTAATTCGCGGTCAAAGCGTGCACGACCGTCGAGGCTACCTCGTTACCGCTGCCGCCCCGCAGTCATCCCTCCTTTCCTCCTACATACATCCCCCGGGTTGCTGTGTGTACGCGCGCGACGAGAGAGCTTCGCCAGGTTTAGAAAGTTCTGTCGAAGATTAACCGACGATTTATGGCTCTGCCAGGAGACAGTAGATTCGCCGCGACCCCCGGGGTTTTCGCCTCTTCGCCTACCCCCCTCCTCCCTGATGCCCCCTTTCTCCCTCCCTCCCTTCAGCCGTTCCGAAACACCACCGCTAGCTGCGGCGTAGCATCCCACGAACGAGCTCTCGCCGCCCGTGCAGAGCCACCCCCGTAACTCGCCACTGTCCTCCCATTGGCTGGAGGTTATTGTGGTCGCTTTATGGGGGAGAGGGACAACGTTTAATCGAGTGGTACAGCGATAACGTTTAGTGCCGCTAGTCGCGGTGGTTCTCTGTTCGCCGGGACTACCGCTGCAATGTCACCGCATTAATAAGCTCCGTCGCTCTCCACTCTCTCTCGCTCTCCGTTCTCTCCCTCTCTCTCCGTTCGTCGTTGAAAAGAGTAAGCCTATATCTCAAACTCCTTTTCCCCCGGTCCGTCACTCCACTGTCCGGCTGCTTCTCCCTGCTGCCCTCTTCTGGTTCACCTTCTGTCCGGCTTTAGTGCGGAATGAAACGACCGCGAATCCTCTGGGATGTTCTTCCTCTGTGTACAACGCGATCTTCGCCGCATGCTCGGTTGACTTCCGGTCACAAAAGCATCAGAGAGGACTCGCTCCCTCTTTCTCCCTCTCCCTCCCGAGCTACTCCCAGGAGTGCGCTACTCTCTCGTTCTTGGACCTCTCTCGCCGCTTCGTGGAGAGTTAGCCACGACGAAGTGTCACGCATCGTGCAGCTTTGCCAGCTGTATTTTTCCGCTACCCTTTCTTCCTCGACTCCCACGAACCCCCTGCGCGGCCGCCGCCTCTTGTACACGACTGTATAGCCTATCCACCTCGCGGTCTGCCAGAAAAGCCACGAGAAGTCCCGGGGCCGGATGCACTCGGTGCACTCGACTCGTCCGTGGCCTCTTTCCAATGGAGCGTGTGATCCCTCCGAAAGCACAAGTGGAGCCGAAGGGAGGCGAGCTGAGAGTATGGATACAGTGAGATTGCGGAGAGTACGTCTCTCTCTTTCTCTCTCGCTGCATGTCCTATACGTACCGTCCGCGCCCCCTCAAACTATCTAGACTCGGGTGAACCTTAGAGGAAGCGAGAGTGAGAGAAAGAAAGTGGGAGAAGGAGAGGGAGACAGAGAGCTCACCGCGAGGCCTTAGGGAATACGCTGTATAGTAGCACTCGTGCCCGGTGACGACGACGTCGAGGACGACGCGATGCTGCTGCTGCTGGACGTGCTAGACACTGGACGCCACTTACGCCGTGCAAACAGTCTTTCAACGGATACAGGCTCCTCGCACCCTCACCGACAATTTCTTTTTTTCTCCCTCTCGCTCCTGCGTCCACGTCAGCCCAGGGGAAAGAGCGCGGAAACCGAGCGTGGGTACACAGACACAGGCACGGCGAAACGACGGCGGCGCTCGTGTGGACATCAGAGGACCTCCAGTCGCGACCTGAATGACCCGGGCTCGCGTATAAAATGCATGGGATTTCGTTCTCTAATGACTTTCGCATCTGGCACTGAAGTCTCCCGCGCACTGCGACGTACACTCCGTATTTAACCTTTTCTCCGGGAAAACGAGGAACAAAAAAGAAATACGCGCGGAGCTTCCCCGGTTCGGGAACGAGCTGGAGGAGCGAAGCCGCGGGACGGCGGGAGAACGATGAATGTAACAGGTCGCTTTTGAGTCGTGTCGGCGACGACTGACAGCGAGCCTGCGCGACGAGGAGAATCAAGAAATTGGGGTCGCGATCTCGATGAAAGGGGGCCGGCTGAGGTGAAAAGAGCAAGTGCCTCAAACACCAATGGTGGTTGGGACGTAATCGCGTGCAAGAATTTATTTTATTTTTGGCCCTGGCCGGGATGACGAGATTCTCGAGTCGGACGCTTGAATTGACACGTGCCAGATTTGGCACGTGTCGCGCCCACACTTTACAATCTTTGCGTCGCATCGACGTGAGGAAGGAACTCTTCAAATTGGCGTCGAGCTCGCATAATCCCACGTGTAATGGGATATAATTTGATACGCGTTACGATATTCATTTGATATTCTCGCAATTTCCTTTGGTGCAATGCCTCAATTGCCATTTGACAACGTCGATAAGGTACAAGTTTTATACACAAAGGTAGTCGGAGAGAATGGAAGAAGCATTGTATACTCTCTTCTCGATTTTCATCACACCCCCGACGCGCGGGTGGTAACCCGTAGAAATGAAAACAAATCATAGAGAGAGAACCCCGGAGGAGCGTGACTCGATATATCGGCGGGCTGCGAGCAGCGAATACACACACAGCGACGGTGGGGGCGAGGGAGGGACGCTCGGTGTGGTTTCAAGGGGTTTTCTTCTGCCGCTGCCGATATATCGGTATATATATCCTTCATCTCGCTGCGTGAACGAAAACAAAACGACTGTGATGCTTTCGTGCTCGCGGATCGGTGTTTGTGTGTCTATGAATGTATGTATCACCTACAGATACTTTACTTTTTCTTCTCTTTCACCTAGGCGCAATGAAAGAAGAAAAAGCAGCAGAAGGAGAAGAACAAGACAACGACGACGACGAAGAGGAAGAGCGAGGAAGAAGAAGGAAAAGAAGAAGAAGAAGAATAAGAAGAAGGAATGCACGCGGTGGCTTCGTACTCTCGACGCTCGCCGTGGAAGAGAGGAAAGCGAGTGGTGGGCGGTGTATGGAAGGATGAGTGCGGAGGTTCTTCGGTGGGTGGGTTTGAAACGAAGAACGAAGAGGTGCTGAACACCCTGGGGAGCTGGCAGCTCGTTACGCGAGACGTGGTGCAACTCTCTCTCCACCGCGTCTCCCCTCTCTCCCCTTCTGCGCTTTTCAACCGTCTCTTCCTTTCTCACACCCTCTCCCTCCCTTATCCCTCCGCTTTTTCTTCCTTCAGCGCTATATCTTTTCCTCTCGTTCCTTCGTTCCATCTCGTTCTCGGGCCTCTGCCTATTGCAACCACGAGACGGCGACGGCGACGTCGAATGCGACGACTACAGCGTCGCTCGGCCGGTACATGAGCTTTCCTCTCGCGCTCTCCGCCGAGCTAGCCCAACACCACAGAACCCGGTACCCCCTTAGACCCTCGCTTCCGAGCTCGCAGAGCAGCGGTCTGAATAATGTCCTACCACCCCCCGCTCGTCGCCCCCCTCCCCCCTTCTACTCCCCCCGCCCCATCGTCGTCATTCTCCCTCCTTCCGTCGTATAGTATACGGCTATACGTGTGTGTATTACACACAAGCTGTGTACTATACGTGCCGGGGGTTCATAGCTATAGAACGGGGAGCGAAGGGTGAGAGTGGCGCTCTGCTTCTGCTGCCTCGTACGTATCGCTACTCAGTAACAAGTGGGTATTATACGAGGCTGGTGGTACTGCTACTGGTGCTGTTGCCGACGTCGACTCGCTCTTCTCTCTCGCACTCCCCTCGTCCTCACACTCTAACTCATGGTCTTCGGTGCCTCTCACTTCTTCCCCCAGACACGTATCCATGTTGTACGTACGTGATCTCACTCTAGCACACTCCCTCCTCCTGTATTCCTCCACGTACGTGTGTATAAGCCACGTGTGTGGTGTGTGCGTGGTTGTGTGTATGCGTGAAGCGTGATCGTCTCGCTCCTGGTTAAGGGCTTCTGCCACTGCCAATGGCGATTACGTCTTATGTGCGAGAAGAGGGCCGACGGGGGAAGAGGGAGGTGTAGAAGGGGACGGGGGGGATAAAAGAGCTCGGCGAAGCTCACCATCAACCGGCCTTAACCACCTCCACTCGAAGCACATTTTTCTTGACGACTGTGACCAGCCCTGCTCGTGATTGTTACACACGAGCGCGGACCACCGAAGCCACGCCAATAACTGACCAAAGAGATATAAAGGGTCCGGGAGGCGGTGCCCGCGAGCTGCGACGGACGAGGGAAACTCTCGAGCTGAGAGAGAGAGAGAGAGAACGAGAATATATATTTTTCGGACTTATACGAGCCAGACTCGCTGCTACGTCTGCTTCGATAACGCCTCACCCACCCTTGCGCGAAGGACGCTTTCTCGAACACCTGTACGAAATTTATTCGCACTTTCGACACACCCCCAACCCTCGACGAGTCGTTGGCATACTGCTTAAGCGCTCGAACGTAGAGTTTCACTTGGCAACAGTGCTCTTTACGATTCGACCAACGACGGTGAGGCGACGAGAGATCGTCAACATTTACTTGGTTTTTTTTTGTCTCTTTTTTGTCGTTTTTCACACCCTCAATCTGCGCGACGAATCTGCACGTAGCTGAGATTCATGCCCTCCCCCCGATCTCCCCACGGTCTAATCGAGTTCTGACTTCTGGCGAGACGTTTGTCTTCGCAACGTTACACATCGCACCCCTGGGATTGATTATAGTCGACGAGAAGGACTATCCATAATGCGGGGACCGTCGGCAAGCGCGCCCACCGAGTATAGGGCGAAGGGAGAAAATCATTGACCCGGACGACACACCCCGAAAACCCTGACATTTCGCTAAACTTTGCGGTATGATGTATTAACATTTTACGCGATGAAAGTGTGGCGGTGATTTATGCCCTCGGCATATCGCGAACAGTGTCATTAGCGAATAAATCGCGGGTGTTAGAGGTTTCATGTGTGGATTATTCAAAGTCGGGGGAAAATGAAATTGTTGCGAGGCATTGAAATCATTCTAAATTATATTTCGTTGCGATGATTTCGCGCTGCGCAGTTCAAAGCGAACGGGAACGAGACGCGTTTAATTAAAACAAGTGTAATTGAACGAACGTAAATTTCGCGAGCGCAAAACATCCGTGGAAAATTGAGTCAGTTTGTAAATTTCGCGGAGAGACGCACCGCGGTTTCTGCATCGTGTTTCTTGGTCTCGGATGCAGTCGCTGTTTTATCTGGAAACTGCACGAAAGGGTAAAACTTAATCTCGTTAATCATTTACATCGTTCCCGGGGTTGCAGCAGCCTTGTGCACGAGGAAGGGTCGAGATGTACAGCGAGTTATCTCGCTTTGTCGCACGTTTTCGACGCTCGCTGACTGTATCTCTTTTTTTCCCTGACTTCCCGAGTTATCGTCCCGTGAAAATCCGTCTAGAGGGTGCTGCAACGTAGCATCCCTCCGGGGGGTGCACCAGAAGTTTCTGGCATCGCTCGGCATTGCGAGAAAGGGCGCACGAGAAAAAGGGAGAAATGTTGATGGGGTGAATGGAGCGGGAGTCAGAGGAACGTCGGAAAGAGATAGTGCGCCAGTGGGAGGGAGGAAAAGAGAGATTCCGGCCGACGTGCATTCGTATTACTTTTTCAAACGCGGAAGAAAGAGCGAGAGAGCGCGTCACTCCCAGCGCACACTGTAGCCTCCTTCCACTTTCTGCATTCCCTGCAACGACCAGCAGCCTGCCCGCCATTTTATGAAAATTGCAAACCCGTTCCAGAGAGCTCCGACGGCGTGCAACCGGGCGAAATATGTTACCCTACCATCTCGCCGATTAATGGTCGTTATTTTATTTCGAATCTGACGTCCAGCTTGCTTTTCGTGCGCGCCCGGTCCGCGCGGGACTCGCGCGAGAGCCTCGTTCGGTCGCGCGACCTTAGCCTTCTTATTTTGTCAGCTTTTACCGAAAATATATTTTCACCATTTCTCGTAAAATCGCCATACTTGCTTCAATATTTGCGAACTGACGCGGGGCGAGGGTCAAAGTAAAGAGTCCCCCGGTCAAATGATAAAAAGTAAAGACTGAAAAATTGTGGGAAATGGTGAAATTCTGTCCAATGAAAGTAAAAATAGCCACAAAGTGGAGCCACGGTTGCTTCCTCATTCTTTTGGTCCGTCGTCCACAAAGCTTTTTCCTCCGCGAGGAAGTCCGTTGATCAATTTTGGCTTCCTCTCAGAGGACGCTTTGTGGACGACGCAGCATAGAATAAAGAAGCAGCGTGGTTCTACTTTGTAACTGTTTTTTTTTTCTACAATTAAAGAGCCGTTGCTCTGAATTTCCCGCAAATTTTGGTCTGCATTTTTCAGAAATTACAGGGGTTCGTTTTAGTGAAAGAAATTCGATAACCCATAAAATCTCATAGTACAGATAAAATTTCATTAAATCAGGTAACAAGTCTGATATTAAATTTCATCTGAATAGCTATGGTAACTGCGAAATTGCAGTAATTTATATCTAAACCAGACCACCAGTAACGACATTGAAAATGAAAGAATGAACAATTTTTATTCATGAAAACAAAGCTTCCTCTATCAAAAAGCAAAAGGGTTTGAATACGAGAAAGTGCGAGGAGTTGACGAGCACGTGCAGAGGTCGAAAAGGGCGCGAGGGTAGGGAGAGTGGTGGACGGTCGCGCGTCCACCGGAAGAGGGTACAATTAAAATTAGCGCAATTCAGTCACTTCGGGTCCGCTGTGTGCGCGAGCTCGCTCGCTCTCGGTAATTCGCGTGCCTGGCATTTATATTATTAAGCCGTACGAAATTTCTCGCCCCGGTTGAGTGCGAGCTTAAAGCCTCCACCACGCTGTGTTACCTGCAACCTCCGGATTTTCCATCTCCCTCGGTTTCACTGTCTCTCCCGTTCGCACGCTCGCACATTCAACGCGGCCAGCGCCAGTGGAAACTAGCGATGGCCTCTGGCCTTCTGCCTCGTCGAGGAAATAATCCCGCGCCCGTTTTGACAGTGAATTATACCTAATTGCGCTTATTACGAGGACGAGCGAGAGAGCTTCATTATTCCCTATTCTCCCACCTCACCTCATGGCACGGCCAATGCGCAGTCTGGCCAGTGGGCTCTGTTATACCGCCTATTCTATACGTCTCTATCCGCGAGCTTGCGACAGAGATTTTACGAGCGAACGTCACGAATGTCAACCCACCCGTAGCCTATATATTATTGCGCTTTTCGTTCCTGCTTCCACCAACTTATTTACACCGTAATTCGTCATATTACTTTTATCGGCTTTTGCTAATCAACACTCACCTTTGGATGTGTTCTCCTGGGAAACGCTACCTTCGGGTCGATCTGAAACGAGAAATGTTATCGTTATTCATGTTTGCCCGGAATTCACTACACATCTACCGTAAATTGCAAAGAAAATGGCTGCAATCGAGAATGCGGCAATTACGGACAATCCGTCAGAGTATGAATTGTTTCGTGAAAATAATTTACATGAAATTCTATTAATAGAATCGTTTTAAATATTGATTTTTTTTTCCTTTGTTAAAGAAAAAAAAAACGGAACGAAGAAGCGATCCAATTAATCAGCAACGGCGATTACCATTTAAACGACGAAGTATTTTTAATACTTTTACAATTGAAAGATTATTATTTTTTTAATATACAAATAAAGCTTAGATCACTCTCGCGTTCCGACTCTCATCCTTGTGCAATTCATTACAGGTGGGACCATAAAGCGTGGACGGTTGAATACACCAGATGCAGTCGGCGGCGGAGAGAGAGAGCGAGGAAGAACGCGAGAAAACGATGCGCAACAGCGTGGTACGCGTGCCTCGATGCCGTGATGTAAGTTAACCCGACTCTTGGCTTTCTCCGTAGGCTTCCGACACGAGGTTCGACCTCGTTGCTACTCTCTAACCGCACCTTACGGGGTTGAAAAGGGAAAAACCCCCCCAGCCTCCCAGTGGTCGAACAAGCCGCGCTCCGCGGAGCACATCGGTGCACCGGAGCACCACTGCAGCATCAGGAGCGAGAGAGTCGCGGCGGCGCAGGGAGAGAGAACGCTCGCGAGAGGGCAGAAAAAGGAAGGGTGAGGCAGCGCGAAGAGAGAGGGACAGAAACCGAGGTATTCCCAGCGCAACTTCGGCGTAAATTTTCGCACAAAGTCGCGAGAGAGCGCCCAAGCGTCGTCTCTCCTCCGTCCCTGCTCCAGCGCTGCCTGCGCTGTATCTATACGTAGTACGTTTTCCCGCGAACTTCTCGCTACCATGACCCCCGTGAACCTCACTCCTCGCTCGCAGGAGTTATGAAATGGGGTGCTCGAGTCCTCCGGTTCTTCACTATATACGTAACCCAACTGTGTATATTCTCAGGGTCGTTTCTCTACTCGCAACTGTGAAGCGATTTAATTGTTCCCAACGGGATCTCTCACGGGCCTTTTATTAAACCGTTATTGACTGCAGTAATATTTCATTAAACGGCGAACGAGCGCTCGGATATTTCGGACGATAAAAGAGACCCGAATTTCCACGTCCTTGCGTTGAATACAAATATAATATTAATTGTTCATTTTAATACAATTTGTGACTACGTTAAATCAGCAGATTTTTCCATACTCTTTTTTTTGTTTCAGCGACGACACAGCCCACGGGGAAAAAAAACATTTACATCTCGGTCAATTTCTCATCGCTCATCGCAAAAAAAAAAAATGTCGACTGCCCGTTGTTTAGAAATTTCGTTCGAGCAAAATTTCCCGAAGCCATTTACGAGGCTCGACGCGTCGCCGAGAGCTCGGCTTTGGGAGCATCGATAGCTCTTTCTTCGCCTCTGCTATTCCGGGCAACCCTTCGGGTACCCGCAGCGTTGTCCGCGCAGGCAAGTGCTTTGCCTCATCAATACGTCGCTCGCCAAATACGCGCGAAGCGAACCCGTACCTGTCGTCAGTGTTAGCTCTCGTCCCGCTCGCTCGCCCTCCGACTCATCGGCACCCCCTATCTATGCCCCTCGCTCTATCGCTTGATTCAACCCTCTCGCCGCTCTTTCTCTCGATTTCTCCCCCTGCCGCGTATATATACACGCGAGCATCGGGCCAGATCTCAGGGATGATTTATGGTAATCTTTCTGCTTCCGTGCCGGTCGTTCATCCTGGCCTGTACACCATCACACGTGAGACCCGACGCATTTAGCCATCAGGCTTTCCGCACGTGTATATAGGTATACCTATATATAAGCACACACACGCAGTACGAGAGAGAGAGAGAGACTCGCACACAGAGACTGGCGCTCGGAGAGATAGCTATAGGCGATGCTGATGGAGACTAGCGTCATGTTTACCACGATCAGTTACCTCCGCGTGTGGCACCGCCCCGCGGCGCACCCTCGCCACCACCACCACCACCACCACCACTACCACCACCGCCCCGGATAATCGATTCGACGATCCACCAGTCCGTATAGCATCAACCGAAACCCGAAGCAACGTTCGCTCGCGTTCCATCAGTGACAGTGCTACATTCGCAGGGGCTTCTCGTCTCTCTCCGTCTCTCTCGCTCCGGCTATTCTGGTAAATTTCCAACCCCCGACGGGCCAGCACTACCAGCAACCTAATACTGGCTCGCTCGCTCGGCTCGTTCAGCCAGTTACGGAATAAATTAAAGCACCGGGGCCCCCATGAATTCTCTCTGTGTTAGGTTTAACTCTCATCCCTTCGCCGGCTGTATCGTCCTCCGAGCCGATTTCCACCACTTTATTAATCGATTAAGCGTGGAGCGCTATATTTACGAGATAAAAGCGCTGTTATTACGGTATAAAGGGAATAATCGAGGGAGCGACAGAGAGAGAGAGAGAGAGAGAGGGAGAGACGCGGGGGACGCGGGGACTACGTCAGAGAGGTCGGGGCGGTGTGTACGTTGGATGAAATCTTCTGGCGCAACTTTCAGAGCCGGTGTGTATACTCTAGACTCCCTAAGGATTTTATCGGGCAAGCACGTACCTTCCGGGCGAAGCCACGAACGTGGTAATGACAAGCAAGAATTCTACCCCGTGCTCTCCTCACGCTCTTCTCTCGCACCTCTTTCTCTCTCTCTCCCTCTCTTTCTCCTGTCGCGCTGAGCGATATATATATATATATATATATATATATATATATATACATATATATGATTTTACGTGACAAGGTAGCTGCTAGCTCTCTGCATCACCGCAGCAACGACGCAGGCAACCATCCCGTCGCTTCTCTCGCGTTTGCATAATCCCCCATGGCGAAGTTCGCACCGCGAACGGGCTCGCTCTTTCAGCTGTGGGCACACCGCCGATCTTGGGGGAAAAAAAACGCAATATAAAAGTGAAAACAAAAAAAATAGGATTGCGAGCGCGCGGACCAACTAGACGAGAGGACGTCAAGAGATGACGCGTTTCCCGGGCAAAGCTTTTTCCTCTCTATCAACTACACTGTGTGCTTTCTCCATGACACGGAGTACACACCCGCGAAAGAGAGACCGGAATCTTCGTGGAGGATGGAGTGTTGAGTATCTACCTCTAGGCCGCTTTTTTGTTGTTGTCGGTGGTGAATGTATCGGAGTGAAATATACCGACGAGGTGACTCTTTTTCCGAGACTGGTGAAGCACGATAACGTGCATTAGTCGCGTCTGTTTCCTCCGCGACAGGACTACCGAAAAAACAAAAACGAGCGAAGGCATTCGAGGCAAACTATTACAGATATTCCGGGAGTCGCGCGGCGCTTCCAGGATAGAAATAATAAGTAATGTCTATTTTTGCCGCACCGAGCGTCAGTCGTAAAATCGACAATTTTCTTAGTTGCCGTTATTGGAGAAGCAGTAGCAGAAGAAAAGCCATTTTCCTCGCATTATTTCCGTGATAAGGACGATCAGTTACGGGTATTCCTTTTTCTCTGCCGCTCTCCCGCCTCCTCTTCCACGATTTTCAGTGTCGGAATTGTTTTCGCGACAAGTCCGGGATAAAGTTATATAGCGGGATGTCGGAATCGTTGGGCGGTGGGGTGGAAATTGAACGGAGTTGAGTGGTGACATTACCAGTGGAAGAAAATCTTGGATAGAAAAAGAGGGCGAAGAGAGGGAGAAGAAGCAGGCGCGAGGAGCGCGGGAGGGTGAGATAGTAAAAGCCATTCTCGGAAGCATAACCAGTTACCAGATATCTCGAGAAATGATCGGCCGCCCACGAGCCGAGGGAAAAGGAAAGGAATAGGAAGAGAGTCAGGGCGCAGCAGAGCCGACGGCGACGATAGAAATTCAATCTGGTTGGCACGCCTGGAAATTGGAAGAACTACCCCCGTAGCGCTACGTCGTCGTTGTCGATGTCGTCGTCTCTCGTTCGATGATGATCTGTGCGAGCGGAAAAAGAGCGAAAGAAAAACCTAAGTCGCGTGTATAGTGCGGTCCTCGCTCTCTGCTCTCCGCCCTGGCTGCGTTTCTCCCCCGCATTTTTTCTCCTCTCTCTCGCTCTCTCTCCCTCTTTCTCCCTTCAACCCCCTGCGTGTCAGCAGCCTCGAGGAGGTAATTTGCAGACCGATTCCGGAGCGCATTCCCGATCGAATCCTAGAGAAGCTGAGGCTCAGAGGGTGGGTGGAAAGGAACAGCTATCGGCATTGCGTTTACCCATCCCTTAAGGAGAGCCTGCAAACTACCCTCTTATCGGAAGACTCGCGGCGCCGGTGAAACCGGTCGCGTCTCACAGAGAGGAACGCGAGATGTGCCCCCGTCTGCGTTTACGTTAATTCGACCCTCGAGCTGTAGATGCTTCCTCAGATTCACTGAAGGAGGGTTAGAATTTTTACACGAAAAGCGGTAAAACGATCGAGAACGACGGTCCCACAGGATGGCGGAGTCGTTTCAATGATCACGACGAGAAAACGAGAGAGATCCTCTCTTCGATGTAAGCTACACCTATATCTTCGTCAGAATCCCAACTGTCGAGCGTCGCATCCTCGAAAGTCCTCAGTTACTTGAACATTTTTCTACTATTCATGAAACTCCCCCGCGTTCTCTTTTTAGTCTCTCAATTTTTTTATGTTCAAATATTTTTCTTTCTGTTTTTCATTTGATCTAATTAACATAATAATAAACTACGTTCAACGACATTTTTTATATCAACATTGACGCAAAATTTGCTAAGAAAATCTGAGACATGTTGTTTCATCATTCGCAGATTGTTCGAGCTCCATCGATTCACCAGGCTCCAAAAGACTTTGGGAATCCTCGCCAAGTTCGAAGAATGAGCGCAGAAGGAGAAACGAAGAACGGAACAGCGAGTCTGAGCGTCAGTCAAGATTAACTCTGCTTTTGGGGAGAGGCCGGGGGTTTGCGGAAGCGCCCAAAGTCCTTGCTTTCTCTCGTCGGCGAGATCGGGGTAAATATGTGGGAGCTACAAGTGGGAGATTTTCCCTCTGCTCAGCCCCCGAGCCCCACCGGCTCGTCGCCGTCGTCGTCATCTGGTGCTCTCAGTGTGCAGCTCCCGCCACGTCACACCCCACTCCCTCTTCTGTCTCGCGCCTCTCCCTCCCTCCCTCCCGCACTTTTTCTTTCGCGCGCTAGAGGAGAGACGGAGCGAGAGAGAAAGAGCGGATCTGACGCCAACCCCTTCCACTCGCTGCCCCCAAAACTCTCCGCCTCCCCTCATCTCTCAGCCGCTCCTCGATCGGCTAGTTCTATCCGTGAACTCTACGCGCTGTACTCTCACTCGGTTTGCCAGTTCGCAAAAGTATCGAATAGCCATGCTCCGGCGGCGCAGAGAGCAATGGAAGCTGAAAGGTTTCCGGTATAGCGTGTAGTACACTCTCCGTCTATATACTGCACAGTTAGACAGCGCGAGAAACTTTTGACTGACGTATCCTGGCGGCATTTCTGGCTGCTTCCACGTCCCTGCAATTCTCTTTCGCTCCCTTCGCCTTCTTACGGGTTTTTCCGCCAAAGGTGAACGTCGGCTACTTCCTCGCTCCCTGTTTTTTTTACGTCTGCAAATTCTCTCTCGTCCTACGAGTGAACTAGTTTCATCTTTTCTAAGCTTAATTAAATATGCTAACGAGAGTCAGTTCGCGTTCTCTGCCTCGCACTCTCTCTCCCTCTCTCCCTGTCACTGTGTGACTCGTTTCCTCCCTTCGACCTCTCGCACTCGTTAACGAGGAAATAAATGTACATGTATGTCGAGAGTTTCTCGAGCAAGAGAGCTACGGACAAGCGCGGAAGAAACACTCGTTCACGCTTCGTCGGAGATGGCCAGCTGGGTGGAAGAGACGAAGAGGCATAAATTCCGACGCCTCGTTTTTACTCTCGGCACCGACACACAGACTGAAATTCGTTTCTACACGATTCCGCGCAGTTGTCGTCGTTGCCTTGGCACGTTTCCGGCTCCGAGGGACGACCCTCCTCTCCGTCTCGCTCTCTCGTTCTTGTCCTCTGCCTCTTCTTTCGCGAGTCAAGCGCATGCAGTCCGAAAACTCTCGCAGGCGCCGCACGCTCTTTGCAGACTGAATTTTAATCGCCCGAGTAGCGCGAACGCCTCTTCTTCCTCAAAGCTGCGTACCATTGGGAGTTGAAAGTGTTGCGCGAGCATTGGGCACTGCTGATGGACAGCAACAAATCTTTCCCCTGGCACTTTCGAGATTTCGACACGCAAGAACCGAGAGGGCGAACTTAAGGGCGAAAGCCCTTCGTATCAAATTTTCATGTTTCAATTTCCCTATGGATTTTGCGTGCACATGCGACCGAAATTATTATCATTACATTCATGCGCCCAGAATTCCGTTATTCCCGGGCGAACTGAACCCTCCTGCACCCTCGTTTGCTCGTCTCAAATACCGTTAATTCGCGAAGCAAATTAAAGGCAAATATCCGAGTGTTTCGTGGTGTCCGTTAGAGCTATCCCCGTCGAACCCACGATTGATCATTTCTTCGTGGTCTGACGGCGAATCCGTCCTTCTCATTTCGATGGAAACCATCATCCCTCTTTCACCCCCTACGGCTGGCACACTCGTCGTGTTCTCCCCGAACGTTTTCTCCTCTCGCGAGCTTTTTTTCCCATCTCACTCTCTCCACCTCTGTAACGCGCCGCGCTTCGTCACGCCGCGATTTTTTGTTGATTCCCTCTCGCTCCCGCGGCTATGCCGAGGCCTTTGTGCGCACGCACAGACCCCTCCACATATACGTAAACCGTCTCTTTGTAGTACGCGTGCGTTTTTTTTCCTCACG
Source organism: Pimpla rufipes (assembly GCA_963932165.1). Lineage (NCBI taxonomy): Eukaryota > Metazoa > Arthropoda > Insecta > Hymenoptera > Ichneumonidae > Pimpla > Pimpla rufipes. Next base: position 16,666,619 of record OZ010632.1, on the reverse strand, counting down.
GCGACGATATTTCACTCGTGCGGCTTTCATTTTGTCGCCCAACGACGCTCGGTTACGTTACGAGCAGCCCCGGCTACAGGATAGAGGGAGTGAGCGAGAGAGGTGGGAGAGGGAGCGGGTGGAAAGCTCTGTGGAACAGAGTACCGAGTCTGACGGTTGCTCCATCGTCGGGTCCAGCCAGACGGGCATCAACTCTTTGCACGGTAGACACGTTTCATTCAAACAGATGTGAGAAGCGGAGAATGACAAAAAAAAATTGAGCCACGCATTACCGAGGACAGAGTGGACTTTCTCCAAAACCTTTCATACCAAAACAGCGTGTAAAGAATTCTTTCTTCTCTCGTTTCTCCTCTTTTTTCTGCACCTCGTTCTGTTTTATCTCTGGTGCGGACGAAGAAAGTCGGGAGTGAAATCGTCGCGTTTTCCCGGGGTGCAGAACATCCGCGACTATTAAGCTCCCGCGTGGGGCGGATTTATTATATCCGAGAGAAAGAGACCGAAAGCGCGAGAGAAAGAAAGAGCGAGCAGTTGCGGAAGGAGAGCGAAGGAGGGTGAAAATCGCGGCCGGTCAGTTATTACGCGAGACTGAGCGATTGCTTTTAATATTCGCGCCAGCTGCGTGCTCGCTCTCTCCCTCTTTTAACCCAGCCACACGACAATCTCTATTTTCCCTTTCTCTCTCTCTCGCTCCCGTTCTCAAACAGCTTTTCCCTCGTACCCTCCAAGATGTATAGTCCGATAAAAATGGACTCCGAGAGAGCTTCGATTCGCTCCACTCTGTACATTATTTTTCCGAGGCGAGACGCGCGGCCGCCCCGAGCTAGGTAATCGTTATTGCTCCGCTCGCCAGCAGCCACGGTAGTTTCGCCGTACAACCGCCCAACTGAACCCCCGGAATACGAGTTTGGCCTTTACCACCTCTGGGAATACTTCGCTCCCCCCCCCCCCTTCCCCCTCTCACCCCTACTGCGTCGCTGATGATGTTCATCGGAGATTTTGAGAAAATAAATCGAGCGGAACGAACTATTTCTATGTCTCTTATTGGAAATTTGATAAATGCCAGCGGGACACGACGAGCTGGAAGCTCCGGACGGACCCTCGAGCTACGATTTTATTTTTATCGTAACTAGCCTTTTGGAGTTTCCCGTGTTCGTTCCTAATGCTCGGGTAAAATATCCTGTAAATGAACAGTTAAAACGCAATATCTGAGCCTTGTTACACTTTTCGAACGCGCTTACCCAGTTGTCACATCACTAAAATCGAGGTTACTTTTTTTGGGGCGATCGAACCTGGATTTTCTTCTTGTGTTCGAAAGAAAACTCTACAACGAAGAGAAATTCTGTGAAAAATTCAGGAGTCAAGATATCGCGCTTCACCTTGCGGCATTCTCTTCGTTGTAGAGTTTTCTTTCGAACGCAAGAAGAAAATCCAGGTTCGATCGATAAAAAAAAAAGTAACCTCAATTTTAGTGAAGTGACGAAATTTCGTAAAAAGTGAAAACTCACTTTTCGCGTTTTTCTCGTTGAATTTTGTATTTTTCAGACAAACAACGATGCTTTTCGGAATCAGCGGGAAATTTCCCATCGGATAAGGTTTTCAAACTTTACGAAAAAAATGTTTCGCGAAAGCCCCAACCCCCCTGCCGTTTTTTGCGAAAACAAAATTTTGGATTTCGCAAAGTTTGAAAACGATGAAGTTTGAAGATCGATGAGGAATTTCCGCTGATTCAGAAAAGCATCGTTGTTTGCCTGAAAAATACAAAATTCAACGAGAAAAACGCGAAAAGTGAGTTTTCACTTTTTACGAAATTTGGAAAAACATCGAGGTTCGTTCGATCCAAAAGAAAATAACCTCGATTTTAGTGAAGTCACGAAATAAAAAAAAAAGTGCGAAAACTTTTGTAACACCTTATTTCGATGTATTTTTGTCCGTACACAACGATTTCGCATATTTTACCCTTGTAAATACTGGTTTGAACCAACTTTTTCTTGGTTTTGAAAAAAAAAAAAAAAAAAAAAAAAAAATTCTGTGAGAGTTCATAAAGCCGGCCTCGGTTGAAAAATCCCTGTAAAAATGGATGCTGTTTTATTGTCTCGTGATATTTGACTCGATGCCACAAACTTTCAAAACCAATATCGATTGTAATCGTCAGAGATTCTCGTAAAGTCTAAAAAATACCTTAGGTCATTCGTTGGCGACCGTCCATTGACTCGCGTACGCTCCATTTGACAAATAAATTCTTCAGCCGACGTTATTTCTATAAATATTATTGGGGTTATAAAAATGGCAGTTTTTTTTTGTTCACGTAGCCCTCCCCGTCTCCGTGTGATGCTATAGGATAACGAATATGTCGAGAGAGAGAGAGAAACGCAGTGGCATCGAGTCGATGCAGCCGCCCGATGAAGCCATTTCTGGCTCTCGGATTGCCGACCGGCCATAGGATTTTTTTTTAATAATGCCGCCTGTCAAAAATCTCTTCGACAACGTCAACGGCATTCGGCGCCAGCAGCCAATATCACCGAGCTAGGCTGCTAGTACCTCTTGCCCTCTGCCCTCTGCCCTCGATTCTTGTTTCCACTCTTTCCTCCGTCGTTCCCGCTGCCACTCCCTGCGTCTCCCGTTTGCTCGACGTTATAGCAGCTGGCATCTGCTGACACGGTGAACTCTTTTTACCGGGGCTGGACGAGCGAGTGAGAAAGGGGTAGCCAAGCGGAGTTTACGGCGAGGGAGTGGTGTATAGAGCTATGGCAGAGAAAACTGCCAGAGCCACGCGAGCCAGAGCGAGAAAGCGAGCGAGAGAGAGAGAGAGAGAGAGAGAGGAAGGCACGTGCCTTGTATCTAATCCGGCTTTATTAAAACGTATACGCGAGCCGAGCGCGCAGAGTCACCCGGAGCGTTCAGCAGAAACACTCGAAATGCAAGCTTATATTTTTCTTTTTCTCTTTTTTGTCCGCACTTTTATTTTCGTCCCGGGAAAGCGGAAAAAGGGCAGAGAGAGGGAGAGAGAGAAGAAAGAAAGAAAAAAAAATTCGAGGAAGCCCGAAGAACAGAAGGGAAATTTTGCGAAATAAAATGGCAAACGACAGAGGTTGAGGATTGTACGACGCGGCGGCGAGAGAGTGTATACAACGAAGCGAAAGCACAGCAGGAAGCACATACTCTACTCGTTGGGAAAGTAAAAAGCTTCGGGTAAAAGTTTGCCGACGTCAAACAGTAATTCGCTATCGGCGCGGGAAGGATGGAGGGACGCGCGGGGAGGAGGGAGAAGGAGGTGACGCGTCGTGCGAATAGAACGAAACGGGGGAAACAGCGAACCCCTGGCTTTCCCAACCCTCTCCCTCGTTGATGCGAGCAGTCGATGCGACGTTTCGTTCGTCAACGATAAACATAGTTACCCGCTCTACTGACACAACCAGTCGGCAGCAGAGATCCCACCAGTCGTTATTTTAGAGTCGCCAGATGAGGCTTCGAAACGGGCAAAACTGACACTGCAAATTTGGGCTCGCGAGGCATCGTTGAAAATCGTCGAACGAAGAGGCTACAGATTTTCGCGGATCGCCGGCAACACTACCGGACCGGACCGACGAATTGGCGGATAAACTATCGCGGAAAACGGGTTATTTCGGTGACTTTCGTCGAAATCGCGAAATTACTTGGGTCGACGATACGACAAATTTAAGAAACTGAGAGGAGGATCGCGTTATTGATAGCCCACACGGGGTCTAATAACACTGGTATTTCAATCCTCGGCGAACAATTCGACCTCAATTTCTCACTCCACGGGTTGACAGTATTCCCAATACGATGCGAAGTATTCGCGAGGGCCAGTTTGCGAAGCGGATCAAGTGGAAACATAGAGCCGGCCGAGAGGATCGAGGACTGAGACGGCGATGCATCGTTTCTCTTGCCTCGGCGGCTGCGGCAGTGACGGCGGCGGGGGACGCTTAACAATGAAAGCAAGAACAACAAGGGGCCTCGTCGCCTCGGTAGGAACGCGGCGGCTTGGTCGGTCCGGTTGCCGCGCGCGCGTCCACAGAGCGCGGCAGTGAACAACGCGAGCGCCGCGGAGATGGACGAACAATGACAAAACAATTAGGCAACTCATAACTGCCCGGTACAGGCGCGCTCGTTGCTCTTCGCTTCTGTCTGTGTCCTCCTCTATACGCTTCTCCGCTTCTCCCGCCATTGGACAGCCGAGCTCGCGCTGCGTCTCTGCCTCTCGGATGCATCCCCCGCGTTCTCCCTTCCTCGCTCCGTCTCTGTCCTACGTAGCTCGCGAACTACCCTTCTGGCGAGCCCCACCGCACGTTCCTCTCGCCCCCTCGAAACCCAGGGAGTTGCGTCAAAGTGTCACGGACAACGAGGTCCACCAGACCGAAGTGAAATTGCAGCCGAGGACGACGAGGACCAAGCCGGACGGGCGACGCGCGAGGGAGAGGAAAAGCGTGCAGTAGGCATAATGTATCCGATGAACTCGTTGCCGAGGTACTTCCGGACCTTCCGACGAACAGCAGTGACCAGCTTCACCGGGCGAATTGGTTGGATAATTAAAAGCAAACTTGCCGAATAAATCCAACCCCCGGGTAGGAGGGTTCCCTATATCTACAGGTTCTGGAAATTATTTCATTGCCCGAGCATCCGGAGCTTCGGGAATCGATCGGGGTCTCCCGCAATTGTAATAAGGGTATCGTAAAATCTATTGGTATTCACGAGAAGACCGTAATTATTGGGGCAGTAACATTTTCAAGGCGGATTGTCACGATTCTCTCTGACAGTATTTTTTATTTCTTTTGGGGAAACTTAAAAGTGTGCAAGTTGAGACTTGAGCATACCTACACAGTATAACCGATATGAAGAATCTTGAAAACTCATAAAAAATCCGCCGGGTATTGAATACCGACTGACGCTTTCACCTTCCCGTCTACAATTCTCGTTGATCCTGTTTTCAACACAACTGCAATATTGTCATTCGCAATATCGTCGAAAAAGCTCTCTCTGTCTCTCTTTCTCTCTCTCTATCGACGTTGAAATATCTCAAAGATCGTCGTGCGAGCTTTTCGCCAAAGCGACAAAGTGGTCTTTCTTGCAACACACACACAGCGACCGAGAGATCGCGAGACGTCCCCGGTATTCCCGTCACACAAGCGTTCCCAATCAGCCGACAATGGCTCGTAAATTCGAGCCAATCAGCGGACTCGCTCTCGGCGAGCGAGCGAGAGAGCGAAAGACGTGACCGCGAGGACCACGAGGCTCGCTTGCGCTATTGCTTATGAATTATTTAAGCGCCCTCCTCCCTCTCGTCCCTCTCCTCCTCTCTTTCTCGCTCTCTCTCTCTCTCTCTCCCTCTCCCTCCCGCCACGGCAACACTGTACAGCAATGTATGAGGGAACCACTTCGGCGTGAAATAACAACTCCGTTCTGTTTTGACTTCACAGATTTCCCGGAAATTCTGCTTCGTCGGCGTCGCGCAAGGGAAACACACGGGAGTGAGAAAAACGGACCCGGAAAGACCGTCATCCCCCCGGCTCGCCAGAAGAGACTGTCGGTCGACTCCTGTTCTCTCTCTCTCACTCTTCGCAACAGCATAGTCGGACGAAAAGCTTCATTGTTTATAGAGATAACATCGAAAGTTCAACACGTACGGGACGCTGCGAGTATAATTCTAAATATACGCCATATAGCATTGTAGATAGCGATATAGACACAGGGTTTATCCGCGTTGAGCGAGAGAGCCATTACCAGAATTGCCCGTGTTCATGGAGAGAGGCTCGAGGAGTCAGGGGGCCGACTCTCGAGAATCCCTATTTTCCAGGCTGCGTAACACATTCATTCATCCCCCTTCTGCCTCGCAGCTGAGCCATACAACTACGGTGTATACACGTGGAATATACTACCTGGTTATACCTTCGCTCGCTCGCTGCCGCCGTCGCTGCCGCCGCTGTTGCTGCTTATTCCACCGTTGGCTTCTCAACCCTTTTCCCCGTCGCGATTCGCGCCACCCTAGCTGTGAAGCAAGACGAAGCGAAAGACCGGGAGAGGCCTCACTGAGCTGAATACAATTGAGAGAAAACACGACGGTGATTACGTACGCAATTATGACGTGTTGATACGAAGCTTCCGCTTGTGTACCGAAAGCAACCGAGCGATGTATACGCGTATATATGCAGAGCTTCCTCTGCCCCTAAATCTCACCCTCTTTATCGCGTGTTACGCCGGTAAACTCGCTCTCTCCGCGCGCTCTGGACGTCTCCGCACTCCACTCGCCCATCCTCCTTTTGAGCCTTGAATTCCTCGCGTACTTAGCTCGACTACTCTCCGTCTCGTTCGCGTCTCTTTCCCTGTCCCTTCCACTAACTGTCGGGACGTTTGACGCAAGTTCGTTTAACAGGATAGTCATTTTAATCACTCGTTTTCATTGCGCACTTCTGGCCCTTGCTGACTTCACGACACGAATCACAGTAACATGGGCAATATAATGTATCTTTTCTCTTTTGCTGCATTATCCACGGAACGCAATTTCCAGTTAGAGATTATTTTTCGGCACCTTCAATTAATCAGTTAGGCCAATTGAATATTCTTCATCTCACCAGGAGTCAAATATTTGTATATATACGTTACGGTATATGTTACCGCATTTCGTAAACCCAAATTTTTTCATACTGTACAATGAATATTTCAATAAATACATGAGGAAATTCTTTTTAACTTGGAAATTTCGCGCTGCAGCTAAGCCACGATAAACGCAGAAGCAAATAGATTCACGCAACATTGCAAAGTCGAGGGGGCAAAGATTAAAGCTCCGAAAGTTCGCCACTCATACGAAGAGAGCTATACGCATTGATTCCCTTTTTCCGTGTTCGAGCGCGAGAGTCTCGCTTTTCGAGACTAAAAGTTTTTCGTAATCCTCGCTACTTAGGAAGTGTACGGGCTGCCTTCTTTCTCTCCCTCTCTCTCTCCATCTCCACTCGGAATCCTTATGCCCCGGGGAGAGGTCTTTTATATAAGACGAGAGGGAACTAGTTGGCCTCGCGAGCTCGCGTGGACCGTCGCGTCACGTACGTGGCCGAAGCTTCCTTGTAGAACTTTGCCCGAGAATCACTCACCGGGCTGGATGCCGTGCTAGCCCCTCTCCCCGCGAGGGGATGAAGGAACAAGGCGCCCGGTCGTCTCTCGTCCCGGGACCTCGAATAAATTCGCCTTCGACTCGTTTCGAATACACTAACCGTATCTCTCGCTGCTCGTATGTATTACATCCCCTCTCTCGCTCTCTTCTTACCCGCCGTATTTCCTCGGACTAGAGATGTACCCGAGGATTTGAATAAATCATATTTTTGTCTTTCTCTCCTCGCTAACTTTTACTCCACTCGCAACAAACAGGCAAGTCCCCCCACGTTTGTTTTTATCCACTTTATATTCCATTACACACTCGTATCGATTCAAAGAGACAAGGAAATGTAAAAATTTTCGCCAAAGCAGCAGCGACCGACAACACGTGACGTGTGTGCGCGTTTGTGTCTGTGTGTGCGGATGTGTGTGAGAGCGAAAGGACGTATGTGTGGAGAGCTTTTGTATGAGAGGAAGGAAAACCGGTACGCTCACTTCTCTTCTATGCACGAGAACTGCTACTCTCGTACTTCGGCATTGCTGCCAGTGGCACGAAGAGTTTTACGTGTGTTTAATCTAGAAATGGATCGTCCGAGAACGTAGCTGTAGCAACAGCGCCAGCGCTATGGGACGATGTGTATAGAAGAAATGAGTGTGTCGGTGTGTGTGTGCGGCGAGGGTTGAGGCAAGAGTGCCGTGAGAGCCACCCCCTCCGCCCCCCAGCCAGCAGAAACCGGCCAATGGCTCTCAAACCGTTTGCGCTTTGCATCAGTGCTGCAAGCTTAACAAACAACTTTTTCCAAACTTCACTCGTTGCGCCTTTTCTCTCTGGTCATGACATTTCAACTGTCAAAAGGTTGCGACTTTTTTTTACATATTTGTACCAAAGCTGCAGACAATCTTATTGTGAGATCACATTTATTTGATGGAAGCCCTGGATTAAAAAGTTGCTGAGTCACGATATTACCACGAAATATCGCATCTCGAGATGATTGGCCGAGGGAAATGAGTCTTGAAATCGGAACTGTAAAACTGTAAAAGTAACAAACAGCTGGTTGTTGCACCGTAATCTTCGAATACTTTTTTATTTTTTAATCCAATACAATTAAGTCATTTATAAAATACATATTAATCGGGATGAACTAAGAAATATTAGACGAAACAACCAAACCCTACGAGAACCGAACCAGACAGTTGAATGTACTACAAATTTTCCCGGAAAAAGTAGGTGCGGAGAATCAGACTCAGCGACGCAACTTCGATGCAATAAATGATAGGTCAGTACGTGTGGAAATAGGGAGCGTTTCTTTTCGCTTTTTTTTTGCGCGCTCACCGCCGAGCAAGACTGAAGAGAACGAGCGCGGGGGTTTCATTTGCGTTAAGTACACTGCGCAGTCCGAGTGAAGAAGCGGAGGTAGCGAGGGAAATGGTCTTATGGTCTTCTGGCGAGCACGAGAGGGCTGTAGAGGCGGAGGGAAGGAGTTTCTCGTGGTGGAACCATTAGAGGATCTCGCTATGCGGCTAACGTCATGCGTAATTCAGCGAGAGGATTCCGAGAGGGTTCGTAAAAAGACGCGTATAACTCACTAGGATAGAGAGCGCCGAGGTATCTAGAAAACCACCATCTCCTCTGGCAAAAAAGCGCTTCCTTCGCTCTCTGGCTTTTTACCGTCGATATATACCAAGTGAGTTTTGATTACGAGAGCGAAATAAACGAATACCGTGGCACACACGAGTGTACTGAATTTTGATCCGCGCTACCATAAATACGGGTTGGCAGCGACGAAAATAAAGTCATACGATCATCTCCCCCCCCCCCCCCTTCCCCGAAACACGAGACAGAATATATGTAATGCACGGAGAAAAAGAGAAAAAAAAATTCCTTACGAACTTTTGATCTATGAGATGGAAACGTCGAATGACCGGCGTATTCTATCAATATTTAGTATTTGCCAATGCCCAGAGATGGACGGCAGAGCCAGAGAAAGCGGATTTATCGACGGTGAATTACATAATGTATGTGCGGGATGCCACATCAGTGTGTAGCGTTTCGTGAAATATTACCGAGACTTTCTTTTAATCTGCGACGGAATCCCGTAACTGCGTTTTTTTTGTACGATTTTTTGCCGTAGCCTTGATTTCGCTTTACTTTGCACAGCATTTGGAGGCTGTGACGCTTTGGATGTACGATTTTTATTTATTTATGCAGTGGCAACGCTTTATTTAAACGATAAAAAAATTTCACTTTACTTTGACCACCAGTCAAATAGACCATAATGAAACGTTCTAGTCTTGCCGATAACTTTATGTTCAGACCCTGTACGTGACAGCAGACTAATTCACTTATGTCTCTTCGCAGATATTCCACGCAACAAGCAGCTCCGTCAGCTAATTCGTCAACAGCCAGTCTCGAATATCGCGCCCACATCGTCAAAGAGCCATCAGCGAGGGCTGGTAGAAAAAATACTTGGCTTCCACCTACCGAGCGCAGAGTTACCTCGACGGTTCGCGGGGAAAACGAAACGTGACACCTTCGACGCAAGCTCCCTGCTCAGTCGTCGTCTCTTCCCTTCCGCGTTCGGCCACAATTTTCCAAAGAGTTTTTGAGGTAAGTGTTTCTGAGCGACGCGCACCCTCGAAATTTGAGTGATGGTTCGAGTAAGCATCGGCCCGTCTCGAATAAAAAGATACGACGTCAAGCCGTGAGGAGAGGAGGAGGAGAAACGCGAGGAGCTCCCTCTTCTACTTCTCTCAGCTCATGGACGACGACGCGAAAAAGTAGGGGCGGGGAAAAACGAGAGACGAGATAAAGATAAAGTAAGGTAGCCCACAGGGGGGTCCGGGCGAAAGATGAGGAAACGTTTGAGAAAACGCGAGAGCCGTAGAGGCAAGTCAAGGGTAAAAAGATAAACGTCAACGGAGGGGTTGCGGAATACAACGTGGCGCTTTTCCTCAAAGCTCGGTCGGTGTTCACGAGGATTGATAACGCCGTAAGGGTTGTTCGCTCTCTTCGAGCTTCATCCCCTCCCCCCCACCCGCCTTCGTGGTACATCGCGCCGAGCTCACGAGATAAATAAGGTCTAAATCGCGAGAGAACGAGTTAAGGGAGCTCGCGGTAAAGACTACATCCCCCGGTGAGCAGGCCCCTCGCAACCCTCGCCGCCACCGCCGCCAGCTGTCCCCCGAGTCTCATCCTCATTCTCGACGTCTCTTACCGCAAAGTGTATTATTTCAGTGACAATTAATTTAACGACGTAGCTGTTGCTGTCTCGACTTAAAGAGGGTTCTCGCCGCGATGCTAAGATGACAAGTTCATAATTGCCCCCGGCTGTACCCGAGAGAGAGAGAGAGAGAGAGAGAGAAAGAGAGACCGCGCAGTCTGTTATATTCTTTATGGCCGACATTTATCGATTTTCGACACGAAGTAGGACCTCGGTTTTCGCTGCTACGGCGGGGGGAGGGGGGAGGGGGAAGAGTAAAAAAAGAGTGCGGATCTCCAGCTTTCCGGGAAAATTATCTGTTTGGTTGGCCCGACGGTTTTTCTATAGTATGTGTACCGGGCACGCATAAATTCTCCGGGCTCTCGTAGTGGGGAAGCTAATTTAGAGGGTAAAATGTGGAGGCGGGCGAAATAAAGCTATGTGCTGCGGTGCACCCGGGATGTAGCTGCACTCTGGCACGTCGATATATCCTGGATAGCGCGCGGCCACCGGGAGTCATGCATGTACCCGCTCACCGCTTATACATCATGCGTAATTATTTATATCTCAGGGCAACTCGCACGTTGTTATACTCCGCCGCGGTGATATCAGAGCTTACGCTTCACTCTGCTGAGTCACGGCTGCGGAGAAGGTTGGGAGAGGCGCGAGATTTATAATTAACGCGCTTGGAGGAAAATAGGTGCGCCTGAATCGTCGGGTTTCTGTATAATCGTGACTTAGACCATTCAGGTATACGGGCGGACGGATCTGGCAAGGATTACCACAGTCGGCATAGTGAATTCCGTTTATTCTCCCATTCTGGTGATTTTTGCAACACATCTCTATTTCATTACCATTGAGTCGTACGTTCCCGGAAGCGTAGAAAAAATCGCCGAAATGTTGGAATGAACCGCGTGTACGATACTGAATGGTAATGATTATACCGCAATCATTAGCAGATATCTCAGTAGGATTTATTTTTAGTTCTGATTGTTTTACTGATTGAATAATAATTTTTTGTTCTTGCAGCTGCGTGTTTATTCGAGGAATTGAACGAGTTTTCTTAGGCGATTACCATTCAGCTCTCCCCTAACAATTATTTCTGTCGTGTTTCGTATCGTCCTGAATGACTTCGGTATAAATGAATAATTTTAGTCGCTTATAGCTTTTGGATTTCGGTGTTTCGTCACGACTGACCTTTTCGCCGCGCGGAGTTCACGATTCCTGAGTCAAGGGGGACTTTCGGTTAGTGACGTAAGAAGAGACGAGGAAGGGAATGGAAGGAAAAAGGGGTTGTTCGTCGCTGTTGCTCCTGCTGCTGCTTCTTCACCCGGTTAGAGGGACCGGAGCTCTTTCGCTTTCCGAGACCCTGTTGATTTTATGCGCCATTAGGAAGATCGTGTTACCCACCCCGGAAGACGGAAATCGCGAGGCCCGAGGCATTAGGCCGAGCTAAGAGCTCCGCTTGCTCGATGGCTCTTTCCCATGCTTACCAAAGTCTTAACCAATCACATAAGACTCCGATTATTATTGTGAACATTCGTTGTACGACAAATATTTATTTTTCGTATAATAACCGTGCAAATGTCGTATAATACAATAACTGCGAAAACTCAGTTCATAATTCAATTTACCGACAAACTTGTATGCGCAAATTTAATATTGTCCCAATTATTTACTGAAATTTACTGCGTTATGTCGCTGACTCGAGGCGCTCCGATTCGACAAAAAGCCAGCGACTTCCGCAAGGATTTGCCTCTTGCGTCTTACGTCGAAACTTTTATTCAAAATATTCGGTAAAACATACTTTTCTCTTCTCTCTTAGAACTCAGTTTGGCCGACCCAGCGAGCGCCGGGACTCCTCTCGGTGGTGAAAACTGTGGATTGTGGAAGGAAGAAGCTCTTCAGCGGCAACTACAGCAGCAGCGGCAGACGAGCGCGCACGGCGGTAAGAAAAATTGCTTAAAATTTCGCTGCACCCACGGAAAAATCTTGAGAAAATACACGTGATGAAAATACCGGCCGGAGGATAGTAGGGGAACCGCGCGTGTCGTGGAAAATGCAGAAGGTAGGGATGGCCGTACGAGAAGGACAAGTAATAGTTTCTGCTGCAAAGACTCGAATTGTGGAACAAGGGGGTTGGAAGGGAAGATAAAAAATAAAAAGAAAACAGGAAAAAAACTGAGAATGGGTGCAAGGGACACGCGAGGGTATATAAGGCAGACGGTTTGTATTTCAAATTTAAAAGCATTCGACAATGGACGCTTCGCGTATTGTTGACTCACTCGGCGAGGGCCGAGGGAAAGCGAGAGAAGAAGCAAGAAGAAAGGGACACATAGTCGTGTAGCGGCGGCAGCGACAGCAGAGGCTCTATGCACACGCAGGAGCCGTGAAGGAAAGCGAGGCCTGACGACAGAGTCGCGGTGCAGAGTTTTGTAAGGGGCTGCAGACAATTTCCGCGAAGCTCAGTGGCTTCTCCCTCCGGCCCTTCATCCAGCCCGAGTTCTCGTTTCGCCGAAAAAAAAAATCATTCTCCGGAATGAGTGACTCTGCTTATTTCATTCCCCAGGATAATTCGTGAGCGACGGAGTCAGGGAACTCGCGAGGGAGAGAGTGTAGAACTCCGAGTCACCTAGTCGCCAGGACTCCACCAATTTCCGCTCACAATCTCAAACTCACTTGCGCCGAGTTTACACTGCTCGCTCCAGAAAAAAAGGATAATAATGAACAAAAAAGAAGAAAAAAAAAAATTAAAAAATAAAGAGGAAAATGTCGAAAAACAAATTCCGAAAGAACGAACGCAATCTTGCAAGTTCGCAGCTTGCATCAGGAGGAAATTAGAGGACGGGGGTGAAAGAGATGAGAGGATGTTGGAGTAGGTGCCAAGAGGCACAGAGAACGTGCACAATGTGCCGGGGAGAGGGGGGCAAAAAAAAGCTGATTTCATGCGTCGGCACGCACGTAACACGCCCCACTCGGCGTCCCTCTCGAGCACGGCGTCGTCTAATTCTCGAGGAGGATCACCAAGACCGCTGGTGCAGAAGGCACGAGGTAGAGGAGGGAAAAAAAGAGGAAAATGAACGTGGAAAAACTGATAAGAAAGACAAAGTAGGGAAACCAGAAGACCTGACGACTCGGGAGTAAAGTGCAATGCGCAAGGAACCGAAGAGCATCGATAATCGATATACCAGACCGCAGTCGAACGACTCCATCGATCCAATGAAGTATCACGTCTGGGGTGAAAACAAAAGGAGTTGATTTTTCTTATCTCCCGACCTATACGTACGGGATAAATCCTACTGCCACTTTGGTGGGGCCCAGAAAAAGTTGCGTCAAAAATAGATATTTGCGCCCGAATTTTTGTTAAATAATTCAACCAACAAGGAAAGACACTTCGGCGTACCCTCTCCGGTTTTAATCCTTTAGAGATCTCTGGAAATAATTCTCGGTGTAACACTTGTTTCGAGACACAAATAGAGTGCCCGCAAGCGGACAGCTCTTCATATTGTTGCTACAAAAAGTATGCGGGAATACGTATCAAATCTCGAAGTGAAAATTAGCGATTCGAAACTATTCATCAACGAATACCGATCGGTCAAGGGTCAAACGAATCTCAAGTGTATATTCTGAGACTGCAATGAACTGAGAGATTTGTTCGTTTTTCGATAACGTGAAAATAGCAAAAAATGCCAAACACTCCGAATCAATGTCATAGAACAACGGCTATTAAGACAGCGTCCCGGATGAAACACACAAAAAAGGAGTATTTTAAAGTAGCAAGAGCTGTCCTTTTGTCGAGACGTGAATAACGCGTTGTAAAAACGTCAAAGTACAACGGGGCTTCGCGGGAGGTATCCAGGGCTTCGTAAAAAAAAAATAAAGTATGGCAATGCCCTCCGAACTTAGCCTCGGGGCAGTCACGGGATTTCTTCTTTTTTTCTACTGCGCGAATACAGGAGTCAAAGGGGTTAAACCCTCATTCTTCTTTCTCCAGTGGCATCTACTCGAGTCCCGACGACGAACGAGACTGAAGAAGGAGGAGGGGGGGGGGGGGCGTACGCTGCTGCAGGGTGGAGGCGAAAAGAAGGGTTCAGTGGGAAAAGGGGTGGCAGTATACAGTGACAGGGTATCGCGGGAGTGAGAGTCTCTCACTCACTACAACGGCAGTAGCAGCTGCAGTGTCGCGAACACTTCAGAAACGCCTTTCCCTCCTCCTCCCCCTTCCCTCCCCTACTCCTACTCCCCGCGTCGCGAAACGATGAGAAGCAGAATACTCCATATCCGGGAATGCGGGCCATGCAGAAATTTCTAAAGAGCTTTGACAATTTCGCGCGCATCCACTTCCACGACCTCGGATGGTTTCCCCCGACGTTTCCCTCCGACTCCTCGTTCACCCTGTCCCTCTCTCTCTCTCTCTCTATAATACGGCTACATTTCGCTCTTCTTTTGCCTCGGTGTACAAGTCCCTCATAACTACTCTCTCTTGCTGCGCTTACGAATGCTGCATCGCCTCCTCTCGTGTACCTCGACTGTCGATTCTTCACGGAAGATCGCTCGCGTCTCGTCTCTCTACCTCAATGCCTCGACGTTTCACATCGCGGAGTATCGGATCTCTCTCCCCGACGCTGTACTCACGAATCGGAACAAATCAGGCTTAACGATGCGGACGAAACTCTGTAGACGGCGAACGCTGTATAAGATTTTTATACATTCACGTGGGAAATTTTTCGAAATTTAAGCGGACAAAACGACCAGTTTTTTCGTAAAGGATGTTTGATGGACAACAAAAATCGTCCACATGAATATTTCAAACCCTTGTTAAAGAAGAAAGAAGAAATTTAGAAGCCATTAAATTTATTTTCTTTCTGCCACTAAGTGGGTATATTATGTTTCGTCGACCGCGAATGCCCAAAAGTTTGTATAAAAAAGGAAATTGAAAAAGAATTCATGAAAGGATGATAATTACGATGGTGATGTGTCAGTAAAATAATAACTGATTATAGTACTCACTTTTTTGCCGTCCAATTCGTGATTACCCTGGGCTAGTACTTTGTCAACGCTGGCAGGATCCGCAAAGGTGATGAAGCCAAAGCCCCTGCAACACAGATATACGATACAGGTTCACATGAGTCGAATCTCGACTCCTACGTGGGTATAACTGCATCCTAAACATATACACAAACATGGACTATCTATAGTGAAGATATTGTTCGAGGCTCAGCGTTGCTCGATAAGATCTCGCGAGACCGAGAATTCTCCCAGTGAAAACAGAGCGCGAGGGAGGAAGCGAGAAAGATTCACAAAGAAGGTCCTGTAAACGCGGCGTTGGATATTTTTCCGTTCGACAGATTTGCTCTCTCTCCCTCGTTCCCTCGTCCACCCGGAGGAAAAGAGACTCCTGATTCCGGGCCGTCTCACACGAAGCGCAATCTCCAGTTTTCCCTTTGCCTTCTGCCGGCCTCTCTCTCTCTCTCTTTCTCGCGCGCTCTTTCTCTCTTTCTCACTCTCGCGTTCTGCATACTCTGCCGCTTTGTCGAGTCTGCGGAAGCGTGTTCGAGATGTCTGAAACGGGGCAAAGACGGTGGCCGGCGGCGTCGACGTTTACGGGGCGCGTGCAGCCTCCGACCGAAAGCAGCACAACAGCCCCTATGACCACCGAGCGAAACAAATATCGGCCTGCCCGAGCATCATAAATTTCGCGCGGGACACTATACAGATATATTAAAAACCTGTTCTGTTGCAGGCCCCTACGGCGAGCTCAAGAGAGAAAGAAGGCGTCGTCTAAGGGGAAAAGCGAAAGCAAAAGAGACAGATGGAAAGAGAGAGAGAGAGAGAGAGAGAAATAAGGGTTTACAACGCGGAAGAGTGCAGCGCACGCGGACCGGACGCAAAGCGGTTTGCATTTTTCATGCCGAGGCCCGCCGAGGCAGTTATTGAAAATATTTACATGTTATTTATGGGGCACACATGCTTCAGAAGCCGGCAAAGGGTGCGCCAATATCCACCCACCGGTCCGCCACCTTTTCTCCTCTCTCGCTCGCTTTCGAGACCTCCGGCCGAGAAGGTAGCCTGTATAAAACATCCCTTTTCTCCCTCGTGTATCGCTTCAGGAATCTACAAAACGTTTTCGCGCCATTCCTTTTCCTTCCTTCGATCACCTTTCCTCTCCCTGTCCGTCTCTCTCGCTTTCTCTCTTATGCACCATTTCATTTTTATTTTGTCGCCTCTCACCATCGAAACGTTCACCGGTGCGAAACAATGTACGTACACGCGTGCGCATGTGGATTGAATTTTTGATGGATTTTGCACAATCGTACACCTACGTCTTCTGCTATGCTTGCTCGTGTATCTCGCCTCCTCGTGCTCCTGCATTTTCGTTCTCCGTGTGTGTGTGCGTACGTACGTACGTACGTGTGTGCCTGCGTTTCACCAAGTGCAGAGCGTGGAAAAGCTTTAGCTACCGTGTGCTCCCGCGCTGCACCAGGCCCCGAGATATATATGAAGGTGAAACAAGAGAGAATGAGAGAGAGAGAGAGAGAGAGAACAGCGAGAAATAGGAAGAGATATGAAACGTAGTTCTGTAGTACAGAGAGGACGCAGGGAGAGCTTCGGGGGTTTGCGTGAGCTGGCACGATACGCCCGAGTTCCCATCGATGCGCTTCGATCGTAACCGGTGATCTAATATCTGCACGGATAAAACTCTCTGCTACTGTTCGTCGTGCGCCGTTCGAAACGTTTCTCTATCCGCTCTTCCGTGTGCGTAGAAGCAGCGCGGGCCCGAGAGCCGAGCAAAGCAATTCGTACATGAAGCGGAGAGAGGCGAGAGGCCAGCCTCGGGAGTTCTCTTGACCATGTCGAAAGAAGGATTTATTCCGTTGCGATTGCTTCGCGAGAAAAATCATTGGAAATATCCGCTCCCGCGAGCCCCCGACCAAGGCCAATCCCACGGGGACGCCCGTCGATGCCGAAGAATTAGAGACAAAACGAAAAGGTCAGACTTTACAACTCGGGAGATACAACCTGGTGTCGTAAATTTCAGAGACCATTGAATTATTATTTTCGCCATTGTGTGTCGCGCGTACGTAACGTTTTCACCAGTTATTCTTTCGTTACATTTGGAACGTGTTTCCTCGTCGCAGTTCATTTTTCTCGAACAATAGAAGCTTCACCTGACCTCATGTGCAAATATCTTTTGCGCAAGAGCGTGGAACTCAAAGAAATTGCAGATTCGACAATTACGCGCTACATTATTGTATATTAAAAAAATAATAATGATGATAAAGTTATACATGCTCGCTTCTAAACGTGTTCTTCGCTAAAATCGTAATAACCACTTTAAGTCAATGAAATGGCTAAGACTTTTCCATTTTGCTGGGGAAACGCTGAGTCGAGTTTCGATTTTTTTTTTTCTATACTCAAGTATCGACTATTTACGAGGGTTTAAGACAGACATGGGCACCATCCGGTATTTTTGAATGCGCATTTTTTCGTGTATGGATCCTATAATTTATTTATTATGAGAAATTTGTTAATAAATAAGTTATCGGATGAGTAAACAAAAAGTATGTGAAACTAGCGAGAGATGCCCAGCTCTGCGAGTGAATTGGTCCCCTTAAGTAAATGTATGTGTGTGTGTGTGCGTCGTTCACGTACCTTGGCGTGAACATGAGGCCGGCACTGTCCACCATATACGGGGCGGGCTCACCGCTGCTGAAATTAACACACGGCTATTTTCACTTTAAACACTATTTTGGCGTATATTCACCGCAGAAAGAATTTGCCACCCCTGCCATCACCCACCTCCAAAAAAATTTTGTTGTAAACTATACCGACAAACGGTTCTTAATAAACAAATGCAGACGCTACGAGACGCGAGAAGGTCGTGTCGGTTTTTTTTATTTGATTTCCAGAAAATTACTAGGTACACGAGCAATGCAATCAAACGCACACACACACATGAATTCTCTATATAACCTCGTGGTAACAGGGTAGGGGTGGTTTTTTTAATCAACATTATCATTATTATTATTATCATTGTAAAAGTAAACCATTTATTTCCATTTTTCTTTTTCTTGGACAACGGCCGACTCTCCGTGCACGCGTTCTTTTCGCTTATGTGGTCAAGAGAAAGAGAGAAAAAGTGGAACACACGAAGTTTTTGTTGACAAGTATACACCAGGATCCTTTTTGTCACGCGGTTCCAAAACGAATTATTTTTCACCATCGGCTATCGCGCGGTTTTGTCTCTCTTTCTCTTCGTTACTCGGCCATATGTATATATAGATATATTTTATAAATACATATATAGATATATATGGTGTATATGCGCGAGAAGCTCGGACCAGTGGCTCGACGTTACTAAATTTTACCGTAGCCACCCACCGCTCGCCACGGTCAGTGTGTTCGTCGCAGGGCGATTCCCGCGCCAGGCCGAGAATTGCGACAAACGAACGCCCGCTGAATCGGCAGTCGTCCAATCAACATTAAAACACCAAACAGTACACGAAACATCAAACACCACAGCGCAACAACACCGAATCTATCTACGCGAGAATGAGAGAGACAGTGAGACAGACATTGTGTGAGAGAGAGAGAAAAAGAGAAAGAGATGGAGAAACACAGGAATGGAGAGAGATAGAGAGAGAGATGCGGAGAGACAGAGAAAGAGAGAGAGAACTCACCGGCACACAGAGCCCAGGTCCAGCGTGCCGGTTCTCTTGAAAACACGAGCAGCGTGTCCACCCTACGTGCGCGTGTGCACGCCACGCGTTTCCGTTTGCTCGCTCGTCTCGCCGGAAACGTTGCAGCAGCCGAGCTTGCAAACCTTCCGGGGAAACTCGGAAGGAAAGAGCGCGCTGGCACGCATTTAGACAGCTGCACACCGGTGCACGTCGATGCGTCGAAATTTTGGGTATTGGGGGCTTCGCTATTGACTCAAAAGGCCTGGCGGTGTATCGTAACCCCCAGCTCTTTATTTTTCATCTTCCATTCAAGTTACTCCGTGCCGAGCTATTGTTTACTCCTCCTTCCGGCGGTATCGCTGAAAAATGACCATTAAACTTTCGTTCCGGTTCTTCGCCTCTTCGACGAGCTGCACGACCATTGGGTACCACGTGATTTTCGTCACGAGGAATGATCGGCATTCAACGAAGAACCGATGTGAAATACTCAAAGTGGCCTTCACCTATTTTCAAACCATAAAATCCACTCCGACGAGCACTCGGCAAGGTTGACTTGTCGAAAGTCACGATGGGATTTGTCGCGGGCCCTTTCAGGGCGTCGCACGAGCTTTGCGTCCGAAGAATGGAAAACAGATAGAGCTGCGCTAGTCGATTGTGAAAAATTGTTTCCGGGTCGCGTTCGGATGTTCGCGGCGCGGGAAATATATGTGCGAGCGCGCGCGCGCGCGCGTTGTACACGGAGCGAACGTGAGCCCCGTGACACGGAGGCTTACGCGCCAAGATGTAGCGACGCGAGGGTGGCGGGAGGAGGAGGAGACGTGGTTTTTATCAGTCGCTGTACCCACCGCGCTGACGTCACACTACCGTCGCCACTTGTCACCCGGCCATTGTACGTGAATAATCTATAAAAGGCTGAGTGGAAGGATGGCGGCTGACGTGTCCCTTGTCTACTTGAGCACGGCTTCCCCGATCCTCTACTTTTCATCCCCCTTCTATTCGTTTCGTTGTCGCGTTCTGCCCTTCTCTCTTGTATTCATATTCTCGCTCTGCTTCTGGCTCAGCGACCTTTCTCCCTTCCTCCCTGCCTCTGTCTCTCTCTTTCTCTCTTCAACTTGCCCGGGAAAGAGCTAGGCGAGAGAGCGAGACAGCGATCTCGCGCCACCCCTCGATGCAGAACCGCCGCCATCGTCGTTCCAGTCACGGAAGGGTGTCAGGCCGGGCTGACGCTTGTATTTGTTTGTCACACGAAGCACCGGCGGCACCGCGAGACTGCGTCGACGACGACATTTCACCCTACCGCCCTCGCGCACCGATCGTAAGAGGGTTCTTCCGGTTTGTCGGAGAATCGGCTTGTAACCAGAGCGCAGTAAGTACGCCGCGCGACGCGAGAGGAACGATCAGACAGATAGCTCTTACCCCACGGAAAACCTGTCAAATGCTTCGTCAGAATTCATAGTTCAGTTATCACTCCCATCAAACCGGTTGCCTACCGAACGTCGGGCTCATTAAGAAATTTTAAGTTATATTCGTGCGTCACTTTCGTCAGAAATTACGACAGAATAGGCACAAGATTCTGTCGAGTAATAGGGAAGTTTTGCCGCTTAAGCTTCTCGATTGTCACTGTAAATTCGAAAATTTGTTCGTTTTACAGGATGGTATTTCAATTCCACTGCGAGGTTTTTCTCATGACGTCGTCATTTTGCATATACATCAACCTCAGAGACGATGCGACTGAGAATTACAAGGTCCACGCGTGCGCGACTCATCTATGCGGCCTGGAGAGCCGAAAAGCGGATTAAGAATCGCGGTTGGTTAAAGAGCAGTTGGCGCTGTAGTCGGATGACGAAGGTTAAAATATACTCCGGATACGACGAGAGCACCACTGAAAGCTAAAGGCCCGGACTATAGCGATAGCCCCGAACCCTCTCAAGAGCACGTTCGTAACTAGCTCGTGCAATGCGAGACGAGGGTGGATTCTGCATTGCGCCTCACGGCAATAGAGTGTATGGAGTGAGCGGGCCGAATGCCACGGCAAGTCTGAGAAAGCGAGGAGCAGCTTCAGACTCTGCGCCGCGCGCGCCGCAATAGCTGAAACTGTCGAGTTAAGTAACTGCCGGTACTTACAGTAAGTTCGCGCGGGCAATGAGACCGCCTACATAAATACGCCTAATATAGAGCGTGAGCCAAACAAGGAAAGCCGGAAAGGCAAGAGAGAGAGGCAGACGGCGTTGCTTGGCCTCGCGCAACCTCTCCAGACTATCCCGTATACATCCGAAACGCGAAATAATTTCATCCCAAGACTATTAGAGGTGGCTGCTTCGCGACAAAACATCCGGACAACTTTTTAATTTCGGCGAGAGTAAACTCCGGTGAAAAGTGACCCTGTAATATATGGAGCAAAGGGCAATTTTCATGGAAGACAGGAAAAACCTGCAAAAATGTGAAAAGGTCGAGAGAAGAAACGTTAAACTGATGACTGGTAGACGACGAAATTGTGCAACATCGTGACTATCCCGTGAAGGCGTCGAAAACACGTAAACACGGAGTAAAGTCACGCAGGAATAGAGGGGGCTAATGGGTCGATTCTAGCGGAAGGTGGAAAAACGAACGTTGTCGGGAGGCTGAGAGGAGAATCGTGAAAGTGACGACGACTGGAAGGTGACGAGATCGAGTTCGGTGCAACGCATCGGCAGATAGGATTGTCGGAGAAGAGGCGAGAACACAGGAAGTAGCGGGGAAGGCCGGTTGTTAGACAGACATTACGAATGAAATTACAAAGGCAACTGGGCGCGGTAACGGCGGAGCCCGTTAGCCTCGTCGTTCTCGGTCGCATAGACGTGGTGGTAGTCGGCGTCGGACGACCACCAGCGACTTTTATACTTTGCTTCTCGTCCTAACGACTGGCTGAATATTTATAAAGCCTTCGTCGTAGTCGTCGTCGTCGTCGCCGTCGTCCTCGTCGTCTTCTTCGTAGTTCTCGCTCGGTGGCTGGTGAGCGCTTGAAAACGGGGTTGTTCCTCGCTCGTTTCTCGTCCCACGGATGGCCCAGCTCTTTCTCGCTCTCCGCTCCTTTTTCTCGGACCTCCTCCGCCGCCACCCCGTCGAAAGCTCCACGCTCTGCCCCCGGCACTGTATTTCGATCCCACCCCTCGCTCTATATACGAAAAACCGCAAGAACCACCGGGAACAGCCGCGGCAGAGCCCACGCTCCATAGAGTTTCATTGTAATTGCCTTGTTCTTCTTGACTCTTCCTCGAAACTGGATATATCGCACGTTGAATTGCATTATGCAAATCGCAATCTCGCTAAGTCACGCGGAGGGTGGGAGGACAGCTCGAGTTCTGTGCTATCTCGAAAGGAATAAGCTTTCTCTCGAGACATCGTAGCAGCGCGTTCACGGTTTTCCCGCGTACTTTCGATCTGCGGAATTCTTTGCGCGGAAATAAAGTTGAGCCAAAAAAAATTGAGATTAATTTGCCCGGTGTGCGCACAGAGGAGATCAGGGCAATTTGGAACAATAGACGATGGAGATGAACGTCTTTTTGTGCAATAATTCACCAGTGATATTGAAATAATAGTCAATCGCATTAAAATAAACAGATGTTTATATCTTTGGCTTGGAAGAGGTTTTAGAAAATGTTGAACCCCTCATTGAAAATCCGAACTCTGCGCTCAGACCCATCGCACAAGTGGCGAGCAGTGACGAGCGAGAAGAAGAGTGAATGGGTAATTTGTAATTTCATTAAATTCTTCAACTCGCTCACAACTTTTTTCATCTTTTCCCTTCAGGGCTGAAGCTGCAAGCTGGTGCTTCATTCGAAGGGAGAGATTGAGTGGGAGAGAAAACGACAGAGCTGAAAGAGAGAGAGAGCGCGAAGGCGAGTCAGGAGAAACACGCAGCCGTGGTGACCGAGAGTCTGGATGAAGGTACGTCGGGTGGGGTGTCGCCTGCCTCAGATATGAATATTCATCAGGCATTTAGGCCGCGACCTAACTCAATTAGCGGCTGAATAATTGTTCGCTGTCCAATCGAGAGCGAGGGAGAAAGAAAAATAGGTAGCCAAGTCGCGTGTTTTCTTTATTTTCTCAGACATCCCGCTTACCCCGATAAATCATCGGTCGGCCATCACGTTGATCAATTTGAGTCACGAGCTCACGCACGATATTACATAATAGAGAATAGCCAATAAAATGTCATTGATTAATTCGATATGAAATATCGACTGGTCTGGAGGGGGCCGGCTGGGAGAGAAAGCGAGAGACCGGCGTGGAGGAGATTTCCGATGAAGATAACGATTCGAGATCGGGGTGTGTTCCACGTTGCACGCAAGGGAATTCCACCAGTCGATCCGACAATCCAGCAGGTCCTCCCTCCTCCATCCGCGGCGCTGCCCCGCTCCGCGCGTCTTGTCTCTCACACGCACAGCCGCAGCGAGCCCACGTACAGAGACAGACAGAGAGTGGTGTATAGGGGCAGCTCGCGGATCCGGAACGGACGGAATCGTTAATATTCATGGCCTCTGGGGGGTTGCGCGCCGAGGCTGCTCTCGGATAACGCTTATCTCTATCTCTACTGTGTACCCCACTCTACTCCCTCTCGTCCCACTGCCACTACCACTATTACTACTGCTACTCTCCGCACCCATCCTCGTGGGCGCTGAAATAACTCGATAGTGCCCGACCCGCTCACCGCGATCCTCTGACTCGACGCTTTCTCATCTCTATATATCCACCTCTCTCATCCTCCCACACCCTCTCTTATACGTATTGCCCGCTGCGTCGTTGTTTCCACAGCTTTAGCAGCCCTTTCCGTCTTCTTTCTGCTTGTATCGCTTTCGCACACTTCATTTCGCGACTTTTTGCCATTGCAGAGGTAATCCGCGTCTGTCGAGGCGGCGCGGGGGCTGGGTGGAATGTGGGACAGCTGAGGATTGCCACTGTTAAAAGGAGACGAAAGTGAAATCGCTGAGTTCGACGTTTCATTGTAGATAAAAATGAGTATTTACCCACTTGTTTTTAGATTTTTCAAAAGTTGCGGCCCTGCCGCGAACCTGTAAGACGCGATTTAGAATCCGAGGTGTCGTTTACACGCTATAAAAGCTTCAAATTTCTCGTTTGATTGAACCAGGTATACGTCGGCCATAATTAGTTTTACTGTCAGCATCGATATTGAGGACGAAATCATTACCTTAATTTTATTCGCCTCTTTCCTTGAATTATTTGCCTACACGACTCTGCTAGTTAAATCCACTCACCAAACACGAGCAAAGATTTTTATGTTGGCAACCTCGTGTCAGATCGTCGAGGCAAAACTGCTCTTCTCGGATGTTTATCGACGTTAAAGAGTGGAAAAGCTTGTATAGGACGAGGTTGAAGCGATATATCAAGAATTTAAAGATTCCGCAGGTCCGGCCGAACGGCGAGGAGGCGCGCGGTATGCGAGGGGGAGAGATAGAGGGTTTCGCGCGTCAGTCGACGAGGGGGCCAAGAGGAAGAGAAGAAGAAGAAGAAAGAGAGAGGAAGAAAAAAAAGGTGGCTCCAGTCGTTGCTGGACCACCTGTTGATACGATCCTGAGAATTCCTGGCGCGTCTCGCGGTCCAAGTCGAAAATCCCCGTGGCTAGAGTCATGCGAGCGATACAACGCGAAATTTCTCGAATGTCAAATAAAAATTCGGCCCAACGATCGAGAGGTACCTTCTGCGGAGTCTCCGTGGAATGCACGAATTGCGTCGCAATTAGGACATCCGAGATGGAGGTTTTGAAACAAAAGGACTTTGGTTACGAGCGTCTGGAGAGAACGAGAAGGGGATGACGCGCGAGGAGCCTAGGCACAGGTGGAATGCAATTTTCAGGATTCTCGGGAGCGCCTCGAGGGCGACAACTCAGGGGATAACTTAGGCGAACGCCCAAATAGATTCGGATAAGGACACTGCGCGCCAGGTCACGGGGAGGGAAAGGGGTGGGCGAAAGGGTGGCGAGGACTGAGAGGGACGAGGCGGCGGGAATGACAGTCGAGATAGAGCTGGTTTATATTACGAGGTGCATTTAGTGCATTCCTCGAACAATTCCCACGAGCTTGTTCGTATCCACCGTCTTTCGCATTCCGAGACGTCACGTGGGACTCGTCTTGGGTGTCTCGCTCGGCAATTCCGCCTATTTTATCTGACCACACCAAGCGTCTCGGAGTCTCGGGCTTTCTCACGATATAAATAAACGCTTTTGGGAGATTCGGCGAGCTTCCGGGCTCGCGCTCGGAGAATAGTTTGGTCTCGGTAACAGACAAATGCCGTAAAGTTCTTCCTTAGATTGCGCTCCGGTGAATTTATCTTAACGTCCATTTGAGTTACTTTGGCAGGGCAAAAATGTTCGGGCTTGTTGGGTGTCTTAAGTTTCATTGAAGTTCAGACAAATCCGTGCATTTTCAACGGCAAACTTTGGTCTTGTAAATAGTATTACCCTCATTAACCAGTCGCAGTTGAAAGTACTGGCAGGTCGAGAGATGCAGTAATTTTATCAACCCGAATATTCCTAAATCGAAGATTTTCGTTTTCGGTAAAAGGTTAGAGTGAGGAGGGAAAGCACCGCGTATTTTTATTTTCAGAACAAATATATATCGAAAAGACCTCTAAACCACAGAAGGTAGGAAAAGAAAGTCGATAGAGGAGGAAGTAGAGAGAATATTTAGGTGGATATAATGGGTAAAAAAGTGGTCACGATGAAACGTGCTGGGGGGGGGGGGGGGGGGGGAGAAAAGAAAAGCAAAGCAAAAAAGGCATGCACACAAACGTGGCGTGCTCTGGATATTCTTTTCTCCAGCGTCTCTATCCCACCTCCGCAGCCGCTTCTTCTTTTTCTTTCATCCCCTTTCTCGTTCTTTTGTATTTTCGGATCTCTTTGTCTTCTTCGATTGTTACTATCGCGAAGCAGTGTAGCAGTTCCACTGTGCCACTCTCCACACCCAGCCCGGTTCTTCTGCCCCTCTCGTAAGATATCGCAGGATATTGGCCGCCATCGAGGAAAACTTGCCATCATTCCTCCCTCCGTCGTGCACTGTACGTATAGCTTCAGACGTGTCGAATATCCATCGTGGGATGAACGAGAGACGGAGATGCGAAAATATAACGCGCGTCCGTCGATCTGGAATATTCTTATTATCATAGAGAGCACCATGCGTTTTTCTTTCGCTCTGTGTATCTTGAGGGGGCGAAAAAAGCGCTCGTCTGCTTCCTCGTCGCCCTTTTCGAGACACTGACGAGAGCTTCTTGCGCTGAAAATACCTCCCGAGCTTTGGGAAATGGTCGACCCTTTTTATTATTTTTCGTCCCGGAAAGCAGCTCGAAATCGACGATACAACAGCTTTTTCGTCTTCCTTATCGCGTTTTAACGTCAAAGTTATTTTACCCTTCCGGGCGAACGATCTTTCACGTGATGCGAAACTCGGCGAGAGGTGGGATCACAATTTTTCACAACTTTTCACTGACGTAGATGACACTGAGGGCAAAATAAAAGTCTCGCCGACCGCAATATTGAGAAACGTACCCCGCGAAAACTTTGCTCTTGCCCGTCATACCCATCATTGCTTCGCGGATAGAGATTGCTGCAAAGTCAGCTACGTTAAGACAGAGTTGCCGCTCTCCCATTACTTTTCAACTCGCTCTATTTGTTTTGCTTGTTCGGTCAAATACTTTCTGTGCAGTCGACATGTACACCTTGAATTATTAAATCTGATAAAAATGTTCTTCGCATGATATTTCTTTCGCTGACTATTCTTACTTTTACAGATTTCGAGCATCTCCGCGAGGTTCGTGAAGAGGGTCGAATGGATTAACTCAAATGGCCAGATGCGAGTGAGATGTAATCTGTAAGTATATCTGTGAATGAGCGTGAGATAAAGCTCATAAATTAGTTTTTGGTACAACGGGGGGAAAAATATAGTCTGAAAAGGCAATCAGTCTTCAATCACGATTCCGGAACAGCCCGAAGTAGAGATAGACGAGTCGAACGAAATTTCTTGCTTTCTTCGTGAATCCCCTCTTTCCCTGTGCAAGAACTGCGTGGCTAGACTGCATCGCGTGCAGCCGACGCATTAATAACTATGTGCCTTTGCTTCGAGCCTCGAAACCTCCGCCTCCTTTTTCCTCGAGCGCTCTGGTTGCGTTCGCTTCATCCGCAGCGCACCCTCGGCTTACAAGCTCCCTTTCCTTTTCTCTCTCGCCCCTCCTGCTCTTAAAATATATTCGTTCTCGAAACAATTTACATTTTATTTATCGCGTGCTGTGTGCTGCGTGGCTTCACAGCTGAATCGACTTGTTTCGCGAGGCAAAGTCTGACCTAATCACCGAGTCACAGACCGACGGGGGGTTACGAAAGCTCAGAAATGTCCATAAATTCGCCGGGGGCGTGAGCTCTTTCTCACGTTTTTAGCTATAGCTGTAAAAAGCTGTAAAACATTCGCACCGATAAACAGAGCAGCAAGGAAAAAATATATACATATATCCATATTTTAATATATATAAATGAAGTTGCATGTTTTCATATGTGCAATTGCACCATTTTCAGTCGGCTCGGCGCATTAAGAAAAAGAAAAAAATTCGCAGCCTGCAGCCCACTTTGTTCTTCGCACAATATGGAATAGAAAAGGGGATCTCCAATGTGCCGGGTGTAATCGAGAAAGCTCGGATAGGCAATGACGACAGTCGTAAAAGGTCGACGACGCGCTGTTTCGATAATATTGCCCGATGTACGTACACGAGGAACGCGCGAGCCCACGGCTAAGGCGAGGGCGCGATGACGCTCATTTTTACGGTGAATTAACCAGAAAAGGTGGTTTGTGCTTTCTGGTACTGCCGTGGCCAAAGTGAAAGGAGTAAGCGTGTTCCATAAGCGACGAGGTCGCCATACGCGCCTCCTTAAACCGAGCGTAGGGGCACTTATGCAACGGTTAAAGTGCGGGCATTATAGGCACAATGGGGCTGAAAGCTCTGGCAACGTGGAAAACGGTCGAGCTTGCAGCGAGCGCGCGGATCGAGAGGGAGGGAAGGGCATAACGCGCATCGTCCCCCGCGCGCACGCTCGTCGTTTGGGAAACCGAGAAAAGAGTGTGGGCCGCTTATATACACAAGGAAAATGCGCGACCGCTTGCGGAAACGACTTTCGTGCCATTTGCTCGGCGTTTCCCAGACTACAGGCGACGGCGACGCGAAATCTTAGCGATACAAATGCAAAATTTCGAGGTACAAAGACCTCAGATTCTGTGCCAATTAGATGAGTGTTGGATATTTGAATCCGCGATGCAAATACACCGACTAAATTTCAGTCACCTAACTGTGATATGAAAAAGCTTTACGTCGTTTTTTCTTAAAATATCGGACCAAAATTGTTCGGTATGATAAAAATGGTAAAGTATTTTTAATTCATTTGATGTTTGTATAATATTAACTACCGAATACTCAATGGTTTACGATGTTTTATCAGTAGAATTGTCAAACAGCCAAAGACCCCGATACGGGAAATTCAAGCGGCGGCGGCGACGCTCGAAACAAAAACATCATCTTTTCCTTCGACAAGAAGTATTTTCTTTGAGAATTAGTCGTACACGAATTAGCGAAGTGACGAACATTCGAGTTCAGACAAATCTCGGTCTGTGCTGCCTCTGTTGGTCCTCTGAGGTGCTTTTAAGTAGAACTGGTAAGCGCCGAGAGTCCTAAGCAGTGGAAATAAGCAGCCGGAAGGCACGAAGAGGAAGAAGAAGAAAACCCCTACTCGAAGCGTCTTGTTAAACTGGCGCGCGCGAGCTCCGAACGAGAATTGCTCTTAACAGAAATGTAAATGACCGCCTTATCGTCTCTCGCCGTTCGTCGCATTCTCGCTTATTCCTTTCGTCTCAAAGCACCGGTTTTTCTTTCTGTCTCTCTTTCTCTCTCCCTTCCACGCTCGACGCCTTCCTCTTCGGAAGGAGCTCCTCCGGAGACTCTCCAATCCTGAAATCTCATTGGGCGTCTCTCGTTGTCTCGGCTCTCTCTCCCGTCCTACCCGCGCGCGTTTTCTACCCTCTTGAAGTATATACACAATACTAATGGGCTTGCTCTGTTGTAGACGCGCAGGAGAAACTCCACGGCTGATTCTTCGCGAGCGAATTCGCGCGCTCGACTCGAGAATTCTACTTGAGGCGTTAGAATTCGTAGCTTCAACCGGCTGAAGTTCCATGGGCAAAGAGGAACGCCGGGGATGAGTTGAGGGGTTGCACACAGAGTGAACTGCGGTAAATACAGCAACAAGCGTGAACAGCCCCGACTCTATCTCTCGCTCCATCTCCGTTTCTCGCTGGAACTTGCGAAGCCATTGGGAGGGCGGCGTGGGAGAGGAGCCCCGCATCCTCCTGCGTCCCGCTTCGTCGTCGCGTAATTGGATATAATTTTTTATCTGCGGCGCTTACTAACCGAATTAGGCAGGTCGACGCCTGCGTTTGCTTTGCCGACGAAGAGTGAGAGAGGGAGAGAATCAGAGAGCGGCGTGAACCTCGACGCTACGCTTTAGCCTCGAGGCGAGGCGTCGAGGCGATTGAGGGTGGAGGGTGAATAGCGCTGGAGGGGGATCGGGTGTTGCGAGAGAAACGCTTTCGCGAATTATAACCCGAGAGCCGCTTGCGTATGGCCGTAGGAAAATGAATATTTCCTCGGTAAAAATTCGATTCACGAGATTTATAAATGAACACCGGAGAGATCTAATGGAATGTCGTGTTCGTTTATTATTTCTCTCTCATTTGTAGTTATCGCTGCAGCTCGTTGCTCGGGGGTCGGAGGGGGGGACTGGTTTTTTACGTTGAACCGCACGTCCGTGGTGCACCCCTTGCTGGCCATCGCAGCACTCGTTACGCTCTCCTCTACCTACCCCTCTGTGCAAACACATACACATCGCCTCGCCAGCACCAACATTTTTCTCATCGTCACGTAGCGCCCGCTTACGGTAACACCCCGGGCGGTTTACAGCCCTCTGCCGCGCGTCTGTTAATTTCTCGCTTAAATCGCAGTGTGACCAGAATAAAGTCGGAGGCAGAGGGAGGGAGAGAGAGAACCTGGAGACGCATCGTTTTGTTCGTGGAAATAGCGAAAAGACGGCAGCGTCGAGGTACAGTAGGAGCTCTCGGTAATTAACCCAGTTTTCACCAGAGACGTATTAAATATAATTCTCTAATTGTTCCTCATAAAATAAAAGGAAATTAGATTTAATGTATTTCATATTTTATAAAACGAAGAGGCTATTTTCTTCTTTTTTCAGACAACGGTATCATTGATAGAAAATGTATTCTAACGCACTTCTTTGGGTCTTGCGTACAAATTAAATGGTTGCTGTACTGGTAGTTGAGTACGCTCGAGTTCTTACAGAATTGTAATATAAAAGACGATGCTGTTTAAAAAGAATTATAGTTTGGCATGTAAGTAACGTGCTCTTAGCGCGACAGTTTAAGCTCGGTTACTTCTGCAATCTTTTATCGTTCGGCAATTGCCTTGCCTACTAAGTCACGGCTACCCCGACCAGCTGCAGCGAGGTCCTACTGTACACTTTAGTTCGCATTTCAGCTGCAGTTAAAGTCGACATCCCAGTTCTCCCTTTTCACTCCTGACCATCCGGAGTGCAGTTATCTCGTGCGGAGGCTCCAGAGAGGAATCCCGGGAGAGCGAGAGAAAGTCCTCCGCGAGTCGTCCTGGTTTATGGAGCGAATTAAATGCCCGTAAACCTAAGCAGTTACGCGTTTAAAAGGGGAGGAGGAGGAGGAAGAGGAGAAGGGGGAAGGAGAGGTCGGGTGGCTAGGTAGGAAAGGCTGGGTGGGTTATTAGCCGTATTTAATGCTCGGAATACAAATGATCAACAAGTAAGGTGACACCTAAAAGCCACGTCTGTGCGAATGGGGCGAGCTCCAGAAACAGAGCGAGAGAGAGAGAGAGAGAGAGGGAGACGGAGAAGGAACGGATGAAGTCGGGCTCAGGGGGTTGATTTGTTTTTATGGCCTGGCGCCACGCTCCGCGCGTCAAGATTCCAAAGGGGGCGCGTCTACCCCTGCGGGTTGGGGTTTGATGCCTTCCGGGGATGCGCCACTTGCCACGCTTCTCTCCCTCGGGACAGAACGGGCATGGAACAGGTTTTCGTCTATCGTCTCCTGACTCCTCGGCAGTTAAATCCACAGTTGGAAACGTTTAGGGGCTGTTTGACGCGTGACTTGCCGGAACACTCCTCCTCTCGGAATTACAGTCTGGAGTGTCTTTCGGACTGCGAAAGGTTGAGAAAAATTTATTTCCCCGCGTTTCTTCGGCTTTTCATATTACGGGGCTCTAGTGTGTTCGAAAAATATATAACAGGCGTTTCGTTTGGGGCGGGTCGCAAGCCTGGCCACAAGGGTTGCGGCCTCGAGTGTACAGGATACATCGAGGGTACGAGTTGCTGCTGCTGCTGCTGCTGCTGCTGCAGCGTGCAAGCGACATTTTAGACCGCCATAAACGATCCCTTACCCTTATGGAGAGCCAGCGCGGGCTCGACACCACCACCTCCGTCTCCTCCTCAGTGCCGGAGCCGCTAAATAAAGCTTATAACACCTCGACGTCGACACCACCGTCGCCTGGTTGGCTGGCGAGCGATGCAGTTTCGGAATATTTAAGCCCCCAACCTCTCCTACGGCTGCGTTCTCAGCAACAGCAGCTCGGCCTTTCCTTCATCCCTCGGAGAGCCCTATCCGAGGACGTTCTTCGACGTCCTAACGACCCCCTTGCAACGTCCCACGTACCCTACTACTCTCCGGCTACCCCTCGTTACGAGAACTGGTTTCGCGTCTCGCTCGAGAAGAATATTCCCTGGCTTGGTGGATCGTAAAACTATCCTGACTCGCTTACGCATGATTTTAGTGCTTCAGCGTCGTGGTGAGTACTGACGATAGTCGAGGGTGCAGTGCGGCTGTCAGGACCAGTCGGAAAATTATAATATTCGGCACATCTGATAACCAAAACGTCAGGAAATCGCAACGCCGATATAATACACGGAGCAAAAGATTTACTCAAACGTCAACGTGCATCTGGTAGAAACGATTATAAATCTCCTGTACGTGGAGAGACTACAATGACGATCTAGAATGTGTGATGAATCCTTTCCTGCGTGTATCTTCCCGCGAAAAATGTATGAGTCACAAAATCCATTCTCGCCAAACGAAAAAACATGTCGTAAAAGTTATTTTTTCTAAATCGAGTAAAAAAGTATTTACCGGGGTTGAGTACTCGACTTGAGAACGATGGTATAGGTTAAAAGTTGCTAACGCGAAGAAAAAATATTAAGCGGTAGGTGCCGGTCATTTGTATGTGAAAACGCGGTAACGCCCGAACCACAATTCCCAGTAGGTATTTAATCCGTCTTTTAAAAAGTTCATGAGTAACGGAAAGCATTGTTAGCAAACTATTAGAGCTGTGATTGGTTGCCAGGAAAGTCCGTGATAAACAAAATCAGTTTGGAGTCGAATTTGAAAAATGTCATAAGAGCGGGGCAGCACTCGTAACCTTTTAAAGCTTTTTAAGAGCGCAGCAGCGCAAGATTGATTAACCTATTATAGGTGATACTTTGAAATAAAAATGTTCGAGTCCGATTTTGGCGATTTTCGGTCGGGAGCCGGATCTACGATTTCTGACTGAAAGATTGTCGTCAACAAAATATTTTTTTCAAAATCGATTAAAAAACGTCAATAACCAGTGTTTTCGGGGGTAGAATATGCGACTTGAGAATGGTGGTATAGGTTAAAAGTCGATATTTTGAAAAGAAAAAAAATTGGGGTCGGTTTTTGGCGATTTTCGGTCCGGAGCCCGATCTACGATTTCTGACAGAAAAAATATTTTTTCGGTCGCCAAAAAATGTTTTTTTCAAAATCAATTAAAAAAGGTTTGTAACCAGTGTTTTCGGGGGTAGAATATGCGACTTGAGAATGGTGGTATAGGTTAAAAGTCGATATTTTGAAAAGAAAAAAAATTGGGGTCGATTTTCGGTCCGGAGCCGGATCTACGATTTTTGACAGAAAAATCGTCGCCAAATTTTTTTTTTTTTTCAATATTTGCGATTTTTGAGGGTCTGACTTTAACATCCTGTAAAAAATTCAGAAATCAAGATATCGCGTTCCGGTTTGCGGCATTTTCTTCGTTATAGAGTTTTCTCTCGAACGCAAAAGGAAAACCCAGGTTTGGTCGATCGAAAAAAATGTAGCCTCGATTTTGGCGAAGTGACAAAATTTCGAAAAAAGTGAAAAATAAATTTTTGCATTTTTCTCATCGAATTTTATGTCTTTCGGACAAACAACGATGCTTTTCGGAATCAGCGAGAAATTTCCCATCGGATAAGGTCTTCAAACTTTACGAAATCGAACTTTTTTTCTCGATTTCGTAAAGTTTGAACGTTAATTTCACGTTAATTTACTTAACGTTCTAATTTTGATTCGAGCATAAAGCGAGCGCGTGAGCCACTACAACCAGCTAGTACAATAATAAATTTGGTAGCGTTTTTACGATGGCTCGACAGGTCGCATTAAATAACACTATTTTTGTAAATGCTCAGAACGTATACAGTGAATTCTCATGTGGAATATCGGGGACGCCGAGCTCGGAGGGTATGTAGTAGTATCTGAACGAAGCGAGGAACAGAGATGCCGAGCGAATCCGTCACCATTAATCATCCGTGAGAATAATTAACACCGGGAGGGGACAGGATTCTAATTAGAAAGTTATCGCTCCCGTTGTCGCAACGGGGGATTCTCCGACGGGAAGGTTATGCTGCTGCTGCCGCTGTTGCTCGTGGTGGTAGTGGTAGCGAGTACGGTGCCGCTATTGTGCCATAGAATACATCGTAGGCGAGGAACGTACAGGGGCTCAAGGACTGCGGCGAAGCACGACTCTTGGCGAGCTAGCCATAACCGTTGCAAAGATAAATTTCACTGTACACGCACGAGACTCTCTTGATGAGAAAATACTAAAAGAGTGGGAGGTCGAGGTTCCATTAATTGGCTTCTTCGAGTCGGAAGGAAAGAATTCATCAACGTCTCAGCTGCCCGCAAGGCACAATATTTTGAATTCTTTTTGAAAAAGTGTTCGACACAATCATTTGAACATCGGTATTAATCAGTGAAGTTTTTTTTTGCGCAGGGTACTCCGATTTTTCCATGAACACCTCAAACAAAATATATCGTGTGATTGCAATTTTACGTTTGGAATATTCTGTAAAATAATGTTTCGATCAGATTGGTTGATGAATCGGTATTCAGGATATATACGATACTCTATTCGATAATGAAATGTCGACCGCGATGACAAGTGTGGAAGCATCGAATGATGTCAAGGCTATACGGGAGAGAAGCGTCTGTCCACCTAAGTGAATATCCTGATCGGTCATTCGGGGTAATTAGCGCATCACCTAAATCACCGTAGTAGCATCGGCGGTTGGCAGATAGCGATGCTGTCTGCGGGTGCCCCGATGCCTCTTGGTCAGGTCAAAGTGCGGGAGTGGGATCGCCGAGAGGACGACGCGCGCGGAAGGTTCCAAGGTGAGTGAGACCGAGCGAACAGAGAACGAACGGAGTTCGGAGTCTCTGGCTTCAGTGCTACACACAAACCTTCGCCTCAATGTGCATTGATTGGACAATGCCCGGGCAGCATTCAGTCCAGGGAGCACGCTGTAGTCTCTCTCTCTCTCTCTCTTCTTCCCTCAATCCATCGCTGTTTCCGTTCGATTCAACGAACCGCATCGAGAGATCTCTCTGTACGCGCCTCCAAATTTCTCCTATCTCGACTACCGATATATACATATCTTGGACGGAACGAAATTTTCAAACATGCCACGGTCCAAGCGCTGCTCTGGCAATTGTTTGTTTTCTGTGACATATTTTTTTAAATGTAATTTTGCATTTTTTTTATACATCCTGATAAGTCAGCTCATCGTGACTAATAATATCCCAGTATTTAAAGGGATCAGCCAGGAAAAATTACTCTTTAATGTGTTAAAACCGACGGAATCGTCTACGTTTATTTTATTAATTGTATCGTACTCATAGGTAATAAGAAAGTTGATGCCTCAATTATTGAGACAATAATATCATGGAAACATATTGTCTGCTGCAGAAAGCATCCCAACTACGAACGGCCGGAAGGAGGGGGACGTAGTTTGTGAAATAGATGCGAGTAAAGCCCACGTACGACTTACCCCGGGGGTAACAAATTTATACGAGCTGGCCTGATTTATCTGCGGCAAGTTTAAGAACGAACATCGCACCGGACCGTGGAAGAGGCCAGAAGTAAGCAGCTCTGGTAGAAGGGCGGCAGCCATCCTCGATAGGGGAATTTATGACGCGAGTACCCACCTGCATCTCAAGCGGTGTACGCTGCGAGGGGCGACTGTGCCCGCAATCTCGCAATTCCACTGGTATTCTGTCTTTTTTCTCCCTTAATCTCTGTTTTTCTTGCAACTTTACGCATGTCGAGCTAAGATACCTTGGGCAATGTTGCGCGGCAAAGTGGGACGAAGAAGAAAAAAAAAACGTCAGGAGGGGAGTAAATGTGAGAATAAAGCGAGGAAGATGAGGCAGCGAGAGGTAACCAGTAGCTCTTACTTTGCAAACAGCAACAGCAGAAGCGCGCGCGCGCCCGCTTGCTGGGATGCAAGTTGTTATTTCAAACTCGGTGGGACGACGAGTCCGGTATAAGAAGACGGGGAAGACGACGACGAGACGCTATCCCGGTTAAGAATTAGCAAAGTAATTAAGAGTCCGGAAATGGAGCAAAATAAGAGGACGCCGCTCCTATTAATAGGAGCGAAAGAGAGAAAGAGAGAGAGAGAGAGGGAAAGGGAGCCTCGCGAGGGTTGAATTCACGGGATGAGGGCACCTCGAGAAGCTTATATCCGGAACTTATCCCGAAAGTTTTCCAAGAGGAAGAATAAAGCGAGAGAGAATGACTCTGTGTACCAGCCAGATGAGGGCAGGGGAAGTACGAGAGAAAGAGAGAGAGAGAGAGGGAGAGAAAGAGAGAAAAAAAAGGAAGAAAGAGCATAAAGTAAGTGTCCCGAGTTTTCTCGACTCGACTTTTCTCGCAGAGCAGGATGAAAAAGAAGGAAAACGTACTGCGGATAGGACTAATCTTCGTGTTCGAAAATCAGTGGTTTGCATCTGCAAAAGGGTCTCAGTGGATGTTTCTTCAAAGGGGCTTTTCAATTTTCACCGGAGAAACCACGGACGGACATCCACGAAAATTCATTTCCGTGTTCACTCAGTGAAAAGGAGAAAATTAGACGGCATTTCGTGATTTGGTTCAGGGTGACCGACATAGCAATCGCGGCATGGAAGAGACGACTCTTTCTCGTTTTTCGCTGCTGCCAACTGCTTCGTGAATCAACTTAATTAATATCTTGCCGGAAATGCAAAAGGTTTTGCTCTGGCATTGAGAGCTGGGAAAAGATGCAACGAAGCTTGAAAAAAAAATTGAAAAATTCAATTACTCGAATTCTGCATTCGTTTGGTTCGAAGTGGCGAACGTCGGTGTAGTGTCCGGCCGAAGGATACACGCGAGGAGTGTCGCCGTGTGTTCTCCCGGCGTCCCAGCGTCAAGAACGGAAATGGGGGCGCGTCTTCTGATTGGTCGAGCCGAGAGGAAATCGTTCTGAGATTGGTTATTATTAGCACGTTGATGCAGTTATATCGTGGAGGCAATGAGAGGGAGAACGGCACGGAAGAGAGCAGAGGAAAGTGTGGAGTGGATGCAGCAAATCGATGCCAGGTAGCGACGGGAACGGCAATCATCTTCGTTATCGAGCACCCAGCTTCGAATTCGTTTCCCCACGATTTCTGTAACACTCCATCAAGGAGCGTCGAATTTAGTCGGGTAAAACGAGCCGCGCGATCACGAAATTCTCGGTGCAAAATTTCAATAGCCAAAAGTATACATTATTTTGTAGTTTCAAACGAAATTTATTTCTTATTCTAAAAGAAAAAAATATACCAGGAGATGCATGAAAAATGTAGTTACGCTAATATTTTTCTCGTTTCAGAAAACCGTCGGGTCAACGCGAGCTTTTGACATATCACCACGAAGCTTACGCTCTTTAAAAATGCAAGAATTAATAATAAACCAAGTCGCCGGGGAGGTCGTGAGAGAAAAAAGTCGGGTATACCCCCACGAGCAATGTTGCCGGGACGTCGTAATAAATTGAAATATGCGATGTACCGCAGACGAGAAAGACGTTGGAGAGGAACGAGAAAGCAGAGTGACTACGTGCGTTTCTCCTCGGGCCATAGAGTTTTCCATGGCTTGACTCTCTAGCTCGCTTGCTTCCTCGCAGCCGAGCAAACCTGCCCGTTGCAGATAAGAAGCGACGTGGTAATCCTCGGCGCAATATAAGTTAGCGGGCGGGTAGACGTTACGTATTACGTTAACGTTACAGTGCGCACAGTCGGTGGGTGTATATAAGAGGACGATGAAGGAAAACGAGGGAATGCGCAAGGCTACGAAATGAGAAGGATTTCCGGGAACAAGGGAAGGCAGTGAAAAAAACAGATTTTGACAACGTTTGAAAGTACATTGAAAAAGAAAAATCGCATTGTATGGAAAGATCATAAAATTAATTCCGTAGGATAAGAAAAAAATCTCTTTTCTTTAATTTATTCCAAACTTCTGGCGTATCGCGGCGCACTGAAAATTCTCATTGAATCTCACTTTTGGCCGGGAATGTAGAGCGTGCTCCGGCATGGATATTCACGTCTAAAGCTTTGAAGGAAGCGGATGGCTGTGCGTTCCGTCGCCTCCCACAACCGACGCAGGTTAACGCACAGGAAGGCTCGATTGTTCGCATCGAAAATGCGATACGTTGCGTAGCCGCATTCTCAGGCATTAAATGCCACCGCGAAAGTCTGCCGCGCAATTTTATTACAGCCATTAATATTCTCGTTTAACACTTCAGCGCCATAATTATTTATGCTTCGTGATTTATGATAATCGAAAAAATGTGAAAAATGTTTAAGTACCATAAGCGGCTTCTCGATGATAGGGTTTGCGCGGCGACGAGCTACGAACACGAAGCTCTCTCGTCATCGACCGGGGGGTGGCCGTATATTAATTCGGACCACCGGTCCCGGATTATTCTCCATTATTCAGAATTCGCGAAACGATATTTCAATCGGGTACGGCAGAAGCTACGTGCCCAACGAGGCATTGCGGTTCGTATATACCTGCAGCCCTTCCACACGCTCTGCGGTATATCGTCCAGCGCACACAGGCCACTGCAATTAGAAAGCTCTGATCCGCTGGCCCAATAAATAGTCAATGGAGAGATCTGCATACTACAGCGCGATTCCGTTCGTCCCTTCTGCTCGATCGAAGTAGTATCCAAACAAGTTTTATTTTTCTAGCGCAGAGTGGGGTAGTTTTTTCTGGAGTGGAGTTTTCCGTTTCTGTCAAGAAATTCTCTACTGCTCGAAATGACTAGAATTTCCAGGTGACGAGTCGCCCGAAACTGTATTTTCGTTTCTCGGCTCTTTATTGTTCATTTTCGCAGTCGATATTTTTTCTCGCGGTGGCCACTTTATACCGGTGCATCAAAAAATTCACAGAGTTTCTCTTGACTTTTTCCGACCAATGTTTCTAATAGGGGAGAACGGGGGAATCACAGTCACTTAAAATTACTTACTATTTTCTGTAAATAAAATGTCTGTTCCGTCAAAAACGAATGGTTATTGGATACTTTATCAACTATTACTGAAAAGTAATAGCATGAAAATCGCATGAAAAAGTAATGGCATGAAAAAAACAATTACATAATTGGATTTTTCATGAATTATAAAAACCAGTGCGTTGGCCGCTATTGTCTGACGATTCGGGTAATTACGGTTGCATTTTTTACAACTGCGGTCAATAACGTATTAATTTTCAAACGTACAACGAAGCATAAAATTAATTCCCTCTCAACAGCGCAATTTTATACTTTCAGCGAGGCATCTGTAATTGCACGTATAAATTTCAATCTGTGGTTTATAGAGGAATTGGAAATCCTAACCTCTAAATTCTAGCTTCAGGCCAACACCAAAATCTCCATCAAATTGAACATCTTTTCTATGTATATCTTTCTATACATCAATTATTATTCCATTTTAAGTCATTTCTAAGTGATTTCTAAGTAATTAATTCAACTGAATATGTATTCTAAATGCGACTGCGATTGCCCCACGCTCGTGATCATCGTTACCCCGACATCCGTGAAGATTTGTTATATTAAATTTCGATATATTTATTTAGGGAGTCAACATTTTAACTTGGCGAAATTGAAGCTACAGAACCGAAAAAGATATGAATAACGGTTAGATGTGATTTTGACGACTATAGCTTTCGTAAAACCTTATTTAAATTACGGCTTTTCTTATAAGCAAAAGTGTATAATCTAAAAAATCATTAGATTTTTTAATTTATCTTGGTTTATTCGGTGTGGGGTATTAAATTAGTTGATCATCTTGTACG
Source organism: Pimpla rufipes (assembly GCA_963932165.1). NCBI lineage: Eukaryota > Metazoa > Arthropoda > Insecta > Hymenoptera > Ichneumonidae > Pimpla > Pimpla rufipes. The sequence goes on along the minus strand of OZ010632.1, from coordinate 16,627,117 downwards.
TAAGCTGATTGAGCAAAAAAAAGTTGAATATAATCATTAGATTATGCAAAATTAATGTGACCGGCATTGCCCGGTGACCGTGATTCCCCCGTTCTCCCCTATATCTAACTAGCAGGTCGTAGTGGTTCGCGCACTCGCTACATCAAATCAAAATTAGATTGTTAACGAAATCAATGTGAAATTAACGTTCAAACTTTACGAAATCGAGAATCTTTTTTTCGATTTCGTAAAGTTTAAAGGCCCTATCAGATGGAAAATTTCGCGCTGATTTCGAAAAACACCGTTCTTTGCCCGAGAAACAAAAAACTCCACGAACAAAATGCGAAAAATAATTTTTCCCTTTTTTCGATATTCCGTCACTTGACAAAAATTGGGTTTACTTTGTTGGATCAACCGAACCTAGATTTTCTTCTTGCGTTCCCTTTTAAAGAGCTTGTTACTTTTTTTATTTATTGATTTTTTGGTCATACTTCCTTTGTCCCCTCACCAACTTAAAAATACCCTGCCTGATCCTCGGATCAACTTTTCTTTTCCCTGACATTTCCCGGTTGTCCCTGACCATATGAGCCTCAATAATTTCCAGGAACGTTCCGATTCGTTGAACACTTTCATAGTCGTCGGTCGAGTCGAGTCGGCTATCGTGATCGCTTGTCCCTTCGCTTCCTCCCTTACCATCGCACAATACTCGACGGATATTCAGTGCTGTGCTACGGAAAAAAGGAAAAGCGAACGCACCTTTCGTTCTCGTGTTTCCGGTGAGTCGTCGTCCAGTGCTTAGCCAGCACGCGGGGCGGCCATTGGGCAGCAGCAGCAGAAGCAGCAGCAGCGTTAATGGCTCTGCGGGGGTGCTGTCGAGCAACCGGAAACGGTTAGTGCCTCGCCCATTCCATAAGCTGGTAGTCGCTCGGCAGCGGAGAAGCTCTCTCTCGGGGGGTCAGCCAAGCTGAGCAGGTTTCCGACGAGTACCAGCAGCGGGGTCGAAACCACCACCCACCGTACTCCATAAGCCATTGCGAGAGGCTAATTTTCCGGTGTTCGACCCTCACGCACGTACTACCCCCTCTCAGTCTCAGTTCGGGTAGTCGGGAGCGGCTCGATTGCCGATGACCAAGCAGTGGCAGAAATTCGGGTTCGGGTATGGAAACCATATTTTCACCCCTGCTGCATCGTCATCGTCCTAATATTCTTCCAAAGTGGTCTGCAAATGGGCTCTTACGAACGATTAATACTCTCTTCGAGTGTGGACACGGGTCCGCGATATTTCACAGATTTCAGATCAGTGCGTGATAACGTAACTAAGTATTTCCCGCGCGGACAACGATAGCATTGAGATAGTATTCCTGAAGTATCGAGAGTTGGAGTATTCGACCGAGTCATAGTCCTTCAAACATTTAATACCGGAGAGCAGATGGGTATTTTTTTAGAGTACTCGTCGAGTACGAGGGACTTTGAATGCTCCAGCTAAACTATCTTCATATCATATTTTCCAGTACCAGTTCCATATGATTCACAGTGAAAGCCACAAATCTATTTACACGTAACTCCTGAACGATACGTTTTCCACGACCATAATATTTCTGCTTCCGTCGTGTTTTCCCCTAACGACCCATGTACTTTCATTCGTTAATAATAGAAAACGAATTTTTTTCTCTTCTCCACACTAATCCGAGATCCTTTACAATTACAGGAACAGAAGAAAACTCGGTGCGAGGGGAAGCAGATGAGAATCAAGAGTGGATGGTTTCTCAAGGGTTGGTCTGCAGCGACGGAGGTCGCGGCGGCAGCGGTGGCAGCGGCGGCGGGAGCCGCACGAGAACGGGGTGCGGAGGTCGAGATAAATCTCAGAATTTAATATCCTTCGAGGAGGTATGTAATATCCACTAAAAGCCTTCCGCAACCCTTGCTCTCGCTTTTCCCGCGTCTAACTGTATACGTATATATACATTCCTCTATCTCTACAGTCTACTCAAGCAACTCGTTTTCTACCTACCCGCCATTCGCTCACCGTCGCGCGGTACTTTAAGCTACAACGAGCCCGAGCTTTTTGCCTAAGAAACACACCAAGGTGGCTTCCCTCGACTGCGTTCTCGTTCCTGGAAGCGCCGCAGCCGCCTCGCGAGGCTCTATAGTCGTAGCCACACACGAACACACTCAGACAAGAGAATCCAGCTGGAGTCACTGCCTCCACCAAAGGCGGACAACCGCCCCGTCGAAGAAGATTATTGATGAGCCCTCGTGGCAGCAGGGACGCGGGAGAAGGGGGGAGGGGGGGGGAGGGAGTGGGGCAGCCAGCCAGGAAGCGCGATAAGCGAGTCTCGTGCAACGAAATCACTGCGAGGTAATTACTAAATGGCCCAGCGTTTCAGTTTTATATCAGAAGGGTAGCCCGGTACCGTAGGGTAGCTATACCCTTGCAGTTCTCATCACTGCGTCTTACTCTTTTTCCTTTCTAGGTAAGAAAATTTCTTTTTCCAAGGGCCACGCCGGAGCCATAGAGAGCAAAGAGCTCGTTCATCATCGTCCGTCGGCCCAACGAGCTTATATTCTTCGCTACTCTCCGACCCGTTCGCTCACCCTTGACTTCTCGGCCGTTCTCTCGCTCGGCTCCCGTCGCTCCTCGCCGATTGGATTAGCGATTCCAAATCGCCCCGAGGGACGCGGGGGAATAGAGAGAGAGAGGGGGGAGGGAGCTCTGCCTCGATAACCATCAGTGAAAATACCGGAGATTGGGAAGTGCCGCGTGGGAAAGGGGTTGTCTCCCATCGCGGAAAGGCCCGAAAAGCTCGCTGGTAGTTGGGTCGAGGTCGAGACCTTGAAAAACCGTCTGTGGGATCGCGTCTAGTTTGAGCGAAGGGAGAGGCGGGCGACGTGTTAGAGCGATTGGGTAACACCGGCTAGGGCGAACCCCTCGGAAATTCGAGGCTTTTATCTCTCTCGCGAAATCTTTCGGGCAACCCCCTGGATTTAATTAAGACTCTCTTCGATCGTCGCGCGGCGACCCTTTTCTGCCAATATTCTCTTCCTCGACCCCTCGGCCCAACGTGTTCATTCGTTTTATTCTCTTCCTTCGCTTCCACTTCGACTTCGTCCGTTCTACTCGCGCTTTTTTGGCCTTTTTCTTTTCGTTTTTCTTCTCTTCACTTTTTTTCTTTTTCTTTTTTAAGAGGAAGCGGCGGTAGCAGCGTAGAATGAACGGAAGAGGCGGGAACGTGTGCAGAGTAAACAGAGAACGGCGGGTGACGTGTTATTTACGGTCTCGCTGAAATCTCGTCGCTTCCCCTCTCTCTCTTTGCTTCGCAGCCAGACGCGATTCTCTACACTATTCCAACTCCGCGTTCGCGCAACCCTCCACTTGTGCAATTCGCTCAACAGCAGCGCGCCGGCTACGCGAGACAAGGACGGAGCGAATGACTCTTCGTTCGCGGGCTACACATCCCACGTCTCTCGTCCTGTCTAGCTACATCGCTTCCTCTTCCACTTCACCGTCACTCGCCGTTCACCTCTCGTTCTCCCTTTTGCGATGCTCTCCACGCGCTAGCGGATTCATCCACTTGTGACCTGGCAACGTCTACGCCGCGTCCTCGACTTCTCGCTCGGTCAAAACCTCTTTCCGATCGTTTGGTCGTACATTTTTCGTTTTTTTCTTTTTTCATTGCTCCAGAAAGAATATTTGCCAATTCTCGGATCTGCCATCCAATCGGCAATGGAATTTTATGCCTCCCAACTTACGGTTATTCGATTTCATTGTCTTATCGCGCACGCGGGAAATATCCCTTGGCCGAGGATCTCGCGTGTACCAGTTGGCGAAGCTCGAACGCCCGAAGTGATTAACAACCCCCGAATCATAGAGCAGCGTACCAATTTTCTTATCCCCATCGGCTTCACCGCGCGGCCCACTAGACGCTCGCGCGGGCTTACAGTCGCTAATATTAATTCTCGGTCGTAATTCATCGTCTCGGATTCCAACCGCTTCGGCCTCCATAAATCAGGATGAAACGAGGCAACTGTGTGTATCTCGACCGGGGAATGCGTGACCGTCTACGTGCACCGCACTGACCAACTTGTAAATCTATTCCGTACCGAATCGGCGGTCCGGCTATACGGCTATTCGACTGCAACACTAAATTAGAGCCACGAAAATAATGACGGGAAGGATTCTTAACTCCCGTACGCAGCTGTAAAAAATGTGTGATATATCAGGCTTGAAGTTTTGGAAGAAGAAGAAAGTCGCTTCGAAATTTCGAAAGGTCCGTACCTAGACAACTAACAACGCAGCGGTGTCTGCGGCTGGTTATACGTTCCCGTCGTCCGCATCGGTTATCACGTTGCCGGATCGTCCGACGGATTGGTGCATTTCATAAATTGGTCATCAATTCGATCGTGGCTGCCCCGCGTTCTGTTTCCCTCCGCGTCGATTTGCCCCACGCCAATGGCTAGTCAACCAGCCCTGAACGCGGCGTCGGTGTCAGGGGACGCGGGGATAGAAATCTCGCCCCCTTTCCCCCTCTCTCTCTCTCTTTCTCGATTATCCGGGTGCTCCACGGCCACGAGGCATCGTGACACGAGATTTGGTGTGCTTTGAGCAAAAAGAGGAAAAAAAAAGAAAAAAGAGCAAACGCAGGATCATGACGAGCCATCGCCAAACGCGTCGCTTTTACTGGATTTTTTTCCGCTATTTCTTTTTTTCCTCTCTCCCTCGGTTTTTTTTATTCAGATTCCCGCGCGCGTGCATACGCTCTATCGCTTGCGTTCTCGACGGGGATATCAAACTGCACGCTGTCGGAGGTTTGCTTCTCATCGACGCCGAAGCGTACGCTCGCGCGGGAGTTCATAACGCATCGTCGGCTCATCAGGTAAATGCGCGCGTGCTGGATCGATAGTACCTCACTCGCATATATATATACATTCTCGCTGGTATATCGCAAGAGCCTGGCAACGATGTGCATGCATTTGCAGTGCCTCTATCTCCCACACACACACACCTACACTCACTTTCTCTCGCTCTCTCACTCGCTCACTTCGCTATCCCTTTCCCTAGCCGGGCCTACACTGTATAACGCAAAGCCCCGGGAATCCCAACCGCTATTTAATGACTCTGCAAATATCGTGTCTTGCGCCCGGAACGCGAATCCCCGCGCCATCCCTGACGTACACGTTATACCGTTGGTGCTGGTGCTGCTGCTGCTGCTGTTGCTGATGGCTCGTCGTGAGCAGCAGCAGCACCAGCACCAGCACCAGCACCAGCACCAGCAGCACCAGTACCAGCCGAGACCTGGCTGTTTGTTCGTTCGAGTGTTCACGTAAAAGCTCGTGTGTGCGCCCGGGCAGGAAACAGAGTAGAAAAAAACTGGGGAAAAAACGAAGAAAAAAAAGCGGCGCGGAGAAAAACGAAGGCTGCAGCTCGTGTGTGTACACGCTGTGTACACGACAAGCTTCCTCACCCCGCGCGCGCACAGGTCGCGCAACGCGAGTCGAGATATTTGCTGCATTATCCTACAGCGACAGTTTAATACCGAGCATTGCCTGAGCAACGCGGCCTCACGCGGGGGACGAACGAATTGTAATTTGCGGGGATTAAATATCCACCGAGCGAAAGACCAAATTACGCGCAGATCACTGTCAGGACGCGAGTTGCTTTTAAACAGGCGCGCCATTTTTTTTGTCATCGCTTGTAAGTCGTCGGCATTAATTATTTGCTGAAGCGATCGATTGTGTTTATAATTATAATTTTGTGTTTCCCACGTCACCGTGATATTCTTTTCGAGCAAATGTTTGACGTCATCCGGTGGGTTAATTGCATTCGCGTTGACTTGGGGTTTATCACTCTTTCTCGAGTGCGATATTCATCCGACGATTCCGCTGAATCGAGCACACACGTCTCTCGCTCTCTCTCTCTCTGTCACTCTGTGTATGAAAATTAATGATTTTGGTCATCCGGTAATGAAAGTAATCAAGTTAATTGCTATTAGCGATATAATTGCGATCGTGGTACTCGAGCATGTAACTGCGGTACTGACGGCTCTCTCTCTCTCTCCTTCTCTCTCTCTTTCTCTCTGACGAAGTTTCCACCTCTGGTATGCTCCGGGGGCTTAAGGACTCTCGCGCGAAATTCGCCCGCGAGGTAGGAATTCCACAGAGCCACGAGGGGAAAGGCGAGGCGACTGGTAGATTGTACACAAGTTGAAGGTCTCTCCCCGCAACTCTCGTCTCGTTTTACCCGACACATTTCTATATCGCTATATTATGCTAATTACAATGGCGCGAGCGCGAGAGGAGTCCAGCCCGCTCGTCGGTGCATACCAAACACACCACGTGTAGTTCCAAGTAGCGCAGTTATTACCAACCCATCACGACTGTAAACCCGACAAAACAGATTAAACGGAATGAGACGCGGGCGTATGCCGATAACTAGACAGAGAGCGCGCTCCACGGGCGTCCAATCACTGTGCCACCCGCTTGGGCAGGTGAAAGAGCACTCGACGGGTTTCCGCGATCCGTTTATCCAACTATTTCCCCCGTTCGTTATGAAATTGATCAAAGCTGCTTTGGGCCGTGATAATTCGACTTTAACCGGCGAACACTCAACCGTCGACCGCAAGAGCTATGGAGCCAGAGAGAACGAACGCAAGCCACGGGCACAGATGATTCGTTGACTAAAGCGGAAATGGCTGTCGCACGGCTCGGTAAATTCTATCGGACGCAATGCTAAATCACTTATTTACACACTAAGGCGTTTTTTTATACCTTCCACGATGAGGTAAAAACAGTACGAGAAATATGGTGGGTTAAGAGAACAAACTTTTAGATGCTTGGCATATTTTTTAGTTTGAACACACACGCAACATTTATTAATGCAGCAACGTACGGTTTTTATGCCGAAGAAAACGGTTTTGATCAGTATTTCCAATGTGGATTGGAACAGATTTTTATAAAGACAGGTTAAGCTTCACATTGGATCAAGTAAGTATTTTCAATAAGTTGTCACTATCAATCATTTTGATAGTTCCCACAACTAAATCTTTTTTATCGTATACAGATTGTAACGTAACAAAGTTTGCAAGGATCGGTACTGCCCTTTGTAATTTCTCACACCGGAGTTTTTTTTAATTAACACAACACTCGTATCGTATCAGACTCCATCGGTCGAGCCGTTTCAAGTGTTGACTATCAGACTCTATCCCCGCCCGCGCTCCGAATCGATATTATTTCCAGTTCGTATAACAAGCCGGATTCACGACTGTGCATACATTGCATCCGTTGTATTTGAATTTTTAATTAACGTAATACCGGTAGAAGCTTAGTAATTAATAACTCGCCTCGAGAGGGGAGAAACGGGCCTGGTTTTCATTTCTGTGCTCCTCGGCGCATATCCCCGTTGCCTAGTCATTACGAGCTAATTGAAAATGATGACGACAGTGGCCAGAGATAGAGAGGCGAAGAGAGAGAGAGAGAGAGAGAGAGAGAGAGAGAGAGAGAGAGAGAGAGAGAGAGAGAGAGAGAGAGAGAGAGAGAGAGAGAGAGAGAGAGAGAGAGAGAGAGAGAGAGAGAGAGAGAGAGAGAGAGAGAGAAAACGAGAAAGGGTGCACAAGGGGGGAAGAAACGAGAGAGAAAGGGATGGATGGAGAAAGAGGCGCACCACTCAAGTCAAAACAATGAGAAGCATCGTCGCTCACGCGTTGCCACGCGCATTCTCGCTCGCTCTTTCTCTCGGTGAAAAGCTCGGGCGAAAGAGGAGAGAACGTGCACCCTCGGGCCAACCGCGCCAACCCCTTCGCCACGTCGCACCTCACCTCAACAGTCATCCCTTCCATCCACTGCGTTCGCTGCTTTACCTCCCGGTCTATCTCGCTCTGTTTTTCCCTCTACACACCTACACCGATGCTTTGGCCCGCTTTTTCCCCACTCGGAACACTCTCCACCACGCACTCGCACGTGCGCTTCCTATCTACGATTTTACAATGAAAATTGCTGCTGCAACCTTAACTCTGTCCTTCGCCAGGCATTGCAATACAACATATTCTGTATAGCTTTTGCCGCACATGTTCTCGTAGCTTTTGTTGCAACGAAAAATTAGGACGGATTTTGAAACGAAACCGGGGTGAGGAAAAGAGTAGCGTAACTCGCATAAATGAAAAGCCGACAGTGTATACTCGCGATAACTGACAAACATTGGTAGAACATTGATAGTTCATGTACCTGTTGTCATAACTTTACTGACTTTTTTCGATTACTTCGTTAGAAGATTGCAAGAAGGGGAGACCGGGCAGGGTGGACAATTCCCGCATTACAGTTGTCGATCTACCAGAGAATAAGTCAGATTTACTGTCAGCAAGGATTTCCGAAGCAACGGATGACGAGCAGCGGTGACGAGGTATAGGGGGAGATGATAAAAGAAAGTATGTACGAGGGGTTAGCAACAAAGTGAAGAAGCGATGCGGAAGGGAAGGTCCGACAGTTCTTGCACTGTCAATAACACAGTCTCCCCCTGCGGGGCGTGATAGATTGGCCCACCCTCAGTCTCCAACCCACCATTTATCTACTTTTTGTCGCTCACTTTCGTCGTTTCGTGCTTGCGACGCTTTTCCCTCTCCTCTTCTACGGGTCCAAGTGTGCGTGTGTGTGGATGTTGCTGGGTGTGCAAAAGATCGCCAAGGCTCTCGCGGTCGATCTCGAGTGTTTACTACGTATACTCGACTCTTCTTATTCTTCTTCCGTCACGCGCTGAGCGATGGAGCGAGCCAAGAAGCAAAGACGTATAAACGACGAGCGCGACGAGCGCAAACGTAAACGGAATCACGAGAAAATGCCGCAAGCTAAATTACCGGAACCGCAAGAAGGTGAGTTTATGGGTATTTCGCGTTGGAGGGAAAAATTTATTGAAAAATTGACCCGCGAATGGCGAATCTCCGCGCTGAAGAGCGAGCCTCGTGCCATTCGTAACGCATACCCCTCGCTACTCCTATCTTTTGCCTTTTATCCACTCGCTACTCTCCTTCTCCTTCACCTTTCCGAGCTATACTCCCGATTGAAAAACTTTTCACGAATCTCTCTATCTCTCTTTCTCTCTTTTGCAGTTCGCCGGAACGACCGGGCTTACCGGCGGGAGAGTTTGCGAAAGATATCAACGGGAGATCGAAGACCATCCTGGACAGTAGTCGAAGCCGACGAAGCAGCGCGACGTCGAGTCCCCGGACCAGCGGCAGAAAGACGTCAAGGAAGAGGGTAAAAGGCGCGCAGCAACTTTTAGCCAAGACTCGGAGGCGAAGGATCGCTGACTTCGACGGACGGGAGGTCAGCAGCTTTTTTTTCTCACTCCCTCGAGAGGAAATCGGACTCTGGCTCACCTCTTAGCACCAACAACTTTAAAATTTACCACTATAGCGACGATCGCCTTTGTCGTTATCTAAATTTCATTAATACACCATGACAAAGTCTTATTTACAATTCTCAAATTTTATACGGTATAATAGCAGAACACCCGTATGCAGCGTTCTTGATTTAATGTAACTTCAGTTCACTACGTTGACAAGTGAATTAATTATAAATATTTTAACTCCTACGTTGCGGTAACGAGAACGTTAAACACAAAAAATCGAGTATCAGGTTCGTTAAAATAAAGTACGTTCGGCTCGGTTATATTCGGAACTGCTAATTTCGGGGTTTTGATGTACATCCAGAGTTTCTGCCGACGCCAGAGGGAAATTGTGGGTTTCCGAGCGGTAACAGTCGCAGACAGGCTTCCTGAATTGGCCCTATTCGAGCTGTTCATCGCAAACGCGAATATTGATGTCATGGAAAAATCGAATAGAAATTGAAGACGCGAGATAGATCTCGTTTAGCTCGATCCATCCAATATCATCGTGTTTGCACGCGCTGAGACCTCACGAATCGTTTTATCGCGAGCTCGCGTGAAGCCAGGTCGTATTAGGGCTGCTCCCGAGAGTGCAGCAGCTACCCTGTCTCCCGTTTTCTGGACTGGGAGTCTCGCTTACCGAGGGGTGCGGTTAGGGCTGAATTTGGAGGCGCGCGGTACCAGGCAGACCTTCCTTGAACGCTCTTTGCCGCTTATTCTCTTGCAATCCTTCACCAATTCGATATTCATAATGTTACCGAAGTGCAGTTCAACGTCACACTGTGGAAATGCTTTTGCGAATTTTATTGACGGATATTCTACTCGCCATCTGTTATATTAAATTTAATGTATGAGTGCAGAAAAATGACATATTTATATACAAAACTTTCTAATTTTCAATGGATTTACTAGAAATTACCGTAATTTTATATCTCACTCGTAAATTAAATTTAATTTGATCTTTTTACAGTTAATACACAAATACACATCGAGAAAAATGTGTGTGACAACCAATCGTGCCGTTGAACAAGACAAGTAAATTTACCTGATTATGGTTAACTCTTTCACGTTCATAAAAATATACTTTTTCAACTGACCAACATTGAAACAAAATCAGCAACTGACCATTTTTTGCAGCGCTATTACAATTGCACTGAATCTACAGAAGCAGATTTAAAAAAGTGCCTAAGTCAGGCGTCCCGAAAGTTGTAAAAGGCTGTAAAGCAGAGAAACCCCAGGGAGTCGCTTAGCGCTCGTTGCATTGGAACGCGCAGAGTCCGGTTAAATTGAGAGATTCGCGGAAACGAAAGGGTACAGAGAACACCGAGGGGGCAGAACGAGTTAGCGAGGGGTGGTGGGGACGTATCGATTGTCTGGCATTTAGCGTATCTGCGAGGGAGAGAATCGGCGGGACGGCGATATAGCGGGGGGCGCGCGCGCGTTCTCGTTTATTCATTCCCTGGCCAATGAGGCATAAAGCGTGAGTTGCGGCACACGTTGTGTGCCGGCCGCAGCCCGGCCGGTAACAGCGTAGCCACTACTCTGGCCCGGGATGACGCTCTCCTCCACTTGCAACCTGCATTTCCGGAACAAAAAGCCTCGTCTATGCTTTTCGCGAAAACGCATTTAATATACATATCCATGTATAGCCGGGCGTTACAGCGATTCCCGCAGCAGTCCCTGCGAAAAATGCTCACACGCTCCGATGGCTACAATCGAACCGCAATTGTTCAATGATTCATTGCCGCGTGCACGCAAAATTTTCGAAAATGGCACCAAGAGCTTTAAATTCGTGTATTGTAACTTATTTTTTCCGTCGACGCGAGTTAAAAGATTTTTGTACGTTCATTCCCGTCACTTTTCTGGTATCAGCCTTAATGGAAATTTAATAAATTCGCGTAATTGAATTAATTCATCTAATTCGGCGGACGTATTTCAGCCCCTTCTTCAAAACATCATGCTTTTCGCTTCTTGCAATGGTCCATTGTTAGAACAAATCGAATAGACGATAATTTCAATTTATTAGCGTAATCCAATAAATGCAATATATGTAATCATTTTGAAATACGTTCCTGAAATCCCTTCAGTGCGAAATGCGGGCGCGATGACCGTGAATGGACGACTATTGAAACGATAATGTAAATACCGTTGTTATTTCACGTCTCGGTAAAATGACTGGTCGGTAATTCACTAACAAAATGCAGTGCAAATGCGATATCGCGATTCAGAAATAAAGTTTCCCGACGGCGGCGACGGAGGGAGCGGCTATCCCGCAGGAACACATTCTTATTCCGCGATCCGGATGTGACATTTACTATCAATTTACGACGTTCCAGGCCGTTAACCACGAGCCCCCTCCCCCCTTGGTATACGCCGCTGCACCGGGTAAAGGTTGCTCCCTCGTTTTCCTATGTGCTCGCGCGCGAGTTCTCTATGCACATGTACAAGTATATACAGGATAAAGAGCGAGAAAGAGCGAGAAGGCTCTCTGAATGTGTGTCCATGTTCGCCGCGTCAGACGGATCGAGGGTCCAAACGTTTCAATCTCGTGCTCGTTCACCCGTCACTGACACGGCATATCGCTTCGTTTCTTCTCTCCATTTCACCTCTTTCTCCTTCTCAGCCTCGAGGAAAGAAAGAAATCGAGGGAGACGAAATATAGCGTCGAAGTGAATCCGCGAGGGTCGAGAGCATTGTATCGCAGACCTATGGGGGAAGATAATACACACAAGTATGTAGAATAAGCAGAAGTCTTCGTGCCGCGTGCATACACATAACTACGTCTTATCGAATGGACTGGAGATATACAGAGAGACAGTATTACGTAGATAAAAACTCAATAATATATGTATTTTATATATGTACATACATATGTATCTATAGATAGTAAATTACTCAACGTGTAATAATGTATTTATTTTACCAACGCCAGTATAGCATGAGCCTCGAACAACACGTGACACTTCGTTTTACGTACCTGAAACAGAAATAATAATACTGAGATTAATCACCGTGCATCTCAAATTTTCTAACATTTAATCAAACCTTTTCTTACTAAAAAAAAATATTTTCTTGGCTAAACCTTTTTTTTTTTAGTAAAACGCGACAATCATAATTGCATTTCTTAATAGTTTCTAATAAACATGAATGAGCTTAAATTGAAATACAGACAAATATTTTTAACAGGTTTTTTCGGATCATTTGGAAATCACAAGAAGGAATCGTCGGCATTATTTTCATTTAGAGTCCGAAGAAATTTGCCGTAAAACGGGGCAACACAAAATGACGCTAGCACCGTGAAGGAATGAAGAAAACGAGCGAGCGCGACTAAGTACAGGTCAGAAATAAAAGGGGCAAAAAAGGAAGACCGGATGATCGGTGTGAAAGTGCCTTGCGAGAAGATGAGTTGGCCATCTAGATTTTTCACTGCTTCTCGCAGCAAGTGATCCCCGCGATATTCACCTGGCAGCGCGAAGCGAGCGTAGAGCTTTTGCCAGCGCCCGCCAATTCCGCGTATTTCACGGAACGTTTTGATTATGCTAATCCCCGAGCGCGTTCTCGCCGCTGCGGGAAAATTGACCCGCAGCTTTTCCATCTCCCTTCTTCACTCCTCCCGCTCGCGCATTCGCCGCGCTCACTGTTTTACGAGCCAGACCACACGAATCTACCGAGAAACAAGAGGAGAAACGGAGAGCGAGAAGGCGCGCTCGTGGAATTCTCGTGAATGCCAAGCATTATATAACGCCACGGAAATACTCAGTGTACGCGCGGTATCGGCGCGAGTTAATTATGCCCCTCTCCCCGCGAGAACGAGCAATAAACGAAGGTAGGAAGGAAAGTACAGAGGAAGAAAAAAAATTCGTAAATGAGCAATAGTCGAAGGGCGATAAAGGCTGATTTCCATAGTTTTCCCCCCTCCGTTCGGGAATGTAATTCGCGATCGAGTGAAAACCTACCCCGACCACCGTTCATTAACCGCAGCACCGGCAGCGAGCACTCGTTTCGTCTCTCTCACGCAATGTAAATGAGAATAATTGCGATTAATAATTTTTCGATATTAATTATCGCCTGGGTTGGTAGTCCGAACAGTCGGAGGGCGACGTGTGTTCGGTCCTCGACGTCCACACATACCCAGACGCATACGGGAAGCATAAACGTATTAGCGAACAGTACGAGCCGGAACGACTGGTGTGCAAGAGGAGGCAACAGCGGCGGTAGCAGCAGCAGCAGCAAACCAGGCATCCAGTCCCGCGACTCGCAGTGATTGATGGGCCTCCATTATGAATCGCGCGTTTCTGAAATTAATCGCCAGTGCGGAGCGGCCAATGCTGAGCTTCTCTAGCTCCAGTTAACCGGCTAACTATACAGAGCCCGTGGCACAACCCAGTTACTGAAGCGATTCGTCCATGAATAGCTGATATTTCGATACTATGCCAAATGTCCATACGGTCTGGACTATTATATAATGGGTGCTTGTAAAACTAAAAGACACGGCGGGTTTATAATGGTGCTATTAATACTCTGCAAACCGAATGATATATTTTAATACGTTCAGAGAAATTTTCGCAGTCACGACGGCTGCAAACGATAACTATTCAATTCGCAATTATATTAACTTGTTTCAACTGTTAAATATAGCAGCGGTAACTATAAAATGTGGCGAACGCTTGAATTTCGGAAATTACTTTTACCACGTCTGTCAATAGAATCTGACAAAAACATGTAGAACGGTCAAACAAATTACATATCGCCAGTTCTTAAAATAACCGATTGGATCTGTAATCGATGTTTCTGCGTGCGAAGTCGCATTTGCTGGCTGGTTACAACAAAATATTTTCATGTTTTTCTATTAATGTTGAAAATTTGCACACTGAAAACCTGCACGTGCATCTAGTATATAACCACCGCACTATTTCAGCCCCATTTAATTTACCGTCTACGACTGGGAGTGAGGAGCTCGAGCTGCAGCTGCAGAGGCATTTAACCGTGAATGATTTTTGTAACTGGGAGAGCGTAAAATTGCCTAACCGATCTGGTGGGACGGCGTCCGGGGGTGAGGAGAGTGGGAAAGCTCGGATCTGGAACGAGTGCCGGAGATTCTCGGTGGTGTTTCATGTTCCGGGGTGTCAGGCAAGGGCGAAAGGGGGAAGGAGAGTGAGAGGGAGCGATCCTTGTCTCTCATTCTCTCCCACCCCCGCCCCCCCCCCTCTCCCTCTCTCTCTCTCACTCTCTGCTGGGCCTCTCGGTGTGCTCCGGTGCGGCGTCGATTTCTGCGGAGCTATTCGACGCTGCTGCGGTCGACCGTGGGACAGATTGGCCCGTATTTTGTAGCTCGTAAAAGCGCGCGTCGTGCGGTCGTACGGCTACGCTGTGTTGGGGATGGCCGGGAGGAGGGTGGTTGGCTGGCGCGACCACCCACAGCGAGGCTTCGTTGTCGCAGCGCCAATGAATGAAATGCCAAGGGAAAAAGAGTCGCGAGAGAAAGAGAGGGTCGAAATAAAAGTAGAGGGCGCGGGGGGACGGAGAAAACGAGTGACACATCAGCGCACGGAAATGTCCCAACGGGCGGTGATGGCGGTCGAGACTTCCAACCACTGCCAGTAGACTACTCCCGCGAAGAGATAATAAAAAATAAATTATAAAACGCGAAGGGAAGGCGAGAGAAAAGCACATAATGGAGGGTAAAAGAGAGCGAGAGGACGAGAGTTTGAGGACATTCGAGGCGCGGCAATAAACCGCATTGAGACTCCTGGCAATTATAACCAGCTCCTTTCTCACCCTGGAACGGCCGCTTTCTCCCTCTTTCTCGCCGCTCACGCGTTCTTGTTGTTTTTTTTCGGTTTAATTCATGAGTACTACCGTGAATTCATTGGCCAACAACCGATCATAACGAGAATCGGAGTTAACATGGAGTTATGGAGGAGGGTGGAATCGACTGATTGTGATAGATTTTCATTATTTTCTTAAGTAATTTGCGGATTTATTCAACTCAACTGTTTTCGTTTCCACGAAATTGCAGTCAATGTTCAAACTGAAACTGCAGTGGCAGTAAATCTGCAGTAATTATGACGTTCTTTAAGTATTCTCGTTATTCGTATTATTATCAAATTTACTGCAGGCACCGATTTTCCTGCGGTAAAATTAACAAGTCCTTTTTCTAACCATTCTACCACAGCCCAACCTGTTACCTGATTGCGTTATTGTTTCTGTTTTCAGAGTGATCGAGCAGATCGAACGGATTGTTGCGCCGGTATTACGAAAGCCAACTATTTAAGGGACGAAGAGGGTCATCGACTTCGTAAAAGCGTTTGCAAGCTTCATCGGCGTAAGAGACAACACAGGATACGCGTTTCAACAACGGCGACGAGCGGAGGCGACGGTACGTTTTCCTCGAAGCACCACTTGCTCTCGTTTCCTTCTCGTTCTCACGCTCGTTTTCCACGCGTATACCTTCGCTTCTCTGTTTCTATCTCGCGGTCGCTTCGACCCACCCGGCATAATCCGACCGATTACGTTATGCTTAAATATTTATCGGTCCGCATTAGGGAAACATGAGCCCTCTCTATGCATGGGAGCGCAGCACGTGGGATCGCCATCCCTTTTACACGATGCTAGCCACTACCACCGACGCTACTACTGGCAACTACGTCGCAGCTCGCGCAACCCTCTCTACCGTCGCCGATGAGGGTTGCAGCGGAGTGCGAAAGGCTTCTCTCACTCTCTCTCTCTCTCTCTCACTCTCTGTCTTCTTTGTCTCGCCGCCACCACTACCAACGTCGACGCCATCGCCGCGAACCAGAAACTAAATTCTCGTGAAACGAGACCGTTGAGCACGCTCACAATTACGCGACGTCGGGTACCCAGCGAAAATTGAACGAGTTGTAATCTCTCTTGTCTCGACGCCCTTTTAACTCAACCGTGCAGCCCACGACCTTCTGGGAGGTAAAAAATTGAAAAACCCGCCGCCGACCTTTTGTTGCCTTTGCATTTCACCTGCAAACGTTTTTAACCTGGCGATTGTTCGCCCTCGCATATTTATATATTTCGTCAAAAATTATACCGCCAACGAAATTATGGTCAAGTGGAATTTAAAGCGTATTCGCATTTTTACACGTTATTATGAGATCAAGAAAATGGCCCACAAGTGGAATTTAAAGCTCGAACAGGAGAGAATGGATTAACATGAATCGCACAGAATACTTTGTTTAAAAGAAAGAAAATTTATCTGAATTAGACATTCCATTAAACCGCCGTGAGCTGAAATGATGTCATCAAAGGATCTGTTTAATTCAAGCACATTTTTCTTTTGTTCAATATAAAATTGCAATTTTGCACTTTGTCATACGATCCGGGAAATTACAATCACCACGATGAATTTAACCCTCACTCTATTTTCAAGCTTATACAAAATATCTTTTATATCTTCGGCAAAAACGGAAGTTTCGTGTCGCCTACGGTCTCCACCTGTCCCTGCAATCAATCTCGCTGGTAATGTCTCTCCAGGCGGCCCTAATTCCACCTATTTGTGTCATTGTATTAAGCCTACTAGTCCGGGCGGGAGGGAGGAAGGGCAGGGGGGGAGCTTTAACTAAATTCAGACATTGTTATGCACACGAGACAGATACATAGTCGGTGGCGGCGTGTCGTACGGTGCCACGAGTGGTGCACAAGTAGTATTAGACGCGATATAGTCAGACTCGGAACACTTTAGCCAGAGATACGATCTCATTCCAGTCGACGTTCGGGCTGTACAATAATTCCGAGGGTCTGGGGGCGCTTCGACCGCGGAGCCGGCAAAGAACGAGAGAATAAAGAGAGTCGGACAGAGAGAGAGAGAGAGAGAGAGAGGAAGCCCCGGCCGTTGTATGGGTACACTGGGCCCCCACAACTGCGGCAGTACGTAATATATTTCAAGTGAGTGGTAGAAAGGGGCAGGCGCGTGACTTATCGCGCCCGAACGTAGTACCTAGTTACCGTGCTGCACAGCTCGCTCTCGGTGTCTCGCGGAACTATTCGTGGCGCAAATTCGAGACACCAATATAAGTGCTCGGCGGCGTTTCTTGACTTCGGCCGACGCGACTCCCCGAGACATAAGGCCTGTTCTCGTCCCGCCGTTGGTCCGATCTCCCGCCTCTCCGCACAACCCATTTAAACCCGAACAAGCAACCGCCGGCTCGCGGCCTGATTTGCAATTTCAATTTTGGAAGGAATTAACCTAACAAAATAATGCACCGTCGACTCAAATAATTGCGTAGTTACATTTAAAAAACTGCAGTCTAAATAAAGCCGGGAGTTTGAATTTAACAAAGCTGAAGGTTGGGAACCTCGAACATTTTGTTTTATAAATATTTGTCGTATAATCGACAATACTATTTTGCAATAATTGTACGCAGTTTTTGTGAAATTGTGTTCACATTTTTTTTTTTTTTGGTAATTGGGAAACTATTATTTTCATGAGATTTTCTTTATTTTTCACTTTCAAACGCTACCCCAATCGCTAGACTTTCCGAAAAAAGTGCATCAATATTTTCTATTTCAAGCGCTATTTTTATTCTGGCGAGGCGAGACAGATCGAGAGTTAAGGAGAACGAATGCTTAATTTTTCCCGCATCTCGCTGTCACCCGATGGAAAGGCCCGAAGGCATCAGTTAGTTTCTGCGTACCGGGGTCGCTTTTCTGCGATCAGCTTCATTCGGGAGTCGCGTTCGGTGGTTCGAAGCGGGACTGGTGAAGCGAACAGCCCTTCCTCCTCTCTCTCTCTTTCACCTTTACATCCTCTCGCTCTGCAGCGAGCTCTTCCACAGCGCAACTGCCTTATAGCGCGGAAAGCGGAAGCGAGAGAGAGCGAAAAAGAGAGAGAGAAAGAGGAAGAGAAAAGAGGGGTGAAGCAGAGAGGGAGGGAGGGGAGAGAGAGAGGGAGTAGCTCGTGCTTTGACCGTAGGTATTCATGAACGTAGCCTGCCACGCGGATTAGCATGTGAAAGAACGCTTTGCCCGTCGCTTTTCACCCCCCGTTCCGGCGCTGGCTCCCACCATCCTCGGGCGTCCCACTCCCACAAGCCTCCCTTTTCGTAGCCGCCATATTTTTGCACCGGGCTGAAAGCTGACGAAGCTTCTACGCCATCTCCCCCGTTCCAACCCCGTCCGCCGCTCTTTTCCTCTCTTCGTGCCGGAGCAAGGGGTTGAGTTCCTGGCAAGTGGAAAAGGAGGACACGCGAATGTATGTTAATCAAATGGCCCAGCGCGCACTCCCTCACCCACCGACCGCACAATGTTGTATATAGCACACGTAAAAGTGTACCGCATACGGGAACAACCTCCAGCTCCAGATCCGACGTAATAAGGATACCGAGAGCGCTCGACCGTCCACTGGAAATTTCCGATTATGGCTCTTCGAGTCTCCCACCGGAGATCGGGGCTTGGTGACACAATTTCGCAATTTCTTAGCAATCTCTCAAATCCGTAGTTACGCAATGCACTTCGTGATTTTTCTTCTAGGTAAAAAAAAATCGTAGCGGTGATACTTTGATATTATGCAAAAATGTCCACCGAATTCAAGCAGTTCTACGAGGAAAGCCATTTTTGCACCAATCGTTCCGAAAAAAATAAAATCGATACTGCCTGTACAATTCGTTGTATTAGGAACCAGAGATATTTTCACAAGACCGACGCAACGTTGCGAATTATCTCGCGCATAGAATTTTGAAGAATCGCTTTTTTAACGCTAATAAAAAAAATAAAAAAAATTTCACCAGAGTAAACAAAAAAACGGATAAAACCGTAGTTTATTCCATTTTATTTTATTTTATTTCATGTTACTTCATTTCGTCGGTCTCTAATCAAATACTGTATTTTATTAATATCCACACGCATTTTTTGCCGGAATTGGGTGAAACCCATCCATTGCATTTTTATTCCAATGCAATCTAGCGTTTTTCCAGTTGCCTCCGATCCGACAAGCCCCGGTCTCTCCTTTCCTCGAATTGCGCTGGCTGAAAGTAGAAAAGAGCTGGAAAGGTTGAGGGTTATCGTCGCGATAACCGTCCACTACCAGTCGCATCTACTTTTCTCGTTACATAATTTTTCCGGTGCGTTCGAAGCCTTTACGCCGAGGTGAAGAGATACTGGGGGTATTCGGTAAACTGGTGTGTGCAGTTTCCGTACTGCGATATCGTGATTGCCATTGGAGTGGCAAAAGTTTTCTGGCAAAATGGGATTTCTTGGTGAAAACTTTGTCGTGAAACGAGGAGTGTAGTGTGTCGAGCTTACACGAGCGTAACGCTCGGGGAATAGTGATCGAGAAAGGATCAATGAATTAAGATCATGATTGCGGGAGGGGGGGGGGGGATATTCCGGCTTGCTGGGAACTGAAAATTCACGCACGTGCCGGGCGTGCGACTGTACGTTGAGAATATTATTGGTGAGGACTCCAACGCAGGGGGAGGGAGACTGCTGTGCTAGTGCTGCTGTCGTTGCTGCTGCTGCAGTACGAGTTCCTCTCGCAGTTCTCTCTTTCGCTATATCGTCTTTGAGGATATTCATGAGGTGGATTACCATGTGAAACGCTCTATCCAGCGGACCGGCGAAAGCTACGGCTCTTTTCTTCGGCGCATTTCTACTCACTCGCCTACAGGACGATTCAGAATCAAGCCTTTTCTTCGACGCATTCCGGACATTCGCATGCCAATGCGAAGAAAATTCGTCCCACGGCGCGGTCTCACGACACGGGAGACGACGTCTTGTCGTCGTTTGTCTTTGCAAACCGGCTGTTCGTCCACGGAATTTTTGGCTTTAATTTTGTTCTCTTTTTCCATTTTTTATTAAAAAAAAGTACTTCCGTGTTAAGATATTTCATAACAGAATTGTGAGTCCGGTTGCTTTAAATTTAACAATTGTTAGAAGCATTATTATAATTACTCTATCGTAATAGCCTGAAGTGTATCTAAAAATATGCAGCTTTTTAAAAGCTGAGCAATTTTGGAGAAAAAAGGACGAGATCTCCACGAAGCTGAGAAGAACGAAAATTCGATATGAACGTGACACGATCGATTGCTGGGCAGTGATAAATCCTCGGCGAAGACTTCAGCGACGCTGATACCATCCGACAAGTATTTATCCTCGAAGGGACGTATCGAAGTAAACCAGACGAAAAATCGTGTGCCCGGAGCACTCGCGTTCCGGGCAATCGATTTCTCTTTTCCGCGCAGGGGAGAATCTCAGCGCGGAAAGACCAAGTTCGAGATCGACAGGCTGCCACCACCGTGCGGAGAAGACAATAATCCCGAAAGCGGGACATGGTATTCGCCGGAGGAGGAGAGTAAGAAAATCGATCCCAGCTGGTGCAAGCTCCGCGTCGAGTAATTTTGAAAATAGGCCGAGACATCAGCTCTCGGGGTTTGCGAAGGCTTTCGTGGAGAGAAATTGAAATAAAATCAAAGATGTGGCCCCCGAATATCCATTCAATGAATAGGAATGGACTGAAATTCTAGATTGCGCTATACACGGTATTGTAGTACACCTTCAGCGCCTGTAGCGGCATCCGGACAGAATTCAATGGTCCGTATCAAATGCAACGGGGCAAATCAACCCTGCATCCTTGGTTGCTACCTTTTGCCGTCTTAGATTTTCTTTATTTCTCTCTCTCTTACCGATACCGGTGGATAAAATTCGATTCCTTTCTCTTGTGAAACGCAGAGGGGAAAATGCGAAACCTCGTGCCAGACGACCGAAACCCTTTGTAGGACAAGAAAGGGAGAGACAGCGGAGCCGCTACCCCTTCGACTGCTGGAGTTAAACGTCAGAAGCGTCAGGAGGAAAGAGGGAAAGTCATGCCAAGCACGTGGCCCCCTCTCCCTATCCTTATCAATATGCATTAGGGAATTTCTGTCCCTCTCTCTCTCTCTCTCTCTCTCCCGCACTCCCTCTCTCACTCTCACTCTCGGTGACTTTCTCTTTTCGTACATATTCCAACCAGACTCCCCGACGTGCTTTTTCACCCCCGAACAAGCTCAAATCACAGTCAGCAGAGCCTCGACACGCACGACAGCACTTTCGAGCGCACCTTGCGCGACCCTTGTACCCTTATCTCACCCGCTGAGCCCTTTAGCGGGACACGAGACCCATTACTAAGTGGATGTACTTTGCCGGGATCTTTCGTGGCTTTAAATTCATTTTTCAACACACGCTCGAAATAATACTTACGTGATATTTACGGTGAAATTAACTTGTCGTCCGTTTTACGAAAAAGAAAGCGGCTTGAGCATTTAATTATTTTTTAAATGCGCGACTAAAATGTACCCACAAATAGCATTGTCGAGGGTGACCTGAGAAAAATGTGGTTGGATAAATTAAATCTGCGTTTGAGGACGTTTGCCCAAATTCGTGGTTGGTGCAAGAAAGAATGTTGATTGCCGCTATGATTTCTTGATTTCAACCGACGCGAATAATTGTTGAATGAACTGACTTTGGGAAATGTAGATTTAGTTGTCGTAACTACATTTTTGACACTTTAGAAAGAAAGAAGGAAAGAAAGAAGGTCAAGTTCTCAATTTCAGACGGTAAAACAATTTATCGGAATAAATCGAAAGGGTTGAAAAGCATTATCGTCACGGAAGGTCAGAAAGTAGGGACAGGCGTTGGGGGGAATAACAGTGAATCGCGTTGAACATCAGTCGCCAGGTTCGAACGATGCCCGCAAGGGGTTGAAAGCCTGGTAGCCTCATTAATATGCATTAGACATCTCGGGGCGGACTTACCCGCTCATTGTCCACCGTTCCAGACCCAGTCGCCCCAGAAGCTTTTCCGCGCTTTTCTCCCAAAGGTCGATTGGTCTTTTCATCGGAGGGCCGAATGTTCGATTCCGACAGGATGGGGCGCAGCCTCGAGGGGCGATCGTCAATTTGCGAGTGGAGGAAAAACTTTGATTACTTTGGCTGTACAAGAGGGGCACGCGACAATTCGTACTTCTCTGAAAAAGTGGGCCAGTGTTACGAGGAAGGAAAGGAGCGAAAATCCTCGACTCACCGTTCGGAACTCCTTGAGTATTCTTTTTCTCGTTGCTTATTTCTTTCAGATATTTTTTTTTCCTTCTTTCACAGCGAAAAAATAAGTATTTCTGTTAACAAAAATACTAAGCACTGTCAAAAATCCCTCTTTTAACAAGTGCATGAGTAACGGAGAGCATTGTTAGCAAACTATTCGAGCTGCGATTGGTTGCCAGGAAAGTCCGGTGTAAAGAAAATCAGGTTGATGTTAAATTTTACATAAGACGATGGGCGCGGCAGCGCCTGTAACCTTTTATAAGAGCGCAACAGCGCAAAGTTGATTTACCCTATTAGAAGTGATATTTTGAAAGAAAATATTTCCGAGGTCGATTTTGGCGATTTTCGGTCCGGAGCCGAATCTATGATTTCTCACAAAAAGATCGTCGCCTAACATTTTTTTTTTTTTTTCAAAATCGATTAAAAAGGTTTTGTAACCAGTGTTCTCGGAGGTAGAATATACGACTTGAGAACGATGGTATAGGTTAAAAGTTGATATTTTGAAAAGAAAAATTTCCGAGGTCGACTTTTGCGATTTTCGATCGGGAGCCGGATCTGCGATTTCCGACAGAAAAAACATGTTTTTCGTCGCCAAAAAATATTTTTTTCAATATCGATTAAAAAAGGTTAATAACCAGTGTTTTCGGGGGTGGAATATGCGACTTGAGAATGATGGTATAGGTTAAAAGTTGATATTTTGAAAAGAAAAAAATTGGGGTCGATTTTGGCGAGTTTCGGTCGGTAGCCGAATCTGCGATTTCCGACAGAAAAAATATGTTTTTCGTCGCCACAAAAATATTTTTTTGAAAATCGATTATAAAATGTTAATAACCAGTGTTTTCGGGGATGGAATATGCGTCTTGAGAATGATGGTATAGGTTAAAAGTCGATATTTTGAAAAGAACAAATTTCTGAGGTCGATTTTGGCAAGTTTTTCAGGCACGCGCGCCATCGCGTGTGATTAGCCTAGTCCATATATTATTGTTTAATAATTTATGCCTCACACAACCCATTGACAACCATCGCAATTACGCAGTTTGACTCAACCTCAACTATTCAATGTTTACAGCAAGCGACTGCAGTCTTGACAGGCAATTTGCGTTCGCCAGTGAAAGTACGAGAATTACGATCGGATTCCTTTCGCAACGAGAGCACGGAAGAGATGGAGATCCGTGGAAACCGCATTCCGTCGGGTTACACGAGGCAGTCACCAAGCGGACTCGGCACCCCAGGAGTAAAGAGATCCTAATCCGGCTAGCGCCAGTTACCGCTAACGAATTCCCTTTCCGACTTTTCCTTCCCTTCACTCCCTCTGCTCTCTCACTCTCTCTCCCTCTGTCTATCTCCATCTCTTCCTTTCGTCCCTTTTTAGCTTCACGTGCTCTGTCTACCTTTTTTTTTGTTACAGGATTGGACTGAAAAACCTGGCAGATTAAACCATCCTGGGAGTCCGCGACAGAGAGCGGAGCAGAGTGGCTGCCACCTCGATCACCTCAGCTCTCGTCTTCTCGCTCTCTCTCTTCCACTCTCACCCGCTGTCGAACTCACCGTCCATTTCTTTTTCCCTCCCTCAGCTCCAATCTCTATTTCTTTCGCCGTTTCATTCTCTCTCCCCTATGTCTCGTGTACTCTCGTGGGGGCGAGAGCGCAGCAGCTACTGCGGGACGACGCTGCGTTGGGTCTTCGGGACCAATCACTTTATCTGTCTCTGCTGCGCTGCCTGTGCACCGAGCTCCCGACGACGACGAAGAGTGAGAGAAAGAGAGAACGCGTGAGAAAGAAAGCCGGGGAACGCTACAAGGCGGGACAAATCTCGGGGCACAGAGACCTCACTATCCTGTGGGAGCTACGTAATCCTCGAACTCTCAGATAGCACGATAGACTCTCGCTCTATAGAACGTGGCTCGGGGAGCTGAAATAGAAACTTCGGGTGTACAGGGTGTCGCAAAATATCCGACGAAAGGAGCTGCGAATGAAATTCCTCACCATGCATTCGCAGCGTTCTCTCTCTCTCTCTCTCTCTGCCTCGAGATTTGCATTGGGTCGATGTGTATTCAAGATTCAAGAGAAGGAAATCCGAAAAGAAATATTGAAACCACAAAGATGTCTTTCCTGAAATTCGCGACTCGATCGCGGCTAACGACAGTGAGAATCGTCAAACGTGTCGTCGATTCAAAGCACTGTAAAGAGGATTGAAGAGGCGTTCAATAAGGAAAAGCTTCTGGATATCGGCGAAGCCATGGACTGTGTTCTCCATGGTGTAATATCGGAGGCCTCGTCAGCGGTGAACTGGAGAACACGGGGTCTGTAGTGGGCCGTCAAACGAAACGGCCGTGCCAAACGATCTTGCGTTTACGCAGGCGTTAAACAGTTACGCGCAGTTGAGCCGATCGTAATGCGAACGAGGTGCGCGCGGGCGCGCGCGACGCGTCCGAGAGGGATCTGCGCCGGGCCGCGTGTACTGCATTTATGCGCCATATCGCGCGTCACGCGCCGCGAATTACCCAGGGCTGCTCACGCCATAATAGTATTTCTTCGGTGTAGAGAATTTCGAGAAGCCCGGGCTTGCCGCGCGCGCACTACGAAGGCGAGCGGTTATACCCGAGACCTCGCATTTCGATACTGGGCTCTGAGTTCTCATCCGAAGTTTCAACAAAACTGCCAGTCGTGGAAGCTTTACGCGTTTCCCACATAATTCTCACCCTCACCGCGGCCGGAATATGTGTAAAAAAACGAGGAGCGGGAATCACGAAGTAGGAGAAAAAACTGCAGCAAACCGAGGGACCCACTTTTTAATATTTTCACAACGTATACCTATCTCAGCCGCAAATCCGGATAAAAAGAATCTCTCTCTCCCCGCCCGCCCGCGGGTCTATAAGCTTTCCCTTGTTATTTTACAAAAGCTCAAACATATTCTAATACCCTTCTTTGTGCTTTATTGTACCGTGTTCCCCGCTGTAGACCGCGCGTGTGTCGTCTTGGAAGGCGAATTGTCGCCTCGACGCGTTCCAAACCTGCCTCCTGGGAACGCAGATGCCGAGAGCCGCGTAGCCGAGTGAGGCAAAACGAGACAGTTGGACACGAGTCCGTTTTCGAGAAGAAAGAATTTTGTTTTTCATGTCGCGGCTAATGTAAACAGTGTCCAAACAAATCTACGAAGAAGTAGAAATTAAATACTAGTTACGTTACAATTTTGCCAAAGTTTCCTCTGTGGGGAAGCGTTTTGAAAGGTTGCACTTTGTAAATGGGAGCCATATTCAGTGTAGATTACATATAGAGTGGAATATTGCCCGTTATTTATTTTAGAACGAATATGTAATACTGCTGAACACGGCAGTAATTTTGAAACGAATACCGAATGGTGTTGGATACACTATGCATTTTGGTACGAATATTGAACAGAGGTGGATTCGCTATTCATTTCGGTACGAATACTAAATAGAGTAGGATTCACCATTCCATTCGGGGATGAATACTGAATCGACTTGTATTCGGTATTCATTATGATAATGAATACCGAATACCAACATTATGCCTGCTGTATTCCCACACGTGGTCCGTACAATCTGGTTTCTCGGAACTTATTTGATTCAATTGCTACATTATGAAAAAAATATCTGGACACCGCCGATACTTTTATAAATGCTCCATGTTTCCAGATATGTCAATTTGGCTGTACCGTCTTGCCCCAGCCGGTTCCCACACGTATAGGCCCGAGGGGGCTGCCGGAGACAGGACGCCCACAGGACGGAAGGAACAACGAAGGCGAAAGCATCCTAACGATGCGACGAGTCTCTCCCAATGCGCCTCCTCTATTGGTATGGAAGAGGCGAGAAAGCCCGAAAAACGGAGGAATACGATGAAGAAGAAGAAGCAGAGGAAGCAAAAGAAGAAGACGAAGCAGAAGAAGAAGAAGGAGAAGAAGAAAAAGAAGAAGAAGAGGGAGAAGGAGAAGATGAAGAAAAAGAAGAAGAGAGAGAAGGAGAAGAAGAAGAAGAAACGGCGAAGGTGGACGTGAAGAAGGAGAAGTACCGGCAGCAAGCGGGGTAGAGGAAACACCCGCCGTATTACCAAGTGGACGTCGACGAGGAGGACCGTCGTCCTGTTCGTCCTTGCAGCTTGTCGACGACGTCCCGCCGGGAGATGCTCGCCTGGAATACGGGACGTAATGGTGTCGGTCCTCTCATCGTCCTCCACCCTATTTCAACCTTCCTTTCCTTATACGCCGGGCTTCAACGTTTCTCGCTCTCTTACGACGACCAAGAGGACGACGGGGGAAGGAGGCGAGGTAAGGAGAGAGAAAATCGTGCGGTACCCGTGAACGCGCCGGCTGGCAAGCTGCCCGGACATACGCGCCGCTTGCTTCCCTTCCTTCCTTCGTGACGAGCTTGTTAAATTTATCGAAAGCGTCAAATTAGGAGCGAACCAGCGGCAGAAGCAGCAGACTCGCCAACGTAGCTCCGACACTGCCACTGCTGCTGCTTCTGCTGCTGCTTCTCTCTGCCACCCCTTTTCAACCCCTATTCCCTTTCTCCGCCTCTTCTTTCGCTTTTCTACGGATCGGCGCTTTCATCGGCCATATCGCTCTCGGTATTCACCAGACCTGTATTTTCTATCGTACCTTGGTCAAAATTAAGTAGTCTTCAAGCGCGACACAAAACTGTTGCAAATCGATCGTATTGCGTCGACATTTCAGCAGAGTGAATCTTCCAAAAGAAAATATAAAAAATTAAGCGTTTCGGAAGGTTTAAACTTCACAGAAACTGGGATCCGAGTCGTTTTTCGTGACTTTTACGTTAGAATTATGACCTTTTATTCGTCCTAAATTTGGTGGTCTCGCGGAATGAGCCAAAGGTCAGGAACCTTTCACAGAGCCTCCGGAAAAGGCAGCTGTCACTCATTTTGAATGAATGATGAATATCGTGGGGTTCAATTTTTACTTTTGATTTGCGATTAGCGTGATACTACGACATTTTCAGACCTTTCGGTAATCGCTGACAGATGACATATTTTGTACATTTGCATGAAGGAATACACGACCGACGACTGAAGCATCCACTTTGTTTAATGACTCCACATTTGAACTATGACTATTATCTGACGAGACAAAATTTCACAGAATCTACAACGCGTTGTTAGTCTGACTAGCGCGCGAGTCGCAAAGAGTCGCAAGCTCCCAATAAAAGCGGATGTAGCCGTTAAAAGAATTATCCGGAAGCATCAAACTTTTCACCGGCCCCGCGAAATGTCGTTATGACTTTAAACTCAGTAATCAGAGGGATGTTTTCATGCCCTCCGGCCAATACACGTTCCATCAGACGTATCGCGCGATTATAAACTCGGTAGCTGCCAGAATAAGCTGGTGCAGCGGCGCAGCATCACAGTGGGTGGGTGGGCGAGGCGTCGGGGGTTGGGTAGCTCCAATCTTGGCTCACTCGCGAATTATACTGCCGCTGGAGCTAATGAAATTCACCGCATCGTAGAGACGCGCGAGCGCGTCGATAAATGACCGAGAACGCCGACGCCACCATCCCACCCATCGACTATGCCGCTGTTGCTGCTGCTGCTGCTGCAACGTATAACGTCGGAATTGCCTAATAAGCACCGTTCGTGACAAATTGCTCGCTCGTGATGCGATGGTATTCCGTGAACGGGGGTCGTCTGGGCGGTTGGGTACGTACTGCAGCTTTCGTTGTTGCGACTACTACTCACGAGGGTGAATAGGCTTTCTTCCTCTCTCTCTCTATCTATATATATGTATATATCCATGCATATATAACAATATTGTAATACATATATCTATATATATAGCCATATATATATAAACAGAGACAGAGAGAGAGAGAGGGAGAGTGGCAGTGTACGTATTGCAGAGGTGCCAGTGTCGGAGGCAGCAGGCTAACGGATTGTTGTTAGCGAAGGGAACGGTGTGTGCCGGGCGCGTTTACAGCGCGCAACATACATCACGGAAGCAGCCGTCAGGATCGCGACTAGAGACTGCGGAATGACAATAATTGATTCCTCCTGCTTGCCGTCTCTCTCTATCTCCATCTCCCCCTCTCTCTCTCTCTCCTGTCGTCCCTCTGCCGCGAAACTGCTGCACAAGCTTTGGTAACGTCGCTGCGATGCATCGAGGGCATTGCACATAGCTATACGGAAGACTAATACCGCGGAAAAGCGAGACGGTAGAAGAGGCAGGAGTTGAGGCTCGATCTCTGATGTTGGGAATACTTCAAGAAAGGGGATGTTCGATGAGGTGAGCCCTTGCGCTGCTTCAAAGCGCGATCGCTCATCCATCGAGCGTATAATATCTCCTCGGCAGACTCCGCTGCTACTTCACGAACGGCTCTTCCGACGCTCCCCCGGAGACATAATCCTTCTCTTACATTTCGCGCTCGTCTATCGCAACGCTCGACCTTCGCAATTTACGTTCTGTGCGGTAGGCGGAGGAGGAGGCAGCGACATTCAAGTTTTCTCATATCTTTTTTACCCCGATTTCGGTACAAAAAATTCAGTTATTCCAAGATATTTGTCTCGTTGAAATAGCGAACCGCAAGTTTGTCGCTGCATTTTTTTCTCCGTATCAGATTACTTGTCTTCCTGGCTCAATCCCGTTTAATTGTTGTGGCTATACACAAGAGTGTACGCCTTTCGCATCGTCGTCGATGTGCTCCATAAATCGTGAAAACGACAATTACTTTTAAGCAGTTTATTTTGCTCTCCTGCTGGAATGAAAAATTTGCGCAGGACTCGGCGGAGCTCAAGAGTATCGACATTATTTAACATAAGCTTTCGAATGAACGTCGATCACCGAATTAATGTTGTTTTCGTTATTCGTCGTCGCGTGACGTTATCGAGATTATCGAGTCACCGGCGAAGCGGGCGCGCGGGCGCTTGCAACGGGTTCTCCGAGCTTCGATGGCACTGCCATCGGATCCTTCGAGTCCCCGGCCCGTCATCCCTCCGATCCACTCTCTCTCCGACACCGCGTTTATCGACGAGCGGCTGACGCGATTCATCAATCACCACCCGCGAAGGGGAAATAAATAATTTTTTTTTCTCTCCACTGCCAACGTTTTCCGCCCCCCCTGCGAAGAGATTATAAACGCGTCCACGCCCCTTTCTTGCTTCCCGGAGATCGAAACCGTCGCGGAGCTTTTTCTTTTTCTTTTTTTTTTGCTCCAACCCTCCACTTCCATCCCTCAACGTGATTCGCCTTAATCGAGTGTCGAGCTTTGAGGACAAATAATAAAACAATGAACGTCGAGGAAGAGAAAGAGGTCTGCGAGGCCTCGACGGCGCTGGGAGATCTTTTCGAGGAGAAAAAGTATTTCGCACACGGCCACGTGGGACAGGCTGGGATCACGTGGGGCAAACCTGGGCCCACGTGGGAGGTTGGGGTTACCTCTCGTTAGTTTGAAATATGGTGTATCTCGTCGCTAGGTACATTTGATTTTAGACATCTTCTTTCTTTAGCACATTGCAAAAAAATGGTCAAGTGCTTTGGGGAGGTTAATTTTGTGGAAAATTTAAAAGTACATAAATGTAGGATAAATGACCTATAATGGGGTATTTGAAAGTAGCGAAATCTGCTCATCTTCGTGCCAAACAAGCCGAATATATTGCCTGTAGATAACAGAAAAATTTCGCGAAGCGTTTTCTTCGTCGAAGAAAGTTAATTTGCGACAGAACTATCTGTACTCTCCCTTAGGTGGCCCCTCATTCGTCGGGGCTCTCCGTATAAAAGGATTGGAGCGATTTTTCACGAAGTTAGTCGAGAAAAACCGTATCTCGTGCCAAACGAATACGAATCGATTTGCCAATTTTCCTTTGGCTCGCGGCGAAACGCCCTCGGCGAAGCTGGCGCGCACAGTCCTTAAGTAGAAAAGCCCGTATTCGGTCAGACGCTGGCTTCTTTTCACCAGTCTCACGCGAGTTTCTGTATTTTCCCTCCCCGATTCTCTTGCGGTTGTAGCCCACAGGTCGTTATGTGCTTTCACCGCGGCAACTTGCTCGCTCTCTCTCTACGCACGAGATACTCAGCGAAGAATGGATTCGCCTCGCCCAGACCGAGGAGAAAAGTTAGGAGAGGACCGAGGTACGCGCGACGAAGATACCGAGGCTCGTTTTCCCCTCGTTGTTTTCCATTCTATCGTGCATTTTTCCTCCTCGCAAACTTTTCCTTCTTTAGATCAGAGGGGCAGAGAGAGAGAGAGAGAGGAAGAGAGTTTTTCGTTCCTCTGCCTGCGCGAACAATCGATCAATCTCGTTTTCCTGGAATATATATTAAGGACATAGGCGGGGGTTTACGGTGGCGGAAGAAGGATATGGGAAAACGAAACGAGGAATGATAGGGAAATACCCGCCTCCCGGAAGTGTCGCCGTTTCTCGCAGACCCTTAAAAACACATCGTTATAGGGTATAACCAGTTTCGTGTCCGGTTTAATGTACATTAAGAGCTTGTTAATTTTCCCGGTTAGGTAAACAGAGAATTGGACGTAGCGAAGTGACAGAGGGGCAGCACCCTTGCTGGCATTACAAATTACAAGTGGCACGAGAAATAACGTAGGTAGGTGACTGAAACTGGAGCAGTAGATAGCGGAGAAACAGAGAACGCGAAGGGGTGCCCCTTTCTCGTGTCAATAAAGTTGGCGCTCAGGAGGATAGTCTCAACGACGAGGGTGATATATAGGGATACATACATGTGGAAAACGTACGCGCGAGATATACGCGACGATATATCTAGTACAAATAAGCATTCGAGAGTCGAGAGTCCACGTGAAAGCTACCGTTCACTTCGAGTAAGACCTCGTTATACGAAACGGCTCGCGAGCTTCCGAAAGTATCAGTAAATACGTGCGGGAATTATAATTAACGTCATTGCCGCAACGGCACGTTCAGCGTCACGCTTATAACGGAGTCGACAACGGGAAAAAGGCAGAGTTTAGTGAAATCAGTAAATGGGATAAATTTGTATTGTACAAACGCGACGTCGTTGCGCTTCAGATGAAATTTCCGATGATCCTCAATGACAGACAAAAGTACTTTTTTCACTATTTCGATTCAGTCGTGCCCGTGTCAGTTGAGAAAAATTACTTACGTCAACGGTAAAGGATTCGAGTTACAATGTACTCAGACAGATAAAAGTGATTTATATTTCCAGACAATCAATCTCGAGGCATAATATCCCTCATATCGAATTCAAAGGGAAGTGATCAGGTATTCATCAATCTACGCGGTGGCCACAGAGGGTGAAGAGTCGCGGTGTGTGCGTGTACATCACGGAATCGGCTGTCGTCCAGGGTTAAATATGACCGATCGGTAGCAGACTGAGGAGGTACGAGAGGCCGGGGTTGCTAACGACTAGTCGAATCCGCTGTATCCCTCGTCTTGCGAGCATCAACAGCAGCAGCAGCAGCAGCGGCAACTCTCAGCTGACGAGGGTGGCGGGACATCTCACCCCTTGACCGGGCGGTAATGGATACGTGTACCAGAGACGAGGAAGCGACACTCACCTTCCCGTTCGCTCGACCTCCTCACCATGTGGATAATAAGAATTTCTAGTTGCCCTCGAGCAACCGATAGATTGATCCAGAAAAAAGATCTCTGTAACGCCTGTTGCCAGTGAGATCCACTGACTACCGCGCCACGTTCGCCACTCCACAACGAGTTAAACCAGTTGGAGCGCCAAAGCGGACCAGTCCGAAGCGCCAACCCACGTCCATCGGGGTTGAAATCTTGACGAGGGTACGGCGTACACATAGCCGACGATCGTCCGTACCTTCCACACACGCAATTCACGCGTGCCACTTAAGGATATACATGGAATTTTACGCGGAAGATGAACGAGCTCGGCCATCCGTTCAGGTGAATTTATCTTTCACGTCCGGAGCGTCTGGAAATCGTTAATTTTACCGAATTTACCTCGTTTATTATCCTCGAAAGTAACAAGAAAGTTAACCTCTCTCTCTCTATCTCTCTTCCTCATTTTTCAGAAACTGCGAAACAAGATTTCTCGGTACGTCAGCTGCACAACAATCAACCGCAAACATTTGTGTTATTCCGTGGAGAAGCAACGAGGTCTGAGATGTAGCTATTCTTGATAAAGGATACAGAGACTGAGTGGGAGACAAAGATCGAGCTAGGGCGAGGCCCGAGGTTGAAGGGTTCCCAGCCTTACCTACTTTACACATTCATGAAGTTCGCATGGAGGTTCTGGCCTACACAGCGCGCTGTGCGGTATCAAAGGTATCGGCCGTACGCGCGGTAGCGCAAGATCACTACGTGTGCTCTGCGCTTCGTCTTCCGCAGAGGGCAGATCGTCGTGTGTGTATGTGTGTGTGTGTGTGTGCTGGGGTTTCCCTAGAGAATTGAACCAGACCGTGTCCCGTGTGTTTGCGGTAACCCTAAAACAATCGATCACCCTCCCGACGACGCTCGGAGGCCACACACGAGAACCGAAGAGAAGCGGCGACGCCTCGTTCCCTCGATTTCACTCACACCAGCACACCAGATCGATGTCGTCTCGTGCCCCCTCTGGCCTCCGCGCGCGCGCCTCCACATCCCGCCGCTCACGAACTTCCGTGCGAACCCTCGATAACGTCCACGAATCGATTAATTCCAAATTCCTTGGCCCACCCTTGGTCCTCCCTTCAAATTTCATATTCACGGCGACTTTTTTTATCGCGAAAAAAGAAAGAAATGCACCTTTTTGGCATGTGCGAGGTGCACTCTGTGGATCAAAGGCAGAGTCGTTAGCTCTCCACTTAAACAATTAGTATTTATCGTAAAATTCTAGTTTTTATTACTATTTCATCGTAATAGCCTGCAGTGCTTATGAAAAAATGGTAAAAACTGCAAATATAGGCTAAGAAAATATGGGTCCATATTTCCGTAAATTTTTTTCCTTCGTTCGAGAGAAAACTCAATATCGAAGGGAATGCCGCAAACGCGATGTCTTGATTTTGGCATTTTTCACAGAATTTTATAGCCAGGCCCTCAAAAACCGCAAATTTTCTGTAATAGACTTTTGTCTCGAACGCAAGAAGAAAATCCAGGTTCGATCGTTCCAAAAATAGCAATCCTAATTTTTTTCAATTAACGAAATTTCGTGGAAAGTGCGGAAACGGTTTTTGCGTTTTTCCAGTGATTTTTTTTAAAGGGAGGTGGGGATTTTTTTAAATCAGAAGGGAAAATAAGAAGAGAGGTTTTTATTTTTTTTAATAAAAGCTGTTACAGAATAATGACAGCTGAGGCAATTGTGTGACAAACATTTATAGAATGAAACGATGATGGGGGTTTGCAAGAGCGATCAAAGAGGATGGGCCGACGGAATTGACTCTCCGGCTTCAAGACACTCGAACGAGAAATGTCGTGAGCTTTTTGCTCGACACAGGATTACGATGGCTCGAGTTTCTTTGCTCAGGACGTGGAAAGCAGTGGGTAAGATGCAGGTGTGTCGATAAAATCGACAAAAAACGGTAAAAGACAAGTAGAGGCGTTACGCACTCCACCCCTCGACCGCGAACGCAGGGATTACGCGTCGTTCTTCGGGAACGACCCTCGAATGGATTACCGTCGCGGCTACACAACGAATCTCAGAAAGTACTTTCTTATATTTTTGGCCTCTTCTTTTCACAGACCATCGTGACTCGTGAAAACTCGAGAACCACCCTACGCAGCCGGCGAGATCTTTAAAGAGAGGACGCGAGTGAGAAAATTAGGAAAGTATCGAGAGACCGGAACAAGGGATGATTGCGAGATTGTGTTGCCTCGGCAGACCACGAAAAGACCTTTACGTCTGCGAGAGGATGGCGAGCGGAAATTTTTCGACGAAAAATTTCATTCGAACTGGCAAACTCGTGGCAGCGCGCGGAGGTTCGGATGAGCAAGTGGAGTTTTCCGCCAGAGCCGAAGCACTCGCATTCCTTCGTTTGGCCTTTTTCAACGGCGGGAGGTTTGGTATTTTTCACCTAAAATTCCCCATCGCTCGGTCTTCTTCCCTCGGCGAGCGCGTGCAAACACAGCGCAAAGGGACAGCTTTGCCGGTGAGTCACTGTGCTGTGTGTGTGTGTCTGTGTGTACGTAGCGTCTGCTTTTCTGGATGCTCGGCCAGCGGACAAAAATCACAGTCCCGTGTAGTGTGCGAACGTAGCCGCGAGCCAAGAGAGCGCAATTTTGGACGCGTTAACGTGTCCGGAGTAAAGGGTCGCAAAAAGACTGCGTCTAGGTCGAGATATCCTGCTCTGTCTGGGGTGCGACTGTCTGCGCCGAGGATTCGTGCCAGGGCCCGCGTACTGCGGTACACGAAGGGAAGAATGCCCCGTGGAATCGCAATCGCGGCTTACGAAACACCAAACATTCGTTCGGTGACCGAAAAAACACGAGGGGTGAAAAAAACCCCGATGGAATTTCCAAGTTTCATCGGTGCTGGCATTGTGGTCAAGGAAAGTATCCACGCGGTTTTTGAGTTTTTAAAAACTATCGTGAATAGCGGTGAGAGACAGTGAGAGAAAGCGAGAAACAAAACAAAAAACAGACAGCAAACAATTCCCGAGCAGAGGCTAAAAGGAGTGAAAAATAAAATAAACAAGCCGTTTTCCGTCTGCTATTCCAAGCGGCGTCGGGCGTCTCACCCCTTTCGAGATCAACGAACCGAACGATAGCAAATATGTATGGGAAGCTGAGAAATATTTTTGCGCGCCCGGAACGATGAGTCGAAATCGCGTGAGAAATGGGTCGAAGCCGCGAGGGAACTTTGTGAGACGGTGTGGAAAAGGAGAGACGACGTCGACGACGGTGGGGAGGTGGAAGGTGCAGGAACTAGTGGCACCGGGGAAATAGCACAAAAGAGAGAAAAGAGGCTGCCGTTCGGTTGGGCTAAAGGTGAAATGCTAAAAGGTGCGATCGAGCGGCGTTTTGCGATATATAGAATGAGCGCGGAGTGGTTTGTAAAAGAAGCCGAGATCTCCGGGGTGGGACACGCGGAAGACGTCTTCACCGGGGGCCTCCATAGCCGACGGGAATCACGAAAGAGGTGCAAGAGCGAGAGAGAGCCTCGAGGTGAGAGATAGCGCGCCGGATCGTCGTTGAACGCGGTGCGGAAAGCACAAGGGAGCCGCGAGAATGAAATTGGCCTTTATGTACGTATTATTCGACACAAAAGCGTCGAACGCCGCGGCGGCACACCAAGTGCGAGGCCATCCCCCCCGGGGCTTTGGCCCTCGAGCCCGTGCGGCAAAAGCTCGCGCACCCCACGGAGACCCCGCGTTAATGTATTCCGATTGACGTTACACTGCGACTACGAAAACGCGACTACACGCTCGACGAGCGTTTACCGCCAATGCAAAATCTCTTGTCATTCGGAAACGTCATGTTTATTGCCTTCTTTGTCTCCCATAACGGGTCCATTACCTTGATCGTCGGTTAGCCACTAATTGAATCGTAAATTAATCCTAAAATTACTTGTGCGGCAGGACGCTTTTTAATTTTCACGGTATGCAACCCTGGCGCGCAGACTTCACTTTCCACGCTTCTCACGAAGTTTTAACTAATTTTTTCATTCTGTTTCAGTACCTCCTGAAAAAATTGCGGAAGAACGAAAGCAAAGAATAAAGTAATCGCGGAAGGGCAGAGCGACGGGGATATCTGAGAAGATTAGCTGCATAGAAGAAAGCTTTCGCTTAATCGAGACGAGAGTAAAGGCAGACGAAGAGGAGTTTGGTCTCGTGAGTTGAGCCACTAGCGAGATTCACCAGCGCGCGGCAGACCCATAGCCCGTGCTCGTTCCTCCATGAATTTTAAAACGGCTCGCGGTTTCCAAACGATATGTACCAGGAGGAGAGGCGGCTACCACCGCGCCACCTCTTTCTACCTTCTCCGCCTGCTCCCCCTACCCCCCACCCCCTACCCCCTCACGCAAACTACCCCATAAATCTCGAATTTTCGTGTTCTACGAGGAGGAGAAAGCGCAGTAAAGGAAGAGGAGATGATAGTGGGGTTGGATATACGTAACCTGCACGGTAAAGTACGTTGTCCGCGCGGTAAGGAAACGAGCCCCGGGGAAAACTCCTCGCTCGTCCCTTTCTCGCGGAAAGTTTCTCTCGGAGCTCGGCCGCGCGCCTAGGCACCGGGGTAAACACATTCGTACCCTCGGCACCGTGGCCGCTTAGCGGTCGAACCAGAGTTTCCTCAGTCCTCGTTTCCTGCAGAAGAAGAGGCAGAGACGGGTGAGAGAGAGTGAGCGAGAGAGAGAGAAAGAATCTCTTCTGCTTTCCTCTGAGAAACGCTCCGCGTCGCATCCCGCGAGCGTAGAAGGAAAGCTGGAAAACTCGGTTCACCGCGTAAGCGAGGCTAATCCCTTCCCGCTCTCTCTTTCTCTCTCGCTCTCTCTCTCTCTCTATATCTCTATATATATTTTCCGTCGCGGCAAATGGAACGGTCACGGAAGCTCCGCGTCGCTGCGAATACTTTTTCGCAACTTCGCCAAGAGTCTCGATAAAATTGCTTTCCCCGATCGATCGCCGGAGCGTAAAATGCGAGCGAACGACGTACACCCGTCTCGCCTCGAACCCGCGGAGCGATAAAAACGATTAATACAAGGGGGGCGCGGATCAAACGGGAAATATGTTGAAAAATATAGTTTCAGGAAAACGCAAATTTGTAGCGTAGATCAGAATCATCCATAATTCGTGCGACGCGCGCTGATGAATTTAATCAAATTTCGTTCAATATTCATTTGAAGTATAATGATATACGAATCCCGGAAAATCTCTTGAAAATTCGCTTGGAATCTATTGCATCATTAACCAAAATTGATGAATATATTAACACAGATTGTTCGACTCGAAGTGGGACGGTGTGTAGTGACTGAGATCGTGGTGGAACGATGAGAATAGTAAATGTTCATAATTCATTGGTGCGCGCTAATGATTTCAACAAGTGTCGTCCAACATCCGTTTGTCGTGTAAAGATAGTTACATGAATTCCTCAAAACGCCTTCGAAATGGCTTGTAAATTTGCATGATTTACGGTGATGATTTAATGGTGACAGTGATTTTTTAATCTATTAGCCATACGAGCACTTCGCGCGCTTATCCTGTTGATGCGAAAGAAAATATACAAAAAGAACCGAAAAATTAAAATTTTCCTGAAATCTATCGCGTTTAGAAAAACACTGACGGCGAATTCGTTGTGTACGGGCAAAAATACATTGAAGGAAAGTGTTAAAAAAGGCGATACATCAACCAATCAGAGAACGAATAACCCGACAATAATACTTACATCGAAAATTAGAGATATTTACCCATTTTGAGGGATTTGAGGGATTTTCTCTTCAAACTTTTTCTTTATTCAAGTTCACTGTTTTGTTAATTTAATGGGAAATAATTTTTTGCAGATTCGGCATTCTTGCCAGAGTTCTATGCATTGAGAACCGCACGCGCGTGTCATTGAAGGCTTATCCATCCTACGCTTGAGCTATAGCTCGAAGTGCAAGGTCTGATGCATGACCAAGCGATGAAATACTCCCACACTCACGTCGCAGTTTCTCCAGAGCACACACAGTCGAGGGCGAACCAAACGAGAGACGAGAGTAGTTGAGGCGTTCCTCTTCCCCCTTAAACCATCCCTTCTCACGCTCTCCTCTGCTCTGCTGCTCCTATCAGTGCACTCACGATCTCGACGCGGGTCGACGGCGTTGCATCGACGAGAGCCTGTGAGGATGAGAGAGGAGAGGGCGGTGGGGTATTCTGAGTCGGTGGTGGTTGTACTCAAGAGCTCCAGCTTCTACCTCTATAAGCGAATCGTTGGTTCTTCCCTCGCCCTCCTCGTAGTCGTGGAGGAACACTCAACCGCTGCGTAGATAAGCCAGAACTGGGCAATGCGAGTCACCTTACCGTAAGTTTGAATTTTTTCGTGACTAAGTAGATTTTTAAATTTATCACGAGTCCCAATTACTCAATTGTCGTATCCATAAGCGGTTTCCATAAAAATTATATTTACTCACGTTTTCAGTGTTATGCAAAAATTTATTTTCAGAAATCAGTAATCTTCAAGTTTTTCAGATCAGTCGTAGAGATTTTTATTGCACTTTCCATATCGACGAATAAAAATATCTAAACGTGCTGTCCAATGATATAATAAAAATGGGTTCAACATTAATTAAAGATAATCAATACTGAATCATTTATCGAAGAAATAAGCAAACAGAGTGAATTGAAGAATAATGGGAGGATTACAACTCTGTTACTGGGAATGAAGATTCTTTTCTACTCAAAGGATGACCAGAATTACCCAGCGACCCGCATTGCCTCTCGCCGCTCGCCCGGACGTGGATGGCTCGTAGCAGTGTTAGTAGCTGTGCCGAGGGTTGAATATTCATTCGCGTTACATATGGATCAGCTCTGAGCGGCGCTCGGGTGGCAGGAGCGAGCTAAGAGGAGGCGAGCGAGGGGGGGAGGGGGGCACAAGAGGGGCGAGGGTGTATAGAGCGAATTGCGAGTAGCGAGAGAGGAGATAGTATGGAGGAAGGGGCGAAAGGGAGGGGGTGAGCGTAAGCGTTGGGTCCGCAAGAGACACTGCAAAAGCTCTTGGGAAGCTCGGAAAGGGCTGATGGAAGGGTACACCGATCTTGGGCGTCTTCGGTTCAGCTTGGAGGGTCGAATATTGCGTCTCCTCGGTCCAGCAGCCATCATTTCGACGTACCTTTGAAATCCTCCATTCACAGTATATAATACACCATATACGTAGTATATATATGTATATATATTTGTTATTATTTCTACTTAAAATGAACGTGTAATATAGAAATCTCGGTTCTCTGTCGCAGGTTGGCTATCGTCGCGCAATATCGAGGATCGAGGGGGCTCTATCCGCGGAGCTGAGAAAGAGCCGCGAGAGGGAGGATTGAATGAGAAATCATTCGGTTATACTAAGAGCCAACGGCGACGGCGGTCTGGACGATCCGGTGAATCGACCGATTCAGTTCTGAAGCGATAGGAGCCCGAGAGGAGAGGATCGTTGAGTTATTTCTCGAGATTACGGACGTGGGACTCGGATATCTATTATTCGGTTCGTGGGTGATGGCGGAAAGGAGGAGGAAGGAGACGGTAGGGACTGGGATAGCAGGTTGGCCAACTTGGGAGTTTGATTTTTTCCTGAATTCTGTAAATGAGCTCGTTTTTTTAAGTGGGCGCGGCCGCGTCTTTCCGAGAATTGACAATCGATATGTGGTCACGTTCACGAGTATGGTAGACAGCACATTTTCTTCGACGTTTATTTCGTCAGAATTTATAAAACCGTTCTCCGATAAAAAAATTCCAAAATTGATCCCTCGAATGTCACCAACTGCTTAGAAAGATGTCAGGCAAATGTAACCCGTTAGTTAACGATATTTGAGAAATAATCGAACGTTCGATAATTAGCAGCTGTCCTTCTTCCACTAGCAAAGGCTTCGTATTACCAGTATTTAAAATTATTACCCCGGTGGCCTGTATAATTTTACTCGAATTTTAAAGATTTACAAATCATACAAATTCCGTTAATGTCCCACTTTAACGAGATTCAATCGAGGATAATCACCAACTCTAGTTTCGAGTTATTTCAAGAATTTTGTATGAATCTTTAAAGCGAAATTCCTCGTCGGCAACGAGGAGACGAGCAAAACGTATTGCTCAAACTTGCCTCATATGCCAGCCTGTCCCGGTTTTCCCCCAAGAGGAAAAGCAGTGGAAAAAGCGAGGAGAATCTCCCCACTTCTTAAGAAAAAGAGGAGGAAGAAGAAGAGAAGCAGAAGAGGTGGAAGGGTCGCTTCTGGTCGCGGTTGTAAGGGGCGGCGAGGAATAAGAAAGCTGAGAGGGGGATGAGCATCCACGAGCGTAGAACTCAGCGGGATAGCTCGGGGTACGTCCCTCTGTCATCAACAGGCCGCCTCTTCTTTGACAAATACGCGAGCCATCCTCTTCGACACTAATGCCACATCATCCTCAGGTTTGGGCCAAGGGATATCTCACCCGCACCGGGACTTTTTGCAACCCCTGCAGAAAATCTGTTCGTGCGTGCAACCCGTTTTGCCCTCCTTCACTGCAAAATCTCTCGTTGTATCTCGACGCGTGTCTGACGTCGGAAACGCTGCGGTTGAAGTGACGAAAGAAGAAAACAAAAAAAATAAAGCTGGCCGAGGAAAATCGAACATTTAATTCGAAGTGTCTCTCGAAGTGGATCAGAGAAACTGTAGATATTCCCTTCCGGGAATGCTCCCTCTCTTTTCTCTTGGCCTGGCTACGACGGCAAGGCCATCGTCGCATTCGAATCTCGGCTACGTTCTTTACTTCTCCATCCTGGCTGTCGCTGCTGCTGCTGCTGCTGCTGCTGCTGCTGTTACTGCTACTGCTACTGCTCGATCAAAGAAAAGAACCCTTTTCGCTTAGCGGCCATTTCGTTCATTTCCGGCTTCGCACAAGCGGCATGAACGCGATGGGATGGAGCAGGAGATCCATTTGCCAGTTCCCTGTCGTCGTCGTTGTCCTCTTCTTCTTCCTCTGCGTCGCTGCCTGCTCGATTCTCATCGTCCGTAGCCACAGCTTTCTCTCATCCTCATCCTCCTCATCCTCCTCCTCCTCCCTCCCCCTCCTCCTCCGTTATTCTCTCGGTCCACCTCCTCCGCACCTTCTTCCTTCCCTGAGCCAAAGCCATTGTGTGTCCTCTCTCGATCCTACTTCGTCCCTCTAGAATCACCGCACAGCCACTCACTCACTCACTCCCTCTCGGTACCTCTCGACGTTACTTCCATATACATAGTCCGAGGGAGCAGAGAGCTTCCAGTCACTCGTCGGTTTACATTACTCCCCGGAGAGAAGAGTGCCCGCTCATCCTCCTATTTAAAGCGGCCATTAAGCCACCGTAATTATCGCTTTTCGATTCCAATTTGATTCATAAAAGCCATCCACCCCCGATGAAACGCTCGACTTTCGGGAATAGAGCCTTTCACGAGAAAAATTTCTTGAAAGTTCTTTTCAAGAATGATGGAAAAACGAGAGCGGAAAGAGTGTTGAGTCTGTGGAGCATGGGGAATTAGTAATTCCTGTTGACGTGAGAAAAAAGTAGTGAGAAAACTTCGTGTACTTCACTAATGCTATGTATGAAAC
Source organism: Pimpla rufipes (assembly GCA_963932165.1). NCBI lineage: Eukaryota > Metazoa > Arthropoda > Insecta > Hymenoptera > Ichneumonidae > Pimpla > Pimpla rufipes. The sequence goes on along the minus strand of OZ010632.1, from coordinate 16,585,580 downwards.
ATCTCTCAAAGCAGTCGTGAAGTGGAACGCTGAAGGGATTTCCTTTGATAAAGCAAAGTGTCACGCTTTTTGAGGACACTTGCTCCGTTTTATGAATTTTCGAAAAGGGTTGTTACGCTCCTTGTGGTCACTTTGATCTGTTTTTACAGACTCACGGACGTGCCCTTATACTTTTTTTAAGGACATTATGCTCTATTTTACAATTTCTTCAGAAGGGCCGTTACGGTTTTTTCAGGACACTTTGATGTACTTTACACATTTTTCAAAAGAAACTTCACGATTTTGAAGACAGTTTCTTCATTTTACCCATTTTAGGTGAGTCGATTCCCAAGAGTAATAATGAATGTGTGTGCAGTTTGATATAATTTTCTGCTCTCTACACACCGCTTGAACTCTTTAGCATTGGCCGATGCAGTTTGAGGGATGTTCGGCTAACCGAAATACGTCGGAAATTTCACGCTCGAATAAATGAGTTTTATATAGTATGAAAGGACTGAGCGAGGGAGGAACGATCGAGCGTTGGTTAACGAGCGTAATTGCAGCGTCAGCGGCCAATCGAGCGTCCCGGCGACGCCACTATGCAGGACAGCAGCAACAGCGGCAGCAGCGGCTGTAGTTCTCGCTGCTACAGGGGTGAGTGCGGATAAAGCGCGTTTTATCGGCCGCGACAGGCTCCGCGTGCAGCCACCGACTGCTCGCCGTTTCCACAAAATCCTCCAACTCACACTGCAACATGAATATTACCTGTATTCCCTTACCACACTTTTACAAGGCTTTTTCTATGCGCAGGAGTAGAATTACAGGCTCGAGGCACCATTAAAAAAAACCCAGAGGCTCGCTTCACGTGGAAATTTACCACAATCCTCTGGAGAAATACACAACAAATTAGCGTTTAGAAAAGTGCTTATCGATTTCTCAATTTCAATTCCATGTGAAAACCTTTTTTGTTGTCTCTTCGTCTCTTTCTTTCTGCTATCCTGGGTCAGATCGAGTGCTAAATCACACTATCTTTTATCCATCCTTCGCCATGTTTCAGGTCGCACTCTTCACCTTCGTTCCCGAAACTAAAACATGACGAGCGGATTTGCAGTTGCCAAAAGTAGCTCGAAAAGTTTATTCACACGTTTCTTCGAGTGGCACCGCGAGCGCGGGAGGAATATACAGTTCGAGGGTGAAAACTTCCACCAGGATTTCTGAGCGAAGTAGGTTTACCCAACGGGTGTCTCTCATTCTTCCGTTGGACTTCGCGGGCAAAAGAATTCTCGTTGGTACGTATACCGCCGTCCCTATTTCTTTGCCACGACGTCTTTAAAGCACCTCGTAATGCGCTATTTAAATGTAGTCTGTGTGTTGGCACCCGCTCGCTCTTTCGAGCGCTGTTTCCTAGTGGCAAAACAGAGTTACGTGGGCGAAAGTCTGGCGGATAAGCAGCGAGCGAGGGAAGGTGGAAGGACGACGCGGGGAGGAAGAGAACGAGGCCACCACCACGGTGCGCAGGGTCGGGGAAAAGGGAAGAGAAAACACACGAGGGTAGGAAGAGCTCACTAGAATCTCTCGCTCTCGCTCTCTCTATCTTTCGCTCGAATGCTCTTGGTTTTTTCACCCACACTGTACCGTGGAGGCCGCAAACGGAGCCACCCCGACGCGACACCGAGGAAACTCGGGGGATAGAAAAAGCCAGAGAGAGGAAGAGAGAGAGAGAAAGAGAGAGAGAGTTTGCTTCGACAGAGTCTCTGGGCTCGGAGGCGAAAGGTGGAAGGAGGACTAGAGCGGGAAACCGGAAGCTCGCGCGAGGACCTTGCCGATGAGAGAATCCTCCTCGTTCGCCTCCCTTCCACTATTTTCCTCTCAGGCGCCTCGAACACTTTCCATCGAATTTATCTCTCCCTCGCAGACACACTGTGCTTTACTTTTTTTTTCTTCCTCGCACATTGGTATATCAACGTGGAGTTGATAATCCACCATTGCATATAGCATATTCTATGTAGGCGGGGCAGAACCAATGACGATGTTTTGTGTATTCTTTAAAATTTTAGTAGAGGGCCCAATTGAAATTGGAGAATAAATCGCTGAGTATCACCGTTGTTTGGCTCAGTAATAATGAAAAATAATTTACCGTGGATTCGCACAAAAACTTGCTCGGGCAATCAAATTCAATTCATCGTATTACATTATTCCTGAGTCGTGATTGCTGGGAAATGTCCATAAAAATATAATGTCCCAGTCAAATGTGATACAACGTTGTAAATGTAATTTTTAAATCTTTCAGAAGGCGAATACGTCAAAATTTAGATTCAGAAAAGAGTTCGTCAGTCGGGAAAAATGATCTTTGTCAATGCTAATGGGACTTCGCTGTTAAAGTGTTAATATTTCATGAGATCTTCACTTCCAACCGTAAAACCAGATAATTTTCTTGCTTTTCTAGACGCGGTGCTTCATTTCACGGGACGGATCGAGGCATCGGTAAAATTCCGAAAGTGGCGAATTCGGCTCTCGTACAGACGTCGGGATTGAGCTTCACGAGCGGTGTGCTGTTTCTCATTTTCTCTCTCACTCTCGGCGAGCCTGGATGTGGAAAACATATCGCCCTGCGGAACTGTCGTTGAATTTTCGTTCGAGGAAGCAGGCAACGGGATAGCCTTGCACGTCTAGCTCTCGCGTCTAGATTGCGTTTCCTGCTGCTACGCTGTCTGCTCCTCTTTTTATGCTCTTTGCTTCGTCCCAGCAGTAGCAGCAGCAGCAGCAGCAGCAGCAGAAGTAAGACCATCCCTTATTTTTCTTTGCAAGGTCTGTCGCGCGAGAGATCTCCGAGGCGGAGAGACAGAGAGAAAGCGAGAGAGAGAGATAGAGAGATAGAGAGAGGAGGAGCTTCCGATGGAACACACAAAGTCCCGGGCGCTCGGGCGGAACGCCGCCGTTGGTTTCGCCCGTTAAACGCATTCCGAATGCATTATCCGCAGTAATAAATCGCGGTCCACGGCGTCGTAGATCAATAATTCCATAGCTCTACGTGTGGGAGCTACGAGTCTCGCGGGGAGGACGTCGCTGGATCGTTCTCGGTATCCTTTTGTTTGAGACAGAAAGAGACGACCCCACTCCGAAACCATCGAGAGAAACCCCTTCCCCGCCATCACCCCCTTGCCGTTTGCTTTACGGCGTCGCTTTCGTATTCCGCGTGTGAATCGGCGCACCGACGCTTTCTTTATCCGACAAACGTCGAACGTGTCCACGTGATATTTCGCATTTACGAAAAAGCCACGAAGACGGGATTGCTAATGCCTCGCCGCGAGAGCCTCGCGGGGGTTGAATCTCTGCGGCGCACACGTGCGCCGGATTCACGTTGAATAATATCCCTTCATTCGGCCGCGTGCGCGCTTTTCTTCGCATCTCGCTTCTCCGTGCTTCGCTGGTGGTCTCTCGGTGCTTCTATTTATTACAATGAGCGAGCGAGATGAGCGGAGGGAAAGAGAGATAGATAAGAGAGGGAGAGAGCGAGAGACCGAGAGAACGAGTGAGAGCGAGAGAGAGAGGGAGAAGTAAAGCCCTCTTCTAGAGCTCGCGCACTTCGAGTTGATGAAAAAGTACTTAAGCCGATTTCACCAACCGTGCGGGAGACAGTGTGACGAGAAACGCTAGCTGTCCAAGCATTTTCAGAAAATGCGACCGTTATAAAATAACCGGGGGTGGCGAGCGCTTTTTTATACCCTCGTATCTCTCTTCTCTCTCGTCCTCTCTCTTTTACTCTCTTTCTCTCTTTCGCCTCCTCTTTTTCTCGCTCTCCCTCACGCTTGCGGAATATAGTTTATTTTTAATGGTGATAAATTGTTTCATTCGGCGACCCCCCGCCCCCGCCTGCACCAAGCGCTAATGCCGCGAATCGTGCGGACGCGAACGCCCCCCCCTCCACCCTCGTTTAACTGAAAATATCGTCGCACGTGAAGGGAATCACCGCTCGATATTTAGGGGATGAAAGGGAGAATCGACGGGCTATACACGCGTAAGTATTATATATCGGGAGCGCGATCATCGAGCTTTTCCACTCGGCGTACGTACCGCGACCATAGGTTTTTCTCACTCGTTGCATTTCGTTTTCCTGGCTCTAGCTCTCTGCAGCAGCAGCAGCAGCAGCATTTTCCAACGTTCAACACACCGCACGTAATTATTCGTCGCGTTGGGCACGCGATTTCCGGATGTCGAGCCGAATGAAAGCTCCGCGCCGTTTTCCAACCGGCCCCCCGTCCCCCCCCCCCCCCTACCCCTAGCACCCGGCCCCCTAACGCCGCGCGTCACCCGCCACCGACACTCGAGCCCGCATCGAAACAATGCACACCGAGCGAATATTACCCCGGTTAACGATTCAGCCGCGAACGAACGAATGAACGAACCGCCGACGACGACGACGGCGGCGGTGATGCTATGCGCCGCGACTGCAACACACGCCGCTTTCTGCTCGGCAAATAACCGTGAGCTTTCGGGATTTTACGGTAAATCGTCGAATATATTTTTCATTAATTCGCTTCTCGTTCGGTCGTTCGTCATTCTTCCGCATCGATCTCTCCTGTAATACACGTCGATCGGTTCTGTCGGTAATGGCGAAGCGCGCCCCGGCTTTTTCGGTGGGGCAAACAATGGTCGGGAGAACCGGGGAAATCCGCTCAGCCGAAGCTGCAAGTATAATACGATAATGCCAACAATTACGAAATAAATGTGGATAATTTAGAAGCCCTTTACGTCGCGGTGTTTTATATAAAATTATCGACAGCTGATGACATTTATTTTACAGCCGATTTCGCTGGGAAATGACGTTCGAATGAAGTAGACAACCTGCGCCTCGATTGCTACATCCATCACTACCATGTGTTCCGGGGATTTTACATCAAATCATTGAAAATTTTGATTTACAAAAGTCGGGTTTTGGAAATAACAATCGATTCTACGCAGATTCGCTCGGACCCGAAGCTGCGAGTTAATAACGGTAATATTGCAATAATTCCGTGAATAAGCGCGGATAATTTACACCGCCCTTTTTACCCGCAACAATTTCGCGAAATGATATTGGAACCTCGTGACGTTTATTTTTCAGTCAATTTTTTGTTTCAGCAACGCGAATTGGATGAAGAAAGTCAAGGAAAAGCGACGTTTGGGAAACAATCGTGCTCCACGAAGCGTGTAAGCGAGATCGGGGCAAGGACTCTTCTCAGCCTCGTCTTTTGCGTCACAAAAGCGACCTCACACACACACACACACATACACAGGCACACGAACGGAAACATACACACACGTGCAAAATCAAAAGGAACAAGAGTTGAAGGGTGATTCTGGCAAGCGTGGCTGCCGCTATGGAGTCTATACAGCCATAGCTGTTTCTGTTTCCTTCGTGGCTTTAGCCGGAAAGAAGGAATTTTCGTGAGCCTTTGAGCGAGAGAACTGCGGCGCTACATCAGACAGGAGCGCAACCCTCGCGAGGAGGAACCAAGAGCGAAAGAGAGAGAGAGAGAGAGAGAGAGAGCGAGAATTCGAGCATAGTTTCAGAGAGAGAAAAAAAGAAGAAGTGAGCCAAATCCTGGCGTCAAAGGGCAGCCCAACGAGAGCTACAGGCACAGCGCGAGGGGAATGGTCGTGCGAAGAGTGCGGAGAAAGTGCAACGAGCGTCATAGGCCGCGTGCGAATGGACCGACTGAGAGCAACTGCGGGATACGAAGAGGACATTGCGAGCAACAGCATCAAGCTGGACGATGGCAGACCGCAGCGGCTCGGAGCCGGAACACAAGCCGCGAGGCGTGCGTCGAGACCTCGGAAACCAGGAGATCATAAATAATGTCTGGCGGGGGTTGTTGCGGAAGGCCAAGAGGGATGGACGTCGCAGGAGGAGGGGAGGGGGGGGGGATGACGCGCGTCGCGGAACATGTGGGACGCGCACTGTATATTAGATGACCAGAGTGGTGCGCGCGAGCGCGGCTATTCAATTCTCGCTGTGTGTGTGTGTGTGTATACACGTTTCGCGGCCTCAGTGGCGAACACGCCCTTGGCCCAACACCAGCCGCAGAGACACCGCCTGGGTTCCTCTATATACATACTGGACGCGCTCGACGCGGGGCAACTCGAGAGATGACCGTGACAGCGGGGTGAACGGGATTCGCGCGTCTCGCAATATCCAGTATTAATGCACCTCCAAGGAAGCTGTGCCCTCCCTCTCGCTCTCTCGCTCTCCGCACTCGGTGTATGTAACGTCATCTAATTTCACCCGAGGTCCGACGGGCGTGACGAGAGCGCGACGTGTAATTAAAGTATAACCCAGCGCTCGGCTACTGCGGACAAAGGATTGGAAAATCGAGAGTACTCGAGAGAGCAAGAGAGAGAGAGAGAGAGAGAGAGAGAGAGAGAGAGAGAGAGAGCGGAAATGGGAGGCACGAAGGATGTCGAGAGCACGATAATTCGCGGTCGCAGGGAAATTATGATTCCGAGCTGCGAACCGGAGTCCGCAGCGTCAGCTTTTCTTCGCTCGCTCGGATTTGCGAAAAATCGAATTCGATTTTCGTTGCCTCGGATGACCGTCGAATTTTTCGCACACAAATTGAGTCACAATTTACGAGACGCGACGGTGGCTCGATTCTCCTCGGGAGTAAATACGTCAACGGGGGAAACAAAAACACAGGACCGGTGGAAGAACTGCGTTTCCTTCGCAACGTGGAGATAAGTTCGAATCAAAGAAATTTTTTATCTGATATAAAACTTAGTTGAACTTTTATGGGAAATAGGAAAGAAGTCGCGAGATGCATTCAGCCTGTTCTCTATCTTGCACAAGCAGCGAGGAACCCCTGCCCCCTCCCTTTCTCCGCGAGGGAGAAAAAATCGCCCAGTCTTTCGACTCTCATATGTGCCACTGTCTTCGAGAGCGGTGCGGGTGGAGAGCCGCAGCCGCCGCCGCGACGTCGGCGTCGTCGCCGTCGGCGCGACGCTTCTCTCCGCTCACGCTGTGCCGCTTCGGTTCGCAGTCGAGCTGACGCGACGGAATTGCACCAGCCAATCGGATAAGTGCATTCCTATAGGGAGAGACGGAGAGAGAGAGAGAGAGACTGAAGAAAAAAAAGTGAGCGCGAGAGAAGAGACACTGGACGAGCGAAGATAGAGCGAGAGATAGGGAGAAAGAGCGAGAAAGGATCTCGAGAGATGTCTCGTCCAATCAGATAGGATCCTTTGACGTTTCTCATGCCTTATCGCGCGATCTTCGCAACCTGTTTCAACTCTCCGTCTCCCTTTCTCCCTGTCTCTTCGTAGCCCCGCAGCCCCCATCGCGCACTCGGTCTTCGTGAGGGTGCGGAGAGCGCCGCGGAGACCTCCAGACCGCGGGGGTCTGGGGTCTCTCTCTCTCTCCATCTCCAGCCCGGAGAGAGGCAAACGACGCCAGATTCCAAGGCATTTGCGAAAGAAACGATAGAGAGAACCGGGAGAAGAACGCGGCCAGAGACCCAAACCAAAGGGGTGAGTTTTCTGTGGTGCTGCTGCTGCTGATGCTGCTGCTGCTGCATCGGGGGTATCGCCCGAGGAGGAGACGAGGAAGGCCGAGCGGCGGAGGCAAACCACGTCCGGGGAGGAGATAGAGAGAAGACGCGCGAGGGCTGTGTGCATAAAACGACAAGTGAGGAGAAAGCCGCGAGAAATGAATCAAACGCCTCCGACGTTTCAATTATTTCTCAGAAAGTAGACGAGATAGAAGCTCCCCGTGGGAGGCTTCCCTGCCTCCCGCGGCTCCCTCCTGAACCAAAGCGGAAGAAGCTTGCAAGCTCGATGCGGTCGCGGTCGCGGGGCAAAGATGCTCTCGAGAAGAGGAGAGCGATACCGCAATTCCCTTCCCCTTCACCTCCCCCCACGGTTTTGTCCGACCGTGTAATACCGCATCAGGCGCCCCCGTTATACCCGCCCGAAGATAATACCGAGACGAGCGAGGAAAACAAGAAGTGCAACGAGACGGGGAGACGAGGAGGGGCAGATAGTTGCGTGCCGGCGATGCCGAGCGAAAGCCTTGGCGTTGCGAGGCGAAAAAAGAAAGTTGCGCCGTCTCGGTTGTCTCGATTTGCGAGAAACGACGATGGGAAAAATCGCCTTTGTAATCGCCTGCGTTGCACGAAGCAATCTCGTCCTCGGTATCGTTTTCCCCCGATTTTCGCGGATTATACTTGGCAATATTTCTTTATTTACGAAGTGAATTGAGCGGTTCGCGTATTATTGTGTTATTGTTCGCAGATTTTTGTCGGCTAGACGTGTCGCACGAGAATCTCGCAGGACGATGGAATTCCGAAGCTCGGAGGAATGGAAACTGATGAAGGATTTTCAGGACGCATTAATATCAATGGAATTGAGGAAGTCATTTCCGTCAATGGGCATTGAATATTTACAGACCGGAAATTGCTGCATCGAAAAATAACGGTTTCTTCGGTGGAAAATCCTTGCCTCGTCGGTTCAGAAGCAGAAACCGAAGGATCTGGTCAGGTGAAGCTATAGAATAATCGTGCAGCGTTGAAATTCGAGGCGTGAAAGAATGTTAATATAATTATTCGACTTAAGTAGGTGGAGATGAAATGGCAGTCTGTTAGCTGCCAACGCCGGATACTGATTATCGTTACGAGATATGCACGAAACTTCATCGAGATTAAAGGCAGCGTAATAGTCGACGATCGTGGACGACCAACAGCAGCGGCAGCGTCAGCAACAGCAGCAACAGCAACAGCAGCAGCAGCAGCTAGACTAATCGGATAATCAAGTTCCACACAAAATAGGCGAGGTTGCGAGGCAGCCAGGCGAGCAAGCAGACTCTGATCCACCGGGCGCAGGTTCGCAAAAGCTCTCGACCGCGGCCTCCGGACCCGCCGCACCGAGTGCAAACCCTCTCCGCTCGCCCTTCGTTGTGCAACGGCCGCGTCCTACCCGCGCATCATCGCTATTCCCTGATTAACGTCGGTAATCAGAATCGGGAAGGTAACGAGATTACGAGTGAAGAGAGAGAGAGAGAAGGCGAGAGAGGGAGAGAGAACGAGGGAACCAGCGAGAGGCAACCGCCACGCGGGGGTAAAGCTCTCTGCTTCGCAGCTCGCGATTCTGACGTTTCGCTCCGTTGATTGAAGCCGAAGCCGAAGCGCAAGCTGGATGACGTTGGTTTCGTAGCAACAGCCAAACCTGGTGAAACGTTGGCAACGGTTACGAGAGAAACGTGCTACGCCTATAGAGAGCCACCGCCGCCTCCGTGTGTACGGATATACATGTACACACAAACAGAATTCTGGCTGATTCATCGACCAATTCATCGATCCACCGCTGCCGGGCCACTCATTAATGCGAATGCCTATTAACCGCGAGCGCTAAGCGTGCACGAGATGCAATCGAGTATCTCGAATAGCGGAGCTGCGTTCTGTAGTGGCGCGCTAGAAGGATGACTGGAGTGGCTCGACGTACGTAAGCTTCCCACCCCTACGCCGGTACACAGACGGGAGCTACACCTGTGCCACAATCGAGTCTCGAGGGAGGGGGAGAGAGAGAGAACGAGAGGGTGGGAACATAGCGATCCAGTAATCATTCGATTTCGAGTTTTATTTTCAGGCTCGAACGATCACGAACGACAAGGGGGGAGGGATTGCCGGCTGTAGTGGCTCGCGACCTGCGCGCGGTCAAGAAGTGCTGCGATTTCTCGTGCTCTCCACCCGCAGGGAGACGCTGAACTTCGTTTCGATGAGGTGGAACGAAAATACGGGCTGACCACGGGGTTGGAAAATAACGAACAGCTCGAGAGAGAGAGAGAGAGACTCGCTTCACTTGCGCCGTCGTGGGAGGATATTCCGAGATGGAGGCCTTGCATCCCACGAGATAGCCACGAAGAAAGGGGATCTCTCGCTTCCTCTTCCCGTGAGAAAAGCACCAGTCGATACGCTATCCAACCTACATCCTGGCCCGGCTATCGAAAAGAGAGCCGGGCTCTCGTGGTCGACGCTAACGATCTGACGGGGGCGATTCTGAAGAAAATTCCTCGCGGCGAGTGCGCACTCGAAAAGTCGGCGGCGGGAGGTCAACGAGGTGAGTTCTTTGAAAGTATGTGAAGATGAAAAACATATGTTTGCACGTGATTTCAAGATGTGGGGTGAAATCGTGTCAAGAGAGAATTTTTATTTGGTCGGTTCCGCTGGTTGGTTTCGTCGATTCTGCGACGATTCGTGGTTGGCTGCGTGTGTGAGAAGGAAATTGTTCGGGTAAAGAATTTTTTTTTACAGTTGTCAGACGAGACGCCGAATGTTTTATTCCCTGCTATACTTTACAGATTTGTTGTGCATTATTTATCCGTTGATCATGAAAGTCAATATTGCAATCAGACTCGAATCAATTAATATTTGCTGAGCGAAAATATTTGCGTTACATTAATTTTGGGTGCAACGGTATCGTGTTAGCATTGTCGCCAAAACGGGATAATCGGATTTTACAACGCCGGGAGAATCATCGTTAATCACCCATACGGTAGAGAGATTCAATTGAATTTATGGTAGAGCTAAACGGGTATCTCATTTAAATCCAGGTATTTTGCGTTTTTTTTTTAGACTAAAGTAATTCATGACCGTATTCGAGTTTCGGATAAAAATGCGTAGCGAATTCGTGATCAATGTGAGAAAAATAAGGGGTCTAAAAATAGAGTTAAAATATCGTTATGGTCCATTAACGTAATTACTTTCCCAATGTTTTTATTACTAATTTGCTTCCCAATCGTTTAGTCAATAAAACAGCGTTTGCATTTGCGGCTGCAATATTTAATAAAATATTTTCCCGACCGCTGGCCAGTTCATCGATTAAAAAAAAAGAAAAAATATTCTGCTGTTTACAAATTCAATCGGATTTCCGTCGAAAATGCAAAAACCTCGCGCGCGAGGCTGTGAAAAAACCGGATTTCGCCTAGTCACCGGCGGCGCCGCGGGTACATTTTCCGAGTACATCGCCGTCGGTGAGATTTATCGCCTCGTATTTTTTTAATCAGCTATTCGTATATTTTTGTTGCAGGGTGAACCGATTAACGATTGCATTGCGACACCCCGCTCTCTCGTAAACATGCGCTCATCAAGCGTTCGTCCCCCCCTCGACGCAAGATCGCCGGCAATTTTTTTCATCGTGTTTCGTGCCGCGTTTTTTCATTCCCACAACTCGAGTGGTTACGCGCGCGGTTAACGTTTCCATTCCAACGGGGGGGAAACGACGTTATTCTCGTGCATTTCATGCCTCGCGCTTTCTCTCTCTCTCTCTCTCCCTCTCTCACCCGCTCTGACTCTCTCGATGCCTGTGGAGTTGCCGGTACGCTGCTCGTCGACCACCGTGCGACGATGAAACAAATTCGACGGCCCGTAAAAGCGACATTCGCCGTTGTAACGGCGGGTCGAGATGGTGCGCGACGCGCTGCCTCCTCTCCACCCCGCGCGCGATATTAACGCCCCGTGTGCAAACCCATCCCCCTTGGGAATGGGTTGCGCGCACGTTATACTGTACTCCATAACCCTGACTCTGTATACACCATCGCGCTACACTAGATAGAGATACGTGTAGAGATAGAGCACTGCGCGAGAAGCCAGGTTGAGCGAGAGAGCAAGAGAGAGAGAGAGAGAGAGAGACCCAGAGCGAGGCAGCTGAATCGCAACGCGTCGTTGTCGAACGCCGCGCGAGCGTCAGGATCGGAGCGCGACGGAGAGGCAGGGAAGGACAGGGTGTTCGTTGTGTTTTTCGCGAAAACGAGGATGATACGACGTAAATTCACCGATCGCGCTAAAGTGCGACGGGGGTATAACGGGCGACGATGGTGGTGGTGGTGGCGGCGGCGGCGGCGGTGGTGGTGGTGGTTGGTGGTGTTGGCTCGCGGCCTCGCATAGTTGGCGGATTTTTCAAACGTCGTTTAACAATTTTACGGGAAAATTCTCGTACACCAGCGGAAGGAGCGAGTGCGCGAGAGAGTGAGGGAGAAATTGTGAGGGGGGTTGTTGGATTTCGCCGTGAGGGGGCGCGTGGGGTGGTAAAAACGCGCTCGGGTAGGCGGCGAGGAGGTCGCCCGAGGGTAGGTACGAGGGGTTTGCCTGTGTGTTGCGCGAGAGTAGCTAAACCGATGCGGCCCGGACCGAAAGCTGGACATTGAGCGCTGACCGGGCGCTCGCTTTCTCTCTCCCTCTCTCTCTCTCTCTCGCTCTCTCGCTCCCTCTTGCTGTGATCGTCCGGGATTGTTTGGTCGCGCGTTCCGGGGGTCGGCACACAACCGCACGGCCGCATTCTACCGCGCACACGACGCCGTACACAGAGAAACAGCGCACCACCACCGTCGCGCCCACCACCACCACCACCACCACCAACACCATCACCGTCGGGCGCACTTGGGGCTGGCGCGCTAGGTGGCAAAAGTTTCTGGACCGCTTCACTGCCGCGGGACGTGTTAGCGTATATGATTTGCACGCGAGTTCGCGGCGGCCGTACTACACACGTGACGCACACGCGGCGAGTGGGTAGTAGGTGAGCAACACCGACACTTGGCAACGATGACGATCCAAATAAATAAATTAATCGCCAACCCCGAAGCGATTAATCACGCTGCCCCGCCCGCTCCGAGAGAGAGAAAATATTTTACCAAACGCAGTTTTCTTTTTTCCGCCGCTTCGACCGGTGGGCATGAATTCCGGCCCTTTATTTTTGTCGACCCTGGAAACACGTGCGGGCGGACGCGAAAATGTCGCATCGTCGAACGAGAGCGTCGCGCGGTTTTCGAGCTTTTGTTTTTCTTCAAGGCGGAAAAGTGTTTTTTGATATTGTGACGCGAGTCAGACTGATATATATTTTTTTTGTTACAGATTTTTCGGTTGGCCGTTTGGGTCGCAGTGCGGAAACTTGGAGAGCTTTCCCGGCGAAAAGCCATTTTGGTCGCGCTCGATTCGCGAGGGAAAATATTTTATGCATATTTCCGCGTGGGATTTGCCCGCGGGCGTGAATTTCGACGATTCGTTTGGGCGCATCGGGCGCAAAACGCGCGGGTGCGAAATTGACTAAACCAAAGCGCCGCACGGCTCGCATTTGTTTTATAATTAGCGAGGTGCACCGCGAATCAAGTAATTATTTCGCTTATCTTTTGCAATTACACATTTTCAGGCTGACCGAGTCGTCCGCAATCCCACGGTGTCTCCAAAGCTCGCGGAGCTTCCGCGGCAAAAGCGATTTTTCGAGAGAAAACATTTCGCGCGTATTTTTGCGCCCGTTTTGCCCGCAGGGCGCGAATTTTCGACCATTTGTTTGGTCGATAACGGAACGAAAAAGAAAAGAAAATAAAAACGCGGGCGCAAAATAGTCACGCAAAGTTGACTAAACCAAAGGCACCGCCAGGTTCGCCTTCACTTTACAATTAGCAAAGTATTTCCGCAAATCGCGTCATTATCTCGCTAATCTTTCGCAATTACACATTTTCAGGCTGTGGCCGTGAACGTCCGTAACTTCGCCGGTGTCTCGGCGAAAACTTGGAGAGCTTCCACCACCGAACAACATCACCGCCAGTTTCAAAGGTCTTGCGGTTGCAAAGCTACAAGTTTCTCCAGTTTCCTGCTCGTCACGTGGCGCACGGCAGACCAGACCAACTTCCGCGGGTGCTGCGCGGAATCGAGAGCCGTGCGAATAGCGGGCGAAGCAGAAGGATATGCCTGGAGAGAATATATATAGGAAGAAGGGTGCACAGTGGGTTCGGCGCGGCGGCGGGAATGGGGTGAGTCGGGGGGGTTTCGGGGGTGCGTTTACGGTGGCTTAGCACGGGGTCGCTTCGCGTCCGGGATGTTATGACGTATTACGGCTGTGTGTAACACACTATCTCCCTCTCTCTCTCCGGTTGCTCTGCGAAAACAATGTGATTAGTTACTGTAATTTTGCGCAGCATGGCTTTACGCTCTACAAGAGCCACATCGTCTCTCCCTTTGGCTCTCCGCTCGACACACAAACTCTGTGTCGTCGACTCCGCGCGCCGCGCTCAAACCGCCCGAGCTGTCTGCCCCGATTCTCTTCTTCCACTCGTTCTCTCCATCCGTTCCCACCGCACAGCTCGCCTCTCCGAGCTCTCGCTCTCGCCTCGTGTATCAGGAGCGGTCACGGCGTATAACGTTGGTAATGGAACGTTCGTTCGACCACTCGATTCTTCTCTTCACTCCGGTCCTCCGGAACCCAACGCGATTTCTCGCTCACGCCCTACTCCGTCCACTCTTGCAGCTGCATCTAACGGTATAACGAGACAGAGAGAGACAGGGAGAAAGGCAAAGAGGACAGGGAGAAGGGAGAGAGAAGATCAGGAAGAGGGAGAAATTGAGCCACCCCCACCGAGCAACCCTTCTAAAGTGCACAAACGAAGCTCGTTCCACCGTGACTAACAAGTTCCATAGAAGTCTGAACATAGAGCACGGCTATACCACTGATTATACAGCCTCGAGTGAAGAGACGTCTCGCTACCTATATATAACGTCGTCGCCGTTGTCGGTATATCTGTATACACGCGGACCGCCTCGTGTATATTCTGGTATATAATACGCGCGGATATATAGTTACAGGGATATATACTGCGCGAATTTAATGAGCGGTCAGAATCGTCGAGCTTCGGTTGGTCCAAGATCCATTGGGAATGGATGTTCAAACTGTCTCTCCGCCGACGTGATCCTCTCTGTCGTTAGGGGTTGCACTCTCGCGGCACCGGCGGACCCGTCCGCTCACCGGGAACGTCGAATCGTCGATGCACTTGACGTGCTACAAGTGCAGCAATATTCGCCAGACGCGAAAATTATGTCTCGTTTATGGCCGTTAAATTGCGCATCGCGGGGCCTCCTGGAAGCCGAACATTTGTGTGTTACAACTGCGTAACAATCATCCTCCCCCCTATTGAGCGCAAAAACGCGATTTCGCCTCACTATCGCTTTGCACCGATGATCCCACAAACGTTTAATTGTTTTATCGCCGTTTAAAGATAACAGCGCGCGATCGTGCGCGCCGGGCTTTATATACGGACTCTATCCGTGCATTCTCTCGCAAAATTATGACGCTGGGTCGAGTTGCTTGACGAGGGGGATGGAGTGCGTTCTCGACTATTATCGCGCTCGTACGATTCTCGTCATCGAAGCTGTAACACTCGATCGGGGCGGACGTACGTAACGACACTGAATTGCCGTGTGACCGATAACCGGGAACAAATAACGCGGGCGATAATTGAGCTTATGCATATAGAGGACGTTGCGGATTGCGGCGAACTAAACAGATAAGGACACGCAGGGTTTGATTTTACTTATTTTGTTCAATATCCTAAAAGCCAAAAGATTCTTTTTGGTGGATAGCATTTCACTGCACTGTGACTAAAGTTACAAAAATACATTTTTATTTAGTATGAGATAATAAAAAAAAATTACGTTGAATTTCGTGGACAGTAACACGTTGACCCAATCACACAAATATCAATCAATTTTCACCGTGCACCTACCGACAAGTCTGCAAATAATCCCGAACAACTACCCGCTAACGATAAACACCGCGGGGTCAGCGGGACAATTACTTATCGCGAAAACGCTCGTCGAATAAAGGCACAGAAGTTCCGGAGCGATTGCCTCGCGTTGTCCATTGGAATTTACGCTGAACTCCGTACAGCGCGAGCTCTCGCAACATTGCTGATCGTGTTACATTGTTACAGGGTCTAACCACGAGGCGTTTAATTAGCAAAACTACTGGAGGTCGGGACACACAGACACCCACACAGATAGATATATTTACAAATATATATAGGACCGGGGCGCCGCTTGCACAGAGCCCGCAGAGCATCGTCGAAGCTCAGTGAACTAACTTAACGGAAGGGTCAGCAGCAATCTATCCATTGCCGCAGTGGCTGTCTGACCGGCTAACCGGTTAGGCCGGCCCAGTAGAACGGAGAGTTAGTTTGCAAACGCGCCACGGATGCAGGATAGTTGCTGCCGTCTCCCTGTCTCACACGAGAGTTACAGTGATGCAGTGTTGCAACGCCGAACACAAGCTACGCCGAGAGCCGCTGCTGCCGCTGCCGCTGCCGTCGCTGCTGCGACACGAGGCTATAGCTCTCGGTAAACGTGCGTCAGCGCGGTGTGTGCGGCTGACCATCGCAGGATGTACCACTGGCACACTCTGTTCTTCACCCCCGTTGCCCTCTCGTCCGAGGATCCACACACGGCCGAAGGATAAAGAGTGGAGAGAGTCGGGCCGCTCCGTTGTTGCTCCACCACGCATCAACTGCAACGGGCGACACAGTCGCGCGCCTTTCCTAATTAAAATGTTAAGCCGAACAGAACGACTACTGTCCCCTAACTAGTTTTCCCACTGTCCGACTATTCTCGCTGCCGCGGCTACGTGCGCGTCGCTCGCCGACGGCGCGAGGAACCTCTCTACGTGTCACGCTGCTATAACACATAGTTTGCGAGATAGAGTGAGATTTATCGCGTTCGGACCTCTCGGTGCGCTTCGGCGAGTCCAACGGTGAATATATATCGCGACCGGAGTCACCCGCAGGCGAGTTTTCGTATCGCTAAATTGTCTTTTCGTGTATTCGTCAATCGATTTTATACGCGCTGGACGCGGAGGTGACACTGGTAACGGGCGAATGTGCCATTTGCTTGGTCATAGGGTAAACTTCATTTTTGTAACGGTGAACAAAAAATAAGGAATACTCAAGGCAATGTGGTTTTAACAGTTCGCATAAAATGTTGTATACTAGACTTAAGCAAAGGGGCTGTTGATAAGCTTACAATAATTAAATCAATGTCTGACAAGCATAAACTAAAATACAGTCAATAAGTAATCTGTGGAAGGCTTTTCCTCACAGAGTCCCCACCAAATTGAATGATATTCATAGCACGTGTTTGTTAAATTTCATTTATTGATACAATCATCGATTGTTATTTAAATTTATTTTCACTTCATTTTATTTAAATTGATACACATTCCGACAATTATCTACCATTCTACCATTCTGTATTCATTGAATGTTCTAATACGATCAGAAAATTGGATTAAGCATTTGGTACGTGTAATGCGACGGGTATTGCACGAAAGGAGGGAGGATTGCAAGGGGGCTTGGCCATAGAGTGTGGTCTCTTGTCGTAACTGCACGGCTAAGGGTTTGTACCACGATGCTTCGATAGAGATTCTCGTATCGATAACGTCTCTCACACCACACGGCCGTGTCTCTTTGGTCGGTTTAAGGGGGGAAGGCGGGGAGCTGCTGCTGGTGACTCGGGCCAGCGTGTTAGGTTACTGTCGCGCTGAAAGGGTGATCTCGACGCTCTTGCAGAATCGCTTGCCCTGCGTCCACATGACCCGCGCGTCACCCTTCCGACGCTTCTCCCGGGCTAAGCGCCGCGAGGACAGGAGACCGAGTCCTTTGTAACGTGTCCGACACGTTCTGTCTCGAGTCTCACGTGTCGACGACGTAAACCTCGCCGGGACCTCGACCTGGGACCCTGCGAGCGACCTCAGACGTGTCCGAACCTTAACTGCCGCACGCACAGCCGCCGCGGCTAACGAATTTATGAACGAAAAATAATTGAGGATTTTAAGCGTCGGCGAATCGTCGGGGCATACTAAGTGGCTGTATGAGAAACAGCTGTGGACACACAACTGGACACTAACGACACACGCGTGTCCGCCATTATTTTTGGAACACTGGCCGGGGACCCACCGCGCGCGACTGGATGATTTACTCAATGATATACTAAAGTGCATTCATGCTTCTGCACTTGGCGAGACGGTGAAGACGCTGGGGGCATCATTCACAGCAAAGGTATCAACTTTCATTGAGAATAATCATATTTTATTCGTTACTTTACATTTGCTAAAATCACTATATTTACATGGAACTCGGCCAAATTGCAATCTCATTTCATCTATGGAACGATACATAAGGTTTTTTATGAGTAATAATTTTCTAGCACAAAAATATAGATATGGAAACACAACGTGCATAAATAGATGATTAGTGGAGACTAAATTCAAGCTTCGAACTTTGTCCTACATTGTAAAATATCTTGACATGATGAAATGTATTTTTATATTTCTGGAACAGAATATTTCAGGCTTTGTATTCAGTCGTGACTGGTTGCATGCAGTAAAGTTGTCGGTGGTGCATGCTTTACGGAATTTTATTCGGGATCCACAGAATTAATCTATGTCCCGACGAGCAATGATATTCAGTCCCAGAAACGCCAGTCAATAGTGATATTTTTAAAACCATAAATTAAAAATCGTCTCGTCACTGAAATCAAAAGGTCGTACTCGTCAGTGTCATTTGGCGTTGCTTAACCAAATAATGAGGAATTAATGAGACACTTAAAGATCCGCTAATGGCAAAAATTTCCATTCGCGAATCTCTCGACGAAAGATTTTGTCCGCTCGGGCGAACTCTGGGCAACGCACTTCGAGCATTCGGCCAACGTCGACGTGTGTATTAATACCGCACTTCTATTTCCACGATGCAGTGATACTGACGGATCGCGGCCACAGGTGTTCCGTGTACTAAGCTAGAGAGGAGCCACGCTAGACGAAAACGAAGAGGAAGAAGAAGAAGAAGGAGAAGACGCAGAAGAAGAAGAAGAAGAAGAAGAAGGCGAGTGACAAGCTCGAGAACGACGTGCAAAACCTCGAGACTTTCGCCCAGCGACGGAGGGTGACGAGAATAGAAATCCTGCAAAAGTGCGAGCGAGCTCTTACAGGGCGTCTGCACGTCGCGCTAAAGAGTCGTAGAAAAATCCGGAAATAAAGTAAGAGCGAATGGCGCGAAATACACACCGCGGCGTAATAATGGAACGCGCGCTGAGAGGATCGTACCAAGGGTAGTTTTGGCTTTATCGCGTCTCAAGCTTTGTGTCCTACAGGAGTTTTACACTGCAAAGGACGGGCTCTTCTTTTACGTTTCGCCGGAGAGGACAGACACGCGTGTATAGCCCGCTGTAAAGGGATGATAGGGATTGTCGAAGCAGTATACCGAGCAAGAGAGAGAGACAGAGAGAGAGTGCCTATACAGTCGTCAAACGCGCAGAGTTGCATAGCTACGGGGATCGGTGTGTTTTAACGCGCGCGTAGACTCAGCTCCCGGAAAATTGTCATTCACCGTAAACAAAACGTCCTGCGTGTCGTCGAGAATCTCTCCTCGCGCAGTGTATTCCCGCCACGACGCCACGTTAAACCCCTGCGCCGAGGAGACCCGGGCAAGTTGGCACAATGTTGATTTTACGATTTTATACAAATTTGCCGAATCTTTCTGACACTCAGCTGGCAAAAGTATTAGAATAAAAAAAATGTATCTATTCAATTAATTTACTCATATCTGACTAACTTTAACGCCAAGAATTGAACCAAAAACCTCACTTTATAGTCACTGAAAAGTCTCCGGCTTTTAGAATAGACTAATATATGAAACAACTTGAACCGACGTTTTAATCGTTATTTTTTTGTCGTTTCGACGAGTTTTGTAAGAGAAAATCTTTGGGTCATTTCGACAAGTTGTTATCTACCGTACAGAAAACGTCCTGTGCAATGAGAAATTCTCGCGCAGTCTATTACCGCTTGCCGTCAAGTCGCACCGTTAAACCCTGCGCCAACGAGACCGGGGTCAGCTGACTCACTTTCAATTTTACGACTTTTAAGAAGTTTCTGAATTTTTGCAATCTCAACTCGCCCAATTTATCGTCAGTTATTGTTGCAACAAGCAAAACGCATCACGCTCACCTGACACAAACACAATTTAAAGGCCGCTCCGGCGAGTTTCTTCGAAATTGCTACTTAGGAACACAAAAAAAGTCTCTCGGTGCTAAACTGTTCCATGAACCACTGCGGATGTTTTTCCATCACGAGTCAGCTGTTCCCCGATCCAAAAAGCCCCGGTCTTCACCGCCCAGCGGCGCTGCATTTTCTCAGACAATTCAGCACGTAGTGGAGTGCGGAGAGCTCGGTGAAAGAGCGAGAGAGAGAACGGCAATGCCTTTCGCCTGCACACGACGACGATGGTTTACGGTGCGTCGTATCTCAGTCGACGCGTCGACTGCGCGCACCGTGCGTATATCTGGCATGTAATGTCCCGACATTACAGGTCCGACTCGTAAATGTGCACCGTTAAAGACTTGAAGAATAGACGAAGGTACGCGGAGACGAGAAGAATGACAAGCGAAAGCGCGAGAGAGACAAAAGTATCGAGTGAGCGAGGCGCGGAGAGTGCGAGCGAGAGCGAGCGAGAAAGTTCGCAACAGAATCGACGAGTGCCGACAGCGCAGCACCAGGCTGTTCATAAAATCTCAACGGAATGCGTGTACGGGAATGAAAGCTAGCGAGGAAAACCCTGTGTGGATAATAGCCGACCCCTTCGAATGGGGTCGCGTGACGCGTTACGAACCGCCTCGGACTCGTGAGTACGGCTATACCCATAGGATTGACACTGACTGCAATCGTACGTACAACCGGAAGGCTACCGTGTTGTTTTCCCTTTATTTTCTCTCTCGTCGTTTTTCTTTTCTTCTTCATTTCAGTGCGCCGTGCGTGCACGAACGCCGCGCCACACGTACACGCGGTGTGCACACGTACGGAGCGCGCGCGCGAGGCTGATGCGGGCGAGGGCTAAACGTTCCTTGGGGGATGCGCGAGGCGAGCGGCCAGTTAATCGAAGAATAAATAAGGGGTGGCTCGTCGACGAGCCTTGCGGATCGGAGGGTGCCAGAGGGAGAGCGAGAGAGAGACGGCCGCGTTGCTTCTGGTCGAGAGGGAGAAACCGCGCGCGCGTGCAGCTTATAGTATATTCAACAAACACACTGCACGCTTCGCGAACCGCTTCGAGCGAGCGGTGCTGCAGGTGAAAGCGAAACGGCCGGGGGGTTAATGCGAGTCCGTGCGAGGACACCTGCTGTGCCCCTGCGGGAATTAACGCGGAAATCGCGTGAGTATACGGCTCACCACCACCACCACCGTCGCCGCCGCTGCCACTGCCATCGGGAGCAGCTTACACGCTAGTGGAACGTATGGAAGTTACACGAAAGCTCGTGCGCGCACAAAGTAGAGGAAGCAGGCGAGCGTCCCGGGAGTGGACGACAACGAGAGGCGAGCCTCGGCGTTGCGGCGGAATCGCAGGCGGTTTACGGTGATTTTGCAAAAAAAAAAAAAAAACACCATCGCGATGTGAGGCATTAATGAATTAATGCAATCTAAAACGGCCGCAGGGCTTCCGCGATTTTTTATGAAAAAATGCGGGCTCTGATTTTCTCAGCGCTGACAAAACGCGGAATAAAATATCGTTCGCGATCGATTTTTCGTATCGGGTGTTTCGCTCGCGTGAAAGAAACCCCTGGCCTAGAATTCTCGACGGATTCCGGAAGTCTCATTTTTTGCGACCATTTCGAGAAAAAAAAGACAGACGGTAAGAGAAGCTATTTCGGTAGCCAGAGAAAAATGTATTATTCTTGACACTTTGCCAGCAACAAAAATAATGTTAATGTAATGTTCGCATGGTACTAAAGTCCCCTCGCGTTTCCCGCTGTATTTTCGTCTTCGGGGTAAAAACACAAAGTGCAGTTACCCTCTTTCTCTCTCTCTGCCCTCAGGTTTCTCCTGAAAGAAGACGAGGATGAGCACCGTTGGACCGCCCGACGTGCGAGATAAGACTTCACACCACGGGGGTGGTCACGCCGGGAGAGTTTCGCGAAGCATTCCACCTACGTACTCCCTGACGAGCGGGGGGCAAGGGAGGAGGGTGTAGCGGGAGAATCCGCGGCCCTCCACTCTTACCGCACTTGCACCCTCTTTCGCCGTGGCTCGCGCGCCCGCGCGCGACCTATCAGCCATCCTGATAAATTACTTAACCCCCCTCTGGCCGACCGGCCGAGCGTGTGTGTACCCTCGAGGAGACTCGCTATCGCCGCCCTGGCAGACCACACAGGCCCTCCCGAGCTCATGGTTATATATATCTAGCGCTTCACACGTCACGTACTCTGTACTCTGCCGCATCGCACAGCACCGGGGACTTCCACGTGCGCTCGCTTACTTTCCGCTTAGCTCCTACGTACCCCCCATTGCCGCACCAGCAGCGCAGCAGCAGCAGCGCCAGCAGCAGCAGCAGCGGCGGCGATGGTAGTGGTAGTGGTGTAATAGTGGTAGTAGTCAAGCTTTCTGCAGGATGTAAAGACCCGGGTTTCCGGGCTCTCCATCCTCCCCGAGTCGGGCGATATCTCCGGGCACCCTTCCCCTTCGGTTACCTCAAACGCTAGCTTAAAGGTAACAAACCCTGTCCCCTCTTGCACCCACCGCGCAAATAGCGTACAGAGTGCGCCGGGTATACAACACCGCGTTAGACACGACAGATAACGCGTTTCATAAAACGTTGAACCACCCTTGTTGCGATATAAATTGTTTAAGAAGGTCTCGCTAATCCGTTGTTCCTCGCTCTTCGCAGAATGCAGAGGGAGATTGATGAGGAGAAGGTGGAGGACGAGAACGAGGCGCGACGGAGAGGAAGAAGTGTGAAGTTTGGTATTTGCGACTTCCATCGAGCTCTGATGCGGCAGTCTGCGACGGTGAGGCTCAAAGTCGCTGCGATAAGGAACGACGACCGTAAGGGTGGAAGGTTGCGGGGTGCGTAACCTTTGGTTATCTCAAACGCTGGCTTAGAGGTAACAAACCTCGTGCCCTCACACCCTCGCGCCGACGGTGTACAGAGCGTACAGGGTGGGCAGACACCACGCTAGACAGGACAGATAACGCGTTATATAACATGTTGAAGTACCCGTTTGTGATATAAATTGTTTAAAATGGTCTCGCTAATCCGTTGTTCGTTATTTTTGCAGAACGCAGCCGAAGGAGATTGATGATGAGGAGGGGGAGCAGAAGGAGAACGAGGAGGAGGCGGGACGGAGAGAAAGAAGTATGAAGTTTGAAATTTGTAACTTCGATCGGGCCCCAATGTGGCAGTCTATACCGTGGCTGAGCTGAAAGACGGCGCAGGACCGAACGCGAAGCCGGTCCGCATACTCGCCACGATAAAGAACGACGGACCGTAAGGGTGGAAAGTTGCAGGGTGCTTATCGCTCGATAAATTCTACTTCGACCGGTGCGCGCACCAGAGACGACCGCAGGGTCTCTCTTTCCTCACTCCCACTGACTCTATATCCCTCATCCATCGTTTCCCTCGGGCCGAGGCGGGAGGCAGTCGCGGGCGCCTCCTGCTCGCGCTACCTCATCGCAAAACCTTTGTAATTATCGCCCCCTCAAGTTCCAACTAAATTTTACGCTAACTACGATTTACGATCGAATTAACAGATTGGCCCGAACGACTTCGGAAGCTCGACTCCGGGGAAGCTCGGAGTCAGTCTACCGCGAGCGACTTCCGCGCGGGACTTCCAAGTCTATATCTGCTCTCCTTTTCAGTATTCGCTAAACTGCCCCGCCGTCGAGCGATTCGCCGCTACCTCGGCGGCCGTTGTCTCCCATCTCGGGCAACCTAAATCCCCCGAGTCCATCAGAAGCTAAGACCAAGATCCCGGATGATCGGGAAAGTTTCACGGGCTAAACTGCGTACCACGCAGTTTGTATGATGAACCGCGCTGTATCTATAATGAGATATTTCAGCGTCGGATCGGCTCTTCTAACACGTACTTTTACGATGAAGAAAAGACTTCGCCGGTCTTCGGAAAACTCGTGAAGGTGACGTATCTGACATTGGAAACTCTCGGCGGTTTGGACGATCGTTGAGAAATCTTCAATGCTTCATTTTAGTCAAGTCAGTGGTAACATTTTCAAAGCGTATTTGTCAATTTTTTGTGGTTCAAATTTAACTGGTTCGAATAATGGCTTTGCGCGTAGTAACATGTATTACGGGATATAAAATATTTCCTACCCCTTTCAAAGCTGACTGTGATAACGCGAACCTTTCACGCGATAAAATCTGTTAATGATTGTTTCAGAGCCCACAGGAGAGTCAAGAGTGTGAAGAAATATGAGATTGGAATATCGAGGCCATGATCGAACATTCTCTCCGCGGTCCTTTTCAAATGGAGATTGATAATCGACGAGGAAAGAAGAGAGAGCCGCGGACGAGCAGGCTGGGTGCTCAAATCGGATAGTTTGTTCATTAGAGATATTTCCCGATAGCTCCGCGGTCCGAGCACGACGGAAGAAGAAGAAGAGGAGGAGAAACTCCTGGTCGGTGAAAGCGAAGAAAAGAGGGCGAAAGAAGAGGAAAGAAAGGTATTTGTCTTGATAAGTTCGAGGCAGGAAATGAGACTGTCGATGGGGTAGGAGGAGGATGGGGTGCAGGAGGGGAAGGGCGGCCACTCGCTCCGCCGTTCCTCGCGTCTCAAAGCGAACCGCAGCGATTCGTTCGTACGGGTCAGAGCCACAGTGGAATTGCACCAAACGAGGATTTGGATTCCTTTAACGAGAAATCACGAGACTTTTCCACCTTCCTCTCGCGTCTTACCAGTCGAAACGTTGGGGCGAGGTGAAAGACTACTCGAAGGACGGAAAAATAGAGGTAAGCTGATAAGTTGCCGGAGAGGAAGAAGAAGAAGAAGAAGAAGGTTCACAGTACCCGAGGGTGAAATTGCGAAGCTCCCGAAAGCCTCTCACGACGATAGCGTATATGATCCGTGAGAATCTCTGTCCATGTTCGCAGGTATCGATCTCATCGAGCTTAACGTTTTCTCCGGTGAAAGGAGAAGCGGAGCTTCCAAGTTGCCCGGGCCGTCAGTCCTATCGGAACAAGAGATCCACCGCGGTGGCTACCAGCGTTTGACCCGGCACACACGCCGCCCCATAGATCAAGCGCGCGTAGCGCCCCCCCCCCCCCCCCCCCCCCCCTCAACCCGAGCGTTCGTGTGGCGGCACACGGGTTAACCATTAATTTACAACCCGCAGAGTAACCAGCGAGCGCCCTCGTAACAGCCGAGGGAACGCGCTTCTCTCTCTCTCTCTCGTCTAACCCTACGTTTTCCCTGTGCCCCACTCTCTCTTTCTCTCTGTCTCCCTCTTTCTCTCTGTGCTACACACGCAAAACGCCAGCAACGCTCGCTGCTCTCTCACTCGTCGAGGGGGATCGAGAGGTCAGTTTTGCAACTATTTCGCCTCGGTATGTAATACCCGGAGCGTCGGGATCTCGAAAGGGCGGCGATAAATAATCAAAAGGCCATTGTATTTTACCAGTTTTGGAATCCAATAATTTCTCGCGCGAGCGGCAAGCGCGCACCGAGAAATTTTCCACCCGAGCATCTGGCACTTAACGGCGATGAAAGTCGAAAATTACTGCGCTCCGTTAAGAGGCGAAAATTCACGGCATTCGGCGAGCTTCTCACCGTTATTATTAATTGACACCGCTTTTCGCTATTGCTCGCGCGGCAAATGCGAAGGTGAAACAAAGTTTCCCGGAAATTTCACCCGGTATTCAATGCAATGCGCTTCTGTTCGGTTTCGCTTTCTTTGGCCGGAGTGGCGCGTCTCACGGCGGTGTTGAATAATTGGGCAACAAAGGTTGGCGAAGTTTCCGGGAGAATTAACAAGTCGGCGGGGTCCGAAGTCAAGAGAAACAGCGCTCGAAACGCCGGGCGAAAAGAAGAGGAAAGAGGAAAACAAAACGAGGGACGAGAAAGAGAGAGAAAGAGAACATTAATTCGCTCCGTTATCATTTCTATGTTCGCGTTCCGCGAAATCGTGCGACTATTAACTGCGCGGGATACAACAGTCTCGAGGATCTTCAATTATAAAGCTGCGAAATTCGTTTCGAGATTTTCTCAATGAGCGGAAGGGACGCGCGAAGAGGCGAGAGAAAGATTCGCGCGGCGATGAAAGAAAATGATTAGGACACGGCGGTGCACTGCAGAGAATTATTTTCCTGCGGAGATGGCTCGCGAACGACGAGCTTTTTTTCATTCTTTTACTTTTTTTGCACTCCAGTTCTTGCGAGTTTCACTCTCTTCGTTGTTCGTCGAGGAAATTCAGCTCTGCGAAAGGTGCGAGATCCTCGCCGTTGTCATATATCTCGGCAATTAACCCTTTATAACAGCCAAGCTGCTTTCTCGTTGATGGAAATTATTTTTCTCAATTGTCGAACGCTTTTTTCATACCAAACATCGTGGAAAAATGAAGCTTTCGAGAAACGCAATTTTCCCATTTTTCACTCCTAAATATATCTAATTCGTTTCGTAATAATAGAATGTAGAATTTACTTCGAATCGCGTCCCACTGTTTGCTTAATTTCACCAGTCTTTTTGGATTACAATTGAAAAAGATGTTTTAAAAAGTAACAGCTCTTGCGATGTTGGCAACATGCTGAGCTGGCAGTTAAAGGGTTAAAAAGACATACAAAATTGTCTTCTCCACAACGGCAAAAAAATGTTAACTAATTTTTTAGCATTTCATCCGAGGCTGCACATTTCCCAGTCACGCTGAAATATGTGAAACGCTCTGGCGCTCTAACCCCCCGTGAAACCAGGTGAAACATAATTCACCGTCTTTTTTCTCACTGTGTCGCGAGCGCCGTTAGTTTAATCTCTCTCGCCCTCGCGAAGGTTTCGTCTCGTCTTAACGGCGGCTTCGACGGATTTTTTCACGTCCGGATGAAACTGCAGCCTCTGCCATATATATATACACACACTATGCGCAAGCTCGCCAGGAGTACGAGCGAACCCACGTGCTACAAGCGCCTCGAGGGAGCGTTTGCACCCTTGCGTCGACCTCTCGTCGTCCTCTCGTTTCCTCCACTTAAAAACCGGTAATTACTCTGATGTTGGCATTTACTCCTCCTACGGGGAAGCCACGGGGATATTAGAGCGCCGAGAGTGGGGTGAGCGCGAAAGGGCGCGCGAGCGAGACGTCGATATCCAGAGAAAACGGGAAGCTAGCTGGGTTTGTCCTTTCCCGAAAAAAAAACAGTTTTAAAGAGCGTCTTAAATTGTGTTTTGCATAGAATTTTGTGAAGATTGAAAGAATCTCACTTGGAATTTAATTTCATAGTAAAACAAGTCCATCTCAGATTCTGTCGAAGTTTCAATTTAAAACTCGTGAGGGAGATGTCGCCTTACGCAAAATGTTTGCGTATATTCATGACGCAAAATTTTTGCGTAAATTCATTAGGCAAAAATGTTGCGTATTTTCTTTATCGTTAATGAAATTCCTGCAATATTTACTAAGCTCCATTCATAACAGCAATCGAGAGCGCTTTCCTGAACTTTTGTTTTCCGCGCCAATTTTCCCAAATCCTCACCCGACTGACTTCCTCTTAGTGTGTAAGCAAAATTCTATATTTCGCCAAGTGAATATAAAGTCGTCGCGTTGACAGTCGCGCTCATACCGAGGATTTATTGCGCAAAGAAAGAGGACGCCGCGACCAAAGAATGAGGAAACATATGAGAAGCGACGAGGTGGAAGACGAAAAAAAAACAACGACCGAGACGGTGCGGAGTGAACCCACACGACGTTACCGACGCCGTCTCTCGCCACGAGAATTTTTAGTCGCAGCCTCCGCGCGAGCGCTCACCCCGACGTCTTTCGCTCGTCAATCACTCCGCTTGCCCCGACGCGGCTCGCGCTCTGCTTTTCCGGACTCAACGGCCCTCGCATCACACGCCGTGGCCATGACACGGAAGATAAAACATCCGACGGTCCCGCGCGGAGAGCCGGCAAGGACAGCGCGGAGAGCGAGAGGATCGGGTTCGGGGGCTTTTCGAACTTTCACGTAGGTTGGAAGGGGGAAAAACTACCACCGCAATCTTGACTGACTTTGGCGAGGCGCTCGCGTGGACCCTGACCTTCAGTTTCCGGGTTCGTCGAACTCTCCCGCGAAAAACGTTTCCTGTTTTTTAATTTTTTCTAATTCTCTTATTGCGAGAGTAAATAGCTGGCAATATAGTAAAAAGATTCTTACCTTGATCGTCGTGTGGTGGGATCTTTCATGACCATGACTTCCGTGATGTCTCCGTATTTGGTGAAGTACTCTCTGAGGCTCTCTGCAACGAAAAACGAAAAAAACATTATTTACACTTAAATCCGTAAAATTTATAAAGCATTTCGGAAACTCTTTTCTAGAGCAGAGCATTTGTTTATTGAAACAATAGATCGTAATTTTCACCGGAACAATAGGCTCCACAAAGCGCGTCGGTAATTACAAAACGTGCTGGTATAATGAGTTCGGAACTGAAGGAATAAAAAAAGTAATACATTCGAATATAAAAATAGAAAAAACGTATTAAATTTTATAATATAACGAATTACAAATGCTTATAATATTAAAAAATATTTACTAAAGATTCATGGCTCGGGCGCTGCAGTGTGTACATAATCCCTCTTTTAAAAAGTTCATGAGTAACGGAAAGCATTGTTAGCAAACTATTAGAGCTGTGATTGGTTGCCAAGAAAGTCTGTGATAAACAAAATCAGTTTGGTGTCAAATTTGAAAAATTTCATAAGAGGACAGGCGGGGCAGCACCCTAACCTTTTTGCGCAGCAACGGAAAATTAATTAACCTATTATAGGTGATATTTTGAAATAAAAATTTCCGAGGTCGGTTTTGGCGATTTTCGGTCCGGAGCCGGATCTACGATTTCTGACAGAAAAAAAACATTTTCGTCGCCAACATTTTTTTTTTGAAATTCGATTAAAAAAGGTTAATAACCAGTGTTTTCGGGGGTAGAATAGGCGACTTGAGAATTACGGTGTAGGTTAAAAGTCGATATTTTGAAAAGAAAAAAAATTGGGGTCGAGTTTGGCGATTTTCGGTCCGTAGCCGCATCTACGATTTCTGGCAACAAAAAAAAATTTCGTCGCCAAAAAATATTTTTTCCAAAATCGATTAAAAAAGGTTAATAACCAGTGTTTTCGGGGGTAGAATATGCGACTTGAGAATGATGGTATAGGTTAAAAGTCGATATTTTGAAAAGAACAAATTTCTGAGGTCGATTTTGGAAGTCTTTCAGGCACGCGCGCCAGCGCGTGTGATTAGCCTAGTATGATTTAAAATTTTAGTGTTAGTTCTATCGATTATTAATAACGCTGTATAACCGAAGCATCAATTATATTTTTTTCCAACAGAGCCCTCGGCAGTCGAAGACCAGTTCCCGGACAAAGCAGTGTAATATCGCGGTGGCCACTCCTCGAGGCATTCCAGCAGCTCGTATAACTCGCGAGGGATGAAAGCGGAGGTTTACCCAGTGAAGGCCGTAAAAGTGGGTGAAACGAGATTCAAGATTTATCGCGGAATCAAACTCCAAAGTCGTTAGCCAACAACAGCGCCAGCCAGAAGAAGCAACAACAGCGGGAGCGGCAGCCCCTAGTGTTGCAACCCTTACGCGCGTCTCGTCTATTAATTTGTTCTCGCTCTCGCGCTGGCTGCGCCCGCCGCGAGTGAAACATGATGCCCGGAGGCGTAGGGAAAGAGTGCTAGTATATTATGTACAGCATAGAGGCGGCCGGAGTGTGTGGAAAGAAGAGAGGGTCGAGTTTTAAGTGCGAGCAGTAAACTTGTCGGGAGGATTCACATAGAGGCGCGAATGTATATGGCAATTTCCGGCGAACCACGTACAGGCGTTTTCCTCCCTCTCACCACTTCTCCATCTTGACTTCATTTCATTGCCACAACCTTTGGCTCACGCAGGTTTCGTTTATTAGTACTGCGAGAAAAGTATCTGCTGTTACTGAACGTTGTGTCTGCTAAAAATTACCACACATATCTGGCGCACGGGGACCAGAAATTCGCAGCTATGTTATGATGAAAATTCCTATAACACGTGGCTGTTTTTTCATGATCATCTCGTAACTTTCGCAACGGTAGACATTAAATATGAACGTTGTTAGAAATTTGCTAAAAATATGTAGCTTTTTCCCATCCATTATAATATTCAAATACCCTATTGTCATTTCACTAAGATCGAGTTTATTTTTTTCTTTGGACCGACCGTAGCTGTATTTTCTTTCTTCGTTCGAGAGAAAACTCTGTTACGAAGAGAATGCCGCTAGGCGGAACGCGATATCTTGATTTCTGAATTTTTCACAGAATTTTAAAGCCGAAAGTAGCCATGCGTTTTTCGCGAAAAAAAAACATTTTCGTTTTCGTAAAGTTTGAAAACCCTATCCGATAGAAAACTTCGCGCTGGTTGTGAAAAGCACCGTTGTTTGCTAAAAAAATATAAAATTCGTCGAGAAAAACGCACAAAATGATTTCTTGTCTCTGGAAATATTAGGCTATACGCTTCGTCCGAACACCCTTCCCGAAATAACGTCAACAAACCTTGAAACCTCGCACGCCCTCCGAGCTGTCAAAATACAATAACACGATTGAGAGTCCTCGTTGATTAGCAACGGGTTGCAGACAACTCGATAACCAATCAGAGAACGAGTAACACGACAACAATACTTATACCGAAACTGCGAGATGTTTCACCACCCACTGATTTTTTAAGAAGGATAGTGTCGCTTTCCCTGGCAGTTGTTACCATGTTTCCTGATAAGATCTTTTAACCGATCCTTCGGTCCATGTAATCGTGGCATCATTAATCTCGTTTCAGCGACTGTAAAGGGATTCCAGAGGCACATTGAAGGCATTGATGTTCGCACCCGGCCATCTCGGTTGAACCTCCTGTGGCGCTCGAGGTCTCATTACCCATCGGTTGGCTCATCGAGGCCTCCTGACAGATAACACACACTGTCTACATATACGTGTTGGGACGCGGTGCTGCTGCTGCTGCTGCTGCAGCAATCGGATCAACCTTTGGGATATCAGGTTCGGGAAGGGTGCGAAGCACGCGAGCGATTTCTCGCCAGTACTCGGCTCTCCATCGTTTACCCCGCTCGCTAGGCACATAGACAGACACACGAGCTCCTACGTCGTGGGACGAGGGAAACCCATCGCCTCCCATCGAATCATCGCAGGTATAGAGTACCTTCTCGCATTCTCTGTCTCACTCTTGCTTTCTCTCTCTTGCCCAATTACCGAAACTTTCATAATTGCCGTAGCAGCTCTCCCTTCACGTTTGAAACTGAATTAAAACTTTGATTTTTCATGCACCAACCCGGCGTACCGACTTTGTACGGCAATAAGTGGATGAACCGAGACTCGGCGGAGAAAAATTCAGCTGCAAGTCAACTTCGGGGCGATATCGCACTTGGAGTTATTTCCTTCGGTCTGAGACTTGTCTCACACGCGATCCTACGGCCTTGCGAGAACCAACGGACGACGGGTACGTCTCGCGTTAAGAACGGGCGAGGCGCATCGCACCAGTCGAAGAGGTGGTACATTTTTTTCAAACAGATTCTATAGCTTCTCTGGTCGTTCAGTCGTTAGCAAACGTAGCTCGAGCCAGAGGTTACACGGTGTTGAAAAAAATTTAACCAATACGAATTCAGAAAGGGAGAACTTGAAAAAAATCACACGTCATGACGTGAATCCCTCGTGACAAAAATATCATCGAAATGGCTCGAAATTAAATTGAAATCGTTCGATGTTACGTTAAAAATAAAGCTCAGACTAACGAAACGCAAGGTCTATATCAGGTCGAAACAGAGCCCAGACGTTGGAAATCGTGCGGCAAGTAATGCGTGAGTCTCCACTCAAAATCTCGCTCCGCGGTATCGTGTAAACAGAGCCGCGAGGTTTCCGTCGTAAAGTACATTCCAATTTTGAGCATAATCCCGACGTTCCTCCCGCCGAATAACTTATCTCCATACCTCCTCCGCGCGCTCCTCTCTCACCGAGAATTTTCCATTTCGTTAAACCGTTCGCACGTCCGTGATTTTCCCCCGGACTTATCTCTCTCACTCTCTCTCTCTCTCTCTCTCTCTCTCGTCGACTGGTCGCCGTCGCTCTCGCAGGCGGCGAGGGCGGCGCGGAAGCGAGAGAAAGGGTTACGAGAAAAAGCGACTGCCGCCCGGGGAGCGATCGTTCCATTCTTATTCATGCTTTTGGCGAAACTATACGAGGCAGCTTGAAAATGATTTATAAAATAATGCAGCTCGCGGGAGAATGGAGCGAAGTGGATGGTGGAGGCGGAGGTGGGAGTCGGTGGCTGGCGTGTAACATAGTGTAACCAATCTGGACCAAAAGCCCCTTTCAAGCCCAGCTCCTCGTTATCTCTCTCTCTCTCTCTCGCTCGCTCTCTCCCTCTTTCTCTCTAGCCTCCACCCGCGCTCATTCTCCTGTGCTTTACGCTCTTGCGCCACGCATTCCCCTCTCGAGTTTGCCTGCGCCACATTCTCACACGACGTATGCTTACATGCGCTCGGGAATATAGGGCGGGGGGTTGGGAAAAGGGCCGCAATACAAGCCCAGCCGTTGCTCGGGTAGAGAGAGAGAGAGAGAGAGAGAGAGAGATAGAGTGAGTGAGAGAGTGAGAAGCAGAGGAGGCAGGAGGATCGGAGCAGAGCGCACACAGGGAGCTCTGGCGTGATGCCAACATGGCCGAGCTCCAAATATATCTTACACCCTATCTAATTATACGCTGCTTTATCCAAACCGCCCTGAAGACCTCGTAATGCTCGGCAGTTACTCGCCTATCCCGGGGTCTCGACTAGCCCCGCTTGCGCGTTCCCTCTTGCTGCCACTGCTGCTATTGCTGCTGCTGCTGCTGCCGCTGCTGCTGGACTAACGTGCGAGCCGACGTTACTGCCACTGGTCTCCCAGGCTCTTCAGCTCCGATAAACCGAAGATCCTCTCGTAACCCCCCTCCCCCCTTCCACCCCCCGCGTACATCCCTTTACCAACAACAACATATACGATATATACGCCGCTCGGGCGCTCGAAACACGCCGAAGCCTCGAATCTCTCGCGCACAAGCTGCGAAGCGGAATGGATTTTATCCCGGAGACTATTTTACGAGGGACGTTGGAGCGAGTGCGGAGCTCGGCGGGGCGCGAGGGACGCGAGCGACCGGGGAAACACCGAGGAGCGAGAGAGAGAGAGACTCGCCAGACGAAATTGGGAAATTCCGTAAGTAAGATAAGCTGCCGCGTCGCATACTTCTAATATTCAAATTATTTTATCGCAGCCGGTACGTCGCAGACTTGGGCGGGGAGAGGCGGACGCGAGTTATTTGGACGCTACGAACGCGCTGAGGGATTATGCACTTTGGTGCCGAGCGCGGAGGGATAAACAGGAAGCGGAGGAAAGGAGCTGGATTCGAGGACCGGGGTAATAATCTCGACGTGTGGATAATTAATTATCTTATTGAGCATTTGAATTGCCGAGTAGAGGCTTTGCCGGTCGAGCAAGGAGTAAGTAATGCGCTTTTAATAAGTTAGACTCTTTTTTTCTCAGTTGCAGAACACGGGAACGACAGTTTTCCGGGGTATCAACGACGAGGGCCAATTGCCAGGCGTCCAATAATTTTCAGGTGCTTGCAGGGAAAACTGTACATTTGTCAATTGCATTTGTATAATTGGTCTTACACAAGTACGCAGGTATTTACAAATTCCGGTAATTTCAAGGCTTTGATTGTTATTCATTTTTAATGAAGCATTTTCATGTATAAATTCCACTTTTATTTATATAGTGGAAGCTCTCACATTTTACGTAATGCGGGGATAATGTAAGTTAAATGAAGGGCCAATCCTGATTCGCGAAGGGGTTTGCGGTTCCCCCACTCTGCCATGCACGCAGTGTCGTACGATATCGAGATCGCGCCTTGTCTCCCTAGATAGCACGACATTTCGTTCCGCAACAACAGATCCCACCAAAAAATCCCTTGAAAATTGATCCCCTGACAAACTAATCCCCGACGTAACTGATCCCCAAAATAATTGTTTCAAATTTGACAACTGATCCCGGCATAAACTGATCTGTGTCAAAATAATCCCTACCACACTCCATGCTTTAATTTTTACTTTACTTTATATTATGAAGAATTTCCGCTTTAGAATAACATTGGCAATTTGCTTACTTTTTTATTTTTTGTATTTTCTGCTCATCTCAGAAATGTTTCCGCTTTAGTCAAAGATCAGCAGAGGGATAACATTCAGATTATGAAGAATTTCCGCTTTAGGGCAAATTCACTATACTTTAATTTACTTTACTTTACATTGTGAAGAATTTCCGCTTTAGAATAACATTTGCATTTGCTTTCAGTAAATTGTACATATACTTTAGTGTAATGTTAAATGTGTTTTATAGCAGTGTTATATTGATATGGGGTATTTCTGGGATGGGATCATTTTTTTAGCGACGACATTTTTCGGGATCAGTTGCCGTGGGATCAATTGTCATGGGATCAGTTTGTGATGGACCGAATATTTTCTGGATCAGTTGCCGTGGGATCAGTTGTCATGAGATAGGCTGTCCGGGATGAAATGTCGGGGAATCGTCTCCCTACGCGCGTCTCACGCCGCACGCCGCGTTCAGTGTCATGGCACTGGGCGTAATAGCATAAAGCCTGGAGGTTAAAAGAAGAAGTAAAAGAAGCCTCGTTCATTAAAAAAATGGGTAAGTGAGTGGATGCCCGTAGGCGCCCATGGTAGAAAGTCTAGCGGCGGCCCTGACGTAAACTAGCTGAACGCAAAATGACAGAGCTTCCACTATAGCACACAAACGTGATACCTTTTTAAAAATTCGACTTGAGGTTTTAGTTCCAAGCTTGACGCAGAATTCATAGCCCTCGACAATTTTGTTGCCAATTTTATCCCAAATTTCTAAAAACGTCAGAAGAAAATTTTCAATAAAATTTTGCTGTCGATTTAGTCAATGACCTTCGTAAAACACACATAAATACACATTACAAGAAATACGCCAATTACTTTAATCTTTCTACACAAAAAATCGCAGTGCTATAAATACGTAAATTCATGCATGCACATAAAATCGTATATAAACCATTGGCGATTTATCACGAGCTGTTTTTAGTCTTAACCGGTAAGAACTGGTTAATATTAACTACACAGGGTTCTCCACCGTGTACTTAAAGATAAGAGTATAATGCTTAAGCCCGATACGAAACAGATAAGCTTCGCCGTCGGTCGAAGAGTTTAAAGCGCCGAGCGTTGCGGTGCAACGTCGCTGGTTTAGTCGATTACAGAACTGTCCGAGCCGGCTCGGCGCGCCGGTGTTGCGCTGCAATAGATACATCGCTGTCTGTGGTCGTCAACCCCCTTCATAGGGAATACGGTAGTGTTTCCGCGCGCGCGCGCGCCCCGTTTAGCACGTGCGTCGGCGTTCGCCTCCAATGCGACAGAGGTGTTTGTCGGGGAATTATACCGGAGCCGCAACGCCGGAGACATAAATTACTCGAAGCCAGTAATTATTTTATTAGCGTGGACGTGAGCCCGACACGCAACCCACGACCCCGAGCTACGGGCGCCGCTATACGCCACCGGGGGCTTTGCCTCTGGCACCACGATCATCGAGATAAAGTCGATTGGCTGCGCAGCACCCACCCTCACAGTTTGTCATGGAACTCGCATGACTTGGCTCGCACGTCGTACATCGTTCCGATACGCCAGTGTAAGCGTGAGAGAGATAGATAGATAGGTAGATAGATAGATAGACAGAAAACTGTCTAAGGTCTCTGTTCAATGAATCCCAGTCCTTCAGGGTCTCAGTGAAACATCGACGTGGACAGGGGAGAGTGATTTGCCTCATTTTCTCGGTGGAAGTTGTCGTCCTATCCGCATTTCGTCTTCATTTTTATTCGACCCACTGTTTGCGCCACATCAACCCTGGCTC
This sequence comes from Pimpla rufipes, assembly GCA_963932165.1. Taxonomy (NCBI): domain Eukaryota; kingdom Metazoa; phylum Arthropoda; class Insecta; order Hymenoptera; family Ichneumonidae; genus Pimpla; species Pimpla rufipes. The sequence continues at coordinate 16,549,873 of OZ010632.1, read as the reverse complement.
CAGGGGCAACAGGAGCGACAGAGCGAGTGAGAGAGGCAGAGAGTGAGTGAGAGGGAAAGTCACTACGATGGAATAATTCAAAGAGTTGCCTCCCTGTTTCCCTCGAAGAAACCCGCGGAGGCAGCGATGTTGGCCCCCGAAAAGCCACTGGTTACGGTGGCTGCTGGAGGTTGTGCTCTCCATCGCCCGCTCGCAACCCCTGCGGCACTTTGCGTGGCCCGCTCGCCGCTCCTATAAACTATTAAACCCTTTCCGGCTGTTCGTGGGCGCGTTTTCACTCCCCGCGCGCGCGAGCGAGTGCAGAGCGAGCCGCCGAGCAGCAGCGCCAGACCGCGGGTGTACTATAATAAGGGCTCTGTGGAGCGCACAGCCGCTGGCTTCCTTCCTGCCGGGAGTTTAAGGGTGGGTGATCGCGGTTAAGACTGCCGGCTGCAATCTCGACGGATCAAAATCCCCGCGACCTCTCGCAGCCCCGGCAGTCAATACCCAACGTCGCCGCTCTCTTCTATGCCGAGGCTCCCGCAGCCAACTACGCGGCGCCCTCGTCGTCGTCGAGGATTTACGCCGTGCCGGGCGGCGGTGCGGCGGGGTTTTCACGGTACCATCCGCAGATCCTCGATACGGCCCGATTTTATATTTCCGAATGGCGAGAATAGCCGAGGCACCGCCGCCGGGAGGATCCCGCCGTGGATTCGAAACCTGCGAGACTTGATATTAGGTAAATTTTGCTCTCGGGCGCTCGTCGCATACAGGATTCCTCGGAGTGGTTCTTCACCCTGGGTCCCGCTGGATCTTCCACGGTACGAAAGTATATGGGGAGGAGGTGAAGGAGGAGGAGGAGAGCTTGAGCATGGAGCGCGGGAGAGCTTTCATTTTTTGCTATCATCCTGGAAGGCCATTCGAGGCGGCGAGAGGGAGCGAGAGAAGAGAGAGTGGAAGAGAGAAAGGCCGAGTGCTTCTGGTGGTGCACCGCGTCTCGCTATTTCACGGCGCTTCCATGCTCGAGCGAGGAATCTATAAGGGGTCTCGAGATTGCCCAGCGAAGCAAATTCGAGGTTACTTTAGAGCTGAAGGCTTGCTTCGAGGCTCTCCCGATGGTTTCCTTCCGTCCTTCCTTCCTTCCTTCCTCCTCCACCTCGTTGCCGCTTTCTTTTTCCCTTCACGGCCGCGCAGCGCGCGCGGTGTGCATCGGGAGAAAAAGCGCGCATAACTCGGGCGTAGAAGCGCCGCACGGCATTGACTCCTCTCGCCGCGAGAACATATTGATAGAGGAAAGTAGAAAAGGGAAGTGGAAGGCAGAGAGAGAGAGAGAGAGAGAAAGAGAGAAAGAGAGGGACGGAAGGTATATAGAGAGGGATGGCCTGATACGCCGGTGGGTTTCATTCAAATGAGATCTTGCGAGTAGCGGAGTCGAAGCTCCTCTCTCTGTGGCCCAAGGTAGATGAGGAGGAGGACGAGGAAGGAGAGAGAGGAAGAGAAGTAAGAGGACCAGCGGCGGGTACAGCGAAGTGTGAGAGAATCGGCACTAGCCGAGGAGGAGGAGGAGAAGGAGGAGAAGGAGAAGGAGGGTAGTCCGCTCGAGTGTTTTTCTATTCACCGAGGGCTCGCATAAAGTTCTATATAGCTGAGGAAAAGAAGAAGACCCGGATGGGGCACCTTCTTCTCCATCGCAATGCTCTTCTCGCGCGCGCGCTCCTCTCGTATCCCACGATGCGATGCCGACGCTGGTGCTGCTGCCGCTGCTGCTGCTGCTGCTGCTGTGTCGGCTCCCGATCCCCTTGAAGAGGAACGAGAGCGAGAGACAGAACCGGACGCGGAGAGCCCGGTTTCTCTCCTCTGCCATTCCGCAGGGCCGTTCATTGAAACGAATGGCCTTGTCTGTCCCTCCCCCTCGCCACTCTCCCCACTTCCTTTCCTCTCGTCCTGGCTCTCCAGCACGGGCGATCTACTTCTTTCTCCTCGGCTTCCTCGTCGTTCCTCTTCCTCCTTCCCGTCCTTCTCGTCGCCTCCTCCTTCCCGTCGTCGTCTTCCCGAAGCTCCCTCCTTCCCCCCCGCGCGCCGGGCTCTCCGTCCTTCGTCCTGGCGCGGCGGGATACGCCGGGATTACTTATACCCTCCGAGGCAAAGAACGCGAACCGGCAACGACGTCTCAACCTAAAGCATCATTTGAATAAACGCGGAGTTACTGCTGCCCGCAGCGCCGTTTCTTTCGCGTTGCACCCTCCTCCTCCTTCTCCTCCGCCTCCGCCTGGGGATACCGAGACAATTTTCCCCGGGAGCATATTAATGGCGTCCCGATGGCTCCGAGGCACACGATGAGCCTTGATAAAAAGTAGTGGGCCGCCTCGTTGTGATCCGTTTTTCGTTGCATCGCCGTCGTCGCCGTCGCCGCCGCCGTCGACGTCGTCGTCCCGTTCCTCCTTCGAGTTTGCCTTCGAGTCCTAGCGTGTCAGCCTGTAATTCACGACGTCACGAGTTCGACTCGCGCGCCCGCGCTTCCACCATTTCCACCCTTCCCGTCCGCCGTCTCTCGTTCCTCCCTCGCCCGTCGGATAATACTCGAAAGTGGCGCGCACGACAATAATAAAAACGACGATTTCCAAATGACGGGAGCGAGGCGAATGTCTTCGAAACATCTAAAACACCGAATTGCCAAAGCCATCCCCGCGCCCGAGTCGTGTGACTTTTATGCCTCAAGGCGGCGGAAAGAAGCCGCGGGTGATGCAGTGAAAAGTTGGGCCGGATTACTTGCGTTATGTCTGCGCTTATGGCGAATAATGGAGAGAATGAAAACGGCGGGGAGAATAAAAGCCGGGAGGGAAGGAGGAAGGGAGAATATTCCACGGGATTCCTGGATACACCTGTGTACGAGGAGCTCCGCGGGGCCGGGAGGGGAGGGAAGGGCGCCTCCCTTCCCTCCCCGCCGAGCGAAGGGGCCGACGACGATGCGTCCCTGTAGCACAGAGCCTACCTGGCGCTGCGCCAACCCTCCCTTTCACTCCTCCCGCTCGCCGTGCGCGGACGTAGAGAGAGAGGAGCTGGAGGGTAGATTCGTACTGCACATTGCGGGCGATAGTGCATAGAGCCGGCCTGGCACGGCGCTCGCATGTACAGAGTCGTTCAGAAATACATTTTTATACCCTCTCCCCGCTTCCAATGAGATATCAATAAAGTCCACAGAGGAGATTCGCGTAGCGACGCACGCCAGCGAAACGACACTGCACACGTCGAGAGCTGACTGAGAAATAGGCTCGGTCGTCCCGTGATTTTCATTGACGAAAGGGATGGCGAGAGGGAATTTCGAGGCAGCCTGTATACTCGCGGCGTAGGTACGACTCCTGGTCGTCGATGCACACAGCGCGGTGTGGAGCAACGAGCCAGCGCTCTATATAGGCACCCCTCCACCGAGCGCATGGGTGCCCGCATTGCAGCTATGGCCCACCATCCTAATGATGGCAACCACGCAGGTACGAATCTACAAGCCGAGCTCCCCCCGGCTCGTTTTCCCCCCTTCGTGCCTCCTTTGTCTCCTGCAAACTCTCTCTCTCTTTCTCTCTGTCTCGCTCCCTCTTCCTCCCTCCGCGAGCCGTCGAGACTCGCTCTCTCCTCTTCCGCCGTTGCAACGAACTACCCTTCGCTCGTCCTCCTTCCACCGGCTGCAGCCTACATCCCTTCATGAACTGCACGGCATTCCTTCTTTCTCTCTTTCGTCGCTTCTCTCTTCCTCTCTCGCCCTCGACGTACGTAGAGCATGGAGGAGCGAAAAAGAGAGCAAGAGAGTGTGAGAGGGACCGACTGCACCCCTCAATCCCCTTCTACGGATTTTACGCTGACACTTCGCTCCCCCGTCCCGACTCGCTCGACTCTTTGGCACGTTGCTCGGTCGACGAACGATTATATCGCGTCGAGCCTCCTCCTCTCCCTCCCTCCCTCCCCCTCTACGTCCCGCTGCCACCTCTAGACACGAGCGGCGGTTTCACCAACCCCTCGGCCTACTTCCAATCCACGCGCGAATTCCGAGCCGCCTCTCCTCACCCACCTCCCCCGCGCGACGTGACGACCGCTACACGTGTCCCGCGACACGGAGGGCTCGGGACTACGTGTGCAGCAGGCCGCGCGAGAGTCGGAGGAGTTACGTCCGACGATTCGTCAATGGGTATTTTATTCGCCCTCGCCGAAATGTGTGTCAGGCGCGAGTCGGAAAGCTCCGCGACGATCGCAGAGAGCGCGAATGCCGCGCGAGACGGGGATAAGGGACGTTAATCAGCGGGACTTAATGAGCAGAATAACTGCGCCGCGAACGCGACG